>LR994559.1:6339500-7745000 GCA_905187585.1 Cyaniris semiargus | reverse complement strand
CAGACAGACAGACAGACAGACAGACAGACAGACAGACAGACAGACAGACAGACAGACAGACAGACAGACAGACAGACAGACAGACAGACAGACAGACAGACAGACAGACAGACAGACAGACAGACAGACAGACAGACAGACAGACAGACAGACAGACAGACAGACAGACAGACAGACAGACAGACAGACAGACAGACAGACAGACAGACAGACAGACAGACAGACAGACAGACAGACAGACAGACAGACAGACAGACAGGACAGACAGACAGACAGACAGACAGACAGACAGACAGACAGACAGACAGACAGACAGACAGACAGACAGACAGACAGACAGACAGACAGACAGACAGACAGACAGACAGACAGACAGACAGACAGACAGACAGACAGACAGACAGACAGACAGACAGACAGACAGACAGACAGACAGACAGACAGACAGACAGACAGACAGACAGACAGACAGACAGACAGACAGACAGACAGACAGACAGACAGACAGACAGACAGACAGACAGACAGACAGACAGACAGACAGACAGACAGACAGACAGACAGACAGACAGACAGACAGACAGACAGACAGACAGACAGACAGACAGACAGACAGACAGACAGACAGACAGACAGACAGACAGACAGACAGACAGACAGACAGACAGACAGACAGACAGACAGACAGACAGACAGACAGACAGACAGACAGACAGACAGACAGACAGACAGACAGACAGACAGACAGACAGACAGACAGACAGACAGACAGACAGACAGACAGACAGACAGACAGACAGACAGACAGACAGACAGACAGACAGACAGACAGACAGACAGACAGACAGACAGACAGACAGACAGACAGACAGACAGACAGACAGACAGACAGACAGACAGACAGACAGACAGACAGACAGACAGACAGACAGACAGACAGACAGACAGACAGACAGACAGACAGACAGACAGACAGACAGACAGACAGACAGACAGACAGACAGACAGACAGACAGACAGACAGACAGACAGACAGACAGACAGACAGACAGACAGACAGACAGACAGACAGACAGACAGACAGACAGACAGACAGACAGACAGACAGACAGACAGACAGACAGACAGACAGACAGACACAGACAGACAGACAGACAGACAGACAGACAGACAGACAGACAACAGACAGACAGACAGACAGACAGACAGACAGACAGACAGACAGACAGACAGACAGACAGACAGACAGACAGACAGACAGACAGACAGACAGACAGACAGACAGACAGACAGACAGACAGACAGACAGACAGACAGACAGACAGACAGACAGACAGACAGACAGACAGACAGACAGACAGACAGACAGACAGACAGACAGACAGACAGACAGACAGACAGACAGACAGACAGACAGACAGACAGACAGACAGACAGACAGACAGACAGACAGACAGACAGACAGACAGACAGACAGACAGACAGACAGACAGACAGACAGACAGACAGACAGACAGACAGACAGACAGACAGACAGACAGACAGACAGACAGACAGACAGACAGACAGACAGACAGACAGACAGACAGACAGACAGACAGACAGACAGACAGACAGACAGACAGACAGACAGACAGACAGACAGACAGACAGACAGACAGACAGACAGACAGACAGACAGACAGACAGACAGACAGACAGACAGACAGACAGACAGACAGACAGACAGACAGACAGACAGACAGACAGACAGACAGACAGACAGACAGACAGACAGACAGACAGACAGACAGACAGACAGACAGACAGACAGACAGACAGACAGACAGACAGACAGACAGACAGACAGACAGACAGACAGACAGACAGACAGACAGACAGACAGACAGACAGACAGACAGACAGACAGACAGACAGACAGACAGACCGACAGACAGACACGTCAAACTTATAACACCCCTCTTTTTGGTCGGGGGTTAAACAGGGAAAAAATATACTTAAAAATACTTTCGCTATTTTTTTCTTCTACTTGACATACATAAGGAGATTTGTTACGTCACAAATCGTTTTGCAAAAAAGATATGGGCAAAATATAATATGACTTGTTTCTTATTTGAATCACGTTAGGCCTATTACATGTTACTGTTAAAGGTTACTGTTTCTTACAGATTTATATATTTCTATCAAAAAATTTACCTGGGGGAAGCTGCCCACCCCCTGCCCTTATCTGGGTACGCCCATGAACGTGCCTATTACCTATTTGTTTTTTATAGTAAAAAAATAACAACTACGTTATTAAAAAGAACAATTTAATATCACTGAAACACACAGAACACAGAATTTCTGATCACAACGGACATTTAGGTTCCCCTGGATCGCCTATAAAATTACATTGTACTATCAGGTAATTGAATACATAAACAGGTTGACTATTGTCAACATTATTTGTTCGTGTAATACATACCTACAAGGCTTCCGCAGCTGTCTTGTGAAGTGTTACTCGAGAGAAAGCTTTTTAACATACACTTGTCCTGTAAATGTTATTTAACAATCTGCATGTGGCAAATTAAAGAAAATCTTGGGTACAATTTTAAGTAAAAGCTGTTGCATCCACGCCCTCCGTCACAATTTTATGCATTTGCAAACATCCTTGTAGGTCCTGATTATGAATTAATATTTAGTACACATCTGTTCTATCAATATCTACATCTCCCTTCTATCTTTATTTAGCTCCATAAATCACTTAAGACCTTTTTCAAGAATTTTGTAACAAATCACGTGACTTTTACTGAGAAACCCCCCCTCCCCCTCCAAGTGAGATCTTACGTAATTTATGAACGCCCCTTTACAAACAACCAGTCGTGCTAGCTATCGCTAGAAAAACGAGCGTGTGGCGTAAATATACTACAATATAAAAAACAAGTTACAATATATTTTCACACTGTATACGTAGTATTTGTTTACAATACGACATTTGCCTTATCAACTGTGGCATGGTCCGGACCGCCCATTACTATCCATCTAACTTGTCCAATCGACAATATAATAATATTATGTACCGCAACGATTTTAATCGGCGCAACGAATTTAAAAATACATATACCTGTATTTTTTTTTTCTATTCACAGTATAATAATAACGCGCAGCGCTCCCCGTGCCGCCCGCGTTTCAGCGGCTTCAGTGCCTGTTGCGCACGAAACAAGCTAATTATTAGTCTATTTTGTGTCTTCGCGTTGAGTTTAACCTTTGTTACTTTTTTTAATAAATATATTCAACATTCCGATATTCAAATTTTAAAAAATACTTTTGATTTCCTAAACACGTTGCCTATTTGCTGCTGCGAAACCCTTCATGGGCGAGTCCAACTCGCACATTGCCGCTTTTTTACGTTAGGGACCCCCACTTAGGGCCTGTCCACATCTCCACGTCACGACGTCGTCAACGTCGAATGGTGCGGTAACGTGGCACGTTGACGTGACGTGCAAATTTAAAATGGCGAAGACATCTGCCATTTCGACATCTTTGTGCAGTTTTCTAGACGTATGTATTTCATAGATTGGCACACAAAAAAAATGTGATTTTTGATTATATTTGGAAAAGCTTGTCTAATTTAAATAATAAAATAATGTACTCCTACTGGATGAAAAAAAAAATAGCAAAGTCACATCTTTCAGGAACTTTAAACAGTTCTAACTAAAGTAATAATACAATGTATGCTTTAAAAATTTATTTATTTGATACCTTTTACAAAAATCCAAAGATTGCCAGATTTAATTTACGGTTCTGACATCTAGATTTCCCATATTTATTTTTTCCTCTAATGAACGAAAAATGTATCCACGCTACCGAGTGAACACTTCACATCTCTGTCTCTCTGGCATGAAAATCGACAGTGGTGCGAGAGTGATGCGAGATCAAGGTCATTGGCAGTTCTCAGCGTCTTAACGTAACGTAAAATGCACATCACGATATAGGAACATTGTATGTCGCTATGCCTTGTAAAACTAGTACATTCTTCAATACTGATCTAGATGTGGACCGCACAATACGTATTCTGCTTTTGCTATTGTTAAAAACGGAGAAAGAGAAGAAAAAAGACGTACATTTTTACGTTACGTTGACGTAAATTTGCACGTCACGTCAACGTACCGTGCCACGTTACCGCACCGTTCCACGTTGACGACGTCGTGACGTGGAGATGTGGACAGGCCCTTATCAAAGCTATATATACGCCCGCGATTACTGAGGTAAATATTCACACTCTTAATATTATTGTTTACAACATGGCAATTTGTAGGTATGATAGAAAAAAATATTTTTGGATCTTTCGATAACAATTGATTGACATTCACGTTAGGGGGTGGACCCGAAACAGCCGTTTCTCGAGTGACTTAAAAGATGACAACATTCAGTTATGATAATGGTCAAAAGATCCTTGTGGAAGCTTCGAAATACATGTAGGATTATAACTTGAAAAATTAACTCAGAGTATGAGATTTGCCTCAGTTGACTGGAGCACTAGGCGTAACTACATTGCAGTGGAGCTACGCGACACTTCACAGCCAAATATCCTACTAATAATATTATAAAGGCGAAAGTTTGTATGTATGGATGTTTGTTACTCTTTCACGCAAAAACTACTGAACGGATTTTAATGAAACTTTCCAATAATATTAGTTATACATCAGAATAACACATAGGCTACAATTTTAACCGACTTTCAAAATGGAGGAGGTGTTATGTTCGTTTTTTTATGTTCAACGATTACTCCGCCATTTGTGAACCGATTTTCAAAATTTTTCTTTTGGTGTATAGGTTATCATCCCAATTTGGTACCATATTTATAAAAGTGGTGACCTGATAAAGGGATCCATAAGAAATCGAGGGAACTCCTCAAAATTTATATGGAAACATGTGGTGACTTCGGTTTTGTGAGCAGTATTCCAAGCATATGCTACCAACAAGTAATATTTTGCACCAAGGTATACCATGGTTCGGAAGGTGCTGAGAGAACTCCTGACTCCTTATAGATACAAGTTTGGGAGTTTCGACGTTGTTTTAAGAACGGAAAGCATATGCTACTATGCAAATTACATTCATCATCATCATCATCACTACAATAAACCATTATAGTACCATGTATCGTCCCGTTTTGACCCTATTATTGGTACTTTTCATAGTCTTTTATTATATATCACTTAAACCGCGGGTAACACCGCGGGGCACGGCAAGTTATGTGTATAATATATGACGGGACAAAACCGTACACTACACGCCGGCAGAGCTACGCGAAACTTAGCCTCAGCAGAGTAAACAGAACTAGTAGGGACTCAGAAGAGATCTCAAAATTTATACGTTTGACGTAGTATGTCAGATCGGCCGGCGCGCGCCGTACTAATGCGTTACTCAGCTTAAAGTCAGCATTGAAAAACAAGTCAAAAGTGGTACTCGCACCTAACTCGCGTATATTCGCCCGTTTGTTTGAAGTCGAGTTACTCCTTTTTTCTGCCTACTCTGGCCTCAGTGTAATGCAAGGTGAAGCGTTGCGTCGCTCCGCTGTAGCGTAGTGTTGCTTAGTGCGGTTTGGCCTTAAAGGTCAGACTGCACGAGACTTAACAACACATTTAATAGCACTGACGTTTCGTGTCGCGTAGCTCATTTACTCGCTCACCTCATACGATTTTATACATAGAATATTTGGGCGTGTTGTGTCGTTCCGCTGGAGTATTGCACCAGCGCTCGCCTTTAATCTAAAGGTGAGACCGCACTACGTGTTACTACGCTGCAGCGGAGCGCCGCGGCATTTTACAGCAGCTCTGCAGTTACGCCTAGTGTGGTATCAATAAATTTAGTGGCCATGTCCAAACCCATGTCCGTGACCGTGTCCGAACACGCTCATGCCGTTCTGTTGCGGCTGCGGTGCGGGCGCGCGACTGTCGCCGCTGGTGTCGTCGTCGCCGTCGTCGCGCCGCTCCGACTCGAGTTGCTGCTTCCACATCGACGCGTAGAAACCGCCGCTCTTCTGGCACAACTTTTCGTGGCTGGAATGTTACATGATTTTTTAAGTTAAAGTTAATTTTCGTGCCGCTGTACACAATAAACAATATACAGGGTGCAATTTAACCTGCCTGCCAAATTTGGATATATTGATCCTTGTTAAAAATAAAAATACACGTATTTCTTCTTTTATAATCACTCAGTACTAAAATTTTGAGAAATAGCCTCCGAAAGTTATCCTACCAAACACCACAAAATATGGACACATGCGCGGCCCGGCCACGCCCCGCCGCGCTGCGCCCTTCCGCTTAAACGTAGTTCATTGACATTTTTGTTATTATCATAAGTTGCGAATTTCCCCTTCATACTTTGACGGGCTTAGGACCGTCAAAATGTAAAGGACGTCGACAGCATGGATTATACACTAATATATTTGAGAGTCGACAGGTATGTTTAGAATAAAATTAATTGATACATATCAAAAGAATGGAAAATTACAACTTAGTAATTACGAACAATAAGCACTTTAGAAATAAATCTAAACCACATCCTTTGCATTTAGGCGTATTTAAAAAATTCAATCAACTTATGTACACAGTACAACTAATTAAAAATCAAAACCACCCACCTCTAAATCTTATTATCTTGTTTACACTAACAGTACTTTTGTTAAAACTGCAATCCGTTTCGCTCTAAGCAGAGTCTAGCACGTTTTTACACATTGTTTTTAAGTTTGAGCACAACTCTGTCACTTTTAACATCGCCAGACGCATGTTCGATACGCGATTTTAGGTCTTCGAGGCTGGCCAGGTGTGTAATACCTGCAGTATTGCGAACTGTCCATAATCCGAGTCTTTGATTAAATGGACAAAATTGTTTCGCGATTCAGATTCAGGTACCTACAACTGCATTCGTGATCAGCTGTTACGAAGACGAGGAAGGCTTTCTTGCTCGTACAGTCTCTGCGCTCCGCGTAAACTTTCGCCACTTAAAATGTAACACTCGCGAGTCGCGGTTAGAGTACATTTTGTCACAGATACTTAATTACGAGCGCGGCGGGGGGCGAAGCTGTGACAAATTAATTACGTCACTGCAATTCAAACGTGGACGGACGACTGCGGCGGCCGGCGCGTGCGACGGGCCCCCGCCGCCCGTGCGCCACTCCCGCTTCACCCCTGTAGCCGGTTTTTGCCGACTCCGCGCGACAGACTGGCGCCGTTGTCAGTAATTACTGAGTAGTGACCAAGCTGTACTGAATTATGTTGGGATAAAATATGTTATTGTAAAAAAATTAACACCCTATTTTTTGTGGTTTAATGGACTCTCCTAATGACACCTAAGCCCCAAAAAAAATTTGGCAGGTAGGTTTAATTGCACCCTGTATATAACAAACTTTACTATATTTTTTATGCAATAGATACATTGGAAAAGTCGCTCAGAAAACAAAGAAAAAACAACGAATAGCTTATTCCTTGAGTAGTTTTTTTTTAGTAAGGGAGAAAATAAGCCCAAAAAGCGTAAATTCATCAGATTTCAGAACTGTCCCTCATCTATCACTAACGTAAAACAATCAATAATACTAATCGTTCAGAATAAGCGACTTTGCTCATTCTTCCAGTTAAAAAAAATATTAAAAATACTGTGTACTCACTCGCCCTGCTCTATGATCTCGCCATCTTTGAGGACGAGTATCTCGTCAGCGTGCGTGATTGTGGACAGTCGGTGCGCGATGATCAGCGTCGTGCGGTTCGAGCAAACGCGGGCCAGCGCCGCCTGTACACATAAAGAGGCATGGATCATTGTAAGAAGGCGAATGAAGGAAATTGTCGTATTTATAATTCATTTTTATACTTGAAAGAGGATTAGCCCCGAATTGTTTTATTTTTTAAACATAGATACTACATTATATTTCCGAGGGTCTGACCTAGCGAAAACACGATATCTTAAAATTTTCTCGATAGAAAGAAATCACAAATGCATCTCATGCATCTAATTTTCACGAATTTTTCATATATTGCCAAAACCGAGTATTTAACTGAGTTATTATTTTAACACATTGTATAAAATTCTATCACCGAGGGACTGGCCTGGCGGATTTTTAAAATGTTGTACATTTGTCGAGTTATTAAGAAAATACTAACTTGGCGATGATTCCGCGTCGTCCTTTTCACCTGGCATATGAAACACGGGCGTGAGTGTGAGGAGAGTTTGATTTTTTGAGATTAAACCGCATATTCATAATATTTAAACTTATTATGTAAAGTCATATAAAGGCGAGACCGCACTTAGGCTGGTTTTAGTGTCACACGGACCGTCGGTACGGATCGCTCCGTAGACCGATCTGTATGAGGTTTTAAGGAGTAATGCGGACGGGTCGGTACGGACCCGTCCGCATTACTCTAAAACGCTCCTTATAACGTTATGCATATTGCATATATACGGAGCGATCCGTACCGACGGTCCGCGTGACACTAAAACCAGCCTAAGCGACACTACACTGCAAAGCGACGCGACACGTCGCGCCTCAATATTATTTGTATGAAATCTTGTAAGGTACGCAGCAGCGGCACGCAACACAAAACGTCAGTACTATAGAACGTTTAGTATAGCTACGCTGCAGGTGAAACTTCAGCTGAACCTACAGTGACGCTTGGAGTGTTACAACTTGTAACCGGTAGTAAGTAGTGTGACGTGTGTGTTTGTGTGCGTCTTAGGGCCGCTGCCATTCCGGTTTGGCGCGGCCTTTATGTGTAAAGTCAGGCCTGTCCCACTCGCGCGTGTAGGTATCGAAATGTAAGTACAAGGGGTACTTACATTCGATACCAAAGATAAAGGGGCAGATCACTAGGGACTCACAAGCGAGCGGTGACGCACGCGCAAGATTTTTTCGTCGCATATTATCTACGTACTGATTTAACCGCTGTGACAGAATCGTTATTAATCTGATAAATATGAACAATTGAAAAAAGGTCAAAGATATATTTCAATAAGGTAATTTAAGACTTTAATATACAAAAAAAAAAAGATAAAAAAATACAAAAACATAGCAAATAAACCAATTTGTTAGAAATAAACTACATACTACACAGAAATAAACACAAGTTACTATGTTTAAGTTGTAAAAAATTCCAGACCAGCTCCTGCACTATAATCGAATATAAAACTATTATAAAATATAGGTTGGGTTACTAAAATTTGATTACTATAAAAGAGTTTGCTATTAGTAGCTATAATAATTAAAAGATTATTTTATTTTCTAAAAGGTTTCAGTTTTTAGAGCGTGGCTCTCGATTCGGAGGCCGTGGGTTCGATTCCCGCGTGACATGTTCCCAACATGTTATGTCCAAGTTCGGTTGGGACAATGCAGGCTGATTAGCTGATTGTCTGACAAGTAAGATGATCCATGCGTCGAATGTCGTGTCGGTCGGACGTCCTTAGAAAGTGAATTTGTGTACTGCGCACACACTTGGGCACGAATATATATAAGTTTACTCCTGCGTAAGTCGTAACTGACCTGGTTTCGTTGAAACCGGCCACCGTCTTCGAAACCGGTGCGGAACAGCGGGAGTTTATTTATTATGTTACATTATGTTACATTTATTATGTAACAGCTTGGTAAAGGTAATCGCACATATGAAATGACGTCACGAAATGCGGCGCGTACGGTGCGGATGAATGTGACGGACAAATGTGCGATCAGCTTTAGACTGGCCATTGACGAACCGCAAGTTGCAGTCAGGACCGACTGCTGTAGAGCGGTCGCGTTGAAATTTGCACCGATCGCTCAAGAACTGCTAGAGCGGTCCGTGTATATATCCGTAATATGAATTTAGTATGGAAACTGCAGATCGCCGTGCACGCTTCAATTTTATTGAACTGTTTATTTGACAATTATATTGAAGGCGCGCGATGTTCAATATCAATCCTAGACGGTCAATAATATTACGCAATACGTGATAGTGACAATAAAATTGCTCGTCTAGGGGACAGGTTACAGTCGGTTCTCGACTGCAGGATGCGGTCCGTCAACCGGCCTTACCTGTATGTTCCGCTCGGTGTGGGTGTCGAGCGCGGACGTGGCTTCGTCCAGCAGCACTATCGCGGGGTCCTTGAGCAGCGTCCGCGCGATCGCTATCCGCTGCTTCTCGCCGCCGCTCAGCCGCAGACCGCGCTCGCCCACCTGATGATAACAAAACATTAATAATAAAATAATATAATGACTTTTAAAATACGTGTGACACAAGGGTTCTGCCGCGGTAAAGGTTTTTTTTTTTAAATAAGGGGAATCGAAAAAAAATGATCTACTAGTCTATATTATATACTTCAGCAACATAGCACTTCATAAAATTATTGTAAGGACTCAATGAACTCGATTACTTTATACGTAAATATTTATATTCGGTAGAAGCATTGTAATAAGTCCAGTGGCGGCCACTGGGCTTATTACAGACAAATAAAAATAAACGAAAAATTCCTTGCGGGGCCCTTGCAAAAGCGAGGTCTGGGCGATTGCCCTGTTCGCCACCCCCTAAGGCCGCTACTGGTAATAACTAATAATATGGTAGGTTCTATGACCAACGTACCATAGTGTCGTAAGCGTCAGGGAACGTGAGTATTCTGTCGTGTATGTCGGCGTTTTTGGCAGCGGCTATCACGTCGGCGTCCGACGCACCCAGTCGTCCATATTGGATGTTGTACCTGCAAAATAAAGATGTCATTGATCTCTTCGATGCAATTAATAACTGTAACTTTACTATATTATATTTGTAGCTGCTTTACTTTCTAGTTTATTTTATTTAGGGCTGATTTTTAAATCGTCAGATAACTTTTACCTAAAGAATAAATATGACACTTTTTTATATAAAATCTGTCAAAAAGCCAAATTTAAAGGCCTTCTAGCTATGAATAATAAAAACTAAGGAAAAGTAACTCCGTCAAAAAACATGCTCCACAATACTTATCAAAAAAGTGTACCTTAGGTACACATTTCAATACATTTGCAATATTTAGGTGGCCTTGAGCGGTACATGACAGATCGAAAGGAACCAAATTTAAAACGGTAATAGTATGGGAGTTACGATTCCTTAGTTTTTATTATTCGTAGCCTTCTAGGCAGTCGGGAAGAAACAACAGACCAAGGTGACCTCGGTCGGGTGTTCGGTCCTGACCATTTTTCAATTCGTTCTACAACTTGGGCATTTTTCCCCTTTTGGGCGGAAGGAAAAAACTTATAAAACGTTTTTGTAGTATTTTCATACGTATCAAATATTAAACTACTCTTTTACTTTTTCATAGATCGTGAATCATCATCATCATCACCTGACGGTGTTGTTAAACAGCACGGTGTCCTGGGGCACGACGCCGATGTTCGCCCGGAGCGAGCCCTGCGTGACCGGACCTCACGTCCTGCCCGTCCACCAGCACGGCGCCCTCGTTCACATCGTAGAAGCGGAACAGCAGACGCATTATGGTGGACTATAGATTGTGAATCATCATCATCATCACCTGACGGTGTTGTTGAACAGCACGGTGTCCTGGGGCACGACGCCGATGTTCGCCCGGAGCGAGCCCTGCGTGACGGACCGCACGTCCTGCCCGTCCACCAGCACGGCGCCCTCGTTCACGTCGTAGAAGCGGAACAGCAGACGCATTATGGTGGACTATAGATTGTGAATCATCATCATCATCACCTGACGGTGTTGTTGAACAGCACGGTGTCCTGGGGCACGACGCCGATGTTCGCCCGGAGCGAGCCCTGCGTGACGGACCGCACGTCCTGCCCGCCCACCAGCACGGCGCCCTCGTTCACGTCGTAGAAGCGGAACAGCAGACGCATTATGGTGGACTATAGATTGTGAATCATCATCATCATCACCTGACGGTGTTGTTGAACAGCACGGTATCCTGGGGCACGACGCCGATGTTCGCCCGGAGCGAGCCCTGCGTGACGGACCGCACGTCCTGCCCGCCCACCAGCACGGCGCCCTCGTTCACGTCGTAGAAGCGGAACAGCAGACGCATTATGGTGGACTATAGATTGTGAATCATCATCATCATCACCTGACGGTGTTGTTGAACAGCACGGTGTCCTGGGGCACGACGCCGATGTTCGCCCGGAGCGAGCCCTGCGTGACGGACCGCACGTCCTGCCCGTCCACCAGCACGGCGCCCTCGTTCACGTCGTAGAAGCGGAACAGCAGACGCATTATGGTGGACTATAGATTGTGAATCATCATCATCATCACCTGACGGTGTTGTTGAACAGCACGGTGTCCTGGGGCACGACGCCGATGTTCGCCCGGAGCGAGCCCTGCGTGACGGACCGCACGTCCTGCCCGCCCACCAGCACGGCGCCCTCGTTCACGTCGTAGAAGCGGAACAGCAGACGCATTATGGTGGACTATAGATTGTGAATCATCATCATCATCACCTGACGGTGTTGTTGAACAGCACGGTATCCTGGGGCACGACGCCGATGTTCGCCCGGAGCGAGCCCTGCGTGACGGACCGCACGTCCTGCCCGTCCACCAGCACGGCGCCCTCGTTCACGTCGTAGAAGCGGAACAGCAGACGCATTATCGTGGACTTGCCCGCTCCGGACGGACCCACCTGATGAAGTAAAGAAAGAAAATAAATTTATTTAGTATTAATAACATTTTACAATCTTAGAGACATCATCCTTTACACATATCTTTTAGCACGAGTGATTAAGATTATCAAGTTTATACTCACCAGGGCTATAGTAGAACCAGGCGCCACCCATAAGCTGACGTCTTTCAGCACGAGCCGCTCGGGACCATAGCCGAAGCTGACGTGTTTGAACTGTGACAGCGGCGGGGCGCCCTTCGCGTCGGTGACGTCACAATATATCTACGCTAGTTCTAATTTGGCCGCGTGCCAACAGATCCTTTAAAGAGTATCTTTTGGCACGAGTGATCTTTATGATTATCAAGTTCTACTCACCAGGGCCACAGTAGAACCAGGCGCGACCCTAAAGCTGACGTCTTTCAGCACGAGCCGCTCGGGGCCGTAGCCGAAGCTGACGTTCTTGAACTCGAGCTCGCCGCGCCGCACCGACAGCGGCGGGGCGCCCTTCGCGTCCGTGACGTCACAGTCGACTCGCATCAGGTCGAACATGTTCTCCATGTCCACGAAGTTCTTCTGTATAGCTCTGAGGGCAGGATTGAGTATAAGGGACTGTGCACACTGCGAATTCTAATCGCGCGATTTTTTTTCGCACTTCTGTAACACATTAAATCTTATGAGAGTTTCCGCAGTAAAAATTTTGCGCTAAATTTATATGAAACGCACGGAAAATAATCCGCGACAGGCAGACACAATAGATTTTTTTTTTTTATGATATAAGGGGGCAAACGAGCAAACGGGTCACCTGATGGAAAGCAACTTCCGTCGCCCATGGACACTCGCAGCATCAGAAGAGCTGCAAGTGCGTTGCCGGCCTTTTAAGAGGGAATAGGGTAATAGGGGAGGGTAGGGATGCGAAGGGAAGGGAATAGGCTAGGGGATTGGGCCTCCGGTAAACTCACTCACTCGGCGAAACACAGCGCAAGCGCTGTTTCACGTCGGTATTCTGTGAGTATTTCTCCGGTCGAGCCGGCCCATTCATGCCGAAGCATGGCTCTCCCACGTATAAATTTAATTGTTATGCGGCAGCCGGGTGCCGCTTGGGGATTGATGAGTTAAAATCGCGCGATTAAAATTCGCAGTGCGGACTCTCCCTAAGACAGAAGCGTAGCGTGCCTTGGTAGGGCCCCGTATAAAAATTTGTTTGGGGGCCCTCAGGAAGGGTAACTTACGGACGTTGGGAGCCCCAGTGGCCCGGGGGCCCCTTATAATTGATACGGCAGATACGGCGGTAGCTACGCCACTGCCCTAAGATTGTGTGAGGGGGACAAGTTAATACAAGGTGTAACAAAATTAAGTGATAACACTTTAGGGTGACGACTAGCGATGCTGGAAGAGTTACTGTTTTAAATTTTTGTATAGGCAAATTCATATCGTTGGCGCATTTCTCATGAAAACATAAAAGTTACTCCTTTAGAGTTGCTACTTTTACAATGAACTTTTTTAAGGGATACATTATATGCAACCCTTAAGTGTTATCACTTAGTTTTATGCCCGTTGCAGACGATGCGCAGTAGCTTGCGCGAGTACTAATACTAAGCATATATTTTCATCGTGTGAACGCATTTTGCTTAGTGAAAGTGCGAGTGTAAGTTGCTTAGTAGCACTCGCTTTGGTCCTCGCGCAAGTGCGACTCATTTGCCCCCGCTCCGTCTACTTCACCCCCGCGCTACTTGCACTGCTCATCGTTGAACATGTGTTGACCAGTACTAGCGCCAGTACTAGCGTAAGTTCAGTCTGTTTGTTGTTTTTGTTGACACCGATTCTATTCAATAAAAAATTGAAATTTTCTATTGTCAAACGCATACCTTTCTGGTATTCTTTTGTATCCTCCAAAGCTAGTTCTCGCATTAATAAATTTGACCCCCCAAGTAACATATTATATACCTGATTTTCGTGTGATGTATTCTTGCAATCCATTTTCTCACCCACAATCGTTTTCCTTTTTCTAAATTTTGTATTTCCTGCATCAGTTCCTCTGCTATCACTCCATTTAGCTCTTGAATTAGGCACTTAAAAAGTTTATTCAAAAGTCAAAACCATACGCTTGTCCATGGTTGCCTACTATGCACTGGCACTATACAAAGCTACTTCGCGTCATCTTTTTACGTTTGAACGCTGGCGCAAGTACCTGCGCAAGTACTCGCGCAAGCTACTGCGCATCGTCTGCAACGGGCATTATATTATGCATATTATTATTGTACTGAAACAGTGACATGCCATTACGCATTATGACTTTAATTTATAAATTCACGTATTAAAGCTGCCACTAGTACATCGACGCCGAGGTCTAAAATAGTGGCTGACAAATATTGTCTCATATGTCAAAACGAAATGCTCTTTCTTTATCTCTCTCTCTTTCGCTTTTATAGAAAACATTGGTGTGAAAACAGTATCACCAACTTACCTATAATACGTCCCGAACCAGTTCAAAGGTACATACAGCTGAACTATGTAAGAAGCGAAGAGAATGTAGTCGCCGACAGTGAGCTCGTGTGTTCGCACCACCATGGACACAGCCAGCAGGGAACCGGCCAATAAGCCTGTAACATTCATGATAATTATGATTATGAGAAAAAAAGTTCAGCCAAGTGCGAGTAGATTTATATGTTATCAATTATCATTAAGTAATTAAATATGTAATTATTATGACACGTTTTTGCATAATGTAAAACTTCTATTCAAAACAAATAATATTAAATTCATGGATTAAAATGCATGTAAAGATGATTTTATTGCAAGAATGTCATTTGATTGCTGCATAATAATATATAAACAATTATGATATTTATAATACATCAACAATTAACACGCGACTCAAAGATAATTGTTTAAGGTCAGAAATAGTAAAGAGAGTCAAACGGTATAATGTTCACTAGTTTTTATTTTTTTACTAGTTATTATTTTGCAATATTTAAGGTATGCGCGTCCACCGGATCGGATCGTGCGCAGCGGACGGATTTGTTGCTATGTATTGATTTATATGGTACTGGGTGCACTGGAACGTCATTTCTGCTCCTGACAAATTATAAATGACGACGCTCCGTCCGCACCGTACGCTCCGATTCCGACACAGTGGACGTGCAGCTTTAATGCGCTTTTTCAAAGGTCGCACTTCTATCCAATCACTAATATTATGAAATTATTTATCACACTTAGAGTTATAATTTAATGACACTAAGCATTATCTATTTCATACTTTTATAAGCTTAACAATTACTGTAATTCACTATAAGATCTAATAAGACTAGAGTGATTACATAATTACATTGTTATTTTGTTACAAAACAAATATTTTTGTGGCATAATATGAGACATTTTCTTACTACTCTACACGTGTCCCCCGGGTGGTGCTAAACGAGTAACAACGCCGAGTCTCAGGCGGTGGATATGATAACCTGACTCCTAGGCAGTAGTGGCCTTGAGGACTAAATACCCTCAAGAAGTCTAGCGCGGAAAGCAACGGGAAACTACCGCGACTATAATCCCAAGAAAACCACCATGATTTTTGGTGGTCACGTCCCTCAGTCATGAGGATACGACTAGGAAGATGAGACATTTTCTATTAATAAAGTTGATTTTTAATAAAACATAAACCTGTAGTTCAATTTATTCAATTTTATCATAGAATTAGAACGTTAGAAAAGGCATTCCATACAATCGTCAGCGCGAAAATGTGTCACGCTCGAAATGAGTGAGCTCAATCATCTGAGAGCAGTGTGCCTTAGGACGCGGTAACAGCCGGACGTGTTTAATTCATTAATTACCGCGTTGTTTTTCGCTACATTTCGCTCCAGAATGCCGTCGTGTGCCTTCCGACAGTGCAGTAACAACACGAGGAATACAAATAAAGCCAAAGGTGTAATATTTCACACGTAATTACTAACATTTTATTAATATTTAAATTATTGTCTTCCATTTTAAGAACAAAATCAAAGCGAAGCGTAAAATGAGCGAAAGAGAAAGAAGTATATGATATTACTGTAAGACAAAAAAGGACGACAATATTTTCTCGATACACATTTTGCATGCAAAAACATTGCTACAGTTTTGACGGCATACGTCGTATCTAAGTATTTTGATATCGTTGAATTTTATAACATAAATTCAAACATATGGGATCCCGCGGGATTGGCCAATCCCGCAAATCGATCCCGTGGGATTGAATAAGGTGTGGGATTGCAATCCCTAAGTGTACAGTAGTAGACAGGGCTGTAACTCAAAAACTTTTTTCAAAGATTTCAAATGCGTTTTTCTCCAAAATCGGACAAATGTCAACAAAAAAAAAATGACAAATATCAAAAAAGGCAACAAAAATACCGAAAGCACTTCGACATATGAGCTACGAAGATAGATTAAAGGCATTGCGCCTCACGACGCTAGAAGATAGGCGCCTTCGTGGAGACCTCATAGAGACATACAAAATATTAACACATTGTTACAACGTGCCAGAGCTTGAAGATATTTACATTAGGAAAGATGTAAAATCCAGGTCAACTCGAGGTCATCATCTCAGACTAGAACGTACACCAGCAAACTCGCTTGTAGCTCACAATTTCCTAAGCAATAGAGTTGTGCAGACTTGGAATATGTTGTCCGATGATATTGTATCTGCACCAACTGTTAACAGCTTTAAAAATAGACTTGACAAATGGTTGATGACAAATAAGTCCTGCAAAAGAAATTAATAACGACTGTATGAATTACAACACTGTGTGATATGGTCATTATTAGCTAAATACTGCTAGATCATAAACAATAAATAAATAAAATGTTTAGTACTGCTTTTTGAATACACCGTAACCCAAGAATTACCTCATTTAATTATTATCACTTAGTTTTCTTACACCCTGCATAATACTTTATCTATGGTCACGTGTGATTGCCGCGCGGCGCGTGTGATTATTTACCTATTTGGAGGTTAGAATAAAATGTCTTGGGAAAGAATTGGTTCCGGCAAAACTTTAACGGCACATTCTCGTGAAATGGTGTAAAATGTTTAGTCCACCTACAAAATCATTTATTTTTAAACATACTGTATAGTGAAATTGCATATTAAGTGTGAGTACTGTGAACGTGCCAGCTTTAGTTAACTGACCTGTACTCCACTTTATGGTTCGTGGCGTCGGTGTGCAAACACCTTTAAAATACAAATTCCAACTTACCGGTACAAATAATTACATTCTGAATCGTGTTCAGCATGCTCAGGGTGAGTAAAGTCTTAAATTCTTCTTTCTGAAAGAAATAACAAAAATATTTTTAATTTGAATAGCACAATATCTTGGTTTCAATGAAACCGACCACCGTCACCGGTGTGGGAGTTATTATAGTGATATTACCTGGTATCTAACTATGGCGTCCCTGTACGAGTCGACCTCGTACCCCTCTGCGCCGTAATACTTGACGGTCTCGTAGTTGAGCAGCGAGTCGACGGAGCGCGCCTTCTGCTCGTTGTCAGCTAAGTTCATGCGCCGCTGGAACTTCGTCCGCCACTCGGTCACCACGATTGTCGCCACTGAAAAAAAAAATGTATGTTCATGTGTAATGTAGTTCGTATAGACCGACAAGGCTTTAAATGAACGTGGGCGGGGGCGTTGCCGGTAAACGAGAACTGTAAAAAAATTACAAAAATGGGGTTTTTAAAATGGTGGCGGCGTTAGTTCCTTCTTTCGCCACGTTCATTTAAAGCGTTGTCGGTCTATAAGGCACTATGTAGCCGTCAGGTCTATCGTGTCAAACAGATGTCATATGTTACGAAATAGCTACCATATGTCACGATATAGCTGTATTAAGCTAGAAAAAAATTATTCGACGCATCCATAGTCGCGGCTGATGGATGCGGCTTAACAATGTGCACGGTTCAGCCGCGGACGTCCGCGGATGCAAAAACATCCAGCCAGCCAGATTCTGTTCGGACGTCCGAATCGCTCAAGGTCGCGTCCGCGACTTATGTCAGACACTGAACACAGTTTAGTGCATTTTGTATTAATCAGATAGAAACAAGCCGCATCCGCCAGCCGCGACTTATGGATGCGTCCGATAGTTTGTTTCTGGCTTTATGTCCATTAGACACGACATTTGACACGATAGATCTGACGGCTACATAGCGACGTACAACCCTCATAGCAAATGGTTGGATCATCAGTTGGCGTCTCTTTTGAGTTTTGACTAAGCTTAGGCCTAAGATATAATAACTGTGAATGGTGACTATAACATCGGTACCCAAACAATGTTTTGATCTTAAATAACAATAATTAATAATTAAAAAACATACGTTTTTTAATATTTTTCCTTATTCCGCTTTCGTTTACATTTATTTCCAAGTGATCCATATTTGCGATACTTTCTCGAGAAAGGTCACTTTTAAACTTAAATTTAATATATTATAATTTATGTGACAAAATCTGCTAAAGTAGTGAAAATTGAATGTTTTTGAACCTTACGCGACACTAGCGGCTCTAGTGGCAAAATAATAACTTAAGGTTACAAATAAATATGATGCTTAATGGAAGATGAGTAAGGATCCATATTATATTTACATCACTAATATCTTTAAAATATTCATATATTTTAATATGATGTAAGAATCTATTTCGTGCGTTGTATCGATTAATTATAAACACATTGACACTACCTATATTGTTCAGGCATGACGTAAGTATAACGGGTATCGTCTATACATAAATATTTTTATTTTCGACAAACAATGGGTAGTTCCTTAATGAAGTTTATCTCATGAACAAAACAATTGTTAATATAATACCTATTTATAATGGTCGTTGTATTATACGCACTACTCAGAGATGCTAACTTTAAATACATAAATATATTTGACGATGATTTTAACATATTCTATGACAGTTACGGACAGACAAGTAAATGGTAGCACTAAATCCCTGACGGAAAACTTAAGTTAACTGAATACAGTATAAGCATTTTCACAATAGTAACTAGAACACTATGGCCCAATTTCACCAACGTCTGTTTGTGTTAACAGCATGTTAAAAATGTCATGTCTTCTCTTTCATTCATACGAAAAACGAGAGGTAAAATTATATTAATTCGATCGTTAACTTTAACAGTTGATGGTGAAATAGGGTCTATGTCTCTCACCTATATAAAGCAGCATCGTCGTGAACACGATCAGTCCGAACCACGCGTTGAAGGCTGTCACGAAGTAAACCACCGCTACAATTATATCAATAATCGTCGGTGTTATAGAGAAGAGGATGTAAGAGAGGAGGTTGTCTATGGAGTCCGTGCCGCGGTCCATAACTCGCAGCACCTCGCCCGTCTTCCGAGATAGGTGCCATTTCAGCGGCAAATCGTGGAGGTGTTTGAACAGCTCAAGCTGCGGAAAAACATGCATTTTGATTTATTATTATGCGTCGTTTATATTCAGCCCTGTTGGGCAGGGAAGTGGGCAGCGCGGGAATGTAAATAGTCACTCTGCCACTTGTCATGCCGCTGCCGCTTCCAGACGCGGCAAGTAAGTAGAGGGCTGAGTGTAAACACTCACTCGCATTCTTACTGCCGCAGGTAAATATTACCGGCAGCGCGAGGAGCAGCGGCAGTGGCTGGATATAAACGTCCAACTAGTATAGGGTTAAACATACTATTACTCGCGACTGCTTCCGCGTCAACACATACGAAAGATGAATAATTTTCCCTTTTTTTCCACTGATTCTCCGCTTCCATCAGTCGCAGCGTGATGGTGTACATATAGCTTAAAGCGTTCCTTGATAAATGGTCTATCCAACAGAGATATACTTTATCAACTGAATCCAGTAGCGTTCCTGAGATTAGCGCGATCAAAGTTTAAACAAACAAACTATACAAGATGCAACAAAACTAAGTGATAATACTTTTAGAGTTTAGACTTTAGAGTATATATGAGTCTTTTGTATCGAGTTTGCTGTGAAAGTAGCAACGCTGAAAGAGCATTTTTTTGTGATTTGTATGGGCAAGCGCCCCAGCGTCAAGGATTTGCCTATACAAAAGTTTTAAAAAGTTACTCTTTCAACGCTGCTACTTTCGCAATGAACTCTATACAGGGGACACATACAATGATACACACCCTAAAGTATTATCATTTAGTTTTGTTACACCCAGAAATTAAGTAATCATTAAGGGTCAATTCATACCGCAACGCGACGCGTAGATGCATTTCTAAATTTGTATTGAATTGACAGACTACAATTGCGTGACACATCTTGCAAATATGTCAATTTAATACAAATTTAGAAATACATCTATCTAGGCGTCGCGTTGCAGTCTGAATTGACCCTAAATGACACTAAGGGCTCCCACACAAAACTGCGAATTCGCAACGTATCGCAGAAATCTACAACAAAACTCGTACAAATGACATTGCGATGCGATGCGAATTCGCAGTTTTGTGTGGGGGCCCTAAGAACGGTCGGTAGTGCCACAATTCTCACCTGCAACTCCCTGGTCGTGTACTGTTGCACTTTGATCCAGAGGAAGGATCTGAGATTGTTGAGCAGTCCCATACCGCCCGTGCCGCCGCCCTGAAGGAACTTGAACAGCACGTACAAAACCACGAGGTCCCACCTGAACGACAGCGGCGCTATCGTTATACTGTTCACTGTAAACAACAAAATATCAAAAGTAATAATAATAAAATCTTATACAAAAAACAAACATAAAAAAACATAATAAAGACCAAAACAAGAGAAATAACAACAAACAAAATATACAAAATTACGAAAATGTGCAAAATGGCGATCTTACCGCTTTAAGCGGTTTCTTCCAGACAACCAATGTAATATTATTAAATGCGAAAGTGGGTCTGTCTGTTTGTCTGTTACATCTTTACGACCAAACCACTGACCCGATTTTACTGAAATTTCGTATGGATACACTTTCAGTCCCGGGAAAGGACATGGGATACTTTTTAGCCTGGAAAATGTAAGGTCTCCGCGCGATACAATTTCGGCGCAACTGAGTTTCGGGCGTCATCTAGTTCAGTAAATAAGGCACCATCAGAAAAATTGATTCCTAGGCAGATGTCGGACATACGTAATTTGATCCATGACAAACAGCCGATCACGACTCAGTTAAGTCGGTTTCAGTTAAGTCATTGACTTAACTGAGACCGGCCATAGACGGACCGCATCTTGCAGTCGAGACCGACTGCAAAATGCGGTTGCCGCACGGCGATCTGCAGTTTCCATACTAAATTCATATCCGCAATACACAGACCGCTCGAGCAGTTCTGAGCGGTTGGATCAACTATTACGGCTTCGACTTCTCTAGAGCAGTCGGCCACTTGCGGTCCGTCTATGGCCAGTCTAAGGCCTAAGCCCGACTAAAGGTACAATCGATCGTGATTCGTGATACATGGAATAATTGTACTTTTAGGCTGGCCGCATACACACGTTTTCCGTACAAACGTTTAGAGTTAAACACGCTCTGGAGTGAATACTTTTAATAAAAAGGTTTTATGTACAGTCAAAAAGTATATAATATTACCTATTACCTAACCATTAATTCTTGAAACTTGGGCAATTTCACTCTCATGACCAGGATGAAAAAATCAAACATTCATCGGTCATTTTCTTTTTTCATTTGACAGCGAAAAATGTGTGCCGAATGTATTTAAAGAAAAAAGGAGTTATCAGATTTTTTATACTCTACCAAAATTCCAACGGCAAACATACAAAAGAATGTATGAAATATTTGCGTCAAGATTGCACATAAAAATATTTTAGACGAGTCGATACAATATTATGATAACATTAACCTCAAGTCAGGTCAGATTTTATCTGTTTAAGGCGGGCTGAAACCCCATTTTGTTATTTCTTGATACCCGATTTACCTAGTTCCAATATAATAACGAAATGTAAAAAAATATGAGATATAGAGCACAATATTTAAAAGGGTTTAAATCAAAAACATTTTAATAAAAAATAATACTTTCGCTGTAATTAATTTACAAACTCACCTCCGACAAAACTCTTTGTCATCGAAATATAAGTATTAACAAGAATAACTTACATTTTATTTTAATAAATTGTTAATGAATCTATTTTAAAAAGGTCTGAAACGAATAATCTTTTTTCTTAATATTTATTTAGAAAGATATTTAAAAAACACATGAAAAATAGACAAGATCCGCCCCTAGAAAGTACAATTTTATGCTAAGCTAAAATGAATCTTATTGCGATGCGTACACGCTTGGTCTTTGGTTGTGTGCAAGGTTATCGTTTGGAATTGAGGTAAGTCCACGCCTTAATAACTTACCGATTAATTTAGTGTATATCTGTACATATAAATTTATGGCTCTGCCGGCTGCCAGCAGTAGTATGCAGATGAATACGTAAACTTGCAGGCACAGACTCTTCTTCGGCCACAGGAAAGGCAGCAACGTCCTCAGCTTACTGAATACATTTCTAAAAGTCGATCTGTGTTCTTCCTGAAATGTAAGTATTAGAAACGACTTAAGGCGGCGACTAAAGAAAAATAGATGATCTTATAATTCATTTTTGTACTTGATAATAAGCAATGAATTGTTTCATTTTTTAAACATGGCTACTACACAGTATTTGCGAGGCTCTGTACTAACGAAAACACGATATCTTAAAATTTTCTCTATAGAAAAAAATCACAAAGATGCATCTAAATTACGAATATTTCATTTCTGTGCATTCAACGGAGTCAATAATTTGATAAATATTATAAAATATATTACTGAGGGATTTTAAAAATATTGTTTATAGTATTTCGATTATAATCGATATATTATATCGATTTATAATAAAGAACTAATGTGGCGCTGATTCCGCGTCGTTCTTTTTTCACCTGGCATATGAAAGACGGGTGTGAGTATAAATAGAGAAGGACAAAGTTTGATTTTTGCTTTATCTTAATACAGTTACGAAGAAATTGATTTACAGGCAGTTGACCATCATTGATCGGATTATGTCATTTCAATTTTATTCGCCATCTATCAGCTGGGTTTGATAAAACGCGACCAAATTACGTAGGTCCGCCATCTGCCTATGAATCAACTTCTCTGATAGTTCATAGTAGGTACATGAGTCTTTTTAGGGTTCCGTACCCAAAGGGTAAAAACGGGACCCTTTTACTAATGCTGCGGCCGCACAAGCGTAGTGCTTCGTGCTTGAGACGATACCAATGGTATCATCTCATAGCACGAAGCTTCGTGACGACAGACGCATGTGCGGCCGCGGGATAAGTAAAGATGCTGCCGCGCGTTAGTATCGATACAGTTGCGCGTTAGTATCGATACACACGCGCGACAGTTCAATGGCCAGCTTCTGCATCGCGACAGCATCGCTACTGTATCGCGACAGCATCGCGACTGTATCGATGCTTAAAGCAGCGCAAGTGTGTAAAGGTGGACCATTTGCGACTGCATCGATGCTGCATCGCGACAGTATTGCGACTGCATCGCTGATAAAAGTCGCAGTGTGTAAGGGGCCTAAGACTGTCCGTCTGTCTGTCTCCAGGCTGTATCTCAAGAACCGCTATAGCTAGACTTCGGAAATTTTCACAGATTGTGTATATCTGTTGCCGCTATAACAACAAATACTAAAAACAAAATAAAATTAATATTTAAGGGGGGCTCCCATACAAAAACGTGATATTTGGCCTTTTTTGCCCGATATCAATAATGGCAACAGGTAGGCACTTGATATTTTCACAAAGGCCTTAATTATATGTCTACTTCAATAATTAATAATAATATTAAAATAAAATAAAAAATAAGGGGGGCTCCCATAACAAAAACACAATTTTTGGCCTATTTTTGCTCTATAGGTAACCCGGTACGGAACCCTTCGTGCGCGAGTCCGATTCGCACTTGGCCGATTATTTCCAACTGGCCTGTGCAGTCCAAAATCGTTTAGTAAATAGTTAAAATGCCGTGTAATTAGTATGAAATACTGTGTTATTTGGAGTGTGTGGAGTGTATGGCCAGCTCAAATAGTATTTTTTTCTTTAAATGTGCGCGTACTTTAAAGCTATTACATAATATAAAAGACCTTAAGAATATCGTAGAATGAATTGTCGTACGTAGTAATCAATTCATTTACATAATACCTTATAATTTCTAAATGTTTTTGCTTCACTTATCACATAATTTTGAAATGGCCATGACATTTTAACCTTATGTGTGTGAAGTTAAGCCGACATTTACGTTTTATGTTATGTCACATTTAATTAAAACTTTTTATAATAGACACAATAAAATGCCTAAGAAATCAGCAAAGGCGGTAGACCGGTACTATAATATTACTTATCAGTTTAATTTGTATAGATCTACCAGAACCTGATGGCAAAAAGTGAGAAAATAAAATGACTCTAGCAATACGGGGGTAATTAAAATAAAACATATCGATCCTTTTTTTTCATATAGCGGCTGATTCTGTTCGTTAAACGTGCAAATATAAAAATTTATCCAATGATCAAAGATATTTTTTAAAAATCTGCTGTCAAAAATTGCCATCAGATTCTGGTAGACCTATAGTAGATATGACCTAGGCGTTTTAGACCCAACATTTTACGGATTTTCCGATAGAAAATTAACTGGCGTAGGTACTCAGAGACATGTCATTAAATGCTTACTTAACTTTAATTTAATGAGGATTTTGTCATAAATCCCATGCAGTTTCTTTCGAAAAGTTACGTACTTAATATTTAAATAATATGTATCTGAGTGCGGCCGTAAGAGATATACAGAAATATTTATAATGTCAGCAGTTTGTAACACTGTTGTGGTCTAGACTCTAGAATCTAGACAAGTGATATCGATGCGTGATATATGATAGATTTGACCTGATACTATTGACCTCTAAACAGCTTACATACATTCTAACAAAATCGGCCAAGTGCGAGTCGGACTCGCGCACGAAGGGTTCCGTATCGCTATAGAGCGAAAGGAGATAAAAAAAATATTTTTTTTGTATGGGAGCCCGCTTTAAATACACTTGCGTGCAAAAAACTCGACCCACCCCGCGCATTTCTGTTGAAGTCGCTATATCTTAAAAAAATTATAGTTACTAATTATTTATTTTTATTAATAATGTGTGTTAATATGATAGGGAATGTGTACATTTACTCTACATTTTCTAAAACCAACATGCTTGACTACAAACGACACAAATCACTAAGCACCCCTATCAATCAGTTTTTTAATCGTTAATTGAACGGTTTTGTTCTGTGGGAAAAATTAGTCAAATCTTATTGTTTCTGTTTTGTCTTGATTTTTATTGATTTATTGTTCATTTAACTTGATTTTGGACGTAAATTCTTTGTGGTAAAATGGATATTACTCCAAATAAAGCCTCTCAAGTAGGGGTTTTGCTAAGAGCTGAATTTAGCCAACGAGTCGTGGCTAGAAGTCTAAATTTAAGTCGAACTTCAGTTACAAGAGTATACCGAAGTTTTCTAGAGACTCTTAACTTTACCATGCGACCATGTTCAGGAAGACATTGGGCTGCATTTGAACGTGATGACCGTTTTAAGGTGTCAACGTCCTTGCAGAATCGACATCTCATTGCAGTTCAAGTGCAGACGACCAAGAGAAGTCCGATGAGTTACAGTAATTGAGTAGACTGTACGACGGATACTTGCAGGCAGCTGTCTGACTTCACAAAAACTCGCTAACGGTCCAAAATTAGCCCCGTCAAGCGCAGCTTAGTTTCGCACGTTCTCATGTCGATTTTTCATTGGAGCAATGGCGGGTCGTGCTCTTTTCTAATGAATGCTAAATCAGTCTTTATGGTAACGATGGTCGCAGGAAAGCATACCGTAGACAAAAAGAATGATTTGCGCAGGCGTGCATTGACGAAAGGGTTCCATTTGGTAGGAGATCGGGGACTGTATGGAGCGATATTTCTTTTGATGCAAAAACCAATCTTGAGTTCGTAACCGGGCCGCGCCTTGGCACTTTGAGTACCCATCGATACATTCAGGGCGTGCTGGGACAACATGCGGTGCTATGCGCTGGTTTTGTTGGTGAAGGTGTTCATATTGATGCAGAACAATCCTCGACCGCACGTTGCTGCGATAGTTCGTCAATATCTCTCCGACGTCGAAATTTCGGGTTTGAACTGGCCTGCAAGGAGCCCTAACCCTAATCCTATTGAGCACCCATGGGGAGAACTCAAAAGGAGGGTCAGGGCCCGGACTCTTGCCGCAGATACCCTTCAGGACCTCCGGGTAGCTGTACAAGAAGATGGGGATGGTATCGCTCAGGAGTTCATCATAACTTTGATAAGGTCAAGGAAAAACCGGATGGAAACCTCAATTAGGGTAATGGGTGGCACTACGAGGTATTGAAATCAATTTGTTAGTGTTTTTTACAAGAAAGATGTCATTAATCGCCTATTGAAATGTTATGCCAAACTGACAGGTTTTTGTTTTAAGGCTGAAGAACTAGTAAACAATTTACAGTTACAATAACTATAGCATTAATTAAATCCTTATTGTACTACCTTTAAAACGATACCAACATTTATTTAATACTAATTATATTTCTTGAGTTATTACCGTTTGAATCATAAGGAGAGAGGTGGGTCGGTTTTTTTGCACGCAAGTGTAAATATCTTACTTTCATTTTTTATTATTAATTCATCAAGCCCCATACGGTCACCAGTGACCGAGACACAATAGAATATCTATTGTGTCTCGTTTTCCCACGATCGACGGGTTAATTTAAAGCACAAATATAATTAATGATTAAGTGAATATTTCAAGTGCCTATCTGTTGCCATTATTGATTACGAGCAAATAAGGCCAAAATATCACGTTTGTTGTATGGGAGCCCCGTTAAATATTAATTTTAATTTTTAGTATTTGTTGTAATAGCGGCAACAGAAATACACAATCTGTGAAAATTTCAGAAGTCTAGCTATAGCGGTTTTGGAGATACAGCCTGGAGATAGACAGACAGACGGACAGACATCGAAGTCTCAGTAATAGACTCCCGCTTTTACCCTTTGGGTAAGGAACCGTAAAAAAGTGGTTTTAACGTCGCGCTGACCATTCGCTTACCATACAATAAACACTAAAATGTATGAAATGTCAGGTCACACTGCTGCGCTTTATTCGAAAACATTCCCTAAGTATTAACACAGGCCGCACAGCTTTAGGACTGTTAGCCGATGACGATGGAAGATGATAAGTTTGTTTTAAGGTCGTGGCTGAGTCACGCTATTGGTAGATTGGTTATCAGAAAAGTTGTTAGAAGCAGAAAAGGTGGATTAGATTGGTACCAATACCAGGATTAATTGGTGGTATGGACCTATTGTATGTTATTGGTATTTATTTTTATTTTATATTTTAAGGAGACAATTTAGATAAGTGTTCTAAAAGTTGTGCGTAGCCTATAGATAATAATATGATGTAATAAAATTAATATTTATACATACCCTAGGCGAATTAACTCTGTTGCCATCTTCGGCTTCTAAATGTTCAAAACGATGTCTTATAAGCGGCGCTTTCATCCCCAGTATAAATATTATCATACATGATATATAGCGGCTCACAAAGAGTGCCATTTCTAACCGATCTTGTAAGCTGAAAATCAAATCACACATTAAAACTTTCTAGATTAATTGTAGAATGATAATATGCCATATTATACCAAACTAAAATTCTTAAAAAATATTTAATAGTCACTTACTCGTTAAGATGCCACCACCATCCATCCTTATTTAAATTTAAAAATGATAAATTTTCAGCAATAAATAGCATCGCCCAAAACACCAGGAGCACAAATCCATGACCATTTGGTGGTAAAGATGGTAGCAGGAACTTAAGTTCTATTATTGCTAACCATGTTGATAGTGGGAAAATAATCAGATTCACCACTAATGTAACTATCTGAAATAGCAAACAATAATGATTGTACTAAACATTTGAAAATTAGATATGTGCGTGCAGTAAACACTTGGTCTTTGCCTTGAATTTTATGGACAGCACCTTGTGGGAGTGGCAGAGCGTGGCTGTGAAATACTTAGCAAAAATAAATTAATTTAGAACAAGCGTAAAAAACCATAAATATTATGGTAATTTTTTGAAAATTAACTAGAACTGAAAAAAAAATGTATCCTGTTCACATAAACTTTGCTTTTTGAATAATAATAATCAGTGATGCTGCATCACTGATGCATAAGTCTTGTTTACTTTATACACTCATAGTCACCCATTTTGACATTTGTTTTGTTAAATTGAACTGATAGAGAAAATCAAATTCAAATATAGCTTACCATATATCCATAAATATGACCATCTTTAAACAGGAAAGCTTGCAACAGGAACCTCACAATAGTAAGCAAAGGTACAGCTAATAGCATAAAAATTATTTGGAAAGCACCTAACCCACCTAAATGGGTATCAATCCATGTTGCATATCTGTAAAGCAATGATCATTGAGTATCCATTTTACAATACTGAATTATGTCATATTGTAATGAACATTTGTCACTTAATTACAAGGTGTCTTGGAAATTTAGCATACATGAAATATTACATATAATTTTTTTTGTAAGCATATTACTCGAATATAATCTGCTACATATTCGCATATGGCATATTAGACAACTGTTTGGTTTGCAGATAAACTCTTTCTTATCAGTGTAGGTGATTCAGGGAATGTGGCATTGATAAATTGGCACCATCATAAGTTCACACTTCTTAAAGCTATACAGTAACAATAAAAAAAACATTTTTTTTTAAATGTCATAATTAAAAAATAATTTGCTATTGACAAAATAGCCTAGCTTTTGGTGGCATAAGGGGGTCCCTAAACCTACAATAACATTGAACATTTTAGTGTACAATAATATTAAAAGGCACTTTGAATCCAAACAATCAATAAAATTACACAATAATACAAATTTATTTTTTCATGCAATTTTTTTTATGTTCGGTCTAAAATAAAATATTGCTCAATACCGACCCTACACGATGCAATGAAAAATATGGTACAATAAAAATTAAACTAACTCAAAGTTTTATTCAATCATTACACAATGTTCAATATTAACCCTAAACAATAATATTGCAATATTGCAATATTGTGCAATAAAATTGATTGTCTAGGGTCCGCCTAATATAAAGCATAAATTTATGTCTCAATAAAGACTTCAAATTCCCTTTACATTTTGGTTTTAACTATTTAATACAAACCTCCTGTACATAACCAGTTGGATAGTACCAAATACAACAATAAATGTTCCAATGACTCCAGCAGAAACTGTTTCCATAAAACACTGCGAGATCCCATGGTCTACCCATATTTCTGACAGGGTTATATTTGGCGGACAGTACCTCATTTTATCTACAACATAAGTTATAAAAATTTGTCAATATTTTTGTTAGAGAACGATTAGTCGGTACGCATTATTTGGAGCATTTACTTGAGTACTAGCTTTTCTTACGTTTCACCCAAGGGAAAATACGGCAAATAACTTATGGTAAATACTTATTATTATAATTAGGTGCACATTACGCGTAAAAATAATTATATCAACGAAACTTACCGTATTCCACCGAATATCATAAGCACGTATTATTGATGTTAAGCCCGGAATACCTCAAGATTGGTAGGTACTGATAAAGTACGAATAGAATATCCTGCTGCAATTCTAAAAATTATTATCAATTCATCGTAATTTCCATTTCTTGATTTGTAAGCACCGGAATGAATGAAACTGATGTCTTTGTTTTGACACTTGACAGAATTGACAGATCCGTGACAGTCGACCTGTACAGTCTTTTTTTTTTCTTATTATGGCACTTCGGCTATAACCATGGCTAGTGTCGAGCAATGGCGGGAAAACAATATTTTTTATTACAATTTTCACCATCGTTTTTCTGTCAATGGTTTTTCTATACTGTCAGGTCTAAAGTCTAGTCAAAGTCTAAGTAAACGTCAATACAGTCAGGAAGTCAAGTCGGTCGATTCAGTAAAGTGGTAGAAGCTTTACTGAAACTTTCGATGGAGTTTTGGAGGGAACACAAAATAGCACGTTTCTGGATATTGCATCACTTTCCCACACTTGTGCACAATAACGAATATTTAATGGTTAATATTCTACCAATAATACACATTAAAAACCCAGTTAACACAATTTTAGGAAAATAATACAAAAACACAACATCACTCTTTCACATTCCCGGCAAAACTCTCGACCTTGTGCAGTCGACAGAATGAGGCATTTTCTTGTTTTTTTAATTTGATTGTCAAACAGCTTTCATTTTAGTAACTAGATGGCGTATGGTTAGACAACTATCGGTAATACCCAGGGATGGGTAAGCTACTGAGTATTTACTCAGACCAGAGTACTTAAATACTCAGTAAAAATTAATTTAGACACTCAGTTATTTACTTTTAACTGAGTATTTATGTTTTACTAACCAGAATTGAATTATTGAAGGTTTTTCTTTATTTATTATTTATTTATATGATATTTTTAAGTAAGTATAAGCTATGTTCTTTTTAAGTATAACCAGTATACTTAAAATAAAATAAAATTATTATATGATATCTCAGACCAATGAATGCAAAATTTTCTTTTAGTATTTTTTGGACTCAGTAACGAAAAATTAGGTACCTCAGCTATGGAATACCTAATTTTGATGATAGACTACCTAATTTTGGTATTTAGGCAGACGATTTTTACAGTGTCGGTGTTATAAAAAATGACATAGGTATGTTATAGGTATACAATATACATATCCTACTAATATTAAAAAGTCGAAAGTTTGGATGTATGTATCGATGTTTGTTACTCTTTCACGCAAAAACTACTAAACGGATTTTAATGAAACTTTACAATACCTGACCTGATAGACCTGATGAAGGAATCCATAAGAAATCGACGGAACTCCTCAAAATTTACATGGAAACATGTGGTGACTTCAGTTTCGTGAGCAGTATTCTAAGCATATGCTACCAACAAGTAAGATTTTGCACCGGATATACTATGGTTCGGAAGGTGCTGAGAGAACTCCTGACTCTTTGTAGATACAAGTTTGGGAGTTTCGACGTTGTTTTAAGAACGGAAAGCATATGCTACTATGTACGCAAATTACATTCATCATCATCATCATCATCAATCACTGCCATAAACCAGTAAACAACCATGTATCGTCCCGTTTTGACCCTATTATTGGTACTTTTCAAAGTTTTTATTACATAATAAAAAAATATAAACTTAAATAAAAAATTTAATTTAACAACTATCTAAAAATAATCGGCCAAGTGCGAGTCGGACTCACGCACGAAGGGTTCCGTAAAAATTTCAAGGGGGCTCCCATACAAAAAACACAATTTTTAGCCTATTTCTGCTCTGTCCGATACAGAGCAAAAATAGGCTAAAAATTGTGTTTTTTGTATGGGAGACCCCTTGAAATTTTTATTTTATTTTAATATTATTATTAAATATTAAAGTACACATTTAACAAAAGAATGTGTGAAAAGTTCAAGTGCCTACCTCTTGCCATTATTGATATATTAGAGCAAAAATACCGAAAAAATCACGTTTGTTGTATGGGAGCCCCCCTTAAATATTTATTTTATTTTGTTTTTAGTATTTTTTGCTATAGCGGCAACAGATATACACAATCTGTGAAAATTTTAGATGTCTAGCTATAGCGGTTCTTGAGATACAGCCTGGAGACAGACAGACGGACAGACAACGAAGTCTTAGTAATAGGGTCCCGTTTTTACCCTTTGGGTACGGAACCCTAAGAATGATTAATCTGAATTAGTCCCAGATTCTGTAAAATCTAGTTCAGATATCAGTGCAATTGTAGAGGGCTCATTGTTATTTAATGGATCTGATTCGGCGGTGGCGTTTTCCTCTTATTCTTGATTGTCATCTCGATCAATATATTTATTCAGTAATTTCCAATTATACGATACAAATGTACTTTTAGCAGCTCGTTGTTTTGTGAGTCGGTTTCGGACTTTGGAATGTATAAAACTTTGAACACTGAAGGACCGTTCAGTAGCTGCAGTGGTGCATGGAGCTGTAAGAATTCTTATTGCAACTACGCTTAATCCTGTCGAACAAGCCTTTCCACCATGTGACTGCGCTATTTTTTTCTTCTTCAGGGCTCCTTCAAATAAACCTTTTGGCCCACAATCCATGTTTAGCTTTATAAATAGAATCCTGGCTATGCCCATGATTAGAAACCTCTATAAAAAAAGAAAAGTCTTATTGTACTGAATGTTCATTATATTAAAGAGAGATGACAAGAGAAACGAATTAATGTTCGGTCAATTGGTTACTGAAGAATTTAAATACATACTGCCATGTGCGCCCACAAGGTACTATGAAGAAATTTTACGATATTTAAGAGAAGCGAAGGGTCGACATATTGACAACTTTCAAAATGAAAATACATTGTCTTAGTAATTTTACTTAAAATTATGAATCTGTTAAATTATAAGTATTTTTCATTAATCTGTAACGTTCTTGATTTGTTTAAGTGTAATTAGAACCTAAAATATTGAATAAATCGTTTTTACTGTGTCCAGTGAGTAAATACTCATACTAAAAAGTAAATACTTAGTATTTACTTTAAGTGAGTTTTTACTCTGACTCAGTTTTTACTGCCTTATCCATCCCTAGTAATACCATCATTAATTGCTACAAAACTGGGCAAAAAATGTGTGGGAATATGCGTGGAGGCCACAAAGGAAGATCTTCCGACCGAGCGAGGTGGTATGCTCGGTCAGGCCGGAGCCCGTGATACATTTCAGCTGTCGTATATATACCGACGCACTCAGAAAACTTCGATAGCGCGATGCAAGAATGTTAGGCGAATTGTGGATACCGCCACATCACTCCCCCCTCTCCGAAGACCGGAGGTTGAATCTTGAAGTCAAAGAGAATATAATCACTACGTTTTACTTGAAGTCTTGTCGCTTGAGTCGCCAGTGCCAGAGAGTTTCAGTGAGTCGGAACTGTGATGCTGCTGCACGGGATCCAGTGAGTCGGATAGTTGCCGTGCGGGGCCGATGCTACGTGCTGACCAGGAGAGATGTGCTCTGCTTGCTGACCGGTCGGTGTAGTGAGAAAGCCCAACGATGCCGATGCGGAGTCGCCCAGGCCGCGGTACATTGCGGCTAGTGGACGAGGTACCCGATGAGGCGATGCTGGCTGGCGCGGTGCGGAGAGGCGGGGAGTGATGATGATGAAGGAGGCGTGTTCTGTCGAGGGTCACCAATGTGGGAATATGCGTGGAGGCCACAAAGGAAGATCTTCCGACCGAGCGAGATGGTATGCTCGGTCAGGCCGGAGCCCGTGATACATATTTTCAGCTGTCGTATATATACCGACGCACTTAGAAAACTTCGATAGCGCGATGCAGGAATGTTAGGCGAATTGTGGGTACCGCCACAAATGTAAAACTTGATACATTTCAATTTGAAAAAGACGCAATAATAATCCAATGAATAAGATAATTAAGTTATTATAACGATGTTTTAGTTAAAACTCACGTAAGAAATATCCCTATTTCCCGTTATGGGGCATTTTCTTATTTTTTTAATTTGATTGTCAAACAGTTTCCATTTTAGTAACTAGATGGCGTATGGAAAGACAACTATCGGAAATACCAGGTAATATCATCAATAATTGCTACAAAACTGGGCAAAATAATGTAAAGCTTGATACATTTCAATTTGAAAAAGACACAATGATATTCCAACGAATAGAATAATAAAGTTATTATAACGATGTTTTAGTTAAAACTCACGGAAGAAATAGCCCTATTTATCGTTATTCACACCAAATGTCACAGGAATTATAAATTTTGGTTTTGACAACATCTTATATGCACTTGTGCACGATAACGGATATTTAATGGCCAATATTTTACCAATAATGAACATCAAAAACCCAAATAACACAATTTGGGAAAAAATAATAAAAACCACAACAACAATAAAAAGTAGAAGAAGTTTCAAAGTAACATGGCCGCCAAAACTTTTTCAGTTGTCAGTTTTCAGTTTGACAAGTTTTTATTATGTCAGCGTGTTCCTAAACTATTACCAGTATACTGGCTTAATCGCTTAGGCCAATGATCGCTTAGGTTTAAGATATTTTTATTTATGTCACACTTGACAGTACACTGAAATTTTTAGAAACACAACCAATATGTAGTCAGTGATGCCAACCTGCAGATAATTTCAGATCATTGGGGAACCAATAGAAAATCTAGAAGTGTCTACCGTCGCGCCGCCTGGTGGATATTTAAAAAAGAAAACAACCCATTGGAATAAAACATTTTGATCCTTTTTTTTTCTTATAGCGGCTGATTCAGTGTGTTAAACATGCAAATATAAAAATTTATCCAACGATCAAGGATATTTTTTGAAAATCTGCTGTCAAAAATTGCTATCAGATTCTGGTAGACCTATATTTTATTTTATTATGTTACGGGCCTGTTTAACCACTTCCTGATAAGTGCCGGATATTCTATCCACAACTTAACTTAACGCTAAATTTAGCGCTTAAGCGTTGACGCTTGCAGTATTCTAGGTTTAATTTTTTTTTTAGAAAAAAGATTATATAGTCCGGGTTCCCTAGAAAAATTTTTTTCAAATGTGACGTTATCTGGGAAAAGGGACCTTGTTGTCGGTTCTAGTTTCCGAGATAATCGCCTTTAAAGTAAAACGTCGAAAAAAAGCTATTATTTGGGGGGGGGGGGGGGGGGGGCACGCAGCATTTTATGCACCATATGTTACGTTAGAAAAAGACAAATTTATCTGCGAAAACCGTATGCAAATCGGATCAGTAGTTTTCGTACGGACGGACGGACGGACGGACGGACGGACGGACGGACGGACGGACGGACGGACGGACGGACGGACGGACAGACAGACAGACAGACAGACAGACAGACAGACAGACAGACAGACAGACAGACAGACAGACAGACAGACAGACAGACAGACAGACAGACAGACAGACTGACAAAAAAGTAACCACATTTTTGGCTTCCATAGCGATGTAGTAACACCCCCCGCTTATTATTTTTTGAATATCTTTAACGTACAGAATTTTCATTTCTACAGTTTTATTATATGTATAGATATGTCGTTTAATATTGAAGTCGTTTTTATTTAGTAAAAACTTACCCGTTTTATATTATTCTTTCATAAAATACTCTAGAAAACATACTATAAATGAAATATTAAGTAAAAACCTATGGTAAAAACCATCTTGGGCATTTTCATTACATCATGCACTTTGGCGTGGTACAAAACGGGAATAAGGCTATAAAATTATATAATTGAAGTTAAAATCTAAAAGACCATATAATGCACTTCTCAAAAACATAATATCTATGTAACTTCCCACAATAACATACTTTTTTGAGTTTCGAAGTTTGAATGCGATTTTCTCAATATCACCTTTTACGTCTTTCGAGTTACCTACAACATTTTTTTAAAAAATATTTGCTAGGCCTACACGCATGTTATTTACATGGTTCGATAGCTTATTAAATGTAGATTATGGGGATGCTAATAACTCAATACCGACAAAAAGGTCCCTTCACGCTGATAACGTCACAAATTATTATCAAGCTTCGTGAGGTGTTCGTGAGTAGCTTCATTTTGATAAGACGAATAACAATTTCCTCTGCGAAAATTCTTGAAAGTGGTAGCTAACAGAGATAGAAAGGAATTAAAATTTCGTTTTGATGGTCCTAAATATGGATTGTTCTTTTTGTAGGACAATGTTACTCTTAAATTAAATAACTATTAACCTATCAAAAATACAAAAAATCGGCGAAGTACGAGTCGGACTTGCGCACGAAGGGTTCCGTACTGTGATAGATTGAAAGTAGGGAAAAATAGTGTTTTTTGTATGGGAATTGGGAGGCCCCCTTAATTATTTACTAACAGTTAAAGTAACGGATACATACGGGTACACTTTTTTTCGTTACTTTTACAGCTCTACCTCTTTCACATGCCCGCCCGGCAAAACTCAACATTTTTTTTTTTTACTGCGGGCACGGGCGGCGGACCACGGCCCACGGCCCTCAACGGCCTCAGGCCTCTAGTTCATGTTGCACTTGATGTTAGGGCCTAATTTTTTTATTAAAAAATTATACTCCTAGCATAGACAAACTTCAAACTCATCTGACATTTCGCAAATTAAAAAAAAATGTAAAAATTTTGCAAGACCAAGTTAGTGAAAGAAATAAGAAATGACGGCTCGCGGGCGAGCGATGGTGTTATTTCGTATTTTCTAAAAAGTGGTAAATTATCTGACGTTATCGCGGAGTAAAATAAATAAAGTGCTTTATTTAACTTATTTAAAGTCAATTTGTAACTCGTGTGTTTGATAACTATTCAATAAACTATCATGAGAGATGTGTCATTTTCCAATAACCAATGGTGTTATAAAATAATAAGCAGTCATCATGTAGGGCAGGTTATGACTGGCACTGAGGGAGCTGCTAGTAAATCCAGTGTACTTCTGTGTTTGTGTTAAAAGTGCAAGTGTTTAGCTTTTATTGTGAGAGTGATAACTGATAATATATCAAAATGGCGGACCTCGAGGCAGTGCTGGCAGACGTCAGCTACTTGATGGCAATGGAGAAGTCAAAATGCACTCCAGCTGCCAGAGCAAGCAAGAAAATTGTCTTACCAGATCCAAGGTACGGTTTATGCGGAGGCCCGCCCCCGCGCCATAACCTCATTCCACAGGGAGTGTTCAATACTCATTGTTTACAAAATTGATTTTGTAAATAAAACCAAAACACGTACTTCAGGAAGTACAAGAGACAAGTTTTTTAAAAAAATGAACTAAATGGCAACAATATTATATAAGCATTTGTTGCATGTAACCTATTTTATGTCATAACTTCTACACAATATTAGGTTCAGGGAGCACTGTATACAGTCAGTTAGTTATTTACATATGAATATTTAAGTTTTAAATACAATCAAAACACTAGTGTTATTGTTATTAACGCAAAAATATCTCTTCTGATTCTGATGCCCATCAGAAGGGTGAGTAATAAAATAACACTCATAGAAACTTAGCTATAAAATTAAACTAAAAAATTCTGAAGCAAAATAATTATAAATTTTTAACAGTGTAATTGCAAAACAATGTGTACATAAACATTTTCTATTCTATTATGTACTTTTTTACATGACACTACTATTAGTTTCTATGTATTTCTATGAAAAGTGTCGCTAGCTTTGTGTCGCTAGCTGCGCAGGGTATTTTCATAGAAATACATAGAAACCAGTAGTAGACACTTATACGTGGGAGAGCCATGCTTCGGCACGAATGGGCCGGCTCGACCGGAGAAATACCACATTCTCACAGAAAACCGGTGCGAAACAGCACTTGCGCTGTGTTTCTCCGAGTGAGTGAGTTTACCGGATGCCCAATCCCCTACCCTATTCCCTTCCCTACCCTCCCCTATTCCCTTCCCTTCCTTACCCTCACCTATTCCCTTCCCTTCCCATCCCAACCCTCCCCTATTACCCTATTCCCCCTTAAAAGGCCGGCAAAGCGCTTGCAGCTCTTCTGCTTATGCTGCGAGTGTCCATGGGCGACGGAAGTTGCTTTCCATCAGGTGATCTGTTCGCTCGTTTGCCCCTTTATTTCATAAAAAAAAAAAAAAAAACATAGACTACACATTGTCTGTGGTCGCCCGCTGCCAACCGGCACCTTAAGGCAACATGGAGCTTGTTTATTATTTGTATGAAACATTTTTGATATAATATTGATAACAAGTTATAAGTAAAAAAAAAATAACCTGAGTCCTGACTACAAAAATACCAAGTGTTGAAAAAAAATGTAGCCTATGTCACCCATAGCATGATTACTAATCTATTGGCACACCATTTGTTTAAAATTAGACCAGTAGTTAAGCTTCTGTGAGGGCACTTAACCAAACAGACTAGATAGAAAATAAGTATGATATGCAAGTATAATTAATTTTATAGAAATATTAGTGTCTGACCGAAGCTTCAGCCTGACCGAAGCTTCAGCTTCGGCTTCGGCATCAGCCACCTTCAGCCAAAAAAAAAACATCTTTGGCGAAACCTTTGGCTTCAGGCGAAGCTGAAGGTTTCGCCGAAGGTCTGAGCAACCGTCGAGATTGACCGAACTGTTACGAAAGACTGAGTGAGAGAGCAATGGACCGGTCGTGTTTGCAGAGGCCGCTGGGACCCCCAGAGGCCTCCCAGCTTTATACAGGTACTATATAAACTACTCAAAACAATATAGGGCCCACCACGATTTTTTCACAAAAAGTGTAATACATGTTGCTTTAAACTTATTTATGGGCCAGTTCAAGTGTTTCACCATAAAACTTACATGTTTATGAGTTCTTATCGATCTTTTGAACAACGCTTTTTCTAATTTTAACCCTCAAGTGGCCAGGCAAAACAAATTGAGTAAAATCACCCAATGCACAATTTCTTATTCAGTTGTATTCCGACTATCGTTACAGGCGCTTTTTGTTTTGTTTTACTGTTTTTTTAATTGAGTTACTAGAGCACGTTATAATGCCACGTATTCGGAACCATATGAACATGGAAAGTGCTTCAAGAGCTGTGGTATTGCTGCAAGAGGGAGAGTCACAGCGAGCAGTAGCATTACGACTTGGAGTATCACGACGAGCGATCAGAAATGTGTGGGAACGCTATCAAGAGACTGGCAGTGTAGCTAGGAGACCTGGATCAGGTAGAACACGATCCACAACGACTCAAGACGATCGATTCCTTCGATTATCTGCCCGTAGAGAGCGCACCGTCACCGCCCGTGCTCTACAATATCGACTCCGGCAAGCCACTGGTACGCTGGTAAGTGACCAAACGGTCCGGAACAGACTACATGAAGACGGGCAACGATCCAGAGTGCGTGTTGTGCGCATTAAACTCACGAGGGCTCATCGTGCTGCTCGTCTTAGGTTCGCACGTGAGCGTTTGGATTGGACCATGGACAATTGGAGGACTGTACTCTTCACAGATGAGACAAAAGTTAAGTTTTCAAGTGATGACAGACGCATACGAGTGTGGAGAAGAGAAGGTGAACGCTTTACCAACCCTTGCATCCGCGAGACTGATCGGTTTGGGGGGCCCAGTGTTATGGTGTGGGGCGGTATCAGCTTAATGGGTAAAACGGAGCTGGTAATTTTAAACGAGGGTACCGTAACTGCTGCCAGCTACGTCGAGCGTGTGGTCCGACCTCATATCGTCCCCTATGCACAACGTGTGGGCGATAATTTTATTCTTATGCAGGATAATGCTCGTGCGCATACGGCTCGCCTAACACAGAGGGCTCTATCTGAAGCCAATATCTCCGTTTTACCGTGGCCGGCAATGAGCCCCGACCTCAATCCGATCGAACATTTATGGGACCAGATGAAAAGAAGCCTAAAAGCAAATTATAGTGAAGTGCATAGTGAACAGGAGCTCATAAACGCTTTAAAAATGTGCTGGGAGCAAATACCCCAGGAAAATGTCACCCACTTAATTGAGAGTGTCCCAAACAGGCTCAGAGAGTGCGTTCGTAATAGAGGAGGACCCACTCGATACTAGGACACCCCTATGTAACCCGCCCTATTCGTTAAATTACCAAAAATAAAAATTTAAATAATCATTTTTTATGTAAAATTTTAAATTTTTCATGTTAATGTGTATTTTTAAGAAAATTAAAGTTATTTTCATTATTTTATTGGTTTACGCAATTAATAACACTTTACCCTCACTAAATCTACACATAAATAATATATTTTTTTAATAGTTTTCTTTGCCGATGAAAAAAACCAAGTGGGCCCTATTTTGTTTTGACTAGTTTATTATTAGCGATACAAATATCGGAATTTATTTCAGATATCGATTCCATTACCGATATCTTCTTAAAAAAAATATTGGTATTTAGAAAGTATCGATATCGGCCCCAGCCTGGGAGTCACTGTCAATTATCACATAGTCGAGTAAAACAACGACTGATTGATTGGTCTAATTGTAATTTGTGACTTATTAAAAAAAATATTATTTTTTACAAATAATTAAAAAATCACAAATTTTTATTACCATCTCTAAATCATATTATATATATGAGACAGTCAATATAAACCTTCAATTTTGAAGTTTTGAAATAATTTTAATATTAATTGTAGCTTGAAGACAATATTGAACAAAATTAATTACTTAGAGATTATAATGAGAATAAATTGTGGCGATTTCAGATTAATCGGCTTCGGCTTAGGCCAAAATAGACCTTCGGTCGGACACTAATTAAATATGCACCACACCTTAGGTAAAAATGTGCTCATACATAACCATAAAGTTAATATACCTAGCGGAATAGAGAAACAAAGGCCTGAGCAAGAGAGATGTCACTATCAGTAATGCTGTGTGGTATATAAAGAGATGTGTGATACATGACAGCAGCACTCTTTTTTTGACGTCCAGTCGGCACGTGCCGCAACGTTGACAATTTAATCTCATAGAAATCATGTTCAATCATGCTTGTGTAAGTGTATACGTACACATATTTTTACACACAGATGAAACCAATTTCTGTTTCGTTTAACAGCTCGAGATTGTTGCTCTATTCCGCTAGGTATATTAACTTTATGTACATAACTGTAATGGTTTAATAATAAAATTTAAAAATAAATTCTCATTAGAATATAAGCTGTACCTAACAAAAATTTTTCTGTTTTAACTATGAACTGTAATAAATAGTTCATGAAAATAATCATAATGATGATAAGAAACTTAAGTTGCTTCCCATTACCATTGCTAACTGCCACTTAAAGTCCTGTAATATACTTTTGTCTATCCAGTTCAGATATTAGTAGTTTGATGATCATGATAATGAAAAGTTATACCTTAAATAAGTTATGTACCTTAATATATCATCTTCTTTCTGTCAGGAAAAGTTCAATTGTAATTGGTTCTGCTGTCCAAAAACTACAATCGTTTTTTTAAAAGCACCTCCCAGGTTTTCCACATTTTCCCCATTATTCTTGAATTCAGACTGACAGTAACCCTATTACATAGTTGCAAGCATCAAAATATTTAATTTCCAATGAGTTACATACATAATAGAATGCCCAATAGTTTGCTTGCTTAGCCTACCATAGAAAGGGTTTCTATCTACAGAAGTAAAAAAGTGACAGATTGACAAAGGAAATCTTATAATGTATCTCTTACATCTGTCGGTATTTTTATTCTTCACATTTCTATTGTGGCTATGCTTAAGCCTGCTGGTATACTAAATTACTTCATTTAAAAAATTTAAATGCCATTAATAACCATCAGTCACAATATTATGCTGTTTGCAGCTGTATTGTAATAATTTGGCTGCTCCCTTTAAAAACCTAGTAAGGGACACTTTTTACAAAAATCGTTTTAATGCATTTAAACTTCTTAACCCACTAGGTCCCGACTGAATACAAAAAACACAATCGTTAAAAACTCACTTAGATGTAGATTTATTTAAGCATCAATACCAAGTAATTGCACTATCCAGTACTGAAATATATTATGTCTATGCACTCTCCCGTAAAATTTTGTTGTTGGCCCTTACCAGGTTTTGTAACGGGGCAGCCAAATTATAAGTCTGCCAACTTTGACTTTGACTTTGTCATAATAAGAAATGTATATTTTAATTGTTTCAGTGTACGGAGTGTCATGCACAAATACATGGAGAAGAAGAATGAAGTAAATTTTGATAAAATATTCAATCAAGTTTTAGGTAAGCAATTTGTTAAATAATATATTATATTTACATTACAGAACAAGTCGGAATCATTTAATAAATTTTAACATGGAAATAATAATCTGGGTTAACTCAGATTTTAAAGTCAACACTTTCATAAATCTGAAATTTGATAGAGAAGACAATATGGTTCATGCTAATATTATAAATGCGAAAGTGTTTCTGTCTGTCTGTCTCGTGCCGTTCGTCTGTAAAGCGCTCCCTAGACGGTAATTCAGCTTGACACGCATTTACGTGACAGTATTAACCGATTCAGTGCGGATGACACGGGAGCCGTGTCATACATGTTTTTAACGTGTGGCGTATGACACGTGAGCCGTGTCATTTAAAAAACGATTGTATCTCCCTCAAATTACACTTTAGAAGGTTCTACTCTGAACAAAATCATCTTAATTTTCCACGTAGAACAAGCCTATAGGCTTCGCCTCTGTATATTCTGTGAATTTAAAAAAAGTAGGGGCCGTCAACTTTTTTTTTAAAGGTGCATTCATTGCGGATTACACGGCAGTCGCGTCTTATGGGTTTTTAACGTGTGGCGCATGACACGTAAGCAGTGTCATTTAGAAAGCGATTGTATCTCCCTCAAATTACACTTTAGAAGGTTCTATTCCGAACAAAACCGTCTTAATTTTCCACGTGAAACAAGCCTATAGGCTTCGTTTCTGAATATTCTGTGAATTGAAAAAAAGTAGGGGCTGTCTCCTTTTTTACCCGGCCGTACATTATCCAAAATTTCTGATCAGAAAAATTCGGAAGCCCGCCGGAACGCACTCTGTTCATACATTTTGTTGTGGATCCCGCATACTATCAGAATTCTGACGTGTCAAAATGTATGAGCGTCCGAATTTTTCTAATCAGAAATTCGGATAATGTGCGGCCGGGCTTTTTAGTAGTAAACTTTTAAGAAAATAAAGAAGTAATATTGGGAGTCCATATTATTCTATATTATTTTAGACTTTCAAGTTCTCGCAATTTTTTTTAAAACAATAATGTAGAAAAATACTTGCGTTGACATCAAAGTATTACTAATCCACTAACTAATCCAGTAAACAAATCGATATATATCGAGAAAACTTAGTTTTTATGTATGGAATATGCTAGTTCATATATTCTTTTTATTAATTTATTAAAAAGTTCCTGCTTAGATAAGCCTCGCCGTCGCCGTGTAAAAAGAAACCTTGTGCTTTGGCAATGCGGTTAATTTTTGCTTTCATCTATAAACAATCAAAGTGCATAAAAAATGGTGAGCGCTAGTTGAGGGCCGGGAAACAATATACGTTCTATTTAATATACTCATTTTTCTAACTTTGAAACCTACAAAAGGTTAGCAACATCTGAATAAAAAAATCGCTTACCTGCCATTTTCAGGTTATCACTTAGTAAAACTACTCGAAATCAACTCAAAACAACGTAGCCTTCCGTTAACATCAATGGTTTGGGCTCAACTAAATAAATCAAGTTAATACACGCGTAAAAACCACGAAAAACAATAAACCTTTTTGAACGTGGCGGGTGACACGGTAGCCGTGTCATCTACTTCTATGGCGTATGACACGGCTAACGTGTCACGAGAAAATTGTATGCCGCCATGACTGAGTCTTCAAAAATGTGCGCCGCATTGAATCGGTTAATTGTTGCATGACATGCCGATCGCGAAACGATCATGCGTGCATGTCATGCACATATTGCAGGACGAAAATTTAAACAACTTGTCAATCAATGTGTAACAGCACGTATTTTGCATGTCATTCGCATCAATCAATACAATAAACGATCATGCATGCATGACAGCACGTAACGCATGCCATGCTGCATGATCGTCGATCGTCCTTCAGGTACTTAGCACGGGGCCAGACTGACGTGGTGTGAAGCGTCCATAGATATTATATTATTATTATAAAATTTAGTTTAAAGTTTGTGTTACACACAAATAAAAGGTATTCTCTCACAAATGACACATTGGCAGGTATTACACGCATCAATATTATCATGATTCTAGTATCTCGCGAATCACAAGTACTACTGCGATACTGCGATTCGGCCTATTACACCATCAATATTATCACGGAATCGTGATAATATTGATACCTGTAATATGCCCCAATCAGTAATCACACAACACACAACTTACAGATTTGACAGATTGTCATTGTCACTCGGCAGTCGGCACATACACAATATTTTTTGTTTTAACTCCACTCAACTCCCAAACGGCAGCCGGCTATCGCGCTATTTGTACTTTGTAGTTTGTACTTTTGTTGTGTTACCGCGCTCTTTTATTCAATTATGTAACGTATTTCGCTGACTTACAGACTACTTTTGTATGAAGAAGTTTGATTAGTTACGATCTTTTATATATTGGCTACATTCTCAATGAAAAATATTACAATATAGTCTGTGGGCTATTAGTATTTTTTCGGTTATTTAATATTGTGCGCTATTTAGTGAGTGTGTTGCTATTACTTGTACTTTGTTCGAAGTTTTTTTACTGGAATTTACGAATGTAAGTAGTGTTTTGTATTTTTTTTTATAAGCTGAAATATTTTTTTTGTAAGATAAGACTAATCTTAGTCTTAAAAATTTTGTTCATTAAATTAAGAGGTGCAGGAAAATTTGTAGACAATTATTTTTCCAGTCTTTTATCTTGATACTGACAGCGATGAATAAACAAGGCTATATGCCGTAGCACTTATTGCCAAAAAAAAAAAAACTAGTTTCAGTTATTCTCTTTTATTTCGAATTCATTTCCGCGACGGAAAGTTTGTGAATCGCTGTGTATCCGACAGAATATGACAAAATTCCGCGTGAGAACTTTCCGACGTTCGTGAATCGGGGGACTGGTGGCATAACCGTAGAAATTAGTTTTGCCTACACAAGAAAACAAATAGTAAATCGACAAAATTTGAAAATATTTTTTTAATCAATCAGCCATTTTGTTTATAAACAATGATTAAAGTATAAATACTGCTAACTTCTTCCTGTCTATTGCCGGTTGTCCGAATATCTTTTAATCACATCAATAAATCATTCCTTCAAACATTGAACATAACGGAAGACCTGTTGAGATGTACTGTCCTCAATTGTAACATGTGTTGAGTGTTCACAGTTGTAAGTTGTAAGAATACAGGCGCGTGGTACATTTCACGTAGATATATAAACAATTTAACATTAAATTCGATTGAAGTATGTTTATTAAAGTAACGGAAGGGGACAGCCAGACATACAGCGACTTTGTTGCAAGAATTCTCTCGTTATAATCAGGTGTTCCTAGTTTCGAGTGTTGAATAGCTTCCGCTGGTACTAGTTAAGACTATGATTTCCGATGTAAATACCAAAACTAGTGGAAAATACTAGAAGAGCATTCCAATTTCCAACATAGTTTTCTAGTTGATTTTCCCTAATACTTATGTGTTGCCTGTTGGTACTCGTACCTGTTGCATCACTGTTTCTAGCAATCAATTTTATACGTGGGAGAGCCATGCTTCGGCACGAATGGGCCGGCTCGACCGGAGAAATACCACGTTCTCATAGAAAACCGGCGTGAAACAACGCTTGCGCTGTGTTTCGCCGAGTGAGTGAGTTTACCGGAGGCCCAATCCCCTACCCTATTCCCTTCCCTTCCCTCCCCTATTCCTTTCTCTTCCCATCCCTACCCTCCCCTATTACCTCTTAAAAGGCCGGCAACGCACCTGCAGCTCTTCTCATGCTGCGAGTGTCCATGGGCGACGGAAGTTGCTTTCCATCAGGTGACCCGTTTGCTCGTTTACCCCCTTATTTCATTAAAAAAAAATGCAATTTCTAATTAAAATCTACTCGTAAGTACAGTATACGCAGATAATCCAACAGTAATGAACAGTAGTTAATTCAAAAACCTTGGAGCACATAACACGTTATGAAGTATTATTTCAGAATAGGAATGACACTGGAGCATTGTTGTCTTTTTTTTTTGGTTTGCTGCCAAAACTTTATTTTCCTGAGTTGTAACTTGTATCACTAGCTCGGTTGACACATGTGTTTATACAGAAATGAATCAACCTCTAGATTCTAAAATATCTGTGTACAATGCTTACAATCCCAACTAACAAAAATTGCTCTTGTAGTGGCTTATAAAGCCAAAAATAATATTGTGCATTTGGGCACAATTTATAAGGATAATAACCTTATACCCTCCTTATAGTTGCTTTAGTGTCCGCTTTTTTCCTTATACGTGTTATATTATTGTCCGATACAAGGGAGCTTAAACTCAATGCGGCAAATCAAAGGCTCTTAAAATCCGTTAGCCCTTTTTGCCGTTATAATAGTGATTTACATTTTCGCAACAGCTTGGAGAAGAAATAGAAACGTCAGCCATTTTACTGTCGAGTAAACGATAAGTCATTATTTTATGTATAGTTTATTTACCTGATTTAGTGCTCGTTTATAGTGAAAAGTGTATGGGAATTCAAATGCATGATAAATTGTGATACGCTGTGTGTTTTGGTATCAACTCGCCCTTGAATTTAAGCTGTTTTTGTGCTAAAAACGTCATTAATTGTTTAGTCAAGTTAAATACAGTGCTTTTAAAAGAACAACAGGATTCACACATCGTCTAGAGTCTATGAGAGTAAAGACTTTATAACGGCATCAATTGTTTATTATGCTATTGCCATTTTACATATAGTTAGGGTTCCTTAATCCTTTCACACTGACAAAATCGCACCTAGCTAGTGTTATTCCCGTATATTATATATAAAAATGATTTTTTTCCACTGTAGTTGGGTTGGCTGAAAGATACCTCTTTTGTGCACTAATTTTAAGTTTGAAATATTATTTAAAAAAAAAACGTGATTATCAAATTAAGTGTTTTATTTTTTACTTTTCTTCTGTAACCATCGTTCGCAACTTCTTTTCAACTTCTTTCACTGTTTTGAATCTCTTTTTAGGATTCCGTACCCAAAGGGTAAAAACGGTACCCTATTACTAAGACTTCGTTGTCTGTCCGCCTGTCTGTCTGTCTGTCTGTCTCCAGGCTGTATCTCAAGAACCGCAATAGCTACAATTTTGAAATTTGCCCGGATTATATGCATTTATTGCCACTATAACAACAAATACATAAAACAAAATAAAATTAATACATAATATAATATCTAAGGGGGCTCCTATACGGCAAACATGTTTTTTTTTCGCTTTTATTGTTTGTTATCAATAATGGCAACAGGTAGGCACCTGAAATTTACACAAAGGCCTTAATAGGCATGATGACTATATATTTTTCTTATTGGTAATTGAAAGACCCTTAAAAAATAGAAACATCGCTGAAATAATGACTCTGACAGCTTAAAAATTCACCAAGATATGACAATTCAAACATCTCATAAAATAGATCTGCCCGAAACGCTCCATACAAAGTGCTACGAAGGAATGACGTCACTCTTTCGTAGTTTGTACGCATCGGGAGAGAACTTTGTTCGGTAGGTATATTAAATATTGCGTTTATGAAAGTGGTTTCATAACAAAAGTTGCTTTTAATTGCTTAAGTTATCGAATGGTATACAAATATTAATAAATTTAATTGAATAAAAAAAACGACTTGATTATCCAACTTTGAAGGCGCATAACAAAAAAAAAAATACAAATGCTATCAAGCTGAAATTTTGGGAACACTTATTTTTTACCGTGATTTCTTTATTTTATTTACAAAATTCGCTAATCTTTGACCTTGTCATCATCCCTATTATATGTGTTCTTTAATAATTAATAATACTTATGTAATATGAAAATAAAATAAATAGAGAGGGGCTCCCATACAAAAAAAACAATTTTTTGGCCTATTTTTGCTCTATAAAAGTACGGAATCCTTCGTGCGCAGGTCCGACTCGCACTTGGCCGATTATTCCGCTCCGCAAGATATTCACACAATCTGTTGTACGTTTAAAATGGCGAATTTAGTTATTTTTAACAGCTTACGACTATGGCTGACTCTTATTATGTTGATTGTAGTATATTCGAATTTCAATAGAAAATACATTTAAAGTAACTGTAATGCTGTGAGAATATGTAGAAAAAATCTAACTTTAATGAAAAACTTAAATAGTCTAAATCCCATGTGTCCATCTTGAGTAATTATGGAATAGATCTCAGCAATCAATATCTAGAGCACAGAATCTTATTAAGGTCGTAGATCGCTAAACAATAGTTAATGCTGGCATGTGCACTGGACGGGGAAATTGCTTCATAAGCTTGTTAAAATAGCTCAGCCGGTCCATTTCTGCAACTTTTATGCCGGAGCCGCAGTGTTTACCGAAGGACCGCACCGAAATAGGATTTGAAAATTGAAAATCTTCCTTCGATTAATTTCGGTTACGGTGCGTCCACATGGGTGCGGCGTGGCGGCAGCGCGTGGCTTCTCCCTTAGGGTCCCCAGTTAGTTTTAGCTTGGAATCCCTGATTTCAATGGGCTTTCGTGGTCACCGCTGTCAATCCTGGCTTACAAGAGTTCCAGCAGTCGGAACGTTTGGTGGGCTAACGCCAGTTAAAAAGACCTTAATAGGACATTTGTAAACATACATCCAATGTGAATGTGCTTCTAACGATGATTTAGGTTCATTATTTTGACGTCCGACCTATTAATTACTCTTCCTGTTTGCATTGTTAATTATTGTGAATTAAAAAGTATGCAAGCGTTATGTTTTGCAATTGTGTAATGGTTGCGGTTTTCGACATTGTTTATTCAATTAAAACAACGTGGAGATAAAATAGTAATTAATTTTAATTAAAGCGTAAAGGATTTGGTCGCGCGTTCGATATCCTGAGTGCTGTTTATTCATTTGAGCTGATTAGAGTCCGAAGGTCCATTTTTGGCCAAAGTCATCACAAACCTTCAGTCGAAGTCAAAGGTTTATAATTTAAATTTATTTCATAATATTGTATTGACTACAACTTCATTTTAATTTGGATGATTTGTAAACGCTATATTTTTACTTTTCACTAACCTTTAAAGGAAAAAGCAACATGTGGATTGTGGAGTAATATAAGTTAGTTCGAAAGTTCCATGACGTCAATAAAAAAAAAAAGCCTTCAGTAAAAGCCTTCCAGCATCAAATCTTTGTTAGCTCAATTAGGACGTACCGAAGGTTCCAAATCCTATACTACACGCTATGAGCTCCTGGTCTTTACGGAAATGCATTCAAGCAAGGTAGCAAGTTAGCAACAGTGATGCAAACCATCAATTGGTGAGATAATAGCATTGGGATTTGGACCTCTAGGACAAAGCGAACAACCTGTGATAACGGCAATCAGTCACCCGAGTGCTGGACCCACTCACGCGGACGAACAAGGAAATTGGCGTATCGTCGAGTCAAAAGTCAATACAGTAGTATTCTCGATCAATCACGGTGCCTACTACTACTAATGTTTAAAACTTTATATTACACGAGTCGACGTGACGTCGGATTACCGACGGGATGTGTATGTGTAGAGCAATTTTCTGACTTTGTTTTGTTTTGATCATCAGTCATCACCAACTTGCGTCGGGACGCTCGCCATATTAAGATTTTTATGCAGCTGAATTAATTACTACTTTGAGATTATGATTTTTTTTATTCAGACATTCTAGAGTCTCCGTTATGGGAGTCCATAATAAAATGTTATATTAATAGAGTTATTAATATTTAACTTTTTAGACAACGTTTCTTATAAAAATAAAAATTATTTTTAAGCCGTTTTCAACTTTAGCACTTGACAATACCTTTCTACTATATTTATTAGGTATGTGTGACTAATGTAAGCCATGCACGCTACGGTCTACCGGACGGGTCCACCTGTGCAGGTAGACTGGAATGTGTGTGGGAATAGACCTGTGCAGTGTGCAGTTTTTTGGACCTGCGCAGGCGACCGGCGCAAAATCGAAAATCAATTCTTTCGACTGACACCTGCGCAGGCATACCTACACAAGTAGACCTCTCCGGTAGACCGTAGCGTGTATGGCAACCGTAAGGGTCAATTCAGACCGCAACGCGACGTATTTCTAAATTTGTATGGATTTGACAGATTTGCAAGACGTCTCACGCAATTGAAATCTGTCATTTCAGTACAAATTTAGAAATGCATCTACGCGTCGCGTTGCGGTCTGAATTGAATCTTAAAGGCGATTATTACTTTACTTCGTCGCTTTCTCCAACAAAAATTAGTAAAATTCCATGCCCTTGAACTGTTTGAGCCGTGAGCGGTACTCGAGTGCCTCTTTATAACGGATTTTTGCTTCAATTCGAGCACTGGCTACAAAGACGGTGACGTCAAGCGAATTTCGAGTATTTCATACATTTATTTTTTAGGTACGCTACCAGCACAGGCTGTTGTGATAGTCGACTTTCGTGGCTCAGTTTTGGAAATCGGACTTTCTTAAATTTCTTTAATGCGGTTTGCCTGAAAATAAAAGCTTTATATTTTGCACTGCGGGGCTAAAATGGTCGCCTTGGAGAATCATATTATGAATCATAATATGATTCACTTTTAAAAGTCGTAAAATGGTCACTCTGCTTGCAATTCATATGTCTAGTAATTCGCACAATTTGTACTAATTTGACATTCATCAGTTTGACAATTCATTTTCTGAATTGATTTGAGAGGAATTGCAAAATGTGATATTTTAAGTCCGCTGGTCTTCCCCTTTTTTACACACCGGACAGTTACTTATTTTTCTTACATTTCACTACGATTCCAATATCAATTTGTTTAGAACACAATAACTAGAGCAGAGGTAAAAAGTAATGAGGTCGCTTCAGACACTATCGTGGAGAATTTGTGATAGTCGATATTTGTGTTGAGGACTTGGCGACTCTAACGCAATTTACTGCCCCACTCCGTGCTAGTAAATAAATTTATCGGCGCTACTGGGACTCGTGTTGAAACAAGCCTGTCGGTACGTAACGAGAAATACTTTATTACCCCGATGAGAAGGGATTACGACTGCACGTTTAATAAGACTGACATAGAAATAGTTTTTTTCTAAGATAGACAGGACTACGTGACAGATTAAATTGATATACTTTAACTATAATTGGAAATCCGTCAATTTGTCCCGAAAATCTATCATAGTCCGTTGAAATGTTACATGAGCTTTGCATTTATTAGAGGACGCAATTTTATTTTTGGGGATATGTTGGGGGGGTCAACAGAAGCTTAACCTCAAGTTTGTGGGGTCGCCACCCTTGTCCCCCGGCCGCCATCTTGAAAAAAAGGTGATAACACTATTTTCGCGATATCTCGGAAACTATACGTCCTACAAAAAAATTGTGAAAACATAATTACAAATATGTTTATACAACTTTTCACCCTAAATTAAAAAAGCTAATAAGCAAAAAAGTAAGAAATTTTTTAAAAGTTTTTTATTGTACTTTAACTTTGTTTAATATATTTTACAAAAAAAAATTACCTCAGACCAATCTTGTAGATGATATTTTGAGGAAAAGATCCTCCGATCCCCCCGATCTTATGAAATTTGATAGAAAAAAATCACAAAGATGCATCTTATTTTCACGAATTTTTCATATACACTTAAGTTAATATTTTAACACACTGTATAAAATTCTATCATTGAGAATCCTACCTAGCGGATTTTTAAAATGTTGTATATTTATCGAGTTATTAAGAAAAAACTAACTTGGCGATGATTCCGCGTCGTCCTTTTTCACCTGGCATATGAAAGACGGGCGTGAGTGTGAAGAGAGAAGGACGATGTTTGATTTTTTGGGTTAGTCTCCCTCTTAAAGTCAAAGTAAAGTCATATTGGCTACTAATATTGATAATATTTACGTACTTATCTATATCAATTATCGTACTAGGCCGATTGACGTAAATACGTAAATATCTGCGTCATCTAACGTGAAACGTCGTTTGTTATAATTTTTAGGATTCCGTAGTCAACAAGGAACCCTTATAGTTTCGGTCTGTCCGTCCGTCTGTCTGTCTGTCTGTCCGTCTGTCTATCCGTCTGTCTGTCCGCGGTTTTACTCAGAGACTATAGGACCTACAAAGCTGTAATTCGGCATGAATGCACATATTAATGATGCCGACAAAATGGTATGTTATAAAATCTTAAAAATATTTATTTTTCATGGTATCTCCCCTACACATTAAACGGGAATGATTTTTTTTTTCGCGTCCACACCACCGTGTGGGGTATCGTTGGATAGGTTTTTTTAAAAATATTACGAGTATTTACATATCGTTTTCCGATTTAGGGATCCATTTGTGAAATATGAAGTTTCAAAGCGGAAAAAATCGTTAGTCCAGTGTCCCCCCCTTCCAGGGTTGATAAAAATCATGATTGTTTTGTTTATGACAGATTTTTTTGGTTTTTTTTTTAAAAATCAATTAAATCATGATTTATTTAATTTCTTACCGGAATATTTGGGTTTGACTAAATAACTAATAACTTTTTAATAAAACTACCATTTTTTTGTACTAGCAATACTCAAATGAATGAATGACAACCAACAAAGCATGGGGATTCCCCATTTTCCCGCCGAACGTTTATTCGTTCTCCTACTGTCGTCATACGTCGTCACAAGTAATGTTTGCTGAAGAAATACTAAATAATGTAACACCATTGCAATGGTGGAAATCTCAGTTGGGCAGCCTGGATGAACATGGTCAACTTATGCCTATTTTTTATCAGTTGTTCACAGCTATAGCTTCCTCTGCATCAGTAGAAAAGATTTTTTCTACATTTGGGCTGATCCAATCAAAACTTCGAAACAGGTTGGGAAATGAAAAAGCAGCGAAATTGGTGTTCCTTTTTAAAAAACTTTAATAGTAAATAATTGTATTAGTGTTTAAGTGAATAAAAACTGCACACTTTCTTTAGTAAATATTTTTCTTTTCTGGTCCCATAACATTGTTATAAATAAACGATTTTTATAGAAAAAGTATAGTTTGATTTAAATCACTGATTTAAATCATGATTTAAATCAAATGATTGAAATAAATCAACCCTGCCCCCTTCTACCAGCTAAACGGTTGCTTCTGGAAATGAAAAAATTCACGGCAGTAGGAAATATGCTAAATTTAAAAGGAAAATTTTCCTATCGAAAATACCGTTGTAACATTTTTTTGATCCATTAGCGCCCTCTACTTTTTGTATTTTAAGTCGGATGACGTCACTCCAATGACAAAAAATGTAGTTCGCAATGCCCTCTACATTTTTTATTTAAAAAACTTTTTCCTAAAACCAATAGATTCCGAGAAAAAAGCATTTCAAATTTTTTAAATTCATTTCTTGGATTTCTCAAAAACAGCAATTAGCGCGACCTTTTTAATTTTTCTGTGACCTCTTGACATGCCCCCCTAACGATTCATCACGTCAAATAACGGTAGGTCTTTATTCGGAGGACACTCAATTTTTCGTTACATATTAACTGTATCATAGTACGTTTGTGTCAATATTCTGATATGACGTGTGAATCATGTCAGATTTTGGTCGGATTATTTACTGTATGTGCCGGTAGCGCCCTCTGCTACGACCTTTACGTAAGGTGCCCCATACACGAGACAATTTGTCGTTTCGATCGATCGTCAACAAAATCGTCCAATCGACCTTTTGACCGTAAAATTGTTTGCGATATTGCCACACACGTACAATTACTCGTTCGATTTTAACATCGAGGCGACAAATCGTCACAATAATTGTCCCGTGTATGGGCGCCTTAACACTCCCTATTAGGGTACTCGTGTCGAACCTTTTACCCGATACCAGAGTTTTTTTTTTTTTTTTTATTAATAAAATTGGGGCCGTCTATGGGCTGTTCGCCCATATCCTTTTTTTGTTATTTTATTATTTAGATTTTTCGCACCAAGGATAATTGAAATAATATTATTAATTTTAATTAATTGTAGTCCATCACGCCATGGACTTTTTTTTTCTTTTTATATATAATAGAATAGATTATAATATATACATATAATAAATAAATATATATTTATTGTTTTATAAATTACATAATTATAATATTAATGTTTTGAACGGTGTGGTCCCAGTGTGGCGGCCAGTAGATCCGACATTTTTCGATTTCCTTAGATTTTATGCTGCTCCACCCTTTGCCTTTAGATGTTGTGACATTGGCTTGGTGGAGAGGGGTCACTCAAGCTGGGTGGAGTTTCTAGGGTGTTGAAGAGATATCGTTCTGTGTCGAATCTACCAGATGCCAGCCAGTGGAATCGCCAGGACCGTGTCCTTCCCAACGCTGCAATATGTGAATTCTTGGGAAGGGCGAGGCTCTGTCGATCCCACCCTGTATATCTCAGGGAGCCCGAGGGGCATGTTAAACTTTCTTTATAGGTACTGCAACGAAAGAAATCAGAAGGAATAACCGTAAGAAGGTAGGAGTGTGAGAAAATAAAAAGTTTTGTTTTGTAGCACCTCCATCGTGGGTATCGCAGACACAATAGATTTTCAATTATTATGCGGCAGCCGGCTGCCGCTTGGGGATTGATGGTTTAATATTGCCGATACCAGAGTTGTATACCCGCTGAAATAACAGCCGATAGGGTATCTATGTACCGCACACGTAGAATTTCTGTCCGGGCGTCTTCCGGTTGATTGCACACTGCAGCCGATATCGGGGATGATCTCGTTCCATCCCAGAGGTTCCCAAACTCTTTTGTTAACCCATCAATCCCCAAGCGGCAGCCGGCTGCCGCATAATAATTGAAAATCTATTGTGTCTGCGATACCCACGATGGAGGTGCTACAAAACAAAACTTTTTATTTTCTCACACTCCTACCTTCTTACGGTTATTCCTTCTGATTACTTTCGTTGCAGTACCTATAAAGAAAGTTTAACATGCCCCTCGGGCTCCCTGAGATATACCTACAGGGTGTAACAAAACAAAGTAATAATACTTTAGGGTGTGTATGTGTCCCTTATATTAAGTACATACTGTGTAAGTAGCAGCTCTGAAAGAGTTTTTATTTTATTTGTAAAGGCAAGCGTCACAGTGTCATGCATAATGCATTTTACCATACATAAATAGGCGGGTCCACACAGAGCGAGCAGCCTCGCGAGGCAGGGGCCGTACCACGAAACCGTTTTGAGACTCAAACAATCGTACGAGAATGTCGCGTCCTACTCTAACAAACGAGAAATTACGTTGTTAGAGCAGGACGCGGCATTATCAGCCGATTGTTTGAGTCTCAAAACGGTTTCGTAGTAGGCCTACAGTTTCCTCGCGCGGCAAATATCTCGCGAGTCGCGAGTCGCGAGGCTACTCCCTCAGACTCTGTATGGACGCGCCTCACGAACGAGCGCGGCAGCCTCGGAATCGTTGCGATGCTGCCTGCAAACGACTGAGCAAATCAAAAGATCGACTCGGTGGCTCGGGCGCTCGGATGCTCGCCCGCGGGCGGCAGCGTGAGCGCTTGCCTCGGGCGAGGCACGTCCACACTAACTGAGCTGCTTCGCGCGGCAGATACAGTATAGTTTGATTGAGCACTATCTGCACTTGATCCAGCATCTGTCAAAATGCCTCTTGACAGACCGGGGCGATTGGAGTCTTGCTCATCATGACATTGCACTTCTTTGTAGCTGTACCTTGTAGCTGACCTCCAGCAAGCAGGACAAACTCTTTCCAATCTTGAGATCTAAAAAGTGATAATAATATGTAATTTAATAATATATTTATAGTATGTTAAATCTTACAAATAATAGTGACAACAAATAAAAATATTTTATGAAATTATTTGTGAAACCATTTTTATTAGTATACACAATAATGAAAACACTACCAGCATCAGTAGTACCAAACATTGAAGATCAAAAATAAAAAATATCAATAGGATATAATTTATTATAAACAAAAATAACTACCAAGTGCAGCCGAACTAGTCTAGCTATAATGTTTCTCTTATGTCGATCTTGTCTTACTGTATGTGTTCTTGTAGTATATAGAATAGACTGGCCACAAGAAAAACATAATCTTCTATGACAAACTTCCTTCACTGGCCTGTTTGATCTGTCTTGAAACACTGAACAGAGCACAAAATCTGAAGTCAGCTGTAATAGAACAAAGAATTAATTAAATAGTGTTTGTAATAATATATTTATAGAAGTAACAGCTATACTCTAAATGTTTTCACTGCTAGAACATTAATTGTGAAATCAAAGACTTAACTTTCACAGTCAACACAACACAAACATTGGAATATCCATCGTATTTCCGCACAATCAATATAATATACGCAGAAAAGGTTCACAAAATATAAACAAGTCCTGCTATTTGTAAATAGAAACAAGCTTATTTATATTTTTTGTGAAATTAATCTGAAAAATAAAACACGGACGTACGTATTCACATTTCACAATGACAGATGTCAGAAAATATGCGTCGGTAGGGATGCGGTCGATAAATCGAAGTCTATGAAAAAAATCGATTTTATGACTATAATAGTAGCACTGAATCGATTAGGTGTAATGAATTAGCTTGATTTAGCTTTACTGTTATTTAACATACATAATATAGAAAAGCTAATACATGATATCAATAAATAATATTATCATTCGGAAATTGTTATAGTAATATTTATAAAAATTGGAATAACGATTGCAATAACTGCTTTAGTTGAAGGAATCGATATTGTTGCAATATATTGTTTGATGTGTTTCTAATAATGTACTACATCACTAACCGAATGTGGAGGGAGTCATTTAGTTATTTTTATTCTTTAATTTAAATTCCGGGTTCAAAAATTGGATTCCTGGTGTGTAATTACGTAAAAAAATCGAAAAATAATTACTAGTATAAGATTTTCATTTGACGCATGAGACTTTTTGGTACCACCACCTTTGGGCATTCGCCTTTCAACGATTTTCTATTGATATTCTGTTGTCAAAATATTGACTTTATTATTTTTTAGACATAATTCCTGCGACAGTCTCAGATTAATAAAGTCAAATGATGACAGACTGGCCGTGCAATAATTTTCTATACTGTACTCGGCGAAACATGGCGGTAGGGGTCATTGACTCCCTGTCAAAAATTTGTCGTTTTCTATATAAACCGCGATTGGCAATGGAGTGTCAGATGTTGTCAATCGCGGCTTTGTATAGAGAATGACAAGTTTTTGACAGGGAGTCAATGACTTCTACCGCCATGTTTCGCCGAGTACAGTATAATAGTATTTAAGATTCAATAAAATAAAATAAAAACTAAATCTATTTTCAGTTTGACAACAGACTTCAACCATAAATAAAATAGTACAATTCGTGTGTATAGCCTTGTCAATCAAAATCTCCTAGTGTGTGTGTTGTAGTGTGTGTAATGTTTTATTTGTTAAAAAAAAATCTATACTATATACTATATAATATAATAAAGCGGAAGAGTTTGTTCGTTTGTTTGTTTGAACGCGCTAATCTCAGGAAGTACTGGTCCGATTTGAAAAATTATTTCAGTGTTAGATAGTCCATTTATCGAGGAAGGCTATAGGCTATATTTTATCACGCTAAGACTAATAGGAGCGAAGAAATAGAGGAAAATGTGGAAAAAACGGGGGGAAATTATTTGAAAGGGCTTATTTCACGAACTACTAGAGCAATTTTTCTGTTATTTGGGTCAGATAAGAAGTAGACCACGTGAAGGATCATAGGCTATTTTTTGTAGACTGATTTGTCTGTGAAATATCTAATTTACGTGGGCGAAGCCGCGCAGAACGTCTAGTGTATGATAAAAGCATAATTTCAAAATAATATTAGCTCGATGCACTCCTTCACCATATAAACTATAACTGTGCAAAATTTCAATCACCTACGTTTCCGCATTTTTCGTCAAAAGGGATCCAAAGTTTTTCGCTCGCGTATTAAGAGGTAACGTGGGTGCAGTAGAATTTAAAAATATGTACTTGAAGAAACTATTGCCATCGCGCTTCACCCTGCGCCGGCACGTGTATTGTGATAGAGACAGATGCAGTTAATCGAGGTAACATAGTCCTCTGATTCCTCCTTCAAAATAGAGCCTAATTATTATTTTTTTAAATATCTTCAGGAAGAGTAAGTCTATGCCTCTACGTTTTTATTTTATCTTAAAGATCTTTCAAATTTGTTTTATGGCGGGTCGATTGGCGGGGTATACGGGGCATTTATTTTTTGCGATTTTTGAAGGGTCATCTTTTTTATTTATTAGTAAATTAAAAAAAAATCGAACGTAGAGACATAGACATAACAGATCCCAATATTGTATTAAAAAATGATTTGTCTAGACGCATTGTCCAGGGAGTAAATTGGGGAATACGTTTGTATGGAAAAACAGTGCTAGCGTATCTTCTTAATATACATATAGATTATTTATCAAAGGGTTTTCATGGTTGTTCACCGTTGTCGACCCTGGCTTATAGGATAACTTGCGTTTTTTTATAAATAACAGTCCGCGGAGCTTCTGTAATAATAATATTTTTATGAAGGTCAAGTCAACATTATAAAAACCAAATTATTTTCATGTAGGTACTTCTACAATAGTTGACTCCAATTTTTTGTCACGCCCAAATCAGACCCCGTCGAGTCTTCCGTGCACCCCTAGGGGTCACTTGGATCACTTTGGGAACCACTGTCCCATCCGAACAATACTCCCGGCCCCGTTCAATCGGCACATCCGCAGAACGCATATTTACCTGATTAAACACGGCACAGAGGTGATCAAATGAGCAGTATTGACTATCTGCACCTGCCGATAGATGCTGTTTGCGTCAAACGGCTGATGGATTTGGCAAAGGAGATTTTGGAGACGAAATATTTTGGTAGGAGTTTGCGTTTAGAGAAGGATATTAGCGAGGTCTTTTTTAGTAAAAATCTTTTAAATACAAGCAGTATGGTGCCTACGCAATCAGTTTTACCAATATAAGGTCTGGGTGAATAATATTTATTCCGTTTTATTAAGGGCCTTCCCCTACGGAGATTCCGTAACTTACCGTATTTAGAGCCTTATAAACTCATAATTTAAAAGCTACAAAGTTATAATTATAAATACAGCAATAATCTTCAGTATATCAACATTCCTTTCCCTGTTTTAAATTTTCTATTTTTGTTTATAATACTCATTATATTAGCTTCCAAAATAATACCAATTTATCAAAATTGAAGCATCTCCCTAGTATTTACGAATTACGTTTATTTGAAACACACGACAATATATAGACAATTTCATTAACTACATATTCCCCGTTTTAAATTTTTTTTTAGATCAATTTTGAACTAAGATAAGTAAAATTAACAAAAAATTAAAACCGACTTCCAAGGTAAAAACAATAATAACATCCTTACAATATGAACTAAAAAGTATTAAATAATTTTTCGTATCTAGTAGTGCCTTTTTCCGAATTCGGCTAAACCTCAACTATTTCTGTATTCAATCTTCATGATTTTGAAGTCGGTACCAGATATAGCTGAATCTTCAGTTCTCTGACAGAATATTTGAAACTTTTGGAACTGGCACCGACGCGACTTCAAAATTATGAAGATTGAATACAGAAATAGTTGAGGTGTAGCCGAATGCGGAAAAAGGCACTACTAGATACGAAAAATTATTTAATACTTTTTAGTTCATATTATAAGGATGTTATTATTGTTTTTACCTTGGTAGTCGGTTTTAATTTTTTGTTAAAAATAATAATTTCACTCTTTTTAGTTACCTAGTAAACCATCGCGTATATTCTACGTATCTTATTACAATTTGTATCCATAATATACAAACCATGTGACATTGAGATACAACCATGTGATATGATGATAATGAATGTAATTTGCATAGTAGCATAATATGCTTTCAGTTTTTAAAACAGCGCCTTGACCCCCAAACTTGTATCTATAAGGAATCCGGAGTTCTCTTAGTATCTTCGGAACCATAGTATACCTTAGTGCGAAATCTTGCGTTTTGGTAGCATATGCTTAGGATACTTCTCATAAAACCAAAATCACCATATGTTTCCATATAAATTTTGAGGAGTTCCCTCGATTACTCATGGATCCCATCATCAAATCACCACTTTTGTGAAAATGGGACCAAATTGGAGTGAAACCTAATATAACAAAACAAAAATTTTGAAAATCGGTTCACAAACAGCGGAGTAATCGTTAAACATACAAAAAAATATATAAAAAAAAATATCCACAGCCTAACATATAACCTCGTCCTTTTTGGAAGTCGGTTAAAAAAAAGAATTTTTGTGCGTTGCTGAGAACGCGTCAAATGTATGGTCAAGGTCGTTTGCTCGGGGGATGGCCTTAAGAAGAAGAAATTTTATATTAATATTCAAAAAAATACTGAGCTTACTCAGTCTCACATTTATACACTAACCATCGCGGTCTATGGTCAATGGTCATGATTGTAGAGGCCTATAGGAGAGTTTTAGGATTTATGTTGTTTCTTTAATTGCCGTACCTAATTCACATCTTTGTTTCAGGTTACCTATTATTTAAGGAATTTTGTGAACAAACGTCAGACGAACCTGTACCACAGTTAAAGTTTTATGAAGAGGTGAGTTGCAATTTACTTTTAAAATATAGATTTCAATTACATTATAACCCGACTTTACCCGAAGGTTTTCAATTATTAGGATATAATATTGTGTTATGTGTATAACTCCTGCGGAGGGACTGTGCACTCGCTGGAATTTTTGCAAACGCTACCTCCGTTTAATGACGTCACAGCGCTAGGTGTTAGCAGTTAATTCGCGCGGGTTGTATGTTTGTAAATTCCTTTGGGCTTGATTAAACCTACCGAGTATATTGGCGAGACAGTGCACTCGGCCGAGCACTCGGTATGTTTAATATGGATGTGCTCGGCCGAGTGCACTGTCTCTCCACTTTATCAATACTCGGTATCTGTAATCAGGCTTTTAGGCACGCTGGCCCTAAGCTAGGGCCTTAATGATTGATTGGGTTTGAGCTTATTGCGGCCTCTCCACGTTGGCCCATGATGCATCAATACACACGCAAATGAACGTATAGAGGGGCATATTCGTTTAAAATTTCCCATGATTGATGTCAATCCTTTTAGCTTCATTTTCAACCAACATGGCCCAACGTCGAGAGAGGATACGTCTTGGTACACAGGTCGGGTTTAAAAAAAAAAAAGTTTATTTTGCTGTCCTAACATTTGGTTTTGTTTTCAGATTAAATTATTCGAGAAACAAGAATGCGTCGACGAGAGGCGGAGGATCGCTAGGGATATTTATGATAATTTTATTATGAAGGAACTATTAGCACATTCTCACGTAAGTACTGTTTTTATAACATTTTAAGATGTACTAGCGACCCGCCCCGGCTTCGCACGGGTATAAAATATATAGCCACTGAAGAAATTATTAAAGTCGATTCAGCAGTTTTGATTTATATTCATTATTACTACCCGTGGCCCGCATTGGTCGGTACCGCCGCTAAAGCTACGTCCCGCAATTTTTAAATCTGTAATATCTTCGAAAATATTTAAGTCATATGCTGTAAAGGGCCATATAGGTCTACATTAAATCAACAATGTATTTAAGGTATTTAATTGATAAGGATTAATGCTGTATTTATTAAAATTGCTTCGAAAATTAGCCATTATTTGTCGTAAAAAGTAAATGACAAAAAAATGTTATTGTGGGATTATCCATAAGAGATAGACATTATACCATCGCGGAGTTTTCTGTAGACCTTTCAGTGTGTACAATACTTGGTATATTACTTTGATAAATCTCGTAGGGTTCAGCTTGCGTTTGCAATGTAAGCGGAAAAAAATGTAATTATTTACGACATCACGTTAGAAGTTAGTTAGTCAATCAAGTTAGAAACCCCAACAATAACAGTATTTCTCCACTATTTAATGAATGTTTTTATACTTATAAACCTTCCTCTTGAATCACTCTATCTATTAAAGAAAACCGCATCAAAATCCGTTGCGTAGTTTTAAAGATTAAAGCGAACAAAGGGAAATGAGGGAAAAAAACGACTTTGTTTTATAATATGTATAGATATAGAAGATAACATAGAGAAAGTTTTATTCAAAATTGAGAACTACTGAGAGCGCTTTCGCACTACGTCCGATCCGAATCCGATTCGAACCCGATTCGAACCCGAGATTCACGGATGACGGAGAAAAGTGAGGTATCCGAAGTCGGATTTAGTGCGTAAGCTATCATAGAAACAGTTAGCTACATCCGCTCCTGAGTATATTTTCACGGGTACAGATCGGATCGGACGTAGTGCGAATGCGCTCTGAGACTCGTGGAAAACGCCGTTAGGCTCGATTTATATTCGTCCGCCCGAACGCGCGGTTTGGCGGCTACACCGCGAGATCACAAGAAATTGTATGTAAATGACGGCGGGACCGCGCCGCTATTTAAATAAATCGGTACATACTATTGCTTGTTATCTCGCGGTGTAGTGTACAAACCCCTCACCCACAACTTTAATACGCATCTTCGATCAAAATAATACCAAAATAGATTTCTTTTTTCGCTTGAACTTCACCGATGTTCCCACATTCATAATGAAGTTATCTTTATAGTTATAATCGGTTGTTATGAATTATTATAATATCTAATGGTGGTATTTTAATGATCATTGAATTAATTTTATTGTTAACGGGGAAAAAATAACACGTTCATTGTACAACATTAAGAATATTTTCTATGCATTTGAAATGGCTACTAATAATCGTCAGTTCCTTCTACGGAGCGATGATAATGTACATTAACGATGGATCAATAGTACCTGACCAATATATGGGCTAAACCTAGTTTAATGATAATGACACGTTATTGCAACAGTTCGTGAACTTACCCTAGGGCTCAACAGTCAACTTCCATACCAACTTCCATAATAATATTATGGAAGCATCCACGTCGATGCTTCCATGTTATTTTCATAGCAGAAATTTGTACTTAAACAATATAATAGAACAATTATAGTGAAGAATATGTGACGTTATCTGGGAAAAGGGACCTTGTTGTCGGTTCTAGTTTCCGAGATAATCGCCTTTAAAGTAAAACGTCGAAAAAAAACATTTTTTCTTTTTTTGCTCCATATTAATAAACAAACTCTAAATTTTGATATAACAAAGACACAGGCTTTAAAAACGATTTTTGATAGGTTAAAATTGAACCTAAAGTTTAGTAAAAAAGGGACCTTATTGTCGGTGCTGCAGCCGAGGGTCGATTGCGGCTTTCTGTCGTCACGGTATCGTGTTAAAAGACTTTGACCAGTGGTCCCCAACCTTTTTTTCATACGGGCCACAAATATCTTTTGGTCTCGGTGTCGCGGGCGGCAACTAAATTTTTTTAGGGTTAAAAAACAACTTTCTTCAAAATTAATGATTTAAAAGTGGAAAAAAATTCATGACTACATTATTTTGCCGGTGGGCGTGAATTTAAAAATAGTTTAACATCACGCGGGCCACAGTGCACAGGTACGCTAAGGGTTGGGGATAGCTGACTTTGACGGTACTAGTCGGCGAGACGCGGTGGCGGCGTGTATCAAAGGATTTGTCGTCTCTTTCTGATTCGTGGCGTCGGTTCTGCCCACTCGCTCACTCGCTGCGTACCCGCCTGTTAATTCGTTTTTTCGTAACTCGTCAGTGCGTCAGTTGGTGCTCGAGCTGTTTGTTTAGATAATGAGCCTAGTGAGTATCTACATACTAACTAGTTTAAATTTTATCTAAGAGACTCTAGAAGCCTATACTAAATACCTGTACCATAGAAGTTTGCACGCTATTTGCGATCCTTTACGTTTTTTTTCTGTTTATTGCTCATGTGGCAAAGCTATGTTGAAAAGGCTAATGCGGGGTTTACACGGGTGACTATCGTCGCACGATTTACGACGCACGGCGAAAATCGACTGTCTAAATGGCAATTCGGCGATAATGGCAAATCGGTCATAATCGTCTTAACTGGACACAATATTATGTGGCCAGTTAGGACAATTTACCCTAATTAGTTTATTAAGAGGTTGACCGCCCGTTGATTTATCATTAAATATTGTATAAATAGAGAGACAAATTATAATTCGTTGTTACAACTACGAAATTATTAGTAGTTTTGTATCTTCTTTTAACTTTATTACTAAAAATGTAACGACCGACATTAAGGTCCCTTTTAATATATTTTATGATAACTAAGAGAAATTGCATGTTTTGCTACACGTCTTGTTACTAAAAGATAATTAAAGTTATTTTAAAAATAAGAACCTCAATGTTAATCAAAATTTATATTCATTTTTATGTGATATCACTAAATTTTTATTCACCGACAATAAGATCCCTTTTATAAAATGTTTAGTGTTTGTACCAGCTTTTTACTAAACTTTAACTTGAATTTTAAGACTGAAAAAAGTTACTTTTTTAATAGAACTTTATATATTTGATCTCATTTGACTATTTTTAAGCATAGTAAATATATATTTTTGTTGATTTTGACTGATTAATAAGATTAGTAAAGCACAATGTTTCATTTGTTAAAATATTTTTTTATATAATAAACAATGTCGTTTAATATTGAAGTCGTTTTTATTTAGTAAAAACTTACCCGTTTTATATTATTCTTTCATAAAATACTATAGAAAACATACTATAAATGAAATATTTAGTAAAAACCATCTTGGGCATTTTCATTACATCATGCACTTTGGCGTGGTAAAAAACGGGAATAAGGCTATAAAATTATATAATTGAAGTTAAAATCTAAAAGACCATATAATGTACTTCTCAAAAAACATAATATCTATGTAACTTCCCACAATAACATACTTTTTTTGGGTTTCGAAGTTTGAATGCAATTTTCTCAATATCACCTTTTACGACTTTCGAGTTTCAACATTTTTTTTTTAAATATTTGCCAGGCCTACACGCATGTTATTTACATGGTTCGATTGGCTTATTAAATGTAGATTATGGGGATGCTAATAACTCAATACCGACAATAAGGTCCCTTCACGCTGATAACGTCACATATATGCTTTAGCGCACAAAATGACGCGTCTCTTCGACTCTGCCCTAGTGTGAGTTGAGCCTAAAGCGAAACAAGAATTTTAACTTGCCCTTATGTTCAAGATCCGAAAATAAACAGACAACTTTATTTCGTTTTTCAAAAGAGAAGTGCAAATAATAATTTTATTTAAATAGGTAATTTTGATTGGAGAGTGATTAGCTGTAAGTCTGCAGGGATCATCATTAACTTGGAATTTGCGAAGGGGCTCTTTGTTATTTAAAACACGCTTAATTGCTTTGATCGCTTCTCGGGTTCTATAGATAAAAATAGTACTTCCTGTTTATATTTGAAGTCGTAAGAAGATAAGTAACAATTTGAAAACTGACGTTTTTCTGTCGAGTCGGTTAGACTTCCAAAAAGGAGGAGGTTATATTATGTTCGGCTGTGGATTTTTCTTTTCATTTTTTTATTTTTGTATGTTCAACGATTACTCCGCCGTTTGTGAACCGATTTTAAAATTTTTTATTTTGTTGTATTAGGTTTCACTCCAATTTGGTGCCATGTTCACAAAAGTGGTGACCTGATGATGGGAACCATGAGTAATCGAGGGAACTCCTCGAAATTCAAATGGAAACATATAGTGTAGTACCAAGAAGTAAGATTTTGCACCAATATATACCATGGTTCGAAGGTGGTGAAGAGAAATCCGACCTCCTTGTAGATACATGTTTGGGGGTTTCGGCTTTGTTTTTAGAACTGAAAGCATATGCTACTAAGCATATTAGATTATTCGTCATCATCATCACTACCCTTACACCATGCATCATATTATATGTATTACTAGATGTTCCGCACGGCTTCGCCCGCGTAATTTAGGAATTTCACGGAAACCGTACATTTTCCGCAAATAATAGCCTAAGTCCCTTCACGTCATCTATTCTTCATGTGTACCAAATAACATAAAAATTGCTCAAGTAGTTCTTATGATAATAAACAATTTCATATAATTTTCCCCGTTTTTTCCACATTTTCTTCTATTTCTTCGCTCCAATTGGTCTTAGAGTGATAATTTAGTTAGCATATAGACTTCCTCGATAAATGGGCTATCTAACACTGAAAGAATTTTTCAAATCGGACCAGTATTTCCTGAGATTAGCGCGTTCAAATAAGCCCTTTCAAATAATTTCCCCCCGTTTTTTCCACATTTTCCTCTATTTCTTCGCTCCTATTAGTCTTAGCGTGATAAAATATAGCCTATAGCCTTCCTCGATAAATGGACTATCTAACACTGAAAGAATTTTTCAAATCGGACCAGTAGTTCCTGAGATTAGCGCGTTCAAACAAACAAACAAACAAACTAACAAACTCTTCCGCTTTATAATATTAGTATAGATATACATCCTGATGATGGGATCCGTGAGTAATCGAGGAAACTCCTTAAAATGAATATGGAAACATATGGTGATTTTGGTTTTATGAGAAGTATCCTAAGCATAAGATACCAAAAAGTAAGATTTCGTACCAAGGTATGCTATGGTTCCGAAGATACTAAGAGAACTCCGGATTCCTTATAGATATAAGTTTGGTGGTTGGGGCGCTGTTTTAAGAACCGAAAGCATATGCTACTATGCAAATTACATTCACCTACTCGTTATTTCGTTCTGTTCGGTTATTTTGTTACTTTGTTCCTTTTTGAGTCTACATCAATTTTGGTGTAAGGCTGCCTTCACATTAAGTCGCGAGTAGTGCGGCAGCCGCGCGACTTCTATACTAAAACGAGCCGCGCGGCCGCGGCAGCCGCGCCTACTGGCGACTAATGTGAAGGCAGTCTAAGAGAATTCCACATAATTTTTTTAAGACTGGAAGCTTCAAAATCAGTCTTTTCGAACTGGCCTCGCCTTAAGAATAAGTTTAATGTTATTGTTTTTACTTGGAAGTCGGTTTTACTTTTTTGTTAAAAATAATAATTTGCATAAATGGAGGCTTTAGGACCGGGAAAATGATTTGAAAAAGAAATCTGGATTATGTATAGCCTGATATTAGCCAGATTGTGAAGCTTAGGTAAGTTACAACTTACAAGGTTTGTTCAAATTATAAGGAAATATTTTAGTAATTGTCCTTATGTTATAAGATCTTAGTTATCCTCTTCATCCACTTACGTCTTCATTTATAACTCGTAATAAACACACCTACAGGCATGACCGCAAATTGTGAGAGTAGCCTAGAAGTATAACTGACAGATTTCAGAGACAAAATGACTTCCTTTGTCAATATGTCACTTTGTCTATTTTACCGTAGAGAGAGAGAGAGAGAGAGTATTTTTTCAAAGGTCCAAATAGTACAAATAAAAAGATCTTAGGGTAGTTTTACCTGGAAAAATGTACGGTTTCAGAACGCCAAATCAATTGCTGCGCAACGAATCTGAATACAAGTTGCCGGTAAAAAATATATTTTATACAAATGAACAGGAAACATACAGTATACTTTAATTTTTACTTGATTGTTGCGAAATATGATCCGGCCAATAATCCGTACCCTCGAAAAGCTGAAACATTAACCTCTTTACCGTAATTAGATTAGTGAAAGTAAACACAATCATTACACACGCTGGAAACTTTTTAAACCTTTACCTTACTGTATCTTACGATTAATCCATATTCCATTCTAATATTTTAAATGATAAAGTGTGCCTGTCTGTTGGTCTGTCTGTTACCTCTTCACGCCCAAACTACTGAACCGATTTTGCTTAAATTTGGAATCAGTTGTTTATGCGGTATTTTCAAATATCAAAAAATATGTTTCATAAAGTTGGTAAATTAGTAACTGTTCTGAGCATAGCCAAGAGGGGAGATTAGACGATTCAAACCCTCCCTCGGAATTGGAAACTTGGCTACGCTCGTGATTCTGACAGTGTTGTTCCATAGGTGATATTTGATCGGGCAATCCTTTTGCAAAAAACAGTTATCAAAGGTGGTGGACAGACGGACGAACAAACAGTAAAATTATACGGGTCCCCAGTAGTTACAATTTAATCCTTACAAAATATCAAAAGAACGGAGACATTTCTCCATTCCGACTCTTTTCCCTGATTCTCTTCATTCCGACGAGTAATTCGTTGAAAACTCCATAGATAACATTGTATCAGCGTTTCCAGAAATATTTGTTTGTGTTAAGACTTCTGTTAAGTAGATACTTTTGGCGCGACGCCAGCTCGCAGTGGAGCTTTAGTCCCAATAATGGACGTAATACTTTTTATTCGAGGAGGCGATGTTCGGAAAATATTGAATATTTATTAACGGTCAATGTACGAATTCAAGGATATCGTGTTATGCCTCACCGAGAGTCCACGTAAACTTTGCCAATGGAGCGCAGAAGTTACGTTCCCTTTAACCTATTTGATGTCATGATCTGATTATATCTAAGGATTTCAACGTCAGACTGTCTGTGTTTTATATGTACGGAATGCCACATTTGTTTAATTATTCTGGTTGCCACTATTAACAATCTCTTTACGGCAATCCGGTAGAACGGCTGCTGTTACAGTTTTGCTTGGGAGGGGAATTTTGGAACACTTCCGATTCCTGCTATTTTCTTCTGATTAATGGTAGTGCATGTTACACTGTATTGAATTCGTTGCCACCTATTAAGCGCCTTTGAGATCAAATAAAAAGGTTTTTGTGGTTGATTGCAGTGGTGGGAAAAAACTGAGTATCTATTATAATTTATAATATCATGATTTATGACTTAATAGTAATGATCAGCTTTAGCGATTCAATAAACGCATCTTCTGTATATGGCTTTTGGAATTCAAATGATCTCTTGATATTAATATGATTTATGATAGAGTAAAATGTTATTATAATGAATCATTAAGCAAACGCGGCGCAAATGTAACAAAACGCATTTAGTGACGCAAAAGATCACCTTATGTCTGTTGAGTGCGTCAATAATTGAAGCGTGTGTAAATAACACGATAAGAGGTAATGGGTCACACGGCTTAAACACGTTTAATTACTGTAAGGATCGGTTCACATTGCAACGCGGCGAGGCAGCATGTATTTTGAATGAAACAGTCAAAACTGAAGTTTTCCTTCCACTGCTACTACAACAAAAGAAGATGCCTGTTTTAATTTTGTGTGGCTCATTTAAAAATGTATGCCCTCGTCTGGTCTCATCAAATTTAAACGATTCAGAACCTTCGACATAGTGTGTTCAAACACTAATTAATAACAATACATACAGTGCCGATTTTAGCACTACCAGCGCCCTGGGCGCGATTACTTCGGCGCCTCCTGTCGAGTGCAGCAAGCGCCCCTTTTGTTTGCCTTCGGCGCCCATTTTATTCCGGCGCCCTGGGCGGTCGCCCAGCGTCGTCCCCCGCTAACGCTGCTACTGAATACATATGTTCTATAGTATCGCTGTTTTCCTGGTTATTACAGTGCAAATTTCATTAAATAGCATCTTCGGGCAATCATAAAACAAGTAGAGTTCCTTTCACGATTCTAGTTACTCGTAGCGACGTTGTGAGGTTTTAGGATTTTCGACGCTATGTTATTGTCGTTGCTGCGCTCCTGGTTCTCCAAAAGCGAGTAATATAAGTAACTAGACGTTCCGCGCGGCTTCGCCCGCGTAAATTAGATATTTCACAGACAAATCAGTTTACAAAAAATAGCCTATGATCCTTCACGTGGTCTACTTCTTATCTGACCCAAATAACAGAAAAATTACTCTAGTAGTTCGTGAGATAAGCCCTTTCAAATAATTTCCCCCGTTTTTTCCACATTTTCTTCTATTTCTTCGCTCCTATTAGTTTTAGCGTGATAAAATATAGCCTATAGCCTTTCTCGATAAATGGGCTATCTGACACTGAAAGAATTTTTCAAATCGGACCAGTAGTTCCTGAGATTAGCGCGTTCAAATAAGCCCTTCCAAATAATTTTCCCCCGTTTTTTCCACATTTTCCTCTATTTCTTCGCTCCTGTTAGTCTTAGCGTGATAAAATATAGCCTATAGCCTTCCTCGATAAATGGACTATCTAACACTGAAAGAATTTTTCAAATCGGACCAGTAGTTCCTGAGATTAGCGCGTTCAAACAAACAAACAAACTAACAAACTCTTCCGCTTTATAACATTAGTATAGATAGGACTAGTATCTCTATTATATTATAATTCCATTACATGAAAGTATGTAGAAGCTACTGCAGAAGTTCCAAATATTAAAGGGAAGGAAATTTGTGTCTAAAAAAAACATTTTCATATAATAATATAATTGTTATTATTATTCGCATAAATTTACCTTATTACTATAATTCTATTATTGTTGGTCCAAACGGGGAAATTTGTACCAAAATATAGAGATTAAAGATTAGTATTAGGTAGAGAAGTAATATAATGTATGCTGTTGGTTGATGTACTATAGCCTCAAAGTCTCTTTGGGCGGTAAATAGGAGGTAGGTGGCTCTACCGAGTATAGTAATGGTAAACCCATCCTGAATGCTCGTGCTGATAAGCCTGCATAATTGATAACCGTAACTATTGAGTGTGTAAACGACCGATATGCTCACCAAATGACCCGTTATTATGGGATAATTGATATAACAATACTTTGCTATCGCGAAATTGTCGTATCGCTACAAAACATTCGCTGCATCGAAATACCACACTATGGAAAAGCCAACAAATTCACAAAATGTACACCAATGCGCTTTAGCTGGTTGTTATACTCTGGTCGTTTAATTTTAGTTTCCCCGACTGATAGCAACCAGAGACATATTTTGAGCGGTCAATATAATTACAGGGTGTTACAAAACTAAGTGATAATACTTTAGGCTGTGTATGTGTCCCTTATATAGAGTTCACTGTGAAATTAGAAGCGCTGGAGGAGCCAATTTTTTGCGTTTTGTATGCGCAAGCGCCCGAGCGTCATGGATTTTCCCATACAAAAGTAAAAAAAAAGGGACACCCGGATGGAACGAAGTTATTAAAAAAAAAAAAACTCAAAAACGCCATCTAGTTGACGCCCAAGAATACTAACAACGACACTTTTGTGGAATTGAAATAAAAAATTATTTAAACGTCCGGTTGATGGTTTTTGGTGATTTTTATACACCAGATTTTGAGTTGGAAGAAGACAAATATATCTGCGAAAACCGTATGCAAATTGGATCAGTAGCTTTCGTGTTAAAGCAAAAGTCTTATACAAAATCTGACCCCCTCTTTCATCCCTTTAGAGGGGTGGGGGGAATTTTTTTTTTATACACCAGATGTTAAGTTGGAAGAAGACAAATATATCTGCGAAAACCGCATTCAAATCGGATCAGTAGTTTTCGTGTGATAGTGGAACAAACATACAGACAGACAGACAGACAGAAAAAAAAATCTAATCACATTTTTGGCTTCTATAGCGATGTAGTAACACCCGCCGCTTATTATTTGAATATCTTTAATGTACAGAATTTTCATTTCTACAGTTTTATTATATGTAAGTATAGATAATATTGTATTTCGATGTTCAGCTGTTAATCACCCAATTTAGTTAACAATGTGGTATGTGGTCATCAATAAATAGTCCATCTGCATCCATCCAACCAGAGCCGGACGTTAATTAAGAACGTAAGCGAGTCACTTGAAATAAACACTACGGCATCGTTTATTTTAGTTTTTTTTTTATTAAATGGCTAAAAACTGTACGGTAGATTCCGATATTTTTTTCGAAAATACAGCTTAGGATGTTAGGATACAAGTCTGGATTCTCTGAAATAGAAAAACCAGTCGAAACCCAAAATTCAGTTGGATGGTTCTTTTGACGTTCATGGGAATACACCCAATGTTGTTTGACATTTTTTGATCTATTTTGTAGTTATAAATATTATGCATTGAAACCTTATCAAAGTTGCGTTGATGGCAATTGATAGTAGAATCTGGTTATTACACTATGAACACTTGAATTTTCAATGTGATTGTAGAGTCAATGTCAAAAAATGTATAGTTCTAGAAATCAACGCGGTTCTTCTTTGGTTTATTAGCACCTACATACCTAATTAAAATACTTAAAATTTTCTAGGAAATGTAGAAATGTAAGCGAGTTGCGTCATAATGATGTGCACATTTCAATAACAATTGTTTCAATGTTACGTACGTCACTATAAATTACATTTATTCTTTTTATGACTCATTTTGTCGTTTGTCATTATTTTAACAGTCTGTAATTATTTTAATTACTTTATAATATTATATGCGCTCGCGTCATTCGCTGCAGCCTGTATATTCCTCACATTTAGCCTCTTTTTCTGTCGCACTCAGAGGCTTTTAATGATGATTAAACTTCAAGTGAATAAAGATTTTGACAGATAATATAATTGGTATTATGTCAAAATCTTCGTTTCATTACTATTAAATCTTATATATAAAATTCTCGTGTCACAATGTTAGTTACCGTACTCCTCCGAAACGGCTTTACTGATTTTTACGTATATGCATATTCAGTAGGTCTGAAAATCGGCTACTGGCTACTTTTTATATTGATAAGTGCATTTGTTGAGTAAATACATAATAGTAAATTATTACAACTCGAGACTGACGGCGACCATTGTTTGTGCGACGGGATAGCGATTGACATTGCCATGGTTCCATACTTATTTACGGCCGTTCCCAATATTCAATCTATCTCTGGTTTGACATACGACCGATCGCAGCTAGCATTGAATTGACATAAAATATATGTCTCTAATGTCTAATGAGAGTTATTCCTATCTCTAGTAGGGCAAAATCAGAGATAGATCAAATATTGGGAACGGCCGTTAGTCACTTCAGTAAAATAATATGGGCGAAATACTTTATATGGCAAAACAATGTTTCCCGGGACAGCTAGTAAATTATATTTGTCTCTTGAGTGCGGCAGTAACTCTATGCTTACGCTAATTCTTCTTGGATCCTTCCAAAATTGTTAGGCATATTCTGTCCACGCACAAACGATGTTAAACATGGGCAATCTATGGCCTTCTAAACATTCGTAATAGCTTGTATTAATCCAATTTGGTCCATTGGATTATACGTTGCCAAAAAACATTCGATAAGACCCTTAAAGTTTAAAATAATCGGCCAAGTGCGAGTTGAACTCGCGCACGAAGGGTTCCGTACCGTTATAGAGCAAAAATAGACCAAATGGGTAATTCTCATTTTTCCAAAAAAAGCGTGTGATCATCATTTTTCACAGTGATGGTACATAAGTAGCAACTTTTATTTTTATTTTCCTTAAACATTAATAAAATACTATATATTCCATAAAAAAGCTTTTTCAATTTACAGTAGCCTTATAAATTTTTTGATCATGAAGTAGTCAGAAATGTCCCTTCCATGTGTGTGATCACTTCATTTTTATACGGTTTTAAATTCATAACTAAATATATCACTAGAATAACAATATTTTCCGAATGCCATCATAAACCAGGTTAAATAAACTATATAAATAAAAAAAACTACGGTCAAAACCTTAATACACTCATAAGTAATACTTTTAAAAACATTGTGATCGATTTTTTTAGTCACCTCCATGGATGATGTCACGCGATAATTTTTTTATATGACAAATAATTTGCGTAGAAAAGAACGTCGCACGACTAAAAAAAACACCCGCGCCATTTTACTTCAGTTGTCAGATTTTACCGGCGACGTAAGCGTTACCAGAAAATCGTATTTTTAGTTGTTATTCTCACAACTCGTCGAGCATAAGTAGTCACTACTGTGGTTACTGTCAAAGGTATGTACAGTTAAATTATAAACTTTAGTTTTGTGTTTCGAATGTGTTTTTGTATCGAAAAACGCTTGGCAAAATTTGAATAACCATGCTTGATATTGAGGTTCTGTTTGAACATTTAAGTAACGAAAAATCACTTCCATGGGCGTCACATCCATGGATCCGTGGATAAAAAATCACCCATGGAAGTGACCATGGATCCATGGAAGTGAGTTTTATTTACGAATGGCTGTGGTTTGCGGGTATTTTACATTGTTATTATTATTTTATTTATATTCCAGTTACGAGACCGATTTGTCCACAGTTTCGGAGTCTATAACTGAAGAACAACAATCTGGAAATGCACATTCCGCAGCTCTTCTAAAGGAATGCGGGTAGTTACAAAATTTTTGTCAAAGAAGACGGAGCAGCATTTTGTTGGTCAAATAATTCGATTCGGAGGCATTGAAACTAAAGTCAAGTTCACGAAAAAAATAAGGGTTATAACTTACTAGACGTTCCGCGCGGCTTCGCCCGCGTAAATTAGATATTTCACAGACAAAATAGTCCACAAAAAATAGCCTATGACCCTTCACGTGATCTACTTCTTATCTGTGCCAAATAACATAAAATTGCTCCAGTAGTTCGTGAGATAAGCTCTTTCAAATAATTTCCCCCGTTTTTTCCACATTTTCCTTTATTTCTTAGTTCCTATTAGTCTTAGCGTCATAAAATACAGCCTATAGCCTTCCTGGATAAAGGGGCTATCTAACACTGAAATAATTTTTGTGAAAGACTGAGCACATGATTATGACATGCGGCACAAATCATAATCATGTGCTCAGCCGTGTCACACACTTCAGTGGTGACAAGCCGTTGTTTCTTCTCGTCTTACTATCTCACATAGGTGCCGACCGAAGCACCTATGCCCGGTCAGTAGCCGCGTGAGACGAAAAGAGAGTGCACCGGTCTTTGAGTTAACCCATTCTTTTAGAACAGGTCGAATGGATGTCAGGAGGTTGACACTGACTTGCGGCTACTCTAGTCTCTCAACCTAAAGGTCAAGCGCTCGTTCTTTGGCGCTTTTCCGCTATCGCCGGATAATGTCAGGTGACGGGTTCTGTCCCGCGTCTGGTTCGGTCTGGCATTGCCAGAACACTTCAGCCAGTGAGGCAGCCTCCAAATCCCAGGGCACAACTCATTGCTTACTTGAAAAATACGCTGAGATGTAGCTTCACTCTGCATCCTCTATCGGTTGTATAACGGAGAGTGCTCTGAGGAATTGTTCGGAATCATACCTCCTGCTCTTTTCGCCATCGCCCCACGCGAAAAATATACCATCCTCATCACCTTGATGAGTGGCAGTCTTCCACCGTGCGTTTTTCGCGTAACTTTCTGCATTTCGCGTAACGCACTGTAAAACTCTGCAACGAACTGTCACCAGCAGTATTTCCGGACCTATACGACCTGCAAACCTTCAAGAAGAAAGCGTATTCCCTCTTAAAAGGCCGCACCTGCAGCTCTTCTGATGTTGCGAGTGTCCATGGGCGACGGTAGATGCTTTCCATCAGGTGACACGTATGCTCGTTTGCCCCCTTATTTCATAAAAAAAATCTAATAAAATAATGGGCTTGTTTGAGTTGGTCGGCACTTTTAAAATTAGCCCAATTTGGGTGATATCCTTTGTGATACTTATTAGTTTACATAATAATTTAGTCAGTAATAACAATAAAGTTGATTTTTTTAACAAAAATTGCATTTTACTTTTAAGAATTAAGTCACCTCCCTGTTTTATGTCACAGCCATGGATTGACTTATTATATGGAATGTCATTTCCATGGAAGTTAAGTCACTACCATGGAGGGCACTTTTTTTAAAACCCCTTATTTCTCTATGTATAGGGGGCTGCAAGCTCGGAGAATATTTTTCCGATCTAGAACAAGACTAAAACTAGTAGAATCAACCATCAAATTGCTCAAAAAGACGTTTAGGATTTTTTACAATTTTTTTGTATCAAAAATGAGAATTACCCAAATATTCTGTTTTTTGCATGGGAGCCAACCTCAAATTTTTATTTTATTTAAATATTATTATTATTAAAGTACACATATATTTAAGGTCTTTGTGAAAATTTCAAGTGCCTACCTGTTGCCATTATTGATATCAAGCAAAAAAAGGCCAATAAAATCACGTTTGTTGTATGGGAGCCCCCCTTAAATATTAATATTATTTTGTTTTTAGTATTTGTTGTTATAGCGGCAACAGATATACACAATCTGTAAAAATTTCAGAAGTCTAGCTATAGCGGTTCTTGAGAGCGGCCTGGCGACAGACAGACGGACAGACAACGAAATCTTAGTAATAGGGTCCCGTTTTTACCCTTTGTGTACGGAACCCTAAAAAAGCCTTATTTACTCGCAGCCGTATGGGGTTTGAGAAGTGTCGTGCAATCAATATCAGCTTTTTTCAATCTTGCTAAACGTTTAAACGTCCTCCGCGAGTAGATTGAAGATTTTAAACGAGTTTTTACAGTTGATGGGAATTGCTTTCTTCCAGCGCTCGGCGTCGGCGTATCACTTATCTATCTTAGTGATTCCTCACTGGGTAAAGAATATAAATGACTGTCTCCGTGGCTCGGGCTCGACCCGCTCGAGTGGTGCGATTATGGCTCTCTTTGTACAGAATAGTTGACATTTTTGCGTTGGTTTGATTATGATGTGAATTTTTGTTTGAATTTCACAATTTTTTTGCTCATAGATATCTGAATTTATTCGTTCTTAGACTTAAATAAATCATTTATGAATAAGTGTTGTAGACGTGTATGCTTTCTGACTTCGACAAGGAATCACCCGCGGTATACACAGTTATATTTTTCAAATTATTTCAATTCAAAGAATTGAAAGCGACTGACAGTTCTATTTACTATTGTCGTCAAAGTTTATCTTTAGAGAGAAACTGTTAATTTGCAGTCTCAATATAAGTTTTATTGCAATCCAATAGCGTCGATCTGTTAATGGTTATCTCGTAAAACGAGCGCGGGTGTATAGAGGTAGAGTCAGCAAATCACCTTAAGTGTCCGGCCACACTGTTCCGGTGCGTTGCGTCGTCAGGATGAAATCGCACTGTATGCTTCGTTGTGGACTGTGGTGACGCTAGACGTGCGACTTTACAAGACGGTGACAGCGCGACGCGTCATTACTCATTCACTTCCCACTTCATCTCCTATCCGTCGTTCCGTCAAAACACCGCTTTCGACAACGCAACACATGAGATTTGCTCAAAAGTTTTATAATATACCCATAGATTCTCAAAACAGCCGGTCATTTTCCCATCCACTCTATCTCTACATAATTATTATGGATAAACGTCCATATACATACAATTTGCCCATACACCCATCTTTAAACGTGTCTAATGTGTTAGGAATTTGGAAAATCATAAAATGTATGTAAAACGACTGAGCGGTGCCGTTTCTACGCACCGCAGCGCACTAGAGTTAAATGGCTTCGGCGTAATATAAAGTCGTATATTCCTTGCACGTTAGTGTACGCCGCCGGAGTCAATTAGAGCAGACGATGTCGAGAGTTCAGACTGCACATTCGTTAAGTTTCAAAGAAACTTATTTCTCTGAGAAACGTTGGCGCTGCTTTAGAGCCACTCTCGAAAAGTCTTAAAGAAGTTTGTTTGTTGCAGGATTATTCAAAAGAATGCGTAGCACATGTACAGAAATATTTAATGAAACACGAAGTGCCACCTAACTTGTTTGAGGTAAGATAAGTCGCATGTTCGTTTAGAGTTCAGGGTACTTGGACAATTTGCATTCGATAATTTAGACAGCATATATACTTCTGTATAGGATTTAACATAACGCCAATAACTAATAAGCGATATGATGGCGTTTGTGAGTCCTTATGAAATTCACCAATGCAAATTAACTAAGTGCCCATATTTAGCTTACCGCCGCACTCAGAGTGGAACATTAATTATAGGTCTACCAGAATCTGATGGCATAAAGTGAGAAAATAAATTGACTCTAGCAATACCGGGGTAATTGGAATAAAACATTTTGATCCTTTTTTTCTTATAGCGGCTGATTCTGTGTGTTAAACATGAATATATAAATTTTATCCAATGATCAAGGATATTTTATAAAAATCTGTTGTCAAAAATTGCTATCAGATTCTGGTAGACCTATACTTAAATGTAATTAATTTAAAATTTCGACATAAACCTCATACATTATCTGTCAAACTCTTCATTAAATTGAAGGTTAATCATAATTAAATGTCTCTAAGTACGGCGGTTAGACAAGTAGATATTCAAGTACTAAAGTTTAAAGATAGAACTTATCTCTTAACTTTAGTAGTTAGTAGCTATCAAAAGAGAGTATTCAATATAAACTATCTTAGATGGAATAAGATCTACCTAGATCTAGACAATATAGTGTACTGACTACCTACTAAAGATTTAATATAATATTTACTGTGGAGATGTAGAAATCGCAGCGAAAATTAACTAAACCATTTAGAACTTGTATATTATGTACTATGATGTAAAGGGATTTTTGTGACTTCGTGTTTGTGTTTGATAAATCTATTAGAATAATGATTCTATCTATAATGACCGGTCTACATTATTCCAATCCAATGATCCAATCCAGCGGGCACTGAAATACATTGGAATGCAAAATTGCATTCCAATGTATTTCAGTGCCCGTTAACATTATTCCAATAGTAACCCAGCGCTGGATTGAATCACTGGATTGGAATAATAAAATCCCGCTATTAATACTTTCGCCTCAGTATATACCTTCAAAATTAAATGACACGCTTATGTTTTAGCCTTATATTGAAGAAATATTTCAACACTTAAGAGGCGAACCCTTCAAGAACTTCTTAGAAAGGTAAGAATTTGTTAATAATACCAATAGACCGGGAGATGGTGACACAAAATACTAGGTTATTTGTAGTATGGCGGTTTTTCAGGGGTCTAATTACGTAAAAGCAAAAAAAAAAAAAAACCACAGCCGAACATAATATAACCTCCTCCTTTATGGAAGTCGGTTAAAAAGGAAAATGATGGTCATAGCGCTCGCACCGGCGCGGCGGTCCAATCGCGTGGGCATTAATCGAACGCGTCGGATAAATAACGAGTGTCGAACGATTTGTTCTACAAAATGGCAAGGTGATTATCGTGAATGGCTACTCGACGATGATTAGCTATGCAAAAATTAGCCTGGTACAAATGGTTGAATTGTTTTATTTAAATTAATGTATTCGCGTCGGTATGGCGGGCTGCAAGTCACACCCGAGAAGTATGACATTACGCTACCGCCTACTTTTTTTTTCGACTATCTGAAAATACAAGCATTTTTGTGGAACAAATCGTTCGACACTCGTTATTTATCCTGACGCGTTCGATTAACGCCCACGTGATTGGGCCGCCGGTGCGAGCGCTATGACCATCATATTCCTTTTTGCCTTTACGTAATTACCCCCTGAAGAACCGCCATACTGGTACAAATAACCTAGTATTTTGTGTGACCATTTCCCGGTCTACATCTGATGGTAATAAAATGTAATTAAGTGTCTTGATAATGAGTTACTTACCGTTACAAGGAGGTACTACACAATGTTAGATACGTCATAATATTGGTAAACGGAATTCGTAAGTAACGTGTTCCTGTAGACAGCTGCGTAATCGTAACGTTATTGAATAATGCATGTCAAATTGATGGCTGTCTGCATTTTTAGAGAGATTCCATGTATTTGACCTAATTCTTTTTTCTTGTCATCATTATTAAATCTAAGTTTTTTAACACGCTTTTATTAGTTTGGGCTGTATGTATGTAACGGAATCTTTGAGCACGAGTTTTTCCTATCTCCAGTAGTCTAATTATTTCGAAACTGCATACGTATTAAGAGCCAATGACAATGCATTAATTAGTTAAAATTTTTGATTTTTTTTTATAAAAAAGTGTTTTTTTTAGAGTATTATTTATTTTCAGTGACAAATACACGAGGTTTTGCCAGTGGAAGAATCTAGAACTTAATATTCAATTGACGATGAACGACTTCAGCGTTCACCGGATCATCGGACGAGGCGGCTTCGGAGAGGTAAGTCAAGAGTATTGTGACTGGATAATGGGGAATCTATACAGGGTCTAACAAAACTAAGTGATAATACTTTAGAGTGTGTAAGTGTCTCTTATACATATAGAGTTCACTTTGAAAGTGGCAGCGCTGATAGAGCAAATTTTTTTGTGATTTGTATGGGCAAGCGCCCCAGCGTCACGAGTTTCCCCATACAAAAATGAAAAAAAAAGCACACATTTCACAGCGAACTCTCTACGACAGGGTTTCTCAAACTTTCGGCTCCACGAACCCCTGTTAAAATTTCCAGGTGACAGCGAACCCCCCAGAAAATAATAAAATTGACTGTTGAAGAAAATAAGGTTTTTAGTTGAATGAAAGGTAACGCTGAACACATAAAGTACCAAAAGAGTGCCGCGCGTGCCTACCAGTTATCAAGCCACCATTACGTAAATCTTGTCGCGAACCCCCTGCCGTCGAATGGCGGATCCCCGGGGGTTCGCGTACCCCACTTTGAGAAACCCTGCTCTACGAGGAACACGTACATACCCTTAAGTATTATCACTTTGTTTTGTTACACCCTGTATATTGTGACTTTATAATGGGGAAGATTTTATGACCAGAGCGCGCTATTTGGATCATCTATATACAACCAATCGAATGTCTGTGATTTCGTTTGTAGCGACCAAACCACTGTCGTCGAGCCTTATTATGTCGCGCGGATGTTACGTCACACTTCAAAAAATACAAATCACGGATAAGCGAAGTAGATCATTACTCTTCGCCATTATAAAATAATTATTTTAAAAAATATTATTGCTAATTCGTTGTCAAAGTATCATTCCTTCCTTCTCTTTCACAAATATGAGAAATGAGATTTAGTCTGATTTCGTCATACATGCCACATTTAATCCACGATTAAGCTCTAAACTAGTGCAAGTGGCCCTTGACCAAAAGCAGTTTAGATCAACTGCAACAATTAAATTTTTAAAATCGTGACTCTTACGAGTTAGGGTCGCGCCACACCGGAATGGCAGCGGAGCGGCGAGCACTTTCAGTATCATATGATTAAACTTTATCTTCATTATTGTAATACATAGTATCGCTTGAAAGTCTAGCGGCCGCGATTTCTCAATCCTGACAAAAAATCAAAGTTATTTCCTTCGGTTCCATATTAAAGAAGTTACTAATAAAATGCACCGCTTCTGTTATCTGAGCGTCGAAGATGAAAACATTAATATTCTGAATGAATCGACGATGTCTTTATTTAACGTTTGACAGACTTATTCGACTTCTAAAGTTAAATAATGTTAAGGTAGCGAGCAATTTGAAAGGAAAAGTTCTGAAGTTTTAAAGCGAGGACAAGGAAGGTACCAACAGATGTTCAGCCTTTGAACTATATAGCACATACCTAAAAAGGAAAAAAAACATATACATCAAGTCATGTTATTCATATTTTGTAATCGAAATATTCGCAGAACCAATAATATTATGTTTATTTACTTACCACTCTATGTATCTTGCTTTATATTTTATTACTACCGTTATAACTATACATATTTATATTATAATCTCAGCTGTGATAGTTGCTGTGAACAGGTGGCACACGGCCGCCGCCCGCTCTCTGCGCGCGCGTCTGCTCACGGGATGGAACGGGCGTTAAGTTCGTCACAGACGGTGAAGATAATATAAAATATATATTATCTTAGAGCATATTTTAGAATATCGCTCACCATAGAAATCCTATGAACCATCACACACGACGAAGTTAATATATATTTTATCTTTTGTATCTTAAGATACCGACCGATATGGAAATATATATTTCGTATCTTAATATGTTATCTTAAGATGCGAAATATAAATTTTTATGAATACAGGGTGTTTTTGTGTCGGACAGCGCGCGGGCTCATCGGTGATCGGACGTAGTAGGATGCTCCGTGCCGCGTCCAAAAGGTAGAGGGGGAAACTTCGCACGAAAGCTGTTGCCTTTTTTAATTTTTTCTACCTATTCTAGTTTACTACGTTGTCGCCCGCCAGACGGTCGTTTCTCGGTCTTTCGCATTTATAATATTACTTATTAGTATGTAAAACTCTCATCATCCATGCTAATATTTTAAATTGGAAAGGGTAGTTAGGTGTCCGACGTCCGCTTGTTTTTTCTTCAGGTCTAAACTTTAGACAGAAATATCGCATTGATTTGCTCTCTAGGATTTGGTGACCATTTACTATATTTCGCGTTCAATTACAACATGAAAATATTACAATTTGAAGTGTAGTCGTGAGTCGTGACTAAAATAGCTGGTAGTATTGCAATTTTAGACTTTATTTTTTTGGTGTTAAGTATATTTTTTGGTAAACAAGCTTAGGGTATCAGAGCATTTTTTGGTGGTCATTATATTTGTTCCCAAATAAAAATACCATTTATTTAATTTGGCGCTTACCTTAATCACACTGATAGACGCTCTTCAGTGGAAATGCTCTGTCGCATGTTTGTATTTTGCTTTTTTATATCTTCCCTAATCAAATCGTGAATCGAAATGAATGTTTCTCTTGAATTTCTAAAATACTCTTGAAACTTCTTCGTTGACAGATCTTGATAAAGGTTAAATTCACCGCAGGTTTTTCTCTTCTTTATGTGAGGCTCTATCCAAATTTTTCTCCTTTTGGAATGTGCTATTGCAATCTGCATTTCACATTCTATATCAGAATCATCGTCTGAGGAGCTGTCTAACAAATCAAGAAGTAAGGCAGTATCATTCATAGTCAATCACCCTGTATATAGAACTCTAACAAGGAATACGTGTGGCACCAACGCAGACTCGTAAGGAAATGAACAGATTTTTAATAATATCGTATCTTAGCCGTGTGTGATAGCCTAAGATACTATAATATTTTATATTTGGGCATCTTAAGATAAAATATCATAGTATCTTCACCGTCTGTGATGCGCTTTAGGGGAGTGCGAGGGGTATGAGGGTCCGGGTGGCGCGATCATTGTTCTCAGCATACACACTTTCACTTTTTATTATCTATGTATTATATTTATTATTTAGCATGCCAAGTACAATCTATTATTATTCTATTATTATTAATGTATTTATATTATTAATTGTGGCGTAAATGCATAGTGTTACGTATTTGCGTTACAATTACATTTACACGTATTATTGCTGAGTGTTTAGCTGTCCGTCTAACGACAATAACAGCAGGACCTACTGCTTTATTTCAAGTTCTTTTATTGTTGTTTCTCATTGTTTTTTTATTGTGTCCGGTTTTTTTTTTCGTGTTGTATTGTTATTGTGTTAATGTTTATATAAATTCTAATTGTTGATGTGAATTATTGTAGTGTAATGTCCTATTGGGTCAAATAAACTTTTATTTATTTATTTATTTGAAAATAAGGAAAGTAGACCATACATTGTTATAGTCGTTACATAAAGGGTTTTGTATAATGAAAATGTGCTTTTACTGGACTAGGATGCGTCGTTGTGCTGGGTTTTATGACTCGCGTTTCCTGTAAAAACTAGTCATACCGGTTGGAGGATTATTACTATCGCAGCAATATCATAAATGCTTAAATATGTTTGTCTGTTTATTTCCCGACATTTTTATTCTTAAACCGCTAAAACGATTTTGGTTTAAAGATACTTTGAATCCAAGGAATGGAGATAGGACGGTTTTTATTCCGCTCGATAAACAAGGTGTAACGTTGCCGGCAACATCTAGTAAAGGAATAAACGAAATGAATTCGCAATTTACTGAAGGCAAATTCCTTAAAACGTAAACTACTTGTTTAAGTAGCTAGTGAACTACATCCCTCGGTAAGTCTATCTAATGTGATGGCGTCGTAAACAGTCTCTGGCGTCGTGAATTTCAGTCATAACTCCAAGTCGTTACCCGGCGGTTTGTCTGTCGTGACTGTGACTAATATTGTATGACGGATATCACAAAAGTTTCAGCGTCACACTGTCTCTGTACTGAGACAGTATATAGTTGCAATTTGAATGATAAAGGTGCTTTGTTTGAACGTGACCTTGAAATGTAAGATTTGTTTTTAAGTAAAAATGACTGTAAGAGTCTCCAAACTGGAGAACAAATAGGAGATTTTTAGAGTTTAGCTCGCATTTAAGTTAAGGGCATGTAGGGTTGAATTTTGAAAGTCCTTTCTTGATGAATGCCAACATTATAAACGAATCCGTGTGTAAAATTTCATGTTTCCGACTGTAATGGCTAGGCCTGTGCGTACATCTTTCATTAAATCAGCTTTGCCTTTGCCTATAAAATAAATGTAGGTCCAGGCTACACCTAAATCCTCCATCCTTGTCTACGGATTAGGAAATACAAGCTCGAAGCTTAGCCTTATGAATTTGCGTCGTCTCACCAGTTACCATGAATTGAAAAGAGACAAGTATAAAGAAGAGAGACAGGAAAAAATTGCGACATGTCGACTTTATAACGAACACGAGATGATCTGTAATGGAAACTGAAAATAAAAATAAAAGCTGCCCTTTGATGAGGTGAAACTTTGTGACCCTCGGTAGGGAAATGTTTGAAGTTCAACAAAAAGGGCCATTGAAATGAGCCCTCCGACTGGGTCATCGAGTGATTAATTCTGTTGTTTTATGTGCCCGACTTTTCCTTAAAAAAGCCCGCTCAGGTAGATGAAGTGACGTAGATTGGACCCTTAGAGTTTTTTCTATAGAGCGTTATATTAGCTACGTATTGTGTCTTTTGATAGGTTTCTATGGGGCATTGATAGTATCGAATAAGGTTAATAGAAGGACTGGAAATAGTTTTTATTATTTCAGTACTTATGCATGAAAATATTAGTTCGTGTAAATGAGGTATAATATTTAACATGGCACAAAAATAATACTTCATGTAAACAAGGCCACTAAAGTATAGGAGACGAGCACCTATACTTTAGTGACCAAATCTCGCTTTATCGTCAGATAAAGGGCTTCTTTCGAAAAAGAGATGGTGTACATATTTCTGAAGTGCTAGCTTCACATTATTAATATTCTACAAATAAACATTTTAATATAACAATATCACATTTAAATGTCTGTCTAGGTGTACGGGTGTCGGAAGGCCGACACCGGCAAGATGTACGCGATGAAATGCCTGGACAAGAAGCGGATCAAGATGAAACAGGGCGAGACGCTGGCCCTCAACGAGCGCATCATGCTCTCTCTAGTCAGTACTGGGGTAAGTCACTGTTCTCTAGTCTAGGGGTTTTGTAATTGTGTCCAGCAGTTGTGTGCGGAGTTTATTCTATGCCTCTTGCTTTGATGCAAACTCGACCATTGAAAGAATTTCAATAACAATTAAATTAAACGTATGTAGGTACTATCAAAGAAGTTGATTCATAGGCAGATTGAGGACCTTAGTCATTTGGTCAGGTTATGTCATAGAGATATTGTTTCTGATATCTATGGGTTATGTCAATTGAATGTTAGTCGTGATCTGTCTGTCGGCTGGGTTTGACATTACGCGACCAAACTTCGTAGGTAACCTATGATTCCTATGAATCAACTTATCTGATACATTATCAGTATTACGATTTACGACCCAACACATTGTTATTTCATTTTAAAACATCATACGAAGCGTGCCGAATAGACACCCAGAAAAATGCAAGTTTTGAGTAGCACCTGATCTACTCCTTGATTTACTTGACGACGAATGCCTTCGTTAAGAGGGCGACCTATGACAGAAAAAAATCGGTTTTCACCCGCGCACTTCATACCCCCAGCACTCGTCCAACTCATTCAATATGTCACCGCGGCTATAAATTTGTGTAATTACTCTCGTAACCACTTTTTGTACGAACGTAGTATAACCAAATATATCAGATAAAATTTTGAGAAGTTCAAGTTACATTTTCCATCTGTACTTTGAGAATCAAATTAATATACTTTTTGCCGTATACACTAGTAGTACTTTATGATATTATGTTTATTTATCGAAATCGAATAGGCTCTGACACTACTGGATCGATTCTGGTTAGAATTCCTAAGCTGTAGTTGTTACAAAAATATAATAACTTTATATTTTAATATAATCTACTAGCCACGTCTTCGTCCACGTCCGAATTTGGTTAGTTTTTGTGTGTATTTGCGTAAAATATATTAACATTTGTCAGATTAAAATACACAAAATTCTCATGTCACAATGTTTGTGTGCGAACTGCTCAATCGATTCAATGAAATTTTGCATACATACATTCGTTAGGCTTGAGAATAATTTTTTATCTGCTTTTTAATATAATATATTGATGCTAGAAATAATTTATATGGCAAACTAACGTTTGCCGGGTCATGTAGTCAAATATGTATATATAAAATTCTCGGGGCACAGTGTTTGTGCGCGAACTCATCCAAAACGGTTCAACCGATTATAATGCTATGTACATTCGTTAGGCCTGATAATAGGTTTTTATTTACTTTTTATATTGATACTAGAAAATAAATTAAATGGCAAAACAATGTTTTCCGGGTCAGCTAGTTTCCTCCTTTTAGCTCCCGTCAATTTCTCATGAATTGCACCATCAGATCACCACTTTTATTAACATGTTACGAAATTCGGACTACATCTTATACAATAACAAAAGAATTTTGGAAATCCGTCAACAAACGGCGGTGTTATCCGCCATGGTATCACTAAAATCGTGTCTGATGCTGGTGCTGATAAACGTGTTTGGGAAATTCTGCGACGATTAAACCATCCTCATCCTCTGGAGAGCCATTATTCGTCCCATATAGGTGTTACCATTATTAATTTACTATCAATCTTCCAAACTCGTGAAAAAACAACCTTTCACATTTTCCAGATTGCAGTACTGGAATACATTTCAAAGATTTTGGGAAAGGCTCAAAAAATGTATGTTTAGGTACTCTATACCAAGTATCGAATATTTGTTATTGCATCTATTGGTAAGAAAATTTCAAAGATTTTGTCTTTTTCGAATAAATTTTCAGTTTCATAAAACGAAATAAGATTTGTTGGCTTATAACTTTTCTTTAGCCATAGAAAAACTAATGATTTTTTCATAGAAATAAAACTATCCGGAAGTTTTTTTGTTATTAATAACTTTAAAAATATTAATAACTTTAAAAATAAGCTAAAATTCTTTCATTTACGGTCTTTCAAATAGATTCTTAGATATTTTCAGATATTTCATAAAACACAAATATCATAAGACTTTGTTGATTTGTGTATTTGAAAAAAATCGGCCACAATGCTCATAGCAAGGCAATGATTGGAGTTAGATACAAAGTTTGAAAGACAAATTGTAGTAAATTTTAGTAGCTTTCATAAAGTTCTTTACGACTCACTCTTTTAAAGAGCTAAAAACTTAAAAACAGGAACTTTTGGCCGTAATTAGAAACTCGTAACTAGCTAGATTTTTTTTTCTATATAAAGTGCTTTTATTCATAATTCGCCTAAAATTCATGTATTTTTTAAAAATGGTATTCGGTTGACACTTGAAAATACTCAGCAAGTTGGTAAGATCCTGGTTCGACACCAAAGCAATGTGCAAAACGAAAAATCACCCCTAGAAATGTGATGGTCACACTATGGTCTAATTGCCGGTGTGATAAGTCACAGCTTTTTACAAAACGGCGAGAGCATTACTGCAGATTATTTTATTTTTAGTATTTGTTGTTAAAGCGGCAACAGATATACACAGTCTGTGAAAATTTCAGAAGTCTAGCTATAACCGTTCTTGAGATACAGCCTGGAGATAGACAGACGGACAGACAGACATTGAATTCTTAGTAATTGGGTCCCGTTTTTACCCTTTGGGTACGGAACCCTAAAAAGAACAATTTTTAAACAAAACGGCAATATAATAGGTATAAAAGACCTTATAATATATTATGTAGTATATTTGTAATCTTCTAAATCCTTTCATAAATGTGCCATCACCTTTGTTCATACTCTAATTATTATCCATTATCAAGCGAAGTAGTGAATTTAATTTTGCATATAATATTATAATGTTATCACTGTTTGACAATTTAATCTTATCATTTCTAGACCGTAGCGTTGTCCGAAGAAATTTATTCGATATTTCCATAGTATCGAGTACGACATTCATTGAAACCAAATAATTTTCAAATCGCTATCATACACTAGTTTTTGTCAAAAGTATATCGATTTAAAGCCGATTTATTTTTTCAATCTCTATTGCCGCGGCCGCTGATTCGTCTATCGTCACGAAGCTTCGTGCTATGAGACGATACACGCAGATCGTCCAATGGTATCGTCTCAAGCACGACGCACTACGCATGTGCGGCTGCAACATATGGGTTTGACAAATTATTTGTCATCATAATATTATCATATTTGTAAATAAATATACATATTTTATTTTAAATTAAAAAGTCTTCTACAATTGTTCATTGGCTCCCGTTTTCTCCTGCAAAGGTTGCTTTTAGTGTATTTATTTAATTTTTGTTTGTTTCCCATGGTTTCGATTAAATATTTTCTCCATCCGGAGTAAAGGCAAAGGAAGTACGTCCTCTCCTCAGGCGCGCGCGAACGCGACTATTGGCGACTGAGAGGTGAGACAAATCTAGCGGTGAAGCGCGAATGTGGTTTTTCTTAAATATCTTAAAAAATATAGAGAATATCAAAAATCCGCTAGGTCGAACCCTCGGTGATAGAATTTTATATGATGTGTAAAAATATTAACTTAGTTTAATGCAAGGTTTTGGCATTATTGGAAAAAATCGTCAAAGTTAGATGCATTTTTGTGATTTTTTTCTATCGAGAAAATTTTACGATATCGTGTTTTCGCTCAGATCAGATTCTTGAAAATATAATGTAGTATCTAGGTTTAGAAAATTAAACAATTTGGGGCTTATTATCAAGTCAAAAAATGATTTATAAAATCGACAATTTTGGGTTAGTCGCCTTCTTAATGATGAATGACTCTTAAGTCTGAACTATTACACCTGCATCACTGAATAGATCCAGCTGAATATTTATTTATTTTCTACATAATATAGGAAAAGGAAGTGGTTTCCGAAAGTTGGACTTTTGGAAAGTCTGTTTTACTTCAGTCGTGGTTGTGGCAGAAATGCCCTATTTGCTAAAAGCATGTTTGAGATTATATTTTATGGTTTTATTTACCATTTTGCTATTAACTTTTAATACCCTATCTCGGTTAATACTTCGCATTATAAATCTTATTGCTTTCTATAAAACTTCTAAAGTTCTTAAAAGAACGCAATACATGATATTCTATAATCGTAAAATACTTTTTCAATTTAATACCAAGAAATAAATATCAATTTATTTTTTTGGGATGATACGGGCTGAATTTTTAAAAAGGGAAATGTAGAGTGCTGGTTTCTATGTATCTAAAGTATAATAATTACATAATAACAGCCAAACCATATTGCAACTAGATGACAAAAAGAGACGCACAGACTGCATACCTAATCCATAATAACACATCATAAAAGAAAGACATTTAAATTGTTTAAAGGTGTTATAGGTAAGGCAATTCCCCGTCGTACGTAAATTTCGCTCCTATTTTCGAGTACTTTTCGTGCAGACACGGTTATTAATAGGAAGTGCATAATTACGGCGGAGCTTGCCGAGGGAGACGACCTCAAATGAAATTACTTTGACATCCAGCCCAATCTATATTATGATGCACCAGGGTACCAAAGGGGAACGGGTACTACAGATTATTGGCGCAATGTATACAGTAGTGTAACGCAGATATGATTTTGTAAAGATTTATTGCCAACAACCTCAAGTCAATCATATTCGCTCAATACGAACCAACACAAAGTGGGCGACGAGTGATAACCGACATTCTGATTTATAAACGCGCCTATTTCAATGATTGTTGCTGCATTCCGCGCGAAATATTTTTCTTTATTACACGTGGCGACGTAATTAGGGTTGCTGGTTTGTTATTGCAGTAGGGCTGGCAGTTTATAATAAAAAAGGAAAAAACCCTTTAAGCAGGGGTTCCCAAACTTATTTTGTCTACCGCCCACTTTGAGAAAAAAATATTTTTGGCGCCCCGTTTGTTTCACCTACTTTTAAATTAAAGCCTCTACACAACGCCCCCATTTTTTTTTGGGTCCCACACCGCCCCCTTTTAGGCCTTCAGCGCCAACAAGGGGGCGTTATCGCCCACTTTGGGACACTTTTTTTTAAACCGTGTCACGCATTTTAAATACTTAGTCACTGAAGATTACATGTCCCAAGTATTATTATTAGAGGGAACGTAGGGCATTGGCAGTTCGTGGCAATATGTTGGCACACAGATTTGCTTGATGCACAGCTGAAGTTAAGATCACTCTTTTGTAAGCATATTGCCAGACATTTTACACGAGCAGTCTGTGGGCCAAATATACACAGAAGTCTTACAATGCCCTGCGGATTCAGTACAATAACATCTTCAGGGCTTTGTTCCGGCTGCCTCGCTACTGTAGTGCATCGGGTATGTTTGCAGATGCCAGTGTAGACGACTTTTATGCACTAATGAGGAAAAAAGTCGCCTCACTAGTAAACAGAGTGCGAGGGAGCTCGAACAGAGTCCTGAGGATGGTTAGTGAAAGAGTAGATTCAGTCTTGGTGGGCAGGTTCATTGAACTTCATGTTATGAAGTCTCAATGAACCTGTCAATCATAGACAATTTTTTATTAATTTATTAAATTGAAAATTACAGAAATGTACTAACATAGTTTTTAAGTCTAATTGTTACTAACACTATGGATCACTGGTCTGATTTCTTTTAGAACAGAGATACTCACTAAGAAGGGTAGACTAATGAGTAATTATAATATGTGGATCTTTTATTTTTTCTTTATCTATTACTTTATTGAACAATTTTAAACTATCTAGTTGAAAAAAAGTGTTAAGACCAATGATGTTTTAATAAAATCATAGGTTAAGACTGATTAGTAATTACAATAATTTTGTTGGTCTCAAATTATTTATTTTTGTATAGGAAAGGTGCTACATAAAGGCTATTTATTAAACAAGTATTAATTTATAATGCTTGTAAAGCTAGTTAAAATGTCTTAAGTCAGATTAGTAATAATTACAATTATTTTGTTGATCTTTTATTTTTGTCTAGGATAATTGGTGCTTAAAGATTTATTGAACAAACATTTTAATGATTAACGAGCTAAGGAAAAATGTGTAAAAGACTGATTGATACTGTTAATATATTATTTTTCAAAACTTTAAGTTCTTAATTTCTCACAGACTAACTTACAAGCACATATTTTATGTAATCACTGTTTTACAATGGCTCTTAAAAATTAATTCTTCCAAGGATTCGCTTCATATAAATAATCCTCGGTGAGTAATAAAATATAGTAAGATTTTTTGATGAGCTCCTTTTGGTTAGTTCTTCTCCAAGGGAAATCTGAAAAAAAGGATAATATTATGTTAATATGCGTTTGTTTATTATTGCTTTTATTGATATTATTCCTTATATTATGACGATTAGGGAAGAAATACCTGCGACCAAGCTCTTTTTCTGAATCAAGTACAGAATGTAAGCTACCTAGCTTATATTTGATATCATTAAATTCCTCTCAAAAGTATATTGTGTGAGCGAGATTGTGTGGAATATTGATAGCCCACTAGGCCGCTGGTAGGACCCAGTTGCATAAAAATGCAACGCTGCTTGTACCTTTAATAGTAAAAAGTACATGAAGTACATAGTCAGTAGACAAGAAAAGGTACTTATTAGTTAATAAGTTAAGCAAATATAAAAGTTTCTCATAAGAGTAGGGAATTGATTATTTTACTAATATAATACATACTTTTAGCTCCTTTCTTACTCCTACTGTTTCTTCGCCTGGCTGGGAGATGTTCTATGACATCATTCAGTACTAATTGGTTCCCAGCTTTGTTGAGCCGAAAGTGAGCGATAAATTCCGACTCCGGCAAATCCATCCCGCAACTTGCGCCTTTGGATGCGCCAACACTTTTTTCTAAGCATTTCTTCTGCATATATATGTATAATTAATAGAGCGTGAGCCATCTTTACCTTTACCGTTTAATAACAACAGACGAAAAAACTACTCTTTAGCAGTTGTTAAAAATGGGTTAGTCACTTCATTGAGTTTGTAATTATGAACTGTCATTTTGCTTTAGTGAATACATATTTAATGGTAGTAAGGAACTATCGATAAAAAAATATAAGGCAAAATGCATGCCTCTGCCCTAAAAGTTATTAACTAAGATTTGGTTAGAAACCGTACCAACTCAGTTGGTAACTTGTGCATAGTGAATACAAAAGTGAGACTTTCCGTTACTCACTCCTCCGTTTCGTTACTAACTCAGTGATTAACTCACAAAATGTACGATACAGAATAGGCACCCAGGTTGAGTCACAGGGAGTTTCCAATAAAACTTTACAGTTGTCGCTTTTTGTGAGTAGTTCTCCTCGTCCAGGTTGGGTGGGTACTGGGTAATGATGGCAAACCATGATGATTGCGTGTCTATAGCGTGCACAATCGATGGTAACCATAGTCATCATGGATGATTATTCTTGTCTATTTATTCGTAATCGCTTGTATTGGTCCATCGGACGTAGAGACCACGTATTCTAAGGTGTCAAAGCAAAACTTGTGCTATTTATGGTCTTGTGAAAAGACCGCTTGTATGTAAAAAATCGGCCAAGTGCGAGTCGGAATCGCGCACGAAGGGTTCCGTACCGTTATAGAGCGGAAATAAGGAAAAAAATATGTTTTTTGTATCGGAGCCCCCCTTAATTATTTATTTTATTTTAATATTAAAGTACACATATTATAATTGAGGATTTTATGAAAATTTCAAGTGACTATATGTTGCTATTATGGATTACGAGCCAAAAAGACCAAAAAATAACAGTTGTTGTATGGGAGCCCCCCCTTAAATATTAACTTTATTTTGTTTTTAGTATTTGTTGTTATAGTGGCATCAGAAATACATAATCTGTGAAAATTTCAGAAGTCTAGCTATAGCGGTTCTTGAGTTACAGCCTGGAGACAGACAGACAGACGGACAGACATCGAAGTCTCAGTAATAGGGTCTCGTTTTTACCCTTTGGGTACGGAACCCTAAAGACGCTTTTAGACTTTGTGTTGTTTGCTCTCTTCACAAAAACAAAGTTTAAAAATGTACCTTCAGAAACCTAAGGAATTGCCACTAATAAACAGTAAAAATAAACACTACTCTCTAGCCATAAGCTTTGTCGTAGTTTTTTGATTTTTCAGTGCATAAATTTATGTCTTCATTCCAGAAACTCCATTCTGGCTCCCGGGCTTTCTCGTGTCTATGGACGGTATTTGAAATTCAAATTTTGCGGCCGTTAATCCAAACCATTTGCTGACGATAGAGAATATTTTTAAGTTAAATATAGATCTCGTCCTCAAGGAATCCTTTTTCCGTTCCGCATTAGATCGTCCTCATTGTGGAAACCGTCCTCGTCTGTACTACGACGAGGACGGTTTCCACAATGAGGACGATTTCGACGTTTTTAACCGACTTCCAAAAAGTTATATGTGGTTATATGTTCGGCTGTGGATATATATATAATTATATATATATATATATATATATATATATATATATATATATATATATATATATATATATATATATATATATATATATATATATATATATATATATATATATATATATATATATATATATATATATATATACATATATATATATATATATATATATATATATATATATATATTGTATGTTCAACGATTACTCCGCCGTTTGTGAACCGATTTTCAAAATTTTTGTTTTGTTCTATTAGGTTTCCCTCCAATTTAGTCCCATTTTCACAAAAGTGGTGATCTGATGATGGGATCCATGAGTAATCGAAGGAACTCCTCAAAATTTATATGGAAACATATGGTGATTTTGGTTTTATGAGAAGTATCCTAAGCATATGCTACCAAAACGCAAGATTTTGCACCAAGGTATACTATGGTTTCGAAGATACTAAGAGAACTCCGGATTCCTTATAGATCAAGTTTGGGGGTTTAGGCGCTGTTTTAAGAACTGAAAGCATATGCTAGTATGCAAATTACATTCATCATCATCATCATCATCATCATTACCACGTCAGGGTCACCAGTGTCACATGGTTGTATATGGATACAATATGCCCCCACAACACCATAATTATATCATCACGTTATGTCCTTATAATAATTAAAAAAAGGCACTATTAGATAGGCCACATTATTTAATACTTTTTAGTTCATATTATAAGGATTTTATTATTGTTTTTACCTTGGAAGTCGGTTTTAATTTTTTGTTAAAAATAATAATTGCATACATCCTTATTCCTTACTAATGTTATAAATGTGAAAGTGAGTCTGTCTGTCTGTCTTCACGCTAAAACGGTTGAACGGTTTCAGATGAAATTTGGTATGGTAAGGTAAAGTGTCCACTTTGAGAGACGGAAAAATCCAACGCAACGCACCGCCATTGTGTGGCCTCGATCTTACTGGGAGCCGGCGAGTACCCTGCTTTCAGTTTAAATTGACTTTATTTATATATTTTCACTTGGACGTACTGTCAGCAAAAAATACATCAGGAATGTATCTGAATCAAAAGTGTAGTAGTCCATCAAAAAAGGTAGATAGACTCCATCTGTAGGTACTTCAGACTACAGAACGATGCGGTATGGGAACTAGTATAATATAATCATGACAACTTAGAAGTTAAGTCTTAAGATTGGTCTCGAACTTTTCTGTCTACCGTACTTTATAGTTTCGAAGGTTGATTAGGTACGAATCTCCAAGTTTTTGCCAGATAAAACTTAATCCAGATTTACATCAATTGACGTGCTACGTTTCTTTTCTATCTTCTTATTTTTTCTTTTTCAACAAAACTGTAGAAAAATAGCCTATGATCCTTCACGTGGTCTACTTCTTATCTGTGCCAAATAACAGAAAATTTTCTCCAATAGTTCGTGAGATAAGCCCTTTCAAATAATTTCCCCCGTTTTTTCCAAATTTTCCTCTATTTCTTCGCTCCTATTAGTCTAAGTGTGATAATATAGCCTATAGCCTTCCTCGATAAATGGGCTATCTAACACTGAAATAATTTTTCAAATCGGACCAGTAGTTCCTGAGATTAGCGCATTCAAATAAGCCCTTTCAAATAATTTCCCCTGTTTTTTCCTCATTTTCCTCTATTTCTTCGCTCCTATTAGTCTTAGCGTGATAAAATATAGCCTATAGCCTTCCTCGATAAATGGGCTATCTAACACTGAAAGAATTTTTCAAATCGGACCAGTAGTTCCTGAGATTAGCGCGTTCAAACAAACAAACAAACTCTTCCGCCTTATAATATTAGTATAGATTGACAGAAACGTTGTCAAACTCCGAACAACGTTTGTTTGCTGTCTATGCTGGTACTGCCATCTGGCAGAAAACATTGCAGTAATATATCCTATTGCGACTCAAACGAAGAAACGGGCAACGTCTTGTATAGGCAGTGACAGGGTACATTTGGTTTACGTAATGCTCGTATCGCGTGGTCTGTACTATGTTGATTGCATTTTCAGAACAAAGGGATGAGGCTAAAGTTATTTCTGGAAAAAAAAAACCCTATTCCACTTTCTTTTGTCTGCAGTTCTAACCACTAGGGTACTGTTGATTGTGAAATCTTTGTTGCGGTTTTTTTAATAATATGGCCAGTGAATGAAAAGATAAATTAAAATAGGCCGTCCCATTAGCGTCAGGTATTAAATAATATCCAGAAAAAAAAAAGAATTTAAATTGACTCACCCTAGTCCCTATACATGCACAATGCACAATTATTCATGATAGGATATAGTAGTTGGGGAGGTTTATTAAGCTTGTATAGGCTTCCGACATGTGTCTAGTTATCATGGTATAGAAATCAGATTTCTCGCGTGGTGGGCTAAAAAAATTTTTTTTGAATATTAAAATATCATCGGATCTGTCAGATTAAGATAGGGGATGTTTAGTATACCCCATAGTAGCTTCCATATAAAGCACTGACGATTCAAAGGTTAGGTAAGCCTTTTAAAATATAAAAAAATGAAGCTTCATATTTCCCTAACTAAGCTTCGCAGATATTTTATTTTGCACTAAACTAAATGATTTAGTCCTTGTTGTCTAAAATATATTTATAATTTACCTAAATAAGCAATTTTTCAAAAGTTTAAAATGGCTGCAGATTCTGAACCCACCGCTAAAATAAAAAACGCTCTTATTTTTTTTTAATCAGTTTTACCTAATTTAAAAACCTACTAGATCCCTTGTGTTTTAGGAGATTTTAGCAAATATTTCTAGACGTCGTTTATAGTTCTAAGCATTTTGACTAAACTACAACTAATACATACAGGGTGTAACAAAACAAAGTGATAATACTTCAGGGTGTATATATTGTGTACTTACCTTATATTAGAGTTTACTGTGAAAGTAGCAGTGCTGTAAGGGTAAGCGCCCCATACAAAATTAAAAAAAATCTTCTCTATTAGTGCTGCTGTGCTGTAAGGGTAAGCGCCCCAATACAAAATTAAAAAAAAAAATCTTCTCTATTAGCGCTGCTGTTTTCACAGCGAACTCTATACAAGGGACTCATACACATAACACACCCTAAAGTTTTAACACTTTGTTTTGTTATACCCTGTATAACTTTGCTAACTGATGTTCTCTCTTAGGCTTTACGCATACACACGTTTTCCGTATGCGATTTTCCTATGTGTAATTTCGATTAGGAATTCCGTGAGACTAGCGCAAACGTTCGTTCGAGTGCAGAAACTCGCGAACGCTCTTTCTTGCACTCGAAACGTACGTGCGGAATTCGTCCCGTTCGGAGAAAAGCGAAATTGTGCGTTAATGTATCTACTGATTCCATGATAATCGAATACGGTGGAAAACATGTGTATGCAGTCAGCCTTAGGGTTAAATAACTACGAATAATAAAAACTAAGGAATCGTAACTCCCATACTATTACCGTTTTAAATTTGGTTCCTTTCGATCTGTCATGTAACGTCAGCCTAGTACCGCTCAAGGCCACCTAAATATTGCAAATGTATTGAAATGTGTACCTAAGGTACCCTTTTTTGACAAGTATTGTGGAGCATGTTTTTTGACGGAGTTACTTTTCCTTAGTTTTTATTATTCGTAGGTAAATAATCAAGCTTTCTTTGTATAGGGAAATGTATGTGTATGTTAAAGTACCATAAATATGTTTACAGATAGTACCTTACTTTTCGCTAAGTCTTCCAAAGCTGAGCTGAAGCGCGTACAGTGAACATGCGTAACGAAATCCCCTTGATATATTATGTTATCTGCATAATATAGGAGGGTGTTTATAGCGCACCTGTATCGTAAACAATGTACTTCGACTTTATCGTTATCCTATATTCGAGTTTTTTGCATGAATGCTAGGAAGATACTTCTTGTGTAGATAAAAACAACTATTTGTTGCTTAAAAACTGTGTAAAATGATCAGGCGTCCTACCAAGACGGTCTTTTAGCAGTATTACTTTGATATTTTCGAATTTCGCATAAACAAACATGATCTCTATTCATATAAACAGAACTATGTTTTTTGTTTGTGCGAGATCCGAAAGTAATATTAAAGTAATACTACTATAGGAGCTCATGGTAGAGGGGCAGGATGTTACAGTTATACCAATGTAGCAGCACTTCACCCTTTCGAGCATGCAATGTACATATTTTGTATGAAATTAAGCTATAAAATACAGGACACATTAAAATTTATCAGTAGTAGTAAACAATAATTTCATAGCTTCGTTTTAAAACAATATTATTTACAGTTTCTAAATTACCTCTATGTTCTATTTGTATCTGAATTCTACTGTTTTAATACTTATAACAGCTTTATGATTAAGCTACATTAATGTTGCATTAATATAGGAGAATCGAGGAATTGGTTAAGAATGTTTATGTTACAAAGTGTCATGACCCTTTTATATAAACACTAGCTGACCCGGCAAACATCTTTTGCCATATAAATTATTTCTAGTATTAGTAAAATTATTATTAAAGTAGATAAAAACCTGTTCTCACTTCTCAGGCCTAACGAATGTACATACAAAATTTCATTAAAATCAGTTAAGCCGTTTTGGAGGAGTTCACGCACAAACACTGACACGAGAGTTTTATATATTAGAAGACTAGATGACGCCCGCATCTCCGTTGCGCTAAAACTTTTTTATCGCGCGGGAACCGTACATTTTCCCAGGACAAAAAGTATCCTATGTAGTACGGGAGCCCTAGAACAATTTTTTTTTATTACTATCAAGCTATTTTTTTGTGAGTAGCTTCATTTTGATAAAACGAACAACATTTTCATTTGCGAAAAATCTCGAAAGTGGTAGCTAACAGAGATAGAAAGGATTTCATACTTTGAATTGATGGTCCTAAAATATGGATTGTTCTATTTGTAGGACAATGTTACTTTAAAATTATATAACTATTAACCTATCAATATACGAAAAATCAGCTGTTTAGGGTTCCGTTTTAGGGTTCAGTAGTCAACCAAGTTTTTTTGATTACAGAACCTTATAACGGAACCCTAACGAGCTGTTTTTTTTATATTGATAGATTAATAGTCATATAATTTAGGAGTAACATTGTCCTACAAATAAAACAGTCCATATTTTAGGACCATATATTCAAAGTATGAAATCCTTTCTATCTCTGTTAGCTACCACTTTCGAGATTTTTCGCAAATAAAAATGTTGTTCGTCTTATGAAAATGAAGCTACTCACAAAAAATTAGCTTGATATTAATCAAAAAAAAATTGTTCTAGGGCTCCCGTACTAATGTCCTTTCCCGGGACTCAAGGTATATCAATGCCAAATTTCAGCAAAATCGGTTCAGTTGTTTGGGCGTGAAGAGGTAACAGACAAACAGGCTGACAGACAGACAGACACACTTTCGCATTTATAATATTAGTATGGATTCTTAACCAATTTATAAACAGGAAAAATTATATTTAAACAAAATTATAATCGCCAATTTTCAATCGCATGATTTAAAACTTTCCTTGCTCTCTCAACAAAACATCACGTCCGTTTTCGACTTGTTTATCCCAGCTCGCAACTTTCAATATTTGTTTCCGTTGTTCTCAAATCTCAATACCTCTTAAATATGAAACAGACTCATAAGCTGTCCTTTTTAGTCCGATTCTCATACTTCGAATGTTTTTCGAATACGAATTGGTATTTGGTATTATGTAATTATAATCAGGTAAGCAGTAAGCACTGGGTACTAAAACTGAGCAAAGCTCTGTCAAAATCTGTTAAAATAAAAAAAATTGATTCTATGTATAGCCAGATAATATTATCCAGATTATGAAGTTAAGTAAGTTACAAGGTTTATTAATTTTCTAGGAAAAAAATTAGAAATTGCCCGTATGTTATAAAATGTTAGTAATCTACTTCAATCACTTACGTCTTCATTTGTATTTAAGCCTTCCCATTTATCTATATATTAATACGCGAGCGAAAAACTTTGGATCCCTTTTGACGAAAAATGCGGAAACGTAGGTTAATGAAATTTTGCACAGTTATAGTTTATATGGTGAATTAGTGCATCGAGCTAATATTATTTTGAAATAAATAATAATGCTTTTATCATACATTTTTTTAACAAATAAAACATTACACACACTACAACGTGCACACTACCATCTTTTTGAATGACAAGCCTATACATACGAATTTAAATACTCTTTTGTTTATTGTTGAAGTCTGTTGTCAAATTAAAAATGGATTGTTGTTTTTTTTTTTTAATCTGAAATAGTCAATACTTTAAACGGGGAGCCAAAAGAAGATAATTAAATTTAAGGATGTATGGAGGATGCATTTATAAATTCAAAGATTCTGACCTAAATTCGAAATATGTAGTAGAATAAAACACCCTGCATCGATTGATACCAAAAAATCAATACCTTACCGACAAGTTATGTGAAATAATTCATCTTAAAATTTCCATTATCATACGTAATTTTTGCCGGAAGTGTTTCAATTTTTGAGAATTCGCCAGAATTGGGAACTCAGTATCAAAGATAAACGGCTAAAAACTGCTTATAAATAATTTATTAAAATATTAAATTATTTATTAATAAGTTCAACAAATAAATAATTAATTTATTTATTTATTTGTACGATTTGCGATTTTTTAAGCCCAAAAAAAAAAGAGGGTTCACCGGTGATTCTGCGGAAATATTTGAAATTGATGAAAACTATCTGACTATCTAAATGGCGATACATCTGTTAAGGTGCGACAAGCCTTTAATGCATGTGGGCGGGGGCGCTGCTGGTAAAGAAGAACTGTCAAAAATATCGTTTTTGCATGAAGCAGCGTTAGTTCCTTTTTTCGCCACATTCATTTAAAGTTGTGTTTTAAGTCTTGCCGAGCTCTAGGCCACCATTTGCAGCAGTCAAATTACATCTAATTTTTTTTTGAATAATAATTAAATATCGAATAATTCTTTAAAAATCTATTATAAAAAATCATTATAATTAATAATAAGTGTCTGGGTGTCCAATCTTTTACATATTTAGTACTTTCATAATTTAATTCATCAAGCCCCAAACGGTCACCGGCGTCCGGTCCGGTCGTCGTTTTCCCACGATCTACGGAATTTGACCTTATATACATCCTTAAGGTCGAATTTCGACCATTGGGCGATCTCTAGTACTAATAAACGCAATATATAGAGATCCCCAAAAATATATCCACTGCTCTGCGGTTACGAAAATTCCTCTAACCTTTGTGTTTGCTTTTGTATAAACAACCGAAAGCGTGCGGCTAAACTTGAAACTTACGAATATAGTTCGACCCAAATTACGTTACTCATATTATGAATTAATAAAACAATATTATTATGTGACCTACTTGAACGCTCTAACGGTTTTCGTACTTATACGTTGATGGTATTGATATTTTACATCGTGCTCGAATAATTTCGACGATGAAAATCATGTATCTGAATTTATGACATAGAGTAAGGCTTCGGCCAAACCTACGCGACCAAAGCGACTGCGAAGCGGGAGCGTCTACCGCGCGGCGGACGCTGCCCATGTAATCTTAAAAAACTACAATGTTAAGCTTCGAACAAACATTTGTTCGAAGCTTAACATTGTAGTTTTGTAAACATTAACAAAAACAACAAATAATTTAAGGGTCCCTATTTTGACAGTTCACACGAATCACGATAAACAAGCGCGCGAGCGGGACAACATGAAAAATCGGACTTTCGGGTTTTGGATCCTGTACATTTAATAAGAAAATTATAAAACATTCTTATCAGGCCCCGTACACGTAGCATGGCCACCAAAGAATGACGTGCTTTTATCTACAAAAAAACAGATGTTATTTCACATCTTTTATGTAGCCATGCAGCATGCTAAGCTTGCTGGGGTATAGGAAACGTGCGCAACTGCGAACCTGCAGGCTTAGCATAACAACAGTAGAAATGGGAAAGAATCGACATACTGACAGATTTTATCTACAAAATGGCGGATCTCCATTGTCTAACTGTCACTTTGTCTATTCTTCCGTAGAAAGAAACCGTTTCTATGGTGACCATGCTAAGCCTGCTGATGTCGCAGATAATTTGATAATTTACTTGACATAAGCTGCTATAGTTCCTGCCCGTTACTTAAAAAATCTTCGGTGACATTAAATAGTTCTATCTCCAACAAAGAGACTGCAATGGCTTCCATAATACCAGTGTCCAGTACCCCACTATCAGTTATTAGGTCCTTTGTCCAAGTGCGGGGTAATCATTTGCCTTGCGAGTTCATTAGTTGCTTCTTTAATAAAAGTCTTTTGACGTCTCTAGATGATTATTTCATCTTTTTTCGATGATTTGTTTACTGTTTCTGTAGATTTATCAAGAGATTGTTTTTTTGTAACGAAGGAGCTCTTAAAAGAACCCCGTTTTGGTGGTACAAATACTATCTCTACCACCAAAACCATCAGAACTGGCTTCTTTGGATACTAATTGGATAATTTTGAATAAGTAATAAGTATCGAATTGGATTGGATAATAATTCACTGAAAGTATATTTTAACATCTTGCTAACTAACTCAGCTCTCTGAGACCATGATAGTCAATGGGCTAAAAGAAACGAACTAAAATTTTTGTATCGAAGAAAGTATGATGTTTGTTTTAGATTTTGCTTCCTATAAAAGTTGTAAGTATTTTTGATCCAGCTGCGTTACCACAGCTTCTTCTTGTCACTCAATAGTTATATTTCAGCGATCAATAATTTAAAAATAGTTTGCATTCGAAAGTAGGGCGCAACCTGTGGACTATGGTTTGTAAATCTTGTTGGAATCCCTTGGAAATTAAAGTCATGGATGATGTACAATAGTAAAAAACTTTATAATTTCTTAAACTATCTTTCCTACCCCTAAATATTAAGAATTATCACAAAAATAATTATAAAAAAAATTTTTGGAAGATGTTTGGAAGAAAATTTTTGTAATAATTTTTTTCATTCATAAATACATTATACAAACGTAATATTATAATCGAAGAATATATCCTCCTTCTATCGCAGTCGGGTAAAATATAATACATTCAAGAAGTCATTACTATTTATAAAGCCTTCTCCGGTCTTACGTTTAAAATGTCTTAAATTTGTTTTGCTATTGAAAACAAAACAATATGTTGTTGGCTCGTGCAATTGGTTTTGGTATATGATACGTGGCCCACATTCTAGAAATATGTATGCCTCAGTCATTCATAAAATTCCTCGTGAACACAAACTGAAATGTAAAAATTTTAATACCTAGTTTAAATTTTGAATAGCTCTTATAAACTGAATTTATTATTATGTGTTTAGGGACGTCTCAAATATTTAAGATCTGTTAAAAGAGACATCGCTTCGTGTCTCTTTTATTACATGTAATGTTACCTGTATAGACTCTCTTTCATAAACGCTTGCAACAAAGTTTTTGATAGACGGAGCCCCCGCCAACTTTGATATACAAAGTTTTTAATTAAATGTGTCTAATGGCCTGTCTCGTATTTACCCCTTCGCGAGGAGGATCTTTGAAAACGCTGAACTTTGTGGAAATTATTCTAGGAGGTTTCTAGAAAGATTGACTGTTGAGCTTGAGTGCAAAATGCACTTTGAAATGAACGCTGTCGAGAAAGAAATGTCTAAATTCCCGTGCATTGCGTTAAGTTTATATTTTTCAAAGAAAATACTCTACATAGAGTTCTGATGTCTCCTCTTTAATGTGATTGTGTACTGTTTATGAATTTACGATCTTATTTACATTAAATCAATAACTTTTATTCTACAAACTATTTTAGTATTTCTTCAAGGGTTTCATCGTTCGTTTTGCAAATCTAAACTTGATGAATAACAATATTCATTATTCTTCCTTCCTTTCTTATTATTATCTATATAGGACGTTCGATTCGATCTTAAGACTGCGTTTCCACCAGAGATGTGTTACGAGGAATGTGTTTTTAAGATCCAAAAGAATCGCTGCGCTGAGCGAGGTCACGTCAATGAAGCGATTCTATTGGTTCTCAAAAAACATTCCTCGCAAGTCGCAACACATCTCTGGTGGAAACGCAGCCTTAATCTCTTTCGAGGAAAAATTAATACAAGTAAATAAGCGTCCTTTACCCTTATATAGCTGTGTGTTTATTTGGAGCTTACTGACTTTGGTGGAGAAACTATGTCCAGCTTAATCTTACTTTGCGATATCTATTTTGTACGGCGAGGTCTCCGTACCCTGTGCGTACTTATTGAATAACAGAAAACGTGTAATATTGAAAAAATACTCATCTGGATATTTTTTTGGAGTGGGAAATGTTTCATGTAGTTTTTTAACCGACTTCAAAATAGGAGGACGTTTCTCAATCAAACCGTATATATTATGCTGTTTTAAATTTTCACGGCTAACTTGGTCGTATATAAATCGATTTAGATTATTCTTTTCCTGTTGGAAAGAAGATATTTCAAAGGTCCCATGATAAGGTTTTTTTACCGGTATTTTCAGTTGGATATTTTAACATAATTTTAAGTCCAAAGTAATTTAAATGTCAATAAAATTAAATCTTTCTGTTTCTATTTCTGTACGGAGTCGAAATAAAATTTTCATTTAGACGTCTGAATAAAATAAGATTTTCAGACGAGATAAGTTAGACGAGGAATTAAACAGAAGTTAAAACGTCTCGACGGCTATCTCGCCACTCTTGATATCTACATCGATCTCAATAAAATCGTTTTCTGTCGATACTCGCGATGGTCGAATTTACGAGACACACCTTATCTTGTATGTTCGCCGTTCATAAAACCATTACGATCAAAACTTGAGAAGGTGCTCAAAGACTTGTACCATCAGAGAAAAAATCAGACGGAAAACCTACGTTTCTGAGGGTTTTTTATTGGTTTACCCTTTGACGTGAGCCAATCAAATGCGCTTGCGAATAAACTCCTATCAGAAGAACTCTCGGGCATCAATGATTTTAGTTCGCGCAGAAATTCGTTTATGATAAAAATCATCCAATGCCCTTTATTAATCAAATATCTCTAATCTCCATACCAAATTTTATCTAAAAAAAAATCAGCCAAGTGCGAGTTGTACTCGCGCACGAAGGGGAACCACTACAGAGCAAAAATAGGCTATTTTGAATTTTTTATATGGGAGCCCCCCTCAATTATTTAATTTATTTAAATTTTATAATTAATTATTAAAGTACAAAAACAATTAAGTATTTTGAGAACATTTCAATTGCCTATGTGTTGCCGTTATTGATTAAGAGCAAAAAATAGCAAAAAAAAAATCACGTTTGTTGTATGGGAGCCCCCCTTAAATATTTAATTTATTTTATTTTTAGTATTTGTTGTTATAGCGGCAACACATATACACAATCTGTGAACATTTCAGAAGTCTAGCTATAGCGGTTCTTGAGTTACAGCCTGGTGACAGACAGACGGACAGACTGTCAGACATCGAAGTCTTAGTAATAGGGTCCCGTTTTTACCCTTTGGGTATGGAACCCTAAAAATCAGTGGTTAAAAGCGTGAAGAGGTAATAAACAGACAGTTAGGTACACCTTATAAGTGTGGATTTACTTTAGATTTTGTAGACTACAGACTTTTGGTCAGCCGATAGTTTGACCAAATTGGGGTTTAATTGTTTATTATCGCTGATTGTGCGTACCTTCATACATCATCAGACTGATTTTTTTTTGTGCTGAAGGCAGGTCAAATAGCCCTGATGTCACTGCGACCCTTGAGGATCTATTGTGACCGCTTCGCATTAGAGTACCGTCCCCAACCCTGCTCATAAATTGAACGATGTGGTTGGGGTTGGTGCCACAAATTTCCTCTGTGGATGAGTATTCGTAGTGACCAAGTTGCCTGTTTCTGCTCTGTAGTAGAGCAGGACAGTCAAGGAGAAGGTGTATAGGTGTCTCGTCCTCCTCGCAGAATCTGCAAGTCGTTAAGCTACTGACACCTTTTATGTTAAGGTGCTAATTGAGCTTGCAGTGCCTTCTGGTAAGGATTCTTAATTGATTCCTACTCATGAGGAGCACTTATTCTGACAGTTTCTTGTTAAAGCCAGGAATTTGTGCCTTGGAGTGTTCGAGGCCTCAACCCATTGCTTTCTGCTTAGTTTGACTTCCATTCCTCGAGCACTTGCTTTGTAGTACTGGGAGATATTCTGCAGACCGGTTCTGGGCTATATATGAGACTCTCGGCCCCAAGCCTAGCCAGTTCGTCAGCGGTTCCGTTACCGGGGACGTTACTGTGGCCCGGGACCCATACTATGCGGATTTTATTGTTCCTTCCTAGCATCTTCAACGTCTCGATGCATTCCAGAACCAATTTGGACGAAACTTATGCAGCTGCAGTCAGTGCATTAAGTGCAGCTTTTTAAGGGTTCGACTAAACTATCGGCCTACTAAAAGTCTGTAGTCTGCGAGGACTCAATTTCAATATGGCCGCTATCATTGTTTATCAATATTGCTCTGATTGAACGAAATGAGTGAACAATCGCTTAGCGGGTTTATGTTATATAGGACAGCCGGCCAATCGGACTGAAACGAATTGGCTCGCCCTCAATTTGTCATAAGGGTGAGCTATACTTGTATATCCTCGCACTATGTGATTTTTATTACAACAGTTTACACTACACTGCGCTTAGATATGACTTTTTACAATTATATATTGTGATTTATGTAGTAACAGTGGCGTTAGCTTCCTATAACTCCATTCCTGTTGACTTCTTGTCTTATCCCTTACTTATAATTTTTGCTTTTATTACTAGGTCGCTTTTTGTATGTTGATTTGTTTAACTCTCAGATGGTGCTCTACCATCTTCTTGAAAAAATCCATCTGTCAAATCCTCAGATTAGACAGGTAGATTTTGTAATTATAGATCCTTACGTCATAAACTTACCACAAGTAAAATATTATGTCCAATGATATTATAAGCTAAACATTTTCACTAACCTTTCTGAAATATATTTGAAAAATAAAAATATTTTATAATGATTGCACTGCGTCGAGACGTAGTGACGTTAATAGAGCGAATCCAGATTTCAAATTGGCTCAGATTGAAAGAAAATCTCGAGAGACTCTTTAGAATTTACATCTTATATTATACACCGTGCATATAAATGCAAGTCTACATTAGATACCTATATTATGTATCTCCAGCGTATTATAAAATGTAAAGCGATGTCTGTACAGTTAAAGACTGCAGATATTTAAGAGAAATTGTCCCTCGAAGATGCTAAGAGCCAGTTCACACGGCGCTTTGCGTCGACGCAGCGCTGTCGTTGCGTTGTTTTACATACAAATAACCAAGGTGTTCACACGGCGCGCTGCGTCGTCGCAACGCACGCATGACGGACAGGAGCCCCCGAGACGAAGTGGGAGGGGGGTGTTGACATTAAGGCCGTTCCCCGAGCAAATGACCTTGAGGATTTCACTACCTCACCACCCCGCCTCACCTCTACAAAGTTACGTAATTTTATTTAGCGACATCTATTGTAGACTGCTTGTACCAATATAAAATCGAAGGCGTTGTGGTGCCATCTAGTATTTATTTATGATACTAACAACAGACACGACTGTCTTCAGAAACCGTGTAAGTCAAATAATTGTGTTTTTGAGTTAAGTAAAATAAAAAAAAAAGAAATTATATTTAAAATATTTATTACAATTTACGAATATACTTTTATTTACAAAACATACTATTCACATTATAATAATAAAGAAGGAAAGGCATATCGTACCAAGAAATGGAGCACTTTATATTAACAAATTAAAGGGCTTGAAAAGTTGGACATTATATTATTGTATGACAAAAAATCTCAAAACCTTAGACAATTATTTCCGGAATGTAATCGCATAATTATGGCAATATAGAGGAAAGTGTTGTATCTTAGTATAATACTAGCGACCCGCCCGGCTTCGCACGGGTATAAAATATATAGCCACTGAAAAAATGATTAAAATCGATTCAGCAGTTTTAATTTTTTATTCATTATTACTACCCGTAGCCCGCATTGGTCGGTACCGCCGCAAAAGCTACGTCCCGCAATGTTTAAATCTGTAATATCTCCGAAAATATTTAATTAAATCATATGCTGTAAAGGGTCATATACATCTACATTAAATCAACAATGTATTTAAGGTATTTAATTGGATAAAAATTAATGCTGTATTTATTAAAATTGTTTCGAAAATTAGCCATTATTTGTCGTAAAAAGTAAATGACAAAAAACTGTTCTTGTGGGATATCCATAAGAGATAGACATATACCATCGCAGAGTTTTCTGTAGACCTTTTCAATGTGTACAATACTTGGTACATTATTTTGATAAATCTCGTAGGGTTCGGCCTGCGATGCAAGCAAAAAAAAAATGAAATTATTTACGACATCACATTAGAAACCCCAGCAATAACAGTATTTCTCCACTATTTAATGAATGTTATTATACTTATAAACCTTCCTCTTGAATCACTCTATCTATTATTTGGCATGGAGATACTTTAAGTCCTGAGAAAGGACATAGGATAGTTTTTATCCCGGAAAAATTTACGGTTCCCGCGCGATAAACGACTAGAAACAAACGATAAACTAGTTGTTTACAATTATAGCAAATAGTGCAATAATACAAGTGTGTTATTTTGCATGAGAATAAAAAAAACATCCTTTATTATTGCACCAGCGATAGCGATTTAACGGCTGGATCGATTTTGCTGAAATTCGGTATAGAGATACTTTGAGACTCCGGAAAGGACATAGGATACTAGTCCGGGTTCCGTAGAAGAATTTTTTTTATTACTATCAAGCTAATTTTTTGTGAGTAGCTTCATTTTGATAAGACGAACAACAATTTTATTTGCGAAAAATCTTGAAAGTGGTTTCTATCTCTGTTAGCTACCACTTTTAAGATTTCGGAAAAAAATAGCTTGATAGTAATAAAAAAAAAATTTGGTCTACGGAACCCGGACTATACATTTTGTCCCGGAAAAATGTACGTTTACTGCACAATATACTTTTATGATTTGCGCGTAAACTATTCAATCGATTTTGATGAATTTTGGTATGGAGATACTTTGAGTCTCGGGAAAGGACAAGGGTTATTTTTAGTCCCGGAAAATGTACGGTTCCTGCACAAAAAACTTTAATGATTTTCGCCTATAAATTTGGTATAGCTTTGAGTCTCGGGATTTCGTTTCGTTTTCGTTCGGGTTTCTAATGTGATGTCGTAAATAATTATATTTTTTTCCGCTTACTTTTTTTTTTAGCCTGCGTTTGCAATGTATTGCAAACGCAGGCTGAACCCTACGAGATTTATCAAAATAATGTACTAAGTATTGTACACTATGAAAAGGTCTACAGAAAACTTCGCGATGGTATATTATGTCTATCTCTTATGGATATGCCACAATAACATTTTTTGTCATTTACTTTTAAATTCAAATTATGGCTAATTTTCGAAGCGATTTTAACCAATACGGCTTTAATCCTTATTCAATTAAATACTTTAAATACATTATTGATTTAATAATATAGATCTATATGGCCCTTTACAGCATATGATTTTCAGAATATTTTCTAAGATATTATTACAGATTTAAAAATTGCGGGACGTAGCTTTTGCGGCGGTACCGACCAATGCGGGCCACGGATAGTAATGAATATAAATCAAAACTACTGAATCGATTTTAATCATTTTTTCAGTGAGTGACATAGGCTATATATTTTATACCCGTGCGAAGAAGGGTCGCTAGTATATTATACAATAAAGAAATCTTTATATAATATATTATACAAATATATACATTATATTATATATATATTATACCAATTCGAATTAAATAATCATCGTTAAGACAGGACAACGTCTGTCGGGCCAGCTAGTTTCTTTTAAATATTAAACAATATACTAAGATACAACACTTTCTTCTAGTTTGCATATACGATTACTTTCTGGTTCCTTAACGTCAACACTCTAAATTGATGTACATAATACTGGATGTTTTTTGTTTTTTTTTTTTATCTTCTACCCTCGTTAACATTTTTCTCCCATGGTTTAGAGATTTTACGTCGTATATTAAAAAGCAAGTAAAAACTGATACCGATTTACTATATTATTGCTTCTTTGTAATAAATAAAGGAACTAGCCCTAGGGGTAAGCATCTGTCATTAATAAAGATCGAAAAATCCGACGCTTTTATACTTTAAGGGCGAAGCCAAACGAGCGTAATTTGTGAGTTGTGAGTCGCAGATTTTCCGTTCGGCAGAATTCTGTTGCATTCAGTTTCATACACTTCAAATAACGAAAGAAAAATATGGATATACCTTTCGGTACACGTAGTTAATATTATGTATGCCACTATACGTTTTGGTTATAAAATTTCAACTACTACCTTAAATCATAAGCATTTTCACAACGTTCTAACAGTAAAAGTACACAAATTTTTGTTTTTCCCAAAAAAATTGAAATAGTGAAAACATATTTTACTAACGTAATTTATCGACTAACAAAAATAAGTCTTATTTTTCTATACTAGTCATAACTAATAAATAAATATAAAAAACTAAAATATTTTGCAAAATTGTTTGAAAAAGGCCACATAATTCTTTGGCTTTTTATGAAAGTTTAGGTATAAAAGCGCCGGAATTTCCGATCTCCAGTCATTAATTACATTACAAGTAAAAAATCATAAAAATCTAAAAATCGTATCGTAATCGTAATCGTCGTCGTATCGTAGTAAAATCGTCGACTGTAAGCCATTTTGCGTTTCTCATTGATGCTGCATCTAAGTGGTCCATGATTAAAAATTTCTTGCAATTTTGAAAAAAGTGACCGACAGCGATAACTCTCCTTCCAATAAATTTTCCTTTTGATTCTTTGTCCTTTTTTTCGGTGGTATGCAACTACACTAAAAAGAAATAAATAGGTTAGCCTTTAATATATAATAATATGTGACTGACACACGCTTAACTGATAACCCATTATAAGCCTTTCGACCAATAATAATACCTCTTGATCATCTTTGCCAGTGGTTTCTGTTTTTTTTTTAACTCTTTGATTTGTTGAGTTTGATCATCCATCGCAATTAACCTGAAATTAAAATAACTTTAAACGAAAGTTCAAGTGATTTATGATTTATTTTACGCATAAAATGTATTCAAATAAGTAATTAATGGATGTTGTTATAACTGCAATCAACTCCCCCGCGGTTTAATCCGCGGACTATAGATTTTCCCGTGGGAATGACAAATTTTTTTTCACAGTAAAAAGTAGCCTATGTGTTAATCCAGGGTATGAGCTAGCTTCATACCAATTTTTATGAATTTCACTTCAGGCGTTTAGGGGTATAAAAAGTAACAAACATACACACAAACTGTCGCATTTATAATAATATTAGTATAATTAATGATTATGTAAGTTTAGTACTTACTCGTTATTACTTTCTTGACAAAGTTCAAAAATTGATTGCACGGGCAGTTGATCGGCTATCAAATGTTCTTGGGTTCTAAAATAAAAAAGAATCTTTTAAAACTATAAGCAAATACTTGTTTTTACAAATACAGTACAGGTTCCCAAGAACATATATTTTTTGACTTGATTACTATCAAGCAAATTTTTTGTGAGTAGCTTAATTTTGATGAGACGAACAACAATTTCCTCTGCGAAAATTGTAGAAAGTGGTAGCTAACAGAGATAGAAAGGATTTAATATTTCGATTTGATGGTCCTAAAATATGGATTTTCCTATGTGTAGGATAATGTTGCTGTTAAATTATATAACTATTAACTTATCAATATACAAAAAATCTGCAAAAAATATACAAAAAATTATTGTTCGTCTTATCAAAATGAAGCTACTCACGAAAAATTAGCTTAATAGTAATAAAGTCAAAAAATGTTCTAGGGAACCTGTACTTTGTTAGTAAAAATTAACTAAAATTTGCACAATTCATTACATAGAAATCTACCATGTTGACACTTGACGTCATTTCTTCCACTTTTTTTATATAATAGGGATGGCGGTTCTATCTGAAGAAAAAAAAATCAATTCGAATCATGACCGAATATCGATCCAAAAAAAAAACGACGCCAATAAGATCGATTTTTGAAAAATAGATTTTTTCATATTTTTTTCGTCAGTTTTTTAATGTAAAAGTTTGTTTTTTTCGAAAAGACTTGCCATCATTACATGGATCTAAACAAACTAGCGCCATTATTATCAAAAAAAATGTCAAAGAAATATCAAGTTTATCAACTACCCTTGGATTATTACAGTAGGAGAGCCCAAGAGAGGGTTTTGCGACATGCGCGAGCGTGTCAGATTTAGCTTGTATAATGTATAGGCTTCCGGCATGTGTCTAGTTATCATGGTATAGAAATCATATTTCTCACGTGGTGGGTTAAAAAGTTATTTTCTAATATTAAAATGTCAGCGGATCTGTCAGATTAAGATCGGAGATGTTCACTGACAATTTAAAGATTAGGTGAGCCTGTAGGGACATTTTAAAATACATATAAAAAATAAAGCTTCATATTTTCCTGATTTTCACAGATATTTTATGTTGCACTAAACTAAATGATTTTTTTCCTTGTTGTCCAAAATCTTGTTAAAATTTACATAAATAAGCAATTTTCTGAATATATTTTCTTTTTCATAACTTAAAATGACTGCAGTCTCCATGACGCTCGAGTAACACGAATAGCCTGGGCTCCCCTACTATTATATGATTTGAAAATTTGAAATATTCGTCCCCCATCTTACACAATCTTGGTATGCCTCGAAAAGACCGAGAACAGTCGAAACTTAAAAAAAAAAAAAAAAAAATGAAGTAATTTATTCAAAAGGGGTTTACTCCTTTCAAGTTTCAACCTCCTCCCCTCACTAAAATTGTATGTCTAAGCTTTTACCTTCGACCGATCTTATTACAAGCTTATTTTTCTTACCTGTTATCATTTTCTTTCGGTTTCAAATTGCAATGTTGATAATGACGACTTACAGGCTTCTATTTCACAAGTAGTTGTATTTTTCTTGAGTCTAAAACAAATAATAATTTTATTAATACATCGATACAATATTAATTGACATCACTGAAAAGTGAAATTTTTGACTTACAGCGTTTTTGTGTTTCGAACAGCTGTTCTCGTAGAACAGCTGTTCGAAACTGGTAAAATAACATGGCTATAAAATTTGCAGTCTCAACTCTCACCATACCTACATATTATAATATCATGTAATTTATAGTAATTAAATTAGGTATAATATTAATTAGATAGGTACTTACATAATTTCGTTCATTTTCTGCGCATTCTCTTTCCTTTGCCGGATACGTCTTGCTTCGGCATTTTTACAAATAAAACGTAACACCACTTGAACATTTTAATTAATAAAAAGGTTAATTAATAAAAGAGCCCTTTTTCTTTTTTTAGGTAATACACAAATAATAACACAATCACAAGGTTCAAGAATTCTCTAAGAGTCCTTACGCAATAGGTATTTGATATGAGCGTCTTTTCGCAGTAAACAACACAATAACAAAATTAAACGCCAAACCAAAATAAAAATATATATAAGTGAAGGCGCGGGCGCATTAACAAGAGTCGGCGGGTACGAGAGACACGGGTTCCCCGTCCGAGAAGTCTTGCGACACTGCCGCCCGTCGCCCGCGCACGGACCCGCGGTCAATCGAATTGCCGAGCTCGCACCGAAATTTTAAGTTTTTTAAATAACTTAGTTCAAAAGTGACCAAAAAAAAATTAAAGCGTGATATATGTAGCTTATGAAATGGCCTATCTATTGGTGTGTGTTTCAAATAAACGTAATTTGTAACTACTAGGGAGATGCTGAAAGTATGCTTCAATTTTAATAAATTGGTATTAACTTTGGAAGCTAATATCATGAGTATAATAAACAAAAATAGAAAATTTAAAATGAGAAAAGGAATGTTGATATACTGAAGATTATTGCTGTATTTTTATTATAACTTAGTAGCTTTCAAATTATGAGTTTATAAGGCTTTAAGTACAGTAAATTACGGAATCTCCGTAGGGGAATGCCCTTAAGAATGGTTCGTAATAACGCTGCGATGACGCAGCGCCCGTGTAGCCGGTTATGCGTAAAACGGCAGCGCTGCGTCGACGACACGCTGACGCAACGCGCCGTGTGGACTGGCTCTTCGAGTAAATTAAACTATCTGAAAAGAATAACATTTTATTCTGACTTTTTGCATCTACATTTAAATATATGATATAGTTAGTTTTTATACGTGGGAGAGCCATGCTTCGGCACGAATGGGCCGGCTCGACCGGAGAAATACCACGAACTCACAGAAAACCGGCGTGAAACAGCGCTTGCGGTGTGTTTCGCCGAGTGAGTGAGTTTACCGGAGGCCCAATCCCCTACCCTATTCCTTTCCTTTCCCTCCCCTATTCCCTTCTCTTCCCATCCCTACCCTCCCCTATTCCCTCTTAAAAGGCCGGCAACGCACCTGCAGCTTTTCTGATGCTGCGAGTGTCCATGGGCGACGGAAGTTGCTTTCCATCAGGTGACCCGTTTGCTCGTTTGCCCCCTTATTTCATAAAAAATAAAACCGGCCAAGTGCGAGTTGGACACGCCCATGAAGGGTTCCGCAGCAGCAATAAGGTTTATTTTATGAAATTTTAAGGTTTTTGATTTATTTTTATATCTCAGTTGATTTAATGAAAGTTAAATTAAGTTTACCATTTATGAAGTATAAAAAAAAAACTACTAGCTAGATTTCGTTCAAATCAATTTTCGTTGGTAGTTTTTATAGTAATGTACATCATATATTTTTTTTTGACTTATCATGCCCCTACTTTAGAAGTTAGAGGGGGGGGGGGGGGCCCCATTTTACCACTTTGGAAGAGTCTCTCTCGCAAACTATTCAGGTTAGAAAAAAAATATATTAAAAACCTCAATATGATTTTTGAAGACCTATCCATAGATACCCCACACGCATAGGTTAGATCTAAAAAAATTTTTTTGTTTCAGTTGTACCTATGGGGACCCCTAAAATTTATTATAATTCTTCCGTTTTTGTATCAAAATCTTAATGCGGTTCACAGACTACATCTACTTACCAAGTTTCAATAGTTATAGCTCTTATAGTTTCGGAGAAAAGTGGCTGTGACATACGGACGGACAGACAAACAGACAGACAGACAGACATGACGAATCTATAAGGGTTCCGTTTTTTGTCATTTGGCTACGGAACCCTAAAAAGGTACTGTATTAAAACATTGACAATTATTGTATGTTCATCCTTGTCTACTAATTTTAAATACGAATTGTGTCGGTCTGCTACCTTCCTACGCACGTTTAAACAACTGAACCTTGATGAAATTTAGCGTACAGATACTCTTTGTGTCCTGAGAAAGGATTGTGTAGTTTTACCGTAAAAATGTACGGCTCCTACGCTGTATATGAATTTCATCGCACCGAACTTGCGAGCAACATATAGTTTTACAATGACAGCAATTAGCATTACAATGCGTTTGTGATTATATTTTTTTATTTTAAGTTTTTCCATATCTAAAAAATTCAATTCGGTGGTGACTACGATTAAATTGAAGGCTTAATCTTCTGAAAGTTCTATAATTCATTAATGCATTGCCTAGAGTCCGAGCTTTGAACAAAAGTTGGGTTCATCATATAACCAAACTCGAAACTCGGCAGTCTACGCGGTTAAAGTTACTGGTAGAATCCACTTTGTCATAAATTAAATACTTTGAAATGGAACTTTATAGCAAGAATATTTAAATATATTCTCTCAAGAATTCGACTTGTCCAGGTAGAAATTAAAAAGGAGTTTTTAGGTTAAGAATGTTAAGATTTAGTGAGTGGGGTTAGGGTGTGTACTTTGTACCTACTTGGTTTATAAGCTTGTGAGTTAAAATTTAACGTATGTAGGTATGATTTAATGATGACTGAACCTTATTAACAACTTTGACATAAACTTCATATTTTTGTGTCACTCTTTAGGGGTGTTTCACCACTTCCTGATAAGTATTGGATAGACTATCCACAATTTATCTGATAGAAACTTATACTCTATCTGTCAGATAAGTTGTGGGTAGCCTATCTGGCACTTATCAGGAAGTGGTGAAACAGGCCCTTAAAATTTTAAACATAGACAATATTCCTTTACTAATTTCAGTTAAACATTGGCCGAAAAAATAAGGCTCATAACCAATCTATTCTGTTTTGCATTTCAAAACTAAATGAATAATTTAAGGCGAGGACTTATCTCAATTCCAAACGATAACCTTGCACACAACCAAAGACCAAGCGTGTACGCATCGCAATAAGATTCATTTTAGCTTAGCATAAAATTGTAGTTTCTAGGGGCGGATCTTCTCTATTTTTCATGTGTTTTTTAAATATCTTTCTAAATAAATATTAAGAAAAAATATTATTCGTTTCAGACTTTTTTAAAAATAGATTCATTAACAATTTATTAAAAGAAAATGTAAGTTATTCTTGTTAATACTTATATTTCGATGACAAAGAGTTTTGCCGGAGGTGAGTTTGTAAATTAATTACAGCGAAAGTATTATTTTTTATTAAAATGTTTTTGATTTAAACCCTTTTAAATATTGTGCTCTATATCTCATATTTTTTACATTTCGTTATTATATTGGAACTAGGTAAATCGGGTATCAAGAAATAACAAAATGGGGGTTCAGCCCGCCTTAACGTTTGGTGTTGTTTGTATATAATAGTAAATATTATTCGGAAACCACAGTTTCATTTTTCCGACCTAAAAGCCGGTACATTATAAAATGAAATTCGTGTAGCATACATTTATTCTGCATTTCCAACTGTTTATACGACTTCCCATTAGATTAGTTACGTTAAACTTGTGATTTATATATATGATTTTATTAACTGCAATATAATTTGAAACATAATGACTAAACGTTTTCTAATGTTATTCGTGATTCAGAATCAGTAAAATAATGAGTAACCCTCAGACTTCATGAAGAAATCAAAAGAGAATAGAAATTTAAAACGTTATGTAATATAAATGAAGTAGAAAAAATCGGCCAAGTGCGAGTTGGACTAGCGCACGAAGGGTTCCGTACCATTATAGAGCAAAAATAGGAATAAAATTATTTTTTGTATGGGAGCCTCCCTTAATTATTTATTTTATGTAAATTTTATTATTAATTATTAAAGGATAAATACAACTGAGTGTTTTGTGAACATTTCAAGATCTTAGCTATTGCCATTATTTATATCGAGCAAAAAATAGCAAAAAAATACGTTTGTTGTATGGGAGCCCCCTTAAATATTTAATTTATTTTGATTTTAGTATTTGTTGTTATAGCGGCAACAGATATACACAATCTGTGAAAATTTCAGAAATCTAGCTATAGTGGTTCTTGAGATACAGCCTGGAGACGCCTGGAGACAGACAGACGGACAGACAGACATCGAAGTCTTAGTAATAGGGTCTCGTTTTTCCCTTTGGCTACGGAACCCTAAAAAAGACAACAAAAGTCAAAACTATATCCCTTACTTTGTATTGCATCGTGGTGTGTGCATTACACATACTTATGACTAAAACCGATTTTAGACTTACTTTGATTAGGCTTTTACTAACTTCATTCTCAAGACCAAAAAACATAGCCCGCGATACTTGTTCCCATAAATAGATTTTTTGTAGCAGTCTTAAATATTTACAGGGTTGGCAACTGCGAGAAGTTTTACGTACGAAAAGTTGTTGTTAGCTGTACAAATATGTGTATTGTATTTAAATTATTTTTCAATACACTTTACTGGATCTTGAGTGGTCCTAAAAATTAAATATAATAAGAAACAAGCCTAATAAACAAAACAAAATGATCAACGGTTGGCAGCCCTGTGCGAGCAACGAGACGGTGAGATGCGCTTCATCGATATGCTAAGTGGGATATAAATACGGGAGCGCTGATGATAAAATCCACTTACTGCGATTAACGCGCGCCTCGCGATTACTCCGTCCATCACCGCCCAACGAGCAGATGCTCACCTGATGGGGGAACTCTTGTGGGGTTAGGTATATAGCAAACTGTGGTTGGAAGTCATCCTATTATTGGATCCTTAGATTTTTGTTTCAAAATGCTAAGAATGCCAATTATAAGATTTTCTGTAGTAAGTATTCTCGTTTCTAGTAGTTTTTAGATAGATTGTCTATTAGCGTTTAAAGCGATATATCGAAAACAAATTATACCGCAAGGGCAATTTTATACTTAATTTGTGTACCTATAAAGTCGTGAATACGCTGCGGCCAGAAGCTATCGGCTCGCTCGGAAAACATGCGACAAAACGTAATTTTAATTATTTAAAAAATAACTAGGAGCATTTAAGCAAAATGCTTCTATACGATTTTGAGTTGCAAAGGTGTCTATTAATTAGACTAATTTCCTACAATACATCTATTTTCGTTTAAAAATAATCTTCAAATTTCATATTTTTAAGAGGTCATTTCGAAAATTAAATGTATCGAGGCAAAATACATTAATCGTGTTTCTAGTTCTTCTCAAACCTAGATAAGGCTATGAAGATATGTATATCTCATTACCAGATTTGTAACATTTCTAAGGGTCCTATAGTATTACGTCAAAAAGGACAGTTTTTTCAATATAGCGCCTTAAGTTGGGCGTATCTGTGCTGATTTGTAGACTTTGCAGTGTCAATTGTTTCTATGAATGTTGCTGGTTTCAGTTCATTTAGTTCCTGGCGCTTGATTAATGTATTAGTGTAACTCAGCATATCAATTTAAATACTTCAACAAAGTTATTATTCAATCTAACGCCACATTAAGGCGAGGCCAGTTCGAAAAGACTGATTTTTAAGCTTCCAGTCTGAAGAAATTATGTGGAATTCTCTTACACCAAAATTGATGTAGACTCAAAAAAGAACAAAGTAACAAAATAACCGAACAGAATATTGAAAAATGGCATGGTAATTCTGTATAAAAATCTTGAATATCACCATAAAAATACACTTCAAATTCGAACATCTCGTAATTTTCAATGACAATGATATGATTTTTTTACAAAAACGATAGCTTTTTTATAGTTGTAACAAAATAACCGAATAGTATTTTTAATAAATGATTCGGTCATTAAAAAAATAAAATAAAATGTATAATTTTCTCCTATTTCGCCCTATCAAGAACGCAGCGAGCGTCGTAACCGCCACTGTACAAGGCGCGCTGATATGAATGTTATTTTAATGACCTTTACGTCGATATTCGTACCGACAGACATCGAACTGCTAATTTTAGGAACATCTTTGCCTTAAATTTCTTTTATTTGCTAGAGATATTTAAATCTTTGCATCAGGATCGTTATGCCTAATGATGCCATAGAAGGGACATTTCCTTTAGTAGCCTTCATTTTGAAATCTTGCGGAACGAAAGCTTTTGTTAGTTCAGTTAAATTTAACCCAGTTATAAAGCTGTTCTGAGAAAACCATTGTTGCGAATATTAGGATCATAGATTTTATTGGCCTATAAAGCGACTGTAATTTACCTCTACGTCGGCAACCCTCGTACGTACAGCTGCAACAATATATGAATAAATCGTATTTTTGGCTCCTTATAATTGTTTCTGTGACCTTTCTTACTAATATTATGATTGATACTAATTGATACTAATATTATGACTGTGAAAATATGTATGTCGGTTTCTTCTTCACACTATAACCCCTCACCAGTCCGCTGCTGAACCGATTTTGACAAAATTTCACATACAGATACTTTAAGGCCTCGGAAAGGACAAAGTATTATTTTCCATTCCGAAAAATGTACGGTAACCGCGCGGTAAACGAATTTCGGTGCAATGAAGTGAACATCAAGTTGTAACCAAAACAACTTAACGCGTAGAAGCGAGATATCTTAATTGTCTGTTTCATTTATTTAGGCTGCCGATCTAATTAAATTAATCAAATTATCATAATCTGTTATCCTATTAGGGGTAATATAATGTGATTAATTAGAATTGGTTACGTCATTCGTAGAAATAAAATAACAGATTAGGCCATAATATGCACAAAGATATGGTATCTAATCGCCGCCTTTGCTTTGAATGCAAAGAAAATAAGATTGAATCTAAACCGCTGGCTTTAAGTCTTATAAGTCAGAAGTTTCCTTACTAGTACGGGAGTCCTAGAACATTTTTTTTTTGATTCCGTTTTAGGGTTGAGTAGTCAACCAATTTTTTTTGATTAACCCTAACGAGCTGATTTTTTGTATATTGATAGGTTAATAGTTATATAATTTAAGAGTAACATTGTCCTACAAATAGAACAATCCATATTTTAGGACCATCAAGTTAAAGTATGAAATCCTTTCTATTTCTGTTAGCCACCACTTTCAAGATTTTTTGCAAATTAAAATGTTGTTCGTCTTATCGAAATGAAGCTACTCACAAAAATTAACTTGATAGTACTTAATTAAAAAAAAATGTTCTATGGCTCCCGTACTATACGATGTTTGCCTTAACTCTTGAGTGAAGACTGCAGGCTCAGCGATTTACCATTGAGTATAGTTGATTTCGAAAATGGAATACTTACTATTATTAATATTATACTACTGATATCTACACTGATATAACATAAAAGAGAAGCCATGCTGTTCTAACACATCATGAGCAATAAGTAAATAACTCAGAATGGGTATTGCTTCGGACAATAACAGTTTTAGTCGCCTAAAGATATTTAATTATAGTCCTTTTTCAAAAGCAACAATACTCAGTGCAAATCGCTTGGCCTGCAGTCTGCACTGAAGAATAAAGGCAAACATCCTAAGGAAACTTCTGACTTATTATTCAGGGTTAACTTAAACCTAGACTAGCGCAAGGGGCATTAGGCGACAAATATTATTGTACAATAACAGGTTTGTTTGGTTTTCATAGCCTAACTAGTGGTTAAGTGTACAACTATGGGATATAAATATCGCCTCATTATTTCTAAGAGCGTGGCCACACTGCTCCTGGCTCCGTTGCTTTGCAAATGCGTCGCCGCAGCCGCGACGCACGCACCGATTTTTAACACAATATTTTACTATAATATGGTATCTTTCTTTAAACATTCTTTCTTTGAAAGAAAAACTAAACGAAAATGCAGAGATAAGATCAAGCTAGGTTTTCTATCTCTAAGATCTTCCTAAGATTTTATGACATGCTATGTTAATGCGTTGCGTCGTCGGACGCAATATCTTGCTGGACAGATAGAAGATCAAACGCAAAGTCTTCTATTGTTTTACCGCGCGTCAACTCAAAGCAACCGCGACGTTGCAATGTGGATTGACGCTAAGAGTGCGTTTTCTGCAAGCGCGTATTAAACTCGCGCGTTTTCCCAAACACTACAACAGAAAACGCGCACGTGTGAACGCGCCGTAACTCGTGAAGTGGGCGTATTCGATAAATGTATGCGCAATGAAATTCGAAACGGGGTAAACTATCGGCCGCTCGGTGCCCGATGTGTAAACACGAGGACGTTCGTCACAACTCCATCATTTTATATTTCCCGTCGTAACGTGACGGGTGACGTCACGGCTCCGCAATGGCCGCCGTACACGCGGTACAGTCGCTATTATGTCGATGATTGATAATAATGAGTCGTCTATTATATACTAATATTATGAAGAGGAAAGGCTTGTTTGTTTGCCTCAAAACGACTTCGAAATTATTGCACCGATTTTGATGAAATTCGGCCTAGATATAGAGTAGAGAAGCATTAGGCTTATATTTTTTATTGCTGAAAAAGTATAGTTCCGGCGGAATTTAAATCGCAGAAAATATTGACAAGAACGTTATAAGTTAAGGGTTTAACTTATCTTGACAGGTCGTCAGACTAGGAAATCTTCTAAGACGCTTTACCTTCGGATTTTTTGTAAGTAATCGTAGCACGAAGCTATGAGATTCGTAGCACTAAGCTACGTAGAGTCTAGGATACCAAGGTGAACTTCGCTTGCAAAGTGTTGAGTTTCACCTCCTTGTCTCTTCAGGTCAAACTATAGTCTATACATACAGACATTCTGTTTAAAAAATAAAATTATTTACGTTCTTATTTTGATGGTGAATTATCACTCTCTTTACTAATAAAAAAAATATAATAATGCACAGATACCTTATATACTGGATGTAACAAAACAAAGTGATACTTTAGGGTGTGTACGAGTTCCTCTGCATAGAGTTCACTGTGAAAGTAGCAGCACTGAAAGGGTAACTTTTTTAAACTCTTGTATGGAAAAATCCATGATGCCATGACGCATGTCTCGAAAATCCAATATTTCCCATACTTACAAATAAAAATTGCTCTTTTAGCGCTGCTACTTTCACAGTGAACTTTATTTAAGGGACACATATACACCCTATTATTATCACTTTTGTTACACCCTGTATATTGAACGCAGAATTAGCAAAAACTTAAACTGAACTAAGTGGGTTTAAACACGAAAACGTTGTTGAAACTTCTTGTAAGACACATGATAACAGTTTAAAAGTATGTCTGTGTAAAACAGCTAGGTATGTGTGTGTAGAAAGTGGAGACTAATAGTACACAAGTTTGTCAGTTAGGATTTACGTTAGACCACCTAGTTACCTAACAATGATGTAGATGCATTGCTTCCTGTTTACAACTAAATTGCGCTTTCTAAATGTTTCCGTAACTTTATCAGGGCGAGCGAAGCGAGCCCTAGTATATCCCACAACCTGTACATTTTGTGGTACACTTTACGGAAAAACTATCACGCCTATTGATTTGTGCTTTAACATAGTTGTTGAGGACACGACAACTCAGCGGGGTCGTGGTCCTCAGCTTGGATGAAGAGTAGCAGCAGGAGTGGACTGTATCTTGAGGGTGAAGGGTTCTCCCCGGAGAAGTAGGTGCGGTTTGGTGAAGTAAAAACGCCAGGAGAAACTCTGCTTAGGTGCGGAGTGTTGGGTGGAGCAGAATTTAGTCAGGCATCTGCTCGGTTGTGGTAGTGAATGCGTGCTGACACCAGATTGGTGCGTGTTATGTGTGAAATCTGTACCGATAGAGCCTATGGGGGTCTATCGGATGTTGTCGCGCATGTGCAGTCCGTTTATTGAAAAATATTGTTACATGTACAATTTTACATTACATGACGTTCTTATAAGATAAAACAGTAAATAAGTATTCTTATAAGATAAATAACATATTTTAAAATTATTATAAAATTCTACATTAAAAAGAGACAACAATAACATCTGTGTGAGACACACTATAATTCAGACAGAAAGAGACAACAATAACATGAAAATGAGACATACTACAATTCAGACAAAAAGAGACAACAATAAAATAAAATGAGACAATAGCGTAACTTATTCTAAATATAAATCTAATAAAGGGAATAAAACCTAAGCTATTATTTACAATAGTAATTTTTATTTATATGTAGATGTGTCATCATCAGTTAGTCAAGGTGTGACGACCCTCACAAAGCTCGGCTTTTAGGTAGTCTTTTAGGATTCTTTACTCGAAATAAGGTTACTTAAAACTGTAGATAAATTCTGTGTTAGACTGTGTTAGCAGCACACTATGATCCAAACTACGAATGGAGTCACAAAACTTTATACTGTTTGAATGTTCAAGTAATGAAAATTTCTGACTAGCCTCGTTGTTTGTACCGCAGTTCAACAGATCATTTATTTTGTTGTCGCTATATTGTAATACAAAAACATAGTATTATAAACACTCATAAATAATGTAACACAAAACTAAAAAAAAAAAAAAAAAAAAACTAAAAATAATACTACTTCTACTTGATCTTTCTTGTTTGTTACGGAGCCCTGGATGTATTCTGACTCGCACTTGGCCATTAAATTGTTGACTTTCACTTTCACTGACTTATCATTCACCGACAAACCACAGATTGCCGACCGCTGACTGATAACGTTACAGCCAAATATCGATTGAAAATAAGTAGCGTTTATTATCTGCTTACCAAAAATAAATATAGTAAGACCATTTGCTACTTATTATAGACAGTCTATTTTGCTACAAACTTTACATACGTATGATTTTTTAAACAATTAGTAATATCGATGTAAACATTTAATAATACTTACTGACTGGATAATTATGAACAAAAAGACACAACTTAACTAAAAATATACACAACTGAATTTAGAAACGCCTTCCATGTTTATTAGAAGTCAAATAAAACTTGAAAGTCTCGTCCCGAAAGACAAGTTTAGTTTAGTCTTTGAGCTAGCCATACTTCTATGGTAATTGTATAATATTGCAAAAGAGTGTCTGATACTTACCTTTTCACGCTGACACTGGTTTAGAAAGGTATGGAGGTGCTGTGAGTCCCGGAGTGCATAGGATAGTTTTCAAAATTAACAAAAAATTAAAACCGACTTCCAAGGTAAAAATAATAATAACATCCTTATAATATGAACTAAAAAGTATTAAATAATGTTTCCTATCTAATAGTGCCTTTCTCCGAATTCGGCTAAACCTCAACTATTTCTGTACTCAATCTTCATCATTTTGAAGTCGGTACCAGATATAGCTGAATCTTCAGTTCTCTGACAGAATAGGTATTTGAAACTTTTGGAACTGGTACCGACTTCAAAATTATGAAGATTGAGTACAGAAATAGTTGAGGTTTAGCCGAATTCGGAGAAAGGCACTATTAGATAGGAAACATTATTTAATACTTTTTAGTTCATATTATAAGTATGTTATTATTATTTTTACCTTGGAAGTCGGTTTTAATTTTTTGTTAAAAATAATAATTTCACTCTTTTTAGTTACCTAGTAAACCATCGCGTATATTCTACGTATCTTATTAATACAATTTGTTAAGAGTCACACTCAATGCGATTGTGTTTCTTATTCCTATTAAGATGAAGATTGTTTTCCTATGTAAGTATTTTCATACTAAGGCACAGAATATATATTAGTAGTACCAAACTAAGGGTTCAATTTATTACTTACCTCGATCGTGGGAATCGCAGACACAATGGATTTTTAATTGTTATGCGGCAGCCGGGTGCCGCTTGGGCTTGATGGGTTAATAGTTAAACTAGTGTAGTACCTATCGAAGCAACTTACTTCTCTTTTTTCTTTCGAATCTCGAAAGTAATGTCAAATGTGTGCCTTACGCTCTAGAGTTAAGGTTGACTTTGTTATGTTCAATTTTGTGGTACATAAGTCGCTTAAAACTTGAATAATTTATTTTGAAACAACATTATATTTTTATTAAAATCGCTATGAAAAGTCCCAATTATTATAAGGACATAACGTGATTATATAATTATGGTGTTGTGGGGGCATATTGTATCCATATACAACCATGTGACACTGGTGACCCTGACGTGGTAATGATGATGATGATGATGAATGTAATTTGCATAGTAGCATATGCTTTCAGTTCTTAAAACAGCGCCTAAACCCCCAAACTTGTATCTATAAGGAATCCGGAGTTCTCTTAGTATCTTTGGAACCATAGTATACCTTTATGCAAAATCTTGCGTTTTGGTAGCATATGCTTAGGATACTTCTCATAAACTGAAAATCACCATATGTTTCCATATAAATTTTGAGGAGTTCCCTCGATTACTCATGGATCCCATCATCAGATCACCACTTTTGTGAAAATGGGACCAAATTGGAGGGAAACCTAATAGAACAAAACAAAAATTTTGAAAATCGGTTCACAAACGGCGGAGTAATCGTTGAACATTAAAAAAAAAATATATCCACAGCCGAACATATAACCTCCTCCTTTTTGGAAGTCGGTTAAAAATACAACACTTGCGCGATAAACGAATTAACAGTACCTACAAGTGCAAACAAAGTTACTGATGAACAGATTTTACACAACCGAATGTCAATGAAGAGTGTCATGTATCTCTTATGACAGAATTATTTTGACCAACGTCTTTGTTACACTCAATAAGACTTAGATTTATTATAAACAGGTGTTTAAGTTGGCACCCTGGTCATAAAGCTAGGAGACATTTAGTGGTAGGAGGTGATTAATAAAAAATAATCAGCCAAGTGCGAGTCGGACTCGCGCACGATGGGTTCCGTACCGTTATAGAGCAAAAATAGGCCAAAAATTGAGTTTTTTGTATGGGAGCCCCCCTTAAATCTTTATTTTATTTGAATATTATTATAAATTATTAAAGTACATGTATAACTAAGGACTTTGTAAAAATTTTGAGTGCCTATCTGTTGCCATTGTCGAATACGAGCAAGAAAGGGCTAAAAAATCACGTTTGTTAAATGGGAGCCCTCCTTAAATATTAATTTTGTTTTATTTTTAGTGTATTTTGTTGTTATAGCGGCAACAGAAATACACAATCTGTGAAAAATTCAGAAGTCTAGCTACAGCGGTTCTTGAGATACAGCCTGGAGACAGACGGACAGACGGACAGACATCGAAGTCTCAGTAATAGGGTCCCGTTTTTACCCTTTGGGTACGGAACCCTAAAAACATTTATACAGGGTAATCTATATTTTATATTCTATTTCAAATATGACTTCGTACAACGTTTGTTTATGTTATTTGAAATAAAATATAGATTATTTATACAGGATGTAACAATAATACTTTAGGGTTTGTATGTGTCCCTTATATTGAGTTTACTGTGAAAGTAGCAGCGCTGTAAGACATGGGTAAGCGCCCCAGCGTCACGAGTTTCCCCATAAAAAAAGTGGAAAAAAATTAGGTCTTTCAGCGCTGACTACTTTCACAATGAACTCTATAAGGAACACAACACACCCTAAAGTATTTTCACATAGTTTTATTACACCTTCAATAGTAAAGTATATTTCATGTACTTCATGTTATCCTCTCGTTGCAGGTGGACTGCCCCTTCATAGTGTGCATGACGTACGCGTTCCACACGCCGGATAAGCTGTGCTTCATCCTGGACCTGATGAACGGCGGCGACCTCCACTACCACCTGTCCCAGCACGGCGTCTTCAACGAGGCCGAGATGAAGTTCTACGCCGCTGAGGTTATATTGGGTAAGTGGTACTACCATACAGAAATGCCCCAATGTCGTGCCATACAAACTTAATATTATTATAACAATTATCACAGTGACTCTATAGAGCGGTGACCCGCAAAGTGTGTGCCGCGGCACACTGGTGTACCGTGGTCAGCATTTGATGTGCCTCGGTCTTACTTTGTTTTGTTATACTCTGCGTATTCCGTCCCGATACATTTTAATATTATCCAATTTTGGTTCTACGTTAAAAAGTGGCATGACAGACATAGACAAAACCTTATGGGAGGTCTGGCTGTGTCATACTCTTAAGTATCTTCAACATTAAACTAGACGTGTGCTAGAGCATACAGGGCTTCTGTTTTGTCACACTACTATTTCGCGGTTTGACCCTATCACAGGATACGGACCAGATTGAAGCTGTATTTACGTTGGATTAAAATAGCTAAATCCAGGGCATTTCCGTTTATACTTTATAAACATCCTCGCAAGTCCCAATGCAAATTCAACGTGTATTTATAAACTATTACGTCCACTACAATATTCCCGTTGGTTGTACAATGCTTCAATTAATTAATTGGAAGCTCCAAGTGATTTTGGCCCATGTGAATTGGAGACGTGAGTGGGTAACTAACAATTTGAAAACTGACCGTTTTTATTGCATAAATGGAGACCGGTAAAATGATTTGAAACGAAAAAATGTGGATTATATATATATATAAGCTAGATTAACTAGGTAAGTTACAAGGTTTGTTCAAATGATAAAGGAAAAATGAGTTATTGCTCGTATGTTGTAAAATGTTCAACTGTTGTAATGGTAATTTGAACCGGCGCTCGCGGATGAGTTAATTGACTCTAATGAAACGCTATTCTGGATGTCTCTATGATAGATATAAATGCGGCCGCCTTTTAAACCTGAACTGTCTAGTTATGTGGTGTTGTTTTTAGGGTTCCGCAGCCAAATAGCAAAAATCGGAACCCTTATAGATTCGTCATGTCTGTCTGTCTGTCTGTCTGTCCGTCCGTATGTCACAGCCGCACACACTTTTATCCGAAACTATAAGAGCTATACTATTGAAATTTGGTAAGTAGATGTAGTCTGTGAACCGCATTAAGATTTTGATACAATAATGGAAAAATTATTAAAAATTTTAGGGGTTCCCCCACAGGTACAACTAAATCAAAAAAAAATTTTTTTTCATCTAACCTATGCGTGTGGGGTATCTATGGATAGGTCTTTAAAAATCATATTGAGGTTTCTAGTATAATTTTTTTTTAACCTGAATAGTTTGCGAGAGAGACTCTTCCAAAGTGGTAAAATGTGTGCCCCCCCCCCTCTAACTTCCAAAGTAGGGGCATGATAAGTCTAAAAAAAATATATGATATGTACTTTACTATAAAAACTACCAACGAAAATTGGTTCGAACGAAATCTAGCAAGTAGTTTTTTTTTCATATTATTATATTAAAAAAAAAATTTTTTTTTCATCTAACCTATGCGTGTGGGGTATATATGGATAGGTCTTCAAAAATCATATTGAGGTTTCTAATATCATTTTTTTCTAACCTGAATAGTTTGCGAGAGAGACTCTTCCAAAGTGGTAAAATGTGTCCCCCCCCCCCTCTAACTTCCAAAGTAGGGGCATGATAAGTCTAAAAAAATATATGATGTACTTTACTATAAAAACTACCAACGAAAATTGGTTTGAACGAAATCTAGCAAGTAGTTTTTTTTATACGTCATAAATGGTAAACTTAATTTAACTTTCATTAAATCAACTGAAATATAAAAATAAATCAAAAACCTTTTAATTTCATAAAAATAAACCTTATTGCTGCTGCGGAACCCTTCATGGGCGAGTCCAACTCGCACTTGGCCGGTTTTAAAACTAGGAATGGTGGTTATTGTTCTCAATGTTGCAAGAGATAAGGAAGATTTTTGAAACTAAATTGTCTGTAATTGGAGAAGGCTCTTTGATTGTTTTGATCCGTCGCAACTGAATTATGACCTGGTTTCTTAGTAGGGTTTCTTATACATATTTGCTTATTAGAGAGTAAGGGTTTTTCTGTACTCATCAACGTGTACAAATTGAGATAGTAGAAATGGCAAGAGAGCTATTCAACTACGAAATTACTTTTCATGTAGAGTATTGTAGAGTCATCTTTCTCGAAAAACTTGGTGCCATTTTTGCTGGCGTTAAGGTTGCAAATACAATTTTGTGCGTACGTCGTTCGAAACTGAACAATATTGTCGGTTTAACTTCGTACAGTGTACGTTTCGGGTACGGTGAATTTATCTGCGTGAGCACTCACAAAGCGAGTCACGTTCGTATCGGCACCATCTTATTCACTGCAGCGACAATGGCTTTTGTGATACCGTGCTCAAAAATTTGCCCGCCACTCAGCTGATACATATCGGGCTTGTTACGCTCGGCTAAAGTACCAGAATTTGGGGAGCTTGAAAACTCTTTTATTTTTTGCTCTATTTTATGCTAATGAAATAATAACTAAACTTCAGAAATTGTAAAACTTCTGAAGAGACTTTTTGGCTCGTGATGGACCACCATAACCATGATTGCCACCATCATTGGAAAACTGCAGATAATAGGCAATTGCCCATTATCCCAATGGTAGGCATATTTGTTTAATATTAATTAATCATTAATAATAATTTATTATTCTTAGACAAATATGCCTACCATTGAGTTTAACGCATAAGGTTTAGAAATGGGGCCTTCAAATCCATAATTAATTACTTACTAATAACACAAATATGAAAGTGTGTCTGTCTGTCTGTTACCTCTTCACGCCCAAACCGCTCAACCGATTTTGCTGAAACAAATTTCAGCAAAATTGATTTCTTTAAGTTTCTCCATACCAAAGTATGGAGAAACTTTGAGTATGTCCTTTGACATAGGATATTTTTTATCCCGGGAAAATGTACGGTTCCCATGCAACAAACGAGTTTTGGCGCAACGGATTTGCGGGCGTCATTAAAATAAGACAGGCATTAACTAAATTTAGGTATTCATGAATGAAATTATAAATAGATGATTCGTCTAAATTTATCCAGGGTTCAATGGGTAACCCTAAAATATATTTAGGGTTTCTCGTTACTTCAAACCAGGTACGGTAAGGTCAAATGTCAATATGAACAATAAATTGAAAAGCTAGATTGACCACTTTCCTAGAAAAGTTTTTTAGTCAATTTGTAAAACAAACGAATTATTTTATGTTGCAATTAAAAAGTATAAATCAATATGAGTTATCGTTGTGACTGTTTGGGTGTTATTAATATGCAATGTTTATGCATAATGAATATTTTATGATTATAATGAGGCAATTAAAAATATCAAGCATTTTACAACGTGCCGGCGTAAGGTTAAATTGGTGTGGGAAAATGGCACGTCTAACAATAGACTATAAAATGAGTATTATGCATGTTATTATTTTCTATCTTAATTATAATAATAAATTACAGAATTATCATAATCAGGTTACACAATACACAATGTTGATGTTTTTTATTCATGTTTGTGTAGTTATTTTATGCATCCGTATAATATTTATGACTTTGTATTAGATTATTTTTATAATGCAGTAAGAATTTGCACCGTATAACTAAAAGTATTAGAAAAAGGACAAAAAATTTTTTTTAATTGCAAATTTTCAGCTTTATCTACTGTAATTAGAAACTGTAATTACATAACAATATTATTTTATAATATGATCTATAATAATCAATTCTATAATAATCAATTACAAATGTTTAGTCACGTCTAGTTACCGAATTCGGTTGTTTCCGGATGTTAGTCATTTAAAAAGTAATAATTTAGTCTATGGCCGAGTTTCCGGCGTTTTATTACATTTTGACCAAGTACATTTTTTCAATTGAAGCAATAAAACAAACACCAAAATACGAATATGCTATCATATTTGTATTTTGCTGTTTGTTTTTATTTCATTCATTAAATCTAATAATCAAATAACATTGCTATTTAACATTAACTACTTCAGCCTACATAAATAGAAAATAGTAACACTAGTGAGTTTTCCTCATGCATATCTTTGGTGTTCCAGTTTGGATTAGTATTGTTGTGGTCTAGAGTCCGTTGCTCTATTATGGCTCTACGCAATTTGCGTCATACATGCTAGTCTGTCAAACTTCCTTTCTGCGGCCTAGTTATAATAAAAAAAAAAAAAGTTTTACTGCCAAACAGGCCAGAAACTGACTCTTCTAGAATTGCCTCACAATCTACATAAGGAAGTACTAAAAATCAAAAGTTCCACATGGTCATTATAAGCAGACCAATTACCTAACTTTCGTAAACGTGAATTGTAAAGTTGTTTAAAAAGAAAAAGACGTTTTTACTTTTCTTAAACATGCTTATTTCCAACCATAATTTTAAAAATCTTGTCCCAGGCACTACAGCATTTGAAAAGTGGTTATTTTGCTCTGAAAGTGGTGTATAAAAACTATCTACAACGGATGCAAGGCCTTGTTTTTTTTTAACCATGCTAAAAAAAGATGAGACGTACAATATAAAATATGATTACTATAAACAACAACATATTTATATATAAGTAATAAGATTACCGGTCCGCAATATATCTACAAGCGTCAACCAACCTAGAGCTTTTTTTTAAATATAAAATAAGGTGGCAAACGAGCAAACGGGTCACCTGATGGAAAGCAACTTATACCGTCGCCCATGGACACTCGCAACATTAGAAGAGGTGCAGATGCGTTGCTGGCCTTTTGAGAGGGAGTTGAGTAAGGGTTTTCGGTATATCATTTGCCACCAGAGGGACCGTCCTTCAGGGACGGTAGGGTCTTTCGTGTCAGAAAGACATATGACAGCTATATCGTGACATGACAGCTGTTTGACACGACAATTGACACGAGAACCCTACGGCTACATAGCGCCATAAAACCCTTGTTGAGAGTTTGGTTCTCATGTTAACGATGTTCCAGGTCTGGAGCACATGCACAAGCGGCACATAGTGTACCGGGACCTCAAGCCGGCCAACATCCTGCTGGACGAGCACGGACACGTCCGAATATCGGACCTCGGCCTCGCCTGCGACTTCAGCAAGAAGAAACCGCATGCCAGCGTGTGAGTATAATGTACTTGTAATCCTTGAGTCGATTGAGGTAAAATTTTGTATGGAGATTCGATTCGATTCGATAAAAAATGCTAAATAGTTTCTATCATATAAAATGCAGTTGCTGCGTTATAAACCCTTTACTAATTTGTTAAAACCGCACTGAAATGTGTTGACATCCTTTGCGTAGCTTAAAAATTCACTGAAATGGTGCACAGTCCTACTTAACTGTGCTTATAATAATAATAATATCTATGGACGCTTCACACCACGTCAGTCTGGCCCCGTGCTAAGTACCTAAGGACTTGTGTTACAGGTACCAGACAACGGAAATGTATTTAATACTTTTATACAATACATATATTTAAGATTTTTATTATATCATACACATATTTAATACACATCCAGACCCAGGAACATTGAAAACTTTTTGTTCCGTCGGCGGGATTCGAACCCGCGACCCCCGGCTTGAGCTGCCATACACTCAACCAATTGAGCCACAGAGGTCGTCGAATCGGGCTTATAGATGCAAAGACACAGTATGTGCTACAAATTAAATGTAGTGTAGAGGGAAGGCTATTGACCTTAAAATGTCAACCAACTGAGTTTCCGATTCCAAATCGAACGGCAATAATTGTAAACACCCCCACAGATATACTGAAAATACTATAGCATACATATGCTGTATAATGGTATATTGAATATCAACTACTTCCACTTTGTCAGTTGTAAGATGATATCAATATAAAGATCAAGGTGAACTGACAATATGCAGAACTATGTTTGTTCGGAGTTATTTTGCCTCGGAGTTTATTGGAGAGTGATCCTTATCTTGTTGGAAATAAAGTTCTGTCAGAAGTTAAATTATTCTGAACGAACAGAAGAATATAAAATAAAGGAAACTAGTACGATCTTCCTTATTGTTGTTAACGTTCATTAAGGTATTTGAAGTTTCAATTTGTTTGCATATTCTATTGTTGGTGTAGTAGTAAAATTGATTGTTTACAATAAACATGCACATGAAATTGTTACTTCTGAGTTCTGTTACTCTTAATCATTATGGTTAGCAATTTAGTACAAAACATTATTACTTTGTAACTAAACTACTCCTTAATGCAATAAGAACGTCTTGCTGTAAATTGACTAAATGGTCAATTATGATGTTATGTTAGCCTTTGATTTTTCCTTAAAATATTGAAAGGAAATATGACTTTAAGGAGTTGTATATATTTAAATAGTAGAAAATACCTTTGTGTTGCATCTGTATTTGAATTTCATGGAAATGAATTAAATAATGGTTGTGATTAAATAAATATAATCGATTTAATAAATGGCAATTTCAGAGGAACGCACGGCTACATGGCGCCTGAAGTGCTCTCTAAGGGCACGGGCTACGACTCGTCGGCGGACTGGTTCAGTTTCGGCTGCATGCTGTACAAGCTGCTCAAGGGCCACTCGCCCTTCCGCCAGCACAAGACCAAGGACAAGCACGAGATTGACCGCATGACGCTCACCATGGTGAGTACTCTAACCCGGTTATTATAATAGTTGGTAAGTTCCGAAAGAGCTCCGTGGCCTAGTAGGAAGACCGTTGGTTAGCACTCGTTGCACCCTCTCGATTGCCACTCGAGAGGGTGCAACGAGTGCTAACCGAGTGCAGGTTCGATCCCGGATGAAGGCGTGTACCAATGAAACATTTTCAGATTTCAAGTACAATATACGGACGCTCGTACGGTGAAGGAAAACATTGTGAGGAATCCCGCACATGGTTGTTCCCAGACGTATTGACCTGTTCATTTTTCTGGACTAGACCGGCTATGTTGCGAAAATGCCGTATATGCTTGGGCAACCATACGGACATCTTGTCCCAAGTACTACAGTATTTGAAGAGTGGTAACTTCGCTCTGAAAATACTGTATAAATCATCCACAATGGATGTAAAGGCCTTGTTTTTTTTAAAGTTCCGAAATCCTTAACTGTCCTGCTTTTATACAGAGCAGAAACAGGCACCTTGGGCGCTACGAATACTCATCTACAGAGGAAATTCGTGGCACCAACCCTAACCACATCGTTCAATTTATGAGCAGCATTGGGTTGTGGACGCTACTCTGATGCGAAGGAGTCACAATAGATCCTTAGGTCGTCCTTAAGTAATCCTTAAGTCGGGTCGCAGTGTCGTCAGGGCCGTAAAACCTGCCTTCGGGAAAAAAAGTTCCGAAACATAATCTATTGTACTACACACTACTGATGACGTAGAAAATCATTAGTTGATTCATACCCAAATATTCTGGCTAGTGCATTGACGTATTGACGTTGCCTGCTGTTTCAGCAATTTACAAAGCTTAAGAAATTATTTCTTAGCTATACCGTTACCTTACCGTTACCTCAACAATAGGCTACTTGACCTACTTTTTTTCTTCATGCTAATCGCTTCTTAATCATTTATTTTCACCAAAAAAACTAATATTTTTATATTTTAAACAGTAAAAACCCATAAAATTGTTTATTGAAAAATGTGCCTTTTAAATGGCCCGAAAACACTCTGCCATAGTGTGACGTCATATTTTTTGTATTTTATACTTTCTTTATTGAAAAAAATTTTATGTGCTAAACGTACGAGTCTAACAGTGCCAAAAAATTAGAAAAGAATTTAGAAATCATTTGTAATGTTGAACACTTTTAGAGAAAAGTTTTGGCCATTTCATTTCCGCACTACAATAAATGGATATAATATAATATAAAACTGATGTTTTATTTAAATTATTCAAGAAAATATATTTTACAAATCTTTCTAGGCTTATTCTTATTATTTATGTACAAATAAACTTACATATAACGAGCGCGATAAATAAAAGATACTAGTGTGATGACGTCACATCCAAATCGGAAGTACTGCAAAAGCGTTTTCGTCAGTACAAATTAAAAAATATAAAATCATATTTTCAAATCGACTTTATTTATCAATCATAAGCTTTTGTTTGATGATAAGTGTGAAATACGGTTTCCTAGGCCAAGTTCTACTAGAAATATGCGTATGTTTAATGAAATTGAATATAGGTCAAGTAGCCTAATATTAATTGGCAAAGTTCACTAACTCGCTGCAAATTCGCACTCTGGAAATGCCCTTATAATTTTATGTTTAATAATATCTGTAAGTACATCAACCAACTTTATCAAGAACTCTGTGGGTGGAATTTCCTTTTAGGAAGTTTTAGCTGAGAGGAAACACGTAAGCGCGGGAATTCCGCGTTGAAAATATACGTTACCGCCAAAATTAGACGGAATTTCCGTTTGATTAATCAATAAAAATAATATTGCAAGTGTCAAACTTCCGATTATTGATAAACTAAAAGCGAAACGTTCGGACTTTATGGTGTTTTTTGGAGTCATTAACTTCTACACGTCATATCCATTGCAAATATTGCCATTTCGCATGCGTTATCCACATGAAGAGACAACACAGCGCACATACTGAATCGAGCTATCAAAGTTTCTAGGATATTTATAACGTCAGAAATCACTACAGGTCTTCAGCCTGTTCCACCATAGCATAAATAATGTTTCCTTTGAGACTGGACACTGTATTCCCCCAGTAATATAAACGTAACAATAGTAATAAGAGCAAAACTTGACAAGATATAGTTTCATTTTCAGAACGTGGAGTTGCCGGAGTCTTTCAGTCCTAGCCTCAAGAGTCTCCTGGAGGGTCTGCTGCAGAGGGACATCAACAAACGCCTGGGCTGTAAAGGACGAGGGTAGGTGTTATATAAGCCCCGAATAAAAAAGAGGGGTGTTATAAGTTTTGCCTTTTTTTTAAGGCTTGTCGAAACCGACAATGCCAGCCTTATAAAAATCAAAATTACAAAATTCGCATGCGTAATTATTTTACAAAAGAGTTTTAATCAGATCTAGACTTAATAAAAGATAAATACAAATTTACTAAGCCCCAGCAAAGAGGATCTTTCGGCTGAGCGAAAGTTTTGACTTCAAACAGTCGTGAACAAAAGCAACACAATAGGGTACATAAGGTTGTTTAGTCCTGTTGCTCCACTTATACTGTGGTAGAGTAGCAAATGCAGTATTTTAACGACATAGTTAAGTTATTATACTATATGACGTTTATCTTTTTTAAGGTCAAGAAACTAAATATCTGCATGCTTAGTAACCGCAAAAATATACTCATTATTTTTTGCTGATATCCTGTACATCCTGTACAAGAGATATAGAGCAGTGTAAAAATTCCAACATTAACCTATAGCTACATGTTCCTTTATCTTGATTCAGGGCCGACGAGGTGAAGGAGCACGTGTTCTTCGCCGGCATCGACTGGCAGCAGGTGTACCACCAGAAGTACACGCCGCCGCTGATACCGCCGCGCGGGGAGGTCAACGCCGCCGACGCTTTCGACATCGGCAGCTTCGACGAGGAGGACACCAAGGGGATCAAGGTATATAGCTGTCTCGCTTTTATCACCCAGAGCCGACGAGATGGAGCATGTGCTCTTCGCCGGCATCGACTGGCAGCAGGTGTACCACCAGAAGTACACGCCGCCGCTGATACCGCCGCGCGGCGAGGTCAACGTCGCCGACGCTTTCGACATCGGCAGCTTCGACGTGGAGGACACCAAGGGGATCAAGGTATATAGCTGTCTCGCTTTTATCACCCAGAGCCGACGAGATGGAGCACGTGCTCTTCGCCGGCATCGACTGGCAGCAGGTGTACCACCAGAAGTACACGCCGCCGCTTATACCGCCGCGCGGGGAGGTCAACGCCGCCGACGCCTTCGACATCGGCGGCTTCGACGAGGAGAACACCAAGGGGATCAAGATATAAAGCTGTCTCGCTCTTGTCACCCAGAGCCGACGAGATGGAGCACGTGCTCTTCTCCAGTATCGACTGGCAGCAGGTGTACCACCAGAAGTACACGCCGCCGCTGATACTGCCGCGCGGGGAGGTCAACGCCGCCGACGCCTTCGACATCGGCAGCTTCGACGAGGAGGACACCAAGGGGATCAAGGTATATAGCTGTCTCGCTCTTATCACCCAGAGCCGACGAGATGGAGCACGTGCTCTTCGCCGGCATCGACTGGCAGCAGGTGTAGCACTAGAAGTACACGCCACCGTTGATACCGCCGCGCGAGGAGGTCAACGCCGCCGACGCCTTTGACATCGGCAGCTTCGACGAGCAGGACACCAAGGGGATCAAGGTATATCGCTGTCTCGCTCTTGTCACCCAGAGCCGACGAGATGGAGAGCACGTGTTCTTCAAGGGCATCGACTGACGAGATACAGTATCGTGGAAAATTGCGGTTCCCGTGCGATAGTATTAAACAACTGCCTAAAATTTATAACTAAATATTAATACCTCCATCGTGGGTTTCGCAGATACAATAGATTTTCAATTGTTATGCGGCAGCCGGCTGCCGCTTGGGGATTGATGGGTTAACTTATAAAGTTACCTAAAAGCAACACGAATACGTAACCTAAAATCATTATGATCCCTTCCAGCTGACCGAGGCGGACCAGGCGCAGTACAAGGACTTCCCGCTGGTGATCTCCGAGCGCTGGCAGTCGGAAGTGGCGGAGACGGTGTTCGACACCATTAACCAGGAGGCCGACAAGCTCGAGATGAAGAGGAAGTCCAAGCATAAGCAGAAGTTCGATGCCGATGAGAAAGGTTAGTGCAGCTATCCTCAACCCGCGGCCCGCCAGGACTTTATCAGTGCCCGCCTAAAGTTAAACCATTTCGGAATAAACGCCCACCGGCAAAATAGCTTAAAATCAAAGTCGTAAAAATGTCTCCACTAATTTTAAATCGCTTATTTTAAAGAACGTATTTTTTTTAACCCTTGTTTGTGGCCCGTGTAAAAAAAGGTTGAGTACCACTGGGTTAGAGAGTGTGTGACCTGCTGTCTTGCTACAGATAGAGACGATGTAATTGCGTCTTGCTGATACCCGATTGGGAGTGATGTAACTACACAATTTAACCACAGTAAACGACGTCTTTATTTTTTTAATGTCACTTAATTACTTTCTATATAGATCAGGGATGTAACGGAGGTAACTATATCGGAACCGAAGTCGGAACCGAAGGCGGAGGTAGGGTCAGTAGTGGTGGCAGGAGAGAGATCTGTTTTAAAGGACCAATAAAACATGATTTAGTCGCGAATTAACTAGTGAAAAAAATAATAGACGAAAGTACGCGAATAGCGGGGGTCGGGGGGTTCCTCGCGCAACATCTATGAACCTGTAGGCCTACTAGGAAACTGTTTTGAGACTCAAACAATCGGACGAGAATGCCGCGTCCTGCTCTAACAACGTCTTTTCACGTTTGTTAGAGTAGGACACGGCATTCTCGTCCGATTGTTTGAGTCTCAAAACAGTTTCATGGTACATGGCCTGTTTATAACCGTTGACGCGGGCCGCCGCGCCGCCGCGCGACGCTTTGTTCTACTTTGACCTCCGATCAACCTCCGATTTGAAAGTATCGGATTCGGAGGCGAAGTCGCAACCAAAGGTGTAATATTAATCGGAGATTCCGACTTATCGGAGCCGAAGTCGAAGCTTCGTAATATCCCTGATATAGATAATATTGTTTCATGGGGGTGGCATAGTTGGTCACCGACAAAACCCCTTTAGTAAATATATATATAAAAAAATAGATATATAATAGAAAGTAAATAATATTATGATAATATAGTGATATTATATTGTTGTCTATTCGAGTTAAGTTTCCAGTGTATCATTGCAGTGTAGTTAAACCCGAATTTATTAAAAAATAAATGCGGATCACTCAAATCCATTGTCATATCCAGAATCGGACTGCATCCTGCACGGCTACATCAAGAAGCTTGGCGGTCCTTTCGCGAGCGCCTGGCAGACGCGCTACGCCAAGCTGTACCCTAATCGCCTGGAGCTGCACCTCGAAAACAGCGCGAAGCCCGACATGATCCTGCTGGACACCGTGGAGGAGGTGTCCTCCGACCTCGTCTCCGTCAAGGGCGAGCAGTGCATCGTGTTGCGCACCAAGAACGACACTAAAGTCGTGCTTACTAACACCGTAAGTTTAAAACCATGTACCATCGAGGAAATTGATTCCTAGGCAGTTGACAGACCAACGTCATTTGGTCGGATCATGTCAATTCAATGTTATTGGTGAATGATGATCTGTCGGCTGGGTTTGATGTAACGCGACCTACGTAGGTCCCCCATCTGCCTAGGAATCAATTTCTCTGATAGTATACCGGTATCGGTACTACATTCTGAACGATTTCAATTATAAAGTACGTTTTACACTTTATGAAGCTCCAAAATTCAATAATTTGGCAAACCTTTTAGTCCAGACTTTGGGATCAATTTGAGTGTATGATACAGAAGTTAGGTTTTTTAAAACTTAAAGCCAAACAAAAACAAATGAAGACTTCTATTCCATTTTCATTTTACTCCTATGATGATATATGTCATTGAATTGACTACTATTCAATCCCTACTAATTCCAAATACCACTTCTAATTTCAGGACGAGATCGGCCTTAAGGAGTGGGCGCTGTCCCTACGCTCCGCCCACAAGTGCTCGCAGGAGCTGCTCGCCTCCATGGCGAAGAAGGCCGGCAAGATCTACGGTGCCGATGGGCCGAAGGACTCGTTAGGCCTGGCGCGGCCCCCGCCGCCCGCGCCAAACGGCAACTAGCACGAGCTTCCCGCGCCCCGAGGCGCGAAGATGTTCCGCCGCTCGAAGAGCGCAGCGCAGCTGATCAAGTAAGCGCGCGGAACATAGAACCCAACGACTCTGAAGTACTTGTAGATGCGACGGAATTTCAGATTGTTCTTTAGCTATTGCATAGCTTTCATCGCGGGCCTTGAGCGCGGCGACCGAATCATGAAATTCCGTAACGAAAATGAACCTAACACCTCCCACTCCGACCGGCACAACGGTGCAGCATTGAAAGCCGTGCATAGTCGTTTCAGTTCGGCAGACTGCGGCACGGTGTTTGTGTGCGTGCGACTAGACGTATGCGTGTAAACTAGCTATTGCTATGCAATAGCTTCACCGCGGCAGTCCCCGAATGCCACACGTATGTTTTTTATGGTGAATTGGAAATTGCATAGAATGGATAGGTGTAAATACATGCAAAAGTAATGAAATCGTCAGCAATGTGTCTCAATACTGAGAAAATCAAAGTAATTAATAAAAGTAAAAGTAATTAGTAAAATATACAAAGCAAGTCAAAATGATATTGCTATTTTTATTATGTAATTATCTAAAGTATTTTTATTAAAGGACAATATTTGAAATTTCGTCGTTAAATTTTCTGTCAATGCTAGTAATGTCCAGAAAGTCGTGAACTACGCTGTTTCCAAAGATTTTAAAACGAGAGGAAACAGCCATGTTAGATTAGTATGTAGTCTTTTGTATTTGGATTACCTAAACAAGTCCCAAAAAATTTCCGGGTAATCGCATCTAAATATTTAGTATCCACAACCATGACAAATCTGTCGTCGAATAAAGCAATAATAATTTAGATTCTCCAAGTGTATTTTAAAAGTCATTAAAATATATTCGGAGCCAGCTTACTTTACGCACTTTACTAAGTATATAAGGGTCGGTGGGTTCGAATTTTCTATACAAATGCATACAAGTGCAAAATAGTGCAAAATAGTGCCACCATACTACTGTGCCAGAAGTTATCCCAACGTACGTGAATATAGCGGGGGTATTCACAATACCCGTTTGACTAGGACTTGAAAATTTACCGCCCAGCTATAGGCCGATGTTTCGCCGCAAAAAAGGTGGCCAATCAGCGCGCGGTTATTCTCCGAATTGGAGTCAAACGGATATTGTGAATACACTTGCTGCAGAGCTAGCATGGGGATTTGGGAAATTATTCTTTTCCGCTGAAGATAAAAAAAATTGATAGGGAAAAATCTTTTCCTAAATGGTCATGCTACGCCTGCTATTGAATTCAATAAGTTGCTACAATGTGGTACTTTTTATTACACAATTAGGCTCATTTGCGCCAATCTGGGTTAATGGTCGTTTATCAAAATATCATGCCTTCTCTCTAACGTTAATGTAAAAAAATAACAAAGACAATGCGATGATATTAAATCCACGATTTACCTAAACCCAGATTGTGTGGACCTAAATCATGTTTCTGTTTTGTGTTAGAAGTTGACTTTGATTCGGTGGCTCTGTATGCGTCAGTATTGATGTGACCATGAAAATTGTGTCAGGATTGCACCCACATGGTTTTAACAAGTAAAATTTGTGAAGCCAGCTATAAAAATTACCTTACAGGGTAACAATGTCAAACAGGCAATCAGTAACATGTTTGGTAATGAAAAAGTATCACGTTTATGTAATCGAGACGAGAACTTTTAGTATGATATTTTACACTATGCAATAAGTGTTCAAATATAGTGAGAAAGTGATATAGCTAGTGTTAAAGTGACGATACGCGCGGACGAGTGCAGTTGGGATACTGACGTTGCTCGGATTCAGTGTCAAAGTGTAAGGACTAATAATATTAGAGAGTGGTGTCCTATGTAGAGATTACGTGCAGTTCATTCAAATAGTGATGGGCCGTTGAGGGCGATCAGATTTGAATCGATTGCGGCTATTCGATAGTGCGTCGAACGCTCGTCGACGCTTGTAGTTCAAAACTATAGTGACTATTAGGACTGCCAATTATTATTAATAAAACGCTGTTCGTATTTTGTTGTTGTACGAATTAATGTGATAGGACCGATGATTTCAATAAAGCATGTATAGAATTTCTTTACGGTCGATGTTGATGATGAAAAAAAAAAACTTTTGTAATTGTTTGCACCGATTACCTTTTGTAATTATTAATGTAACATTCTGAATGTTGTATTTATTAAAATTATGTGGTAGGTTATGTAAAAAATATTTATAATAATATGTGTAAATCGAGTAGGTTTAGTGAATGTGTTTGTGCAATAGGTCTGAAATATCGTGAACAAATTATTACATAAATATTCAAATATTAGAGTCTTGACATTTCAAATGTGAATTAAATACATAGTATATTATATTATAGAAGCTTCTAATTAATCAATCTACATCGTAATTAGGGAATCCAGCACTGTTACCTATAGTTATTGAAATTCACGAGCGTACGATAGTGTAGTGAGGTGCGTACGTGCACGCACACCGTGCGTCCCCCGCGTATGCTTTTGCGTACATGAACGTTTAAGTCGAATAAGTAGAAATAATTTCTCTGCTTCAATGAAACGTTGAAATGTTTCGTGCAAACAAAATGTAGCGTACTAAACACCGTATGAGTAATGAGTGTTCTACTTGAGTGCGCGCGTGTCTTGAAACAACTATAAGTCGATAACTATTGCACGGTGTCTACGTTATAATACTGTTCTGTAATTGCTCTCTTGCGCAATTAAAATATATAAGTTCCTTTTTCATTACATTCTAATGTTATTCATAAAAACGGTACTTAAAATAACATTTTCTATTAGTGTCTACTGTATTAAATTTAATTGTTATTTATTGAAATAGAAGCCATAATGTGTAGAAATAACTTCCTCGTGTAAAATAGTGGCAATACTTTTTCTAACATTTAGGTGTGGTGAAATGTAACAATAGATATAAAGGCAATATTTAGATAAAGTTCCCACGTCTGAGTAAACAGATACGTCGGCAGCTTGTTCGTGGACCTTTGTATGTTTTATAACAATGCAATTTTATTAAAAAAAACAATAATTCTGTGTCTGACGCGTGTCCAGCTTTTTTTATTGATATTTTGTATTTTTCTACTTCTATTTGTGCAATCTTACTATATTACAATCTGTATTAATTATTATCATGTTGCATTTTTTATGAATTTTATCTTTTAAGCAAGTTATATTTTATCATCAATCGAATTGTGTCATCTACATTATATTTTCTTGTTTATGATTGTTAAATGCTTGTTCAATAGTTTTAATCTATTATTTTATAAATAAAATACAATAAAACAAATTATTTGGGCAACATTCCAAACATAAAACTGAGATTTAAAAGATCAATTTTTGCTGGACGTTTTCATTTACATATTATTACGAAATGAAAACATCTGTTTAAATCGTCTATCCATTTATTATTATCAGCCTATCTAGTATAGCAAACTTTATCATTTTGAATGAAATTATATTTAATATATTAATACAATAACACCTATATGCCGTTAATTTTTTTTTATATAAAAGATTTGGAGCGACGTAACCGAGCAATGTAGCTACGCTCTTAACTTTACACGACACTTTAAGTCGTCGCAATTTTTATAAGCAATGCTTTTATATCTTATATCTTCTTTAGTGTGAGTTGTGTATGTATGAGTGAGTTTCTATAGCGTGATTGGGAAAATGTTATTTGTTGAAGAAAATTACAGAGGCTACTATTTATAATGTTGCCGAAATTAGGCGGTGTATGCGCCAAATATCTTATGCACAACATTCCTTTATGCCAAATTAGTATTATGGTATGAAAGTGCATTTAAATTTTTGTTACGAAAAGCTGGATATACGTCGGGCGGTAATAATCATACATACCTCTGTTAGAAATATTTTTATTGTAAACCTACAGTACGTGTAGTAAATTGTTTATTTAATCCTAGATTTGCTTTATTACTACCCTGCAAATTAACCTACCTAAACGAAAAGTATGGCTCGGAGTTGAGGGTGTTTGAAGTTCTATTTGCCACCAGTAGCCCTAGCACGGCGACCAGTGGAAATGCGAAAGTATAGACAAACTGTGGAGATAAACTTAAGGTGCCGTTCCGATCTTTTTTCGTTCCGAAAAATTCAATTAAAATGCCACTTTATGACAGACTATAGTCACAAACTGTGGAGATAAACTTAAGGTGCCGTTCCGATCTTTTTTCGTTCCGAAAAATTCAATTAAAATGCTACTTTATGACAGACTATAGTCACAAACTGTGGAGATAAACTTAAGGTGCCGTTCCGATCTTTTTTCGTTCCGAAAAATTCAATTAAAATGCCACTTTATGACAGACTATAGTCCTAAAAATTCAAATAATATCGTACTTTATGAAATATAATATAGTCTGTCATAAAGTGGCATTTTAATTGAATTTTTGTTGGTCGCGATTAGCCGCGGTAAAGAACGGCACCGCGGAACGGCACCTTAAGTTTATGTCCACAGTTTGTCTATACTTTCGCATTTCTACTGGTCGCCGTGCTAGGGCTACAGCCACAGCCTTAGGGTCGAATAGGCATATTATCGTAACAGCTATATCGTAACATATGACAGCAGTTTGACATGATAGACCCTAAGGCTACATAGCGGCACCTGGTGGCAAATAGAATTTCAAACACCTTCATTACTGACGTACGTCGTCCGACGTCAGTAACTGACCCCCTTACTAATTAAAATATTTATAGAATGGAAACACTAACAAAAAAAAAAACCGGAAAAACAAGCGGTCTCCGTGGTTATACCGAGCGGTTTGGTGTGAACTATAATAAATTTATGTGTAGACTTTTAGTCCGCCGATAGTTTGACCTAATTGGGATTTCAGTACATTATTATCGGCCGATACAAATCGTTTAGTGTGCGCACCTTCATACATCTTCGTACTGATTAAGCTTCCGATCAAACTATCGGCCGACTAAAAGTCTGCAGTCTGCGGGGGCTCTTAATATGATAAGCGGTTAAGTTTTCGATTTGGAGTAAAACTATCGAGTAAAACCGTATGTAAAACCGTATGTGAGTATACATAGCATTACCGAGTTACCGCGAGTGTTATCGTGTGTAAAATCACAAGAACAGGAATGCAGAAGGCGCCTTTACAAGCTCCAGAGAAGAGAAAGGTCAGTGCTGTGTGCTTTTATCTTAAGATCTTCTGCCTTTTGTACAACCGCTAACGTTACAATCCCAACCAACGTCATAACCGCGCGTTAAATATACGCTGCTAAAATTCCTTTTTATTTAAAAAAAAAATTGTGAACAAGCCTTTGGTCAATCGAGGGTCGATTTAAAAATCAAAACGTATGCCAAAACTCCTGCCAATTCTGTCATTATAAATGTTTTGTTATTATTTTTATTTACTTTAATAAAAGTAGAAAATTACTTTGTTTATGTAAAAAATATGTCCTTAACATCGTTTGTATGCTACTATGGATCGTTGTTAATGTGTATATCGCTCGGGAGCCATTACAAGAATATTGCTGGTAGTGAAACGAGACGGAATTTCGGGACGGGGTTGGGGGTGTTGATAACTTTTCTGATATGTGGTCAGTATATCTACCACACACTGATGATGGTTTGGGTGAATATACTTATCATAAAATGCTGCGATCGAAGGTTCGTTTTTACATAATTGATAGAACATTGTATGACTATAAAGTTTGTATTAATCTTTTTGTAACTAAGGCCCTTAGACTTAACCCATCAATCCCATAGCCCTGATCATGGGGAAGGAATAAATTTAAAAAAAAAAAAAAAAACATCAATCCCCAAGCGGCACCGGTTGCCGCATAACAATTGAAAATCTATTATTTCAAAAATTATATTGTCTGCGATTCCCACGATCGAGGTATTAAGGCTCGTATTTTTGGTCAGTACTTAAGATGCGACCCGGTCTCAAGACGCGGTTCTTCTCTGTGATTGGTCCAAATTTTGACAGCCAACCAATCACAGAGCCTGAACCGTGTCTTGAGACCGAGATGCATCTTGAGTACTGACCAAAAATACGGGCCTAAATGAAGAATAGTAAATAATATTTACTTGCACTACGTTGGCCGAATATTATTATTTATTTTTTAGAATAAAATAGACATCTCATAACATTATCAACTGACTAAAACTTAAATTCAAATGACTATAACAATAATTCTTCTAGTAATATTCACCTGCTAAGTCTGCTCTACACCTGGTGTCACCTGTTGTACTTGCACTACCAAGTACCAGATATTTACATCATCTGGTTGCACCAAATGCAAGCTCTGAAACTAGTCGGCTTGGCGTTCGAAATCAACGCGAATACCATCTATAGCAGAGCCAAAGAGAACATAATTTATTTTAGAATAGACGCCAATGAGCTTTTATGCGAAGTGCCCAGTACTTTAGATATTGTGGCTTATTCATTCTGTTTCATTGGACTGCATAAAGGTGAGATCTAAAATGATGCAATTTATGATTTTTATTTGTGCTAGCTGATGATTTCCGTTTGTACTTTCAAAGCGCCAATGCCAACATATAACCACTGCGTAGTACATTCAGTGCCGGATTTATATTTTTTATGGCTTATACTTTATTTTCGCTTTACTGTACTTTATTTCCGCCGCCGCATGTACGAAATCTGCCCTACGACGCTTCCGCCCCCTAGGCTAGGACACTGCCGCCGCTCCTATACGGCCTATTTGTAAATCCAGGGCTGAATGCATTCAATTCCCAACCTCGAATGAAATATAAAAAGGCATAAGATGTTGATTACATCTTCATCACGGCAGCGCCAATCTATGTTTTGAATGACTTTTTTTGTATAATTTAATGAGTACACTTACCAAAGAGGAGTTTAGGTACCTATGTGATAAGAAGGAGGTAACTTAAAGTGCTAACATTTTAGGTCCGTACTTCAGATGGAAAATCTATTTAGACCATTTTGAACAACCTTTCAGTAAACTATCTCAGTGCTGGGATATTACTGAACTCAAGATAACGAAGGCTTGCATTTTCATGCTCATTTATCTACTGATGAGGTCCAAATATTCCACACAGGTATAAAGATTTGAAAAAATAGTGATTATTTAATTTAAAATAACGAATTAAAAAGAACACTCTGAGATAGGTACTTAATTCATGACAATTCATGACTATAAGCTCCAGTCGAATATAAAATTTAGATCAGAATACATATTTTATATTTTAAAAACCTTTGCTAACCACTCAACACCGCAAACCAATTGTAAGTGTGCAAAGGCTGTTTTGATGCTAAGTTATAATTATAACATTTGCATTAGTATTCATTTTATCACATGATTTTCCTCAACCAGCGCAATAGCATGCCTTATCTTGAGTTTAAAAAATAATTTCAGCTATATCAAAGTCCTGCGTTTTATACAAAATACGGCATGGACTTTCGTTTCCTATACAACATTCCTCTGAGTATAATGTACGTGTTGCGGTACGAAGCGGCCGCGTTTCTCGCTACGAGCGTCTGCACTGAGACGGGGTTTGGCGTCTACCCGCAAAAGAGTTTGTCCATACCCGGCCACGGACCAATGGAGAGTACTGATATTTTACCGTGAGCATAAATATTACCACTTGGACTAGGGTTACACGGTCAGTCTGGCATCAGTTCAGTCCATCTGTCTCAAACTGACGCCAGAATAATGGCCGGATAGTACATAATAAAAAAAAACAGTCATTCTTTCGTCAGTCTGGATCAGACTGATGGACTGAACTGATTCCAGACTGACAGTGTAATCCTGGTCTTTGATTTAAGTAGCTGACTATCACTATTGCTGTCCTATTTGTAGCTGTACCTTTGTGGCAGCGAGTCATAAATTACTGGTACAGACAGCTGCTTTAAATAGGCGATAGAGTCCGCAAGTCACGTGAAAAATTTCGAAAAACACCTGACGCTTCTTGTCTCTTTCACTTGTGCATGAAGACATATTTTTCTCGGTTCTGTAGAAACAAGTTAGTGTTATATTCATAAGCGAGCAAATGAGACAGTAGCGTTAGGCCTTTTACAAAATGTCTTATTCAGATTTTCAAATCATTGCCTTTCCAAACACTTATGTTGTAGATTTTATCGAGTAAGTAAGCTTATCTTTACAGGGCAATCGATAAAGATGAAATAGAAGAGGAATTTAGCTTCGCCTCGTTGAAATGTTTCTCAAACAAGAAGGTGCTGGTCGGGCCGCGGATGAAAGACACAATTCGTGGCTGGGACATGCCAACTCGATACTGGTTCTGGGCTCACACTTACAAGGGACTGATTAGGTCTAACAAGGAAATAAGGTGACTAATTAACATTTCTGATAAAATGGACCAGCCCGTGGCCGGAGATTTGATTTATAAAGCCTTTGACTTTGTTTGACTCTGATTTTGGGCAACGCTTAGTCGCGACTGACGAGGTTCATGAAAGTATTCTACTGAGATTAGTAGCTGGTAGCATTAGTAATAGTAGCTAGCGACATCGGCTCACGTGCTTACAAACGGCGCTTCAAAAAACTTTTTCGGTACCTATTGCTGTGCAGCTGTTAGCTGGTAATATTTGGTTCATCAAAACGCCAATAGATGGCGCTTTACAGTTCTTCTAATCTTAAAAAGGACTACCTTTTTACCTTCTCTCCATTTTTAGAAGTGCGATGTCGTTTCTGGCATGGACCATCTGGTGCGGGCCGACGCTGCCCAACTGTATACTGTCCAGCACACTGTGGGTGTACATACAGCTGGAAGCGGAATACACGAGCTTGTACGACACACATGGATCTGTAAGTTAAAAACTGCCGTACTTCAGGGCCGGATTTATATTTCTTATGAGTATAGGCCACTTTAATTTTGCCGCCCCTATGTACGAATTCTGCGGCCATCCTAGGACGCCATAGGACGCTGCCGCCCATAGGCCATGGCCTATACATAAATCCAGAGCTGCCGTACTTAAATTACCAGTGTCAAACTTATGCCCACTTTCTAAGGACTTTATCTGTTCGACAGGAGTTTATCAATTCAACAGCTTTGTTGATTGTTTAATATTTTGACGCTAGTACTACTATAATAATTAAGTTAATAACTAGATATTTGTTCCCATGGGCGTACCCAGGTAGGGGCGGGGGGGGGGGGGGGGGGGAAGATAAAATAAACGTCAATTTTTCTGGCAAGTGGGAATTTATTTTAAACTTATTATTCGGGACTTAACGCGACTTATTCTAGTAGTAATACTACTACATACTTTTTTCTCGACGTCCCTCGTTCTCGACGTCGTCTTTCGTGAAGGATTCGGTCCATTTCATCGACATAGTGAAGAGTGTGAGGTTGGAACCCGGAGATACCATGGTGAGTTTCGACGTTGAGTCACTTTTTACTAACTTTCCACTAAGGGATTGCATCGAGGTGATTAAAAACAAGCTGTGTGATCATGAGTTGCCTAAAGAATATATTGTTCTCATTGAAAACTGTTTGGACGGTACTTACCTTCTCTTCAAAGATCAGTACTGCCTCCAGATCGATGGCGTTGCAATGGGTAGCCCTCTGGCACCGATAATTGCAAATATCTGGATGGAGCACTTTGAAGACCTAGCTTTAGCTACTGGACCATGTACTGTGAAGCTTTGGAAGAGGTACGTTGATGATATTTTCTGCATTATTAATGGAGGTCAACAGGAAATAGAACAGTATATCAATCATCTTAACTCAATCCATCCAAAAATAAAGTTCACCTACGAGATGGAGCAGAACAGATGCCTCGCATTTTTGGATTTGGAGATCAAGGTCAAGGAGGATGGTACATTATCCCACACTGTGTACAGAAAACCTACACACACTGACAGATATCTACACGCATCTTCTCACCATTATCCTCGGCATCTTCAATCTGTTATATCGTCGTTAACGAACAGAGCTCATAACCTTTGTGACCCTGAACATTTACCTAAGGAGCTAACACATGTTCAGGAGGCACTTAGACGGAACGGATATAGGATGTCGAGGGGATTGAGAAGGCAGAAGGAGAAAACGAGGTATCCGGAGGTAAGCCGTCAAGCAGCATTTTTACCATACGTAAAAGGCGTAACGGACAAAATTGGAACAGAGCTGAGGAAATACTCTATTAAAACTGTGTATACTCCGTTACGTAAAATATCACTAGTATTACGGTCACCAAAGGATTCCTTACCTTTCCAAACACCTGGGGTTTATAAAATTGATTGTAGCTGTGGTAGTTCTTACATTGGCCAAACGAAACGGACTATTGGCGAAAGAGTAAAAGAACACATAGCCGCAGTGAAAAATCGCCAGACAAATAAATCCGCGGTAGCAGAACATCTGCTTGATATGGGGACTAATCATTGGATGGAGCTACACGACCCCAAAATCCTCTCTACAGATCGTCATTACCACTCAAGAGTAATAAGTGAAGCCATTGAAATTAAAAAGTACAAAAATTTCAATCGGGAGGACGGATTTAAATTATCTCCAACCTGGAATCCAGTGATTAATAAGTGCAAACCGCGTGTGTCACCTTTGTCTATAACTGTAAACCCGGATACAGTGAGTGTTGTGTGTCGCACTGAGCCTACTGACTCTAAATATATTGGAACACAAATGTTGGACAATTCAAGGGTAGTCGTAGATCAGACCGCCCGGTGCAAACGAAGACGCCGCGCTCCTGCAGTCCCCTCGTGACCACGGCCGTTGCAACAACCGCCGAGACGTCGAGAAAAAAGTATGTAGTAGCGTTACTACTAGAATAAGTCGCGTTAAGTCCCGAATAATAAGTTTAAATTATAATGCAACGCGAAAGTTTAAAAGTGGGAATTTAAAACGTGTTACCTACTCTGCGCATAATGAAGTGTTGGAAACAAAATATCTTTTCAGTCAGATTAATAAAAGTCAATTTTCATGATTTTTTGTTTCAATATACCAGACCGACCATCTTTTCGAAACAGGTATGCAGCCCCCCCCCCCTAGCTAAAATCCTGGGTACGCCCATGTTTGTTCCTCAAAGAAACAACGCTAGGTTTGGTTCGTACAACAAGGCTAAATATTCTCCGTTTGTATGAGCTAAACTCGATACTTCAGTACTTACATCCCGTAGTATCCCATCCCAACAACTAAAAAAATTACAATAATATTTAGATATGATATCATTTTATCACTCGTTTATAAAGCAGATGAAATCGTATTACAGATGAAAGTACCATGGGACATCGGATTTTCCATCATGCGTCTGTTCTGTCTGATCTACATCACACCGTGTCTAGTTCTAGACGACACTAGAACCGTCCTGCGTTACTACAACTCTATATTTTGGGTGTACCACTTTATTTTACTTGTGTTGATGGGCGTGTCTGTAGTGGTACATAAAGTTAAACGGATGCATTCATAATGTTTTGTATGTTTGTGTTGTGTTATACTTATTGAATAAATAATTAATAAAAAAAATTGAGAATTATTATTTTTTAATTTTCTAGAATATTAATCGATTTAATAAAAGCGCCCTCTATTAACGCACTGCAAAAACTCTTTCTATTTCGTGCTTTAGTATCGGAAAATTTAGAATTGTAACACTATTACTCAGACCAAAATATAAAAAGACAGATCGCTGCGAACAACGAAGTGAAGCCGATCAAAGTACGCCAGGTGTGTACGTACACGCTTACGCCCACATACGCAAAACGAAAGTACGCCAGTTTTCGTCAGTAGCTATCGCGACTCGTGAGAGCAGCACGCATTTAGAAAATATTTTTTAACTGCTTGAAAATGCCGAGCTGTATCGTGAAAGGGTGTAAAAATTATTCTTCCAAAGATAAAAAGCGAGATCGGACCACATTTCACACGTAAGTGATTTGAAATCTAATATTTTCAATAAATCAAAATAAGTTTTTGAGGTTACTGCAAGAACTATGCAAGAAAACACAAGTGTTGCCAGAATGAAATGTTTTTATTTACCCTATATTTGGGATATATTTTAAAATGCTGCGTAACGTAATCGTTTCTTAAGATATAGAACTCAGTGAATCTTAACCGACTTTTAGAATTGAGGATGTACTTAATTCGAATATACTTTTTTTAGGGTTCCGTAGTCAACAAGGAACCCTTATAGTTTCGGTCTGTCCGTCTGTCTGTCCGCGGTTTTACTCAGAGACTATAGGACCTACAAATCTGTTATTCGCCATGAATGCACATATTAATGATGCCGACAAAATGGTATAAGTATAAAATCTTAAAAAAATATTTTTTTATGGTACCTCCCGGCCCTTGCACATCAAGCGGGGATGATATTTTTTTTCGCGTTCACCCCACCGTGTGGGGTGTCGTAGGATAGGTTTTTTAAAAATATTACGAGTATTCTTAGATCATTTTTCGATTTAGGTATCCATTTGTGAAATATGAAGTTTCAAAGCGGAAAAAATCGTTAGAGTCCAGTGTCCCCCTCTTCTACCAGCTAAACGGTTGCTTCTGGAAATGTGAAAAAATTCACGGGCGTTGGAAATATGCTGAATTTAAAAGGAAAACTATCACGGCTAAGAAGACTTCATAAAATATTGAGTAATAGTCGTTCAACTAAAAAATTATTCGGCGAAGTATAAAGGAACTTTTCGTTCAAATTCCTTTGAACGTAACTGAAATGATGTTGTTAGTTAGTGTAAAACACGTTATAAAATAAGTACTACGGAACCCTATATTGCGCGTGCTCCGATACGCACTTGGCCGTTTTTTAAATGTTTATAATTACGCAACGGAAGATCTTCGCTGTTTGTGAACCGATTTTTTTAATTGGTCTTAAAATTGACGCCGTGAAATTGACTATTTACAGTTTTATTAATAAATATTAATACAACAATATAATAATATAGTATCTAGATTATGGACGTAGGTCCTGTTGTGGCGGGAAATTTAAAAATAAAACAGCCTTTTTGGGTTTTTTTTGTCAGGGCGAGCGAAGCGAGCCCTATTGTATTCCACAACCTGAGCACTTTTGTGGTACACTTTACGGAAAAACTATCAATCCTATGGATTTGTGCTTTAGCATAATAATTTGTATTTATATGTAGATTTGTTATCATCGGTAAGTCAAGGTTTGGTTACTATGAAAATTAAAAAAAAACTGCCTTTAAGAATTACCACGCAGAAAAACGACGCGAGCCCTCACAAAGCTTGGCTTTAGCTAGTTTATTTAATATTAGCGATCCGCTCCGGCTACGCACTGGACCACGGAGGCATACAATATACATATATACGTATATACACACATATATGCATACTTGAAATTTGGCGCATTTGTCCAGCCGCTGATATAGACTAACATAATTATACGAAAACTGGGCATTTAGTGGAAATATTACGTAAATACGGGTCGAATAGGGATAGTTGTTTAGATCAAAAAAGGGGGTTACCCCCTTTTTGAAGTCGGTTAAAAAATGGTACTTAATATTAATTTGTAAAGAAAAAAATAGTAAGTAAAATAAACTAATTTGATAAATCGTAACAAATTTAATTTCTGAAACACTTTTTACCCATTTCATTTTCCCTACCGTCCCACTTTTTACCGACGACTCACTCAGGACGACGAATAAATTTAAAGTGATAATATAAAGTATCACGATGAATTTATTAATAATAAGTAACGTTATTTTTTATTAATAAATAAGTATATACAGGATGTAACAAAACTAAGTGATAATACTTTAGGGTGTGTATGTGTCCCTTACATAGAGCTCACTGTGAAAGTAGCAGCGCTGAAAGACAATTTTTTTCCATACATTTTTAATTAAATACCGCATCGTAAAAAAATGTCAACTCTAGTACAAGTATGACCTCGATCAGGTGATCTGGAAGTTAGGGTTCAGTAATGAACGATATTTTACTTTTGAAAGAGAAGCGTGTTAGATGCATTATTACGTTAGAATTTAAAAAGTGTAACACATTTACATATTTGATTTCTCATTAAAAATAATGTAAAAGTAATAGATTTTACATCATTTTGTACTCAAAATAATTATTTTTTATTATTAAATAATAAAATTATTTCATACGATTAATCTAAAACAATAATGTAAAAAAGAACATTAAAATAAAATCATAAGAATAAACTTAGAATCTTATTTTCCTTGGTTAATTATGCGGAACCACAAAATTAAAAAGTATGTGGAGCTAGTAGCCATGAATGAAAAATTTTCGACGCATTGATTGATTGGTTCACGCGTTCGAATCTGGTCAATGAATGAAAGTCCACGTGGAGTAGTGTACAGTAGTGGACAGGGCTGTAACTCAAAAAAAAAAAATTCAAATATTTCAAATGCGTTTTTCTCCATAATCGGGTTGCGTACAAATATTTAGTACTGCTTTTTGGATACACCTTAACCCTTGGGTTAAGGTGTATCCAAACTAAGCGGACTAAATGATAATAATTAACTGAGGTAATTCTTGAATTACCTCAGTTAATTATTATCACTTAGTTTTGTTACATCCTGTATATATTTTGTTTAATTGATTTTGGGGTAATTTGAATAACATGGCAACACTAGTCCACGCACCACATGCATAAAAAACCAGCTTCACTCGCGTTGTTCGCAGCGATCCGTCTTGACTTTTTATTTGTCTGAGCCATAGGTCTGAGCACTATTATAATAACTGAATTCAAACTGCGGAGTTAGTAATCATAATAATATATTGAACAGTAATATTATTAACAAATTAAACTACAACAAAGTAAAATCTTTGACAATAATTCACAAACATTTTGAGTTTAAAAATAAAATCTATCACAGCAATTAGCGAATACATAATGATTAGAATAGTATTATTATTAGTGTATAATATTATGGAAGACATATTTGGTCATCTTTGCATCTGCCTGAGGCAAAAATATTAAGATAATGGCTAATGCTAATCAGGGCCGATTTTAGCACTACTAGCGCCCTGGGCGAGATTTCTTCGGCGCTCAGGGTGCTGGTAGTGCTAAAACAAGGCGGCGCCCCTTTTGTTCGCGTTCGGCGCCCCTTTTCATCCGGCGCCCTGGCCGGTCGCCTAGCGCCCCCCCTAACGCCGCTACTGGTTACTATTATACCTATCACATTATATTGTTTACTTATAGCTAATTTATTGTTATTGTCTTTTTAAAGCAATATCTCATTTTTATTCTCAAGCAAAACTATAGATTGACTTGAATTTTAAAACAAAATCTCTAATACATAAGTACCATTAACATTTTTAGTTGAAAGCGTATATAAATGATTTCATCTAACAGTTTATACTTACTTCATAGTTCACATCTTTGTTGATACTTTGTACTTGATATTATTATTTGCTTTTGTGACATTTTATAACTTTATCTCTGTAGCCTGTATTGTGATTGGTGGATTTTCAATGGCGTTCTTATTTTGAATCAGTCGTAGTTCTCTAGCGGCTGCCGGGATTTTACCAGTGGGATAGGTCTCTGAATAAAAGATACAAAATTAATAGATAAAATAGTGTTTTTTGTATGCGATAATAGGTTAAACTAAATGTGCTTGCTAATTAAAAATAAAAACACAGCAACTATAGGTCTACCAGAATCTGATGGCAAAAAGTGAGAAAATAAATTGACTCTAGCAATACCGGGGTAATTGGAATAAAACATTTTGATCCTTTTTTTTCTTATAGCGGCTAATTATGTGTGTTAAACATGCAAATATAAAAATTTATCCAATGATCAAGGATATTTTTTGAAAATCTGCTGTCAAAAATTGCCATCAGATTCTGGTAGACCTATAACTATACAAGGTCTACTTGTAACTTAATATTCGGGACTTAACGCGACTTATTCTAGTAGTAATGCTACTAGAATAAGTCGCGTTAAGTCCCGAATAATAAGTTACAAGTATAATGCAACGCGAAAGTTTAAAAGTTCATAAGGTCTACTTGTGTTTATCTGACACATCATGAAAGTCACTTGACCACTGACCTCCATTATACAAGTACGCTGGACTAATGATATACTTTGAAATGACAGCTATTTTTTGTGCCTATTTGAAGCGGAATCAGCTCCCCCAATGGGAGGGATAGGAACTAAATTTGACCATTGACCAAATATATTTGTCTATGATTTGACGTAAAAATGACGTTTGAAAGTCGCCATATTGGCGCTGATAGCAGTAGTGGGAGTATTTGGAACTAATACTAGTGATGACAAACAATAACGATTAAGCGGCCATTTGCAAGTTACGTCAAGTTTACTTCTCTTCCCTCTCACTGGGGGCGCTGATTCCGCTTCAAATAGGCACAAAAAAAAGTGGGTATCATAGGTCCAGCGTACTTGTATAATGGAGGTCAGTGCACTTGACAGACAATGTGGTTATACAATGCCTAAAATATGTTTAGTAGCAAGAGATTTAAAATCTTGATTCAAGTGCGAGAGACAAGAAAGGTTGTGTTAATGTACTATCAGGAAGTTGATTCCTAGGCAGATGGCGGACCTAAGTAATTTGGTCGCGTTAAGTCAAACCCACAGACATGGATCAAGATAGATACCGCATGTCGCTCCTTTTGTATGAAAACGAGCGTGTCACTTTTTTCCTACCACTGTGACGTACCGATGATAAGAAACGTGTCCATTATCAAGGCCAACGTTTCTATTTGAATTTCTACAGCTTAATACGGCACTTTTAGGCATTTAGGCATTTTAAAATTCCGATTGACGTGCGATTCCGATAGCAGACTAAAGAACAGACTTTCGAAAGACGAGCATTGCTCGTCGTTTGGGAACGCGATATGGCACGCGAATTGCCTAATGAATCAATTTCTTCGATGGTACAAAATTTCGTTATCCGCGATAGAGCTTTAGTAAGAGTACTTCTAGCTTACCTCTGGCAGTATTGTATGTATCCTTCACGATAATCTGTAAGGTTGCAATGGTTTTCTCGAGGGTGAGTTTGAGGTTGTTGTTTGTTTTATGTGACCAGGCGAGGAACAGCGCGGCGAACAGGTCCCCTGTGCCCGTGAAGTTGGAGTCCAACTTCGGGATTTCGATCTTGTAGCATGTCACTGAAAATATCAAAACTCAAATTAGATCTTATATATAAAATTCTCGTGTCACTGTGTTTGTGCGCGAACTCCTCCAAAACGGCTAAACCGATTTTAATGAAATTATGTATGTACATTCGTTAGGCCTGAGAATAGGTTTTTATCTACTTTTTATATTGATACTAGAAATAATTTATAGGGGAAAACAACGTTTGTCGGGTCAGCTAGTATCTCTATAATATTCCAAAGTCAGTAAAATAGTTTTCTCATACTATACAAACATCAAACGACTGACTTTTGCAGACATGATCAGAGGGTTCTTATTTTAGTCATCAGCCTGCTCGCTGCTGGAAAATTTGTGGTTTATCTAGTTAGTTTTTTTATTATGAATTTTTTCAATTTCGTAATTTATTAATTGGAACATTTTTAAATATTTTATACCATTTGCAGTTTGATAGGAAGCGGACTTGATTGAACAAAGAAAGAAGCTAATATTGCAAAATATAGTACCATCGGGGTACAGATTCGCACATGTAGGCTTTATAATGTAGATATAATAATAATACCATTATTGCTAGCGATCCCGAGCATTTTCTGATCATCTCCAAGCTCTGTGCTGGACAGGGCGACAGTCTTCACTCCACGCTGGTGCAGTGCCTTGATAACTTTCACTGCTCCATCCTGGTCCTTCATGGATATACCCGTGATCAGTTCCGCTTCAAACTGGTTGGGAGTTAGTATGTCTGCTAGAGGCACTAGCACGTCTCGGTACACTGGCAATATATCATCCGGCACATACATTTGCCCATTGTCTCCCATCACTGGATCACATGCTGAAATCATTTATAAATATATTAGGGAAGATGCGATATTTTTATTTTTGTGTTTGATCACAAGTATATTAAAAAATTAAAACACTGGAATTTACTGCAAAAAATGCGGTTTAAAATTGTCAATTTAAATTTTGGCGCCAAAACCGATCTAAAGTCTGTATGACGTCACTACTGTCCTGCCCCGCGTTCCATTTAGCGTTAAAAACGATCAAAACGCTCAAAATAGGAGGCATTTTGAGCGTTTTGATCGTTTTTAACGCTAAATGGAACGCGGGGATAGCAGGTGTGACGTCACTGAAGTCTGAACGCTGTTTGATGTTTTGAAATCCGTTCTGTTTCAAGTTACTTTTAATTCGTTATTTTTGTAAAAAAAAACAATATTTTATAAAACATTAACCTTGCAGTGGCCCTTCTTTTATATATTTTTAACATTTTAATAGCAAAATTTTCGTAAATATTTTATTGTATTTTATATAAAGGAAGTTTATAATGCAACATCCATACTAATATTATTATGTAAAAGTGTGTCTGTCTGTCAGTCTGTCTCTCCGGGACCCAAGGTATCTCCATTCCCAGCTAAATTGGTTCAGCGGTTTTGTCGCGAAGAGGTAACAGACAGACACATTTTTGCATTTATAATAATATAAGTATGGACTCAATTCAAGGTCCAGTCTTTGTCTGTCATATATTATGATGTGGAAACATCCTTGCCTTGTTTAAAAATTTGTTGTGTAAATATTTTTATTAATAGTATGGGGGTAAAAGTTTTCAAAAAGATGTTAGCCTCAAATACAAAAGAAAATTTTAACCATCCCATAATATCTATCTTAAGGTCCCAGTTGGTAATATCAGGAAGGAAACAAGTACGAAAATTACAAGACAACAAGATTATTCTTTACCTATAAAGTAAATAACAGATAGTATTATAAATATGGGAACTAGATAAACATGTCAGAAGTAAATTACCTAATTGTTTGTTAAATTATGATAAGATATCAACAATCTTCTCTATTACGGGTAGTGTGCAATAGTGCAGACAGAAAATGATAAGCCGAGGTTTAGAAAATTGTAGCATTATGAATAATTTTCCTGTTGTGATGTGAACATGCCGAAAAGCTAGCTTGAAATAAATATTATAATTATACACATACTTGTGTTATCTGCTGTATTTTAGTAGTTAGTATACACTTTAGCTGATGGGCTGCAGATGCAACATTACTGACTAGCAAGATCAGCAACCTGATTTTATGAGAAAAATAACAGACTTATTATTTAATTTAAATTCTCTTGTAGCTTTTCTTATTAAGCTTCATAATATTATGATTATTTTTTACATGACTAATTAAAAGTTACTTAGTAAAAATGTACTAATTAGGAACACTATCCATACATAATAAATTATATTAAGTATGCTAATAAGCCCTCGATTGTGGAAAAAACGAGACACAATAGATTTCTATTGTTATTGGGGCACCCGGGTGTCGCTTGTGGCTTGAAGCATTATTAATGTATTTTTTAAAAAGTGACATAAAATAAACTAAAAAACAGTAGGCATTAAGGCCAACCAAAACACGAGGAAGGTCAATTATCAAGATAAACTTTTAAGTAAAATCCCTTATTTTTAATTAACCCATCAGCCCCAAGCAGCCCCCGGGCGGCCGCATAACAATTGAATGTCTATTGTGTCTGTGATTCCCACGATCGAAGCATTAAAGATATCATCTTTACTCATTTAGTTTGGAATAAAATTGTTTTGTGAACAATGCACACAAAAAGAAACAATGTATCCATAATTTTGTGAACAAGGACATATCAATAAAAATGTGCTGAAGATAAGAGACAATACTTCTAATAAGAGTAAACAAAGAATTGAGGTCAAGGAGTAGCAAGATTATTGACTGTACTATCTATTATGTGACGACTTACAACCATACTACAATATTATGACAATAAATTTCAACAATATCTTGTTTATCTCAGTAAGATATTCATATTAAATATTGATGGTACTACCTTAATTCATCAAGCCCCATACGGTCACCGGCGTCCGAGACACACTAGAATATATATTGTGTCTCGTTTTTCCACGATCGACGGGTTAAAAGATATGAGTCTTAAAAATTATTTTATTGAATAGTTGAAAAGAAGCATAATTTAAAAGTTACAACATTTTTATTGATTTATATAAAGTTATACTTACCATAAACTAGATGTGGATTCTTCTGTCTTAACTTTTGAATTATTTCTGCAATTCGCCTCAAAGAGTCTGGTGATCTAGAGTACCCTGTCAGAAAGTGTGTGTAATGATGAACATCATTCAAAATGAGGCCTTCAATGAGCTCCTCCATTTCTTCATTTTGCAGGACATTGCCTTTCAAATGTTTGTATCCAGTGTGTGTTGAGAATTGTACAGTGTTGATAGCATCAACTTCAAACCCTAAAACCTGTGAAATGTATTGAATATATTATGAATAAAATTAAAGAGAGAAAAATATTTTTAGTACTGTTGTAATTGTTAGTAATAACAATATTATTTTTGTATTATTCGCGGTAGGGTCTTTTTAAGAATAAAATTAAAGTTAAAAAATATATAAAAAATATATTGCTTTACCTGAAGCGGAAAAACTGCGCTTTTGTTTCCAACATATCCATGGACAACATGACTCTGAATCGACAGTACTTTACCTTGTACAGACATTGTAGAGTATATTAATTTACTTAAAATTTATCCCAGAGTGATAGATGTTGGTGATGTTGGAATATAACTGCCTAATGCTCTGGCAGTCGTAATATTTATGCTCAATGTTATCTGTACTTATCAGTTATTGTTCGAGATTAACTGTTCAGACACATTGATGTAGGCATTTATTTACAAACTTGCGAATTTTACGATAAACTTTGAAAACTAATTCCACTAATTTACAGCTTTAACTTGACAGAAAAGTACCGACGAGCGAGTGACGAGCACAGATTACTTACTAGTTACTACAGGTACTACCTGTAGTAACTAGTATCTAGTACCTGTCAGGAGTGTCAGGTAGTATAGGTATGTGCACAGATTAGAGTATATAGGTATGTGAGGTATATTGTTAATTGTAGAGGTTGTAGAGTGACGATCAGTGTTGCCAGATGGTCTCGGCGACGTACCCCTGAACTAATTTGATTTCCCCCCAGAAATCCCCTAGAATACCCTCACCAAGCGGATGGTGGCATGCCGCGATTTTTTGAAGAGGCGGTCATGTTGAGAAATGATGGGGATATTACAAAAAGTATTTATAATAGAACATTGATTGACAGGTGCAAGTTTAATTTGCATTTTGGTTACAGAAGACTTTGGTTATAGATTAGTTTCGACATAAATTCTAAATCACAGGCATGTACCATTACACTACCAGCGAGATATTACGATATCAAACGTGGAAAATGGTACATGCTCATTAGAGGGGCTTGATATAACTATTCAGTTTTCCTGATTAGGACGCCGCGCCGCGATTACTTTTTCTTTTAATATTCAATAAAAATATATTACTAAACTTTATTATTGCTGCATCTTGTTACTTATGGCTAAATTTATTCCTCATCTTTTCAACATTTCGAATCTCGACCTCGATTAGTTGTTATGGCGCTCAAGTAATTTAAAGATGGTAAAAAAACATTATTAAAAAACATTAGGAACATGATATATGGCAAAAAAACTGTATTTGACGTGTTTTTTGAATTTCCCCTAAAAAATCCTCTAAATATATTTTCCCCCTATTTTGCCCCTATCTTGGTCGAAAACCCCCTAAATCTAGGGGGAAATCCCCTGATCTGGCAATGATGACGACGATGACGAGTGACGTCTGACAGTAGATAACTGTCAAAAACGTTATCGTTCCATTTTACGTTAACTATTTTTACCAAGCAGTGTTAAAAGTCTAGTTTCAACTTTCAAGTTTCATATTATAGGCTACTAGAAAGTTTTTACAAAGACAGAAAAATAATCAAGCTACAATTCAGATAATATAAAAATTAAAAGGACATTAAATATGAATAGATAATAAATGTTCGTAAATGGAACGAAGACCATTATCAGCTGGTTCTTGTTGGGTTGGTTGATGGTTCTTGGTTGATGTGTTTAAAATTTTAAATGTCAAGAAATGACAATATCTATCAACCCGCTAGACCGTCTCCTTGTGAGTCTATTATTCGGGTATTCGTTGCCCTAGGTTAAATTTTAAGTGTTCTGTGATATCAACAGTTTTGCTGCTTGATAAAATCAGTATTTAATTCAAATAAAAACTATAAATTCTTATCTGCTACCTTTAAATTTGCTTTGCATATAGCAGACATTTGTGTGCCATACTGATTCTGAAGTTAACACACTCAAGATTGGAAAGTTTTCTGCCTATTACTCTATTTTGATGGTCAGTTAGAATGTTGTCGTCTCTGATAAAAGAACACCAAGCTAAACAAGCTGCCAAACGAGTCATTCAAGGTATGATAACATTAATTATAAGCTTATCAAATCTGTGTTTTCTATACAAAATATCTATATAAAACACTAATAATTCCCAATGAGGTTATCTTAATCTGTGCTAATTCTATTAGCAGTTGATCTTTAATCAATTGAGATTTGTATATTTTTTGTGTATTCTAGAACAGAAACGAAAAGAATGCATCACAGCTGCCAATGAGTTAACCCAGGCACTGGTAGATCATCTTAATGTCGGGTAAGAAATATATTTTTAAAGGTATTTTGGTTTTTTCTCGTCATAGTAACTTGAACTGTCCCATGTCATTCCATGTACAACTTTCTTCCACAACTCACTGAATACATATTTATAAAATATTTAATTGTATTTCAGGGTAGCTCAGGCTTACTTGAATCAAAAGAAATTAGATGCAGAAGCAAAGTTATTACACCAAGGAGCTATAAACTTTTCAAAACAGACACAGCAGTGGTTAGCACTTGTCGAGAACTTTAGTAGTGCGTTAAAAGAAATAGGTGATGTCGAAAATTGGGCCCGGAGTATAGAGAGTGACATGAAAATTATTACTGACACACTGGAAAGGGCTTATGAAACCACTCGGGAGACACCTAGTAATAGCACACAATAAATAGTAACCCAAGAGTTTGTATTTACTATTTGGTTTCTCATAAAATTATCTAACAACGTCAAATTAGATTATAATCATATTATTTATGTTTGCAAAAGAATTGCATTGAGGGGTTGACTAAAGCAAAATATATGATCTTATACTTAATTCCTTTTTATACTTCATAAAAAGTTACAATTTGTTTCAGTTTTTTAACATACATACTTACTAAATTATATTTGCGAAGGTCCGTACTTGCGAATACACAATATCTCAAAATTTTCTCAATAGAAAAAAATTACAAAGATGCATCTAAATGTCAGGAATACAGTCAAACCTGGATAAGCTAGAGTTCAAGGGAGCACAATCTCATTCTCGCTTATAGAGGTTTCTCACTAACCCGAGTTTCTCGCTAATGCAGGTACATGAGTAGCGTTTCTCTCTTATCGAGGTACGCAGCAACGACAAGTCAAAAAATCATGCACTATATAATTTTATTTTATTTAGAACCCTTTTACACTTAGTAAAATCGTCAATTTCCTTTGGTTTTCTGTTTTGAATTTTGAATGTTTTTCTCTAACTCATAAATTTTTCCAATATTGCTTGATCAACAACCGCCGCGTATTTGAGTTTTCATCATTGGCGTATTCAAAGTACTGATGGATGGATGCTTCCATGTCCATCAGAGCACTCACTTTAGAGTCTTTTGATTTTATAATTTAATAATAGGCGGATCCTCGTAAATTAAACTCCCTCTAAAAATAATTACATTCCGCGATTTTCCGGATTCAAACGCATTCACTATTTTAAGTTTATCACTTAATGACAGTACTTTAATTTTCCGTTTTAACATGATACAGAACAGAACTTTCCTTCTCTGCAATTGATTAACTATAAACTGAGCAAGTCCTTTCGAAGAGAATTCGATAAAATAACAACGTTATTTAGTTCCACGAAATAGAATGGGTACAATATTGAGAAAACAATACAATACAAAAACTGTGCAAAAACAATGGTAGGAAGTTTCACGAAATTTAAGAATGAGTCATAAAATAGTAGATGTTGAATATTTATCGAGTTATTAAGAAAAAAAAACTAACTTGGTTCTGATTCCGCGTCGTTATTTTTCACCGCAAAATATGAAAGACGGGCCGGGCCGCGGGGGCGGCGCGGTGTGAAGTTTATCTTTCGTAAACGTACCTACAGCGGATTACTTCGACGCTATATTGATTAACTTTTCAATACCTAATTCAATTTATTGACTGGCAATTTTAGTCAACATTGCTATTATACAGGGTGTAACAAAACTAAGTAATAATACTTTAAGGTGTGTAAGTATCCCTTAAATAGAGTTCACTGTGAAAGTAGCAGCACCGAAAAAGCATTTTTTTTTTAATTTGTATGGCAGCGTGTTGAATTTGCTTTGAGGCGGTCCCCCTACGGAGATGCCGTAATTTACCGCTTTTTAGAGCTTTATAACTCAATTTGAAAGCTACAAAATTATAATAAAAATTCACCAATAATCTTCAGTATACGAATATTCCTTTCCACTTTACTAATTTCCTATTTTTGTTCATTATACTCATGATATCAGCTTCCAAAGTAAAACCAATTTATTAAAATTTAAGCATACATTCAGCATCTCCCTAGTATTTACAAATTAGGTACCTACAAGGTACCTACATACTTTAATTTGAAACGCCAATAGATCGACAATATCATAAACTACATGTTCCACGTTTTAATTTTTTTTAGGTCAATTTTGAACTAAGATACTTAGGTAAAAAAGTAGGGTTTTGGTCACTTTGGTGCGATCTCGGCAACGCGGCAAATGTATGGTCAAGGTCATTTGCTCGGGGGACGGCCTTAAATACAAAATATAAAAAAAAAGTTACTCAGTCTTCAGTGCTGGTACTCTGTGGTGAACTCTGTGCAGGGGACTCATACTCACCCTAAAGTATAATCACTTTGTTTTGTTACACTCTGTCTACGAATAATAAAAACTACAGCCTGTATAAGTGCCACAAAACAATTTAATATTATAGTCACATAGTTGAAGAATTGAGAATTCCAAGACCTTAATTTGAAATTAGAATTGTCGATGATGTTTTAAATAAGTCAGTAGGTGCCCGATTGCATTTAATTAATTATGGCGGGCTAATGGAAGAGGTGGTATTGATTTTCGCTTATCGTTTACAACGGTGCCGGCTGCGAAATCGAAAAAGGATTTCAAGCATTCAATTTATTTTCTTTGGTTTTCAATTAAAAGAAGCAGAAATTAGGTTAACTCTTTAATTGCATATTTAATATTCATGGGTAAGAATAAAAACTGGCCAAGTGCGAGTAGGACACGCGTATTTCATGCGGTTCCGTACAAAACTAAAATCGTGTCTATATATTTTGCATAGTAGCTCTATCTTTTGGTATATCTATTATAGTATTCTGTAATCAATGTTTTATTTTACTATTTATCGGTATATACAGGGTGCAATTAAACCTACCGGCCAATTTTTTTTAGGGTTTAGGTATCATTAGGAGAGTCCATTTAACCAAAAAAAATAATAAAAATAGGGGGTGTTTTTTTTATAATAATATATTTATCCCACTTAAAATCGTTGCAGAACGGTCACTTCGCGGCGGTGAGTAAAGGTCACAGCACACATATCAACTCGGAAAGAGATCGTCACCGTATCGCCTTTCGCCTCGCCGTCAACCAGGCGTCAACCAGGCATCAACCTAACGTATGCACGTAACCAAAGCGTATCAGTAGCGCCTGCACGTCAACTCGGCTACGGCTAGGCGACGCCTCGCTTACGGCTCGGGGAAGGGAAAAGGGGCAAGGGTGGACGAAGAAACGTAAGCTTGAGTACGGAGAGACGTAAGCACGGGGACGACGAGCCGTAAGCGGGTTGACTGCTAGTTGACCACGCGTCGCATCCCGGTTCGGATCCTGTTCCGAGGCGAGGCGATTACGTTACGGTTCCGCTTAGTGTGCGTTGCAGTAGGGAGTTTCATACAAACAATATTGAACGGCTCGAGGCGATACGGTGCCGATCCCTGTACGAGTTGATATGTGTGCTGTGACCTTACAGCGGGAGTGACGCGGGAGGTCCGTTAATCGTGGTGTTTTTAGGACAACTTTCGGAAGCTATTTCTCAACATTTTAGTACTGAGTGATTATAAAAGAAAAAATACGTGTGTTTTTATTTTTAACAAGGATCAATATATCGAAATTTGGCCGGAAGGTTTAATTGCAACCTGTATATAGCGGTAAGAAAAAATATTTCTCTAAAAGTTTCAACTAGTTAGCTATCGCCGTAGTAGATATTCTGTCTATTGTACCGTGCTATTAAGAATCACAGTTCATAAGAAATGCCTTATTTATACCTACCAAGTAGAGTGGTAAGACCTCGATGGGTAAGACAGTGCTCTCGGCTAATCAAATTGTCTGTTTGCACTGTCTAGCGAGACTCCTACTTGTTTCTCCTACCGAGTAGATCAGCGACTACTCGGTAGGAGTAACAAGGGTCATTCTGCATACAGCCTGGTGAAAGACAGATATAGAGTAATTTTTACCTAAGGATAAAAGAATACTATAGATACTAGAAACTAAACATTTTACATTCTTTGTATGATTTCAGCAGGTCTTGTCCAAATTGTAGGAAATGAAATAGCAAAATCACCCACTGTTTCCTACAGTGGGTGATTTTGCTATTTGCGTAGCTGAAAGTGTTTGTTTAGGCAGTGTCCACGTGTAAGAAAATCTCTTTATTGTTGTAATCTTTATTTACTCTTTCCAATACAATTAACAGTCTTTATACGTTATCCAACTTACAAATAAAAAAAATACTCTGCGATAACTATAGGTAGGTACAAGGGAACTTAGCCAATACTTTTATTTATATAATCATCAATTAAAAATCTATAACATAAGTGAACGATTAGAACTCGACATTCGACGCCTGTCATCTCGATTCTATGCATTTTGATCGGCGATTCTATAAAGAAGAGATAAAGAAAACGTGTTGCCTAAGCTTGCTTGGTTTGTCTTGTCTTGGACATGTTATGCCCGTATTTTTGGTCAGTACTCAAGATGCATCTTGGTCTCAAGACACGGTTCAGGCTCTGAGATTGGTTGGCTGTCAAAATTTGGACCAATCACAGAGCCGAACTGCGTCTTGAGACCAGGTCGCATCTTAAGTACTGACCAAAAATACGGGCCTTAGAACGTCACATAATAGACAAAAACGGTAGACCTACTAAAATAAACGCTGCGTATTTTTTTTAGTAAGGAGGTACGTTTCTTCTACACTACTTGCCAAGTGATGGCGATATCAAATGCTTTTCTTCTCTGAATGTGCAACGCCAAACTGCGCCTTCATCTTCTCCGTGAATTCTGGGTCGTCCCAGCCCCACAGATGGTGGGTACCATCACCAGTTCTCTGTGATCTCTGCTTGATGATCTCCGGCGATACTGTCTTTAGGTCGTAGGCTTGACCGATCTGAAAATAAATGAAACTTCATATTCCGTGTTCATACTTATAATAAATACAAAAGTGTACGCACTTCACGCCTAAACTGCTGAACCAATTTTATAGTATGGAGGTCTATAGTTATCGCGATACTAAGTACCTAACTAGTATAAATTATTATTATTAAATAAATATACTGCGTATCAGTTTGTTAATCGTGCGGGAACCTCACAGAAAACCGGCGTGAAACAGCGCTTGCGCTGTGTTGCGCCGAGTGAGTGAGTTTACCGGAGGCCCAATCCCTTACCCTATTTCCTTCCCTACCCTCCCCTTTCCCTACCCTCCCCTATTACCCTATTCCCTCTTAAAAGGCCGGCAACGCACTTGCAGCTCTTCTGATGCTGCGAGTGTCCATGGGCGACGGAAGTTGCTTTCCATCAGGTGACCCGTTTGCGCGTTTGCCCCCTTATCTCATTAAAAAAAAAACCGTACTTTTTCTTTCTTATCCTTCTTCAGGACTCTAGTACTTATACTATCCTATACAAAATTTCACTTCTTACTTTTTGCCTTCTCACCCTTCGTTCAGATTTCGCTTGTGTAACAAAAAGTAACGCTGCCCATTTTTAAACGGAATGACTAGAATTTAGATCGCAGGGGCAATTTATTTTAATAAAAGACCTGTGACAAAAATAAAAAATGGCCCCAGAGGTGTTAAACTAGGCCATCGCTTTTGACTTCGCTTCAGTCTTTAATCAGTCTGAATTCCATCTTAATTAAAGTATTTATCTTGCTAAAGCTCTTTGCTCATTATAAAATACAGGCGCTTCTGATACTGGCTGTTATTTCACTACTTTTAGTTTCGCTTTAATTTATTCGCGTAAGTTTTAAATCTACTTTGGAATCAATAATCCGCGTAAAAGTTATAAATATTTCTTTTTGATATACTTAAGTAAATAAAGCTAACTGCAACTTTTTCAATTAAAATATTAAGCTGTCATTGTCTTATTCCAATTTTCCAAGTTATAAGACAAAGATAGCAACATAGATCAGTTTTTAACCGACTTCAAATAATAGTATTATAAAAAGATAAAATCGACTTCAAAATTGTACGTTATTACTTACCTATTAGTTAAAGTATTACTTATTAAGAATTAAAATTCCTTATCTCAAAAACTTCAAGTCGGTTTTATTTCTTTAACTAGCTGTGCCCCGCGGTGTTACCCGCGGTTTAAGTGATATATAATAAAATACTATGAAAAGTACCAATAATAGGGTCAAAACGGGACGATACATGGTTCTACATATAATGGTTTATGGTAGTGATGATGATGATGATGAATGTAATTTGCATAGTAGCATATGCTTTCCGTTCTTAAAACAACGTCGAAACTCCCAAACTTGTATCTATAAAGAGTCAGGAGTTCTCTCAGCACCTTCCGAACCATCGTATACCTTGGTGCAAAATATTGCTTGTTGGTAGCATATGCTTAGAATACTGCTCACAAAACCGAAGTCACCACTTGTTTCCATATAAATTTTGAGGAGTTCCCTCGATTTCTTATGGATCCCTTCATCAGGTCACCACTTTTATGAATATGGTACCAAATTGGGATGATAACCTATACACCAAAAGAAAAAATTTGAAAATCGGTTCACAAACAGCGGAGTAATCGTTGAACATAAAAAAACGAACATAACACCTCCTCCATTTTGAAAGTCGGTTAAAATTGTAGCCTATGTGTTATTCTGATTATATATCAGAATTTGATTCCGAGGCAGTTGACAGACCAACGTCATTTGGTCGGATCATGTCAATTCAATGTTAATTGTGATCTGTCGGCTGGGTTTGACGTAACGCGACCAAACTACGAAGGTCCCCCATCTGCCTAGGAATCAACTTCTCTGATAGTACATAGGTAAACAAGTGGTACATCCTTCCTACTAATATTATAAAGGCGAAAGTTTGGATGTATGTATGTATGTATGGATGTATGGATGTTTGTTACTCTTTCACGCAAAAAATACTGAACGGATTTTAATAAAACTTTACAATAATATAGCTTTATAAGCTATATTATTGTAAAGTTTTATTGCGGTGGCGGTAGCGGTGGCGGTCAGTTGGATGACTTACGGCCGTTCCCAATATTTGATCTATCTCTGGTTTTGCCCTACTAGAGATAGGAATAGCTCTCATTAGACATTAGAGACATATATTTTATGTCAATTCAATGTTAGCTGCGATCGGTCGTATGTCAAACCAGAGATAGATTGAATATTGGGAACGGCCGTTAGAGTTCTAGGAACGACACAGACACACGCGGCCACGCAGCCAAGCCATTCAACTGACCGCCACCGCCACCGCCACTGCAGACCGCGTCTGTCTGGGAGACGCTTTAAAAAGTTTTAATTTTACAGAAGACAATAATTCCAAATTGAAATTAGGTACTTAAATATGAGATTTTCATTTGTTTTTCTTATTGTTAAAATGAAGAATTTCTAATGAAGAAATTCGATACATTTTAAAATTTTATTACAAAAAAGGTAAAAATGCAACACAAGCCGCGAAAAAAATGTGTGATGTTTATGGACCTAATGCAGTATCTGTGAGAGTAGCACAAATTTGGTTTAAGCCTTTTCAATCCGGAAATTTCACTGACCTATTTACAGATACATTATACACTTGTATAATGGAGGTCAGTGGGAAATTTTGATATCAAAGACAATGATATATCATAGATCAAAGATGCACGTCTCTCTGGTCGCCCTGTTACGGACAAAATTGATGCCATCTTTGAAAAAGTGGAGCAAGATCGGCATATTAGTAGTTACGATGTAGCTGAAGAACTGGGGATTGACCACAAAACGGTTTTGGCGCATTTGAAAAAAGCTGGGTACACAAAAAAGCTCGATATTTGGATTCTCTCATTGAATGAAACCTAATGAACCGTGTACTCATTTTTATTTCGACGTAATGAAACCGAACCATTTTTGAAGAAGCTGATAACTGGTGATGAAAAGTGGATCACGTACGACAAGAACGTGCGAAAAAGATCGTGGTCAAAGGCCGGTCAGGCTTCACAGACTGTGGCGAAACCCGGGTTAACTCGCAACAAGGTGATGCTGTGTGTGTGGTGGGATTGGAAGGGCATTATTCATTATGAGCTGTTACCGCAAGGCAGGACCATCGAGTCTGAACTGTACTGCGAACGACTGATAAGATTAAAGCAAGAAGTTGAGAGAAAGCGGCCGGAATTAATCAACAGAAGGGGTGTGGTTTTTCACCATGATAACGCTAGACCTCACACATCTTTAGCCACTCAGCAAAAATTACGGGAGTTTGGCTGGGAGGTGTTAATGCATCCGCCGTATAGTCCTCACCTTGCACCTTCAGATTTCCACCTGTTTCGGTCGCTGCAGAATTCCTTAGGCAGTGTCAGGTTGGCATCACAAGAGGACTGCCAAAACCACTCAAGTGGCAGTGTTTTCATCAGAATCCCCAAAATTTTTATAGCAATGGGATCATGTCCCTACCAACAAGATGGCAAAAAGATATCGAACCTATATACTTTAGTCAATTGTAAATAAACTTTATAAAAAAACCTTTTGAATTTTTACATAAAATGCGAAGAAACTTTTTCCGCAACCTAATTATTATTCATTGAAATGTTACAATTTTAGGATCGAATATTGCATTTATTAGAGGACGCAATTTTATTTTTGGGATATGTTAGGGGAAATATAGGGGTCATAACAAATTATGATTTCACAATTTTTTTGTAAGACGTACAGTTTCCGAGATATCGCGAAAATAGTGTTGTCACCCTTTTTTTCAAGATGGCGGCCGGGGGACAAGGGTGGCGACCCCACAAACTTGAGGTTGAGCTTCTATTGACCCCCCCAACATATCCCAAAAATAAAATTGCGTCCTCTAATAAATGCAAAGCTCATGTAGCATTTCAATGGACTATAACTTAACCTACGCGTTAATACTAGGACCGTAGGTATATAATAATATGTCACTGCGTAGTGCGTATATGTTAATTTAAATTACATGGGTGCTTGAGAGCTTTGACGTAGGTATGAAATATTACTCAAAGTTGAGGCATGGAGTGTTTGAAATTCTGTCAATAAATAATATTAATTTAAGCCACATTCGCGTATCCAATTTAGCTGCCTAATTATTCTGTTACAGAATTTCGAATGCAGGATACATGTAGGTATAACATCCTACGGAATAAATTATTAAGTGATATCAAAATTTGATCCCACTTTGATGTCGAACGTAGACAGACGAATTGATAGATATATTCAGTAACCAGTTCACAGCTACATATTCTTAACTTCAAGTATAGCTTTCATGATTTTCTTTTACTTTCTGATCTAAGTATTTGTTTTTTAACCCGTTGAAAATATATGTACATATTATGTTTGATAACCAACGATACTGGTGCTGGTAAGGACTTTATCGGTAGGTGGTAGTAGATAATAAGTATCTGATTTTCCGGATGTGGAACACGTAGAGTTTTGTATAGGTCTACCAGAATCTGATGGCAAAAAGTGAGAAAATAAATTGACTCTAGCAATACCGGGGTAGTTGCAATAAAGCATTTTGATCCTTTTTTTTTCTTTTAGCGGCTGATTCTGTGTGTTAAACATGCAAATATAAAAATTTATCCAATGATCAAGGATATTTTTTGAAAATCTGCTGTCAAAACTTGCCATCAGATCCTGGTAGACCTATACCATCGAAGATTCATAGACAGTTAACAGACCTGTCAATTCAATGTTAGTCGTGATCTGTCGGCTGGATTTGACGTAAAGCGACCAAATTACTTCCGCCATCTGCCTATGAATCAACTTCTCTGATAGTACAACCATCGTTACTTTACTGTTTCACTCGAATATACTGATATGCTAAATATAGGTTTACCTCGCCGTCAAACAATAGTTTAGGGAGATATATAATGTTAGAATATTGTGCAGTTTTTTTTTAAATAAATTTAAATAATCAGCCAAGTGCGAGTCGGACCCGTGCACGAAGGGTTCCGTACCGTTATAGTTCAAAAATAGGCCAAAACTTGTGTTTTTTGTATGGGAGCCCCCCTTAAATTTTATTTTAATATTATTATAAAATATTAAAGTACACATATAATAAAGGACTTTGTGAAAATTCAAGTGTCTAGGTACCTGTTGCCGTTATTGATATAGAGCAAAAAAGGCTAAAAAAATCACGTTTGTTGTATGGGAGCCCCCCTGAAATATTAACTTTATTTTGTTTTTAGTATTTGTTGTTATAGCGGCAAGTTGCAACAGAAATACACAATCTGTGAAAATTTCATAAGTCTAGCTATAGCGGTTCTTGAGATACAGCCTGGAGACGGACAGACGGACAGACATCGAAGTCTTAGTAATAGGGTCCCGTTTTTACCCTTTGGGTACGGAACCCTAAAAATGTGCGATTAAACGTAGTATCAAATAACCGTATGACGTATCTGCAGGAGATGGAACATGTTTTTACCCTAATATCATGCAAACGTTATCAGAGTGATCTCGCCATTATCATCACCATCGTCAAGGTATTTTCACGACAAGGATGTAACGAAGAGACAAATAATGTTTCCGTCAACGCACTCTGACATTGGCGAATCACAAGGAGCCAATTTTTAAAAAGAAGAAGAAGACAACTTATGTCATATCTTACCCAAGCCATGGCGTCGATGAACATGATGGTGGGGGTAAGCATGTTCCACAGCGGGTGCTCGGTCGCGCGGTAGTCCCAGGGGAAGGTGTGGTGGTAGTTGTGGAAGCCCTCCACGCAGACCAGCCACACGCCGATATTTTCCCGGGGATTCAGTGACCTGAGTGCGTAGCCAAGATAGAAAACGTCTATATCGCTCGTCAAATTCATATTAACGAACGCTTATGTCAATTCCATACATTTTGATCGGCGATTCTATAAAGAAGCGATAAAGAAAATATCTTGGCAAAAGTGCCTGGGAATGTAGAGAATGAGTGAAAACTTATTTTGGTCCAAAATAGACTCTTTGGCAATAGTCATAAAAGTGAAAGTGACTATAGCTTGTTTGGGATTTTTGTTGCTTTGTACTGAGCGATAAAGACAAAAGTACGACAAATACCGCGTTATCCAAACTGATAACACATTTTTTAAAAGTTCTTATGTACTAGATCACACCCGCAACTCCATTGCGCTAAAATTCGTCTATCGCGCGGGAAACGTACATTTTTCCGGGATAAAAAGTATCCTATGTCCTTTCCCGGGACTCAAAGTATCTCTGGTAACACACAGACAGACAGACAGACACACTTTCGCATTTATAATATTAGTATGGATAAGTTCTCTTAAATGAAGAACCGTTATGCTGCGACGCAAGTCGCAACACACATTTTTTTTAAAGTCTTTATTATTGAAATTATATTCATTAATGTATCACAATCCACTCACTTGTCATAAGGCCTGTAGCCATATTTGTGTGCGAAGCTGTTGACGCTCCATACAACGTTGATGCCGCAGGTGTATCGGAGTATCGTCGGTATGAAGAAGGCATTCAGCCAGCTCTCATTCCAGCAGTACACGGGAATCACGGTCGGCAGCACGAAGCATAGTATCGGCATCATTATTAGGTAATACCTGGAATGTATTGCCGTGAATACCAAGGGTATGGGTTGCTTTGAGTAATAATATTCGGCCTTTCGGAATTATTTTGGGGATTTGAAGAATTTAGTGGGTTAGTCATACGGCTATATTAATAGTCGGATTATAAACATACTCGAATGATAAAGGCAATATGTAGATATTATATGCCCTTATTTACATCCATATTGACAATACTAATTAGTTTCATAAAATGTTTATACTTATTAATTATTAGGCTACGAAACAACTGGGCCGATTCTCTATAATTTTTTGTAGAGACATTGACGACCTCTGTGGCTCAATTGGTTGAGTGTGTACTGTGTGGCAGCTCAAGCCGGGGGTCGCGGGTTCGAATCCCGCCGACGGAACAAAAAGTTTTCAATGTTCCCGGGTCTGGATGTGTATTAAATATGTGTATGATATAATAAAAATCTTAAATATATGTATGGTATAAAAGTATTAAATATATTTCCGTTGTCTGGTACCTGTAACACAAGTCCTTCAGGTACTTAGCACGGGGCCAGACTGACGTGGTGTGAAGCGTCCATAGATATTATTATTATTATTACATACAGTCAATCAGAGGCACCTACATATATTTACCGTCGTAAAATATACGGATACTGCAAAAAAATCTAAATCGCCGGTACAACAAAAATCGACATAGTACACCCACCAAATTGGCTTTCACCTTTTGGAAATAGTATAAAAACAACACTTACTTCTTCTGAAACATAACAACGGGATCCTCATATAGATCGCTCAGGTCCAACCGTCTACCCCCCTCTATGACCTCCGGGTTCTTCTTGCAGCACAACCAGCCCATGTGGGAGAAGAATAACCCCCGCTCTGCGTTGTGGGGATCAGCGTCCGTGTCCGCATACTTGTGATGGGTACGATGATCGCGCGCCCATTCGAATATTGTGTCCTGTATTAAAAAAAATACAAAAACTGTATAATATGACCTTGGACATTCGACAGGTTATTTTTAATAATACTTAATTGTCCCAAGCACATACGGCATTCTTGCAATAAAGACTAACTAGTACAGTACATCCAATAGGTACGTCCGCGTCTGGGACAAACTTTATTGTGATATATATATATATATATATATATATATATATATATATATATATATATATATATATATATATATATATATATATATATATATATATATATATATATATATAAATGGATTGGTATTTGGTAGGTGTACATCTTCATATGGTTTCGGACCTGCATCTCAAATTAAAGGTACAACATACTTGGAATCTAAATCAAAGGTATAACATACTTGGAATCCCATTGTCTGCCAAATCATGAGTAGCGTTCGTAGCGGAGTCTTGGCCTTGAAACTCCTGTGCGTCCACAGGCGATGCGAGCCAGCACCGATGCCCGTAGCACACATCAGGTGAACCAGAAAAGCTGGAAAATAAGTTTGTCACCTTTATAGGTTCTGTTTTCGTTCTTTCACTGCTTTTGTTAACAGTGTCGCGGCCGGTTTGATAAAAAAGAGACATTGCGTAATGCTTGTGTTTCTATCTTTCTTATTGATGTCCCAATTCAGGAATGGAACCTTCTTGTCTTCTTTGAGGGTATCCCCTGATTTCTGAGTCTAGAGCCTATAGCTATAACTGACACTAGTGTATCGACCAAGCTACACTACGGAGGCATAATGTGGGTTATAGATGATATAATAAAGCACAAAAACTTGAAAATGGCTGGTCAATTTATGTAGATGGCAAAAGAATGTTCCCTCTCATTAAAATTAATATTTAAATGTCCATTATCCATAATATTATAATTATGCGATAGTATGTTTATTTTCTTTGTTCGGCATTATTCGAGCAGGTGGACACACCTGATAAATTAAATTGACCTTGCAGATGGTGTTTAGTATAATTTTTATTGCTTGATAAAGAATTAGGGTGAAGCCAAACGAGCGTAATTTGTTAGTTGTGAGCTTGTTGTGAGTCACAGAATTTCGGTCGCGTAAAATATATCTTTTCATACAAATCATGACTCACAAAATTACGCTCGTGTGAATCAAACAGGACTTTTGTATAAAACTGAATGCAGCAGAATTTCTGCCAGCCGAAATTCTGCGACTCACAACTCACAAATTACGCTCGTTTGGCTTCACCCTTATAATAATGTTTTGGTTTTGCTTGGTTTTTGTTGGTAACTAATTCATGTTGGTGTGTCCGTCTGTAATCAGTGTGGACTGTGGAGAATCTCAGCAGTCCACACAGAGTATAGATCGGAAGAATCTGATACTCCCTGAAAAGGATAATATCGAAATTTCCTGTAACAAATATTTATGGTTTCTTTATTTGGTAACTTGAAATTTTAGTAGCAAAAAAATCTTACTGTATTATATTATCTAAATTTGCTTGATTACCGTACCGAGTAAAACAGTTAAAATCTTACCAAACACATTAGTCTGCCATTTCGCCGACGTCAGTGCCAAGTAAACACCGTACACGGAGCCAATGTGCAGGAACAGGAACCAGAAGATGTTGAACCAGACGTACTCGTATTTCTTGGGTGAGGCTTTCTTCAGGTTGGTGACGTCCTTGGCTAGACCCAGGTCGTTGGTTTGAGTGTCCGTTTCGAAGACCACCCCGCTCGGTACGGGGTCTACTAGGGGGGGCATTTTCTGGAAAATAATGCTTTTCTCTTAATTTTAGGACCTTTTTGATAAAAAAATACGTTTGGCACTCGGAGACTGCCGCGACTGAATATTGACAAACTATTAGTTGAAGCATACACCACCTGATATTAATAAGGGTCTGAGGTGGTTTAGTTGCTAAGTTAGGAATGGCAAATTACTGTTTTCAACTTCCAGCCGCTTTTTGGTCGATTCTATCACTTTTTCACTTACTCCATATGGAGAAAATGTATATATCGTTAATTATTCCTTACCTTTATTAAAACTCACTTTCTCCTAAGACTAGTTTAGACCAAACTAAACTGGATATTAGTTACTCATCCTTATAAATACTTTGTCTATAACTAAACAATAGGATTGAGAAACAGTATTTACTGAAATAAAGTGTAACAATTAAGTTATCACACTGCCACTTTAAAACGCTTGGCAACGACGGTTTAAAATGTTACTAAAATAAAGTCAAAACAAAGAGTTTATAAAATATATTTTAGAATTTGATACATAATATTATTAAGTAATCTACAAAACACTATGTTTTAATACAACGGTTAATCGGAATCAATTTTACATAAGCATAATACATTTATTAACAATATAATTATTAAATTACATTTTTAGATATATGAATATAATTTACATTATTAAATTTTTATTTATATTTAAATACATAATTCATACCTAATAGACATCATTTCGCCTTTTCAATCGCGTAACCCGCGCTGTCGTTAGCCATGCGTGATGCGGGCTGCGGCATGCGTAATTCCTGCGCATATCTTTAGTGTAATAACTTTAGTGTCACCTCTTTACCTAATAAACTTTGTACTGAATATTTGTTATGCCTATTGATAGGAAAAATAGAGCGTCCGTGGCCTAATGGGAAGACCTTTGGTTCGCACTCCTAGAGGGTGCAGCTTCGATCCCGGGTGGAGGCGTGTACCAATGAGACATTTTCTGATCTCAAGTACATAATACACTCATACGGTGAAGGAAAATATCGTGAGGAAACCCGCACATGGTTGGTCCCAGACGTATTGACTAGTTCTTTCCTCTGGACTAGGCCGACTATGTTGCGAGAATGTCGTATGTGCTTGGGCAACCATACGGTCATTTAAAAAATATTGTCCCAGGCACTACAGTATTTGAGGAGTTGTTACTTTGCTCTGAAAATCATCCAGAACGGATGCAAAGGCCTAGTTTTGATAGGAAATATCAGTTTAGTAAGACATAATCCTTCACTTTATTCTTAAGAACAGATAGCTTCAAGTATGTCCTCTAGGATAAGACATAGCTTGATTTAAAATTATCAATAATTTATTTTTAAAAGGTCTTAAAATTAAGTCTTATTCGCTCATTCACGAGCCACTGCCCAAAAGTGGAATAGTAAAAGTGTATTTGTTGGCGATTCCTGCATTTCCGGCGGCCATGATTTACGATGACAGCGACCCAAAAAGCCTAAATTCCTGAGTTAAATGTTTGCCGGCATGACAAATCCCGTCGGGCCGGAAGCGCCGCGCACGTAATATCCGGGATGGCTGACGAGACCTGCTGGATTCCAGCAAATACCAGCCTTTTGGGTTACGGTTTTAAGTTTGGCATGTAGGGAAATCTGGTGTTTACAGCGGTAACATTTTGATCCCTATGTATAATGAAAATAATTAAACAGCGAATAATTGGAAAATTCATTTGATAGGTATTAGACACAGACAGCAAGATCTTGAAACATGCTTCATACTGTGTTGCTTTAGTACTTTCTATACTCTACATTCAGGGTGTTTTTAAAGAGTTATCAAACTTTCAAAATGTACCTGCGGGGCTAAAATGGTCACATAGCAATTCCTCTCAATCAATTCACAAAATGAATTGTCAAAACTGTCAAAGTCACGAATGTCAAATTAGTACGAATTTAGACCAATTGAATTGGTCAAACTCACGAATGTCAAATTAGTACGAATTTAGACCAATTGAATTGGTCTACATTCGTGAGTTTGACAGTTTTGACAATTCATTTTGTGAATTGATTGAGAGGAATTGCTATGCGACCATTTTAGCCCCGCTGTACTCTTGAGTATATTAAGGAATTTTAGCGTATGGAGAAATTTCATACCTATACTTTAAAAGCTCTGGACACGATACAGAATTTGCTGAGGCGATATGGCGTTTTTGTTGATTATTATAATAAATCCTAGTTATATTTCAATGAAAATACGAAGCATAAGAAAAATCGTTTAGGGTGTATGCGTAGAAATTATTATAAATAAAAGTTAATGAATAAATTTATGTATAAACATAAGCCATAATATACATAAACGTTCCGATTTTCCCCCGTAATACGGTAAATATACGTGAAAAGAATTAATGTTTTCCGTGCGACTACAACTCGTCTTAAGTTATTTTACTGCTCGTTTGGTTCTTATACCGCTGATATAAGGTTTATTTTCCCATAAATTTTTGGGTAAAATAACTGAATGTGTGAACAGCGGAAAAGGATTCGGAAAGTGTTTTTAACGTATTCTATTTATTTTGCACTCGGCGACGGTTAATAGTTCTCCAAATGTTTTTATTAAACTTTATGTTTTTAGATAAACCAAATGTATGTTACATTAAAAAAACAACGGGCGGCACCCCGGAAGTGATGGCAGAAGTCAAAACTAAAGAGCAGCAGCAACATATTATTACACCGCGTAGAAAGGGATATTACTTTTTCTTTTTAGGAATTTAAATGGCGATCGAAAAGGATGATCTTCCGACCGAGCGATATAGCATGCTCGGTCAGGCCGAAGCCCACTGACGTCATTTCAGACGTTGTATTATATCTTGTCTTGCTCAGATACTTCGATAGCGCGATGCAGGATTTTGGCGCTAATTGTGGGTACCGCCTCAACTTCCTAGTTCCTCTCATACGCGCCGGCTGTTTACTCTCCCTCTGTTCCACGAATTCTCGATCAATGCACGAAGAGTTTCGAAATTTTGCTTTAGACAAAATGTACCATCGAGGAAATTGATTCCTAGGCATTTGTTTTCAACCAACGTCATTTGGTTAGATCATATCAATTTAATGTTAATTGTGATGGCTGGGTTTGACGTAAGTCGTAACGCCACCAAACTACGAAGGTCCGCCATCTACTTAGGAATCAACTTCTCTGATAGTACTAGTCCTAGGACCAAGGTGGTATAAACACTTTAAAAAATATTAAGTAACATAGAAATTGTACAATCGAGTGAAGTGACACCGATTAATGTCACTGTGGCCGAAATAATTCGATCTTGAAAAACGTTCGCGCACCGAACTGGAAACTGAAATGTTTGGTCGCCGATGTCGTTCCGATTCAGTGGTTAGGTCACAAAAATAGAGGATTAACAGCTATAAGCTTTCAATATGATTTAACTGCTTTAGTTTTCATAATTATTACAATTTAAGTAGATGACACCTATCTAAATCGCCTATAAAATTCGTTTATCGCGCGGGAATAGTAAATTACGGGCTAAAAGGTATCCTATGTCCTTTCGCGGGTCTTAAAGTATCTCCATACTTTTTGGAAAAATCGGCTTAGCGGTTTCGGCGTGAAGAGGTAACAAACAGACAGACACACTTTCGCATTTAAAATATTAGAATGGATGGACAATGGACATAATATGAGACACTTAAGACTCTTTTTGCGCGCGGTGGAACTTACGCTGCCGCCTTGTAAAGTGTCACTTGATGTCGCATAATATGCGACTACCATACTAATATTATAAATGCGAAAGTGTGTCTCTCTGTCTGTTACCTCTTCACGCTCAAACTGCTGAACCGATTTTGCTGAAATTTGGCATGGAGTTACCTTGAGTCCCGGGAAAGGACATAGGATAGTTTTTATCCCAGAAAAATGTACGGTTCCCACGCAATAAACAAATTTTGGCGCAACGGAGTTGCGGGCGTCATCTAGTATTATTATAAAGTTGGAAGTCACGCCCCCATGATAGTGCCACGAATTCTATATTCGTTGCCACGAATTCTATATTCGTCATTTTATTAACATCTTGCGGTTTTAACGCACGAATCTATACTAATATTATAAAGCGGAAAAGTTTGTTAGTTTGTTTGAACGCGCTAATCTCAGGAACTACTGGTCCGATTTGAAAAATTCTTTCAGTATTAGATAGACCATTTATCGAGGAAGGCTATAGGTTATATAACATCACGCTAAGACTAATAGGAGCGAAGAAATAGAGGAAAATGTGGAAAAAACGAGGGAGATTATTTGAAAGAGCTTATCTTACGAACTACTGGAACAATTTTTCTGTTATTTGGCACAGATAAGAACTAGACCACGTGAAGGATCGTAGGCTATTTTTTGTGGACTAAGTTGTCTGTGAAATATCTTATTTACGCGGGCGAAGCCGCGCGGAACGTCTAGTATTAAATATATTTAATGAAAAGCAATAAAATGGTTGAAAGGTAATCAAAAACGTCGATCGCAGCATACAAAGAACAAAGCGTATATAAATATTAATCAGTGTTCGACAAGCAGCTAGTTTCATATTCATTACTCAGTGGACGAGCATTAGCACCGACTTCACGAATATTTATGTTGCGCAAACTTGCTCATTGTTCCTACGTGGTCGTCAACAAACAGGTAATTAGTAATACAGTTCAATAAACTTCATTATATATAATTAGATGATGCCCGCAACATTTGTTTTTTTCCGGGATAAAAAGTATCCTATGTCCTTTCCCGGAACTCGAAGTATCTCCATACCAAATTTCGTCAAAATCGGTTCAATAGTTTCGGCGTGAAGAGGTAACAGACAGACAGACACACTTTCGCATTTATAATATTTGTATGGATAATTATCTTGAGATGTTTGACCACATATTGTATTCTAATTATACTTACGTGTTTTGGTGAATTAGTTTTGCCAACAAAGGAAGTACTATAACATACCTAGAGGTTATGTTTAAGACCACATGTTTTCGACGCCTGACAGCTGGCATATTTTAAAGAATTGGGGTTTTGTCATAGTGTATATTTTATGTCAAATTTTTCCTTAATTATCTACTTAAGTTATATCATTAGTACTTACATAATATCTCTATGTCTGTATGCATAGGAGTTTTTACGTATACCCACTCCTAAATACTGTTGTTACAAGATAATAGAAGAATAATATCAAAACTAATAAATCGCCATATTGTGGTAAGCGGTATAGCGGCAAAATTTTTACAAAATTAATAGGTTTAACATTGTTATGTTGGTCACATATTTTTCTAAACTCAGATTGTTCAGCGGCTTATAAAAGACTTACAGATATCCTTTTAAACTTCGCCCCAAATATTAATCTTGTTTATAAAGTAATTACAAGAGCCAAGAATCTGGCCGTTGCGAGATTTAAGCGGCAGAAACGTGGGGCATCCTAATAACGTTACCCTAACCGTTCACCTGCAGCGTAGACATTTTCTGTCTGCTGTCAAAAAGTTGCCAACTGAATACCAGACATAATATGTTCGCTCAGCTGTGATCTCAAATTTCTGCTTTAAATTACATTATCTGTGAACGCAGCCGTGTAAGAATGAAACGGAACACAGTAAGATAAACAAGGACGGCATATTTGGCGCTAGCGGACCGGCCGCCATTATACTTTTTCTTAGAATTCAGTCATTCCCGCGAACGACTTGCAAGCGCGACGCCAGAAGTTTGTCTTGTTTTTTTTTTGTGTTTTTCTAGTGGATTCTTTGGATTCCTGACTACAAAACGATGAACAGGTAAACTATAAACTGTATTTAATTGTTAAACAGTCTAACTACCAAGATTCCAGTATGAAATTTGATAATTAACTAGCATGCCATCTAACCCAACTAAAACTTTTGAAGTTCCCGGTATCTTTCCGAGATTCGTTTTGTAATAAAATTGAAGTAATTTGTTCCAAAACTATTTATATTAACTGGTTCTACTAATATTCTAGTTGGAATAAGTGTTTTAATGACAAAATATCTACAAAATTACCGAAATTAAGCATAAATTCGATCGCCGGTATCGAGCGAACATAATATGTCTGCTCCGCAGATCGGTAAAAGTTGGTGATTTCGCCATTTTGGTCCGGGGTTGAATAGTATGGATAGGGCATTCGGATTTTTTCTTAATTGCGGTATATATTTTTTTTTTGCATGTCACTTTTAATTACGTTGCACTTCAGTGGTTGGAATGTAGCAAAGGGTGTGCAAGGCGTTTGGGACTTAGATTTATTTTACAAAGAAATATTCAAAAAACCTTATAAAACCTGAATCTTTGTTTTTTATCAAATAAAGGGGCCTCAAATAAACCCTTTTTATACTTGTGTTTTCTTCTTTCTGACTTATAGTTAAGTGGGAAAATGTTACCGAAAATCGAGGCATATGGGACTTAGAAACATTTTCGCAAAAAATGTATTAAAACTCTAAAATTTGATTTTTTATCATAAAAAGGGGCCTAAAATAAACTCTTTTTATACTTATAATTTTTTCTCTCCTTGCACACCCTTTGCTACACTCCAACCACGATAGTATTACGATACTATCGATAGTCTATCACTATCGCAGCAACTCTAGTTCAATTGCACTTTTTCTTTGGTGGTAGTGAGCATGTTAACGTAAGAGGTGTGCGAACCCGAGGGGGAGTGCGAACCCGAGGGGAAGTGCGAACCCGAGGGGGAGTGCGGACTCGAGGAGGAAGCACGACGGGTGTGCGGATGATGTTGCCTGTTGAGGTGGAAGTGCCGGCACGTGAACGGGGAAGAGGTGGGCGGACCCGAGGAGGAAGGGGGGGACGTGGGGCTAGTAGTAGGGAACTATCAGTGGGCAGACCAACAGCCATAGATGGGTAATGTTTACTTTTTACTTGCATATTGTGTGGGTTTTTGTTCTTCTAAACATGTATTTATCTCACCGTTTTTGTTTTTAACTTATTATTCATTAAGCTAATAATCACGTAATTTTTAGGCTTCGAATTTTGAGTGTAGAAGTACTTCCAAGAGGCGAGCCACTGGAAACGCCACTACACCCAAAAAAAGACGCATCTGGGACCCGTAAGTGTATTCGCTGTATTACAAGGCTGTCTAATAAAGTATACCACCACCACTTGCTGCTTGTTAAAAACATATATATTCCACCATTTTTTGTATCACATTTTTAAAATTCACCAAAATCAGTTTAGCCGTTTTAGTGTGAAAATGGAACATACAACGTGACCATAAACGTTGTACGAAACGTCAAAAAAAAATAGTCCAAAAGTCTTATCCATACTAAGTTAGCCCTTCTAGGTACATTTTGTGGTGAAATTGTGTACTTTTTGCAATTTTTTGTAAAAGTATTTTGAAGTATTTTTCTGCATATCTGTGTATTGTTTTCATAAAATTGATAAAACAATACATTCTAAATAAAGAATTTACAATAACGTTTCAAGAAAGTAGATCACATTAGATTCTACAACATAAAATATACTCCGACCTATGAAGGTATTGGTTTTCAAGAGTTCTAAGGCTTTTGGACATAATTCATAAACTAAACACTTGTAGTTGCTATAACTTTGTATTTATTATGTCAACAACATGGTCTTGTAATAAAAACTGAATGTAATCGCATTCTTGTCTTATTTAACCTTAAAAATACCCCCAAATCTATACCTATCTTTTTGCCGGGCGCTGGCGACGCCGGTATCAGCCTATATGTTCAGATGCTCTTCTTGTAAAAAAAATGTATGAAGACTTAACTACTTTTAATTAAATACAAAAGAATAATGTTTCTTTAAGGAAAATAACCAACTATTTCTTCATAAAAGCGTTTTATTTACTATATCTTAGGGTTTAAATGGAAACATGCGGAACTTAAGTAGAACCGGCAATTTGAGCAAAATATTGTTGAAATTACAAAGGCGCACATGTTTATATTATGATACAACAAGCTAGCTTGTGTTTTGAGGAACACAACGACATAAATTACATGCACACAGGCCAAGTGGGTGCCCACTTATCCCTGTTTTTGTAACCGGAGTCGTCAATGGCCACTAAAGCGGGGGGGGCCTTTTGCAGTTGACGTCATCGAAGTTCCAAGATGGCTGCGGTTGAGGGGTTAACAATTCGAATTTGGAATACCTCTGCGATCACTAGGCCAATGAATGAAGATTTAAGGTATTTGGCGCAGACTCCCTATATTGGCTTTAAGAATATATTACACTCATTAGTTTTGTAGGATAAATCGAATGTTGAGTTTTCTAGGGTAGAGTTTGGAAATGAAAACTTCTTTAGCGGCGTTTTGAACTATTTTTGGGATGGGTAGGATGGAAAATTCGAAAGACAAATAAAGTAAATTATTACTGGCGCAGAGTTGAGAGAGTAATATCCTCTTCTCTTCCTACGCTCGGAGAAAATCTCTCTCTGTTTTTCGTATTTACTTATACCGGCACTCCCTGAGTGCAATCCGTTGTTTTTTTTGATGGACCAAAATTAGTTGAGTGTAGAAAAAAGTTTTTATGGATAGCTCAGTTTTATAGGTACTAGAGGTATCTTAGCCGAAACATTTTTATAGTTTCTATAAAAATTGCAACGGACATCCGCAACTTCAACAAGAAAATTTTTTTGTTCGATTCATCAAAGTCGAAACATTTTATTTTATACATTCCGTAAATATAGAGATCCTTTTTTTTCCAGATCAAAATACATATTTCAAAGCGTCGTTCCCCAGACTAATCTCTTTTATTTTTGTTCCCGTTCACGGGGAAGTTTTAAAAGCGGTGAGTGGAGGACGTCAGCCTTCGGCGAATTTGTCGGTGTATAATACTGTATGTACGATACAACAGATGCATTAGTCAACTTTACAGTTCCTTTTCACTCGCTATGAACATTAATATTAGGTGAAACAGATGGAAGAATTTTATGGGGAAAAATATGTTTTTCTTTTTTAAAAATTTTAGTTAAGTAACTTGATAAATTTTATCCCTAGTAATTTTAAAATTTACCAAAAAAGAAAATAATTAAGTTAATAAAGTAATAAAATAATTATCCTAAACAGGCGCTCCATTTGTCGTTTTCTGTTTTATTACGTAAAAAAGTTACCATCATTTCTTTTTTCAAAAATTTTAAATATTTATAGCATCTGATTTGCTCCATGTGTCTCTCGTAAATTTGCAGCCAACCTATAATTATTGCCTAGTTTCTTAGGCTTTTGACATGAGTTTATCTATTCAACAGCGTTGTTAGTAAATTAATATTTTGACGTTAGCTAATTAAAGCTAGTGAATAGATAGAAGTTAGTCAAAATACCCCAGAAACCGGTCTCTAGTTGAGGACAGCAGAAGCTGAAATTCCTCACAATTTTCATACTAATTCCAACTGCTAACAACTCCGTGACTCCGAAGTTATTAGTGGGGCCAACTGAGTTATCACTCAAGTTGGCTTTAACTTAAATTGCAACGGTAAATCGGACGAAAGACAGCGGTGTAGAACTTTTTAGCGGGGAAACTAGAAAGTTCGTTATATTTTAATGAAAACTATGCATCGAAATCATATTTGATTTAAGTTTGATTACGTATAGAAATAGGAAAATTTACAGCTTTTTAGAAGAACGTATGCCTAGATTGTGTTACTTAGACCATTATTAAGAACTAGATTACACCCGCTTTTTGGAGGAAATAGGTTGCGCCCAAAATTCGTTACATTTTCCGGAATAAAAAGTATCTTATGTCCATTCTCGGGATTCAAAGTATCTCCATATCAAAAAGCAAAGACGTAACAGATTATTATATTTATTACATATATTTTTTTATTACATTATGGACCCGCTTTGGCATTTATAATATTAGTTTGGATCTATTGACATCACATTAATTATGAACAGCAGTCATTTACCGCACAAAATACTACACTTATCCCTCCTTTGGGTTTCGCTGTAGTCGACTAAACGTTTGTCAACGTTGTAAAGAAAAGCAGCCCTTATAATTACAGTAAATATAAAAGCTAGACCTTCGAAACGGCACTTAAACAATGTCTGACATCTACGTCGAGGTGACACTGAGTTCATAAATCATAAGTAAATACATTTTGAACCTCGAACGAACTCACAAAAGAAAAGAAACCTTAAATGAATACGGATTGGGTTATTTTTCGAGCAGAGAGTGACCCACCAATATACGTATTAGAAAATGATTCTTGAATACCGGCTTATTTCGATTTTCGCGAAAATCTAGAGCGATATAAGTGTTTGAGGTACTCTAAAAAGAGAATAATGTTGAAGATATAAGAATTTGTTCCTTAAATTAAATAATAATTTAAGGAACAAAATATTATGCTAAAACGCTCCATGTTTCAAATTCTCCTCTGGAACGAAAACTTAATCGTATATTAAAAATATAGGATTAAATTTTTTCGCCTGTAAAACAAAATTTGATTACTTTACAAGAATTTTAATTAAAAGAAGACTGATTTATCATAATTTTATTAATTCTATAATGAGCTAACGAATGTTCGGATGTAAGGGGAGGGTACGGGGTAGAGGGTCATTGGGCCCTGCAGGGGTAACAGAGGGTCACTATCGGCCGATCACCGGTACATTTTTGTTAATAGCACCCACTAGAAGTCCGTCCATGGGCGACAGCGGTAAATTATCTATTGTATCCTGCAGTGTTAAAATAATAATTACATTATTTTCACCATGAAATAAGTGATCTGTAGAATTATTTTTTACTTTTTGCGATTGTTGACAATATTGAAGTGTTGATACGGTCGACATTCAAAAGAATATAATATTATCTTAAAATTTTGGTAAAACATAATACATACAAAAATTCAATAATAACAGATGCTTTAGAATCAAAACAAACATAGGACAATTAAAAGAAGTACATACAATATTTTAATCGATCATGACACCGAATGACGCGACCCCAAATTGTCTTAAAGTGCTTTTAAAAAGCAAAATTGTATTAAAAATGTCAACCGATTTTATTATAATTGAGCGATTTTTACGCTCGTGACTTGCGCCGTATTGTCCCTACAAAGGGCAGGGAAGGGTGGCGATGACAATCCAAATAGGGCCCCCAGTAACAGCGGGGCCCTTTGTAACAAATCTCATAGATCCACTATTGGATGTGATCAAAGACAGTTCAGTGGTCTTACCGCTGATCCCAAAATAAATAAATGAAATTTTTCGTGGCCTCAAGATCGAAGATGAATTTCGAAGCATGAGTTGAGTAAATCAATCCTATCTGACTGAACATAATGGCATTTTGAATGATATAAATGCGAATGTTTAGATGATTATCAGGGAGGTAAAAATTTATTTTTTCCACATGAATGCTGTTGATTAATTCAAACTCATTACAGTATATTCAAATATGAGTCTTTCTGTTTTAGAACTTTAGTTATAGAACTTTTTAACGCTCAAACCACAAAAAACCAATGAGTACGGTAACTCCTACGCGAACGGAGTTTGGGTTATATCTAGAATGAAATCTTAACAAGAATTTTAGTAATAAGTTAAAGAGCATAATATATGTATTACTTTAGTTCAATAAAAATATTTCAGTTCTAAAATATTTTGAATAATTTATAGTCGTACGTTCTTTATAATTACTTAACCCAACGAATTCAGCTCGAGGCAAAACATTATTATATTTTAAATAATTATATTTTGTGACATAGAAAGCTGGCCTCATTTGGCACATCATTAAAATTCCTTTTCATTGACATTGTCATTATATTTATTTAATGATTTTAACCTCTAAATATAATTATTATGAATACTCAATGGCTCAATGGTTAGATCGCTTGACGCTGGAAGGAATGAGTCAGTGCAATCTTCTTAAAAATGAATAATTTATTTAAAATAATATTATTTAATATGTTTTTTCAGTGTACTGTACACGTAAAACAATTTTCCGTGTGAAGCTTAGTTTTTTTTGCTTTAGAAAATTATCTCTGTCCAACTCCGCGAACTTTAAAACTGTGCTAAATTTTATCTGCGTATAGCTAGTACTTCCAAAATCTGTGAGGTGTAACAAACAAACCTTTTCTCTTTTTAATATTTTAATATAGATATAAAAATTTAATGTCTAGGTTTTTTGTCACAGAAAACTCCTTTTACCTATATTTTATTTGATTGGTATGAGAATATCTTTACTTGTAATTTCAGCTCTGTAGCGGAGATAATATTATTATGAAACACAAGAGCCAAAATACACATTGCAGTATTTTCACCCTATGTTTTTTGTAATGACGTACGTCGTACACTGTACTGTATAACGAGCGACGCTAAAATTAATTAATTAAGGCGTCGGAATTCACTTTTCTCTCCACTGAATTTCATTAACTATGAAAGAAATGAAAATTTTAATTATGAGCTACCTATTTTTGAAAATATATTGTCTAAAACAGGATTCCTGCATTTTATTATATTACTAAATTTGGTTATTAGTAGTAAGGTTTCGAGAGTGGTGTACCAGTAGCAGTATTATTAAATAAAATAGGCGACTTATGATAATATTATGTTAACAAATGTGATACCATAATATATATCTAAAAAAATATAATATCCGTACTTTCGTGGGTATCAACATCAATTTATAAAACGACGGATCATCAAAGAAGTTATTGTGTACCAATATAAAAAAAAGGTTAACACATCAATGAGCTTATTAAAAACAATGAAAATGGGGCACGCGACATGGGCGTATTTCATAAATCTCATCGATGATTTACGTACGGCGGGGCCCGCGGGGCCGCGGCGTGTGCCCCGAGTGCCCCGCGCGGGCCCCGCATGCCCGTGATCGGAGGGGCGAGACGCGCTGACGTCACACCGCACATGCGCAAATTGCGACTCCTTAACGTATAGTATAATGCACAGTTACAGAGTAGACGATTTTTTTATTTTAGTTACAGGTTTACAAGACTTTTTTTATTTTTATAATTACATATTTAAATAAGGAAATTACTCAATCAAAATAACTAGCAAATAACGTAATAAAGTTTAATTTTGTATGTTTAATACTAATTCTGACACTTTTCATGTAAATATCCTGATAAATAAAATATTTGTAGCAAAAGATAAAATAATGTTTAAGTTTAAACTTTTCTGGCGTTATTACGTTTACTTTACACTTTATCAATACATATGCTACACAACAATCACAAGCATTAGAGTAATATAATATTATAAAAAAATATTTTAATAATCCATTGCAGGTAAGCAATTCATTCTGTGTTCTCTGACACCAACACCCCATTATAAAATAATGTCCTTATTGTCTTAACTCTATTTTAAAGCTTTAAAACATTTTACAGTCGATCGCAAAAATACTGATTTCTCTGCCAATTTACGTTATACTGCGCACCGCAATCCGTGTCCGCGGCGGCAGCGGGGCTGGCAGTCACTCGCGAGTGCTACGCCGGCACGCTACGAGCGCTACGCTGTAGCACCTCTACGCGCATTGTGACTGTGACCTTAGCATCTGCCAGAACTGACAAGTGTTTGTGCAGTGTATTGTGCTGTTTATAAGGTGGGTGGAAAGGATCGACTGCGTTTTAATAAGGAACATGCTAGATTTTTATTGCGTTAAAATATATTTTGTTAGTATACGTGAATGGTTTGATACTTCGTATCAAAAATGTATTAGTAAATAGAGGGTTGAATGTTTGAGAGTCATTGCGTTATGAGCTTTGAAAATATTGTTATCGCTTGAAAATTATGTGTGAAAGATGCTTACTAGAAAGATGCTTACTGTATTTTTCCAGGAAGATTATGATACTACGCAATATTATTAACAATTAAGTAGAGCCAAAAACGTAATATGAAACCAACATTTCAACAGTTTTTTAAGCGTCGAATATATCGAATATATTGAAATATCAATTATTTCTTGATATACTACCTAATTATTTTTTGATTGTGACTTTTATTATTACCTCCTTTACATTTATTAGGTGAAGAACTAAATAAGCGAAAACTCAAAAGATTTTATATATAAGAAGTGACTTAAGTAAAGAAATTTTTAAGCGAAAACTCAAAAGAGAGTTCATTTCATACATAAGGAGTTGTACATTTTATATACTACGTCTCAATTACAAGGGCACAAAGGGCAGTAGGATGTTGTGGGATCCTCTCGGCTCATTAGCTCGACCTTGTCCTTTGTCTCACTAACCCAAAGATGTTCTTCCGCTGAGACACTAAAGGCACATGTTGCATACGCTGGTACCAATTAATAGTTAGTAAGATTTAGAGGTGTTTGTAGGTGCTAGGATATCTTTTTATAGCTTTTTTACTGATTTTTAAAACGCAGCACTCGTGCCATATAGGAACTATATTTTCATATTTAATTTATATAGCATAGCAGGACCTTTACGCCTTTAGCCTTATATGCTTTTTTATATATTGTATTCATTGTAGTATTGAACTTTTTAAAATTCTGTTGAAACATATTATTTCAAGGATGGCTTTCTATCTTTTTTAAGTCAGTAGTTACGAGATGGATTTAAGAAAGACATAAGAGAAATATCTAATTTTCATATTTTCCTTTTATGTTTCTTTCTACGTATCTGGAGGCCCTTTTCTCGAAGATTAATGGACATGAGAAATGTACGGAAGGTGATATTCTTTCAATTAATTTGGGAATACCTTGGACACAATCGTGTATATTTGTATGTTAATAGTTTCTCGTCAACGGCTGTAATTTATTTTTATGAAATTTAATATGTAGGTTTTGGGAGTACATAAATTTAATACGCAGGAGGTTTTGGTATTATATAAATCTATTTAGCTTTAAAATCAAATTGATTTAGATAGGCGTTATCCCTGGAAAACGTTTTTTTAACTATTAATGTTTTCCTTCTTGAAACATCAAACAAAAGTCGGTCTCCCAGGTATACTAGGTACGTATTATAATAAGTTGGCAAGCGCCGAGCTCAGCCTAATCATATCATTACGTATAATAAAATTGAGGTAGCACAATCTAAGTTTGGCAATACGCCAAAGTACGGGAAGTAGGGAAATAAAGAGATGTATTGATTGCAGGATAAGGGAAACACCGTCTAATAATATTGATACAGGGGTGTCAGACGCGGAAGTACTGTCGGCAAACAACCCTGGTGTGGCCAGTAGTATTATAAAAATATGGTCCCTAAAATGAAAAAAATGATGTTATCAATATTATAATATTACAATATGATAAATATTATCGCCTAAAGAGGCTTTTCAGATTAATAAAAAGTTTGGCAACGTACTTCTTCGGCGTTGCAGGTGTTCATGGACGAAAGTGTTAACTTGTGATGAGGCGATTCATTTGCTTATTTATGCTGAATTTTCATAATAAATCTTGTGATAGTTTTGCAAATCTGTTGACAACTAAACAAAATCGGATGAGTAGTACAGGCGCTACGATGTAACAACTAAAAAAATACATGGAAGTAATCTTAGTTCTAGCTGTGCTGTCAGATGGAAACAGCCTTAAAGAGTTGACCATAGGATTATTGAATATAATCTTATAGAATAACAGAAATAACTTTATTTCACAATATAATTTTTTTAAATTAAAATACTGTCCTTACTAATAAACGTTGTATAAGCTTTGAATAGTTATACAGTGTTTTGTTCCTGTCACACAAGTGACATTTTTAATTGGATTGAAGAAGACAAAACACTGTATAACTATTCAAAGCTTATACAGCGTTTATTAGTAAGGGGGTGTGTTTATAATTTTGCACACCGTACTCAGTTGATGGGTGTTCATTATGTTGGAACACCTTGTATCAGATCCAGGAAGAGGGGACATACACCTGCGGAACGAGTATGCTAATCTTGTCCTGACTAGTGGAAGGTCATCAATTACATGCTTTTGCTTATGTAAGCGTGACGCTACCTTTTTAACCGACTTTCAAAAAAGGGAGAGGTATTACATTCGGCTGTATATATTAATACTTATATAACTACGAACTTTTAAGAACTCATTTAATATAATGAAAAATGCAAATGTTTGTAAGGATGTTCCTTATACATAGGCGGCTTTTGATCGCATAAAATTACATAGGCATATAAAAAAAATGTAAAATGTGTTCAAATATGTACTATATGCTGTACAATAAACATAATAAATAGTATAATATGGCATACATTATTTTTATACAAAGGAGTTTCTGATAGTCTGTGAATAATTTTCCTGACTGCAAACCTCTGCAAACAATGCAATGTAAATAAGATTTTTCTCATCTAATACTATTTCATAACAACCCCTATGATCTGTCACTAAAATCAATACACGGAGAATGTTCACTCTTTGTTTTCTTATAATACGAAATTTCCCGAAGATAAAGAATTGTTAAACAAATTCCGGCGAACGTCGTGAAACAACAAAGAACTGAATTGTTTATGCTTTAATCCTTTATAGTAGGAATAACGTAAAAGCTCCTCTTTTAAATATTACAGATATTTGTAATACCCTCTCTACAAAAGAAATGGAGAGTTCTCGATTTTGACAAAGGGATTACATTTATTATTTTTATTGAGATAGAGGTTGCAAAAGAAATGTTTTACTGGAATGAAATCTGTTACGGTTGATTCGGTTTTTGAGATGGGTTGGAGATTTTTAAAGAAAAGTTACGATTTCGAAGTTAAGCGATGTTTCTACTTAACTTAAAGAGCCTATGTTTGAAGAGTACAGCCTAACAGAAGTTAGAACCTAAGTACGCCTTATATGCCTTCAAAATAATATCGTACTAAAGCAAACTATTGATAGAAAATACATCGCATTCTATAGTCACCATGAGAATAGGAACCATTGAGTATTGTACAATTTAATTTGTTGCTTTAAAGGCGGCAAACGGTTACCTTTTTACTCCGAGTATAACTTCCATTTATCTTGCTTTACATACGCAAGGGGTATGTAGGGTTACCAACCTTAGAAAAATATGATAATATTATAATACCTACTTTTTATGAGTATAATCATTAATTTAAATTTCTTCAATAACTAAACTCTTTTTTAGGGTTCCGTACCCAAAGGGTAAAAACGGCACCCTATTACTAAGACTTCGATGTCTGTCCGTCTATCCATCTGTCTGTCTGTCTGTGTGTCTCCAGGCTGTTACTCAAGAACCGCTATAGCTAAGCTAGACTTCTGAAATTTTCACAGATTGTGTATTTCTGTTGCCGCTATAACAACAAATACTAAAAACAAAATAAATTAAATATTTAAGGGGGGCTCCCATACAACAAACATGATTTTTTTGCTACTTTTTGCTCGATATCAATAACGGCAATACATAGGCACTTGAAATATTCACAAAAAACTCAATTTTATTTGTAATTTAATAATTTATAATAAAATTTGAATAAATAAAATAATTAAGGGGGGCTCCCATACAAAAAACACAATTTTCAGCCTATTTTTGCTCCATTGTGGTACGGAACCCTTCGTGCGCGAGTCCAACTCGCACTTGGCTAATTTTCCTGTATAATGTTTGGTTAAAAAATAGTTGAATTTTAATTATTTTAGAAAGGATACATTAAAATTGTAATTAATTCTGGTAAAAGCACTTTTAATAATTATTTATGAAGAATGTATGCGTGTCTGAAAGTGTACTCTTATCTATTATTTATAGTAAATAAAAAGAAAATAAAAACTTTTAAAAATTAAAAGAATAAGAATAAAATAAAATAAAATTTTAAATCTGACACTCCAATTATCCTCATAAGTGCTAAATGTTTTGGTTTTGTTTGGTCCAAGGTGTAGGTACAATATGTATGGGATAAAATAAGGTTTGCTTATCCAAAAAGGCAGTACTCAGGTTTGTTTGCCAGCCCTGGGGGCCGACGCAAGGTAGCAAATAAAGGGTCGGCCAAAACGGCCTCAAGTGACGCCGACGAGTAAATCACTCGAGTTTACCTGATTACTCACAGATAATGAGCTTGCTTTGTGCGTTTTATGAAGTCGACGTATACGAAATGTTAGGGAGGAAAATTAAGTTCTGTTAACTGGACGTAGCCCGAAACTTTGCTCAAGAACCAAGAAGAAGATAATATAGGTATTACCTCGTGAAAAAACTGTTTACTTTTTACTGGGATTGAAATATATCAGGTTATCGATGACTGTCAGACAGATAGATAGATATACTTTTGAAATATTAATCTAGATGGAATGCTGTTGAGTTGGTGTTAGTTGATGAGGGAAGGACTGAGTTTTTAAAATTTCGCAAGTGTGAGTTAACATTTATCAAGAGCTGGTGCATAATACTACATTGTAAGTTATTTGGCTTACAATAATTATAGATTGCAACACTGTAACTTCATGCTACATGAAATATATAAGTAAAATAGATAATACATAGGAAAGCGCTACAGAAAATTTAGTTACGTCCTACAGGATTTCACCTTAGGGCTAGTAAGGGACTGCGAAAATTGTCTTCTCATCTTATTACTATTACCCTTCCCCCAACGTCTAGGGCTGGAATATATCAATTTGATGGTTTAATATCTGTTGGTCCTAAATTATTTAAATACTCTGATGACAATTAAAAGTATAGGGGAGATAGTTGTGACTTGCAATTTTTGAAACCAAATATTTGATGTTGCCTGCAATTTCGTTGTATAGCAATTCGTTTATTGGAATCTAAAATTTTTCCGGGATAAAAACCATGCTATGTTCTTTTCCGGTGCTTAAATATTTATTCCGAATTCAGTGATTTTGTGCGTTCTGAGGTTACAAAGAGACACAATTTCGCTTTGTTGTTTAGATTATTATGAATTCCTTCCTTAAAATACAGTAGTCTAAATGTATATTAATCTTTTCCCAAATCGGCGCAAGCACATATTTTTAACGTGATTTTTACAGTTAATTATTTATTATTTGATCCAGCCCGTTTCCTATCAAGCTAAACAATTTTATGGAAACATTTACTGATAAATTTAAAAAAAGTAGTCAAAGAACGTTTGTGTGCCAAAGCCTATTATAAGGTCAATGATTTCATAAACGATGGCACATTTTGGGAGTAGGATGGCTGCTTGCGAGGCTACTTCTACATTATTATATGACTTACAATTAAGTATGTATGTTGACATTGTATAATTTTTAGTTACAGCATTGTAAATTTTATTTTAAAAGATTATTTTTTTCTCTTTTTTGGTAAAAAGTGGGCCCCGTGCGAGTTTCTTAAGCCGGTTCTTCTCGCCGGGATAGTTCCCGAACCGGTGGTAGGCACCAGTAGTATCAACATTCTGAAAGCATTTTTTAAAAATCTACTCAGAAATAAAACAATTTTTTTAAGTACACCAAAACAATCCAGTATCAATATCGCGTAAAGTGTTCTTATGAATATGCATAATATATTATAAATTTATATTGTGAAAGCTACGTATCCATTCCATGATTACGAGAGTGAGGCAAGACCTGCACCTGCGTCCTGCTCACTTAGGCATGATAATCAAATCCCGTGTAGCCTAGCTGCATTCACTGAGACAGACCACTGTAACCACTATTATAGGACCCCGATTCTACTTAAATACAACATTACATCTGCGTTCCGTATTTGATCACTGGATCAGCGTTTTCTTATCAAATCGCTAAAAGGTATACTTATCCTAAAAAATTCGAGCTAACTATTGACGACCTCTGTGGCTCAGTGGATGAGCGTGTTGGTAGCTCAATCCGGGGATCGCGGGTTCGAATCCCGCCGACGGAACAAAAAGTTTTCAAAGTTCTTGGGTCATGGATGTGTATTAAATATGTGTATCATATATAATAAAAATCTTAAATATATACATAGCAGGGGTTCCTAATCTTTTTCACCGCTGCGGCTCGTGTGTAAACAGCCTAATTTACTATTATTTATTCAACAAATGCACTTATCAATATAAAAAGTAGATGTTGTCCGATTGTCAACTCTAGCCGATATGCTCGCTAAGATTCACGAAAATCGGTCGAGCCGTTTCAGAGGAGTTCAATTACGCACACCGTGACACGAGAATATTAGATTATAACTAACGTCAACTTGTACTAATATTTCAAATCTCTTAAAAATCTAACGTTAGACGTTTGATTGAAAATGAGAATACTATTTTTTACTAGTTTGATAGGAAACCGACTAGATCGAATAAGTAACGAAGCTGTATTGATGTTGCATTAAAATAGTAAATTTAGGGTCTGTTAACCACATCTTTTCTAGACTTAAATTCAAGAACTAAGCTCAAGCGCATGTTGTGTTGAAGTTGTTGTTGCAAGTTGTTATACTTTATTATGCTGCCATAGTTTGGAATAACTAAGAGTTAAGCTGGAACAATTGATAGCTACGTATTCTTTAGTTTGTCATCTCTGTATGGGCGTTGAAATGTCCGTATATTTATCATAATATTATATCACACTGTGAAGTAATTATTTTAATTAAACAAAAATAATCAATTATTATACTGTGATAATCACAGTATAATAATTATTTTTCAATATCGAATTTTGCATAGCTCTAAATCTACTTAAATCATTTTACCCCTGCACCTGTTTTAAATAATTTCAAGCTTCTTTTATAATATGGTCCAAACCAATAATTAATTTACAAAATTTCATGAATCACTCTAATATTATATGGTATTGTGACACGTCTCATGGTCTGGAGTGTAGATCGCTACAAAAGCTGCATTTAAAACGAAACATATTATACAACAACAAAATATTATGTTTAACAAAATCAATAAATTCAAATTATTTCGCATTCAGTGTCTAAAGTTAAAAGCGAATTTATACACCCGTTTCGTGCAGAACTTTGGGAAATGTATCCACTGAAAGTATTTACGTATGCAACTAAGTGAAAATTTATAGTCAAAAGTTACGTATGAAGTGGTGGGAGAAAAAGTAGCTTATCTATTTGGTTTGTATTGTACCTGCTAGTTTTGTATACAATGTTTCGTCCTTCTGTCACGCCACTTTTCTGAATTATGGAAAAAGACAAAACACACGTCTTCATTAGTAAGGGTCTAGGAATATAAAGTTAGTTTTGAAATATGTCAATTGACATTCCTAAAATTATTTTAAATTAAAAAAAATACTGGAATGATTCCTTTTACCTAAATTTGAAAAATTTACAGTTCTAAATTCAAAAATTCCGAATAATGTCCCTTTTACTTTTTCTATCAAAGTTATCGTTTTTAACCAAAGAAGACATAAATCTAAGCTTTAATGCATTAAGATTTATTGGATAGGGCGTCGAAACTTTGTGGGGATATTAGGTACAACTGAGTAGGCAGTTTTGGGGATATTATTACTTAAGTATTGTCAAGTCGAAATAAAAATTGAAAAACTTTTAGCCTCGGGTAACAATTGGAAATTTTACGCAAAGGTCGGAGTAAAGGGCGCTACTATAGCAATACAGTAAATAATCCGAACAATATCCGACATGTTGCATACGTCATATCAGAACAGAATATTGACAGAAACGTTGTCAAACGTCGAAAAAACTTTTTTTTTACTGTCTGTGCTGGTGCTGCCTTTAGCGTGAAAACATTGCAGTACCCACAGACATAGATCAGATAGATACCGCATGTGTATGTACTTCGCGTGCTATATCGCATTCCCAAACGACGAGCAATGCTGTGTCTTTCGAAAATCTTTTCGAAAGTCTTTTCTTTAGTCTGCTATCGGAATCGGACGTCAATCGGAATTTTATAAATGCCTAAATGATTTAAAGTGCCGTATTGAGCTGTAAAAATTCAAATAGAAACGTTGGCGTTGATAATGGACACGTTTCTTATCATCGGTACGTCACAGTAGGTAGTAAAAAAGTGGCACGCTCGTTTTCATACTAATGGAGCGACATGCGGTATCTATCTTGATCTATGTCTGTGGCAGTACCTAATATATCCTATTGCCGCTCACTTTTACACAGAACTTAAGGATCTGTTCACAAATTGTGACAAAATTATTGAGCTTTATTTACTAGACTAGAAGATACACGTATCTATAATACAAGATTTTGGAGCCACGTAGTAACTTGTATTTCCCTGTGAAGAAAATATATTTTTATTTAAATTTTTACTGTCGACGTTGCGTCGCAGTATGAACAGACCCTATGCGTACTATTGTAATCAAAAAACCGAGAAATTAAAGCTCGGCTGCCCACAAAACACTTTACAAATTTAATTATTTTAGTATTTGTTTTATTAACGTTACACAAAATTTCTTAGAATATGTACGATTTCAATTATCTGGGAGTTGAAGTTTTAAATGTTTAATTACAATTATTTAAAGTTTATTTAATTGAGCGGTGGTATTATATTATTAATAATTTTATGGAACTTTGAATCCGTATATTTAGAATAGAAATATTGAACAATCCATATTATCATGAATAATAATAATTAACATTGTACTTTATATTTAGTGTGCGTGTTTTGTTTTGTAATAATTGTTGTTATTGTAGTTTTTTAATACAAAAAATAGTATCGATAACATCAACCTATTGTAAAAACAAAGCTATCCATTGCTTTGTTTTTACATTTTGAGGTGTAACTTTTTAACGTGCATTGTTTTGATACATAATAGACATTCGATGTTTATGTTTACGCTATCAAACTATACAAAAATAATAAAAAATAAGGCAAAAATAATTCGTAAAAATAAAACGTATTTTTTTACCGTCGACAATTTGTAATGGGGATTTTTTTTAGAAATTGAATTCAAAATAGTTGTAAAGGAAATATTTATTTAGGTTAACGAGATCAATAATAATTGTAAGCAAATATAATATATCTCCCATCCCTTTCTGACAAAACAATTTTTGACGTCACAGTGTGTTACATTACTTACTGTCATACATATTTTGTGATGTCGATTGCGAAAGGAGTTTTTAATACAAAATACCAACACACGGAATATTCTACTTCGAAATATTCGAAAAATTAATGCAGCTTACAAAATATTGTATGGAAAGGCAATCAAAATTTGGGCAGGTTGGCAGCGTGCCGCGTGCCGGTCCGGTGGGCTTGAGAACTTAATAATGACTAATACTATGTAACTGGGCCGCTCAGCTCACTACTCTTAGTTTCGAATAACTACCGATACTTTATATGGCATGATGTGAAAATAGTAATGATAGTTTATTTACCTTGTGGTATGTCGAGGCGCCTTAAAGGAAGATCTTCTGACCGAATGAGAATATGCTAGACCAGACTGAAGCCTACTGAGTAGATGTCATTTGAGACGTTGCATAATGTAAAATATTATGTCTTGTTGATCTCAAAAACTTCGATAGCGCGATGCAGGATTGTGGAGCTAGTTGTACCGCCACAGCCCACAACCTTCAGAAGTAACAGTACCCAAATTTTCTTTTAATAGAACATGAATACCTATAATTCAAAATTTGATGCATTCTCTGCTTAGAAAAGTCGAATCTGTCAATGTCAAACGTTTTGGAACTTCTGACCAATGAAAATGATTGGTCAGAAATTCAAAAAATTAGAAGACAGCTTTTAAGAGAATACTATTTTTGTTTTTGATAGGTTCTGAAACGGATCGAATATTTATAAATTGTACCTAAGTATTAATATTGCATTTAAGTAGAATCGGGGTCCTTCAAACAAGCAATATTTAATTTTTCACCGGTACTAATATTTTATAGAGCTTAAACTTGCTACACAGCTACCAAAAATGCGTAAGAAATTTAATATTACCGTGTTATGAAAATTTTTTGCTCATTCATTTTTGTTATCCCATTCAAGGGGTTCACGAAATTGGGCTTATGTCCCCTCCCCTTGTTTCATAATTCGCAGAGACAAGGGTAACATTTACTTATCGGCGTGGAAAGGTTCTTTAACATTCAAATGTGATCTCTCCGAGTAAAAAACCTAACATTTTATTTTTTGTATGTTTTCGTACGCCAGTGGGGTGTGGTTCCTATAGCTCCATTGCTATTCTTCTTTGACATCTTAGGGCTAGTTCACATTGCAACGTGACGAGTCGATGTGATGTTGTGCATATTTAAATTAGCTATTGTCAAGACTTATAGGATAAGAGCTTGCGACGTTGAAAGTTTACCTGTTTGTGACTTTTACAGAGGTAAGAACGACCAGCAAATATGGAGTTTCGGTCGCGGTTACTTTAGGAGGTATCCAGTTCTGAAGGTCTACCTGACCTTCGAGAAAAAGTAAAGCTCAATTTCATAGCTTATATTCTTCGTGGTAAGTGGAGGGATCTCATCTTCCGGTGCCTGACATATTTGACAGTTGCTTCCCACTGCCAAACACCCTCAAAGTACTTTTAAAAAGTTTACACGTACAAACTATATCAGCATTAAATTAAAGCGACGTCTATAATACAAAAGGTAAATTAAGCTGAGAAATTGATCCATCAAGCCGTGTTTCCCAGTATATTTGATATTTGGAGTTCATCTCGGCTTTATTTGAGTAATTAGAGCAATCTCTTTGTTACTGTCAAATACGGACGATGTACGCCTGATTAGACATATTTACTCCGCGTAGAGAGCGTAACGTACATTGTGTACGAATAACGAACTTAGCTATGGTATAATGATTTTCCTCTTGAAATGTTTGGTTCATGTTACATTGTATAAGTTAAGCATTTTAATATCACATATGTAACAAAAGTGTGTTACGACTTACGGGCTATAAGTTACAATTCTACAGCATTCTTATCAGTGGATTTCTTAATATGAGAATAATTTTTGATGGATTTCATATTATAAAATACCAAAATTTTACTCCAACAAGTAATAAGTTTAAAAACAAAGTTTCAAAATTATAACTCGACGACGTAAAAAATCAAAATATTGAAAAAAATTTATGAACCAGTAATTTAGCGAATACAAGGGAAATACTGACATAATACGTGTGTTTGGTCAGCAACTAGCGATATTTTAACCACTTATATATATTATGTCCTTGTTATGCAAAAAAACACTAACTACTAAGGTCTAGCCCCCTTCGCCTCTATGTGGCAGGCACTTTATTGTTTTTGTAGGATTGACTCTACCCGGTTAGCAAATAACATTCTATCTTTGCGAGGTTTCGTCCTATTGTCATAAAAATAGCCTTAAATTAAATGTAATTAAATAGCCTACCATAAAAAACTACAAAAAAGATTTTTTTAATTCAAAAAGTTTAAAAAGTCATAAAGTTTCTAAAAAAATAGAGAAAATACGTGCAAATTTTACAACTATTGTATTTTTTTACCGAAACCACCCACCCACCTTTATTGTTTAATAAAGCGAACAAGTACATATATTATATGAGTGGTTAAAATATCACTAGTTGCTGACCAAACACACGTATAATATATAGACTGCCAAAATCATTACCCTTCCTTTTGGCTTCACTGTAATCTGGTATAAACTACAAATATATTGTAGTCTTTAACCTGATAGGCGATAATCGACCTTAAAGGACACAAATTTGACGACCTCTGTGGCTCAGTTGGTGGGCGTACTGTTGGTAGCTCAAACCGGGGGTCGCGGGTTCGAATCCCGCCGACGGAACAAAAAGTTTCCAAAAGTTCCTAGGTCATGGATGTGTAATATTTAATACACATCCATGACCCAGGAACTTTTGAAAACTTTTTGTTACACATGTATCATATAATAAAAATCTTAAATATATGTATATTATAAAAATATTAAATATATTTCCGTTGTCTGGTACCCGTAACACAAGTCCTTCAGGTACTTACCACGGGGCCAGACTGACGTGGTGTGAAGCGTCCATAGATATTATTATTATAAAGGACACAAAATATACGCAAAAGGCAACACATTGGTATTCTTAGCGACAATACGTCGTATAGTCCCACACGGAAGCCGGCACTTCTCCTCAATTGGCATACCTTTTGTTCATTAAACGCTCCTCGACGCCCGTATGTTTGGAATGAAAACTACAAGTGTTGAACCTTTCAAAATATCAAAGAAATAACGATTTTTGGGTCACAGATTTATCACGAGCGTAAGATACAAATAAACAAAACTTGCTTAGCCAATCTTAAAATTTAAACAAAGAAGAATTTTTCAGATATAAATACTTTAAATATAGTAGGTATAATCCGCGCGCGGATAGAAAATGAAAACGATCGAAAATGACAGTTTTCTAATGAAGTAGCATTAGCAAAAATATTCTGTACATTAATTAATAGGTTTATACATAATAATAATAATAATAAAATACGTAATCGACCGATTCTGTACATTAAAGATGTTACTTTGTTTTTGATCAACCCTGTGGCAGCTACAACTCTTTCAGTTACTATTTTTGTATTTTTGATCAAACCCAAAACTTTATGAAAAAGATTTCTTGGTAACATTTTACTAATGATTGTGATTCAGTTCCTTACCCATATGACCCATATCCAAGTGTGTCACTATTTAAATCTATGATTGTGTCATTATTTTTAATGCGTTAGAACACCGATTTCGTTCTTCATCGAAATATTTATCAATTGCCAATCGAAATTATTTAGCGTGAATCGTTGATTGACCATTCAAAATGTTAGGTAGGTAATGACCTAATATTATCACAAAAAAAAAAACTTGAAAGAAATATACGCGAACAAAAACTTTATTTTGTTTGCCGACCCTACGGCTGGCCAGCTGTCAGCGCGCGTCTCAGTTCCAAAAGGACGTATCCCATTCTATAGCGCGCGGATAATATGTGGCCTCTGTATGTGGATCCGTAATAAAAAAAATATATATATTATCAGACAAAGAAGTCCATATTAAGAATAGTTTTAACAATTATGATGCAGCTCATCTTGCTACCCTGACATGTAGCTCAGTGAGTCTGCGAAGGAGTGCAGAGTCAATTCTATCATCTCCGCTATCATCTTCAGGACACTATTCCGGCTTTCTCGAACTCTAGGCACCACTGACGCTACTTTTTTTCGCATAATTGCATAGAAATCGTCGACTCCTGCATCGGCAAACATCCCGGATGCACTGCAGTAATGAGGGAGCCGCAATAGAGACCTGAATATGTTATTGTAAAGGACCCTCAAGGCGCCATAGGTCCGTTGGGTAAAGCTGGCCCACAGACCACAGGTGTAAAACGTCTGACAAAATGCTTTAAAAAGCATTATCTTGACAGGCGCTGTAATGGAAGTATACAAGAAATACGAACGTGTATGCTATAGGCCTATCTTCAATTTAAACCATGATGTATAAACCATGATTGTCATGTCAATTCAATCGAACCTGAACAACCATGATAGACGTATATGGTCGTATGCTTGTAATTGCGTATATTGGGTACAACTAATCTACTAAATAACTTTGATGCTCATATTGGATTTAATTCTCAAACGCTTAATCAATCATAATATTATCAATCAACAACAGACGAGGGTATATTATGTTACACAGAATTGATATAATATTTACTCAAATTAGCTACAATATCCTCCGCTCGTATCTTAGATGTTAGCCAATAATACGCATTATTGAACACGGTATTGTGTTATTTATGCTTAGCAGTTAGCACTCACATACGACACGTCTTTCGTTAATTTGGACTATATTAGACAAATCAGTTTTATAAGGTCTCTCGTTCTACTACTGTTTGAGACAGACACGATAGTCTTTAGACCAGGTATACTCAACCTGCGGCCTACCATCTATTTTATAATCTTGCCATTATAAAATTCACGCCCACCGTCCAAATAGTGCAGTCGTCGTGAAAATCTTGAAAATGTTTCCACTTTTAAATCTCTCATTTTGAAAAACGTTATTTTTTTAACCGTAAAAAATTTTGGTTGCGGTCCGCGGCGACGACACCAAGACCAAAACCTGTTTGTGGCCCGTTTAAAGAAAGTTGTGTACCACTGCTTTAGACTTACAATACTAAAATTTGTTTGTGTGTGGCCCGTGTGGGCGCTCTCCAATCTCCATGTGTTTTGTATTTCAATAGTATGTCTTAAGACTGTCGTTTCTCAAGTGAGCAAGTGCCTTATCGACAAGCATTAGTTAGACTTATGCCCAGTTTTGAAGCAATGGTGCCAGTCAATGAGACGTTTTTGTTTTGAGTGTGCGCAGCTTAATATACATTATATTATCTAACGTCTATTTTGTCGTATGCGAGTAATAAGCCTTACAAAGCAAATTAGATTTGTCGATTGTGTGCTCGCTACTCTGTACATAATGTATTCATGGAGGCGAGAGTATTTTTAGAACGTTAATATATTATAATAATCCGCAGCATGTTAGGCAGATTGTTACATGATACAGCGTTTTGTACTCGTATCTTGTAGATTACCTCATAGGGTTAAAAACTATTTAGACTTGAAAAAAAACTTACAATCTATACATATAATAAAACTGTAGAAATGAAAATTCTGTACATTAAATATATTCAAAAAATAATAAGCGGGGGGTGTTACTACATCGCTATAGAATCCAAAAATGTAGTTAGTTTTTTTGTCTGTCTGTCTGTCTGTCTGTCTGTATGTTTGTTCCACTATCACACGAAAACTACTGATCCGATTTGAATGCGGTTTTCGCAGATATATTTGTCTTCTTCCAACTTAAGATCTGGTGTATAAAAAAAATTCCCCCCACCCCTCTAAAGGGACGAAAGAGGGGGTCAGATTTTGTATAAGACTTTTGCTTTAACACGAAAACTACTGACCCGATTTGCATACGGTTTTCGCAGATATATTTGTCTTTTTCCAACTCAAAATCTGGTATATAAAAATCTCCCCCCCCACCCCTCTAAGGGGAGCAAAGAGGGGGTCAGATTTTGTATCAAACTTTTTTCTTTAATAGACTTACTTCATATTATTAACTGTTTTTTCCAACTTAACATCTGGTGTATAAAATTTTTCCCCCCACCCCTCTTAGGGGACAAAAGAGGGGGTAAGATTTAATACTTTAAATGGCAAAACAACGTTTGCCGGGACAGCTAGTATTAAACTATGTATACACCATAAAGTTAATATACCTAGCGGAATAGAGAAACAATCCCGATCTGTCAAACGACACCAAAATTGATTTACATCTGTGTATACAATTATGTTTACGTGTGTGTGTTAGTGATGTACCTACATACATCTTGTAAGTTGTAATTCGACAAAAAAATAAAATAAAATGGGATAAAATAAAACTGCATAGATATAATATAATAAAATTGTAATTTTGGAGTAAAATATGACTTTTATCATTAAAAATTTTTGTAGTACAAAAATCGTTTATAAAATCATTGGGCCAGGCCACAGCCCACAACACTGCGTTGCGACGTCGCATCGCGAAAAACTACATAGCTTTTCTAAGGTTGTTTTTGCGATACGACGCCGCAACGCAGTGTTGTGGCCTGACCCTTAGACCTTATAATTATAGAATTTGGCACACAAACGTTCTATGACTACTTTTGTAAATGCATGAATGGAAATATTTTGAACGTTTTCTGGGATGTTATAATTGTAAAGGCGTATACATTGACATTTATAAGATTTACTGACTTTACTAAGTCTGATCACTGGCAAATCTAGCTTGTGCTTATTTCTGGTGTATCTACAGTGAATGTCACTTTTAGCTTTAAATTTACTTATATTTTTTCTAACATAAGTAATAAATATATTACGTTATCCAAAATGTAGAGAAGCAACAGTTAGAATACCAATTGATGATCACGCCTCCGTGGTCCAGTGGTTTAGAGCGCAGCTCTTGACTCGGAGGTCGTGGGTTCGATTCCCGCGTTGGAAACATGTTATTTATTTTTTGTGCGTTTATTTTATGCCCTTAGATTTCGAATAAGTAGCTGCTTCTTTTTTAATTTATCCTGTAACTTAGTGCATTTAGATATATTAAGCTTCTTTTCTCTTGATATCAATTCTAGTTGAAAGGAGGTCGATGGTGAAGGCAGTTGTGGCAGCGTTGGTGAGGACGTAGAATGCGATGACGACGGTATACACTATACATGTGGCGAACTCTGGTGGTACAATGTCTCTGTAAAAGTAGGATGACACAGTGCCCCTAGGCTTTATCTTGATCTATAACAAAAAAATGGCTATTACTGTTACTTATTACTTTCTTTTTTTAAACTATTAATATATCATCTGTATACATCTGTGGAAACTTCAGAATTCTATTACTATAGCGGTTCTTGAGATACAGCCTGGAGACAGACAGACGGACGGACGGACGGACAGACAACGAAGTCTTAGTAGTAGGGTCCCGTTTTTACCCTTTGGGTGCGGAACCGTAAAAACGATAAATTATGTATGAATTATGATAGTATATTAATATAAACTAATAATAAACTACGGATAGGTTATGTTCTCATGTCAACATTCCTAGATAATTAGTATAACTAAAAAAATATATTCATATCGATACTACTTATCGATAACCTGATGCAGCCCTAGTGAAAAATAGATGAAAATTGTTTACACAAAATATCCTTAAATTGTGCACCATGGCTAGTCAAGTTATGTTTTCCATATAAATAAACATATATAGAAGCGAATTATCAAAATCAATACCAATAACTCGTAGGGAATTGGCAAAAATAAACTTAAAATTAGGTCCTGCCGATGTAGAATAATTCACCTGTAAAATGAATATTTGTCCAGGTTTTTTCGTTGTGTTGTACCACAATCAATCACTGAACAAGTAACCATGTTTCTAGAGCAGTATTTCTCAATATTATTCACTATTTTACTTAAAAATTACAATTTTTCTGAAAGCTCAAATTGACAACGTGCCGACATGGTCAGACAGACTGTCAAACAGATGAAAAAACAGTTCGTACACCTCAAATCACGCGTCTCTTTTTACCACTTAGTGTTACTGATAGTGACATCTCGCTTGCTCAGGCCTTTGTTTCTCTATTCCGCTAGGTATATTAACTTTATGGTATACACATACGAGTACACAGTTTGATACCTTGCAAAACTCGATGATAGACTAGAACGAAAGATTGTATTGTTTACACGTTTCAATTTAGTATCTGTGGTTATAGACCAGGGCTTCCTAAACTGTGCGTCGCGACGCCCCGGGGCGTCGCGACATTGTCCCAGGGGCGTCGCATGTCAACACAACCAAATATGTCATTCACACATCCCCAGTTTCAGAAGCTATGCTCAGAAAAGCAAGCGCATCCTTCACATTAGCCAGTCTTGCTGGCTTTAATAGCTTTCATAAATTAAGTATATCTTTTTTTAATTTTTATGCTTATGTTTTGATTTGGTCATTTTTTCCTAATAAAAATATAAACCTCCAAATAGTGTTTTTATGATAACCTATGTAGGTTCTAAAATTGGAAAGTATTTTTGGAAATGGTAAATTCCCAAGGGCGTAATAGTATAAATAAGTTTGGAAAGCCCTGTTATAGACAATTAGATGACGCCCGCAACTCCGTGTAACACTTGTAGTAGGTGTTAAATAAAATTATTAGTGAGTAACTTAAAAATATATTACAATAAGTATAGATTAAATTAAAATTAGAATTTAGGAAGCATGGATCGTGGTTCGGTCGTTCACAAAGAATGTTCCTTGTTGTACCAATGGTACTTTACTTTCCTGGTGGCTGGAGTGCAGGTGGAGGAGTCCCGGAAGGTAGGTTGTAGAGGGTTAGGTTGCGGAAAAGCAGGACGCAGGCAGGAAGAATTCGGGTAGGATGTAGGAAGGACGCAGGCAGGTAAGTAGCTCTCGCAACGACTGCAGAGCCCGTCGCGGTGATGCCCGTTGCGGTGATTACCGTCCCGGTGATGCCCGTCGCGGTGATTACCGTCCCGGTGATGCCCGTCGCGGTGATCCCTTGAATCAGCATCCAGACATTTTTATAATTGCCCAGATTCTTACTTTGACTGCGACATCAATTTACAAGAACTTTCTATACCCATTTAGTTACATTACCAAGATTGGTCATATTTATGAAATTGAGTAAAAATATAAGTGGTTTATAAAGTAAACGTAAAATAGTTATTGCAACACTTACCCAAGTGGGGATAGTAATTAATATTTTATATTATTATTTATAAACTGCAAAAGTGGAGAAATTATTTAAGTTTTCCCAAATTCGTCTATTCGTAACTCGTAGCAGAAGAAAATCAGAAGCAAAATGTCAACGTGAAAAAAAACAAAAACAGTTGTGGCGTCCCAACCAGTATAGAAAAAATTACATATATACAACCTCATTCATAAGATTTGTAGGAACAATAAAATCGTTACATCCGTTGTGCCAAAATTCGTTTATCTCGCGGGAACCGTAAATTTTTCCGGGATAAAACATATCCTATGTCCTTTTCCGGGACACAAAATACCTCCATACCAAATTTCAGCAAAATCGATTCAGCGGTTGGGGTGTGAAGAGGTAACGGACAGACAGACCGAAACACTTTCGCATTTATAATATTAAGTATGGATCTAAAGATTAAACGACTTTTTAAAGGTTTAAGCCTTATCTTAGGAGATACATCAAAGAAAAAACCGAACCGCATTACGATATCGTTCTTCGCTCGAAATCCATGACCCAACAATCAAGATAAATGCACAAGAAAATTCTCTCCTGTGAGTGATTTTCTTACTTATCCGTAGCGAAATGGCAGTGCTTTTAAAAGCGCCGTCTCGTCGTATTTCCTCGTCGAGACAGAGGACTCTATTTGGGAGAATAAGGTTCTGCATTAGTATGAAGATTATTCGAGCGAGCTAATGTTTGTTTAAAAGATTCATCTGTGTTAAAATGGCGCGTTTGTCGTTGTGCTTTTGTTTAAGGTTGTTTTATAGTATTATCCAGCTTAAATGGAAGATTGTATATCTCAGTACTAATCTAGCCAATGATATTATATGAAAAACGTAAAGCACAATCATGGAAATAAGTGCGAAAACGTGACAGATAGCTTAAGGTACCGTTACGAATTACGACCAACGCGGCAAGTGACCGCATCCGACAAAATTCAAATTAAATTCCACTTTATAACATAAGCTGTAAGTTTCATTTTGCTCTACGCATGCCGTCACTCCAAAGCAGCGGCGGCATGAGTCCCTAGACCAATGTTGGTAGAAAATGAATCCTATGTTGTGACATAGGATTCATTTTCTACCAACATTGGTGTGTTGGCCAAGTGGCATTTTATTTGAATTTTTGCCAGTCGCGATCGCTTGCGACAAAGATCAGAAAGTCACCTTTACGCTACAATGCTAATGTCAAAATCAATCATGCACTATAGTCTACCAGAATCTGATGGCAATTTTTGACAGCATATTTTAAAAAAATATTCTTGATCATTGGATACATTTTTATATTTGCATGTTTAACACACAGAATCAGCCGCTAAAAGAAGAAAAACGGATCAAAATGTTTTCTTCCAATTACCCCCGTATTGCTAGAGTCATTTTATTTTCTCACTTTTTGCCATCAGATTCTGGTAGACCTATAGTCTGTTTGTTCATCATCAACTGATACAATACTAAGCAGTCACCATCCATCATACTGATATATTATGCGGAGCTCTGTGCACATAGATCGATCGAAACCAAACAATTGAACGTCGGAATGTCCACCTACCAAGTTTTATCCATACTAATATTATAAATGCGAAAGTGTGTTTATCTGACTGACTGTTGTTGTGCGACAAACTAATTTCGGTGCAACGGAGTTGCGGATGTCATCTAGTTATTCATATCCATATCCATACTTCCATATCCATACTATCCATACTTCCATATCCATACTTATATTATAAATGCGAAAGTGTGTCTGTCTGTCTGTCTGTCTGTTACCTCTTCAAGCCCAAACCTCTGAACCGATTTTGCTGAAATTTGGAATGGAGATACTTTGAGTCCCGGGAAAGGACATAGGATACTTTTTATCTCGGAAGAATGTACGGTTCCCGCGCGATAAACGAATTTTGGCGCAACGGAGTTGCGGGCGTCATCTATTTTCAACTAAATTACGTACTACGTACATGGTAAGCGAATTATAATATTATGCGGGTACAAGTTCATATAAAAATGGGCAGAATTTGTATATGAAATAGAATGGCATACCTAATCTTCTTATTGTCGTAATAAGAAAGTACTTATATATTTCTAAATAAAAAAGGTGTTAAAGGATGGTGTTTTGATATGGTTGGTTTACTTGTGCAAAATAAACCTTATAAAAATATTTTACTAACGATGATGAAACTTCAATTTAATTAAGAGTTTGATAGATAATAATACATAGATATAGTAATAATATATGGAGCTAATGTCAAAATCCTCATTTAATTACAGTTAAGTAAATAGTAATTCATATTCATCCGAGTGCGGCAGTAAGTTTGTAATTTTTTTAATGGTGGCACCTCACATGGCTATTGGTATTTGCTATTAGCTATTTGTTGCATTTGGCAAAATTATTGACGTATACACAAACAAGCAAATAAAGGAAAATACGGCCTTCCACACATGCACGTCAAATACCAAACTTTTACTTGATTTTGTTTACTTGCCTATTTGACTCTTTTGATGTGCGTCGAAAACCGACAAAGGGTACGGATACGTGTATTTGGTATTGGCCATATTTGTCAAATAGGCAAATAAGGCCAATACTTTGTCAAACATACCGTCTACACATGGTGATTGTTTGGCGAAAACATCAAATACGCAAATACAAATAGCCATGTGAAATGCAACCATAAGAAGCTACTAAAACATAAACTCTAGACAAGTATTTTCTTAGATATCCTCAGCAATACGCTAAACTATAGCTGCATTGACGCTGCAATATACCTTCTACTAAAATATACACTCAATCCGAGTATCGTCTTAGAATTCTCCAGCAATACGCTAAAACTATCGACGCACATCCAAAGCAAACTTTAACTTAATGAAAGGGTGTCAGAAGTGCAGCACCGGGGGTGCGCCAATCGATACGCTCCCCTGCACGCGTGCAGCACCCCTGACAGTCAGGGGAGGGTCGGAAAAAACTAGGTCTATGGTAAATATACGAGTACGTTGCACCTTGCTATTATTAAAATGATATCCTGGATCTATATTGGAAAAGAAGAGTATCAGCGCTAGTGTAGAGATATTTTTTTATTTTTTTAAAGGCAGTTGCTATTTTGATAATATTATTATATTGCATAATATTATGTTTTTAACCGACTTCAAAAAAGGAGGTTATCAATTCGACGCGTATGTATGTAATATTTCCAGAACTGCCCAATTTTCGAATATGTTAGTCTATATCAGCGTCTGAACAAATGTGCCAAATTTCAAAAGTATATGTATGTATGTATGTAAGTACTATGTATGTATGTATGTATGTTTTTATGTTTGTGTTCGCATATCTCTCGAACTACCATTCCGATTTCAGTAATTCTTTTTTTGTTGTACTAGGTACTGGTCAACTTAGGGAATAGTGCAAGTTTCATCAAAATCGGTGCAGTAGTTTTGGAGATAGGGACTTTTAATTCTCAATTACGTACAATTTTGAAGTCTTTTTTTATATTTTTAAAATACAGTTATGCACAATAAGCTTGCGTATTGTAAAGTATAATAGTTTTTCTTTTACACCTTTTATATTTGTTTTTGCCTATAGGCAAAAACAAATATAAAGCAAAATTTATTCCTTTTAGTTTTCTTTATTTAAATTATAATTTAATTGAATACTGTAAGTTTGCCGTGATTTATGTTTAAAACCTAACGGTTTTAAAGAAATTTATAATTTCTAATTATTTTTAAAATAAAACCACCACTCCGTGAACTATAAATTTCATTTATGACTAATGATTTTTTACATAAATATATGAATATTCACTATCGAGAGCTTAGACTTGCAAAAACATTCGAAATTCGAAAAATCTAATTCCGCCCGGTCGGAAACGGATATAAGTCTAGACGGCAGTAAATGTATTTCACGGCTCGATGTTGGCGACGTCGCAGGAATTCGCCGTTTTATTGCAAACTACCCGCATTATTTCGTGCGTTTTTAAAGTAGATTAGGTTTTAAGTTAATGAAAATTGTCTAGGGCATACATTTTGGTTAATGACGATAAATATTGTGAATTAAGGTAGTAACTAAGAAATCGTTAAGGTAGTAACTAGTTGAATAGTAAAGTAGTTTTAAAGTTGCGAAATTCATGTTATACTTAATTCATGTTAGCTTGCAAATAATTACAAAATTAAAAACCGGCCAAGTGCGTGTCTGGTCACGCGCAATATAGGGTTCAGTAGTACAGCTAGTTTTTGATATTTTTTAATGGTCAATGAATGTACACTTATAACGTGTTTTACACTACTAAACAACATCATCTCAGTTACATTTAAAGAAATTTGAAGTTTTTTAAATCCTTTTAAATTCAGCATATTTCCAGTGGCGTAACTATAACATCCGGGGCCCGTGGCAAATTGATGGGTCAGTATAAATCGTCACGTTAATAAAAAAATAATGATGTAATGATAATAATGTAAAAGTTATTTTGTAACAGATATAAAATTTTTGTTGTTTCAATAAATTATTATTATGATTTTATGATTATGAATAATAAAACAATGTACAAAAATTTCTGACCTCACGGCCTCTTGGGCCGGGACCCTTTTGGGTCGGGGGCCCATGGCATTTTGCCACCCCTGCCACCCTATAGTTACGCCACTGCATATTTTCTACTCCTATTTTTTGACATTTCCAGAAGCAACCGTTTAGCTGGTAGAAGGGGGGCGAGGGGACACTGGACTCTTAACTATTTTTTCCACTTTAAAACTTCATATTTCACAAATGGATGCCTAAATAACAACAAATGGATGCCTAAATAAATCGGAAAATGATCTTTGAATACTCGTAATATTTTTAAAAAACCTATCCAACGACACCCCACACGGTGGGGTGGAGGTACCTTAATTATTTTTTTTAATCTTGTATACCATATTGCCAGCATCATTAATATGTGCATTCATGCCGAATTTCAGCTTTGTAGGTCGTATAGTCTCTGAGCAAAACCGCGGACAGACAGATGGACGGACGGACAGACGGACAGACAGACGGACGGACAGACCAAAACTATAAGGGTTCCTTGTTGACTACGGAACCCTAAAAAACATCAGGTAGGTACTTACCTATTTAAAAATGCAACCTCTAACCTCCAATACTTTATTAGCAGGCTTTTGTATTTTAAAAGAAATGTGAATTGTGTGGTTATAGATAAAGTTTGGGTAAAATTTAACAGTGCCTCAAGGCACTGTCAATCACGAAAATTTCAAACAAACAAACAACCCCAATAAAATATTAAGAGGGGATCGACGTGCATGAAAATTGCTCTGTACTGACCCCTACCAATAAATACAGACCCCAACATTTTTTGGAAAACATCAAGACGAATTCATAGTACTTACTTATTATTATTATTATTAATGCAAAAGTGTATCTGTGTGTGTCAACTTACTTCAGAATACATTATTTCAGGGGAATTAGTGAAAAAAAACAAAATTTATTAAAATTCGTCAGATGAAACTGTTTTATAGAAATACTAGGTATACTGTACTCGGCGAAACGAGGTGGTAGCGGTCATTGACCTTTTTATTCTAGGCGCTAAATGACAAATACTCGCACTGTATCTAGAATATTGAAGAATAAAATTGACCTTTTATAAAGACACAGATTATTACACATTCATCGGAAAACCTCTTGGTAACTCTTAGAATGATAATCTTTTAAAAACTTTTTATAAGTCCGAAGTGATATGCTTCATATTCAGTTCACATCGAGTATGCAAAATACGATATCGCCCTTAGACTAGGAACATCTGACACTTCATTGTCAATCGCGGCTTATATAGAAAATGACAAGTTTTTTAACAGGGAGACAATGACCGCTACTGTCTCGATTCCCCGAGTACACCTAAGAAGTTGGTGTGCCTATGCCTGTTTTCACCAATCGCCGCTAAGTGTTCCCTAGCGGTCTTTTAGGGTCATGTATCTCTTAAAATGAACACAGTTTTGAAAAAAATTATGTTTTACAGAAGTTCTTATGACTAAAGGACGTAGGTCATACACAAAAATTAGTAAAATCTTGAAGGATAGGTACCCCTAATGACCGCTATGGAATACTTAGCGTTAGGAGGCGGTTGGTGAAAACAGGCATTAAGTAGTTAATTTACCGCGCGTGAATCGTGATTCGTGATACAAATTTTTAGCCGAACTCATAAATATCTCCATAACAGATTTCATAAAAATCGGTGCACCAGTATAAGAAGTAACAGACAGACATCTCAATATTAGTATATGTATGTGAGTTCTGTGGACCGCAGCTGTGGACAATACCGCGAGTGTGAATACCGTCCACGACAAAGCCTTTGTAAGTGCATTATCTGCCACTTGTTCCGCGCTGATAATGCTTAATGCCCAGTTTCATATTGCATTCAACACTATTACGGACACTCGGATAGAAGAATTTCAATAACGTTTCACAGACCACATTTCTAACTTATTTAGTTTTATGTATAATAACTGTCTGTCTGTTTGTAACATCTTTACGCCTGAATGGTTGAACTGATGTGGATGATATTTTGTCTGGAAATATTTTGAGAGTTCTCAAAATATTATCTCTATCTATTTTCTAATGAACATACAGTGCCGTAAATAGGGCGGTGCCGCCGGTGCCCAAGCACAGGGCGTAGACTCTGGGGGGCGGAAAATGGCCAGACCAGAGAGGCCTATACATAGCATTGCTCTGGGTACCTACAAAATCTAAAAAAAAATCAAGGGCGCCGTTATAGAAGCTCGCACAGGGCGCAAAAAAAGGCTATTTACGGCACTGTGAACATAATAACAAGATCTACATCGTGTAAATAGACAGACATTAGTTCTTGAATGTTGTCAAACTACTTTGTAACAACGTATGAGACAAAAACAAAAACGTTGTATATCCATGCTAATATTATAAATGCGAAAGTGTGTCTATCTGTCTGTCTGTTACCTCTTCACGCCCAAACCGCCGCTGAACCGATTTTGCTGTTTGGTATGGAGATACTTGGGGTTCCGGGAAATATATTCTTTCCCGGAACCCCAAGTATCTCCATACCAATATATTTATATTATTTATCCCGATATTTTTTATCCCGAAAAAATGTACGGTTCCTATATATGTAAGTACACCTGAAGATGATTTATTTCGAAACTGGTCGTGTAATTTGTTAAAATTTATAATAATTTCTTAATATAGTGGAAAAAGTGCACGGAAAATTATGTTTTATTAATGTACGGTTCCCGCTCGTTAAACAAATTTTGGCGCAACGGAGTAGCGGGCGTCATCTAGTATTTTATAAGTAAGAAAAAAATCTTTAACATTAAGAACATAGGAGTTGGTTGTTCCTAATAATAAAGCATTCCTGAAACACTGTTTCGGGAATGTTCCAAATAATATTCGAAGTAACTCTAATACACAAAGACAGGTCAATAAGAGGGAAGCAATAAGGTATATAGTAACTGAAGCGAGCTGTAACTGCGGTACTTTGACGCTCAAGCTCCGTTGGGTTAACCGTTCCATTCTGAATCATAACCCTTTGTTGTTTATTTGTTTTGGTTCATTACTTGGTCGTTTAGACCCTAGAGCAAGGATTCTAGAATCAAATTCATTGTTTTCTGCTGAAAGCTGAGGATTAAATTTTAAGTTAAAATTTAATTACACGTTTCATACACGTTGTAACCATAAAGTTAATATACCTAGCGTTTAATAACACATCCTTCCTAATCCTATCCTAAAGGATGTGTTACATATTGTGTCCCTTAGTTAATACTTTTGTATTACACTTAGTTCTGGTATACCCTGTATACAGATATTGAACAATGATAATCATATTTTAAGCTATTTAACTACATTATAATTTATACAGATGTCAGATAATGTAACAAACTTTTAAGGTCGTATATTTTAAATGGCTGGCAATTACAGATGTGCCGACTAGTCGCTGATTAGTCGGTAAAGCCGACTATCCGGCCACTTTCGTAGTCGCTGAAGGAGGTACTTTGTTAACTTTTGTATGGGCAAACTCATAACACTGGGACGCTTGCCCATACATATTACAAAACAATTTTGTTCTTTCAGAGCTGATTCATTCACAATGAACCCTATATGTATAGGCGACACATACACACCCTAAAGTATTATCACTTTGTTTTGTTAGAATCTGTATATTTTTTAATAACAAATTATTAAAGCAAGATTGCATGTACCTACATGAAATATATCCTGAACACCATCAACTGTATCATAAAAACAAAATAAGGTGCGTGAAGTATACAGAACACGATCCGAATCAGCAGTAAACGAAGCGTTACGGGAACACCCAAAACCACGATCGGCTTGGCCGACTAGTCGGCCGATTAGTCGGCTTCTTTGCAACCGACTAATCGGCTAGTCGGCTAGTCGGCCAAAGTCATGATCGGCACATCTCTACTGGCAATATTTTACACAAGTTTTAAAGTTTTATCGTAAGGCGGGTAACAGCTGGCAAATTTATAGATCCGTTACCAGTTTACGACAGACACGTCTCGCACCATTCATTTTGGATATCAATCCTACTAGCTAGTTATACTTTATGCAAACTTTGTAATAATAGCAAACTGTCCTATTGTTGGCAATCATCCTATGATTGGCACCTTAGATTTTTGTGTGAAATATAATGCTTACTAGATGACGCCCGCAACTCCGTTGCGCCAAAATTCGCGCGGGAACCGTACATTTTCCGGGGTAAAAAGTATCCTATGTCCTTTCCCGGGACTCAAAGTATTTCCATACCAAATTTCAGCAAAATCGGTTCACGGTTTGGGCGTGAAGAGGTAACAGACAGACAGACAGAAAGACAGACAGACACAAAGTCAGACAGACAGACAGATACACTTTCGCATTTATAATATTAGTATGGATATGGATAATGAGACTTTCTGTTGTGACCTCTCAACGTGTCTATAAAATTGGGTGTTTTACCTTATTCGTTGCTTTCTTTAAGGAACAATAATAAATACAACACCTAGAAGCTTTTGCCTGTGGCGTCATCTGTGTATGTAATCCTCGTTATCGTTTTTGGAGGTAACATTTTTTAAAATATTACCTTCGTGGATACCATAATCATAAAAGAAAAGCGAGGATATTATCGAAATTTCTAGCTCTATAAGTTTGGCTTCTGCGTTGCGCATTGACCATCAATCATTAAAATTTTACTTAAATGAAAACATCATTATATAATATGAATAAATGAATAAATATAACGTAAATGATGACAAGCGTTCATAAAATCATAAGTAAAACTCAGTATCGCAATACCCTAATCATTTTAATTTATATCATAGCCTGAACCTTAGTTATCAAGTCGGCCATTATAGTCGGTACTCGCGGTAGAGGTTATTATCATCTGGGCATTGTGGCCTGGGCCTGTCAGGACTCAGGCCAGAATCTAATCTAACGCAACAATAGACCTACCCGTTTTACTTAAACGTTAACATCAAAACTATGTTTATAATAGAGTAGTTTCTATTAAAATTATTATGAACTCACTAGGTAAAGCCCGCAACTCCGTTTCGCCAAAATTCGTTTATCTCGCGGTAACCGTACACTTTTCCGGGATAAAAAGTGTCCTATGTGTCCTTTCGCGGGATTCAAGTACCTTCATACCAAATTTAATCAAAAACCTTTCAGTGGTTTAAGCGTGAAGAGGTAACATACAGACAAAGAGTACTTTCACCTTATAATATTAGTAGATATAAATATAGATTCATTGCTTCGTTACTGTAGTCTAAAATTAAATAATATATTTCATTTAATTATTTTCAATATTTCATAAAAAAAGTCATACTTTCAATCAGAGATCAATAAAATCTTTGGGGTTAGCGAATACAATTTATTTTAAGAAAAAGGTAAGATTGAATAATCTGTTGCATCACAATATAACGTTTGCTAAATTATGATGTACTTTAATATTATTTACCCCTTGTGTCTATCCTTTAAGTCGTAAGAGATGTTACTCACTACACTCTTAAAATCATACTCTTCCTTCTGGATTTGCCGTAGGCAGGTAAAAGAAAATATCTAACTTGTTAAAAAGGTATATTTTTTCTGCCATATACTAGTTGGCCCATGTTCGATTTACGTCCGCCATCTACTCTACATTTGTACGAATTTTGTAATTTTTTTTTCAGTCAATCTTATTTAAATAACATCAAAAATGTCTTTATTTTTTATAATACTAATTTATCTACACTAATATTATAAAGAGGAAAACTTTGTTTGTTTGTTTAATTGTAATGAATAGGCTCAAAAACTACTGGACCGATTTTAAAATGTTTTTTGGACTTCATTTAAACGCGTTTATTTTACTCATGATATTAATCCTTATCAAAATAAATTATTTCATCACTAAGCACAGTTTATGTAGATAATATTTGGTCTTTGAATGATTAAAATTGGACGTTTGATTTTGAAGTTATGGCGAAATTAAAATATTACGATTTCTGCTGCACGGCCCGTTGCGAAGTGGGCGTCACCAAGGCCGGGGTGCGCGTGCGGGAGGGAGTTTAGATCTATTAGTAAATGATGATTTAAGTAATACTTAATTATTCACTAAATCTAAATAATATATAAAACTCAAAGGTGACCAATTGACATAGTGATCTATCAACGCACAGCCCAAACCACTGGACGGATCGGGCTGAAATTTGGCATGCAGGTAGTTATGATGTAGGCATCCGCTAAGAAAGGATTTTGATCAATTCTACCCCCAAGGGAATAAAATAGGGGATGAAAGTTTGTATGAAACTTTGTCAATTTTAAACCGATCGAGCTAAGATTTTGCATGCATAAAGCTACTATGACGTTAGCATCCCTTAAGAAAGGATTTTAAAAAATTCCACCCCTAAGAGGGTAAAATAGGGGATGAAAATTTGTATGAAACTTTGTCAATCTTAAACCGATCAGGCTGAGACTTTGCATGCATAAAGCTACTATGACGTAAGCATCTCCTAAATAAGGATTTTAAAAAATTTCACACCTAAGGGGGTAAAATAGGGTGTTCCGTACTGGAACAGATTTAATTCTTTTCGTTATTTAATTCCATTCCTTATCATATAAGACAACACAAATTGGATAAAATGACGTTCGGAAATTCACATGTGTATTTTTTGCTATTTTACGGGGTACTTTTGATAAGCCGGTACAAGTTTCCGAACACAACTCAAGCGCGGGCTCTGCCGCGCCATCTACAACTTAGACACTTCGAAAAATTTCTCCCGCCGACACACATCGCGCGCGCATGGGAACATTCAAAACTTATTCTTCCCGTCTAACCTTGAGGACTCTTTCAAATTCCCTGGGACGTGGACTAGTGCCTGTGGATTGTGTGTAGAACAAGTGGCCTGAAATAAAACCTCATCAGCTCCCGCCAACCCGCCTACGAGAGCCGAGGAAGCGTCGTGCTTGGTGAGTCGATTGTTACCCCTGGTTAACTTTTCTACATAGGGGATGAAAGTTTGTATGAAACTTTGTCAATTTTAAACCGATCGGACTGAGACTTTGTATGCATAAAGCGACTGACGTAGGCATCCCCTAAGAAAGAAAGGAAAAATAAAGGAAAGGATTTTAATATATTTTTTAAGGAAAAAAAAAGAAATGATTTTAATAAAATTTACCCCTAAGGGGATGAAATAGAAGATGAAAGTTTTTATAAATTTTCTTAGACTTTCGACTGATTGAACTGAAATTATTAAAGATTTGAGCCTCTATGATGAAGACGTTCGCTTAAATGGGATGTTGATAAATTCAAGCCCCATGGGGATAAAATAAGGGATGATGGAGGATGTAAAATAAAAAATAAAAAAATTGACAGTGCGATAGCAATACAAAATCTCTCTTAAACCTTACAAGGGCCCGCCAAACTTCACGTAAAACCCTTTCTCTTGATCTACAGTGAAATAATAAAGTTTAATTAACATTAACTCTAAAATCTAGAGAATTCTAGATCATTTCCAGAAAGCAATTAGTTATCATAACAGTTTAGTTAATGGCTCTCCTTTGAGATGTAATAATAAACATGTTACATTAATATTTTCCTGGCACACTCCGTTTGCAGCAATGATAATATTTCAACGTTGTATCCTCAGGAGACTTTCGCTAGTTTGTTGTGCTGTTTTGTAACTATATTTAGGTATGTATGTATGGTGGAGAGAACACCAAGATAAGGGTCAGGGCACACCAGTAACGAGATGTGACTTGGAAATGCGAAAACATAAAATTTAAATGTCCAATAGCGTGATACCGCTTAGTATTTCAATTTGTTGTGCTATGCAATTTAGTTGCAACAAAAAATAGTGTCCCACTTGATTATTTTGTTTGTAACCATAATTATTATTTCGTTCGATTGATCGGAAGTTTTTTTGCATAATGTAAGCAAAATGCAAATATCACTAGTTACTTACAATACTGGTATAATTAAACGCTATACGGACCAATACAAGCTGGTAAGACCTACTCCAAGTAGTCAATACGTAAAGTTTTCCGATATTCATATGTCATTACACACGAGGGTTCGAGTGGCGGACCGCTGTACCCTTGTCAACATCGACATGTGGCAGCAGGTGAATAAATTGTCCCGGAACCTTGAAACCTGGGCTGTAATTGAAAAAATACCGCTGACGGATTTGTACAGTTTTACCAGAAGTCAATAATAAGGTGGAATCTTAATACTTAATAAGGTAGTTACATTTAAACTGAGAAATCTATCTTTGGTTGTACTATCAGAGAAATTGATACATAGCCTGTGGCGGACCTACGTAATTTATTCGATTATGTCAAAGGTATGTTAATGGGCTCAACATAACCTGACCAAATAACGTAGTTCCCCCATCTCTCATGAGTCAATTGCTGCGATAGTACCGCCTCGAATACTTCATGTCTCAGTTATATGTCTTTGTTAATATTTCGGTTTAAACCACAATGCTAGTAACATCATTTTAAGACGAAGTTTTTTAAAGCTCGCGGTATGAGATCATGTAACTAAACGGGATTTTAGTATAATGAAATATATTTATCTCATTCCCCATAGACTATGTCCCATCTGACAATAAAATCGATTAATCGCCGAAGCTGTGGTAATTGAAAACTTGTGTATTCCCTTAATCAGCTTTCCCGATTCCACTCGAGACTAATATACCGATAATATTAATACTTATTTCGTTCCTCGACTATACTTGAGCAGCGCTGTAAAGTTGAATTCTAAATTGCTTGATTATTTTGTTGGTATTTTTTAAAAACTAACGATTAAAACATAATATATCTTTTGAATTGCCATCAGATTCTGGTAGACCTATACATAATATCCACTATAATTTTGTCAGTTGTCACACAAAGTGCTCGGGACTGAATTTTATAAAACGCTAATGTCCACATCCATCTACAAGAAGTAAGAACAGAAAGACGGAAAGTGGGTCAGTTAATTTTTTGGTAATATTTCAGGCAAATTTCCAACATGGCGGCTTTACGTAAGCTCCATTAGTCTCGGATTTTGTCCCTCGAACCGTGAAATTAAATGAGTGTGAAATCCTTATTGTACAAGGTGAAAGCTGTTTAATTCTAACGCTAAGCTTTACTCATTTTACAGGTCCTTTTTACTACTTAGTGTATTTTAATTTCTAAATGCAACGTGTTGAGTTAGATTTTTTTGTTCTTTACATACCAACCTAATAATTCCATAAGTGCTTTTGTATCAATAATTATACTAGATTTAAGAGGTTTTATATCATTTTTACCCCTCTCTTTGGGAATCGAGTTTCAAAAATTCTAGTCTTGAAATTTCTCTTAAAATTGTCTTGTCAAGGTAAGACATAGGTAGGCATCCCGGCCTTTTACAAGGACAAAATATCCTATATGTATACAGGTGTAACAAAACTATGTGATAATATTTTAGGGTGTATTTAGCTTTACTTAGAACTTTGTAAGATAAACTAAACCTATAACCAGCAAGAATTGCGACGGAGGTGACAGTAAAATCTATAAATCTTAATTCCTTTGTGAAGTGTCGTACAATGTAATGTAAGTGTGAGTATTAAGGGCGGGGGTAGAGCGGGGTTGCGGGGTCAACCCTTTACTGAAGCACTTAAACAATGCTGCCTAAACGACCCAAGTTAGAGCGTGAACATTTCTGTAGGCGTTAAAGCTTTCTATACTCCGTTTAAATTCATCCATCTATACTTCTATACTTAATACTTAATATTATAAAGCTGAAGAGTTTATTTGTTTGTTTGTTTGTTTGAACGTGCAAATCTCAGGAACTACTGGTCTGATTTGAAAAATTCTTTCAGTGTTAGATAGCCCATTTATCGAGGAAGGCTATAGGCTATATAATAATAAGCTAAGATCAATTGGAGCGAAGAAAGAGGGGAAAATGTGGAAAAAACGGGGAAAATTATATGAAATTACTTATTATCTTAAGAACTACTGGAGAAATTTTTATGTTATTTGGCACACATGAAGAATAGACCACGTGAAGGGACATAGGCTATTTTTTGTGGAAAAATGTACGGTTTCCGTGAAATTCCTAAATTACGCGGGCGAAGTCGCGCGGATCATCTAGTACTTTACTATTATAAATGCGAAAGTGTGTCTGTCTGTCTGTTCGAACTGAAACCGCTGAAGCGATTTTGCTGAAATTTGGTACGGAGATACTTTAAGTCCCGGGGAAGGACATATCTAAGGATACTTTTTATTCCGGAAAAATTAATGGTCTCACGCGATAAATGAATTTTGGAATTTTGCGGGCGTCATCTTGTTTTGATTAGTAAGCTCAGTATGAACGGCTATAATGCTACCGACTAAAGTCTAAACTGTCTTTTATTCACTGCGCTATTTAGAAAAACAATGACATAATATTATTATTTAATCGTATTTACATTTAGATCAATATCAATTCATCTGATTGATATTAATTTTTCTACGAGTTAAAATATAATTTTTTTTGAGTAATTTTGCAATTATTTCTGTTTGTTTTGGAAATACAAACAATTATTTATTTAATAAGTAAACATTAATTCTCATAGCAAAATCAATATAGTAAAGCATATTGTATTTAAACAAAATGTGAATAAAAGTAAATAAAAATACTCCGCCATATTATCTGTAAAACAAATTGTACAAAACCGTAGGTGGCATTCAGATAAAGTTATTGCTGGCAAAAGAGGAATTAGTACTCCTAAAAAAACACCTAAATAGTATCTGTTTAGTTTGTGTATGTCGTGTTTTTAATCTAAAGCTCGTGAGGATTTAGATAACAGTTCCACCTCACACCTGCTTACAGCGAAAATGTTATTAAATATTTTGTTATCATTTCAAGTTGACTGTTGATTAAAGAATCGGTTTTTAAATAGCATTATGATTAAGGAGTTGTTTCATTAAATTTATGTTAAATAGGGTTGTATGTACTTAACTCCAAGAGAAAATCGGAGTTATTATAAGAATTTTCTTCTAAGCACATTTTCATAGTTATTTTTACCTATTGCCCATAATATTATGTCAAAATAACACGTTTTATTATTTTTATGTTTATTATTTTTTATGTTACAATTTACAACGGTTTATTATTATGTTACAATTTACAACTAATTAATTATTAGTAAATAATATATTAAAACAAAGGGAACTGTACCCACTATGAACTTTAGTTAACTACTAATTAATTATTCTTTTGACGAAATATATGGTGATTTACTAATTTGAATTTAAATCAGAACGGTCGTTCGGTTCACATATTCGTATGCTAGTTAACAATTCATTGAGATTAGTATGTACAGAGAGCACTCGTACAAACAACATGCAAATTATTAAAATCAAACACGCTAGTGACATATAGTTCATGATCATCAGTGCCATTTTATTCACGATAATCTTTTTGGATTGTAATAATATATTTAATTGCTATATCAGCAAGAGATTATAATAGCTAGAGATATCTCTAGCTCTTATGTGCGTTGTTAATAAGCAAGAAAATAAAAGTTGCAATTTATTACAAACTACATAGACAGACTACTATGACAATTGCACATCCATCGCAAGATAATTAAGTGGTGTATTTTAAATTTTGCACAAAATGTATAGATCCCTAGTATTAAGTATAATTCCATGCCTGATTGCTAAAATAAAACTATAAAAGTAACATATTCAAAGAGAGAAAGAAAATAATGAAGACCCCTGAAGATATTTGAAATCTTTCAACCGGGCGCGGCGCCACCCTAACGCTCACTGATAACATCTCCATCTTGCCAGTACATTTCATCCTCTGTCGCCAACCTTACGTATGGAAGTCAAATCTTAGATTAATGTAATCTCAGATCAACTTAATCTCCGATTAAACGCCGTCAGAGTATTCGGTAGGAAAAACTTTGGCATCACGATTGTACGTGTTTTTGTTACGAAATGAAAGAGGGGAAAGTTTTGACTGATAAGGTTTATCTATTTGTGTAATCTATTTTCAAGGCGACGATTTTGACTAAGTTTCACTTCTAACACGTGTGCTAGGCACTCACGCTCTTTTTTATGTTTAAAATATTATGCTTCGGAGTATTTTTAACCCCCGACCAAAAAGAGGGGTGTTATAAGTTTTAAGTTTGACGTGTCTGTCTGTCGGTCTGTCTGTCTGTCTGTCTGTCTGTCTGTTTGTGGCATCGTAGCATCCAAACGGGTGGACCGATTTTGATCAAGTTTTTTTTGTTTGAAAGCTGACATGATCGAGAGTGTTCTTAGTTCATCATCATCAGCCTGCCCATTACTGAAATATCACGGTTTATCTGGTTCGTGATAGGCCGATTAGCAACTTTTAGTCGTTTGATGGGTTTTATATTTTGAATTCTGGTTCGTGACACTTATGAATTAATGGAAAGTTGACCCTGGTGCTGCAGCATCACCTGGTAATCAATAGGATACCCAACTCCTCACCAACTTAGAGCAGAGGTATCGTGTTTGGGCTCATTTTAATTGCGACAAGCAATAAGACGTAGATAAGCAGTAAATATTTGCATGCTGCTGCTGCAGCATCACCTGGATTGTATAGGAGCCGAGCTCCGTATGAACCCAGGGTGGATGGAGGTTTCATGTTTGGGCTCATATTGACGGCCTCATCCAAGAGGATATTTATAGATCGTATTCATTGGGAAATGGGATATGATCCTGTTGATAGGAACAATTCTGCATTATAACCAACACAAGCTTAAAAAGCTTAAAAAGCATAAAATAAAATTAAGAAATTTAAAAAAACCCCCGCCAAACAACTTTAAAAAGTAATGAAATAATATTTACGGACTTTAAGTTTAAATAATTCCTAAGTGTAAAGTAATATTTTAGTCCATAATTGTTGTCAAGGTGTGTCGGGGGACCGCTAATGTAGATGTTTGATTTCACATAATATTATAGTTTAAAGGTCAGTTCACAGCGAACTGAATCGAGACAATCAGCGATACAAAATGCAAAAGTTGTCGTAGTTAACTTGGCGGTCCCCCGACACACCGTGACAACAATTATGGACTAAAATATTACTTTACACTTAGGAATTATTTAAACTTAAAGTCAGTAAATATTATTTCATTACTTTTTAAAGTTGTTTGGCGGGGTTTTTTTTTTAAATATTAGTTAAATTGTACAAAATATGCCTACACTTTTTAAAGGAACTTAATTTTTAGGGTTCCGTACCCAAAGGGTAAAAACGGGACCCTATTACTAAGACTTCGTTGTATGTCCGTCTGTCCGTCTCTCTGTCTCTCTGTCTGTCTGTCTGTCTGTCTGTCTGTCTTTCTCCAGGCTGTAACTCAAGAAACGCTATAGCTAGACTTCTGAAATTTTCACAGATTGTGTATATCTGTTGCCGCTATAACAATAAAATATACTAAAAACAAATAAGAATTAATATTTAAGGGGGGCTGCCATACAGCAAACGTGATTTCTTTGGCCTTTTTTGCTCCATATCAATAATGGCAACAGGTAGGCACCTGAAATTTTCACTAAGGCGTTAATGATATGTCTACATTAATAATTAATAATATTATTAAAATAAAATAAAAATTAGGGGGCCATACAAAAAACACAACCTTTGGCCTATTTTTGCTCTATAACGGTACGGAACCCTTCGTGCGCGAGTCCAACTCGCACTTGGCCGATCATTCCGTGTTCTACTGCCTAAAACTATTTACTGCCTCATTCTTCTTACTAAAATATGAAGATTTTGACATAAGCCCCATACATTATCTGACAAACTCTTCATTTATTTTAATAAATAGATTATAATTAATGTTCCAATGTTTGTCACTGATAGCGGCAGTTGAGTCTATTCTTTTATGTCTTATTCCTCAACTAGCTGTTGCCCGCAACTTCGTCCGCGTGAATGGGTGTTATTATAATCGAGATTTAGAAAATTTAATACCCATCAAAAACTATTTTATTTGGATGAGGATTAATATTAGGTACAATACACTCGAAATTTTTAATTAACATCAAAGACCCAGGAACATTGAAAGCTCTTTTAAGTAACTTTCGTCGGCGGGGCTTGAACCACAGATATCGTTTTGAAAAAATCTTTCTTCGAAGACCGCTTGGCGTGGACAACTGGGGCCAGGAACATGTGACGGAGATAGAGGATAGACGCAAGAAGACGGGATATTTAATGTAGGCATCTATACCTCTTTAACTTTTACCTCTTGCTCTTGTAGGTCAAGAATCGTGATGCTTTCCTAAAATTTGATATTATGATCTTAGGGAGCCCGAAGGACATGTTCAAACTGGTTTGGGACCCGCATCGAAATTAATCAGAAGAAAATAGAAGTATGAAGAATTCAAATTCCCCTTCCCATTAAAAGCTGAGATAGCACAAAGTTGCAGTGCCCGAATGTCAAATCACTGAAGGAGGAGCACCACGAATATAAACTGTAATAATTGCGACTACTAAGCTACAATAGCTAAATAAATATTGGAACTTGCTGGTTAGAATGTTGCCAATAATAATTGTGACAAAAACGCTTGCAGGCACGGAAGTTCCTAGCACTGTCCCAATATCACCGTAGTATGCGACATCAGATTTACAATGTAGGTTGTCTAGCATTGTAGTTCTTTCGTCTTGCCAGAAAACACTCTCCCACAGAACATGATGAGTGGTTTGTTCAAACATACTGCCTTCAGTCGAGCACATAGGTGATGCTATCTACTAATTTAGATCCGTAAAGTTTGACTTTAAAATTCTATAGCCGTTAAGGAATTGAGATACGCAGTGGTCAATATCCATCCAGTGTTTGGTTAGTCGTTCATGAATATTAGGGAAAAGTTATAAAGATGTCGACCTTTGCTGGAATTGATAATCACTTTGAGTGTCGTTGTACATTTAGAGGAGTTTCTTCAATTCCATTACTCATAGATCCCATTAGGAAATTTTCACCTTCGCGACCATAGCATCAAATACAAATTATATCCCTTAAAGTAAGAAATCCACAAATCGGCACAGAAACGGCGAAATAATTATCAATTTCGATTCTGATCCTTTCAATGCAAAAGAATACATACAAAAAAAAAAACAAAAGCATCATAATGTGGTTATGGATGGTGTAATGATGGTGGTGATATGGCATGTGCTTCCAGTATTTTAAAAAAATATAAGGGGTTAGGAATTCCGTTCAGCAATTACGGAACCTTCCGAAGCCCTATACCCTTGGATATGAATTGGTTTGAATCTTACTTTTTAGTAGCATATTATGTTAATTTTACTTAAAAGAAGTGAAAATTACCGTTTTTCTAAACATGGTATCAAATTCGGGTTTACAATCTATACAACAAAAAATCATTTTGACAATCGGACCACAAACAGCAAAGTAAACATTTACTCCTCCTTTCTTGTAAGTCGGTTAAAAAAAGTATCTAAGATGTTGACCAGGGATGTAAGGTATCACTATGCCAAATTTCATTGAAATCGCTCCAGCGGATTCAGAGATTAGCCTGTACAAACAGACAAACAGACAAACAGACAGAGAAACAAAAATTTCAAAAACAGTTGAGATGTGTTCTATTACACTTCTAACATGCCCCTGACTCGTTTTTTCAAGTTTATTTTCAATGTACAAAAATTTTACCTCTACGATTTTATTATATGTACAGAAAATCCGTTACCAACTGAGTTCAAAACGCGTTTTTGGGGGGGTTAACCTCTGTCGGGTCAAATCTAATTACCCGCTAATGTCACCGGTTCGAGGTTGAGTGAGCGCAAAAATTGTTCACAGAGACAAGAGTATTAAAATTTGGGTTTAGGATTTTGGAATATCCACAACATCCTTTCGTAAGAAGTATTTTTGATTTCTTTGTAGTTACTTAATTATAATATGTATTAATTAGGTGTAAATTGGAATAAAAATATGGACTTAACACCTATGATATAAAATCCCAATTGTCCAATTAAATACAAGTTATTTTACTTAAAACTTAAAAGTCTAATGCACCAGGCTTTTTGGAAAAAAATAGCTAGCACTTTTGATGGTCTAACGACAAATCATTGACCAATCCCACAAGTCAAAACCCTCAGAAGCCGGCCATTAATACTTCCAATTTTTGTTAGCAAATTCTATCAGCAGACGTCATTGTTCGAATTGATGTTATCGGCGAAACCGGCCTTTGAATATGAGTAATTAAAGTTCATCAAATGCAGTGCCCCTCGACGTCCGACATCGATTTTTGCGGTACCTGCGGCGGTATTTGATAAATAATTGAAATACCCCGTACATGTCGAGCGGCAGTTAAATTTTATTCAAACGTTGTGTCTGTTATGTTTGAGGTTTTCATACGAGGCAATGAAATTCTATCGAGGTGAGGTATGAATTTTAACTGGCATTTCTCGTACATGAAGCGAGGAAGTGCTTGACAAAGACTAACTTTATTCATTACCATTTACTATAGACTTATTCATTTAAGAAGACCATAGAATATAATAACATAACAAAAGTAAAGCTCAATTAGTGACGTTTGTATCGAAGCCAGTAATTTCAATGCACATAAATTTGAGCAAACGACCTTGACCGTACATTTGCCGCGTTGCCGAGATCGCGCCAAAATCCTATTTTTTTTTACTTATCTTAGTTTAAAATTGACCTAAAAAAATTCAAACGTCCAGTATGTAGTTAATGAAATTGTAGATCTATTGGCGTGTGTTTCAAACGTTACAAATAACCGTAATTTGTAAATACTAGGGAGATACTGAATGTATGCTTGAATTTAAATAAATTGGTATTATTTTGGAAGCTGATATCATGAGTATAAAAAACAAAAATAGGAAATTAATAACTATGAATAATTACTTTATCTTTTGTCAAAACTACGTTTGTTTTCAAAGTCAGTCTTGATAATAATGTTGTCGTGACAAAAGTGATATTAGACGAAAATGAAATGTAACCCAATATTATCTTTATAAGGAAAGTAATACGGAAGCATATGGGGCCATAGCAATACCGCTATAGGCCAGAGGAATAATATTTAATCAGGCGCCGCGTGGCGCAGATCTGAGATTAAACCTCTGTATTGTACTGTATCTGCGTTTATCGTTTCGAAGCACGTACCCGAAGCGTGATTGCTTATGATTGCTTTCTTCATTTATTAAAAAATAGAGTTGAGGATATCTTTAGTAATTAGTTGGGGTCAAAGGTCGTCTGAAAAGTTTAATGGCCGTTTGATGGTAAAGAACACTTTTATGCAATTTAATACTTCTGCTAATAAACGTTATAGCCATCATCATAAATAATAATAATTGTAGCATAACAGCAAACTTTTTTCATATTAAATATTATTTAAGTAAAAAAGTTTCATAGAAATACTAGAGGTAGATGACACCCGCAACTCCGTTGCGCCAAAATTGGTTTATCGCGCGGGAATCGTACATTTTTCCGGGATAAAAAGTAACTCCATACCAAATTTCAGTAAAATCAGTCCAGTGGTTTAGGCGTGAAGAGGTAACAGACAGGCAAACAGACACACTTTCGCATTTGTAATATTAGTAAGTAAGGATATTTATACTCGTAATTTGAGTTTTCAATGAAGTATAAATTATTATTATTATTAAAACCGGAAGTGTATTAAAAGGAAAAGAAATTCAAAAGCCCTTTACTGTAATTTAATTAATTGAGTAAATGAAGATGAAATCTAAAACGAGGGTTTCGCAATGTGGGTTGTACCGTTATTAATACAATAGTAATTTATTTCTTCCTCAATAATTTACAAAATGATTTTGTTTGCAGGTAAATAATGATCGGCTTGAAATTAAAACTGTGCAAGCGAAGGTGAAACAGGTAACACTAGTCACTAGTACATAATAAGAAAGCCATTTTTAACCTCCGACAAAACAGAGGGGTGTTACAATTTTGACATGTCTGTCTGTGTGTGTGTTGGAGAGATTTTGACGTAGTTTTTTGTTTGAAAGCTGACATTATCGAGAGTGTTGTTAGCTATTATAGTTCATGCTTCATAATCATCAGCTCGCTCAATGCTGAAAAATTTTGGTTTATCTACTTAAAGTTTTTGAATCGGGGGTTGCGAGCCCTAGGATATCCCACAACCTGAACATTTTGTGGTACACTTTACGGAAAAACTATCACGCCTATTGATTTGTGCTTTAACATAGTAATTTTTATTTAAATGTAGATGTGTTATCATCAGTCAGTCAATGTGTGACGACGCGAGCCCTCACAAAGCTCGGCTTTTAGCTAGTAATAGTATGGTGAAGTGATATTATTTTTTAAATTAATATTAAATAGTTTGGGTACGTTTTTTCAGTTGTGACAAAACGCATTCATAATTCGTGGTAATTTTCAAGTCGTTCTACCTCCATCTCTCTGAAGAATAAACAAAAAACTGCGAATATTCCTCAGAGAAATGCGAAACAAATGAATGGCGTGCCTTGGAGCCACTCTCTAATTTAGTTCCTAAATAATCCACGCCCGCGAGTTTCTGTTTGTTCGTCGCTTTAGTTGAAAATGTTAATTGAATCCCAACTTTTCGATGCAAAATTTTTAAAAACACTCCGACATTGTTAACACGTTTTGTTCTCGATGCAAATTCTAGAGTACATAATGCAGGGGACTTGTACAGCTAGCTTATCAATTCTAAATGTATTGTCAGCTTATGACTTAAATCTGTATATTACTAGCTGTTCCGGCAAACGTTGCTTTGCCATAATATAAAGTATTTCGCCCATATTATTTTATTGAAGTGACTAAATAAGTATGTCGCCATGGCAACGTCGATCGCTATCCCGTCGCACAAACAATGGTCGCCGTCAGTCTCAGGTTGTAATGATCTAGACACGCGGTAGCGTGTCAAGCCAAGTTCAAGTAAAAAAGAACTGGCGAGCAGCACTGTGTGTAATATTACACGAACCATTTCGAGCCACTTTTGACCCCCTCATAATTCAAAAACTATTTAACATAAACGCTTCAAATTTGGCTCATATAATAAGACTTGCGAGGTTATTATATGTTCTAAATTTCATAAAAAAATCTCAAACGGTTATTTAGATAATCACGTCCGAAAATCGTAATTTTTATCACTGACTGACTGACCTATAGATCAAAATTCTAACCCACTTCCAGATGACCTAGAAGGCTGAAATTTGGAATCCACCTCGGTAATTGTGTGAAAGCTCAGGGAAAAATCCAAAAATGAAAAAAATCGGCCAAGTGTGAGTCGGACAGAGCGAAAATTGTGTTTTTTGTATGGGAGCCCCCCTTAAATATTAATTTGATTTTAATTTTGTTATAAATTATGGAAGTAAAAATATAATTAAAGATTTCGAGAATATTTCAAGTGTCTACCGGTTGCCATTATTGATTATGAGCAAAAAAGACCAAAAAAATCACGTTTGTTGTATGGGATATTAATTTCCTTCCTTCCCTTAAATATTAATTTCATTTTATTTTCAGGGCAACAGAAATACACAATCTGTAAAAATTTTAGAACTCTATCTACAGCGGGTCTTGAGATACAGCGTGGAGACAGTCAGAGAGACGGACAGATATCGAAGTCTCAGTAATTGGGTATCGTTTTTACCGTTTGGGTATAAAATCCTTTAAAAAGCCCAAAAATAAGTTGTGTCCACAATCCCCATACGAAAAACCTTGTAATACACCCTAAGCAACCGGTCAACGGCCAACAACAGTCAACATATCAACTTAATAATACATAGAGCAACACAGTAACACACAATAATTTCATACTTTAATTCACACTACAATTTCATACTAAATACTAATATTATAAATGCAAAAGTGTGTCTGTCTGTCTGTTAGCCTGCTTGTACCGATTGTTCTGATAAGTGGTATGGAGATATAGTTAGAGTCCCGGGAAAGGACATAATATAATTCTTTTAATCCCAGAAAAATGTACGGTTACCGCCGGATGGACGAATTAGGGGCAATAAAGTTGCGATTGGCATCTGTCTGTAGTCTGTACTCTATATTTGTCAGTATAACTGTATTTTAATAGCTACTTAACTTTCGCACAATAAGTTGTACGATATAGTTAATAGTTGGAAATCCACTTGTGTTACACGGTACACCGTATTATTCCAATGCCTCATGATGGCAGCTGCATATTCCATTCGCTTGAATTTTCTTTGTTTAATTCGACTGATACTCAACAAGCCGTTAGGGCTGCTTTTCCACTTCCTGATAGGTTTTGGATAGGCTATCCACAACTTATCTGACAGATAAAGTATGGAGTATCTGTCAGATTAGTCGTGGATAGCATATCCGACACTTATCAGGAAGAGGTGATATAGCCAAAAAGGTTTTACATGTTCTCGAAATACACGAGTGTCAAAAATCACAGACACCTTAGAAAATATGTGTATTTGATAAAAAAAAATTTTTTGTCAAGACGAGCATTAATTTATGGTGTTTTTATTTTACATGTTTTATGTTTTATATTGAAATACGCAATCATCGGGCAATTATAGACATATTTATATGTGGTCGATTCAAAACCCGGATTTAATGTATAGATCGACTAATTATTATGAAAATATTGAACCGACGGGACAAACATCTAAATATAATTATACTTAACAGGTAAGAACAGTTTGTATAGGAAAATAAAACTATCGGTTTTAGCATATTGTTACTACCATAGGTTACTACCAATTTTCCATATTTTCTTAACTTACAGCCCTACCCTGGGCTTTTTTAATTAAAATTAGCTCAGTCCGTTAAGCCGTTCTCGAATTATTATAGCATAAAATAATATAGCCTATAATATTATGACGTTAACCCGGGATATGACTTATGAGCTAACTCCATACGGCATACCATATTTTCAGCCGTTTAGACGTGAATAAACATACACACTCACAAACTCAAATCAAATTCCTTTATTGCCAGAATGTAGTACCTACTCACAAGTAGGATTAGTAAGATGAACTAGGATTAAGTAATAATTAATTATATCTAATCTACTTTAAGATCTCACATTATTTTAATAACAGCAATTGTTATAGATATTAAATAAAGCAAAGAAATAGACTCTATTATTTGTTCATTATGTTTTTTGGTTCCTATAAATACATATTTAAATTTTCCATAGAACTTGGCACTCATTTAGATCTCAATTCTTTTTACGGCGAAGTCCATAGACAAGCATAATGTTTGTATTGAACTTGGCTCATTTTTACATTTATGTTTTTGGTGGGATTTACTATTATTTATTCAGCAAATGCACTTATCAATATATAAAGTACCCAGTAGCCGAAATTTAGTAAAAATCAGTAAAGCCGTTTCGGAGGAGTTCGCTGACTAACATTGTGACACGAGAATTTTATATATAAGAAGAATATAAAACTCAAAGGTGTCTAACTGACTGACATAGTGATCTATCAACGCACAGCCCAAACCACTGGACGGATCGGGCTGAAATTTGGCATGCAGGTAGACTTTATGACGTAGGCATCCGTTAATCATCAATTCTACCCCCAAAAGAATAAAATAGGGGATGAAAGTTTGTATGAAACTTTCTCAATTATAAACCGAACGGGCTAAGACTTTGCATGCATAAAGCTACTATGACGTTAGCGTCCCCTTAAGAAAGGATTTTAAAAAAATCCACCCCTAAGGGGGTAAAATAGGGGATGAAACTTTGTATGAAACTTTGTCAATTTTAAACCGATCGGGCTGAGACTTTGTATGCATAAAGCTACTGTGACGTAGGCATCCATTAAGAAATGATTTTAATAAATTCTACCCCTTTTATAAATTTTCTTAGACTTTCGACTGATTGAACTAAAATTATTATTAAAGATTTGAGCTCCTGTGATGAAGACGTTCGCTTAAATAGAATTTTGATAAAATCCACCCCCATGGGGATAAAATTAGGGATGATGGAGGATGTAAATGTATTAGTTTATACCTATCAGTACCTTATGGAACGAATAAATTAAGACGAACAAATAATTGAGTATTTGTTTTGTCTCTACCATCTCTATATTACACAACTCATTCATCACACTCAAAGCAACTGAATAAAATATAATAATTGAACCTAAATCAAAATGTTTTCATTCAATTTACGATAGAGCATTAGCCGTAAAAGACTTATTGAATTGTTATCATTTAATATATATTATCTCAAAATGTAAATCTGCAAAATTCGCGCCAAAGAATTTTCCATTACATTTTATAGACACCACCCCTGCGCGACTAAAATTTTAACCCGAGGATGAAATTTAATTTCAATGTATAATATATCTTTGTTTGAATCTTATAAAACGCAGTAAAAGATTTTTATATTAAAATTCGTTGAATCGTGAATACTGAGTTTAATAAGAATGGAAGTTTTTCGAGTTTTGAATTTATTTTATAGGGTAGTGTGCATGATATTACGTTTTTATGATTAATGTTATATTTTACATTAAATCTACTTAGCACATTAATAATTGTTGGTATGTACTATCCGAAGATTGATAAACAGATGAAGGACGACATAATTTGGTCAGTCCAGCCGTCCTAGCATACGCCAACGAGATATCTCGTGGATATCTCACTCTCGAGCGTAGTGATATTGTTGATATCGATATAGGTATATCTCTTTTTCCCTAACATGCGTACATCGAGAGATAAATTTCTCGTTTGTAGACTAGCTTCACAGATAATAGGTATATATCGACAAACTACTCTTCTCATTTGTCAAAATCTTGACAAAACTCGATAAAAATGTATTGTCATGTTAGGGTTCGTAGACAAAAATAGCACAGATTAAGAAAAAAAAAACACAATTATCTCTAATTTTGACGACAGACATGAGAAAAAAAGTATGTCATGTTAGGGTCAATAGAGATGAAGAGATAAACCAGTTAACATCGAGAAAACATGTACACAAAATTTTCTCGCTTGCGCATCTTAGGCCGGCAGCCACGTCAGCCAACACTGATGTGACAAAATCCAACCAAATTAAGTAGGTTCGTCATCTACCTATCAATTTCCTTGATAGTACATGAATATTTTGTAACGAGAAAGTAATAACTTCGGAACGAAAAACAGGGAGATGCTTGTTAATTTGTTGTAAAGCAAATATAAAAAGTTGTATGAGTTCGTTTGTAATTACCTAAGCTGAGCGCCGAGTTGTTGTATATTATCCTAACGACGGGTATTAAACATATACAAGGTTGTTCCGAACTTAAATGGGCTGCCACATTTACACGCTTCCCAAACTTTCGGTTGCGTGAATTTTCTACAGGAAGCAATTTCATAATGCTGCCGATAAATATTAAAGTTTGCACCTTCGTTTAGCTTCGCCTTGGGACTCTGGTAAGTGAAAATAAATTCCCGTTAATAGCTAAAATGTAGATTGATGTCTCTATTTTTTGGCAAACTAGATTTTTTATTGAACTCGGCAATTTTATAGTATGTATGGTGCGTTCCTTAAAAATTGCGTTGCTATTTCATCATTACACACGAACAATAATTATTCTTATTGCTATATTTTTGTGCGTAGAAAAGTATAAATGCTCATGACATATAAATTAAACATAGTTTCGGAGACAAATATCTCCAAATACGTAATAAAGATAATCGAAGTTTACTCAGCGTATTCTGGTACCTCGAATCTTTCGGAAGTTTCCACAAGTTTTGAGGAAAACTTCACTCAGTTCGACGATAGCAGCAGCAGTTTTTAAACTAACGTACTTTGTTCTAGAAGTATAATTGGGCATATGAAAAAAGCGGGTTATTCAAATGGAACTTAAAAAATATTCTCTAATTCCAAGTAGGAATTTTTGATAACAGTAACGATTTTTATGTTTTTATGAAATTGTATCATCCCAAAATAACGTAATTAAATAATGTTATCGTGTTCTAAAAACTTTAAGGTCAGTTAATCAAATTGCAATGTGACACTTTGGGATGCATTTTTAAATAAGCTATTTAAAACTAATTTTCATTTACTACACAATAATTTTTATTTTATTTACTAGAACATCGAATTGACAGACTTGCCCGTCGCGGTGTTCGGCTGCCTTCCAAATTTGAATGGCTCATTTAAAATTTGTAATGTAAATTGACCATTATGTTACAAAAGCTATGTTTCTTACCAAAAACCATTTTTACCTCTTATAATGTTCCGTCTTAGGAAACTAAGAAGTCGCAAAATATCACTTGATTATAAGTATGAAATGAGAAGTTAAATGCCGTTGTGAGGTCGTCACGTTCGTTATAGCCCGCACTAACTGCTCAACTTGTATAGTTAGCAAGCGGCTAACGTTTAAAATGTGATAACGAGCCTCTGTAATAATCGTTACTATCCTCGGAGAAAGGAGATTATAAAGGTAGGGCAATTTGAAATAAGAATAGTCTTCCCTTTTATCGTCATCAGCACCGTTTACTCAACGTAGGTTTCCTCTAAGGAGCACCTAATCTTAAACCTTTAGGATAGTTTAGCACTTCTCAATATGATACATCATTGACATTGATAACACATCATTAACTTTCTTAAGCAGATTATAGACACTGTGTATCTGACTTCCTCCTTTAGCACATCTTGATAATATGTACACTTTATCTTTCTTACGCAGTGTATAGACAGTAGACACTATGTGTACTTCTAGTCTAAATACAATTATAAATACTTCTAACTCTACTAACTAACTCAGACCTCTTTCAATAAACGCCAAGATGCTCGATTTTCCGCTACTCGCATCCAAATTGGACCCGCAACTCAATGCTAATGGTGCAAAATGCACCTGCAGTCGGCAACGCACCTGCAGCTCTTCCGATGTTGCGAGTGTCCATGGGCGACGGTAGTTGCTTACCATCAGGTGACCCGTTTGCTCGTTTGCCCCCTTATTTAATTAAAAAAAAATGTTATTTAAATGAATACGCAATGAAAAAATCCTCCTGGCTTTTCTATCCAAACAACATTTGCCTTTGCAAGTGACTATAGCGCTGATCGGTTATTTGTAGACCTGCGTTAAAATATCGTGTCTCCTCTTCCATCTTCATTAAAAATTATAGAGATGGTGGGTTAACTTTACCTGCAAACCTTCAAGAAGAGAACATTTCCTCTTAAAAGACCGGCAACGTACCTGCAACTCTTCTGATGCTGTGAGTGGGTGTCGGGTCACCTGACGGAATCGCTCACGGAGTGATTCCGTCAGGTGACCCGTTTGCTCGTTTTCCTCCTTATAAAAAATATTTTCATTGCAATGGCAAAAGCAAGACAATTTTTTGCGGCTGATTGTGCAAATCTATAATTTTTGTATTATCTGCGATAATAAAAGAATATGTCTGGTATTCCCTCTCATCTATATGAAAAACTAGAGAGATAACATATTATATTTTACCCAGACTTGTGTAAGTGGTTTTATTTTATTTTTAAAGTTAAACAATTGTTCGTAGGCAAAGTGCGATATCGCGTGCCCGTCCGGTCAGATCGATGGCGGAGTTTACCGCCTGTCGATATAAATACAATATTCAGATAGGAGTGGAAAGTTCTATTTACGGGGTGTGTCTAGATTACGACATTAATTTACTGTCAAACTCTCAATTAAAGTTAAAGTCAGTTTACATTGCAACCTGAGTCCTGACGCGTCGATGCGATTATTTTTCGAATGAGCCTTTCTAAACTGAACTTTATTATCAGAATTGACAGACTTGCCGCTCGCCCTTTTTTTATGAAATAAGGGGGCAAACGAGCAAACGTGTCACCTGATGGAAAGCAACTTCCGTCGCCCATGGACACTCGCAGCATCAGAAGAGCTGCAAGTGCGTTGCCGACCTTTTAAGAGGGAATAGGGTAATAGGGAAGGGGAGGGATGGGAAGGGAAGGGAATAGGGTAGGGGATTGGGCCTCCGGTAAACTCACTCACTCGGCGAAACACAGCGCAAGTGCTGTTTCACGCCGGTTTTCTGTAAGAACGTGGTATTTCTCCGGTCGAGCCGGCCCATTCGGGCTGGTTGATCCAAATTTGAATGCTCATAATATTATGAAGGTGCATCGCAACGCCGCGCGTCGTTGCAATGTGAATTGACATTTACTTAAAGCTCACTCAGCGATTTAAAAAATACAATGTAAGCACATCACGTAATTTAAGGGATTACAAGCTGTGTCGTGTCTGCGATTGTGGGAGATACGGCTTAAGGTAAGCTGGACCTGAATTACACGTTTTAAATGTTACATTGAAATTCAAATGTTACACCACCTTTAAAATGAGGATAGAATATTAATTGGCTTTAGGTGTAATGTTTAAATAGTTCGTAAAGGGATTCTATATGTAGATGGGTATCAAAATGTGGTGCAGGTATTCTGGAAAATGCCTAGTGAGTGAAACATATCGTTAGTAGAAGAAAAGGTTATAAAGTGACTACTAATTTATTAAGTTAACTAGCTGAACCGTCAGACGTCTTAGCGATGATTATTTACTTCAAATTGGTATAATTAATAGCTGAACCGTCAGACGTCTTAACGATGATTATTTACTTCAAATTGGTATAATTAAGAAAAAAAATAGATTAAAATTAGTACTTATCTCCATACCAAATTTCATCAAAATATATTGAATAGTTTAGGCGAAAATCATAAAAGTTTATTGTGCAGGAACCGTACATTTTCCGGGACCAAAAGTATCTCTTGTCCTTTCCGGAGACTCAAAGTATCTCCATACCAAAATTCATCAAAATCGATTGAATAGTTTACGCGCAAATCATAAAAGTATATTGTGCAGTAACCGTACATTTTTCCGGGATAAAATGTATCCTATGTCCTTCTCCGGGACTCAAAGTATCTCGATACCAAATTTCAGCAAAATTGGTCCAGCCGTTTACGCGTGATGTCGCGACCAAGGGATATTTGGATTTATTTTTATTTATATAGATAGATAGATGAACATCAAACAAATAATATGTTCCAATTTATTTTGATTTTAATGAAATAATTAAATCGTTTCAGCACGCAATTATTTATTTGTATTTTAAATTTTTCCTCACGAATTGAAAGATGTTATAATATTATTTAATAACCATTTCAGTGTTTATTTTTATGTACACAAGAGCATCCCTGTTTATAAAAATCGTTGAATAGTCAATAGCATGACATGCAGGCTATCTGTCGAACAATACCGCGGCACGCGCCACGGCCAGGCCTGACCGCTTCGTTAAGCGCTTTATTTGCATAATCTATCCCCCGTGTCGATGACCTCCTATAAATAGCTATATGCTTAGGAATACAAGTATCTACTAATTATTAGTGTATAGCGGGCCTCGAGGTGTGCGATCGTAGGGTAGTGCAGCGTCACGATCTCGTGGCAGTGCTAGGCGGGGACCTCTCGCTCCCGAGCATGGTGCGCTGCATGCTCGAGAGCGATGAGGCCTGGCAGGCGGCGGTCTCTTTCTGCGAAATTGTGATGTCGCAGAAAGAGGCCGCGGAGCGGGACAGAGAGGACGATCCCACCTCTCTGCCGCTCCGCCGGCGTAGGACGGGAGTGCGGAGACGACGCTACGAACCCCCTAACTCTCATCTAACGGGGCTCCGGGAGAGCAATCTCACATACCCTCGAGGTTCTTCAGCTCAAATTGGAACTAACCAAGTAACCATAATAATAATGTCACACAAACTTACATCTACTTGTCCCTGTAGTCAAAGTATCATTTTGCATAATATTGTGGATGATATAGAAAATTACGCTGACGTAGCTGCTATGAATGTACTGTCCGTGCCTACGGTCAATGTCATCGATGACTGAAAATATTCTTGTCTATAAGTTATATCACAAGGACATGAAGAAGGCAGTGCCGCTTATTCCATGTTCAACTCTCAGGGTTTCTATCCCAGATTTCAATCTCACAAAGATGAAATTTTACGTCATCTTCAATTTAAGAAGTTATTCCTAGTTATTCATATCTATATGGCCTAGTTCGAATGAATAAAGTTGAAACAATGACGCTGTCACTTCAAAGTTTAATAAAATGCGCAGTACAAGTTTGTAAACATCGAATTGGAAGGACACGTACAAATATGATATTTAGTTGGGTACAGAAATATTGGAATTCCAAAGAAATTCCATTATCCGAAAGTTCTACAAGTATTGCATAGAAAGGATAAAGTTGGATAGTTTTAGAATACATCGCCAGCAAAACGCACTCCTCTGTTCTGAATATAAATAGAGCTCGCGTGTTTTGTAAAGGCATACTTCTTTACCGAGTCTTATTAAAATATGTACGAAGCACATTTTGCTTTTCGATTTTAAGAACCATTTTGCTGCTTTTAGCACTATGTTATTCTTTCAGTATACATGACCTTCATGTACTAAGTTTAATATGACGACTATTAAGTACTTATCGAGGAATCTTGCATGTGTATCTTGTAAAATATAATATATACTTTGTTAACTTAAATTCATTAATTAAAGTAACAAACATTCATTTATAGATATACAGTAATTTCAAAACACAAATACTATAAAAATACAACTACTTAATAAATAAATGAATAAACTTTGTTAACTTTAGAATATAATAATATAATATTCCCAAAATCATTAAAATTTCATGGAATAATATTTCCATGAAATTCTTGAAAAATTTTGGAGCGAAAAACTATTTAGATTTTAACATTGTGTATATTGTTATAGTGACAAAGTGAAAATTCATCCCCGAGCTGTAACTTAAGATAAAATCTAAAACATTTGTAAGAATAATCGTTGCGCTCTGCGCAACTTAAAAATAATACTTATTTTTTACCTCGATACAAAGAAACCTTTGTTATCTGAGACCTGAAGAAAGCCTTTTCAATAGTTCGCCTGTAAGCCTAAGCTGCTGGAAAATAATATAATATATATAAAATATGGTGCAATGAGTAGATAACTGATAAAGCAGAAAAAAAACACAGTCTCCATTTTATATATTAACTCGATGACGCCCGCAACTCCATTGCGCCAAAAATCGTATATCGCGCGGTAACAGTACATTTTTCCAGAATAAAAGTGTTCTTTCCCGGAAATCAAAGCATCTCCATGCCAAATTTTAGCAAAATCGGTTCAGCGGTTTGGGCGTGAAGAGGTAACAGACAGACAGACAGACAGACACACTTTCACATTTATTATGGATTTAAGTGAAATAGTGCAAGAAGATTGTGTTTTAATTCAGTAAGTTAGTTCAGTATCAATTCGTTTATCGCGGATGAGCCTCTTTTTGCAATAAAAATACTTTTTTGAATATTATTTAAATCTTTATCTTTTTCCTGCCCCCCTAGCAATTAGCATACGCCAACGAGATATCTCGTGGATATCTCACTCTCGAGCGTAGTGATATTGTCGATATCGATATATATCTCTTTTTCGCTAACATGCGTACGTCGAGACTCGAGAGATAAATTTCTCGTTCGTATATAGTTCGTTAGTATATAGACAAAAATAGCACATATAAAAAAAAACAAAATTATCTCTAATTTTGACGACAGACGTACGAGAAAAAATATATGTCATGTTAGGGTCAATAGAGATGAAGAGATAAACCAGTTAACATCGAGAAAACGTGTAGACAAAATTTTCTCGTTGGCGTATGCTAGCACGGCTGGTCACAAAGTATTCTTATACCATGAACACGAATAGACAGACAGAGATACCTTTTCGTATCTAGTTTCGTGTATGTATGGAATATAAAAAATACTGCTATGAAATAAATGATGTACCTACAGTTATAAAAGTTCGTGGAATATAAATAATAGTTAGGGCACTTCGTTGTTATAATTTTATGGTACGAAAAGGACTATAAAAAGGAATATGGTTCCCTGCGGTCGTATGAAAGCGGAGTGAGTTAGTCTCCAATGTAAAACCTGGAGGCTAGACTCAAGACTTAATACTTCTGGTTGCATATTCTCAAACTTTCTAGACACGTAGAAAGCTTTTGGATCATAAATTTCTATAAAAACATTGTTATTAACAAAGTGAATACATATTCGTATATGCTATGTGGAGTATGTGCATACTACGATTGTGTACAGATTCAAATTTTATCTTCATTACTTTTAATTCTACTTACTACTTTATTAAAAAAAAAAAAGATTTAATTCGATCAGGCCAATAAGTAAATAGGTACAAATATCATCTGCTATCTTCTTATGTCTTCTCTTTTTTTATAAAATTACAGGGTAAACGAGCAAACATGGAAAGCAACTACCGTCCCCCATGGACACTCGCAACATCAGAAGATTGCAAGTGCGTTTCCGGCCTTTTTAGAGGGAATTCGCTCCGTAGGGCATGCAAAAAAGATTTCTTTTTAAAACCAAAACCTTTCTGTCGTCTTTCATCATAACGCAGACTAATATATTTTTGTTTAGGACAAACTTAAATTATATCTGAATTGTATAATAACAAGACGGTGAGGGTCATTACAGTTCCCTGGAGCACTCCATAAATTCGTTCCGGCTGACCTGCTCTGACAGGGGACCAGAAATTACCCTGTGATTGATCTTAAATTAATATGGACCACGAAATAGAGGTCTTGAAGTGGTTTGAAATGTGGAAACCTAGATTCTAGAGTGCCTACCTAACAGGCAGAATATTGATTTAATGAAACTGTATCTAATTTTATGTCAGTATTTCTGTTTTAGTAGTTATGGATGTTTGTAAAAATTTAATTTTTGTCTTGTCTCTTTGGTGGGCTAATTTTAACACAATTTGAGAAGGTCTAATGTATTCGCTGTTAGAAGACAGGTTTTATTGTATTTTAGGATTTCATTCACGCAAATACAGAGAAGTACAAAAAACGACTGGGGGTCCACCCGAATATCCTGGCATCCTCTCTGTCTAGTCGAAATTATACTAAGCGCCTGAACAGGAAGGACATTTTGTAATGTTCCTTAATATGAATATTGAGTAAGCACGGTGGTGGAAGCACTCTACCTGCCAAAACCTTCATCTCACCTGCTTATAGTTTTAAATACTGATTGCAGATTAAATTAGACAAAAAAAAAATAGGATTTATAATTAAAAAAAAGTCCTGAGGCATGATGGACTTAAAGTAGATTAAAATGTAAACTATGTTTATAGTTACTTTGTCCGCGAACAAAGCGACAAAAAAGGATATGGACGTAAAAAGCGACAGAAAAAGAATATGGACGTAAAGCTCATAGACGACTCAAAGTATTTAAAACAAACTGTATTTTAGGGTGCTCCCAATTGTAAGGAAATACTCCGCATTTAAACAGTGTTCTCTGAAACCCCCTACACACTAAATACCATGAAAATACACCCGTTTCTAACAAACCGATTATAGTTAAGTAAGATTATCTCGTTTCAAGGAAATATATTTTTTTATCGTGAAATTCGGAGTCTTGATGTGTTACATCACTTTATTTCGGCTGAAACTTATGATAAGTTTCGCGCCACACGTCTCGTCGAACTAGTTACCCGCTTCTGGGAGTTTATTGAGAAGTTTGTTTCGCCGTTTCTACCAATTGTTGCCAGATGTTAGATAAAAGTTGCGACTTTTTTGTAACACAATTTCACCGGGTTATGGGTCCGATTCTCATACACACAATCATTTTCATACTTACCTAAGGCGGGAAAGAGACAACCTGAGATCGAAACGATGATCAGTTATGAGAGGCGTACCCAGACGTATGCTTTTTTAGGGTACTAAGACTTCGATGTCTGTCCGTCTGTCCGTCTGTCTGTCTGTCTGCCTGTCTGTCTGTCTGTATGTCTTCAGGCTGTAACTCAAGAACGGTAATAGCTTATAGAGAGTTGAAATTTACACAGATTATGTACTTCTGTTGCCGCTATAACAACAAATACAAAAAATTAAATAAATTAAATATTTAAGGGGGGCTCCCATACGACAAACGTGATTTTTTTGGCCTTTTTTGCTTGATATCATCCCATGATCGCGCCGCAGAACCTGTGGTGGACACACCGCAGGTTCTAGGTGTGTAAACACGCTCAAATGACTTTTAATTATTTACCCGAAAATCTTGAATAACTAAAATATATGAGACCTATTGTAAGTTGAATCTAAATATTTAAACGAGGTGCTTGAGCGTTTCATTGGTTTTATTTAGGTAGGTATTACAATAGTTTTCGCCTATAACAAAATAATTTTTCTGCGTACGATATAAGTGAGACAACATGTAACTTAATCTACGATGAACTTGAACGCTGCAAGCTTTAATTAATAATAGTATAGGAAACATACACACCCAATCGCTCTATACTCCATACCAATCTATTTCGGGCGGAGTAAATAATTCATATGCAGTCTGGCACACACGATCTGCATCCTAGCCTAAGTCTAGAACATTAATTTGAGTTTGTATCGCAGCGTATGACGGATGTATCGCGTCGCAATATTGCCGGAATGTGTTCAAACTGTGACCTACAATCTAAAATACTAGCGTCACAAGCAATATTGGACGTGAAAATTTGCTCAACTTACCTCACTTTAAAATGCGAAAGTGTGCTTGTCTTTGTTATGTTATCTTCACGCTGAAACAGCTTAACCGATTTTGATGGAATATGATACTTTGAATAGCTGGTAATAAAGAAAAGATGGTTTGTACAATTAACAATGTACGGTTAAAAATCATGCAGTTAATTTTTTTTAAAGCTGTTTAAGTAGCGGGAAATATATGTTTTCTAATTTTTTTCTAATATTTGAGAGATTAAATGCCTTTCTGCGCAACGTTCTTTTTTTATGAGAAATAAAAATACAATTCTTGATTTTCATTTTCATTTAACTCAACTGTAAAGTGTACCTACAATATTTACCTATTTCATGCAAAGAAACTTGAAGAAACAAATTGAAAAAAGACTGATTCTTTATTCAGTAAAGTGGAAGTTTTAAATTTTCACAACTCGAAAATTGCGAGGCATCGCCAGCAAAAAGCAACTATTTCATGATCTACTTTTGAGAGGATAAAAGAATAAATGCACAAAGTGTATGTATTATGCAGGAGACGAAGCTTGCTTACGGCAGTTTTATTACTGTCGGCCGCGGGGCGGGCGGGGGCGGGCGGCCCGCCTAATATCAACAGTTTAAACTTTATGAACGTTGTAATATGCAAAAGTGCTTAAAAATTCTTATGTAACCTCCTTTGTACTGGAAACTTCGAAACTAAAAGTTTATTGCTTATAAGAACGTACTTATGTTTGGCAATGTAATTATTTTAACCTCGAGGACTGAAGTTTTTTGTAACCAACTTAAAAATAAAACTCTCAGTTATCATTTTGACTGATATTTTTTTTTAAATGTAACGAAATTTATCAACATAACATGCCTTGTATTTAATTAAAATTTTGAAACACGATTATCTAATCTTGTAGAAATATAGCAACCATAAATTGATTTCGCTTCGGGTTTATACCCTTAACGCTTTACGCTTGCGGTTATATTATACTTAGTTATCAGGTGGTTGTTTAGATTTATTAGACGGTGATTAAAACTCACGAAAATCTCATCAGAGGCCCGTTTGTGGGGGAAGAGATTAAAATTTATTAATGGAAAAGGTACTACTTAAAATACCTTTGAAGTTTGGATACACGTTTTCGACCACATTGGCGGTCTCCATTTGCTATTGGTCGTTTGTTATGACGAAAAAGCTGGATCGAACTGGTTTCTCATAGGGATTTATTATATTTTGTTTTTTATAAAACCAGCATACTTTATTTACAACCACAGGTTATACGAGTGATCGCCATACATTTTTGATATTTACTGTAGTAGCTGCTTACTCGACTACACCCTTTTTGTAATATGATAGTTGATTGATAAATTAAAAGTTAAACTTGATATAAAAAATGATAATATATTGACTGTATGCTAATGCTAATAATGAGTGCGCGATTGATGACGGCTTGTAGCGAACTGCCCGAGAGTATGCACTTAGCCGGGACTACAGGAAATATGTTTGAATCAGCAATGTACTTGCTAGCTCATTCGTACATTTACTACAACATTCTTCTAATAATAAATAATTCGAGCTATGTGCTTTGTAATCAATAATGATCTCATTAAAATAGCAGTTTATTTATATCAAACTTAGTTTTACTGTTCCGTTATTTAATTTATCTTTATAAAGAACGATTTTCCAATTACTTTTGTAATGAACAATAAGCTTTTATAAGCAGCGAGAAACTTCTGAAGAATGCGAGACGAACAAAAGTTTCCTACTTATAATAATTTTTAATTAAGAAAATTCTGATAATGTGCTTCTGCACTTATACTTAAAAATTATAAAGTACTTTATTATTTATAAAAAATTAGATGTGTTGGTCATTCAATTTTTTATGTTTATTATCATTAGCAAAGATGTGCTTTCAACAGCTCCTATGACATAATCTGGGTTTTTCTAAAGAGCCTATGCTGTCCCACTGCTGCCCTTTGCCCCCTTATGTATGTAAATAATTATAATAGCTGTAGGAACTTCCCAAAAACTATGAACGGAAATGAATCCATAGAAACTATAAAATATATAGGTACCTACATACAAAACAAGTATGTAGGTACAAGTATGCAATATCAGTATTTTTCATTTTAGGCTAAAAACTACCTACATTAAAATTAAGCTGCAAAGCCACCGCTTTCCGACCTGCGATTTTTAACGTAAATATTTTCAGAGGCACTAGACTCATTGTAGCGTGGCATTGTGCTGAGCTCTGACCTTGTATAGTTGAAGGTAACAGCTTTTAGCTTCTAGGTCATAACGAGTAACAGCTTAAGTAAGATATATTACATTTTAAGGCGAAATAAAACATAATATGTGATCATATTTTACAGAGTATGATGATAGCATAGTAAAAACTCTGTAAAACAATTCCTTAAAAGTTTACAATGACGTGATTACTGCCTAGGTCCTTTGCATGGTAAATTATAAATAAGGTGAAAAAAAAAACCGAAAGTGCTTTTTTCTGTTTCCTTTAGGTATTAAGCGGGAAAATAATATAATTTAGTTATAGTGATGGTTTTCATTAACAACAAATTGTTGTAATTTGTCAACTTAACGAGGCGAATAAACAAGACGTTATTTAGTGTACAATTTAATTAAATCGGTAACAATTATTGTGACGTGAAATCTTAATTAAATTGTTCGTGTAAGAATGTTTGCACAGCGGGAATCAGGTCACACCGAGATATATTTGGTGAAGTACGCGTAACCTAGGAATAAAATTACAGTAGATAGATGTACTATCAAAGAAGTTGATTCCTAGGCAGTTGACAGACCAACGTCATTTGGTCGGATCATGTCAATTTAATGTTAATTGTGATATGTCGGCTGGGTTTGACGTAACGCCAAAGAGAATATAATCACTACGTTTTACGTAACGCGACCAAACTACGTACTCCCCCTGCCAAGGAATCAACTTCTCTGATAGTACAATCTCAACCTAGGGCTCTATTCGTAGACTCTACGTAGCTTTTTTTAAAAAGACCTACGTTGTTTTTTCTGAATGTGTTTGTTTTTTTTTCTATACAGAAAGCACCTGTGTTGTTAATTTTGTCTCTGTTACCACTCAATGGTTGACTGGTAGAAAATGTCCTATGGCATTAAGTCCGCCATTGTGCACTGTGCAAAAAGTATGAAATAAATAAATAAAATAGTTTTGAGATACAGCATAGCGAGTCCTCGAGTATTGAACATGACGTCTCACCAGTCATGCTGTAGCATGACTGGTGAGACATGTTCAATACTCGAGGACGTGATATTTGGCTATTATATATGATGAAAAAAATATATCAATTGATTACTGAGTAAATGTAGCTTAAGGGCCTTCCCCTACGGAGATTCCGTAATTTACCGTATTTAGAGCCATATAAACTTATAATTTGAAAGCTACAAAGTTATAATCAAAATACAGCAATAATCTTCAGTATATCAACATTCCTTTCCCTGTTTTAAAATTTCTATTTTTGTTTATTATAGTCATGATATTAGCTTCCAAAGTAATACCAATTTATTAAAATTGAAGCATACTTTCAGCATCTCCCTAGTATTTACAAATTACGTTTATTTGAAACACACGACAATAGATAGACAATTTCATTAACTACATATTCCCCGTTTTAAATTTTTTTAGATCAATTTTGAACTAAGATAATTAAAAAAATAGGATTTTTGTGCGATCTCGGCTACGCGTCAAATGTATGGTCAAGGTCGTTTGCTCGGGGGATGGCCTTAATAATTATTTACCCAACGCATGGACACCGCGCGCGGGAATGGTAGCAGCGCACAGTGTATTTTTTGTCCAAAAAATTGGCCATGCCGTTTTTATTACTTAATTTTATAGGATTTGTGATTATGAATGCAGGACGAGAACACCCGACTGCCCATTTCATATAGAAGAATGCAAATTAGTACTTGAAAAAAAATTCTATGGTTTCCAGAAAAAACATAGAAACAGTTATAGCTCAAAAGTATGATATTCTTTTGAAATTTTATTAATTGGTCTAAATAGTGTCTTAAAAGCCCTACGATAGCGAAAAACATCCAGGTTTTATTTGTTCAAGATAACGTATTTATGACTGATTTTGTAAATTTATGTTTTAATTTTTTTAACGCCATGTCTTTTCATATTTGGATTTGAAACTAAGACTGAAATATTCTTTTTATTGATACTTATAACCCAAAAAAAAAAATGGGATCCAAATGAGGCGGGGCATCGGAGTTATTCAATTTAATATTATTTTGGATAGGGTTGTCACCGCATAGTTCACATAGTTGAATAATATTTGAAGTAGATTTTATATGCTCATTTTTCTAATGAAGTTCGTAACTTCAACAAAACAAATAGTAATAGTCTTTTTTACTTACTAGCTGCTGCCCGCGACTCCGCCCGCGTGGAAATTTATTATGTTATCCACAATTTACATTTTCTTCGCGTTATACCTTACTACTCTGATCCCCTTTGCTTCACTGCTGTTCCACTCTTATATTGAGTTTTAAAGTCAGTGAGACACTGAGAAGCTCAAGGTCACTATTTGGTTTGAACCTTTCTGTTTTTGGTTATTTATGTTTATTATACTGCATATTATATGATGTACCTCCGCCGTGTTCCATGGTGTTTAATGGGTTTTACCACTAATTTATGATACATATTTAAAAAGTTCTTAAAAGAAAAATACAGCTTATGGATATAAGTTTTTTGTTCTTTTAAGTAAAGAATTACGTATAGGTCAATACCTGTTTTGCCAACTCTGTGGGTTGATAATAATATGATCCCGTATTTTAATTGGCTTATGATCAGTGTTTTAACAATATCGATTGGCATAAAAAAAAACATAAAAATGATATATTTTACGTGCTGTTTGTATTTCTGGAAAATTTTAATCTTTCTTTTTTGCCACACGATATTTTGTTTTATTTTCCTAGTTAAGACCCTTCCCCTACGGAGATTCCGTAATTTACCGTATTTAGAGCCTTATAAACTCATAATTTGAAAGCTACAAAGTTATAATAAAAATACAGCAATAATCTTCAGTATATCAACATTCCTTTCCCCGTTTTAAATTTTCTATTTTTGTTTATTATACTCATGATATTAGCTTCCAAAGTAATACCAATTTATTAAAATTGAAGCATACTTTCAGCATCTCCCTAGTATTTACAAATTACGTTTATTTGAAACACACGACAATAGATAGATAATTTTATTAACTACATATTCCCCGTTTTAAATTTTTTTTAGATGAATTTTGAACTAAGATAAGTAAAAAATAGGCTTTTTGTGCGATCTCGGCAACGCGTCAAATGTATGGTCAAGGTCGTTTGCTCGGGGGATGGCCTTAAAATACGTTACCCAATAAAATTATTTCAAATGTTCATTTTTTTACTTGGAACCCGGAGTCCCGGTTCACGTGACGTTTTAGAACCAGGTAATAAAATCCGAAACCGGACCCGGTCTGCACCGGCTACCTATTAAACAATAGATTTCCGGCTATAGCTGTTAAACCTACGAGTATATGAGACCATTTTATACCGGAAATATAATAAAAGATTTTAAATGTGTCACCATGTGTACATTAGAAAAGTATTAACTTGTTAAAAAATTTCCAAGTCAGTTATGTAGGATTGACAGGTCAAATTAATATAAAAACTGCAAATTTGCTTCTGTAATAGCATATTGCTTTACTTATATTATAAACTAAAATAAAAAGTAATCGTTTTTTTGTTTCTGCTCAAAAATATTTCACGGCATTAAAAAAATATTTTCGCGATTTATCGAGTCACTTTAGTGACACAATGCAGTTCCTCTAACCTTCTGTTTAAGTATTAGTCAGGAATAAAAAAAAGAAACAAAGTTCAAATGAATAAAAAAAATTGGTATAGAAATATTGACAACTCTAAAACCATAGTTACCATAGAAAACTTTAGAAGCCTCTAACTTCGGTGCCCTTTATTTTTGGATCAAATTTTTTTTTACACAAATTCTTGTACATTTAAGTAACAATTCTATATAAAAATAATAATAATAATAATTATTATTATTATTATTATAAATCAGGTTAAATTGTGTGTTTTTTCTATTATTGTCGATCAGAATAATCAAGAAGACAAGTAAGTAAATATTTAAAAAGTTATGGCAATTTTTAATTTTATTGAAAAAAAAATTAAAAGTGTTTTTTTATTGTTCATAATAAGAAATTAACGCATGTAAATACTAATAAATTACTTACATAACATTTCTGATCAAGATTTCGAAAAAAAAAGGCATGGCCAATTTTTTGGACAAAAAATACACTGTGCAGCGCCGAGCGCGGTGTTTCTCACGCCGCGCCGCCCGCCGCACCGGTCGCATAGCTATGCCTACTTGCCTAGCCGCGTAATTTACTCAGTGTCCATGTGTCATTTATTTAAAGGGGGTCAAAAATTAAGTACCTAATTTTAGGACATAATTATAATGAGAATCGAGTACCGAGTACTCTCCTTAAGTATTGAACATGTCTCACCAGTCATGTTAATATGAAATGCTCGTGTCGCGGTGTTTTTGTTGCCAAAGTGTTTCGGAAGGCCGGATGAATGTTATTAAGAAAATGTTACCCCAAACTTAATAATATAAATGAGAAAATGTCGTATCTTCCTATCATCTTTTCACGCTTAACCTGCTGAACTAATTCTGGTGAATTTTGGCATTTTAAGATACTTTGAGTCAAGGGAAAGACAAAATATAATACTTGGCTATAAGTTTTTATCACGTCAAAATGTAAGGCATAAATGGATTTTCTGCGCGAAAAAATTGTGGGCAAAATCTTTGACAATATAAACTATGTTTCGATTTCTTTCTAAATACCTTAATTTTCATTAAAAAATTATATTTCTATAAACTTAGCTTTGAACAGAAAAATATTATTAGAAATCTTTGTTTCCTTTAGCCTTTACGAATATACGATACTCTTGAGGCATACTCAGGAGGCATATTATTTAATACCGCATATAGACCGCATACGAATTTTTATAGTTTCCCATAAAATAGGGAGGATTTGAAACGATATTATGTGAGACGTGGTGTATTACCCGGCCTATTACGTAGCTCATCTCTTTCGACCTAAATTTTATCATGCGTAAAGATATGCAAAGTATTCTTTTCAGGTCGAATGCTGAGCGCCAGTTTTCTAGATTCGAGGACCTCATGTGTTTTATATGCATTTTGATGAGGTGTTTATTATTATCTGAAAGAGGTTTGAAATAAATTAGAAAGTAAAATTGCCTAGTTGTGTTTAATGGGTAAAAATAATGCCAATATTTTCTACGGTAGTCATAAATTATGTAAAAACTATCGGTGTAAGATTGGTAAGTGTAAGAATTTGGTAAAAATAGCATTTCATTTCATAGTATTATCCTTGTCAACTGAACGATTTTTATTACATACAGTACCTTAAAGGCCTAAGCAACCAGCCTTGGGTGCTATATTAGGTTAGGGATTAAATTTTAATCTGATATAGAGTCACGTCAGTGACCTCCTAGGTTTAGGCGCTAACCCTTTGGCCTCAGGTATATAATCTAAGCGCAACAAAACACTGGGAAGCCCCAGGTAAAGTTCGGTTTTCAAATAAGTTTGTTTGTTCTTTGCCTAAAAAAATATATTTTGTATTATAAACTTGATATGAGTTAGCTATTGATTGTTGGTTTATATCGGAGTAGGGTAAGGCGGGGATCGCATTCCTCAAAGGAATATCTAATCTGTCAGCCGCTGAGCTCATAATATCGTCCGAACGACGCGGTTCATTGGACACATCAAAATTTAATTTTGGAATGTTTATTTTTTGGGTTCCTTGTAAGAAATATGGAAAGTTACGAAAGAAGAGATCTGGACGTTTCTTGTTCGCCTTTTGAATCTGGCTTATATTTTACGAGCTGATACAGAAAACCAACGCACGTTGTTTTGTCTTAAAGTAATATAGTGTTAAAAGATTTTTTTTTTATTCTCATCGTTTAAATTTTCTCTGGACCTGTTATGATTATTTTGAGATGAAAATTGGTATAATTGGTCTAGCCGTTCTACAAAAGCGAGACATAAAGCCATGTCGTATTTCGAGCACTTCTAGTTCTGTGTTTTGTTAGCGTTAGTTACCGTCGTTATAATATGAAAAAACTTCAGTACTTTACAGTAAGAACCAATATAATGGGTATTCCCACCTCTATTCTGTATTAATTATTAAATACTCTAGTCTTTGATCTGTTTACAGGTAAATAAAACTTTAACGTTTTCGTGCTATTATAAAAAAAACCATTAGATGTTTGGAAGGCTGTTACTGAAATAATGAGCATTACCTACGTCATGGCGTTTTTATTTCTTTGTTTTATTATTGTATCTTTATAGTCAATAATGTTTATGTCCCTCTGTAATGGTTTTTACGAGACCATTAATCAAAATTCCGACACTAACTTATTCAATTCGCCGCATAAAATTGTGATTGTAACTTTTAACGTGTATAAATCTATTATACGGTTTTGTATTGGTTATCCCGTGTCAAAATTATTTGCAAAACTAATAGTCTAATGATAAAGGTTTTCACAGTATCTGATTGCAAAATAGTCATATTAACCCATTCATGACCACCGTGCCAATTTGGGAACACTTCATTTTTAATTGTTAATGAAAAATAAATAAATCGCACATAAACATGATTGATATGAGCTTATCCAATGCGTGTCTTTTACATGTTCAACATAAAGAAGGTGCAATTGACAAATTATTATTTCGTCAAGGCTGAGCTAGATTTTACCTCCTATGATCTCGTCAACGTCTTATTCACCCACAATCATCCAACATCCAAAAACTTCGTTTCAAAAGGACTTTAAAAACGTGAATGTTAGGTTGTCCGTCATAATAAAAGCCCAAGAGCTTATAAAAAATCGAAAAAACAATTTGCATTGAGTAGGAATGTTTCACTCAAATCTACTGACGCCCACTCCATAAGTGATCATTGTGCCAATTTGGATATAATAAAAAATATATATTTTTATATATATTTTTTAAATTATTTATATTCCTTACTATTATAAAATAAAGAAGTTTCTAAATTTCTTCTTGTCGTTTTGGTTTGGCTACAAATGGGTTAAGGCACTAAGCACATGAAATAAATCGGCCATGTTTATTCTTATTATACTACTTTTTTCGTCTACGGTTTTTCCCTCTGGCCCCGGGCGGCTCCCTGAAGGGCCCTCACAGTAAGTGTTACAGTTGGCCCTATGTTGCCCCTTTAATTACGAGTACATATCAAAAGGGAGAGAGTTATTGCAATTAATTTTTTAAATTGTTTTGCATACGAATTTCGAATATTATTTTTGGTTTATTGCACTTGTTGACATAAAAAAGAATAAAATGATAGTGATTATGAAAGAAAATATTATCTAATTTACTTAACCCTTAGCTACTTAACGTGTTTTTGAGTAACACTACCACCTAACAGCGGTCATGGTGACCCCTGACATTGTTTTTAATTTTAATATTTAATAATAATATAAATGAAAATAAATACACATTGGTAATATTAATAACCTTTAGACTTTTTTATTATCATCAACTTTTACAAACTTTAAAATTATTAGTTTTAGTAATAATAATTAACATTTAACATGAACATTAAACATTTTAGAAAAAAATAAAGGCATCTTTGAAAATCTATAATCGGTAAGGAACACAAACTTAAACTTAACTTATTCACGTATTTTACGTTATAGGAGAAGGTAGTAATGTGGCCCCCCACTTTGTTTATCAAGATTTATTAAAAAAATACAGGAGTCTGAAAACTAAAAAATAAATAATGGGACCTCTTATTCATTTGTTTAAACATGTCTTATTAGGGAATAAATAAAACTCGTTACTCGTACAGGATTTAAATCGAAAATATTATTTATTCTTAACTAATCACATTTGGTATCTTTAGATCAAGTGGTGGTAATGTGACCTACTGGGGGTCACATTAAATGTATTGCAGAAGTGAAACTTAACGGCAAAAATCACAAATGTAAGAGCCACCTTCAGAGTCTATACAGGGGCCGTACCACGAAACCGTTTTGAGACTCAAACGAACGAACGTCATTTCACGTTTGTAAGAGTAGGACGCGGCATTCTCATTCGATTGATTGAGCCTCAAAACGGTTTCGTAGTAGGCCTCCAGATTACATACATTAAGCCCCTAAGTCACAACTTTGACACTGTACCCATGGCTGTCCAGCTCTGTCATTGGATTAAATTGTGTCGCAGAACATACACGGCACGTCCGCGTTTTCAGGAACCATATTTGTATATGAGTCGTCACAATCGGTATTTGCCTCTTCTTCACTTTCGGACTACTGCTGGATATTGTAGGTCTCTCTGGCGTCAAACGGCATTCCTACTAGAGCCTTCTGAATAGTGGTTATGTATGTCTTCCACGTTATAAAAGTTTCGCCGGTCGCAAGTTTGAACTCGATCAAATGACAATCATACGTGACAGCCTCTGCTGGATTTGTACAGCACTAAATTAGCAGCATACCACGAGTATCCCGTTGCACCAAAATTATATTAGATAGCGTTGTTAGAACATATAAATTGTATTATCTATGGTTAGAACATTAAAATATTGAAGGGGGCCAATATATATGCAGGGGCCACATTACCACCTTTTCCCAATACTAAGATATATAATCTACTAATAAAAAAAAATAATGGCACTCTCAAATCACATTTTCGGTAAAATTGCAAGTGGTAAACATTCACAATTTTTGGCGACATTTTTTACACATTTTTTGCGAGCACTCGACGCAAATTGGTTTTTTACATTGAAAACACATGTGATATGTTTTACGTTTTTTTTTTAAATCACGGGTAGAACAAGTCTTCCTAACTTCAAACTTTTGAAGGCCTCCCCCCCCTAGTAGTACACAGAGTCACAAACGCTCACATAGCAACAGAGTAATTCAAAAAACAACCGTTGGAGTCACTGTGACCGACGTTAGGTGGCTAAGGGTTAATAGACAGAGGTGGTAGGTAGAATGAAGGACCTTATAGAAAAAGTTTAATATTTCATTTACATAGATTTTTTTCAAAAAATTAAAATATTCTTTACAAGTTTGCAATTGCAGCTGTGAACAGCATTTGACCTTTATATTTTTATTAAAGCATGAAAATAAAATACTTAAACGTGTTTGCTTTATATTTTATTCGAGCTATAAAAGATTTGGTGGAATCATTTATAACCTAACTACCCTTTTAGGTCGTTAATCAAAACGTCCCAAGTTTAATTTGTCAAAAGCGAAGTTATTTGGACATTTCCAACCGTTCCCGACATAGTAATCAAATTCGATCGAAAGATTTTAACTTGAAGGACAGATTTAAATGTTCCTTATTATTTGAGTTAACATTTTGACAGAAATTTACGGTGTCCTCTGCGAGATTTGTGCGAAATATTTTGATAAGAAAACGAAAAATAAGAATATTTTTTATGCCTTTATCTCAGCATCATTGACTTTTATTGTCTCTTTCTATAACAAGGCAGAGAATTCCATACAAGTTTTGACATCGTATATAATAGATTATGAAGTTTTGTACCCTTCGCCGTTTGGCCTCGCGTTAATTTCTAATGTGCTTATAACTCGATTGATACCTCATAGTATGACAATTTAATAAGGATTTAATAAGGCTTGTCCATGAGTGACGGTAGTTGTTTGTCCATATAGGCGACGGTAGTTGCTTTCCATCAGGTGACCCGTTTGCTCGTTTGCCCTCTAATTTTATATAAAAAAAGGATCAGGTCAACAGTTCTACTGCTTTATATTTTACAAACACAGACAATTAGTGCTGTTAATTTTATATCGCTGTAACATAATATTCATTATTCATAATCATTCGAGAATATTTTTGGCTTCATTTCCGATAAACTCATGTGGAACTTGACCAAACATTGTTATTTGCATTTAAAATATGTCAATTCTACATTATTGACTAACGGTAATAAGTATTATTAGTTAATTATTATAGTAAAATGAAAAATATTTTTAAAAATATCTTAACAGCGCTTTATAAGGGTATAAACCCATTACCCATGCCCATTACCAAGAACGGCCAGTCGTATATATCACTTTGGTAAAAATAAGTTTTACTAATATTATAAGTGTGAATGTGTCTGTAATCTCTTTAGGCTAAAACCGCTGAACTAATTTTAAATACGACTGTAAATGATTCCGAAATAGCAACCTACGTCCTTTCTGAGGACTCAAAGTATTTACTTACACATTTCATTAAAATAAAAGTAGCTTAATGTGTTTTTAATGAACAAAGCATGCACTCTGCTTGTTGATGATGAAAGTAAAGTCTTCATACGGAATGGTAATTATGGGTAGTACGTGTTAAGGCGGCCAATACATTTTCATGAAGTAAGCACTGGAGTTTCGCTTCAGGGCCCGGTCGTAAATATGTATTGCAATTTGCATGCAACCTACTGCCTTGGGTAAGATATTATGGAACTGGCATAATATAGTAGGTAACGTTCCGATCAACGCGACAAGCGACCGCGGCCGACAAAAATTCAAATAAAATACCACTTTATGACCTACGTTCTACGAATAATAAAAACTAAGGAAAAGTAACTCCGTCAAAAAACATGCTCCACAATACTTGTCAAAAAAGTGTACCTTAGGCACACATTTCAATACATTTGCAATATTTAGGTGACCTTGAGCGGTACTAGGCTGACGTTACATGACAGATCGAAAGGAACCAAATTTAAAACGGTAATAGTGTGGGAGTTACGATTCCTTAGTTTTTATTATTCGTAGCCTACGCTATAGGTTTCTTTTTCTACCGATATTGGTCTAGCGAACCATGTCGCCGCTGCTTTGTAGTGGCGTAGAGCAAAATAAAACCTACAGCCGAGGTCATAAAGCGGCATTTTATTTGAATTTCTGTCAGTCGCAGTCACTTGCGGCAAGGATTATCGTGGTCAATAATAATAATTATTACTTTTTGCAAAGTTCTATAATAATTATTACTATTTGCAAAGTTGATCCTAGAAATTTGTGCGAAATTGTAGCAATTAAATACTAAGTGATGTTAGCTATCTCTACTGTTGCATTCTTGGGCCAATTCAAATCATTATAATATTATATCAAACACGAAGTGTAAATGATTCTGACTTCATTACATTGATGAGATGTTTTTCAGTTTAAAAGATTATCATAGACATCATAGACATAGGATTTAGCTATGACACTACAATAATAAACTACAATAACTAGTTATAAACTTGACTATAAACATGCTACCACGTGACTGAATTTTCATCAACTAATTGATAGCAAAAGCAAGCTCAACAAAAAAACAATTACGCTCCAAGGAATAATAGTTAGAGCTAATGCTTAAGCAGCTTAGTGGCTTGCTCTTGTAGCAGACTAGTCCGCACTTAGACATGGTTTTATAATGGTTTATGGTAGTGATGATGATGATGATGATGATGAATGTAATTTGCATAGTAGCATATGCTTTCCGTTCTTAAAACAACGTCGAAACTCCCAAACTTGTATCTATAAAGAGTCAGGAGTTCTCTCAGCACCTTCCGAACCATGGTATACCTTGGTGCAACATATTACTTGTTGGTACTGCACACAAAACTGAAGTCACCACATGTTTCCATATAAATTTTGAGGAGTTCCCTCGATTTCTTATGGATCCCTTCATCAGGTCATCACTTTTATGAATATGGTACCAAATTGGGATGATAAACTATACACCAAAAGAAAAATTTTGAAAATCGGTTCACAAACGGCGTAGTAATCGTTGAACATAAAAAAAAACGAACATAACACCTCCTCCATTTTGAAAGTCGGTTAAAATTGTAGCCTATGTGTTATTCTGATGTATAACCAATATTATTGTAAAGTTTCATTAAAATCTGTTTAGTAGTTTTTGCGTGAAAGAGTAACAAACATTCATACATACACGCATACATACATACATCCAAACATTCGCCTTTATAATATTAGTAGGATATACATATTTAGAATCAGTGTTTAAAATCCTTCATTTTGATACCCCACTCGATATGCTTGGTAGAATTTTTTAGGGTTCCGTAGTCAACAAGGAACCCTTATAGTTTCGGTCTGTCCGTCCGTCTGTCCGTCTGTCCGTCTGTCTGTGCCCGGTTTTGCTCAGAGACTATAGGACCTACAAAGCTGTAATTTGGCATGAATGCACATATTAATGATGACGAATAGTCGATCAACTAAAAAAATCTAAATTTCATAAACAAATCTCAAACGGTTATTTTTTTTTATTTTTTTTTTATGAAATAAGGGGGCAAACGAGCAAACGGGTCACCTGATGGAAAGCAACATTCCGTCGCCCATGGACACTCGCAGCATCAGAAGAGCTGCAGGTGCGTTGCCGGCCTTTTAAGAGGGAATAGGGTAATAGGGGAGGGTAGGGATGGGAAGAGAAGGGAATAGGGGAAGGAAAGAAAGGGAATAGGGTAGGGGATTGGGCCTCCGGTAAACTCACTCACTCGGCGAAACACAGCGCAAGCGCTGTTTCACGCCGGTTTTCTGTGAGAACGTGGTATTTCTCCGGTCGAGCCGGCCCATTCGTGCCGAAGCATGGCTCTCCCACGTATATTTATGTTTTTGGTGGGATACATACTTACATACATACAGAGCAAGTTAAATAAAAGCTTTTAAATAGGCATAATACCTGATATCATTGTCAGATTATTATGTTTAGTTGATTAAAACTTTATTTTCTAACTAGACGTTCCGCGCGGCTTCGCCCGCGTAAATTAGATATTTCACAGACAAATCAGTCTACAAAAAATAGCCTATGATCCTTCACGTGGTCTTCTTCTTATCTGACCCAAATAACAGAAAAATTGCTCTAGTAGTTCGTAAGATAAGCCCTTTCAAATAATTCCCCCGTTTTTTTGAACACTGAAAGAATTTTTCAAATCGGACCAGTAGTTCCTGAGATTAGCGCGTTCAAATAAGTCCTTTCAAATAATTTCTCCCCGTTTTTCCACATTTTCCTCTATTTCTTCGCTCCTATTAGTCTTAGCGTGATAAAATATAGCCTATAGCCTTCCTCGATAAATGGACTATCTAACACTGAAAGAATTTTTCAAATCGGACCGGTATTTCCTGAGATTAGCGCGATCAAACAAACAAACAAACTAACAAACTCTTCCACTTTATAATATTAAGTATAGATAAACATACACCAGTTCATTTGTAATTTTGTTTTATTACTTTATTCATCAACAGTATTCTTTATTTCACTAGATTTAGTTTAGTGAAATGACATATCTACACTAATATTATAAAGCGGAAGAGTTTGTTAGTTTGTTTGTTTGAACGCGCTAATCTCAGGAACTACTGGTCCGATTTGAAAAATTCTTTTAGTGTTAGATAGCCCATTAATTGAGGAAGGCTATAGGCTATATTTTATCACGCTAAAACTAATAAGAGCGAAGAAATAGAAGAAAATGTGGAACAAACGGGGGAAATTATTTAAAAGGGCTTATCTCACGAACTACTAGAGCAATTTTTCTGTTATTTGGGTCAGATAAGAAGTAGACCACGTGAAGGATCATGGGCTATGTTTTGTAGACTGATTTGTCTGTGAAATATCTAATTTACGTGGGCGAAGCCTCGCGGAACGTCTAGTCACTAGATATTTTTAGTAAGAAGACGTAGTAAACAATTCGACATCTACCAGGATTTCGTGATATCCTCATTTTCCTGCGACATATACAACGTCAAAAACAAAATGGCCGACATAAAAGTAACTAAAACAATTACGCAGCAAGTATCGGCGAGCGCTGAAGCTCTCGGAGTTTAAACAGCTTAATGGCTGACGCTGGCAGTCGATAGCTGTTGAGACTGTTTGTATCTAACGCCGGAGACGGTTCGCCACTTTAAACAAATTGTGAAAGTATCTAGAAAGTTCGGGCGCGCTGTTTGGCACCGTCGGATTTAAAGTCTGTAATGGAATTTCGTTCCAGCTTCGGTGCGCCAGTGCAAGATATTTAAAACTAGCTGCCGGCTACATCGTTGCGATGAGATTCGTTTATCGCGCAAACGTACTATCAGAGAAGTTGATTCATAGGCAGATGGGAGACCTACGTAATCTAGTCGCGTTATATCAAAACTCAAACTTAACCGACAGATCGCGACTAATATTGAATTGACATAATGCGACTAAATGACGTAGGTCCGTCAACTGCCTATGAATCAATTTCATCGATAGTACTTTTTTTTTGTAATAAAAAATAACCTTTGTCCAATTCTAGGGCTCAAAGTATATCTTTACCAAATTTCACTCAATTCAGTCAGCACGAAGAGGTAACAGACAGACATTCGACTTAAAAATTACTAAAGTTAAATTGTAATTTATGTAGTAAATTATGTTGGACGACATAATGCTCACATGGCTAATACAAAGTATTTAGCCTGCAACTGCAAATTTTCTAACGAAATTAAATACAAAACGCTTAAAAATTATAGCTAGTTATTCTAAACTATATCAGTGCTTTCAAATATTGCAAGTCTTACTACATACATATTATATAATTTATTACGTACTTTAAAGCTAAACGTAAGACATACTACATGAGCAAGTTTCTCGTCAACATATTATTAACTTGCTCGGGAAAACTTATATGCTCGGGAAATTCTTAAAACTTTTGTAATTGGATGGAAGTTCCTGCTTAAGTACAGTCCGTAATATGGGTACGGTGATTAAAATATATTCAGGATCAGATTCAGGTGAAGTATTTGTTAGATGTTAGATAGTACAAGGATTATTTATATAAGAAATCAATATAATATAGGGAACGTGCTTAGTAGTACAAAGTACTGCGTATGGGTGTTACCAATCCGATACTTGTAAGTCCCTTATATACCCTACACTTTATTTACTTGACATAATCTGCTGCCTCCTACAGTACCTGCACGTTCCCTATAAACCTTTTAAAATTAAATTACACCTCTGCCCCTTCAATTTACAACTTTTGTGTTTGAATAAAAGGTTAAAAATACCGAAATTTTCAGATAGCCTCATATAAATACTTTTTTGTTTTTCTTTATTTATTGGTGATTAGTGTGTTCGATAACGAATCGGGTTATAAATACGACCCTCAGAGGGAAGTCCGGCCGAACCGGTAATGATGAAAGTAAATTGTACTTTATAGGCCTCTTTGGAATGATTTAACACAATTAAAAGGTAAAAGGATCGCCCTAGTTGAAATTAATAAAACCGTCCGCTTAAAATTCAAAACATGAGTGGATGAAGTGGACTAACATTTTACAACATAAAAGCAATTAATAATTTTTCCCTTATAATTTGAAAAAAACCTTGTAACTTTCCTACTTCATCATCTAGCTAATAAATTATCTAGCTATAAAAAATCATATATTTCTTTTATTTCTAAATAATATTTATGCAAAAAAGTCAGTTTTCAAACTTTTAGTTACCAAATCGTTTCAATTTTTTTTCCCGTCCATAAATTAAAAAAATACAGTTTTAAAATTGTTAGTTACCCGTTTCATCCACTCATGTCTTCAATTGTTTTTGGACTTTATTAAAAAGGGTTTTCTGTGTCGTGAATTTGAGCTGAGTGGAGAGATCAGCAAATAACAATCCGTCTCTAGCGACGCTTTATTAAAAGTTAGATGTTACTCAGCCCTCTTCAAGAAAGTATTTCAGTTTTAGTAAAGTTTCGTAGCTTATTGTCAGCTATCTTCGTCAGCTATTATATTATAATACCTAATCCATACTTAAATTAATGCAGAAGTTCGTTTCTCTGTTACCTTAAAACTCTTTAAAGAAATGTGTGTATAGTTGAAATTCCAGGAAATGATAAATGGTAATTTTTATTGCGAAAAATTTACAGTTTACACAAGATACCAAGTAAGCTTAATACAACTTTTATGTGCTGTGTTTTTGTTGTTAAAAAAACTGTTAATTCAACACAAAAAGGCAAGTACAGTCATAAAAGGTACTTAGACTAAAAAATCCTGAAAATACTCAGTGATAAGCTGGACAGCCCCCTTCTGAAGCACTGGGTCCATGCACACGTGCATGTATCCGGTGCGCCAGAGGGTGGCAAATATTTAAAGGATCATGGGCATTTTGGTATATAGTCTCAACAGAGATATAATATATACCATTAGATAGCTCTTAGTGAGTAGGTAAAAAAGTTATATGGCGCCCAGCCCCTAGCAACTGTACTTTTTGAAATAATGTACAGTCAACGTACAAGGCCGGCGTTACCGACCTAGTTAAATACTATAGTATATACCGGTATAATAGTACCGGCATCATTAATATGTGCATTCGTGCCGAATTACAACTTTGTAGGTCCTGTAGTCTCTGAGCAAAACCGCGGACAGACAGACGGACGGACGGACGGACAGACGGACGGACGGATAGACGGACAGACGGACAGACGGATGGACGGACGGACAGACCGAAACTATAATATAAGGGTTCCTTGTTGACTACGGAACCCTAAAAATAATCATGCTATAATGTAACGTGATGTTATCAGCATGAAATGTATGAGCGCTGATGTCACTTTTAACGTGGCTTTACTCAAAAAGTACAACGAATCTTGACAAGCGCCCTATTGGTCATTAATGTACATGGGTATACCTTCCTAAAAATATACAATCCATTCTTGTTAAGCCCTATACCAGAGCCCATACATTTTTGCCCATCATCATTAACTATCTTCTAGTTTAAGAATTTTTCTATGGGTTATTACCTGAAATAAACGATTTTTTTCAAGCCTATTTATCAAATCCATTGCTTGTTTATTCGGCGGACAAAGACTACGGAGCCGAGGGGATGCTAAATCTGTGCAGCAGTGTACAACACAGGAGTAATATCGGGCTCAGGTGCAGCGATATATCCGAAGTATCTAATGAAGATATTTTGATTAAAGCACCAAATATTTTGTATTTTCTCCTCGCAGTGAATTTTTATTATGGAACCGCCTGTTCTTGTGTAAAAAGTTACATTTATTTTCAATTTTTTGTCATTTTCTGGATAGGCCACGTGGTACCCTTACTTTTTTAGGTTGGTATAGAGTAGGGGGGGAAAATACTTCCTCTCCTACTACGCGTCGGCAGTATACTCTCCTCACTCCTCCTTCTCGGTCTCGTATATCCAAAAATAGGTGCACAACGTTAAAAACAAGTTAAATGCGTTTTTAATCAAAATTTTATTTTTATATGATTTTATTAAGAACCCGACCTGGTGAACTTTTTTTCTCCTAATATAAACTTTTCCTTGACTTCCACGAATATTTTAAGACTAAAATTAGCCGAACCGGTTCAGCCGTTTTAGCAAGACTAACAAAATATTAAAAAAATAATATAATATAATACTATTATATTATGTACGCTTCACACCACGTCAGTCTGGCCCCGTGCTAAGTACCTGAAGGACTTGTGTTACGGGTGCCAGACAACGGAACTGTATTTATCTAATACACATAACATAATAACATAATATATTTTATATACATATCCAAGACCAGGAACATTAAAAACTTTTTTGTTCCGTCGGCGGAATTGTAACCTGCGACCGCCGCCGGCTTGTGCTACTGACTCGCTCATCAACTGAGCCACAGAGGTTTTATTTATATTGATTTTGAAAAATGTAAGCGTTTGCTTACCCTGTTTCAATTACTGCGTCTAATTTGTTGGGTCCATATTTGGCGTGTGTTCCGATGTGTCACGCAGCGCGCGGTCGTCGGTACAACGTGATAAATGTGCGAACGATCCACCTGTCAGCCATCCGCCTAAATCACGCCAGAATGTACCGATTTACCGTAAATTGTGGAGCGACCCTAAAATTAACTTGTACGGTCTCTATTTATCTCTTAGAGTGCCTTTTTAATTAATGTATGGTTTCCGTGCAAATTTCTGCGCGAACAAAGTTGCAAGTTTTGTGACTTTTCTTGTTCAAAACTGAGATCAATTTATGTGATTTACGTTTTGTTAGTGACATAATAAGTATACACTATACAGGGTGTAACAAAACTAAGTGAAAATACTTTAGGATGTGTACGTGTTATTTGTTCACTTTTGAATGGGCAAGCGCCACAGCGTCACGAGTTTCTCCATACAAAAGTGAAAAAAATCCGTCTTTCAGCGCTGCTACTTTCACAGTGAACTCCCTGCAAGTAACACGTACACACCCTTAAGTATTATCACTTTAAATTTTAAATCTATTCCTAGATGTGCCTTTTTGAATGTGCAGTTTTCATGCCTGTGCGAAAGATATTATTTTATTTATGAAAAGCATTTATAAATAATTAACTAACCATTATTTGGACAGCAAAGAACATTTTTATGAACTAACCAATCTCGTGCATAGAATTTTTAGGGCACATCTTTAATGTACTAAAATTCTACAAAAGTGTCTACTTCTGACTAACTTATTATTAATTTTTTTTAATAAAATAAGACTTAGAAATAAGTAGTCAAAAGAAAAATTATCGCTTAACATTACAGAAAAAAATTGTCAATCCTTGAAAAGTACTACCCTAAACTAAAATTATTCCTTGAGTAGACAAGGTAATAAATAATATTACAGAATTAGGCTTGCAAATAGTTCTGGGACTCCGAATTATTGGTTCCTGTCCTGACGCACCTGATTAACTGTTGTATTGATACGGGTATATACCCAGATATTCTTAAAATAGGTACTGTTAGACCTATATCCTCCTGACACCTGGCGTCCTTTATAAAGTGCTAAATAAACCATACTCTAAAGGCCGAGTATTTCTTGACATCTTAGCTCGACAACGGACGACCAACTCTCGAGTGTTTGTTTTTTCCCGCTAAAAAAGTATTAGACACATGAATGCTTCCAACCAATAAAATTTAACCAATGGCAATAGTTTGTCCTTGGATTTCGATAGAGATCGCATGATGAGTGCCCTTCATTCGCGCAAAACTTGCTCAGGAGTTTACAACAATGTCGGCGCGCGGCCGACGCAGTAAGTAAAATTTACTTTTTTTTTGTTTTTAGTCACTTATTATGTTGTAGATATTTTATAGAATTGTAAATTAATAAATATTCTTACAAAAATACATAATTTTGTCAAGAAATAAAGCATAATTAAGTAAATAAACTGTCGTAAATAAATTAATCCTTTAGAAAGGCACTTCGTACGCAATTTCAAATTAAAGTATGTGGAATTGATCTTTTGTATATCCATGTCGGCCGTAGTACTTAACATAGTATATTTATGTTATATTATATTGTTATATGTATTTATACATAATTATTACTTTCAGCGTTACAAGACCGATATTACGGAATTATTAAATAACTCGAGTTGGAAGACTCAAGTGAGGATGAAGATTTAATTGAGAGACACGCTTCATAAACGAATCCCTATCTTCAGCAGACGAAGGCTTGAACGACAGTTTCAACAGTACTGATAGCAATTCACCAAGAGGTCGGGGTAGTGCTCGTAGTCCAGGCAGGGATATTGGTCGTCGAGGTCGGGGCCGACGACGTGCTGGGTGTCGGGTTCTTACACGTGGCGGCACTCGCAGTCGAGGGCCGGTTCGGCCACAAGACGCTCCTTTGTGGTAGTCTTGTGACTATTTATTAATATCTTTATAAAAATAAATAAATATGTTTATGTTTGGTACCTAATTTGTGACATTACTTAAGATTATATTAAAAAATAAAATTATTTGTATTACTTAAACACCTAACCTACTTATGCCATAATGACCTGAAGTCCTTAACAAAGGACAAAAAATACCTAAACTTTAATGTGCTTGATGTATTGATCAAATAATACCAAAAACATTTGTTTTAGTGAAATTCCCGAAAACCCCTGGTCTATCTTTTATTTAACTTGCAAAGTCTCGGCCTTTGCACCATAAACAGTTTAATGCTTTATAAAGGACATTCGGCCATATTGGCAAGTGATTTCAGTTATAGCTCGGGTATCAGGAGGATATATAAAGGGGGGCACCATAACGACTATAATAACTATCGCCCCATCACTATATTATCGTGTCTAGACAAGGTCATAGAGAGATTTTTCGATGATCAAATATCATCCTTCTTTCAAAATAATAATATTATTAACCATGAACAGTATGGCTTTCAAAGAAAACGGAGTACGACAGAGTTGCTACGAGATTTCACTGATAGGGTTAACGCCTATCTTGATCAAAAATTTCAGGTAATCGCGCTGTTTATTGATTTTTCAAAAGCTTTCGACGTTTTGGATTTTAAAACACTATTCCAAAAATTATCGAACGCGGGGATTCAAGGCCCTCTGTTGAAAATACTCAAAAGTTATCATACTGACCGATTTACGGCTGTTAAAGTTCTCGATAAGTATAGTGACCTGCATAGCACCGAGGAGGGCACGGCACAGGGGTCCACGATCGGCCCAGACGAATACCTGGCCTACGTTAACATAATGTGCAATTAAATAATAGAAGGAGATATTTATCAATTTGCTGATGATACGTGTCTCTTAATGGCTCATAAATCGATTCATGAAGCTCAAAATACTATGCAAAAAAATTTCAATCTTATTTCTAAATATGCGCATGATGTGGGGCTGACAATAAACTCACAAAAGACTAAATTTATACATATTCATTCAGCTCATAATGTGCCTCTCGCCTCCCCCACGATTATAGCACATACTCACGATTGTTTTCACTCAAATGTAGTACATATTAATGCCTGTAATTGTCCAGCATTGGAAAAAGTAAATCAACATAATACCTGGGTGACAACCGACTGAGTTGGAAGCCACACATAGACCATGTATGCTCGAAACTAAGATCTGTACTCAGTAAAATCTATATTCTTAAATACAAGTTACCCTACAGAACCTTAAGGTTATTCTATTTATAGTTGGCCCAGTCGGTTGTTAACTATGGACTGAGTAGTTATGTAAGATCGTTTGAAAGTCACTTACTTAATATACATTCATTAATGTTACGCATGTTAAAAGTAATTGTACCTAAACCTGTAAAAAATAAATTTAAAACAAATGAGGAAGGCTTATTTGAGTATTGTAATGTTATGCACATTTTTGATCTTGTTAAATTTGCAGTTTTAAATGAAGTCAATGATCCTACACTATTAATAGAAAAAATAAGACCTAGCATTTTAAGACAAACTTGTAAAACATAATTTAGCAAGCCGGACTGTAATAATTATTACGGAAGCAGAATGCTTAAGACATTAATACCTTCATTTGTAGAAGAGCTGCCGGAAGACCTACAAAAGTTGTATCGGAACAGGTGTAAATATAGACGGCAACTTAAAAAACATCTATTAAGTAAAGTTAATAATTAATGATGCGACCACATCTTGTCCAGATAAACTCATTGTAGTTTTTGCGGCAAGGTTTTTGTAATTTTTGTAATATTATTGTATCTAGTTATTGAACAAAATAAATAAATAAATAAATAAATAGCATCTTCGCTTCATTTTTGGTGCACTAGGTCTAGCTACCTCTAACTCTTCCAAAATGTTTCCAAAAACTTTCAGAGTCATTAAAATTGTATAATATGATTTGTGCAATTTGTTTTTCTGTTAGTTGGCAACAAATTTTTCCATTTATACATAGCCAATTCAAAAAAACAAACAAATAAACATATAACCAATGTGAAAAAAGTATATACGTTAAATCACGGGTGGGGTCTGCAGGTATCCCCACATAAGCAAAAATGTAACTTCTCTTAGCAGAGGAGCGATGGACTTTTACTCACTGAAAGTCCTCGCGTTGCATTGAGATTAGCCGAACACTTGCGATCGTAACTTGCCAATTTAAAAAAATACCGTCAAAAAACAACGCGTGGGGTCTGCGTAGACCCCGCCCGTGACGTTAAAGGTTAAATGCAATTTTACATTTTTGTAATATAATAAGAATACTAATTGTCTTACAAGGGATGTGAAAAACGTGAGAATCGAGAGGTGAGGTTAACTCAGGAAACATTGTTTTCTTTTGTACAACATATTTTCGTTTATCAAAGGAATTTTCTGTGTGCAAGTTTAGTAGTAGCCGGCATGTATAATATAGTCACTAGTTATTTGCCTTTGAATACTTCATACCTTAATTAAAACCAGGAGATCCAGTAATATTCATACTAGACGGTGTTTTGTGAGGACGAAATGAATATAAACCTCCCGGGCTTTGTCTCCTGCCACATTCATAGTCTATTATAATAGTTACAGACGGTACTTATATAGTTTTTGAAAAAAAAGGAAAACAGCATCAGTGAAAAAAAAATTAATTTATATTTAACTAATGGCCAATAAAGTTGCTTAAGAAATAATGAAAATATGTTTGCTTTCTATGCAGTATATAATAAGCAGTGGTATATACTATTCCAGATCTATATCTATATATCTATATCTATATATCTATATATCTATATATCTATATATCTATATATCTATATAATATTATAAATGCGAAAGTGTGTTTGTCTGTCTGTCCGTCTGTCTGTCTGTCTGTCTGTCTGTTACCTCTTCACGCCCAAACGGCTGAACCGATTTTTCTGAAATTTGGTATAGAGATACTTTGAGCCCCGGGAAAGGACATAGGATACTTTTTATCCCGAAAAAATGTACGGGTCCCGCGCGATAAACGAGTTTTGGCGCAACGGAGTTGCGGGCGTCATCTCTAGTACGATATAAATCACTTCTTATGTCTCTACTCCACGCATGCCATAATAAACTTATACAAGCGATAACGACATGTAGACATATTCGTCTATAATTGCTATTCGTTAATAAAATAAAAGTATTAAAATCCTGTACCTACTAAATATATATTTGAGACTATAACAATATTTATATTAATAACTTTTGAGCTATTTATTTTCATTAACGGCAAAACGATTTCTCGTTTAAATCACACGGTAGCCTTCGGCGAAAGTCAAAGCACTCACCAAATGCATAATGAATGTAACTGTAAAATACCTTCCATTTTGAAATTCAATTTGTAAAACAAATTTTCAGTTTACGTTTTCAGCCGGTGTATTTATATTCGCACGAAAGACCGTTTCATTTGCAACGCAATAATCAACTGCGAGCTTTCCAATTATTTATTTAAGTCTCTGGGCAATTCTACGGTGGAGGATGACGGAAATACGGAGTATTTGCGTATAATGAAGGATATAATACGTATTTACTACCTAAGTATCTACAATGTTCTCTGGAATATTGTTTTGTTATTCCAGATTGTTGGCAATTATTATATTTTACTCTTACCTCACAAAGTTGTTGAGACTGAATTTAGATATATTTTTTAAATTTCTCATACTTTTTAATAACATGCTTACAAATTATGAAATATATTATAATATTTTGTTACTCTTTTGCGCTACGAAATCCTCTTCTTTTGAATATTATATAAAGCAGTGTATTGGGATTACTAGTATATTGACGCTGGCGCAGCTGGGAGAAATGTGTAGAAACCAACTAACCAACTACCCTTACCATAGGCTGTAGACTTTTTTATGTTTTAACTTGTAAACTGTGGGTACTGTAGTAGGAGGAAAAATATTCAAAGGTGGCACACCGGAACGCTGACTTTGCGATCGGGAAGTATTTTGATTGCATCGAGTCGTCGGTATTTTCGGTCAGTTTGGTCCGGCGGCCGCTGAAATCGGTTTGCGCGGCCACTCGATCTACATACATGATTTCCGAATCGAAATGCAAAAGGCAATGACAAAGTTACCTTCATGCATTTACAAGTGAATTCTAGGCGTTGTAAGTTTAATATTGATCTGAATGTAAAAATGTGACACTTGATAAAATTAGTGTGCGATTAAAAACATGTGGCATTTTTGTAGTCTGTATTAAACATTCCTTTTTGTCGAAATTAATTTAAACGTAGTGTACTACGTTTACATACCTTTGAATATTTTTCCCCCTACCACAGTACCCACAGTTTACAAGTTAAAATATAAAAAAGTGTACAGCCTATGGTAATATACACGGAAATAAAGAATAGCATACTTTCAATCCCCAAGCGGCACCCGGCTGTCGCATAACAATCGAAAATCTATTGTGTCTGCGATTCCCACGATTGAGGTATTAATATAGTAGTATAAAATAACAGGTAGTGTATTAGTCCAAAAGGATTGATAAGTAATGATTTTGCCAGTCTATGTGAGTATACATAGCGTAGATTACGTAAACGGGAGATTGTAAACTTTTTATTACGCTTTAATTTTTATTGTAGCTGGTGCATGTATAAGCTACATTAAAATCGTCATAAAAACACATTTTCGCAAGTAAAAAGTATTAAAAAACCAACAAATCCACCGCTATAAAACAATAACACCAATAATGTACGTTCTACGTTCATTTGCCCGTATGAAAATGAAGCACGTCCCAAGCGTCACTTTTATAACGAGTTTCAAAATGGAATTTGGAATTTACAGCCTATATGGAATATACATTACTGGAAAGTTTTTTGATGTAGGTCGCTCAGAGTAAGGAATGTTGCATGAAGACCGTACTTATAGAGTATTTACTACCTTACCAATATTTTCAAAGGTAACTCGTCTTTATTGTAATAAAGTGGTATTTCCAACGTCGAAAATTGGACTCAAACTCCGATAACACAACCTTAGAACAAAGCGAACAGGCAAAAATCTATTACATTTTTTCAACCTTAGAAAAAATTAATCAGACAAAGATCTATATCTCTTTCACTCTTATTAGCTTTTAATGTTTAACTCATCAAGCCCCATACGGCCACCGGTGGTCGCGACAACAATAGAATACAATAGCATTTCCAAGAATCCGCGATCGAAGGGTTAAATAGCTTGTAGTTTTGATAATAATATGTGACATATTATCTTCTTTCCGTTATTGCACAGAGTACAGACATTACTCTACATCTTGCAGGTGCTTATGTTATTGAAACATAACATAATCACCTGCAAGTTGTGCCATATTCTCCGGGGGCGAACTGTCAACAGCTCCGAAAGTTCCACGCGAGTTGCAATACACCATAAACTAAGCGATAAACTAAGTTTAATCAGCTTACTGGAGTTAGCGTAATCCTAATTGCGTTTAACGGAAAACAAATATTATTCGGAACGAATTCCCTTTATGTGTTTTATCTTTATGAGTAAAATCATAAAGGCTTTCGGATCATCGTAAACCTTTTGTCCGCAATTTTAATACCCTTTACGCGTTTTTGGTTGCGGAAGGCTTTTCGTACTTTGTTTGTTACGGTTCATTTACACTTAATATTATAATTTAGACTTTTAACCTAGGGGTTAAAGGACCAAAAAATTTAAATAATTTTATGAGATAGGTCTCATAAAGTTATTTAATTGTTTAGTCCTTGTCTGGTGCATTGGGAAAGGCGCTTGGTGGAAAATCGCAATGGATTGTATGGCGTATGGTTCCATTTTGTAGGTAACTACTATTTTACTAGTAGAGGGTTAATATAATATAAGATTGTCATAATTTGTCTTTATATAATATACCATAATGTATTATGTAAATATAAATTATTATAACAATCTTAATCTGGGTTTCTGTTATATCTTCATATACCTATGAATATAAAATAGTTTTTATCCAGAAAAAAATAAAAACAAATCTATGTTTAGCGGTTTCAGCATGAAGAAGTAAGACATCCAAAACAGACAATATTAGAATAATGGATTATCTACTCTTAAAGCAAAAAGTATAATATACTATTCTGTCTCACATTTCGGTTCAGAAGTATATATTATATTCTTATATTTTCGTTACAATCATCATAGTGGATCTATTTCTAAGTAACTCGGTCTGTGGGCATGAACATATCAACTAAAAGTGTTTGTGGGTTTATGTATACCATTACCGATATTTGATCGTAAAACGACACAAAATAACACAATTCCTCGTGGCTCGTACATTCCGTTGATTAACTCTATAACTTCTATTATATTCCTACCGACCTCATAATTCTTCCGTCATAATTCCTTTCATGTTACTTAAAATCAAGTATTTTCTAACTTAGAAATAAAGTAAGTATTTGAACTTATAATAGTACTACAAACGTGTAGAGTGTAGAGGCATATTTGACTTTGATTACTTATGATAAACGTTGATTTTGCATGTTGTAGACAGCTGTTAACAGTCATGGTTATTGGTTACCCTTCATGGTCTAACACAGAGGCCTTGAAAATAGTGATGGTGTAAGCAAAATGTGAAAAATTACCATTCCTGCGATGGTCTCAGTATTTTTTACAATTTATTAACATTGCCTGCTTAGAGTCTATAATATTTGTAATTATTATTATTGATGGCGCGGATGATTCACTATATTCTTAACGAGACAGTTTAATCTTTCACTTTAAAACAATGTATTTTAAGTTCATTTTACTTCGATACATTTTTTCCTCTTCAAATAATATAAAAGAACCAACATGAAACATATTCGCTCGGGATCGGTTGTATAAGATCAATACGGTTGACACGGATCCCAGAGTAACTGATGTATTCATCAAAGCGGGGTGTCATTAAAAATCGGGACACATCCTTCCCAATTTACATAAAAAGGTTTCAAAGCCGAGGCCGTGCTGAACTAATTTCAGCTCCAACATTTTATAAAATTCACATTTTTATCTGTAATTATCATACCATTGATATTTCGCGGCTGTTACCTGCAGGCTGTATGAAATGTGTCATAGTTTAGGTATATCTAAGCACATTTTAGTCACTATTTGACTAATTCTTGAATCAACGGAATCTTAAAGTAATATGATAGTAATAGCCATAATATGACCTCATTTTAGAATGGCATGTTTTCTCATCTTCCCAATTTTCTATTACCACGCTTGTTATCAAGGTATCTTCTCATTAGCTATTACACAATATAACGAGTAGTGTAATAATATTTCGGAATGTAAATGGCTTATAAAACCCTAATAAACCTCAGATTAGATTACGAAACATAATGAACACAACAACAATATTGTATTATTAACAGTAACAGGTAATACAATAGTAATCATTATTATAAGGTATATGCTTGAGTACAATATGGACAAAGAATTGCATCCAAAATATAAGTTTGCCAAAAAGATGTTGCATATACGTCTAAAAGGATACCACCTGGAAATTTTGTGTAGGCACATAATAATAGCATATCTATGTTGATGACATGTTGAAATGTCATCAACATAGATATGCCTGTCACGTACGTAATGTGAAATCACGTACAGATTCAATTGACCCGGCTGTAAAAAATTACTCGCATTCATTTCAATGTTATCTAACCTTTTCATGTGTGACCTACATGATTTACTTATCGAGTCGAAGGCGTATCTTTCAAATTAATGATCTAGGGTGGGCTTTGAATTAATTTGACACTGGATTTAGGTTATGATTCACGCAATTCGAATCGGGTTCGTCAACTTCCATCCAGCAGCCAATAAACGCACGCCGAGTATAGCGTCGACCAATAAACTGCACGCGGTTATGTTTTCGAGTCCTCTTGCAGAAAAGTTGTGCCACCCAAAGAAATGTTAAATATGGACCTAAATAATCCAGAAGTGGCCATTCATTTGAACAAAATTTTTACCTCGACATGCAATGCCTATGAAAAAAAAATGAAACTAACGTAAAAAAAAAAAAAACACTCAACTTACTTCCAATCGTAATAGTGATCATGATTGATTCATTTTACGTTTAAATCAGCTCGACATTTGCGACGAAGCAAACTTCTCGAATAACCACATTGTCTCCAGTACATTCGTCAGGATAAGTCTCAAATTAAAAAGGCAGAATCCGTTTTGAGATTTGCATAACAGCCCACTTGAATGACGAAGCACGTTTCGACCGCTTTACTTGGGGTATGTTAAACAAACAGCCAGTTCTACTTAGAGAGAAGCCACTCACTACTTTGCGTTACGGTGCGACTTCACAACGTCGCGTTTCAATTTTTTTTGATCCCACATTGATGTGTTATTGGAAACGTTGGCTTGTCAAAACGACGGTCAGGAGAATAAGAGTACATGACGCGTAATCTTTCAAATCGCAATGCCTCGGGCATTGTAACGTATATTTTTACGGCCTGTGGCCTGCTGGATGTTTGTTCCAAAATTAAATGGCTCGTTTAAAAATGCAACGCCACGCATCGCGACGTTGTTGCCACGTAAATTGATACTTACGCAATAACGATTTGTACTGTGTTGATGTCCATAGTATGTTAATTCCATTATGTTTTATTCCTTTCCAACGATGAAATGTACCGCAACGGACCGCAACAGTGTGGCCTTGCCCGACCAACGTTTAACAACGTTCCCAGACGAATTTTCTACTCTTTTTTAGGGTTCCGTAGCGTGAAAAGCATACAGCGAGCATTCACTAAATATCTCGCTTTCGGTGCTCATAATTTCTCATACAGGTAGCCATACGAACAACGTTTGCGAAAATTTGGCATGATGACTCTACGTAACAGGAGAATACTACTAGACATGTGTTTCCTACATAAAATTATTCATGGATTAATAAAAAGCAGCAATCTTCACGATCGTATAGGCTTACAAATACCTTTCAAATATCCCAGACACAAGATCACTAAAACGTTTTATATAATCCCGTACAAAACAAACCTTGGGCTATGTTCTCCAATGTCTAAAATTCTTAACGAATATAACAAAATAAATAGTGAAATTGCAGATCTCGATGTTTATCACGATAATTATAATGTTTATACCAAAAAGATTACATTATTGGGCATGATAAGTCCAAAAAAATATGATACATTACTATAAAAACTACCAACGAAAATTGGTTTGAACGAGATCTAGCAAGTAGTTTTTTTTATACGTCGTAGATAGTAAACCTTAATTTAACTTTCATTAAATCAACTGAAATATAAAAATAAATCAAAAACCTTTTAATTTCATAAAAATAAACCTTATTGCTTCTGGTTCCCCTTCATAGGCGAGTCCAACTAGCACTTGGCCGATTTTTAGAGTTCCATACCCAAAGGGTAAAAACGGGACGCTTTTTTTTTTTTTAATGTAATAAGGGGGCAAACGAGCAAACGGGTCACCTGATGGAAAGCAACTTCCGTCGCCCATGGACACTCGCAGCATCAGAAGAGCTGCAAGTGCGTTGCCGGCCTTTTAAGAGGGAATAGGGTAATAGGGGAGGGTAGGGATGGGAAGGAAAGGGAATAGGGGAGGGTAGGGAAGGGAATAGGGTAGGGGATTGGGCCTCCGGTAAACTCACTCACTCGGCGAAACACAGCGCAAGCGCTGTTTCACGCCGGTTTTCTGTGAGAACGTGGTATTTCTCCGGTCGAGCCGGCCCATTCATGCCGAAGCATGGCTCTCCCACGTAAAACCCTACTACTAAGACTTCGTTGTCTGTCCGTCTGTCCGTCCGTCTGTCTGTCTGTCTGTCTCCAGGCTGTAACTCAAGAACGGTAATAGCTAGAGAGTTGAAATTTTCACAGATTATGTATATCTGTTGCCGCTATAACAACAAATACTAAAAATAAAATAAATATTTACTTTATTTTTAGTATTTGGGGCTCCCATACAAATAACGTGATTTTTTGGCCTTTTTGCTCTATATCAATAATGGCAACAGGTAGGTACTTGAATTTTTCTCAAAGTACTTAGTTATATGTGTACTTTAATATTTAATAATAATATTAAAATAAAATAAATTAAGGGGGGCTCCCATACAAAAAACACAATTTTTGGCCTAATTTTGCTCTATAATGGTACGGAACCCTTCGTGCGCGAGTCCTACTCCTACTTGGCCGATTTTATTTAAATTTTTATTTCATAACCGCGTTGAACGCTGTCAAAGACGACCCGCATGCAGCCCGAGGCGAAACATGTGCATGTTCATTTAGATTTCCTTTCTGAGAAGTTATTTCCATTACATTTTAAACATTGCTCGCTCAAAGAAAACAAGATGTATCTAGCTTAAAGAATATATTTAAATAAACTCAAGCTAGCAAGATACAGACTTGGCGCGTGGATGACATTGTCTCTTAAATTATATTTTAAAAGCGACAGCTGTGATTACGTCCATGCGCCAAAGCATGCTTGTTTAATTTAACCTAACAGGACATCGTTATGGAAATAATATTATATACCGAAATCGACCAAAACGATGAATTAACACAGTTACGCCGTTAAAAAATAACAAGTTATTGATATTGTTTTGACACTACTGTCCATTGTTTCAGGTCTAACAAGCAGGCACCAGTGGCGTAGTCAGGTGGCGGGCCCCGGGCACGATGCGGGGCGGCGGGGGGTAGCATGATTACTGCTGCCACGGCGGCCTGATGGCGCTAGTGCGCCGGATACTAGGCGACGCCCAGGTATTTTTTTTTTTCATTTTATTGTAATGGGAACAGTTTCTCAAGTCTATTAAATTGTGCAGCATTATAACTGCCTTGTGCCCTATTCGATACAGTCCACGGTAAAGATAAATGAACATAAAAATATTAAGCAAAAAAACTATAACAACATAAATTCGTTGTCAGTGCATCATTAAAAAATACTATCAAATAGTAAAAGTTTTAAAGTTTAAATTGACTATAATAAAATCTTTAGTTCAATTATTTGACAAGCTATCTCCAAGGATTTTTCTTGTAGACAATTAATAAATATAAATGTTTAGGCCAGAACATTGGGTTCGTGTAAAAAGACTTACTTATTTATTTAAATAGACAATTGTGGTCGACATAATATTTAACGATATTAGGGGCAAGAGTGCAGGCTCCCATCTAATAAATTGTGATTGCTACACCCCTGGATATTCAAAGTATCAGCTTTCATTACCTTATCGGCCTTTGACAAATGAGATTTATGATGCGCTTTATAATGAAGATGAATATTAAAATATGGTATAATATTGTCTTATATATTATATTATAATGCGTTTAAGGAAAGTATGGGATAAAGGAAAATCAAGTTATCATTCGATAAATAAATAGCTTTTTATAAGTTTATATGTCCGTTTTCATTGAATAACATCCAAAACTTCTTGTCTGATTTTGATAAAATTCTCACAAAATATATCAAGTTTTTATGACAAAAATTTCGTGGCTGTTTCACTGTGACCACAACGCGTTGTGAGCTATTTTTCCGCTCACTGAGCGTTTTCGGTCTTTGTGCGTAACATATACACGAAGTCGCGGAAAACTAAACTTCATAGTATTTTGTCTTAAATCCATTGGGTTTACTCCATCAGTTTGTTTTTACTTTCAAAGGAATAAAATAAAATAAAATAAAAATAGTTTTATTTCTGAATAGATTTAAAAAAAAATGCTTTCAGAATGTTGATACTACATGGTGCCTACCACCGGTTCGGGAACTAACCCGGCGAGAAGAACCGGCGTAAGAAACTCGCACGGGGCCCACTTTTTTACTAAAAAAAGTGAGAAAAAAATTAATCTTTTTAAATAAAATTTACAATGTTGTAACTTAAAATTATACAATGTCAACATAAAGTGTACAATGTAAAAGCTATAAGGGCTTAGACAAAGTAAAAGTATAAAGTATCCCAGCTCAGTAAAACAAACGCGCCGTAGACGTATTACTACGACGTAGTAAGGTCGTAGCACGCCCGAACTACGTTAGACGCTACAGGTGCTACGACGTAGCGCTACTCGCTACGTTTAAATTCTCACATTTTAACGTTACTTCTTTTCTTACAGTATAAGTATGATCGAACTGAGCGGGCCCCTAGACGAGCAAATTTATTGAACAATATCACGTATTGCGTAATATTATTGACCGTCTAGGGTTGATATTGAACATCGCGTGCCTTTAATCTGATTGTCAAATAAACTGTTAAATAAAATTGAAGCGTGATATTTCACAATACAATTGATCATCTAGGGGCTGGCTGAGATAAATTTTGATGACTTATAAAATAGACTTTATGTAAAAATTAATAATAATTATTAAGTTTATTATAATTTAGTTGACAGTAATAAAATCAACATAATGATAATGTTAATAATAATTTAACAACTAAAACTTAAGTATTAGGATACTTGAAGTAGGTAATTAATATAATGATTATGGCGGTATCCATTTGGATACCTTCTATCATAATAATATTATCTTATTTAGATAGCAGTATAATATCGTAGAGAAACCCTTAGTAGAGGTATAAATTAATATCGCTATTGAAATAATAGTGGGAGGCTGTTAGGGCCACGTCCAAATTGGCAATAAACAATAATTGTATTGCACTTGAGTCGAAATTTAATTGAAGTGTTAGAACCGATTTCGAGCGTCACTCCAATCGAACCCTCACCACTAATATTGTAATTAAGCTTTAAATCCAACTGCAATCAAATTAGTTTTATTGGGGAAAGTTGGAATTACAAGTTTTACCTCTGACAGAGCAATAATACCGACGATATAAATACCGATATCATAGAAAATAGATACCTATGTGAAATAGTTTTAAACTAGATGACGCCCGCAACTCCGTTGCGCCAAAATTAGTTTACCGGGAACCGTACATTTTTCCGGGATAAAAAGTATCTTATGTCCTTTCCCGGGACTCAAAGTATCTCTGTACCAAATTTCAGCAAAATCGGTTCAGTGGTTTGGGCGTGAAGAGGTAACAGACAGACAGACAGACACACTTCCACATTTATAATATTACTATGATTAGTATGGAAGTATGGATATGTGCATATACAAGTGTGATTATTGTCATTTCATTAATTAGTATAAAGGGACTTCGCTATTATCAGGATAGGTCTTCATCGTAAAGTACTAGACAGTGGCGTGGGAAGACGGGCGAGGAGAGAATAGTACGAAGTAATACCACCTTATAATCTCTCTATTATAATTCTTATTGAGTTTCTACTAATAGAGATTATGAAACAACGACAATTAGTCATAATAATTTCCAAATGAAACTATGGCGTCCGCCAAACACTTGAATTGCGAGTGCGTTCAACACCGGAATATACTCAGAACCACAGACATAGATCGAGATAGATACCGCATGTCCCTCCATTTGTATGAAAACGAGCGTGCCACTTTTTTCTACCTACTGGGGTCTGGGACGTACCAATGACAAGAAACGTGTCCATTGTCTAGACGAACGTTTCTATTCGAATTTCTACAGCTCAATACGGCAAATTATGCATTTAGGCATTTTTAAAATTCCGATTGACGTCCGATTCCGATAGCAGACTAAAGAACAGACTTTCGAAAGACGAGCATTGCTCGTCGTTTGGGAACGCGATATGGCACGCGAAGTACATACACATGCGGTATCTATCTTGATCTATGTCTGTGCTCAGAACTATTTTTTTTCTCCTCCTTCTTTTTATTATCAATAAACCATAGTTTTGCCATATTCGGCCAGTATCATTTTAATTGGCCGCCTATTCAGTGTTCAGCGTTACGTCAGAGCGACAACTCTATTTCGTTTGAAAATTACCAATTACAATATTAATCTACTAAAAATCATATTTGAAGTAAAACTATTTCCGCAGCGCCGTCAAGTATTTGTTTATTAACAAACACACGATTAACACACAACAAATGTAGTAGAAATATTTAAAATCTAATCATATAGTTAATAAAAAACCGGCCAAGTGCGTGTCGGGCCACGCGCAATATAGGGTTCCGTACTACGAATAATAAAAACTCCGGTTCCGTAGTACCGCTTGCGCTAGTTTTTGATAATTTTTGTATGGTCAATGAATGTACATTTATAACGTGTTTTACACTACTAAAAACGTCATTTCAGTTATGTTCAAAGGAATTTGAACGAAAAGTTCCTTTATACTTCGCCGAATATTTTTTTTTTAGATGATTTTCACATTTTCAGAAGCAACTGTTTAGCTGGTAGAAGGTGGGGACACTGGACTCTAACGATTTTTTCCGTTTTGAAACATCATATTTCACAAATGGATCCCTAAATCGGAAAATTTTAAAAAAACCTATCCACCGACACCCCACACGGTGGGGTGGATGCGAAAGAAAATATCATCCCCGCTTGATGTGTAGGGGAGGTACCATAAAAAAATATTTTTTTGAGAGTTTATATACCATTTTGTCGGCATCACTAATATGTGCACTCATGCCGAATTACAGCTTTGTAAATTTTATAGTCTCTGAGTAAAACCGCGGACAGACAGACGGACAGACGGAAACTATAAGGGTTCCTTGTTGACTACAGAACCTTAAAAAGGCTTGCTTAATACTTACAAAAATTTTGATTATCGTCCTGTTTTCTCATAAATTTCACTCAAACTGTAATAAACTTATGTAGTTCATAGTAATATAGGTCTGTGGTAAATTAATTTTATTAATTAAACGATCCCCCCGAGACTCATGAATAAGTCAAAGTCTAAATAATAGCTCCCAAAACGATTCCGGTCACGGTGACGGATGGTTCCGGATAAATTGTATGGCAGGCGGGTGCGAATAAATAAACGCTAATCCATATCCATACTAATATTATGAATGCGAAAGTGTGCCTGTCTGTCTGTCTGCCTGTTACCTCTTCACGCCTAAACCGCTGAACCGATTTTGCATTTATATTTTTTTATTTTTTTTATGAAATAAGGGGGCAAACGAGCAAACGGGTCACCTGATGGAAAGCAACTTCCGTCGCCCATGGACACTCGCAGCATCAGAAGAGCTGCAAGTGCGTTGCCGGCCTTTTAAGAGGGAATAGGGTAATAGGGGAGGGTAGGGATGGGAAGGGAAGGGAATAGCGCAGGGTAGAGAAGGGAATAGGGTAGGGGATTGGGCCTCCGGTAAACTCACTCACTCGGCGAAACACAGCGCAAGCGCTGTTTCACGCCAGTTTTCTGTGAGAACGTGCTATTTCTCCGGTCGAGCCGGCCTATTCGTGCCAAAGCATGGCTCTCCCACGTATAAAGATGACGCATGGAGATACTTTGAGTCCCGGGAAAGGACATAGGATACTTTTTATCCCGGAAAAATGTACGGTTCCCGAGTCCCGCGCGATAAACTTATTTTGGCGCAACGGAGTTGTGGGCGTCACCTAGTGGTATATAAATTGAGAAATTTTATTAGAAAAATATTTTTTAATAAAAAGGCAAATAGGTAGGAAATATGCTTATTATAGTAACACACTATAATTTCCAGCATTAGATTTTGTACGTGCTAAATAGAATGCCATCGTAACCATACTGTAATATTTTATTGCAATAAAAATTAGCCTAATCTCGTGGTATTTTCTATTAAATCTATGGAAAACTTCATACAAATTGATCTTGTAGTTATAAACATGAGACAACTATTAAACAAAGAAACAATTTAATTGTAGTAGGCACGACATTTAGGTAGGTATGTCATTTGTACTGATAACTTATAAGTTACAACCAATATATTATAAATCACAAACACCAAAGAGTCCGTGTTGAATGAGTCGGTTGAGGCGGATCACGGTTCTAAACAATTTTTTAACATCTGCTCCTTTCCCCCAATATCCTAAAATCTTCTCCTTCTCCAGGCGAAACTCCGCAAGATGGTAGACGAGCAGGTGTCGACGCGGGTGGAGTCAGATGAGCCGGAACCGGCGGATCCCCTCATCACTCCGGCGTGCTCCGCGCTAGCCGACACCGACCTCCGGCCGCCGCCGCCGGAGCGCCGCCTCCTCATCACCACCCTGGACAAGAGGAACGGAGTCGACAAGGAGGCGACGCTGAACAGGACGAGACTGTCAATTAGGAACGGCAAGGAGAATCCTTTTATTGGTTAGTTATTAATATTATCACATTTTGATTACCCCCCTGATTACCTCGTAACTGAACTTGGGTAAGAGAAAACTTTCAGATACTGGGTAGATAGTTATTAGTAGATACGGTGCGTTACGATTACCCTGTGTTCAAAATTCAACTTACAGGTTTTGATATGCTATTTTTTATGACCTTGAGCACTGTGGTATACAAAACGAACAAAATACGTAAGTTATACAGACTGATCTGAACTTACTCTGGTTAATATAAGCTTTAGTCTCCTGATAGTATTTATTACACGCGCATAGAAATATTAAAATCTTGATTCACTTGACACTGACGTGTATACCAATTTTCATCATTATAAAATTGAAGATTAAATCCTTATCGCATTTGAATATGATAATATTAAAATTACCATATACTAATTCTGTGTAGGCTTGAATATTATGCAACTAAAGGTTTATCTCATATTCTTGAATATCGTTTGATGACGTTTGTAATTTCCAATTCGCCATATATTGCTGAATACGAATAAATTTTGGCCGCCCGGCGCGGGCGCGATTGTAATTAACATATCAAATACACATTTGTATTTCAATGTTCTACATTTTACATGTACATAGTCATAATACGAAAGGAAAATGATCCTTAAAGACATGATAAAGACCTATTTATATTTAATTACATTACCTTTATTTCAAACTATAATCAAACACATAAATTACCGAAAGGCAACAAGTGGCCTTTCGGTAGAACGAAAATCTAAACCGCTAGAACCATAAATTCCACTAAAATCTGTCGTAGTGACCATTCAAATCCATTTACTGTTAATATACGGGGAACAGTAACTCGCACATTCATTCACCCATCCACAAAGCTTACCACTATAATATTAGTATTTGAATTTGCTTTAACGTCCATCTTAAATTAATAATAATTTATGGCTACTTAGACCGTCTGTACAGTAAGCTCATACAAACATGTTGGGGTGAGTTTTTGAAAGAATATGTTTGTAAAGTTAACTCGTGCTTTAGAATTTAATATTTTTATGCAATTTCACACCTATAACATCCGTATTGAATATTATACTTGTAACATATTACCCATCCCACTCATATCTCAATCCATCCAATATGATATCCAAGCAGTATGATTAACTTATAGCAGTTTTCAGTAGAACGTATGTCCTAATAACTCCAAAACAGTGTCCTCCCCAGATGACGACAATAAGGAGAACCAGACGAACGGCAAGCTCGACTCGCCTATCAAGTGGACACAGAATGGCAGCGACAGCGGCACCTACGCCGAGATCGGTAACGCTGCCAGCGACAGGAATGTGCTGGATCCAGCAGACAGTTCTGAGGATGAGGTGGCCCTGCCTGAGGCCACCTCGCCTGGAAGAAGTAGCGACGGACCTGAGCCTAAAGCGGACATCACTGCTACTTTGGATGGAGGTAAGAATCGAGATAGTTCTACGCCTCTTGCATGGATCTGATTTATTGTTAACCGACTTCCAAAAAGGAGGAAGTTTCTCAATTCGAATCGAGAATCTTCCTCCTTTTTGGATCTATCTATATAATATTTGTTATTTTTTTAATCCATTCTATTGTCACGAAAAACGAAAGAGATAACAATATTTATCCCAGAGTTAACTTTAATCCAGATATGTGTCAGTGAGCCCTTAAGGGATAGAGATAGATGCCTATTTTGTTATTTAAATGTTATGATTACATTGCACGAAAAGTAATAGTGTTTTTTTCTAAATTAATTTAAGGTACATAGGTAACGTACTTATCTTTCTGGTAAGCAGAGACTAGCCTGCGAGGATCTCTTACTTTGAGAATCATTTAAAAACTAGGCGTACTAGTTGTAAATAATTTCATCAGCTCACTAAGGTAGTTAAATGATGTCCACAATATGAGGTGGGTCGTCGGTAAGGACGAGTCTTTTATCGACAAAATGGATGGCTTGTCTTGTACGGAATCATCAATCATAGTAACATATTGTCGATCTCAATTGATCTATAACCTTTAGCTTTTTAGCTAACCTTTTGGTCTGCTACAATATTATTCTTCGTAACATATTAATTTTGTTTGATTAGATAATATTCCATGCTTCTTTTAAGGTTAATTGATACAGTTTTCGGTTAGCGTTTGACTTAACAAAGGTAAAACAAACTTTAACACACAATATAAACGAATTTATAATTCGTTTAGTATGTAGCAGCGCATAATAGAAGTTTGAACAGCACGTAAGTAAAGTTAATATGGTGTTTGTTGGCGTATATCGTACAGATAATAGTTGGCGAGCACGACATGTGTTGATGAACTAACTTCTGAGCTTAGTTACAAATTCTTCGTTGTTCGGGCATTGTTGACTCTACCTTATATTATGTATCGAAAGACAAATTAACAACGCGATTAATAAATTAATATTAACAACGCAATGTAAATAATGATGTTAAATTAGTTGTTCTACCATTGTGTTGTTTGGCCAAATCGAAACAATAGAAAAAAGTTTTAACAAAGTATATGTAACTATTATTTTTGACTTACGTTACTAAAGTTAATCGATTGAAATGTTAGATTCAGTGTTTGGTTGCTTTATCAGAACTGTTTCTCAAGTGAAAATGAAATAAATTATTAGTTATTGAATAACCTACAAAAAGGTACTGAAGCATACTATAAACATTTATTTCCCACTCAATACTTACCGATGAAATATGAATCCTCTTAAAAGAAGTAGCGCCTTGAAACTTGTCACTTTACTTGAAAGTTTATGAGCTAAAAAGCTTGCTAAAAATAACTTACTACCTTAAGTTAGTGACGGGTTGAACTTGCCATTTTTGTAGATCCTCATAAAATGGCAACACCTGAATCGAATTACAGAGAGAGCTGTAGAATATTTTGTTGTTTTCCTTTGCTAATGAACTGCCCCGGCTCCGACTCATTTGCAGCGGAACTTTTCAAGAAAACTTTCTCCCCGATGTTGCAATTTGTCATTTAATTTTCGCCATCTTTTTCATTATCACGTCTTAATTAGATCGCGTCCAATCTTTCTTATAATGAGTTGGTTTCATTTTTACGCTCAGAATTTTGACAGTCTTTATAAACTTATTTATTAGTTGTGAGTTTTCATAAGACGCACTTGCTTCTCCTCTGAAATAATGTTTAGTGCACAACGCTTAACGCTTGCTATTAGGCAATTTCTCTTTCATCAGTTGCTCGTTTACCTTCTCTTTATTTAAATATATCAATGGTAATTAAAACTGATCAAATGTGTGAGGCTTCCTACTAAATTATTACAACTTTATTTAAAACGTATAACCTATGTCACATGTAATTGAAAAAACCTATTTCCATGTTTTGTCAGATTAGGTGTCCACTGTCCAACTATTTACAAAAGTCCCTTCACACGTTATTTCATTTATCCATCCATCCAATACGGTAAATGCATGCACGTTAAATGCTATTCCCAATTGGAGTTGACTTTTTTGTTTGTCGCCTTTGCCCCGGGGACAATAAGGGTGGCTTCACATTTGTCAAAAACGCGTGATTCGACCCTTTTGATCTTCTGACATCGCCGAATATGTGAATTCAGAATTTACGATTTTAAATAGTTAAAAAGTCATAAGTAGGAAGTAGTTGCGATATATAAAATAACTAGCTATCCCGGCAAACGTTGTTTTGCCATATAAAGTATTTCTACTTCAACAGTTGATACAAAATCTTACCCCCTCTTTTGTCCCCTAAGAGGGGTGGGGGGGGAAAATTTTATACACCAGATGTTAAGTTGGAAAACAGTAAATAATATGAAATAAGTCCATTAAAGAAAAAGTTTGATACAAATTCTGACCCCCTCTTTGGTCCCCTTAGAGGGGTAGGGGGAAAAATTTTTATACACCAGATGTTGAGTTGGAAGAAGACAAATATATTATCTGCGAAAACCGTACGCAAATCGGATCAGTAGTTTTCGTGTTAAAGAAAAAAGTTTGATACAAAATCTGACCCCCTCTTTTGTCCCCTTAGAGGGGTGGGGGGGAAAAATTTTATACACCAGATGTTAAGTTGGAAGAAGACAAATAAATCTGCGAAAATCGCATCCAAATCGGCTCAGTAGTTTTCGTGTGATGCTGGAACAAACATACAGACAGACAGACAGACAGACAGACATACATACAAAAAACTAACCACATTTTTGGCTTCTATAGCGATGTCGTAACACCCCCCGCTTATTATTTTTTGAATATCTTTAATGTACAGAATTTTCATTTCTACAGTTTTTTTATATGTATAGATATTTTGCATAGCTTGTCTTATATTATTTTGCTTTCACCTTTATGGCACAATAAATCATCATGGTCCAAATTCTAGTTATAAATTACGGCGTAAAGCAATAATTATAAGCAAAGATCTTCATCATCTTTTAAGCAAAGAGCTTAAAAGATGCGCATTTTCTTTTAGGCTTCGTTTAATATTGAAAGGCACAATATTGTTTAAATTTTATTTAAGAAAACATATCTTTTATTTATTATGAAAAAATTGCTTTCATCCCGTTTTGATAGCGTTAAGCAGATGTGTCGCCACTCTTAACCCAGCAACACACCTGCGTCCGCCCACATAACGAATAATCGATTCGTCTGGACGAGGGACCATCGTGTGCTGTCGCGCTAAACAACACCACTTATTGCACTATAACCACGTCATAATCTAATCCTGTCATGACAACAATAACGGCTAACATGCTACCTAACAATTAATAATAAGTTTAAAAACTACGTAAAACCCAAAACGTTGAAAAAAAATATCAGCCAAGTGCGAGTCGGACTCGCGCACTAAGGTTCAGTTTATAATAGCGCAGAGTCGAAGCACATCGAAGCGTCAAATTCGCAACAAGTCGAACGAATGCGCGCGAATTCGCCAGAATGCCTACAGTGATGACGCGTAGATTCGCTTGTGGGCGCATGGATGCGCGACAATGCGCGCGCACCAAAAAAGCGTTGGTCCAGCGAATTTTTCGCGCCTTTTTCAATTCTCAGAAGTAATAAACTGCGTAAACGCTTTAGGGTTAAGATTCGATTTGTTATGTTCAGTTTTAATAGTTCGCTTCGCTTCGCTTCGACTCTGCGCTATTATAAATTGACCCCTAGGGCTCCGTACCGTTATAGAGCAAAAGTAGGAAAAAATTGTGTTTTTTGTATGGGAGCCCCCTTTATTATTTATTTTATTTTAATATTTTTATTAAATATTAAAATACACCTATTATAATTGAAGATTTTGTGAAAATTTCAAGTGCCTACATGTAGCCATTATGGATGGCCGAGCCAAAAATACCAAAAAAAATCACGTTTGCCCTTAAATACTAACTTTATTTTTATTATTTTTTGTTATAGCGGCACCAGAAATACACAATCTGTGAAAATTCCAGAAGTCTAGCTATAGCGGTTCTTGAGATACAGCCTGGAGACAGACAGACAGACGGACAGACATCGAAGTCTCAGTTATTACTATACCCTACGGGAACCCAAAGAGGTTCGGAATCCTAAAAATGGCCTTAGAATATGTCAAACGCGGTACCATTACTAATCTTTTGACACCTTTGTTGAAGTTGGACCAGTATAGTACGAGGGCTGAGGGCACATTAATACATATTATATAGCGTGAAAATCATTACCCTTTCTTTTAGCTTTGCCGTAGACCGTAGTAGAGTGCGGTGAAGGCATGATGTTCATTCTAAATTCACCGGAATCTCTTCAGCATCTGTTGTTGAGTACAAGCATAACATACAAAAAAAAATGAAGATGTAATAATTTCCAGCGAAACGGAATACGTAAATTGAATATTCATTTTATATGTCCGTGGAACATTCGGTTCATACAAAAATAAATAATGCAAGAAATACCATTTTAAATATATTCTGTTGAGTTCTTTAATCTCAATTTATTTAGATGTTAGTATATTATACCTAACCAAAAAGACTATAAAGAAAATGGTTGCTACGTGTCTTTCACAAATGATAATAAAGCTATAGTTATGTTTACATAGGTACAAGATACATGGAGACATGGTCTCATTCAATCATTAGAGAGCGCTCGAGTCAATCTATAAAATTCTACGTGCTTTTTGACCAGATACCACTACCAAGATATAGAACAGCACCATAATATGTTGTTATTCTCTACACATTTTCTTATTTTCCCCCTTGAATTAATGAAATCTATCCATCACCCTTCCATCAGTCATTCAGCTCATAGCATTCATCCGCTACGAGTATGACTCATACTCATAGCGGACGAATGCAATGAGTTTGACTGATGAAGAAACACCACCTTCTAACAAACGAGTGGCTGAGGACAAAGACTTATGATCAACAAATTTGGTAACTACTAGACTTGGTAACTAACTGATAGGTGGTTTGTCCATACAGATTTGACTTCAGACATGTTTTACCACACATGTTTGCAATGTTATACAGTAATTGTTATCTGTCCCAGGGTCGGGGTCTCCGAGCGGGCGGTCGGGGGGGTCGCGGCAGGAGGAGCTGCCGGCGTCACCGGGCATGCTGTCCGCCACGCAGCTCGCGCGCCGCCTGCGCATGGAGAACGAGCGGCTCCAGGTGAGCGATGTGTCAGGGTCGGGGTCTCCGAGCGGGCGGTCGGGTGGGTCGCGGCAGGAGGAGCTGCCGGCGTCGCCGGGCATGCTGTCCGCCACGCAGCTCGCGCGCCGCCTGCACATTGAGAACGAGCGGCTCCAGGTGAGGGATATGCCAGGGTCGGGGTCTCCGAGCGGGCGGTCGGGGGGTCGCGGCAGGAGGAGCTGCCGGCGTCACCGGGCATGCTGTCCGCCACGCAGCTCGCGCGCCGCCTGCGCATGGAGAACGAGCGGCTCCAGGTGAGCGATGTGTCAGGGTCGGGATCTCCGAGCGGGCGGTCGGGGGGTCGCGGCAGGAGGAGCTGCCGGCGTCACCGGGCATGCGGTCCGCCACGCAGCTCGCGCGCCGCCTGTGCATGGAGAACGAGCGGCTCCAGGTGAGCGATGTGTCAGGGTCGGGGTCTCCGAGCGGGCAGTCGGGGGGTCGCGGCAGGAGGAGCTGCCGGCGTCGCCGGGCATGCTGTCCGCCACGCAGCTCGCGCCAGGTGAGCGATGTGCTTTTCGTTCGAGTTTCCTAATTTATTCCGATAAATTCCGCGGCTTGCAAGACAGATTAAGCATAGGTATTCCTCGAGTATCCCTGAAATCATATAAAAACGTTTTTGTGGCTGGTTACCGCTGTAGATCCCGGCTACACAGGATTTGCAATGGTTGGATTGTGTGGTAAATCATACACCCCTAAAAATGTCGAGTAAGAAACGTAAACAAATACTTTATTGCAAACGTTGTAATAAGCAATAGTTGCTTACTTTCACCGCACAGATAATATCCTGAAAGTTTTGGTCACATATTTTCTTCATGAACAAGCCGTCTACACTGTAGAAAATAATGTATTACTTACATTTTACATGTAAAATTATTACAAAATATTTTACATTGTAGCTGTATAAGTAACGTAGTCATAAAGACAGACTTCTAAGAAACACAGCAACTTATCACTCTTAATAATAATAATTAGTCTAAACTTAACATTCAAAAGATACTTCTAAATATTTGTAACACAACAAAAAATCTTTAAAATATGCCCCGTACGTGACCGAGGAGCGTGTTTGTTCAATGTCCCGCTAAAACAAAGGTGTCGAATCGTTATGGACTATCGATTATAAATATTTCACCTGTCACGCGTCACGCTACCATCTATCACCGCGCCGTGACTCGCTTTACACCCTCCACTCTATTTTATTTACCAAAAACTGCGTATAAAATTCGTCTTATAATTTATTGTTTCTGTTGCCTGTAACTTCTTTAGTTTAGGCAGAAATTTGTTCATTGAGCAGGAAAAGTAAAGTTACACAAGAAAAACACTAAAATTATACCATATACTAACGTAAAATAATAATATTATGTTGGTAATAATCTCTACAAACTTCCCTTTAATTACACTTTAATAATAATTAATATGAATGTAGTTGGCATCGTAGAAGAAATAAGTGACACGTCTAATTAGAAAAATATATTTGTCTATGCTATAAGAACTCGAACAAACAACATTTTATGATAGTTTGTTATATTATGTATTTACATTGGTGTAAATATTTATAAATTCATATAACGTTTAAAACACGTTTTATTTTTTATTAACTAAAAATAAATATAAAAAAACGTGTCCCGAAGACACGATAAACGAATTCTGCGTAGATCGGAACACAATTAATAATAAATGAATTTTCTGGTAGTGCGAAATTACTTCAGCGATTTCGACAACTGTCACCTCAGTCCAACCGTGACCACGGCAAGCAGCAGTTGAAAAGTAGCCAAAATGTCAAAAATAAGAAAATCGGTCCGTGAAAAAATCGGTAAGTGTTTAAAACGAAATAATATTGTACAAAATCGTATACAGACTATTTTCACACAAATTATTGTAAAAGCGTTAGTAAAGTATGTAATTCTATAGCGTCAGTTTCCAGTCGAGCGCACGGCCAAGTGGTTGGACTTATAATACGGATAATACCTGGGCTTATGGATTACACGTAGTTATGTAACATTATAGTTGTAATGTGTAGACCTTTGGTTCGCACTCGTAGAGGGTGCAGGTTCGATCCCGGGTGGAGGCGTGTACCATTGAGACATTTTCTGATCTCAAGTACATAATACGGACGCTCGTACGGTGAAGGAAAACATCGTGAGGAAACCCGCACATAGTTGGTCCCAGACGTATTGACTAGTTTTTTCCTCTGGACTAGGCCGACTATATTGCGAAAATGCCGTATGCGCTTGGGCAACCATACGGACATTTAAAAATCTTGTTCCAGGCACTACAGTATCTGAAAAGTGGTTACTTCGCTCTGAAAATACTGTATAAATCATCCACAACGGATGCAAAGGCCTAGTTTTTGTAACATTATACGTTCGTTGCCACTATTATATAGCAGAATGTCTTACTTTACTTTTTAGAAGTTAATTTTAACATGCCTTCCTTTCTAAGAAACAAAGCTAGATTTTTACAGCTATAAGAAAATACATTCCAAAACTTAATAATATGCAACAAAGTCAGTGAAGTGAATATTCGATAGCTGCTCAATCGTAGTGTTGTCTAAATTAGAATAGTGGCTAGCTCGCAAATATTTAAGATTAAAAAAATTACGATTACGGAACTTTCAAGTATCAACCTACCCTCATTTCTATCCCCCATAGGCCACTATGTTTTAGAAATTGAAAACACGCGCAAACAGATAAGATAACGCTATAAAAATACGTCGGGCAAGCTAATTAGCTAATGAATTGCTATATAGCGCCGATAAACGCGGAACGCTAAATAATGATAAGGCCGATTTCATACTAGTTACAACACATTATTAGTTCAATAATTTTTGGTGATAGTAATAATAATAATCATAATCAAATTAATGTTTTGTGGTGGTAACATAACTTCAATCTTTTTGAATTAAGACAAAGTATTCTATCTTTGGTATGTGATCCCATTATTGGCACCTTAGTTTTGTTATACAAAATTAGAAATGCTAATAATATGATATACAGGGTGGTCTAATTAGTGACGTCAACAATTTTTTTTTAGATTCCTCGCACCTGGGGGTATCCGAAAATACCCTATATATGTTCAGCAACTTTTCTTAGTTTTCGAGTTATATTTTATCTTTTTTTGTAGTAGGTATTTTGCAGTCTTTTTTGTGACATGATTTGTCTTGAATGCTGTTTTAATTTAAAAAAAAAATAACTCAACTTCCTGAACTTACTTAAAGTTACTCAAAAAAGGCTTTAAAGTCAGAAGTTTAGTTTTTAGTGGGATTTACTCAAACCTTCAACTTCAATTTAAAAATACAAAAAGGAGTTTCCAGTGCTTCTGGTTAAGTTTAAAAACTCCGCATGCTTCTAAACTACAAAAATCGTTAAAAAAAATAATACTTTATCGGCCTATTTTTGTTGTAATTGGCCTTCGAAGGCGGATAGGCTAAAAATCATTGAAACAAGATTAAAGCATTAAAAATTATTTTATCTATTTTTTATCATTGTTATGGTAAATTAAACTTAAAAATGTAATTTTAAATTAAATTTCATTGAAGTTCCTGTAAAATAACTTTAGCATGTGTAATTTAATTTTACATTAATTTTGGTTATTTAAATTTTTTACAAAATAATCTCATTGGATTGTTAGAAAATGTTGATCTCCAGACCCGACAAAGGATTTTTCAACAAGATGGCGCGCCCTGTCACTGCGGAGTTTTTAAACTTAACCAGAAGCACTGGAAACTCCTTTTTGTATTTTTAAATTGAAGTTGAAGGTACGGTGAACTAAACTTCTGACTTTCAAGCCTTTTTTGAGTAACTTTAAGTAAGTTCAGGAAGTTGAGTTATTTTTTTTTTTAAATTAAAACAGTATTCAAGACAAATCATGTCACAAAAAAGACTGCAAAATACCTACTACAAAAAAAGATATGAATTTTTGAAACCTCGCTGGCAGGAATCATTAAAAATACACAAAAAAAATTATAACTCGAAAACTAAGAAAAATCGCTGAACATACATAGGGTATTTTCGGATACCCCCAGGTGCGAGGAATCTAAAAAAAATTGTTGACGTCACTAATTAGATCATCCTGTATAATAGAATTAAAAATCCAACTAAAAGTAGGTACCTAATATTCGCTTATTTCATGCATTTAAACTCTGGCAACGCACACGTATTCCTCAGGTGTCGCAGCTATTTACAGGTCTTCGTTCCAGGTATTCTATAAAAACACCGATATCTAGCGAGCTGGTGTAATTCCACACGCTGTAAACGTTTCACAACGCTGCCATTTTTATCCCGGAAAACGTTGGTTCCCAGGAGATCTGTAGAATTTCCACGAACGGAGTAATTGCTAATATTACTCTTTTTCTGGTTATCCTATGTTTTATTGATGTACGGAGAAAGTCTAACGTGTAATATTGAAACCTATACTTATGTGTGCTTGTCGTAATATAGAATTGTATTGTGCAAGAAAAAAGTATACGTCTACGAGTGCATCGTGCTAGGTGATAGCGTTATCGTTGCCATGTATATCAAATTCGCTGAACTGGGGTATAATATTAGCCTGATAAGTATCCAGTGTCACTCTCATGGATAAGAAGAATATAATACCTCTCAAGCTCAAGCATACACACATACATCCAAAATTAGTTCAGAACTGATAATGTTTTAAAATATTAAGTATATTACTTAATCTCAACTGGATGACTAGAATTTTTGTTGAGTAATTTGTAGTTAACGCTTTTGGTTCCGTAGATACTAAGTTTTTGTTTATATATAAGATTTATAATTATGTACTATGGTTACTGTTTGTTAACTTCAATAAAATATAATAAAAAATAATAAAAAATCCTCCTAGCGCCTAATAGTTATCATTTTTACCCAGGCGGAGCTGACCAGAGTCCGAAGACTGCTGGTGGCGGCGGCGGAGCGGGGGGAAGTCGGCAACGCACTGCTGGAACGAGCCCAAGGAGAGGGACAGGAGACAGCGCTCGACCCTCAACAGATGGAACGGGAGCTGCTGCTGGCCAGAGAAGCTGTCAATTGTGAGTAGAATAGATATAGAAGGAGATTCTAAGGGCACTTCCCTGAAATATCTTTATGACATTGGCATAAGATTACTGTCAGTGTTAGGGCGTTTGTGCAATACACGGAATTTTACCATCCAGCGCGGCGCGGCGTTCCGATTTCTTACGTTTTGATATAGCAAACGTGAAAGTTATGAACGCCGGACGGTAAAATTCCGTGTAGTGCACAAACACCCTTTGAGTAATTTTTAACACTCTTTTGTCAGTGACTTATCCTTTGCAAAATTAAGATCTACTTAGTTTTTCATTTTTAGATGGCAAAAGCCTTGATATTAAAACATCAGTAGGTCTTCTTTAGAGTGATATTGTTGTCACTTTATGTATGTCAGAAGAACTTTCTTATTTGTTTGATTTTTGGGGTATGTCTCGCAATATTCAGGACGCTGGTTAGCTAAGTAAACCATTATTTAGTTATCTAAGTTATCCTTTGATTCACACATACTCACAGACATACAATATTATTATTCCCAAAGGAAATAGCTATAATATCATATCTATGTCGCTAGTTTAGAAATGTAGCTTAATAGAATTCCATTATAAAACGATATTATGTAACACCCATTGAAGTCCTGTCGTATCGCGAGAAATAATCTAAAATAGATATACAAGGCATCCTTTTCAAGTCCGACATGCAGTTTCCTCAGGACGGTGAATTGTTAAGAAAATACGTTTATTCTCTGCTTCCAGTTTATCATTTAGTTTCAACTTGAATAGCACAAAGGATAAGGATTGGGACCAAAGAGTGACTTCTGAAGTTTTTTTCATGAAATCTTCATTTAATTTGTATGAGTTTATGATTTTCTCTTTGTGTTTTTTTCCTTTTATTTTCTTTGTTATTAAGTTAGTTATATTGGATTTTCCGAGGCGTATCTTATTTCTTTTATAAGTATTTATAAAATGACGAATTCTTTTTTGATTATCTTATCGAATAATAGGTTCTGCTTGTACTTAAAAACTTTGGATATAAAACCAAGAAGAAGTTTTAGGTTCACTAAGTTCAGCGGAGTAATTAGTGGTAATTCGAAGACGTTTCTGTGACAGTATTAAGTAAGAAGTTTTAGGCAATTTATTTACTTGCTTCTAAGACAAACAAAAAAGGTCCCTCGATCCGAGCCCTTCGTTTGGGCTTTATTCTTATTATTTGTTCGTAAAAACATTCGATAAGGCTTCGTGAAGGTTCCTAAACTTATTTTTTTTTAACTGTCATTTGTCTTAAAGAAGAATTTAATTCAGTCAAATAGCATCGACAAATGTATCATAATGAATAATATAATTGGCTTAGGAAGTTTTTTTTTGTAGTGTCAACATAGAACAAAATTGACATTTAAAATTTAATCTAATACGCTGGAAAAAACGACGATTCTAAAAATATAAAGAGATTATAGCCGCTAAATTGCAAGATTATAAACAATGCCAATTTGGAGGACGATTAAGCCACTAAAACCGCACGCGAGCAAAGTAATCATAAAACACCAATGATATATGACACGACAGCTAAATTAAATACAGCCATAGCTCGAGAAATACGAGACATGGCGACTTTAATATAATAAGAATGTACTGAAATAAATGTCATAACGTCTTTAGGTAAGGGCCAAGGACCGAATGAAAAATGGAGACAGTTCCTAATGATTACGCCTCACAAAAACTCTATACGTTATTGTTTATACATTTTAGAATAATACCAATTTTGACAAAAGTGGTACAATAGATCACTATCTACCATCGGTTTGGAGTACCTCGGCGAAAAGAACTGGCGTAATAAACTCTACGAACCCGCGTTAAATTACAAAGTATTACGCACATACATATGTATGATACTTGACTGACTTGATTATGTAATCGAGTCAGTCAAGTTTATGTCATAGTATAATGAGGGGAAGTAAGTTATCTTCATACAACGCACCCCGCGCGGCTTGTATGTTTGCGCCATAGTATATATGCGTCGCCGCACGCACACTTATTAAAATCTCAACCCGTTTCTCAGTGCGCCAGTCGGGGCTAACACTGCACGAGGTTCGCGCGTCACGGCTTTTCGGCACCGCTAAATGAATCAAAAATGTCCGATAATCGCAGGATAAACTATTGCTGTGTGTTTGGGTGTCTTAATAATTCATCAATTACAGAATTGCCGCTGCCGCCGACCGGTTTATTTTATCTTTTTTAGGGTTCCGTACCCAAAGGGTAAAAACGGGACCCTATTACTGAGACTTCGATGTATGTCCGTCTGTCTGTCTGTCTCCAGGCTGTAACTCAAAAACCGCTATAGGTAGACTTTTGAAATTTTCACAGATTATGTATTTCTGGTGCCGCTATAACAACAAATACTAAAAAACAAAATAAAGTTAATATTTAAGGGGGGCTCCCATACAACAAACGTTATTTTTTTGGTCTTTTTTGCTCGTAATCCATAATAGCAACATGTAAACACTTGAAATTTTCTCAAAATCTTCAATTATGTGTGTAATTTTATATTTAATAATACAATTAAAATAAAATAAATAATTAAGGGGGGCTACCATACAAAAAAACGTAATTTTTCCCTATTTTCGCTCTATAACGGTATGGAACCCGTCGTTCGTGAGTCCGAGTCGCACTTGGCGATTTTTTAAATATAAATAATGCTTCTTTGTATCTTGAATAAATTTCTATATTTGATAGAAAAACCATTATTGAACTTTATTGACTAATAAGAGAATATTATGTGTTATACCTATTGCTAAAATTGACAACCCTAAGACAGTAGGCAATTGTATCGCCGATTGGGCTGGAAATAACCTACTTCCCTCCTTATTTATACTATGTTTATGTAGTGTGTAGCTTCTGTTTGCGTTTCACAAAGTATGTCACTTTTTTTAGTCCGATGCGATCTCTTACCGTTGTTTCATGATAATCCAATAAAAGCGATTACGAACGTGTAGATGGACATAATTATTATATGACTTCATATGATCGACGTTGTGTAATTCAAAGACAGCAACCCAATCATGTTTATACGTCATGGCCCAACGTCAAGAGGGGGGGCGAATAAAGCAAAAAATAAAAGATCGTTCTTGTCTCTTCACTCTTATGCCCGACAAGAACGACGCGGAATCGGTGCCAAAATAGTTTTTCGTAATAACTCGATAAATATACAAAATTTTCTTAATCCGTTAGTCTAGTCCCTCTGCAATAGAATTTTACATTATGTATTAAAATATTGACTCAGTTGAACGCATCGTTTTAGAAATAAATTGAAAAAATGGGAAAATCAGATGCATCTTTGTCATTTTTTTCTATCGAGAAAATTTTAAGATACCGTGTATTCGCTAGTACAGACCCTTGCAAATATAGTGTAGTATCTATGTCTAAAAATGAAGCAATTCGTGTCTTATTATCAATTATAAAAATGAATTATAAAATCGTTAATTTTGCTTTCTACGCCCTCTTAAGAGGCCTTTAAACGTTTTTACATTTACATATAACTTCGCCAAGTCTAGGTTTGTTTGATCTGTGGCCGCCATAATGTTTACCTAAGTATACGGGGCGGTGTAAATTGGCTCGCCGGGCACGTCCTCTCCCCAACTCCACTTCCTTAAACACCAGGCCTAAAGAAAATTGTTACCTATAAATACTCCCGCCTTTTATTTACCGAACAACACCAATCTACTTACGAAGATGCTGCGTAAAGTTACGTAATACACAGTTGATGGAAGTACATAATATCTATCTATATTATATTAATACGCGAGCGAAAAACTTTGGATCCCTTTTGACGAAAAATGCGGAAACGTAGGTGATTGAAATTTTGCACAGTTATAGTTTATATGGTGAAGGAGTGCATCGAGCTAATATTATTTTGAAATGCATTTTTTTAACAAATAAAACATTATGTACACTACAACACACACACTAGGAGATTTTGATTGACAAGCCTATACACACGAATTGTACTCTTTTATTTATTGTTGAAGCCTGTTGTCAAATTGAAAATAGATTTAGTTTTTTTTATTGAATCTTAAAAACTGTTAGACAATCATTACACGGCCAGTCATCATTTGACTATATTAATCTGAGACTGTCGCAGGAATTGTCTAAAAAATAATAAAGTCAATATTTTGACAATATTAGAATGTCAATAGAAAAGCTACTGAAACTTTTAATTTAATTTTTAAATAAAAAATTAAATTCAATAATTAAATTTTTTATTTGAGGTCGAATTTCGACCATTGGGCGATCTCTAGTAAATTTAAATGAGGCAATGTTTAAGAAGTTTATTACAGTTTTTTGGGGAAATATTGAGTTGAGATAGGTATTATTTTGCAAAATTGAGTTAAATAACATAGGTCGACAAAAACATACTTTTTTCTTTTGTCTGTTACTTAATGGCTATTATCCGATTGTTTGTATTGAAAATTAACCAGAAACACAAATTTCAAAAATGAAAGTTTGTTTTTATAGTCTAGGCGAAGACCAATAAAAATATAAGATTTAATTGCAAAATTCTTAGATACTAACTCTCGCTCACCAAGTTTGGGGGAATATTAGAGTTGGAAGGAGAAGTGTGTCACTGGTACTCATAGTATGTATTCAATATTTAGATAAATTATTAGTTTTATGTACTTTAAAGCGTAAAAATATCTGGAAAAATGTGTAAAATGGACGTCAAAAGTTTTTGCTATATTTTCTGAAAATTTATTTAAGATAGAGCAAAAAAGTTACTTGCATCAACAGAAAGTAGTATAAATTATCAAGCCTTCGAAATATTAAAGTTTCTGTTAAAAGCCAAAAAAAATATGGGCCCCACATATCTCATGTACTTACTAAAGAGCAAAAGAGTAAAAAAGCTATGTTTGGAGTGTGCCACCTAAATACAAAAAAATATCAATTTTTAAACCTAATTTCTATATTTTTTCCTTTTTAGTTAATGTCAATAATTATATAAATGAAATAAATACATATGTTTTATTCTAATACCAAACTAAGAGAAATAAAATACAAGCGGCACCTGCCTATTCTACAAAATATACTAGAAAAGTTTTTGCTACATTTGCGGAGAATTTATTAAAATTAGAGTTAAAAAGATAGTTGTATCAACAAAATAAAGACTTTGTCAAGCCTATGAAATAATTTTAAAGTTCCTATTTAATACTAGAAAATAAATAGGAGCGCCACATATCTATACCGGAGCACACAGCAAGCTGTATTTAGGGTATGATCACCTAGATACATAAAATATTAATTTTTAAATCAAAATTACATGTTTTTTCCATTTTAATTTTATTTTGGGAATATAAGCAACGATATAAATAAGAAAATTAATCATATATTTTATTATTTTAACTCATCAAGCCCCATACGGGCACCGGTGGTCGCGACAACAATAGAATACAATAGCATTTCCAAGAATCCGCGATCGAAGGGTTAATACATAACTGAAAGAAGAAAATTCAGGTTTTCTTCAAAATTTGAAAGTTCAAAAGCTCTCTGTTTCTATGAGTTAAAATCACTGATTATATAATTAATTAGGTGTAATACACCCAAATACACAGTGGTGCACAGAACTCAGACACAGAAATCGTGTCGACTAGTGATCATTGATATACTCGCAAACTGTTAGGAGATCTTATCCGAAAGCTTGTTCTCTTTGTAATTAGTAAGCATTAGATTTTAGATGGATATGAAGATATATGTAGGACTTCAAATGTAGGATAGTATAACTTTAGATAGAATATGAAGAGAGATTACTTCAAATGTAGGATAGTAACTTCGGATATAGGAGACAATTGAACTAGATTGAGACCTATAATTGGCTGAACTAGGTAACAGTGTAAGCGTATAATCTGCAAGAGATTAGGTATTGATGTAACCTAACCTGTATAATCCATATAGATTGTAATGCTGCTTAGAAACTTCTAGGTACAAGGGAAAGTATCCATCTAAAAGTATTTATTTACTACTAGTCGATGCCCGCTTTCTATTTACTAAGAAGAAAGGACATAGGATACTTTTTATCCTGGAAAAATTTACGCTTCCCGCGCGATGAACGAAATTTGGTGCAACAGAGTTGCGGGCGTTATCTATTGTGATTAGTGTTCCGTACCCAAAGGGTAAAAACGGGACCATATTACTGAGAATTCGATGTCTGTCCGTCTGTCCGTCTTCTTCCGTTCTGTTGCCGCTATAACAACAATATTAATTATACTCAAATTGCAATAAAATTAATATTTAAGGGGGCTCCCATACAACAAACGTAATTTTTTATGGTTTTTTTCGCTCGTAATCAATAATGGTAACAACTAGGTACCTACATGATTCACAAAATCCTTAATTATATTTGTACTTTAATAATTAATAATAAAATTTTAATCAAGTAAATATTTAACGGGGGCTCCCATACAAGAAACACAATTTTTTGCCTACTTTCGCTCTATATACCCTTCGTGCGCGAGTCCGACTCGCACTTGTCCAATTTTATTTAATCATATATGTATATAAATTATTATAAAATATAGGTCAATACAGAGTCGTGCCAGGATCGCGGGTACATCTCCGCATCTTATTCCAGAGGGAAATTGACGCGAGTGTTATAATTTATGTTGCCACATTAGTTATATTGTATACTGCATTACCCGCTCGGAAGGAAGCTGTTTATATAATAATACGTAGTAATTATTGGCTAATTTATATTTAATGTCGAGGATAAACATGATATTTTACAGTAGAGTATTTAAACAACTTTTTTTACTAAAAAGAAAACATTAAGGATATATTTTCTAAGTACTACAGAAAAAGTTTCCGAAAGACCAAGCTTCGCTTAACAGCGTCATTGAATCGTTCTTATTCACACTCGTAAATAAATAGTTCCACCACATCAGTAGTCGTTTGCCAAAGTAAAGTTTTGAAACTATTCTAGAGAGACTTTATTGACGATATTTGCCTTTAAATTTCTATTCCGAAGAATTCAGAGTTCTGAATAAGATAATTTCATTAGGCTTTTCAATTAAGTAACTGAAAATGTGTATAGAAATCTAAAATGACCGTATTGAATGTGTACGCTGAAAACAATATGGCGGTATCTCCGGCAGGCAATTCCGAATGTGGCCTCGTCGGCGAAGGCTATTGTTCCAATCCTAGCTGAAATTCGACCTCCCGAGCTCAGCTCACATAATGACGTATTGAGAGCGATAGTACGGATCAAATATTGAATAGCGTTTTGGGTTGAATTTTCGGATAAAAACGAGTATAGAAGGTATAGGGGTAATTAACAAATGTTTAAGAACATGGTAAAATTTGGAAAGACGACCATTACAGTATACTGATCTCAGAATAAGTGTTATAGGATAGAGACCGTGCTAAAAGGCCGGTGTATCCTCAGATACAATAATAGTATGGACTTGAGATCCAGTTATCATTTTATCGCATTAATCTCAAATTGACAGCAATAGTAATTTGGGTCTGTAAAATTAGGATAACCTTAGAAAAAAGAAAAAAGGCAATTACATCCCCCTCTTTCATTCTCATGGGTTTTAACAATGTCATTCCAATTTAACAAAATAGAGGTATAATATATTTTTTATAATATATTTTTGTTGTGTTGCTATAATTTAATCACACTCACTTAATATTTGTTTTAAACAAACAACCGATCTTCTATTAAAATATCTGCGTAAAATAACATTGTGTTATCACTCTAATAACATCACTCTAATAACATAATCTCTAAAAACCATCTACAAATTATGTTTTCAATCTGCCGCATATGCATGCTAAATCCATTACCCGGCTTAGAGCATACCTAATATACTTCTATGTTGACGATGCTTTTAAGTTTAAAAAGGCTGACAAAATGATAAACTGCATTAGAAGGAAGTAGGTCGCCGGAACAACGTCGTGGCCAGTCCTGTAGACATAACGACACACTCTAGTCAGAACATCTTTTATGCTTTTCACATAAGGATCATTTTCGTGTAACTCCGAGGTAGAATGATTGTGAATGGTCCGTACAATACGCTTTCATGTTTGCTATTTCTGCTTGTATAGTGTCAACTTGCTGGGTGATTTCTGTAGCGTTTTATGCCAATACAGTAATGTATTAATGTGGCGTTGACGTTTTATATCGATACCAATATCTTTTTATGTGGTGGTGAAACTGGTGAAGTAATGTGTCGCCATTGTTATGCGTCAGCCATGTTTTTTAGGGTTCCGTAGTCAACAAGGAACCCATATAGTTTCGGTCTATCCGTCTGTCTGTCTGTCCGTCTGTCTGTCTGTCTGTCTGTTCGCGGTTTTGCTCAGAGACTATAGGACCTACAGAGCTGTAATTTGGCATGAATGCACATATTAATAATGCCGACAAAATGGTACATGAAATCATAAAAAAATATTTTTTTATGGTACCTTCCCTACACATCAAGCAGGGATGATTTTTTTTTTCGCATCCACCCCATCGTGTGGAGTGTCGTTGGATATGTTTTTTTTTAAATATTATGAGTGTTCATAGATCATTTTCCGATTAAGTTTTAAAGTGGAAAAAACTACCAACTAAACGGGGGCTTCTAGAAATGTGAAAAAATTCACGGGAGTAGGAAATATGATGAATTTAAAAGAAAAACTATCACGGCTAAGAAGACTTCATAAGTTATTGAATAATAGTCAATCAACTAAAAAAAATGTATTCGGCGAAGTATAAAGGAACTTTTCGTACAAATTCCTTTGAAAGTAACTGAGATGATGTTGTTATTAATGTAAAACACGTTTTAACGTACATTCATTGACCATACAAAAATTTCAAAAAACTAGCGGTACTACGGAACCCTATATTGCGCGTGGCACGACACGTTTTTTATGATTTGGACAGTTTATTCTTTTAGGATAGCGGTTCGTTTTAGAGTCCAAAATTACTTTTGCTTTAAATGCTATCAAAAGCTTATTTGCACTGGAATATAGTATTATTCTTATTCTAAAATATCTAAGTCATACGTAATGCTCCGTCATAAATTCTATAATATTATATCTGAGGACACAACAACCTTTAAGCGCTTTCTATGTTTTAAGTCTACTCTGAGGTATACGTAAACTGTAAAGTAGTCATTAGTCATACTACCTATGATTTTCTCCAAATTATTTATTTTTAACCGACTTCAAAAAAGGAGGTTATCAATTCGACGCGTATGTATGTAATATTTCCAGAACTGCCCAATTTTCGTATATGTTAGTCTATATCAACATCTGAACAAATGTGCCAAATTTAAAAAGTGTATGTATGTATGTACCATTCCGATTTCAGTAATTATTTTTTTGTTGTACTAGGTATTGTTCAAATTAGGGAATAATGCAAGTTTCATCAAAATCGGTTCAGTAGTTTTGGAGAAAGGGAGTTTTAATTCTCAATTACGTACAATTTTGAAGTCGGTTTTATCTTTTTATTTTCATCAATATTCAATGACAGTTTCGCTTCATTTATCGTAACATAACTATAGTTTTCCTTTTGTCATGTTTTACCCTCTACACCCAAATCGTAGGGGCGTTATTACCTGTCAGATATGATGAGAGCCCCATCACACTACGCCTACTCGCTCATATCTTCTAAATACCCGCAAGTGACAGACGTGAGGACAAAATTATATCATCCAAGATGTTGTCCAAGGATTAGGCCTGTTAGATTAGTAGGTACTCTTTTGAAAAGCTTATTGGAAATGTTGATTAAAGGAATACATAATACATAGTTAATTATCACGTTATTACAAAAAACTTTTTATTTACTCTTATTTAGAGTTGTATGAGAATAATTCTTCAACAAAATATCTTCTTTTAACTGTTTGCAATAGAATGAGTATTTCTCAAGTATAAAATATCGAGAGCGCAAGAAGAGTAAATAAAAATGGAATTTATTTTCGTATTCGAGTTACGGAGGATTCGATTAGAGGAAAAGTATTTGAACATCTCGAAGATCGTATGAAATTCTTAAAATGTTGTCAGATCGGACACGAGTTTATTCAAGCAGTAAGTATCTCTAAAGGCATTACGATGGAGGTCGGCAAAAGACACGAAAACGAGCTTTTAAATTTGCCAAGTCGCTCGGGATTTAAAATAGGATTCGAAAAATCTGTCTTTCTAATAGTGTATATTTAGCATGATTTAGCTGATTTTATGTGGGGAATTGTGTGTCAAACGTCTTTCATGGTGTGAATTATACACATCCAGTTAGATTTTTATAGATTACTGAAATTATATTCCTATTTTATTCTAAATTTTATAGTTCCTCATTCATTATTAGGTATGGAAATAAATTATAATATTTTATAATAAGCAGACCAATAAGTACTATTAATATAATAAATGTAAAACGCAGCTGGCTCTGTCAAATAAAAACATGAAACCATAACAATATGATAGAAATATGAAAGGATATGGAAGTATGAAAAAGTGACCACTTTTTATACTTCATACAGATCCCTCTTTTGAGGTACGTCCCTTTTCGACCTCCATAACTTGAATAACATTCATATTACGGTATATTTATAAATATAACCTTTTTGTATAATTTACGATTGTATCTCATGAGGCCGTTGTTTTTCGCAGCTCTGAAGGCGGACAAGAAAAGGCTGAAGGCGGAGAAATTTGATTTACTGAACCAAATGAAGCAGCTGTACGCCACGCTCGAGGACAAGGAGAAGGAGCTCAGGGACTTCATAAGGAATTATGAGCAGGTACAAATTTTCATTAGGCGCCGCCGCGCTCCTTGATTATGTTTCCTTTAAGATTGTACTCATCAGAGCGACTTTCGTAATTGTCCAATGACGCTTATGGTAGAGCCAAATTGATACGTTGTGATGCAGTGTGTTTTCGAAGTGGTGACGCTCCATCGTTTTGATAAACATATTTTATGACCACATATTATCACTCCACGTCGAACGTGTAGTTTTGAGGTAAGGAACTTTTGTCAAATGTGACAAGCGTTCAACGCGCGTTTACAACTACATACATTTTATTCACGAAAACGCAGGCGAACACGCGTTTAGCACTTGCCATCTGAACGTATATTATGCTCCGTTTCGACGATGTAACGAAGCGCATGATATTGTGGAAACATATTTTCATATCACGTGAAAATAATATAATATTCTGTTTAACCCTAGAGTGGGCGCGCTATTAGCATTTTGCCGCCCGCGCTGAAAAAACGTTAATAATTCGTAAAACAATAGCTCGTTAGTCTTGCGTTATTAGTAGCTGCCCCAACACTCGTTAGCTAGGTACGCGTGCTGAAAAGCTGGACGCAGTCAGAGCGCGGGGGGCCGCTTAAAGTTAAGGTTCTTACCATGAGGTGTCGCGGGGCGGCAAATTGCTCACCGCGCGCCCACTGACGTAGGTAAAAATTTTGTCATTATTTTTTTCAAACTTGCAATACTGACTTTATTTTATGGTGGATTGATTGTAAAAACAATTTTAATTTTAGAATTTAAAAGTATCAAGTGATAGCAACGTAGTATTTGAAAGATTTCTTTCAAATACTAAATTAATTGCTATGGTGCCAGTCAAGTCTGACGACCTTTGTGGCTCAGTTGGTGGGCTATTGGTAGCTCAAGCCGGGGGTCGCGGGTTCGAATCCCGCCGACGGAACAAAAAGTTTTCAAAAAGTTCCTGGGTCATGGATGTGTATTAAATATGTGTATCATATAATAAAAATCTTAAATATATGTATAGTATAAAAGTATTAAATATATTTCCGTTGTCTGGTACCCGTAACACAAGTCCTTCAGGTACTTAGCACGGGGCCAGACTGACGTGGTGTGAAGCGTCCATAGATATTATTATATTATTATATTATTATTATAAGTCATAATATATGACCACAAGGTCTTCTATAGACACATTTCATATTTTTTTGAGGAACCAAATTACTCGATTTGTACTAGCAGACCAAGAATCATCTTCCAAGATGGTAGATGGATCTTCCATCGCCTATTTTTCTTTGAAAATAAAATATAATCTTTAAAAATATGCGCACAAAAAAGGGTGTTACAGATGCCCAAAGTTTCTATGCAATGAACATTGCTCATACCTTTGTGAAGACTGTTCGGATAAAACATATCCTTCATATTAAGAAAACGTATAATTTTGATTCTTTTTTCTTAAAATTTTCAGTATTAAAGGGTATTATTTACGACAAAGTAAAAAAAGTCAGTTAAAATATTAAGTTTTATAAAATGTTTTGTAAGCCAAAGTCCTTAAAACAGATTTTATTAAATGTGGTGAATTTTCAATAGCTATTTGTGTATTATTTAAATTGTGCCATAATAAATTAATGGTATTGCTTAATTCCTACTAAAAATAGCCAAAGAAAAGGGGCGGCAAAATGCTCCTCACGCGCCCACTTACGTTTCACGGAATAACGCGCCCACTCTAGGGTTAAGCTGTAACTTGTAAGTTATGTAGTTTTGTGCGCCTCTGTTATGCTAATAGTGAGTTAAATGTGTAGAGGATGTACGTAATATGAAATGTGCTCGCAATTTACATTCAAATGAAAATTATCTTTAACGTATTACATGACAAGCTAAGTAGATTCAGTTTTACTAAACAGCTAATAATATTCATGATTCGTCTACATGCAAAATGATACTTAGTAAACTTTAACTGGAGTGATTTTCACACTTAGGGTCAATTCAGACCGCAACGTGACACGTAGATGCATTTCTTTTGAATGGATTTGACAGATTTGCAATACGTCTCACGCAGTTGAAATCTTAATTTAGAAATGCAAATAAATTCAGTACAAAATTAGAAATGCATCTACGCGTCGCGTTGCTGTCTGAATTGACCCTTATTTCTATCAATGCTACAGTTATAGTTGACTCGATAGTGACATTTTACAACACGTCGGCATTAACTAATATTTAACATTTTCTAACATTATTACTTAAGAGTGGAGAACCTTTTCAATGAGATTGATTGAGGTTCCCCACTCCAAAAATGAGGCATACTTTATGAGACCGAAATGATTATAAATCTTCGTATCCCCTCGAGATCGACAAATATTGCATGTTCAATGAGCCATAAAAATTGGCCACAAAAATCTTTTACTCTTTACACATACTTAATATTATTATCTCATGAATTTTAAGTGTTATAGATGAGACATGAGTTGATATAACGAAAAAGATAATGTTTTTTTTTTGTTGGGCATTTTTTCATTTGGGCCCAGAATGACCGATCTCCTATTCACCACTGATACATAATTTCTAGATGCGCTCCCGAGGCGGCGCGTCGTCCGCGCTCGGCGCCGAGCGGGCGGAGCGCGAGCGCGAGCGCGCGGCGTTGCTGCGTCACGCGCGCGACGAGGCCGAACGCTCGCTGCAGCTGGCGGCGGCGCTCAGCGCAAGGGACACGCAGCTGCGACATGCAAGGGAACAGCTGTTTGAGGTATTTAGTTTAACACTGGCTAAGAGTTAGGACACAGCCCCTTCACTACATGTACTGACCATCTCCTGTCATCAGAAGTAGCAAGTGAGTGTTTACGGTTGACAAGGACGACACTTACTTGCTACCCCCACCCGCACGTTACAGGAAATGGTATTGCTATATTGGCACGAAATTTTCGTTCATACACACAAAATACTTCAATAGAGAAACCTTCAATTTATACGGTGTATGAAACCCTACGGCGCGGCGTAGACCTCTAGATCTACATCGTAGACCTCTACAAGTAGGAAGGGAAGCAAAGTGTTACTAGTAACACGTATTACAATGTACCTAGGTACATTATAATTAAGTAATTAGCTGTATTATACAGATAGTGTTTTAGCATAAATAGTTAATTTAGAGTTTCATTAACATGCAAATTCTCGCAAAATTTTGAGCACAATAAAATACACAAACTGTTGGTAAACTAACAGAGAACAAACAAAATTAACCCACTTAAAAGTTTGGGGAAGCTGTATCTATATTTCATAATGAAGCATCTAGGAAGTCGGAGTCGTGAACGGGGCTCACTACCGTCAATCTGGATTAACGCAAAGACACATTGCTCTGTTGCGTTGCGTGCAGCAACACTCTGCGTTTTAAATACGATATTATGTTATTCCAAATTGATGTATTGTACGGGACATCGCATAAAATTTATCTGTGCAGCGAAGATATGGCATAATAATAATTTATAAGAACGAGATAACATTAACAAGGATTACCTTAAACCCGGTCTGGCGCAACTGGGCCTCAGTGCAACTGCAGTTGACCTAAATCCAGCGACCTTTGTCTGCTCGTATTGACCGTGTACGACTTAACACCGTATAATTAGGTGGAGTTTATGAAACATGAGGTGGCGTAAACTGGCACACATTTCTAGCGTTTTTATTTCACCTTTACAAGTGAATTGTAGAAAAATAAAGTTGTTTTCAGTTTTCAGTGCTATTCGAATTTTTATTGCTACCACAATATAACATGATTGGAACTGGTAATTAATCTAAGTGCGTATACTGTATAACCCAGAGTGTATAATATATTGGTTTTGAACTTGAATATTATATTATGCGGCCCCTCACTTTGGCCCATGGTATACAAGTGTTTATAAACGTGTAGAATATTCGTCTACGATTTCTATGATTTCCATCCTCGTTGATTGTGTAAACTGTAAACTATAGCACAAGCTAGATATAACGGTGATCAGACTTGGTAAAATAATTCAATTTTTTAAAGGTCAATCAATGTTACGCCTTTACAAAAAATCTCAGAAAACGTTCAAAACGTTCAATTTTAAAAAGTAATTAAGGAACGTTTATTTGCCAAAGCCTTCTATTAGGTCAATGATTTCATGAATGATAGATAGCACATCTTGGGAGTAGGATGGCTGCTTGCTAGGCTGCTTCTACATAATAATTATATATACATAATTTTGTAACTTAAAATGTATCTACTTATATTTTTTATACTGTATAGATTAAGTTACAGGGCAGTAAACATGGCTCTAACAAGGCTATTACTCTTAGTATTGAACTTTTTAACAAGTCTCTTGCGACCTCATTAACTTCTTCAAAATATATGTATTGAACTTTTTAATAATTTGAAAAATAATGATTCCACTATCAACTTAATTACCAAGAGTTTGCAATAGTAATTACCAAGTGATGGTCTATCAAGTGCAGCTTTTCATCAAAACCTGTTTATTTTTGTTAATTTTGTTTTGGAAAACGTAATCGTTTTCCACGCCGCTTCATTCAATAATTTCCATCGAATGTTTTGATGTAATTTAAATATCGAAACCACTTCAATAGTTTATTAAGAAGGTATTTCAGCAAGCAATAAACCGAATAAAAATGTAGCGAAAATTGTTAATAACTTGAATAGTTTTTAGTGAAAGAAATAAGTAACTTACTTATTTCTTTCACTAAAAACGAGTATTATTACTTTATTTGCTTACTTTATTGCTTTAGTTCTGAAAAATTCTGGAAATTAATGGTGTTTAGTATCTTTAATATCATTTCAATCTAGAATCTAGAACTGTATTGTAGATCTAAAATCTACCGATCAGTTGTGTACCTAGTCAGGTGAACAAAGTTAAAATGTCGAGGTAACATTGTAAACTGAAATGAACGCGGCCTAGCTCTGAATATTTAAAGGCAATCTGGTACGTTAATGTTAATACATATTTTATGATATTTGAATAAGTTTCTTTATTTAATGTACCTTGGAATTATATATAAATGGGTGGGATCAATTAAATATACAGAAGCTTGACTATTTTCTAGCAAAAGAATAGATAGAAAGGTAGGATGAATAAAAAAATTAAGAGTGGTTAAATATGGTAATTTATAGGCAGATAGTGGACCAATAGACCAGTACCTTTAAAAATAATAAAAAGTGAAAAAAAAATAGTAGGACGAAACCCATTAGAAAAGGAGGAGAATATTATAAAAATAAAAGGAAAAATAATTTACGGGCGATCTGAGGTCGGGAAGGGGATGGGGGTGAGTTTTTAAGGGTGAAAAACGGTTTATCTCGATTTCCGGCGAAACTTAGTCCTATAAAAAAAAAAATTGCAAAGTTGTAGGTAAGAAAAAGATCTAAAACTTTTGTAATTTACGCTTTTTTCACATATACTCAAAAATTATGTGAAAAATTCAAAAAACCATGTTTTTGGTTTTTTATTTATATCTTTTACAAAAAATTTTTTTTTTGTCACGAAATTTGGTGAAAACGTAGCTTATGTCCCAAACACGCTGTAATTTATTTGATTAGAAATATTTATTTTTTCACCTTATTTTGAATTAATATCGAAAAAGCACCCTAATTTTCAATCGAAAATTCACCCGTCAAAATAGCAGCTTTTTTCAAAAAGTTGGTATACTTTCTGTTCGTTGAAATCTTTACTTTCCGATGGTGAAAAAAATATATATTTTACCATAGTAAATCTTCTCAGAAAATGCAAAAAATCGAAAAAAAACTTAAATTTGAATTTTTTTTTTTAATCATTATGAATAATTTCATCTAACAATGTGGTTGCTGCAATTTGTTTCAATTAATCCTTCGATCGCGGATTCTTGGAAATCTTTTGTTCTCGCGGCCCACTTGGGCCTTATGGGGATTGAGGAGAAATTTGATTTATTTAATTCTAATTACATTTTTCTGTCATAGAAAATCTCATTATATATAAATAAAAATGTAAATCTATATTTATAAAATAACATGTCCTGACTGACTGTCTGATTCATCATCGCTGAGCAAAAACTGTTAAAGTTACAGCCACAAAATTTGGTGAAAAAATTTTTTTTTTGTAAAAGATATAAATAAAAAACCAAAAACATGGTTTTTTGAATTTTTCACATAAATTTTGAGGTAATGTGAAAAAGGCTTAAATACAAAAGTTTTAGATCTTTTTCTTATCTACAGCTTTGCCATTTGACTTTTTTCCATAGGACTTTTAGTTTTGCCGGAAATCGAGATGAATCGTTTTTTACCCTTAAAAACTCACCCCAGTCCCGAACTCAGATCGCCCGTAAATTATTTTTCCTTTGATTTTTATAATATTCTCCTCCTTTTCTAATGGGTTTCATCCTACTATTTTCTTTTTTTGTTTTAAAACCTATCGGCACTGCTCTACAATATGTATGTACGATACGCAATATGATTGGATAATGGATATCTCGATCAAATTACTTAGCAACTTTATCATTTTCTTTGTTGATGCTCTTTTTCTTACAATATATCGTTGTTTCAGGCTCGAAGACAACTCCAGGCGGCCGGATGCCTGTCTGAAGGTGAGAGCGTTGCTTCCCTTGGAATCGGTCCTCCCATGATTCTAGGCGGGCCGGCGGGACTGCTCGGGGACCGCGGCAGCTGCAGCGCCGACTCCGGAGTCAGAGGTATACAGCTATTACTAGCTTATTAGCTTAATACCAGAAGCGTAGCGTGCCTTAGCGGGGCCCCATATAAAATTTGTTTGGGGTCCCTTAGGAAAGGTTTTTTACTTTTCACATATTTTGTGAATTTAATAAAAGAAATGAAAAGTTTCTATCAATTTCTGCTAACGCACTTTGGTAGATTGATACCGTAATATAGTACCTACTAAAATTGTATTAATATCAACAAATGCACAATTTGTTTTCAAAACTTGATTTGAAAAGATGGCTCAATTTAGATCATTTATTAAATTGCTACTTTGAAATAAATTTAAAGCTTCTAGATGCAGGTATTGTGTATATTAATATTAAAAATAACTTAAGAGTTTTATTAAACAAGTATCGCTTATATAATGTTTTGAAATCGTAATATTAGTTAGCAAAGTTAGCATAAATAAATAAAGCACGTTATTAATTAGCTTCGAAACTAGAATATATAGAATACTAAATATACAAAGCACTAGAAGTGAACGGTATCTAGTCAGTACTTAGGTAATTGGTCTGTACTCTGTAGCGATGGCTGAGGGCTCTCGAGCCCGCGTACCTCTCTTTGTGCTTGTTATATTAAATCACCAATATTTGCGCAAACCTCACCAGTGCTTGAGAATGCAAATCTTTTGATTCAATTATGATATTTCTAAACTATATTTGTAATAGAAAGATCTACTTGTTCAGTAATTTAATAATGCAAACCTTGATAGCATACACAGTAATTTATCTATTAATAGTTAAAGTGTATGAGTGTTTTGCGGCTTTTTCGTAAAGGAAAAGTTACTAAACGATTTTTATATCGTCAGTGCCATATTTGCACATAATATTCTCCTTTCTGTTCTGAAACAATACATTGTTTTGTTTCCGTGGGTATACACCCACGGAAACAATGTATTGTAACTAGATTAAATCAGGCCATTTAGCCAAAACTTTATCGTTATCGCTTCGTTATAGAATCGCCAACCAAAATGTATGGAATTGACATAAGCGTTCGTTAATATTGTTATGGATACGAACACGTGGTGCCATCTAGCGTCAAACCAGCGAAACTGATCAGGGAAACACAGAAAACATAAATCCCCTACTTTATACTAGATGGCGTTAGGTGTATGTTTACTTACGCGTATTTTCTAGAAACATCCCACAGTTGTTTACTTGTTTACTTGTTTACGTTAATCGGGGAAGGAACTTTCTAGAATTCGTCTCGCCGTATAAATAGCCGCAGGTAGACGGCCCGGCAATTCAGTTTCATCTGAGCGATCTTCGAGGCGACTTCGAAGTGAAAACAAGTGATCAATAGTGAGTGAACCAGTGAACCTACGACTCGGCTACGACCTAGGACTATCTAGTGCTTAGTGTTTGGACTTGGTGATTTGTGTGAGCTAGTGTCAGTGCTAGTAAAGTCTTTATAAGAGTCAGCAGGTCTTTTTCTCCAAATCCCTCGAACCCTAACACGTAACAATATGACGTTGACGTTCGACTCGTCTTATGTCAATTCCATACATTTTCATCGGCGATTCTATAAAGAAGCGATAAAGAAAAGATCTTGGCTCACCCCCCTGGATTTGTCTCAATTCTGATCGCCTGATTAAGTTTGGCTATATTCATAATGTTACCTGTCTCTTTCACTTGCGAACGATAATTATATTGGTTTCGGCTGACTATAGAAACACAAAATATCTACATTTTAACAAAGAGCCATGAGACACATTTGACGATCCCTATTACAATAAAATATTTAGCCTACCCCACTGGACATGCAGTACCTGACTAGTCACACAGTCTTGTAAATAATTTTCCAAAAATTTCATGCATATTTTAGCCGTAAAAAGGCTAATTTTAAGCCAGATAACAACGTAAGAAGCTTAATTGCTGACGTCTTAATGAGAGTCCGGACATTTATTAAGGTGGGACAGTACATGCGATGTTTTACTACCGCCATTACCGGCTACTAGAAGCTATAAATCATTTTTATTACGGCCGCCACACATTATCTCTACATGTGTACAACTACCTGCTTTTAAAGGCTGTATCGATTACTTGATACTAAAGAATAATTAGTTCTGAAAGCTTTGACTGTGTGAGGGTGTTAACCTTCAAGCGGTCGCGCGACGTCGAATCGACTCCCTTTAATACATTTTCGTTGATATTATCGATATTTATCGTTGAATCCGTATTATTCTCTTAGTAGCTTTTCAAAATTAATTTATCTACCAAATAAATAGCTTACACTTACTCTCCGCACCCCCTTTACAGCAAGGAGCTCAATTGTTTTGGTCTCGGCGCCGGCGTCGAAAAGACTCCGCGCGCCTCTCTTATAATTTTATATATTGTTTTCATATAATTGAGGCAAATTCAATGTTTATTTATAAAACTAAGTCGTCGCTGACCGATAACATTGAGTGTTATTACTAGATGAAGAAAAAATCGGAACTAGTATAAGAAAATTCCGATCACTTTTTCGGCCCCTGTTCCCACAAGATAAAGCTACTTTGGGTCACCGGATTTTATAAGTAAGTTTTTACTAAAAATACATTTAATTTTCTGGGTGAGTTGATTACGTTTAAAAAGAGTAATAATCAAATTTATAAAATAATAAATCATGTTGAATGTAAAGTGTTTTGTTTCCCAAATTCACCTAAGACGTCTTTTAGGTTACGTGCGACCACTGCCGTTACAAAATAGCGCGCGCCCGCTTGAAGGTTAAAATTCTGCTAAAACTTAAAGCAGTATTTTAGGTTTAGATACTGATCTAACACAATTGTAAGAAATAGGTAGCTAGTATCTAGATGCTTCATCTGGGTTTCCCACAATCAAGCTACAGAATAGCCTGGTAGTCTACCAAGCTATATGCTGGCAACAACTGTAGCAAATGAATTCGTTCAAACAAACATGTTATCGCGTTTTCACGGACACACGATCATAGCACTGGCAATATTTTCGTGCATTGGAGACAAACTACAGATTTTTAGTAGCCAAAAAAAAACCAATGTGGCCTTAAGTACTTTATACTCAATTTTACTGGGCGCACCTCCATAATATATCTTCATAATATTGATTAAGCATTCAAATAAACTATGGGCCGACTAAAAGTCTGCAGTCTGCGGGAGCTCTTAACGTGACGAGTTCTGTAGCAATATTTTCGTGCGTTTGTACGCAAGCGACTTCAATGTGCAGATTTCTACGTGTACCTATAACTTGGTAATTCGTTAAGGATTAGTTGATACTGAGTGACACTTGTCAGTGGCAGGTAGCATTATTACGCCACCCCTTCACACGGCGCGCAGCTCGAGCGGGCGCGGCGCGGCTCGTGGTAGCACGCGCCGTGAGAACGCAACCACGTCACCACTTTCCTAGGGCGCGTGGCTCGAGCTGGCGCGTGATATTAAACGCGCCTGCTCGAGCCAGCCCGAGCCACCCCTTCACACGGCGCGTTCTCGAGCGGGCGCGGCGCGGCTTGTGATATCACACGCCTCGAGAAGGCAGCTTTAGATATAATCATTTAGGATTAGTTGGTACTGAGTGACACTTGTCAGTGACAGGTAGCAGCGACGGCGGCGCGACGTCGGTGTGCGGCGGCAACTTGTCCGACTCTACCACGGAGCCTGCCAACCTCGATCCTTATGACACGGACGCCGCCAGCCTCGTCTCCTCCGCGCACCCGCTGTATCACTGTAAGTATATCGTGATTATCATCATTATTGTCATCGTCAGCATCATCATCATCCACATTATCATCATTATCAATAAAAGCATGTGCGTCGGCAACCTGTTCGACTCCACTACGGAGCCAGCCAACATGGACGGCTATGACACGGACGCAGTTAGCCTCGTCTCTTCCGCGCACCCCCTTTATCACTGTAAGCACATCCTCATCACCGTCATCAGCAGCATTATTATCAACAGCGTCATTAATAGTGTTATTATACATACCATGATTATCTTCATCATCACCACCAAAATTAGCATCATATACATTACTATGCCTATTATCATCAACATCAATATAAACAGTAATAATTGTAATTATCTGGATATTTACAATAATTATTGTTTGTATTTTATTTCTGCTTCTTATTTGTAATAATATTATTATAATATATAGTAGGTATAGCGTAGTTCATTGATAATATCAATAGTATTGATTCTTAACAAACTCGTAACTTCACCTAGTACCTATTATAAGACAAAACACCCCGCTGGCGCTTTGCCATTTATTGGCACTTGAGTCGGAAACTTTGGGCTAGTAAGTGATTTTAAAGTGCCAATAATAGGCTGTTTACTTACTTTACTCAATGAAAACTTAATCCACATAAACGGCCTTTCAGTTTACACTCAGCCTTTTCAAATATTATGACATCTTAATTTTTTAATTAGAAAAATTACAGCACTAGCTGTTAACTATTTTGTAAGTAAAAGCTAAGAACCAAATATTGCCGCCTTATTAATATTCACAATTCCAAAAAAGCTTTCAAAAAAATGTAACAAAAATATTTTTTCACTCAATAGTCAATACCAACTAACGTTTATACAAAATTAAAATTCGGCTCGCAAAAACAAAATTAACAATGATGCTTTCGACGCTCCATTTTCTGGGAATTTCGTTGGAAATAAAATTTGATTTTTGCTTTCAAATTGCACACAAGCCAAGAGAGATGGGATTAACATAATAATATTCGGTGCATTGATGATTCTTTACGATACGTTATTTTATAAAGCTTATTTTTAATTGTATAATATTATTTTTCTACATTGATGCTTTCTATAATTATTAACGTAAAATCATGAATAAGAAATATAAGAACGTTTATTTGAACGTTTATTTCATGCTTACAAAATGTTATGTAAAATCAAAAAAATAACCTTTTACTATTTTTATCTGTAAGAAAAGGTAGAAAAGGTAGAAAATTAACATTTTACTATTTTTATCTGTAAGACGTAAGTATATCAGACTGTATAATATTATATTGACTGAGTACAGCGTAAGAGTTACACAGTACAAAACTATTACAGTAAAACAAAGTGCTGACAAGCTCACAAACAGAAACTGACTGTAACATAAAAGTTACGAAGCAGAATCTACAACGGTGCGAAACACGGGTAGAATTACTGTCAGTAACAATAACTCATCTTGTCAGTAGTAATATTGCCTGTTACTTTGCTGTCAGCATTGCTAAAGGTGCTCCCTCACCGGGAGCATTCGCTTGTAATGTAACGTTACAGGGTCGAGCATTACATCAGTGAGGGAGGAGAACCAAGCATTACAAAAGATTCCGGATTGCAAAAACGCTCCACAATTACGACGTCGATGATGCCATTAGCAACTGTCGTTTTATATTAAACTCCGCAGCTCACGCTCCGTTTTAAGCACGTAATAAATGTATATTAAATTCCGCGCTATTCCATCAATAGTTAACTGTAGATTAAAATTTTTACAACGAGAGTATATAAGTAATGATTTGGCAATATTTAAGCTGGTGGTGACTAGGTCTATGTCTATACCAAGGTTGCTAGGCTATAATATAATATTACTACTTTTATAGCCGTAATGACCAAAATGACCCCTACTTCAGAACAGTTGAGACAAAAAGTGAAATACTTTTTAATGTGGAAGTTGGAACAGCATCTTATAATTGTACGCCTACTTTTGATCCAGCTTTTGACTGATCATTTATCAAAAAGGCTCGTAAATGTAAAAATATTTGAAATATTTCATATATATACATTTTGATCCAGTAAGCACACCACGGGACTGCAGCCCCACTCTGTCGCCACACAACAGCGCTTCGCCCTTCACACGCTCGATCGACGCCGGATCACTCTCCAGGTTAGTGTGTGTAGTAATTACAACATGATATGGTCTATATCTTTAGGATTTAGCTAAAGATTTAGACCATATCATGTTAAGTGTTGAATGAGTTCTTAACAAACTGCCCTATCTTACTTTACTACAATTATACTAGTACAGCATAAAGCATTCATATTCACTCAGGTCTTCTGGAAGACATTTCATTTTTTTAATAAGATGTACCTTTGTACAAAACATATTTTTACTTTTAAGCTGGTTTCTTAACTTCATTTTGTGTATACATAAATTGTAAAAATAAAAAAATAAAAAAGTTGACTTCTCACCAAACTCGATGTGACTGCTAAATGTGAGCGGTATGCAGTTTACTGTATTTATATGTTCTTATTTTGGTTTCCACCTAACCGACTATAGATTGTTATAGTTTTTCATTCAGCTAGCAAGAACCCAACCTAAGTAGCTCGACAGCAAAAAATAAGAATATGGAGAATTGGTATCTAATGAAAACTTATTGAAACATATTTAGTCAAAATAAATATTGAATACGTTTTCGTAACGAGTTTATGAAATACGATTAGATTGTGAAGACTCGACCTGGCCTTAATTACGTTTCTAAAGGTCGGCTTTAAATAATTTCGAGCCGCCTCATAATCCGCGGGGATATTTTTAATTACACTTTTACAGCCTTATTTAATTAAGGGACTAATTAAAATAATATTAATAAGCTTAGTGCTTTTACAACTTGTACAGCTTCTGTAATCTCTAAAGAGAGAAACAAGAAGTGAGATAATATGGACTATTTCTTTTAAATATTATCCTATTAACATACATGAAAGTTACTATTATTGTCTAGTAATTATTATGGTATCAACTTTACAGCACATAACAGAGTAATGCAACGATTTGCTGGTAAAGCAACCTGGTATACATAATATCCAGGTATTTAGGTAAATTGCATTTGATAATTCCTATAGCTAAGTTAAAAGGCAAGTGTACTATCATTTAGCGTTGTGTCAATTCCCATACAATTTTTATTTCTGGCTTAGCCCTTAAAATTTTCGAATACAACTTGAGTAAAGGCTCAAGTCCACAAGTAATTTGACCGGATTTAAAATCGGAAACCCTTACCAAAATTCGATTGAATCAAGTAAACAGCCATTAGCGCCTTATAATAAATTGCTAAGAGCAAACGACCTTGACCATACATTTGACGCGTTGCCGAGATCGCACAAAATCCTATTTTTTTACTTATCTTAGTTCAAAATTGATCTAAAAAAATTTAAAATGGGGAATATCACTGACCTCCATTATACAAGTACGCGTACTTGTATAATGGAGGTCAGTGGGGAATATTTATATAGTTAATGAAATTGTCTATCTATTGTCATGTGTTTCAAATAAATGTAATTTGTAAATACTAGGGAGGTGCTGAAAGTATGCTTCAATTTTTAATTTGTACTACTTTGGAAGCTAATATCATGAGTATAATAAACAAAAATAGAAAATTTAAAACGGGGAAAATAATGTTGATATACTAAAGATTATTGCTGTATTTTTATTATAACTTTGTAGCTTTCAAATTATGAGTTTATAAGGCTTTTAATACGGTAAATTACGGAATCTCGGTAGGGGAAGGCCTTTAAATCGGAATAGAAGACAATCAACAATGAATCGAGGTAAATAGTGTAGGAGACAATATTTGTGGCGGGTTCAAGATTAGCTGAGGCCAAATATTTGGCGATAAGGCTCGGCTAATTGCCCCTCATTTGAAGACATGAATGGGTGAAGTGGGTAACTAACATTTTACAACATAAGAGCAATAATTGCTGATTCCCCTTATAATTATGATAAACCTGAAACCTTGTAACTTAATTTCTTCATCATCTGGCTAACATATCTAGATATACATAGAATCCAATTTTTTTTTAAATTTCAAATCATTTTCCCGGTCCTAAAGCCTCCATTTATGCAATAAAACTACTTTTTTCAAATTATTAGTTACCCACTTCATCCACTCATGTCTTCATTTGTGTTTGCCCTCCCTGGCTCCGCCCACCACGCCTAATTAATAACACAAATATCTGCCTGTAATATTAATTTATTGAATATCGTGTTTGGATATCGCGATAAACTTATTAAGCGAAATAACATAATTTACATACATACAGGGGTGCCACCACTAGATCAGAACTGTATGCTTCTAACATGCAAAATGTTAGAAGCTAGATTATAGAACTGAATCTAGTTATACTACCTTCTGGCATAGGCTACTGCATCAATGTAATCTTCTCCCTAAACTTAACCCTTAAGCCTTACGGCCGCACTCAGAAACATTTAATGATGATTAACCTTCAATTTAATGAGGAGTTTGACAGTGTATGGAGCTTATGTCATAATTTTGATTTAATTGAACAAACAAATTAAATTTGAGTGCAGATATAGTGTTAAAATTAATAATATAGAATTAATTGTCTTTGGTATGAATTTTAAAGATTTATACGTATAATTTCTCATCATTATTATGTTTATATCCGTCATTTGGTCTAGAAAGTTATATATTTCAAAGTGATGTCGTGACAAGCTACAAGGTAGTGCTAGGTACGATCTAGGTCCGTGATCTAGGTATATAGACTACAGATTTAAAGTTGCCAGTATCAGCCGTTAGTGCCCATAATTATTTTACTGCACTTAGTACTAAGTTAGTACTTCTACTTAGGAACTATGGTATTAGATATAGACACGTTAAAAATCAAACGTTATTTTCGGGAAAATTCATACTACGTATTTAAGTCGTCTTATATCAAGCCCATATCGACCATGACTAAAATAGTCTTGACATAAAGCGACCAAATAACGTAGATCGGATCCGCCGTCTACTCGTACATAAATTTCTTACCATATTATGTACTGATAAAACAATCAAGTGAAACACAATTCATTTATACAAATACGAACATAATAAGGAAGATTATAAAATATAAACTGCCTTTGAACTAGAAAATCATTTTTCATATCTCCATGAAGGTAATATTGTGATTAATTTATGACAGCCAAAGACTGAGAATATGAAATTGTGTTGGAACAACGTAATGTATTGGATGTACCGCCTACGTGGTCGGTGCTACGCCTACGTGCTACGGTATTACGTAGCGCTACGTGGGCGTAGCGATGCTACGTAAACAACGCTACGTTGTTCGCTAGTATATCCCACAACCTGAGCACTTTTATAGTACACTTTACGAAAAACTATCACGCCTGTTGATTTGTGCTTTAACATAGTAATTTTTATTTATGGCTGGTTTTAGTGTCTCGCGGACCGTCGGTACGGATCGCTCCGTGGACCGATCTGTATGAAGATTTAAGGAGTAATGCATATTGTATATATACGGAGCGATCCGTACCGACGGTCCGCGTGACACTAAAACCAGCCTATATGTAGATGTGTTATCATCGGTCAGTCAAGGTTTAGTTACTACTAGCTGACCCGGCAAACATTGTTTTGCCATATAAATTATTTGTAGTTGTAATGTAGTTCTTAACTTGTCAAGAATATTATTACATACAGACAGACAGACAGACAGACAGACAGACAGACAGACAGGCAGACCGACGGAGAGATAATTTTATACATGGAAGAAGACAAATATATCTGCGAAAACCGTATTCAAATCGGATCAGTAGTTTTCGTGTTAAAGAAAAAAGTTTGATACAAAATCTTACCCCCTCTTTGGTCCCCTTAGAGGGGTGGGGGAAAAGAAATCATACATCAGATGTTAAGTTGAAAGAAGACAAATATGTATATCTGCGAAAACCGTATGCAAATTGGATCAGTAGTTTTCGTGTTAAAGAAAAAAGTTTGATACAAAATCTTACCCCCTCTTTGGTCCCCTTAGAGGGGTGGGGGAAAAGAAATCATACATCAGATGTTAAGTTGAAAGAAGACAAATATGTATATCTGCGAAAACCGTATGCAAATCGGATCAGTAGTTTTCGTGGTAAAGAAAAAAGTTTGATACAAAATCTGACCCCTCTTTTGTCCCCTTAGAGGGGTGGGGGGAAAAAAAATTATACACCAGATGTTAAGTTGGAAGAAGACAAATATATCTGCGAAAACCGCATTCAAATCGGATCAGTAGTTTTCGTGTGATGCGGGAACAAACATACAGACAGACAGACAGACAGACAGACAGACAAAAAAGTAACCACATTTTTGGCTTCCATACCGATGTAATAACACCCCCCGCTTATTATTTTTTGAATATCTTTAACGTACAGAATTTTCATTTCTACAGTTTTATTATATGTATAGATGTATAGATTAAAATATAAAAAACCGGCCAAGTGCAAGTTGGACTCGCCCACGAAGGGTTCCGCAGCAGCAATAAGGTTTATTTTTATGAAATTAAATGGTTTTTTATTTATTTTTATATTTCAGTTGATTTAATGAAAGTTAAATTAAGTTTACCATTTATGACGTATAAAAAAAACTACTTGTTAGATTTCGTTCAAACCAATTTTCGTTGGTAGTTTTTATAGTAAAGTACATCATATATTTTTTTTTAGACTTATCATGCCCCTACTTTAGAAGTTAGAGGGGGGGGACACACATTTTACCACTTTGGAAGAGTCTCTCTCACAAACTATTCAGGTTAGAAAAAAATGATATTAGAAACCTCAATATGATTTTTGAAGACCTATCCATAGATACCCCACACGCATAGGTTATATGAATTTTTTTTTTTTTTATTTAAATATAAAAGTATAAAAAAAACAACTACTTGCTAGATTTCGTTCAAACCAATTTTCGTTGGTAGTTTTTATAGTAAAGTACATCATATTTTTTTTTTTAGACTTATCATGCCCCTACTTTAGAAGTTAGAGGGGGGGACACACATTTTAGCACTTTGGAAGAGTCTCTCTCGCAAACTATTCAGGTTAGAAAAAAGTTATATTAGAAACCTCAATATAATTTTTGGAGACCTACCCATAGATACCCCACATGCATAGGTTAGATGAAAAAAATTTTTTTTTGATTCAGTTGTACCTATGGGGACCCCTAAAATTTTTAATAATTTTTCCATTATTGTATCAAAATCTTAATGCGGTTTACAGACTACATCTACTTACCAAATTTCAATAGTATAGCTCTTATAGTTTCGGAGAAAAGTGGCTGTGACATACGGACGGACAGACAGACAGACTGACGAATCTATAAGGGTTCCGTTTTTTGCCATTTGGCTACGGAACCCTAAAAAACTGCCTTAAAGAATATTAACACGCAAAAAAACGACGCGAAGCTTGGCTTTAGCTAGTCTTAAGTTGTGTTGAAGATTAAGGATTCCTGTTGCATTTCTGGCTATTCTCTTTCAGTTTTTAAGTCTTGTATAACGGTTTGTTGAAAATAATTAATCTTCGAAGCTTCAGAATAGATGATGCCCTCGACTTTATTTGCATAGAAAATCGTTTATCGCGCAAAAACCGTATTTTACCTACCGAGTATAAAAACAGAATGACATATTTAAGTATTAATAATTTAGGGCCTGTTTCACCACTTTCTGATAAGTGCCGAATAGGCTATCCACCACTTAACTTGACTGCTAAAGTATGGAAAATCTGTCAAAAAAGCTGTGAATAGCCTATTCGGCACTTTATCAGAAAGTGGTGAAACAGGCCCTAAGATACGTTAAAAGTTAAAATTGAGAAACTTTTTTAATGACAATAACTTTATTAAACTTCTGAATCGACCTTCAGAAGCTTCATCACAAATTTCCACGTACTCCAAACCTCAAATAGACTATTCTCTTTCGAGGGGACAGGTCTGAATGCACGGACTGCATCAATCAATCAGCATTGTCAAACTTTTGGCTTCGGTCATCTAATAAAAATAAGTCGGGTTTTCCTTCCTAACGCTATAACTCCAGAACGCACGAACCGATTTCCACGGTTTTGCATTCGTTGGAAAGGTCTCGAGCTCCGCGAGGTTTATAGAAAAAAAAATAAAAAAAAAACTTCAAGAGAAAAGCAGGAAAACAGGCAAAACACGTTTGCTGGGACAGCTAGTTGGCTTTAAATTTTCCAGCCTACCGACTGCCATTATGGTATACTTTTTCCTTAACAACCACTCTGATCAAAAATTTAATCTTTTGTGATTATAATATGTAGTTTTATGTTTATATTCATAAGCATAATAATAATTATGATGGGATGTGAAATTTATCAAAGCGTAGGTGGACACACATAATATTATTGTTACCTACCTACGTTCATAAACAAGTTCAGAATCCATATCCATTAAGGCCATCCCCCGAGCAAACGACCTTGACCATACATTTGACGCGTTGCCGAGATCGCACAAAAATCCTATTTTTTTTACTTATCTTAGTTCAAAGTTGATATAAAAAAAAATTAAAACGGGGAATATGTAGTTAATGAAATTGTCTATCTATTGTCGTGTGTTTCAAATAAACGTAATTTGTAAATACTAGGGAGATGCTGAAAGTATGCTTCAATTTTAATAAATTGGTATTACTTTGGAAGCTAATATCATGAGTATAATAAACAAAAATAGAAAATTTAAAACGGGGAAAGGAATGTTGATATACTGAAGATTATTGCTGTATTTTTATTATAACTTTGTAGCTTTCAAATTATGAGTTTATAAGGCTCTTAATACGGTAAATTACGGAATCTTCGTAGGGGAAGGCCCTTAATTGAGATTATATGAAAGTGCGTGCGGTAATTTGATATAAAGATTGAATGAAAAATTTTTGAAAGCTACAAAAGATATGGTAGATTTAATTGTTTAGACAAAATTCATGAAATAAAACAGCCCTTGCGTCTATTTTAATTTATTCTTTATAAATACATTTGTTACTATAAAAAAATTACAACTCTTAAAAATAAAAAATAAAAATTAATTATTGCTGTGCAATGTCTTGCGACTTCCAACAAGGTTGCGTTAAACGTTTGACGCTACCATGGATCCATTTCTTAAGCGAAGAGGGACTCCACGCACTATTTATTGTCAATCTCTTTCTCCCACCAGATCCGTGGAACAGCTGTCGAGTCCCGGGGAGTGCGAGACGGCGCTGCTGGGCATGCGGCCCCGCTCGGGGGCGAAGGGCCGCGGCCGGGGCTCCGCGTGGGGCTCTATCTCGCGCGTATTCGCCCGCAGCCGTCACCGCACCAAGTCCGGCAGCGCTACGAGCGGACACGAGAGCGGTGAGTACAGTCCTGCAAGGATCTTTTAGCATTTAAATGACATTGACCAGAAAGAGGGGATGCGCTATAAAGTAGCCAGTACACAATGTCCCACGATGGCCCACTGCAGGCCACGCCATTGCGCGCCACGCCTGGAAATCGTCCGCCATCATACACCATTACTCCGTCTACGCAATGGCGATGGCTTGTAGTGGGCCAGCACTGTCTATTGTTAAGATGCACCATAACTGTCATAATACATTATTTTCGTTAGTTTTTTGTTTCTTGAACATGCAAATTCTTACTTAGATAATTATCAGGAGGCTATAAGAGTGAAACAGTGGTCTCTCGTATTATGGCACTTTACAAAATAACGTCTTTTGCTTTTGACCATGCCTTTGATCCTTTAAGGGGTTATTATTGCAGGAAACATTGACAGTTGCGTAAGCATTCTGTTATGAAAAGGGACTTTTATAAAAATTATAAGGGCGTATTGGATTTGACCTTATAGCTATTTCGATACTGTCTCAAAACTATTCTCTTAAAGCCAAGTAAGGAGATTACTTGAATTTAAGGGAGGGGTTGGATTCTTATTTCCGTTCTATTGTTTATCCTATTAATAAGCAAAATTAACATAACCATAAACCCGCAGAGCCAGTGTACGCGAGTACGGGTGGCGGTCGCGCCTGGTCGCCGCTAGGCAGCGAGGCAGCACTGCGCGAGGCAGCATCACTGCCGCTATCGCGATGGCGCGCGCCCGCCATCATGGCCTGGCTAGACCTCGCGCTCGGCATGCCACAGTACGCTGCTGCTGTCGCTGAAAACGTGAAAAGTGGGAAGGTGAGTTCATACAAAAACAGTCTATAAACCATCTAAATACAATATTGAACAATAACTCTCATGAATAAGACCGCTCCAATATTATAGTCTATCTACCGTGATATATTTATATCACAGTAGAAATCAGGGGCGTAGCTACCGCCGTATATGCCGTATCAATTATACGGGGCCCCCGGGCCACAAGGGCCCCCAAAGTGAATAGAAACTTTCCATTTCTTTTATTAAATTCACAAAATATGAGAAATGTAAAAAATGCAAACTTTCCTAAGGTTGCCTTTTTTACATTTTGCCCTCAAACAAATTTTATGGGTCCCGCTAAGGCACGCTACGCTTCTGGTAGGAATATTATAGCAGCCTTAAAATCTAACTCTCTCAACATAGAAACAAGACTGAATCCCTTCATTCGAAACAAACTACCATCGGTGCTTTTCTCAAAACTAACAGCGAATTTTGTTTGATTGTATTACGATTTTGTGTCTGATTCATGAAATGTAAACATTTGGTTCCGCGCCATTTCCATACATACTTATACTAATGATATAGCGATATTGAACCCTAACAATGTACACATAGCCTTATTTGATGGCAGCAAACTGAGCATTGTAGTCAACAAAGTTCCTTATTATTATTTCAGTAATCATACCTTTGTAGTCTATGTTGACAGAAGGGTTGTATTGTTCACTTATTACCATGAAACTAGCGACAATATACAATGACTCGTATCGTGTTACTAATATGTAAGGTAATATTGTAAGCATTATATTGTATCATATTGTGTTGAGTGATTGTAATATCATCGTAACAACCATCACTATAGGCTTAAGCCGAAGTGACGGATAGGGAGAAAGTTTGAATAAGGCTAACGCAACATAATATCTCTTTTACTCGCGCACGACTTCTATCCCGGCTTAAAGCTGTGATCGGAATAGAAATCGAGTTAGTGCACGAGAAAAAGACAACTAGCCTTAAATATTTTCAATTTTTCTCTCTATTCTAAAAATTAAGACTACACCAAACGATTTAAGAATAAATCAATTTCCTTAGCCGAGAATCGCACCAGCAGATTTTGCGAATCCTAGAAAGTCTTGATAAAAACAAATAAATCCTTTTTATAAATTCTACCTCTATAGTGTATATTATTATTCTATTCATATTTCATAGCATTATTCACGAACAAATCTGGAAAATATCTGGCAAAATACTTAGCATAATATTGACCACCCTGTATTCATGGTATTGTTAATTTCTTAGAGGATAATGAATAATGACTTGATGATGGATCGTTACAGCAACTTGTATCACAATCAATCTTCCTTTATTTTGTTATTTATATTTTCCTCATTTTAGACTTTTTATTTTTTGCTTAGATATATCTTGCTTGTTTTTGCTTATATTATTTCGCTAATAGGTATAATATTATGATAATAATATAATTTGCATATATTCCTTTAAACAATATTGCTATTTTTTGTACTACATAATTTTTTAGTTTTCTTTGTACAACCCTAGGCTTATATGTAGTATATGTAAATGACGCGATGTAAGCGTCAAATATTGTGTTCTGGTTGTTTCTAGATCCGTTTGAATGGGCAGGTTCTGCTCGAGCTGACGGACGCCGACCTGGAGGTAGGGCTGGGCATCTCGCAGCCGATGCACCGCAAGAAGCTCCGGCTGGCCATCGAGGAGCGCCGGCGGCCGGACCTCGTGCGCAATCCTAGCATCGGCCAGCTGACGCACGCGTGGGTGGCCGCTGAGTGGCTGCCGGATCTAGGGCTGTCACAGGTGAGTTTTTAATTGATTTAATAGTCAACTAGATGACGCCCGCAACTCCGTTTCGCCAAAATTATTTTATTGCGCTGGAACCGTATATTTTTCCGAGATAAAAAGTATCCTATGTCCTTTCCCTAGACACAAAGTAACTCCATACTAAATTTCAGCAAAATCAGTTCAGCGGTTTGGGCGTGAAGGGGTAACAGACAGACGGGAAAGGTATGGATTGTCGTCTTCTGTAGATCGGTTCTGCTTAATAATCTTGTACAGTATCGAAATGGTTACAATCCAGTCTCGATATCACATTAAGCATTGTATTTTCATAAAATAACATTTAAACAACCACAAACTGTGACAATAATTTGAAACTCTACGTTAAATAAGCCAAAGAAATATAATTCTTATTACAACTACTGTAATGCTGTAAAGGATACCACTGACGTCGTGTATATTGGCTACGTGAATGGTAAGTCTTGGACACGAAGAGACTAGCACCCGTAGCACGGCTACAGTAGAAATACGAAAGTATATACAAACAGCGGAGATAAACTGAAGGTGCCGTTCCGATCTTTACCGCGGCTAGCCGCGATCGACGAAAATTCAATTAAAATGCCACATTATGACATAGACTATAGTCTACGTTATAAAGGATTTTATTTGAATTTTTAGGACTATAGTCTATGTCATAAAGTGGCATTATATTTGATTTTTTTCCGATCGCGGCTAGCCGCGGTAAAGATCGGAACGGCACCTTCAGTTTATCTCCGCTGTTTGTCTATACTTTCGTATTTCTACTGTAGCCGTGCTACGGGTGCAGGTAGTCAGAGCTTAAAAAAACCGAGTAACAAACAAAAACTAAGGAGTACCTAGTTTTAATTCCGTGTTATTTAAATATTAATTTCAAACCAATTTAAAAATATAATTGAAACAGAAATATAAAGTGGAAAATATTGTATTTTTGTCTCTGGTGTTTTTTCTCGACTTTCTGACGAGAAAATTATGACCGAGGTTCAACGTTTTAATTTTTAATTTCAGCTCTGTTTGTTTTTCGTCTTTTTGGGTTTTAGCTTTTGCGCAAATTTTAATTAGACTGGAAATTTTGTATAAAGGACCAGGTGAGGTCTATTAAAAGCCACATTAATGCATGGAGAGTTCGAGAAAGGTTTTCTAGTGAAGATAATAATACAGTATATTTTGTATGAAATTAATTTTAGTTTGGAAATCTTTTGTTAAAAAATTGATAAAATTTATTGGACACACTACTGAAATATCATGATCACGGTCTCAAAGTCTCGCATTTAATGACCTTACGTCATGCAAACGTCACAACATTGCATTTCTCCCCCAGTACGCGGAGTCGTTCCTGTCGAACTTGGTGGACGCGCGCATGCTGGACACCATCAGCAAGAAAGAGCTGGAGAAGTACCTGGGCGTGACGCGCAAGTTCCACCAGGCGTCCATCGTGCACGGCATACACCTGCTCAGGATAATGAAGTACGACAGACAGGTGAGTCACGCACTTGTTGGATATACTTCTGTTGGACTCCAGTAAGTTATACAAGTTCATCGCCAAGAGGGCAGGGGGGAGGCAGTTGCCCCCTTATAGATCTAATGTAGTAAAGTTTTATACATTGATATTGGAACCGTTCTTATTACAATCATCATAGAGGCAAAAACTTCCAAAGTATAACTCTTCATGCTCTCGACTGTACCAGGCGCTCATATTTTTTATCCTCCATAATATTGCCCCATTGCCCCATTAGTCATATGCTGGCGACGCCCTTGAAGTTATACATAATATATAAATATACCTATACCGTACAATAGCAATCAATAACTTGATACGGTCTAATCGCGATCTAACAATAACTACTATTTACCAATTGCATATATGCGGCCGTTAAAAATCGAACAATGCGCCTTCGCCTTTTAAACTTGTGAACAGACTTCTCAACTTGTGCAGAGCTGAAGAAATCTAACTGGTTAGTTACATATTCGCTGAACATACGTCTGCTAGACACCATAAGTGTGACTGAAGTGAAAAATACCATTATTTTTTCAGTGTAATTGTTTAATTTCAAGGCCAACCTCTTTTCAGCGGCGTACAGAATTATATATTTTTTTCTAAACCCATTAATCATCCTTTATTCAAGCTTCCCAGTTTGTCGCGTGAAGCCCGCGGTCCCCGAAACAAACAATTATTTATAATGTCATATCAAACAAGGACGAATCAAGGAAAAACTCGTAATTCAATTACAAAGTTCGCAACGGGCGTCTCAACACGTTTACTTGAGAGGCCGGTAAATACGATTTATATTATGTTTGGAGGAACATTTTTGAATACGTATTTGTTTATTTCGTGAGTAAATACGGTCTACTTATTGATTTGAAGAATGATATGAAGTGAAGCTCTATGATATATGAGAAATTTTTTGTTATTAAGGTATCATAAGATTTATACTTAAGTTTTGGAGCAGAACTTTAATACCTACCTAGGTATCTCCACATCTACAAAGAGTAGTCTTGGTAGGTACTAGCTATAATGTTATGTCAAAAGTTGTAACAATACAAGAAGGTACAAACAGGAAGGTACAAGAAGGTACAAGGTACAAAAGGTAAGTGTTCTCACAAGTAACTTAGCAGCAGGGCTTTCGTAAAATTATACACTAAAATTGCTTTCTATTTGTGGTATACCTACGTAAACCACTGCTGAATATAGAATTTGGGTTCGAGTAAACTACACAAGGTTCGGCTCAAAGCAGATACTGAATTCTGAATTGAATTTTCCGACGCCCACAAACACTATAAATATATTCTGGTGACAATGTGCCTCCTTGACGAACTCAGAGTATTTTGACGATAAAACATTGTTTGCTGAATTCGTCTTTGTCATTAGGAAACTGGACATATTGAATTATTAGTTTTATGTTAGTGGTATCGAATGCCTGCAGTTGTCGTGTGAAACAGACACACATTTTTCGTTTTGTTGCCTATACAAGTGTTATGGTACGGGAGGTACCTAGCAACGTTTGAAAAAAAAGTATTTCAGGACGGCTGATTTTGTGATATGTCGTCATTCTTGCTCTTATGGTTACAGTCTGGGCAGTCTGGCTGCTGGTAGTAGTTGCGATCATTAGTGCGCAACCTTTTTGTCCAGGTTATAATCCTGGATTTTAAAATCATTTTAGTATACATACTGTATACTTAAATGATTTTAAATGATTTTAAGTGATTTTAAATGATTTTAAGCGATTTTTAATGATTTTAAAATCATTTTAGTGAGCAAGAAGTGCTTAACACAAACGTAATAATTACGACAGTAATAATAATAATTGTTAAAGCCTGGCCCATGACAAGAGCCAGAAGCGAGACATTGCCATTTATTTTTATCAGGCGCTCCTTATATTAATAGCATCACCTGGATAAATGAAATGCGCACTAATGAACGCAACCACTACCGGCAGCCAGACCGCCCGAACTCTAGCCAGAAGAGCAAGAATGACGACATATCACAAAATCAGCCATCCTGAAATACTTTCTCGAAAACGTTGCTACCTCCTATACTATTAGATTTTTATATATATAGTCTATTACAAGACTTCAGAAAAACATAGCATTGACGGAGCGCTAAAAGTGTGCTAAAAGTTTGTTGTTTGCTAAGATACATCGATTTGGAATATTAGGACCAATATTAGGACATTCCAATAGGCACTTTATTGCATTATAGACAAGTTGCTTTTTTTTATTTGGCAGGAATTGCGTTTTATACTCTAAAACGGGACAATCTTTTACGAGGCAAAGATATAATACCATGTTTTTATCCTTTCCCGTAAACGTGTACGAAATTAAAAAAGTAATTTAACAGTCGCCTTTCGGTCGATAGACTGTAAACACGGTTATATTAAAATGTGTTAAACAGTTTCTCCCCTTTGTCACATTCTGAAAATGTCCGAAACAAAAAATACAATCGATTAATTTCTTTTGATCGTACAAAATTAATTAATTCCTTGACAACGCTAATGAATTAACGCCTTAATTGAAAATGTTATTGGGTTTGTTCACGTTTTTTCCACGTTTTTCGTTAATCCGACAACATAATATGTGGTGATAAGGTTTAGTTATTTTTATGGAGCTAATTCCTCGTTTCTAATAAATTTACTTAGATTATGCCTGGACGAAAATAACATTAAATACAATGTGTGTAACACTGCGAATCGATATTATGTTATGATCTCTATGATAAAAATCTTCTCTAAGTTAAGTATTAATAAATATTTCTTTTTTGTCGTTATAAGCTACCATATTAATTTATTAAACGGAAGAATAGACTAAGTGAAAGACAGACAAAGTATATCTCTTTCTCATCCCTACTGCCGCCACTGACCTGACTGACTGACCCTGCAGTCCGCCAACCATCAAGTGGTCGCCCCGAAATTTCCCAATGTGATAAGGGCTACTCCGTCAATACAAGTTTTGTGTAACAACGCACGTTTTACTTTATTCCAGCGGGGCTAAAATAGTTGCATAGCAATTCCTCTCAATCAATTCACAAAATGAATTGTCAAAACTGTCAAAGTCACGAATGCCAAATTAGTACGAATTTAGACCAATTTAATTGGTCAAACTCACGAATGTCAAATTAGTACGAATTTAGACCAATTGAATTGGTCTAAATTTGATATTCGTGCGTTTGACAGTTTTGAAAATTCATTTTGTGAATTGATTGAGAGGAATTGCTATGCGACCATTTTAGCCCCGCTGGTTTTCTATAACGCAGTGGTATCTACTTGTTTCCTGTAATGTCTCAGTATCTAATTTCATTTTTTTCGTACCTAGGCCCTATCGGTGCGGCGACACCAGTGCGAGAACGTGGACGCGGACCCGCTGGTGTGGACCAACCAGCGATTCATCCGCTGGGCCCACAACATCGACCTCGCTGAGTTCGCCGACAATCTCAAAGGTGAGTGACCATCATGTGACTCCCTGTGACGGCTGGACAAGTGCCGTTCGTCTGTAAGAAGCCTTAGGGTCAATTCAGACATAACGAAATTATCGGTACGATATCGTATAGCATTATGTGAGTTTTCACATAATGCTATACGATATCGTACCGATAATCACAAGCCTGTTTTCGATGCGATACACTGCGAGATTTTAATACCTATCTTTATTATTGATAAGACTGGTAGATTACAATTATATTTACCTGTCTCTGTCATTATTGGTCATATTATGTCGAATACTGATATAAAATAAATAAAGAGATAATACTAAACAGAAACTTAAAATAACATTTCCAGTTTAAATTATGTTTTTAAAGAAGACGAATACAAACAGCATATTAAACGTTTTCCGCATCTCTTAATTTCGTAGAATAATTTGTTACTGAAATATTTTAACGTACAATTTCCACGAACACCTGAATTAATTGTCGCGATTTCCGTTAAATATAATAAGCCTTTTGGGAAGTATAAATATGTGTCATTCCAACACTTTGTCAACAGTTGAGAAATTTCTTTTAGTCCAATCACTTTAGACCAAATTAGGAGCAAATCTCCGAAAATCGAGGTACCCAGTATATTACCCCGTAAAAACTTGTAGTTTGGCATCCTAAAACAGCACGTTTTTTTTTTACTTTTTTTTGCAAATATTTCGTTTTCTATGCGTTTTACGTTTTTTGTATGAATTAAATTTTCTACAACTTTTCTATTCAACATTTTTTATACCTTGAACTGTTTTCAAAATAGAGGGCGTAGAGCGCGCGGTCAGAGGATGAATTTATAACAAATATATGAATTTATAACAAATTCATGGAAATCAATTGTAAATGTCCCTCGATCGATCGTCGTTTATAAAACTGGTACTTTTTTAAAAGCCAACTATTTCTTCACTCGACTGCGCTTATTTAATTAATTTATATTATGTATTTCTTTGGACTTGTGCCTAATATATTATGTCTTTAATATGATATGATATTTGCTTTAATTTAGAGGTAGAATCAATGCATTATCAGGAATATTGTGATTTATCAAAATTCGAGGTTCGGACGCGCATCAGTGGCGGTCACATTTTTTTTTTACCGGTAATTGTGTTAACAGACAGCGGCGTGCACGGCGGCCTGGTGGTCCTGGAGCCGTCGTTCACCGGGGAGACGATGGCCACCGCACTCGGCATACCGCCCTCCAAAACCATCATCAGGAGGCATCTCGTCGCCGAGTTCGATGCCCTCATCATCCCCGCCAGGTAAATATACCACACACACTCTTGATTGAAATGAAAATTAAAAAGATAAAACCGACTTCAAAATTGTACGTAAGAATTAAAATTCACTATCTCAAAAACTACTGAACCGATTTTGATGAAACTTGCAGTATTTTCTAAGTTGAACAATACCTAGTACAACAAAAAAAGAATCACTTAAATCAGACTTGTAGTTCCGAAGATGCGAACACAAACATAAAAACATACATACAATATACATATTACACTTTTGAAATTTGGCACATTTGTTCAGACGCTGATATAGACTAACATAATATTCGAAAACTGGGCAGTTCTGGACTTATTACATACATACGGGTCGAATTGATAACCTCCTTTTTTGAAGTCGGTTAAAAATTGAAATAGGTTCACTCATATTCTAGAAGTGAACGCACCGCATGTGTCACGTAGTCGCAACCTGTAGACGATTATAATGGTGGTACAATCCTGCAGGTATACGATATTTTGCCAGGTGGAAGAACTGCAAGTGGAGGCTGCCCGGGCATCCGTGTTGTCGAAACAGAGATAAATACAAAAAACACAAGCTCTCCTTCGGAAAGTAGCCTCGGTGTCGACCTATCCAAATAGATATTGTAAAAGTGCTATTTTTACACGAGAGATTCTTTTGCTTATCCTTAGGATCCGTTCCTTCTAATTACGCGGTGAAGACTGATATGTTGTAGGAATCATGGGTTGTTAGCGAGCGATCGGCATTACCATTTCGCGTACCACATTCGCCTCTTCCATTCTAGTTGTCGCCGGCGGTCAATTTAACGTAATTTTACGTATGCTGTGCCTCAAAAATGGCCTAAACATCTAAGTTTAACCATCAATGTATCAGATGCAATTGTTTCAGACACTGAATAACTTTTTCAATTTTCTTACTACTGGCACTAATTTTATTAATTTTGAACTACTTTGTAAAGTGTAGTGTTTGACCGTCGGTGCGTAGGTTTATAAATCGACATTCCCTCCACGCTGTGGCCCCCGAGTCTCAAGTCGGTGTGTAGAGTAGTCGTCACTATGTCATTCGATCGATCAATTCGACCTTAGTCAATGTACGAGTAGATAATATCGGCGGAAGCATAAAATGCTTTAACTCATAATTATTGTAAGATTTTACTCGCATCCCATTTTTAAAAACGAATACTTTTTATTTCCTCGAGTATCGATAAACGATTTTATTAAATGTCTCTATATTAAAAGAACCATTCAAAATAGCTTTAGGGTAATAACAATAAATAGCATTTATTGATGTAATATTGTAAAATAACTATGTTTTTGACTTGTATACATTCTTATTGTAAAGTTGAGAACTATGTTTACTAGATGTAATATCGATTGAATTATAAATGTGAATAAATCCTTAAAGCATTAAATCGAGCAAATCGAGGTATTTCCTTTGCCCCCATACACGGCGCACGGCGAGAGAGAACGGTAAATCATTTTCTGGATTCGTCATGAATGCCTCTCTGTCATCATCATTAGACCGCACCACTCGGGCTTTATCCACTCTATCCATCCCTTTCTTTCTTCCATTCAGTGATTATTTTTCACTAATAGCGACGCTGCAAAGACCTCACAGTTTCGGTACACCACAATTTCAATACCGACCTCGCCTCTTCAAAAATGTCGACTATTTTTTGACAAAAGAGGAAGTACACGAGAGCAAAGTTTAGGTTTTATTTTAGCACATACTCAATTTGTTCGTGGTAAATCCTTAGTAAAAGTATTATTATTGAACTATTGTAACGTAGTATCTCATCGTAACTAAATTACTATTCATTACGGTTAATTGATTGTTATACTGTATATGTAACGGCCATCTCGGACAATTCAATTAACATAACTCAATACAAACACACCACCCTAATATCATTACTACGAAAATACCCCGTTCCATCGGATCGCCTTTCCAGCGTCGATATGAAAGTTTTTCAAACATGCTTGTCTATTTTATTTCGATTCATTTTACGCTAGCAACGATAACTTTGTCTTTGTTTCTGTGAAACCCTCACACATGCGCCGACACATCACGAGGCATGATCGGTATTTTGCATCATGCTTTTGGTGTCTATGCCAATTATTTTCCTTCAGTTTTTATGTACCACAAAAAGAAAACGGATTTTGAGCAGTGTACGACGATAGACGATGCATGTGCTTTTTGTGTTAGTGGATTAATAGTTTAGGTCTTCACAAGAGGCTGTCTGCTAACTCTATGTTGAAATTGGAGGGAAAATGGCGAATGTTATCCGAGTGTAAATTTTCAGGAATATGTTCGGCCACCAAATAAGGATGTTGGGTCGGCCATTTTCGAAATCTGTGGCGACCGGCCTGCCCGGTATCGACTTTAGCGCGGACTCTCGCCGACACAGCTTAAGGGTGAGCACTTTCACTATGTTAAAGAAACTTCAAAGGCTATTGTGTGCCGGTGTATGAATATGAATGATTTTCGTCTGAGCTCCGAGCTCCTCATTTTTCGCCGCCCCCTACATAAGAGGATTGACGTAAGGTAAGGTACAAAATCGCGTAGACACGAATCATAATGTGTACATACTCAATGCCTGGTTCACCACTTCCTGACAAGGTGCCGGATGGGCTATCCACAACTTATTTGACAGATGCTCCATACTCTGTCAAGTTAAGTTGTGGATAGCCTATCCGGCACTTATCAGGAAGTTGAAACAGGCCTTAAGTCTTTTCACGTCATAGAGGAAAATTCACCTACAGGCTCATATATTCGCTTCTACGCACACATTATGTGAGCAGGGCCAAAGAGCCGGATAAATTGTCAACCTCACCACAACATACCGTCTGACAACTACTCTCTCCAACAGGGTTCAATAAGCCGAGCTCTGGGTGCTCTCAAGTCGAAACACGAGCGCTCCTCCCCGAGCTCAAGCGACAGTTCGAGCGTTCTGAGCTTCCCGACTCACTCGCACTACGCTTACTCGCCTCCCATTGGTGCGCGTACGCTGTCCGCCATGAGCGTGACGTACGCGCCGCCCGTCGAGTACGAGCCGATATACACACCACTGAGTCTGTACTCGCACTCAACGCAGTCGACGAGAGACAGCGGAACGAGACTCAACGATATACACGAGACGGGCATCACGCACAGGTAGGGCACTACAAGGATTCAGTCTCGAAATCAGCGGGCAGCGGGGCGAGGGAGCGGCATATTCCAATGTATACAGGATGTAACAAAACTAAGTGATAATACTATGGGGTTTTTATGGGTATCCTATATCGAGTTCGGTGTGAAAGTAGCAGCGCTGAAGGAGTAACTTTTTTTTTACTTTTGTATGGGAAAAATCATGACCCTCGGGCGCTTGCTCATACAAATCACAAAAAAAATTGTTTTTTCAGCGCTGCTACTTTCACAGTGAACTATACAGGGTGCAATTAAACCTTCCTGCCAAATTTTGATATATTGATCCTTGTTAAAAATAAAAATACGTGTTTTTTCTTTTATAGTCACTCAGTACTAAAATGTTGAGAAATAGCTTCCGAAAGTTATCCTAAAAAACACTACAATTAATGGACACGATGCGTCGGCCGTGCGTGATGTGCCCCGCGCGCGCGCCGCATCCCGCGTCACCCCCTCTCATTCCCCCGCGCCGCGAGTGACCATTCTGCAACGATTTTAAATGGGATAAAATATGTCATTGAAAAAAAATAACACCCAATTTTTTTTTGGTTAAATGGACTCTCCTAATGATACCTAAGCCCCGGAAAAATTTTGGCAGGAAGGTTTAATTGCATTGCATATATACAGGATATAGGGAACCCATACACACCCTAAAGTATTATAACTTAGTTTTATTACACCCTGTAAATGGAACTGGCCTCGAAAGCAGCGGCGTACTAGAGGCTTCCTGCGCCGCCGCCACCGTTCCCGCCCCGCTGCCCGCTATTTCGAGACTATGAAGCCCACGGTGTTCGCTGCAAGCGTGACTGAGGTCTGTGGTTTCTGTGGTGAATAGGTCTATAGTTTACCTATGTAGCATCGGTATTCGGAAGTGTATCAATAGTGCTTTTAAAGCGCGAATTCAAACATGCTGCGGAACTAAAGGCGCTATTGAATTTATAGGTAGCCTTCCCTGAAATTTACCTAAGAAACCAGATGTTAAATTTTAGGTTTAGTGTGTAAATCGTCTTTGTAGCGATATTGCTAAAGTTTCTACCGACATTCTGATAAGCAAATTATATCAAAAAGGCTTATTTTATTAAAAATCTAGCGACCCGCCCGGCTTCGCACGGGTATAAAATATATAGCCTATGTAACTCACTAAAAAAAATTATTAAAATCGATTCAGTATTTAGTTTTGATTTATATTCATTACTAGCATTGGCTGGTACCACCGTAAAGTATTTAATAGAATAAGGATTAATGCCGTTATATTGGTTAAAATCGCTTCGAAAATTAGCCATTATTTGTAGTAAAGAGTAAATGACAAAACAATGTTATTATGGGATATCCATAAGAGATAGACATATACCATCGCGAAGTTTTCTGTAGACCTTTTCATTGTGTACAATACTTAGTACATTATTTGATAAATCTTGTAGGGTTCAGCCTGCGTTTGCAATGTAAGCGGAAAAAAATGTAATAATTTACGACATCACATTAGAAACCTCAAAAATAGCAGTATATGTCCACTATTTAATGAATGTTGAAAACCGTATCAAAATCCGTTGCGTAGTTTTAAAGATTAAAGGGAACAAAGGGACATGAGGACAGAAAAGGCGACTTTTTTATACTATCTAGTGATATAGCCAGCATACGAGTACTAAAAGGCCTATAAAATCAAATTTTCCTACCTACACAAACATCGATATACGAAGTTAATTTACTCGGTCATTTTGCCGTCTAGTCTGCGTTATTCTAGTCCCTACATAAAGGGAACGTCCGATAGGCCGGAGATCAAACCGTCTGGAGTTAATACACCGTGAAGCCTGCACTGTTTGCGATACTGGAATACTGCGCACATATCTTCGTTTCCTTTTAGCCTTAGTCATATACTCTATATTTGCAATCAGCAATGTAAAACAAAACAATAGTGATTTATGAAATAAAAAACCTACGTGCTAATAGTACAGGTTCCCTAGAACATTTTTTTCATTTGATTACTATCAAGCTAATTTTTGTAAGTAGCTTCACTTTGATAAGACGAACAACAATTTCCTCTCCAAAAATTCTCGAAAGTGGTAGCTAACATAGATAGAAAGGATTAAATATTTCGATTTGATGGTCCTAAAAAATCAGCTAGTTAGGGTTCCGTTTACGGGGTTAAAATAAAATTACTAACCAGCTGATTTTTAGGGTTCCGTACCCAAAGGGTAAAAATGGGACCCTATTACTAAGACTTCGTTGTCTGTCCGTCTGTCCGTCCGTCCGTCCGTCCGTCCGTCCGTCCGTCCGTCCGTCCGTCCGTCCGTCCGTCCGTCCGTTAAATTAAGTAAATATTTAAGGGGGCTCCCATACAAAAAAAATCCAATTTTTTACCTACTTTCGCTCTATACCGATTACCGGTACCGAACCCTTCGTAGGCGAGTCCGACTCGCACTTGGCCGATTTTTGTAGGCTAATATTTATATAATTTAACAGTAACAGTTTCCTACAAATAGAACAATCCATATTTTAGGATCATCAAATCGATATATTAAATCCCTTCTATTTCTGTTAGCAACCACTTTCGAAAATTTTCGCTGAGGAAATTGTTTTTCGTCTTATCAAAATGAAGCTGCTACTCACAAAAATTAGCTTGATAGTAATCAAATAATAATAATAATAATATCTATGGACGCTTCACACCACGTCAGTCTGGCCCCGTGCTAAGTACCTGAAGGACTTGTGTTACAGGTACCAGAAAACGGAAATATATTTAATACTTTTATACCATACATATATTTAAGATTTTTATTATAATATCATACACATCTTTAATACACATCCAGACCCGGGAACTTTGAAAACTTTTTGTTCCGTCGGCGGGATTCGAAACCGCGACGCCCGGCTTGAGCTGCCACACACTCAACCAATTGAGCCACAGAGGTCGTCAGAGGAAAAATGTTGTAGGGAACTTGGACTATGACATTTATTTTAATAAAAAAAAATACTTTGATTTATTTTTTCATTTTTTTATACATTTAAGAACTCCTTACTATATAAAAAAAGAAGTCTTTTATAACCTTTATTGTAATGATATGTTTTGTAGGTTACGAAAGAGTTTTGATCTACACCACCAAAACCTGTTATAACTATAATTACATCTGTATAGCGTTTAAACACAATGTAAATCTTTTTATTAGTAAGGTAGTCAAAAGATGCGTTTCTATCGGAGCCGCGAGGAATGTGTTTTCCAATAACCAATAGAATCGCTTAATTTGCCATACCTCTCTAATCGCAGTGATTCTATTGGTTCTTAAAAGCACATTCCTCGTAATACGCTGCTCTGGTAGAAACACGGCCTAAATGTCAATATAAATTAGTTATCTTTATTTTAGGTACGGTCAAAAAGCGGACCAGGCGCACCGTGTGAGCTCCCCCCTGCCCGTCAAGACGGAGGAGGCGGGGGGCAGACGGCGACACCGACGAGTCAAGAGCATCGGCGACATCAACGCCTCCGCCAAGAGCTCGGTGTAAACCACATATAAATAAACAATAGGCGTTGTAAGACCGCTGCCTCGAATTTCGCGGAAAGCGGAGCGGTTAACGCATCCGCTAAGAGCTCGGCATAAACCACAGATAAATTAATATTAGGGATTTAAAACCGCTGCATCGATCGCTTCGCTCTTCGCGTGAGCTTAAATCTCTTGCGTTTAGCAATGCAACAAGCGTTTCACTGCTGTCTGTCAACATTTTGCATAAGAAAATTTTGGCAGGCAATAGATATCTGCTGCAAAAAGCCTGTTGCATTGCTGTCGAAAGCCTCTTAACCCAGGGCAGCAAGGTCCCACGCCTCTGCCGCTATTTACAGCGGGTTCTTGAGTATGTTAAATTGTGTGTCCGCTGCCGCTGTGCGCATGATCGATGCAGAGGCCTTAAGACAGGTGGGGTTTAACAATTCCCGTTCGACTCGGATTCGGAAACTTACCATGTGGTAAATGGTAAACGTGAAGTTGCTGAACGATTAGAGCGCTTACAAACGAACGGCATTTGCGGCAGTCGACGGCTGCCGTCGACGAGTGTCAAAAAAAATGAATTAAAAAAAATCCAGGGACTGCCGTCGACAAGTGCCGTTCGTCTGTAAGAAGCCTTAACAACAAACGTGTGTTGAGTTTTTAAGTCGAAAATTGTGCCCCACCAGAGAAAGAACCTATAAAGATGAAACTGCCTGGTGAATTAGCAATATTATGCTTATTTTGATTTATTCCGAGATTAACTTTCGTATTACGAATAGTATTCAAATCTGCAATTCACTTAAATTCAAGTCATTTGATAGAACGAGCGCGCCATTGCATTGCTCAATAGCTTGGCATATCCTCGACGAAACGATGACATCGTTATGAGGACGAAGGAATAATTTTGTGAGCATATTCAGTATTCGCGCTTAGGGCAGTCGTCATCTCTTCAGTGCTCTGAGAACAAAGTTTGACAGCCACAGTTTTGACACTTGTGAAATACTTTTAGAGCCTCTGAAATTGGAATTACGGTTGTGAGTGACAGCCGCTTTGTTTAGATTTATCTGCGAGTATTTTATAGATAACGTTTAGGGGCTGGGACAAGTGTAAAGATGTAGCGATACTGTTCCATTTTGAAACTTACAATATTAATGATTTTATACGCCAATTTTTACATTCCATTTTTAATTACTGTTATGAGGATAACTTAGTATAGTAATTTGTTATACAATATTTTTTACTTTTGAGGACTTTTATCTAAAGGATTAATCGAAAACCATATTTGACCTTTGTTTTAAAATGGAGCAGCCCGCAAACTTAATCGAGTTATGTCTACTACAATAATTTTATATGAATGTATTCTTTCTGCATGAGACATTTCCCAAAACCCATATTTGTTCTAAGAGTTAAATGTCTGTAATATGTGTAAACTAAGAGAATTAAATACAGAATCGTATTTTATTAGTAGTCGGAAGGTAGCTGTAAAAAGGAGCTTATTCGAATTTCGAACATTTGAAGTTGTACAGCTAACTTCAGACCAATCGATGTATTAGATAATATTGTAATTTGCCGTAAGGAATTATTTTATTTATGTAGCTAAATAAGATTATTCTGTGTGGAGAACACAACAATGATATAATAGATTCCTCGTAATTTGAAAATTCTTGCTATGCCGGATAAATTTGAAAGGCAAAGGGATTAAAAATATCTACTGTTTAAAATTCGCGACGCCTGCGCCACAAGAAATAAATCGCTTGTCGATCGTCACTTGGACCATACAGTAGCCAAGTATCTATAATAATAATATACCCTGTACCGGGTTTTAGGGCTTCACATTTTTAGAATTATTTTTCTTCTGTCGAAAATTCTCAACCTAAATTCTTTGCCTTTCTTCTTTAGCCAGCATCAGCGAGTTGTCTTAAAGAAGGTTGTTTCTCATTTAAAATTAGAAAACATACATTATATTTTAGAAATATTATATAATATTGATAATTTAATGAAGTAAAAAGGATTAAAGTTTCTAGTAGGTATATAATAACTAATAAGTCATTCAAATACCCACTACTCAGAAAACGCAACAAAAATATGTTAATAGCTGTAGCTATAGTCTAAAAAAGTAAAGTCGAGGAAATATTTGAACTATTAATAAATGTTAATGATGATAATGTTTACTAACTCTAACTGACGCACTCAGAGAAATTTAATGACTAATGAAAATTATCCGAATTTCTGATCAGAAAAATTCGGACGCCCCGCCCCGCTCATACATTTTGACTAGTGTCCGACCGAAACTGATTTTTCAGCCGAAACCGAAACCGAAACCGAAACTTGATTAAACATTTAAAATGACGATTATTTACTGAAATTTACTGTTCTGTAACATTTGTTAATACATAAGAAAAAGCAACGATGTCAATACTATAATATAAGGTTATAATTCTATGAGAAAAAGTGCCAAATTGGATTTTTTACTTTTTGTGACATTTCTTAAAATAAATATTATTAATCTTAGACTCGAATAATATGTTCCCTAGAAACTTTTCAGTATCATATTCCATTTTTTTTTTATCCGGGTCCAAGTTTTTAATATATTAGAACGAATGATTTCCCTAAAAGACATGAGCAGAATTTATTTCAAGGCATTTACTACTGTAAACACAATGAATTGCAGTCATATTCTTTGTGTGGGAAACCCGGACATGCAGGCTCACAGACCGCGGTCGAAGTTCAAAACAAAATTACTAAGTAAACTTGCAGTTGGTGCCACAATTTTTTGGTTCAGAAGACGTTTTGCCACTAAAGCTGCGCGTCCACTGGATCGGAATCGGAGCGTACGGAGCAGACGGATTTGTTGCTTTGTATTAATTTCTATAGTACTGCGTGCACTGGATCGGCATTTCTGCGCCTGATACCGGTATTTATGCTGATGACGTCATCCGCAGTGAACACTTCAGTCAAATTCCGAACGTTTCAAGTTCTGACGTAAATAGGCGATGACAGTTGCTTTACAAAAACCTAAATTGCCGATGCTGAATGCGAATGCAGTGGACACACCCCATTGGCATTTCGTAAATGACGACGCTCCGTCCGCTCCGTAGTCCGTACGCTCCAATTCCGATTCAGTGGACGCGCAGCTTAAACCTAAGATAACACTAGTCAACACGATTTTTGTACCTGAGTTCTGTGTACCCAATTTGGATGTCTTACACTTAATTAATTAGAGAAACAATGATTTTAACTCATAAAGTTTGCTTTTATAGAAACTTTGAAATTTTGAAGAAAACCTGAATTTTCTTCTTTCAGTTATGTATCAAAAGAATAAAATATAATATTATTTATTTCATTTATATAATTGCTAACATTCACTAAAAAAGAATTAGAAGAAAAAATATACCTATATAAATTAGGTTTTTTGATATTTTTTGTATTTAGGTGAGCAATCAGCATACTTCAAACATAACTTGTAGCATGCCTCTTTAATAAGTACGTGAGATATGTGGCACCCATATTTCTTTTGGTTTTTAATAGGAAGTTTAAAATTTGTTTCAAAGGCTTGATAAATCCTTTTGTTTGTCGGTGCAAGTAACTTTTTCACTCTTACTTTAACAAATTTTCCGCAAATACAGCAAAAACTTTACGTCCATTTTACACATTTTTGAAGATATTTTTGCCCTTTAAAGTACATAAAACTCATAATTTCTCTAAAAATTTAATACGCACAGTAAGTGCCAGCGGACAACTTCCCGTTCCAACTCTGATATCCCCCCAAACCTTATCTTGGTCACGACGAGCGTTAGTCTCTAAGAATTTTGAAAAAATCTTATATTTTTATTTATCTTCGCCTTGACTATAAAAGCTAACTTTCTTTTTTTTAATTTATGTTTTTGGTTAATTTTCAATGCAAATAATCGGATAATAGTAATAGTAACAGACACAAGAAAAAAAATTTTGTCGACTTGTGTAATGAGGGCCGCAAGTGTGAAGCTTACGGGGAAGTGGGGTAGATATTATGATTCTAGCAGGATAGGAACGGTCTGTGAGACTGCGCGTCTATAGTTAAAGGTTAATTATTTTAAATATAAATAAAACGCGTGGTAAAAAGAAAAGAATGAGGCGAGATGATTGACTGAAAAATCTCGCAAGCTATATCTCTTCTTCTTCTTTTTATTATGGCGGCCTCAGTGAGTTGCCAATGTCAGAGTGATTTTGTGTCGACTTTGCTCTATATTGCAAGTCTGGTGAAGAAACAAAGCTATATTTATTAAACAAACTCATCTACTATTACAGGATAACCAATATCTCATAGTGAAACAAAATTATTAAGTAAATAAACTTTACACACAATATAATCAATTTATCATAGCATTTACTTAATCGTTTGTTTGGTAAACATTGTTAAAATATGAACATAGCACGTAATTCACAAACACGTACATAATATATTAAATAAACGTTTAGAAATAAAATTCAACAATAAACCTCTAATGTTCGATAAGAATAAGTTTAGACAATTTGATGAAAATAAAACGAAGTACTAATAAAAATAAAATAAATACTTAGTAATTTGGCACTAATTTGCAAAACATAGCCTCAAAACACGATTAAATGGACGGTAGCGAAATGAGCCAGGGGCTCACCGGCGAGCAAGCACGAGTTAACTGCGAAGTTTACCGAACGACGCACGAAAATTCACGAACACTAGAGTTTCGGCGGGGCCGAAAGTTTCGGCTATGTTTTGGCCGAAACCGAAACTAAGGCCGAAACTAGAATTTTTGGCCGAAACTGGCCGAAACCGAAACCGAAAGTTCGGTCGGTCACTAATTTTGACACGTCAGAATTCTGATAGTATGCGGGGTCTACAACAAAATGTATGATCAGAGGGCGTCCGAATTTTTCTGATCAGAAATTTCGGATAAAGTGCGGCTGGGCTTAACTTCAATTTAATGAAAAGTTCGACAATTAATGTCTAGGACTTACGTCAAAATCTTCATCTAATTATAATTTATAACAGTATTAAAAACTCTATTTTTATTCTCTGTCAATCTTTTTTTTTTATTTAGACGCTCTTACACAGGCATGCAGGACGGAATAACAATTCCTATTAGAGCCCAAATCGCGGCTATATCCTTTGGTTCATTAAATTATCAATTTTTACAATATATTTACGTAATATCCAACAGCATATCAAGATTATAACGATTAGAAAAATTAATCCGACTGATATATTTAACTAATAAATACTTCCCTTTAATTGTTAAAATATTTTACAGGTAATTTATGATATTTTGAATGTTTTTTGGAATATTATGGTAACTTCAACATCGCTGTACAATGCCGACACTGTGATATTATGTACTCACACGATTTTGATAAAACTTAGCAAATTTATATCGAACGAGCTTGACACTATAATGTTACTTTGTTTTTCTCAGTTTTCTTTTGTTTCGTTATTTACTTCTAGTTTAGACCAAATACTTTATTTCAATGTGATAATATTGAGTTACCAAATTTTTTTATATTTTGACCTTGATAAAATAAAACTTATGTAAAAACCGAATGTGTTTTTTTTAGTTTCATCGTGACCTAAAAATTCTGTATACCATTACCATAGTTGTCGTCATTACCACGTTGGTAAGAAATAGTACTTAGAAGTTAGACCAACATTCATTAATCATAACTCATTACTAAGTTACAAATTCTAACCTATTATAATAACAAATAGTTGTATAATCGTCTTAGAATAATACATTTACAATTCCGAGCTAGACGTTAGTACCTAGACAGGAACAGACATTTCGCTTTCAAAGAGGATTTAATTAATGTCGTTAGGCCTTCTAATCGGGAGCTAAGCTTGTCTACGAGGGGATGAAATGTAGTTCCAACTTGTCCTTATAAACGTCCGTAGGGCTGTGTACTAAGCTTATATTGTACATACTAATATTGTATATGCGAAAGTGTGCGGTTCGATTCTCTTGTTGGAAAAGTGTTACTACATGATAATCACCTAATTTGTCTGACAAGAAAGAATGTGGTAGATAGACTGGAAATAGGCGTGTTGCGTCATAACTCTTATCTCTTACCAGTCGTGTTGTCCAGTGGATTTTTTTGAAATAATTTATATACCTACATCTATCTGGATTAAAACCAGCTACAATCTCTCAAATTCCAAAACGATTTTAATTTATAATACTGTACCAAATTTTAGTAAACCACAAATACCACAACTTGTGAAAATAGTTAATTTTGCCAACCCTAAACAAGTAAGTGTCATTCACTCGAATAGTTTTTAGTTTAATAGCAGTATAAACATAAAACCCATGTTTTATTAGAGCTGTAAATGTTTTAAAATGGCATTACAACCAATGATAATATAATATCATAGATTACAATTAGTATATGTATGACAAAACAATGGATTTATTTTCTTGAACATGAAGTTTCTAAGCCACGAGACAACTAACCATTAATTATTTTCTAAAATTCACGGTCTCATTAATAATAATTAGCGCGCTAAGAACCCAAAGGAGTATTATAGACGGAGCAAATAATAATATCCACTTAGGCAGGGGTCAATCTTTTTCAGCACACGTGACACGACGCAGTTTAAAATTTAGTATTTTGTCACCCTAGCGTAATAGAAAATGATACAGTCGAAATAAACACCAGTGTTCTTCAACCCTTTTCATGATTTTCATTTTTGATGTTATGAAAAAATATTTTGCTACTTCTTTCTCGTCTTGTAGTCCTTTCCCTGAACTCAAAGTTTCTTCATACTTAATTTTATCAAATCTGATCAGCAGTTCAAGCTTGAAGAGATAAACAGATGAATAGACACACGTTTGAATTAAATAATAATAATATAATAAGTATGGATTACTATTATGGCTAAACAAATAGGTATATTTCTGATCGTAGAAAATATAATTTAATTGTGCTCCCTCACCGCGAGCATTCACGTGTAATGTAGCATTTTAGATTCGACTTTGAGCATTACATTACAATACTACCTCCCTGACCGACGAGCGTTCACGTGTAATGTAACATTCGACTGAGCATTCCATAGCTAGTTGATGTTACAAGTTGTATCAAGATATTACAAACACTATCATTACAAGGTGCGCAATTGTAATGCTCGGCTCTCCTCCCTCACTGATGTAATGCTATGGTGGGTACAGACTGGTGAAACGTAACATGCAATGTGTCATGCAATGAAAGAATTCACCGTACACATTGCTGCAATGTATCATGAAAGGTAACACACTTTGTAACAATTTCTCATAGTTTGGACGTCTTGTGCGCGCGAAATGTGCATTTCACGCGCACGCTACGAGCATTACAAGCCGCGCGCGGAGCGATCCGTGATTTGTCGGTTTTTCGAACGAACACAAAGGGGCGCGCAGTGTGCGCGGAGCAGCCAACGTGGACGGTCGTTTTGAAATCAACACGTGCACGCAACGAACATGGAGGACGACACTGCGTGGAGTGAGGAAAAAGCATTTTGCTTGATAGATGCGTACAGAGTTCGTGAAATTTTGTGGAACCCACAAAATGAAAACTATTTTAAGAAAAATCTTAAGCAAGATGCGTGGTCGGAAATCGCAAAGTTGATGTCAATGACTGTAGAAAAATGCAACAACAAAATTGTTAGTCTTCTCTCTTCATACCGCCGCGAAAAGCTGAAGGAAAAAAAATCAAAGGGGACAGGAAAAGGTAAGAATAATGATTAATGTTTGTATTATTATTGTTTTTTTTTTTTCTTCATTTATAAAGATTAACAAACAGTAGGTAATCACATTAATTAGTGTAAAATTTTGGTATTTAAATCTATAACATTGTGAAACCAGCAACATTAACCACATAGTATCTACATAAAGTATAATGGTAGATAAAGACATACAGGATGTCCCGTAAATACTACGACATACTGCCACAGCTGATTTTTTTTCGCGATTTCGAAGTTGGTCCCATAGTAAAAGTTGTTCGTATTGATGAGTACTTTAACCTCTGGCAGTATGTCGTACTATTTACGGGACAGCCTGTATTGTAATGTAAGTGGTAATGTAAGTGTATAAAAAATACCACGAGAATGTGTAATTGTTTACTTCTGACGTAAAACGAGGGGTGTTATAAGTCTGACCCCTAAAACTGTGGGCCTGTCTGTCTGTAGCATCGTAGCGCTTAAACGGATGGACCAATTTCGATGCAAAAACGAGAAAAAGGAATTCAAACCTCATGTTTCAGCTACATTATTTATTTATCCTAAACAATTAACTTTGTATTACTCGGTTGCAGGTGCCTCGGAAACATACATAAGTCGATGGTTTGCCTATGATGCTTTGAAGTTCTTAGACGACAGGAACACACCGAGAAAGAGAAAAAATACGGTATGGATTATTCTATGAACATCTGTCTTGCCAAGAAACCTTTCCTTCTTTCGTAAAATAATCAGCCAATTCATCTCTAATAGCATTTAGATGTGCAGGTGATCGTCTGGGAATATTTCTTATGGGCAGTAATGATGTCATGTCGTCATTATTTCGCCTCCACGAACCTTCATTTAAAATTCCTTCTACCTCCTGATCAACTAATCCTGGAGTTATGAACACGTTTCTAGAATGACGTTTCAAATAATTATGTAGAAGAACGATTGCCATAACTACCAATTCAGCATTATCAGGCTGTAAAAGCATTGGTTTTCTTAAAACTCTGAACACAGACGATATAATTCCAAATACGTTCTCAACAATCCGTCTAGCTCTACTTAATCGGTAATTAAATATTCTCTTCGATGAACCCTTTGGAGGTGTCCCACCATATGGTTTCATCAAGTTTTCACTTAAAGCAAAGGCACTATCGCCTACAAAAAAATATGGGATGGAAATATTTCTATCGGGGAGTGGACGCGGCGATGGCAGGTTTATTGTGTGATTCTCTATCATATCATATAATGTGGTATCTTTGAAAACTCCGCCATCTGAAATTCTCCCTTGGCATCCCACGTCTACGAATAGAAAATTATAATCTGCATCAACTAGAGCAAACAAAACGATGCTAAAATTTTGTTTATAATTATAGAACTCGGTTCCGCTTTTGATAGGTGCTTCAAGTATAACGTGCTTTCCGTCTAATGCCCCTGAACAGTGTGGAAAGTTCCACCGGTCTTCAAACTCCTTGCTTATCTTCAACCAGGCTTCGGCTGTCGTTGGTATCTAAAAAGAAAACAATTAATTATTTTTTGCATTTTTAGGAGTCACTTCATCGCTCGGACTTGGAAAACACTGCCGACCAAAATGTGTTCACCCCTCCAGTACTACCAAATGAATGTAGTCCAAAGAGCGCTAAACAAACCAGGAGGGATGACAATGTGCTCTCAGATGTGATGGGAATACTGAAAACAACAGCCAACAAATTGGACAATTCGATAGGTATTTCTGATACAACGAAAAGTTTCGCTTCCTTTATAGGGGCTAAAATGACTAGTTATTCTCCACAAACTAGGACTTCGGTCGAACATGCAATTTTTGAAATAATTATGAAAGCTGACAGGGGATATTACGCATCGTGGCGTCATCAAAATAACCATGCATATGGTTCACACCAAGATGACTATTTATCCAGGGCAAGACAGAACTGTGTGGATCTGACCGGATATTCTAATCGTCCCTCAACATCGGCCGGACCACCATCGGGCACAAACGAAGCGGGACCCTATGGCTATACTACGGCAAGAAATGAAGATACTACTGACTATCCAACCAACCAGCCGCCCTTGTCGGTCTCTTCACAAGAGTCTTACACGTCTTCTATGGATGACTTTAATGATTTAATGTGATAAATAAAGACACTTCTAAACATAAATAAAGATTTTCATAATACGTACCTTAATGTATTCTTTTAATTCCTCCATTATTGCGGCGCACACTTCAGGTACAATAGCACTTATGGATTGTTTCGATACTCTAAACGTATACTGCAGACTTGTGTAAGAGTCCCCGGAACCTAAAAATCGAAGTGTTATTGCTAGCCTATCTTGGATTGAAATTGGAGCTCTTAAATTTGTATGGTTTCGACTAATTCTTGGTCCAATCATCTCGAGTAAATTTTCAAAGTCTGTTGGCGTCATCCTAGTAAAGTTTTTGTATTGTCCACTTATGTGCTGAAAATTCATATCAGTAAGCAGTTCTCTACCTTCTCTCCGTTTATACAATTCTGTCCGCCACCAACGTCGGGGTCTTCGGCGTGTTTTCATGAGTTGATGTATTATTAATAATGAAGTACTGATAATCGTCATAGCAAGAACGTGGTCTTCGGACTCCATGCTTCGTGTGATCTATGGTTTTGTAAGTGACGCGCACGAAAAAAACGTGTATCGAAGGGCCGTGTTCGCGGCAGAATGGCGGAAACAGACGAACGCGGGAGGTTCGTAGTGAATGCGCGTTAAGAGCGCGCTATGCGTCCACGCTTGCAGCGAACATGCAATGAAAGGCAGAATTATACATTTCATGTTACGTTTCACCAGTCTGTACCCACCACTAGACTCCGTAACGTTACATTATAAGCGAATGCTCCCGGTAAGGGAGCACCTTAATGAAATAGTCCAACGTGACGTCGGCTATCGTGACGTATGACACGTGTTATTGTATCACATCATATTGATTTCCGTTCCAGAAAAACTCCTATTTTCCTATTTAATACATTATAATAATGAACATGCTTCAATCTGTCACAGGAAATAAGGATAGGAACGTAATATTCAACATCATCAGCAATTTATATAACACTACATGAAGCCCGCAACACCCTTGCGTCAAAATTCGTTTATCGCGCGGGAACCGTAAATTTTTCCTAGATGAAAAGTATCCCGGGAAAGGTCCCGGGACTCCCAAGTATCATATATACCAAATTTCATAAAAATCGGTTCAGCGGTTTGGGCGTGAAGAGGTAACAGACAGACAGACAAACTTTCGCATTTATAATATTATAGAAAAGTATATAGTATATACAGGGTGCAATTAAACCTTCCTGCCAAATTTTTTCGAGGGCTTAGGTATCATTAGGAGAGTCCATTTAACCAAAAAAAATTGGGTGTTTTTTTTTTTCAATGGCATATTTTATCCCATTTAAAATCGTTGCAGAACGGTCACTCGCGGCGCGGGGGAAAGGAGAGGGGGTGACGCCGGGATGAGGCGCGCGCGCGGGGGCACGTCACGCGCGGCCGACGCATCGTGTCCATTAATTGTAGTGTTTTTTAGGATAACTTTCGGAAGCTATTTCTCAATAATTTAGTACTGAGTGACTATAAAAGAAAACATACGTGTATTTTTATTTTTAACAAGGATCAATATATCAAAATTTGGCAGGAAGGTTTAATTGCACCCTGTATTATATTATAGTATGGACGTTTTTAAAACCAATTCCTTAACTTATATAAAAGCTTCACGATAACTATAGAGCGCACCGACTCACAACGTAAGAATCATGCTGGTCATTGGAAATGCTACCGCAGGTAGAGCCAAAACAATGAGGGTCGAAACGGTCGGTGGCGTTTGCATTTCTCGAATCTATTGTCAAACAGTGCTGGTTGCTTCCCATCAGGTGACCACCTGATGCACACAAGCAACTACCGTCGCCCATGGACACTCGTAACATCAGAAGAGTTGCAGCCTGCAGGTGCGTTGTCTTTTACGAGGGAATACGCTCTCTTCTTGAAGGTTTGCAGGTCGTATTGGTCGGGAAGTACTGCTGGCGATAGTTCGTTCCGCAGTTTTACTGTATTGACTTTATTATTATAGGCAAAGGGCATTAAATTATTTCAACTAATTTTCGCGGCTAAGCCCTCACAATAGCGCTAAATTGATTTCTGTTAATGTATTAACCCGCAGACCGTGGTTGCAATACAAATAATACAATCATATCCCACAAATATTTCAATTATTGACTATTGACTACGACTAATTAAATACTGAACCACCGCCGGCCACGTAATAATTGCCACGATTACTGTTTTAGTGTATTGATAAAGTTCATTAAATATTATGGTAGCTCCCGTAGCGTCAGATGAAATAAAATGTTGCGTTTGAAAAATTAAAGTTTAAGGACGCTATCACATTTTTTCACAAATATCAGCGATTTTCAGGTACCATTTTAAAAGAATTAGGAATCAAACTGCGAGGATATTTTGGTTTCAAATGAAAGATAATATATTCATCTCCACGTCTACACCATAAAAATTTTATAGCCGCATATAAAATTTTCACATAAATACGTTTTAACCATCACAATAATCGCAAAAGATTAAAAAAATGGGATTTGATTAGGTACTATAGCTAAAAACACTGAACTAAGGAAAACAAATACACAAAAAAAAATGTTGCTTATTTAGTCCCCTGTATGAATAGCTAAATATTTTATATCAAAATAAATAAAACTTCCATTTATAAGAAAAATAAGAAACGCTCTCAAATTTCTTCATACATTTTCGCCCTATCAAGAACGCGGCGAGCGTCGTAACCGCCACTGTACAAGGCGCGCTGATATGAATGTTATTTAGTCGATGTTCGTACTGACAGACATCGACCTGCTAATTTTTATGTGATAGCGTCCTTAATGATTGGAAATGACTGGAAATCAACCTTTCCATGATGGTTTTTTGACTAGCCTTACTCTGGTCTCTGATAATGATAAGACTCTTACCTACTGAGCCTTCTATTACACTATTTGGACTATTTTTATTGTATAATGTAAAGTCGTCTATACTCTATAGTCTATACACACTCGTTTTAATAACAGAGTAACAAAATATAGGCCCACGTCATGATTAATAAATTATAAACAAAAAACTTTTTGAAAAAAAGCTTTTATTTAAATAGTCTAAAAAGAAAAAAATAAATGTCTGCTTAAAATTTTTAACTATTAAGTTATAATCCTCAATATATTATACAATTTGCATGATAATAAAAGCTTGTCGCGACTCGCGAGACTTAACCCATTTGGACCCAAAAGCAAACTACAATAAAAATAATTATTTTTTCTTTATTAATCTAACAATAAGGTTCTTACAAAGTAAAAACATCAAAAATAAATTTAAAAAAAAGTTTGTAAGTATTAAAAAAAAACACTGTCCTTGTACAGGGACAACGGGCTCATGTGTGGTAGTCTTCGAAAATTTCGCCATCTTGGATGGTCGGCCATATTAGATTTAGAGTGACATCCATATCGTGCATTGTCATCCAAACTAAACGCGTATGCAAAATTTCAGCTCAATCGGTTAAATATATCTACTTCAAAATTGAGTTCCAAAATTCCACCGTAACACACATGTACTTACATACATACACAGCAAGTTAAATAAAAGCTTTTAAAAAGAAACATGCCCTCACAAAAATGAGTTTCAAGTCCCATTGAAGTAAAGCCCGGGAAAGTTAGCAATAAGAAACGGCTAATGCGCCCGCAACTTGTGCTTAGTTAGTGAACTATTCTTTTCACTTCCACAAAACGGCAACGAGCATTCAAAACTACTTCCGCGCTTGCCTTTGTAGCGAAGTGTACCGTGAACCGGCCCGATGAGAACTAGGACTGTATGTACCACTCTTGTTTTCTGTCTTCTTTATTATGGTGAAAACTATAAGCTAGTCAAAGTTTAGATTTTGAGTTTTTGGCTTTGAATTTGAGTTTTATGACTTGTTTCATTATTTGGACGGGCTGTTTTCTACGACAGGCTAACACCACGGTTGTAATATTGTAATACTTTAACTGTGCTAACACTTGGTATTGGAGGACCAGGGTAAAGGTGACCAAAGAAGTAGAATATAATTATTAAAAGTCTGTATAAATGCATGCTATCTTAATCACTTATTTGTCCTACTTATTTGGGTTAAAGAACAGTCGAAATTATACAATAATTTAAAGTATTAGGTATGTTAAAACCAATGTATATGTATCTAATTTATCATCTAGGTCATATTCCAAATATGCACAAATAATATAACTCTAAACAGGTGAATCTGCAGTTCACAGTTCACAAAGTTGTCCGAAACAATGTTGTGGATTTCAATATCAGAAATATATCAAAGAACATCTCGCAAACTGGGGAATAAAGTTGTTGAATTGGCAATTTCGAGAAGTTTCTCGACGTAGCAATATCGTGTCAATATTCGTATTGTCAATCGTCCCGGGATCACGTATCCGGGTAATGGAATCCGCGGAGAAATAGGTGTTCGTTTTATTCACATTACCCTTTTTCGAGAAGTAATCTGCTAGTAGATTATGCAAAAAGGAATTATTTATACATCGATGCTTATTATAAAATATGCGAAAGTTAGTTTGTCTGTCTTTTTGTCTGCTACCTCATGCTTAGGCCGTTAAACTGATTTTATTTTCATTTGGTATACATATATTTTTGGGAAAAGACATAAGATTATTTAGGTTTTTTTTTACGGAAAAATATACAGTTCCCAACGCTGTCACTCTCGACGTGTTCACTTTCGACGCAAAGAACTTCTAACGTCAAGAGGTCTGGTTCAATGATACAAATCGTAAGATATGTAAATATATTCGTCTATGTTTGCCTAAGATCAATAGCAAGAGCTTCGCAATCATGACACTAGTCATAGTTATATCCATAGCTTGGTAAATGGCCATACAACGTTACAATAATTCTATATATGACATCGTAGAAACAAAGTCAAATATGTAAGTGAATTCCGACGTAGTAAAGCATCGTATTTACTATGTGCCAGGTATTACCATCTCAATCGTGAGTACGGAGAATGGGGAGACTCGCTGAGACAAATTCAAATGTTATTCCAAAACAAATTCAAATGTTATTCCAAAAATAAACTCAAGGAATGATGTAAATTTTTCGAATTACATTTTTCTGTATTCAAATTATTTATTTCAGACTATCATCCATAATTTAGTGTTAGTATTTAGTGACAATGGGTCCTTATTCTAGAGTTAGTAAAAAAATTAGATATATGTAGGGCCTATGGGAACCGCGCTACCGGAGTATGGGGCTGCACCCAATGCTCCAACAACTGGGAGTCCCATCTTCTACCTCACCGTACTCAAGAGTCTGTTTGGACTGTCCCGTACGCAACCAAAGCGAGGCACATCGCTTACGAATAATTGTTTGAAAATTGTCTATAATATGTGCCTCGGCAAACATGGTTGAGGCGCTACAGTAACGCGGCAGGTCAAACAGCATCCTGTTTTATATATATCCGCGTTAGTTCATGGTTAACCTACTTTTACTACGATAATTATTGCGAAGCTGTCTATATAAAATGTCGATTGTAATTTGTACCTATACCAATCTACATGCTATGGCATCACTGACCACCATTAAACAAGTACGCTGGACTTATGATACCCTTTGAAATGACAGCTATTTTTTGTGCCTATTTGAAGCGGAATCAGCGCCCCCAATGCGGGGGAAGAGAACTAAATCTGGCGTAAAATTGACGTTTGAAAGTCGCCATATTGGCGCTGATAGCAGTAGTGAGAGTACTTGAAACTAATACTAGTGATGACAACCAATAAGGATTCAGCGGCCATTAGCAAGTTACGTCAGATTTAGTTCTCTTCCCCCGCATTAGGGGCGCTGATTCCGCTTCAAATAGGCACAAAAAGCAGGTGGGTATCATAAGTCCAGCGTACTTGTATAATGGAGGTCAGTGTATAGCATGCACAATTGATGTCGATCATGTGCAATCATTGACAAATGTTATGAGAGACGTTAGCCTAGATTTCCTATAGATACACTTAAAATATCCTACTAAAACTGACTTTCTGCGTTTTTCTATTATTATCGCACGGCTTTGAATTTACTTTCAAGGGTTTAGAAATGCTAATTACTACATTAACATATTTTAATGAAATGAGTTTGTGAATAAAGTATTTCAAAATAATTATATTATACATACGACAATGTCATTATCAGCTTAATTAATTCCTTTGGCGTATTGCGAGTATTTATTTTCCGAAATAAAAGACAATAATTTTTCATGAAACCGCGCTCGGACGCACGCCAACGTAATCCGATTTTACTTTGTAAATGAAAATGGCCGCCTTTTTCAATTGCATTTTTAATAAGCAATACTGTATTTATGATACTACGCTACAGTTTTCAATTCATTCTGTTATTGAACTTTGTGGGGTTTCTACGACTACGTAAAACAATATACCTTACTTTCTACGTAATGCAATTGTACTTTATGTCTTATAATAACAATGCCTTTCACTTCTTCTACTATTTTGGTGACGGGGACCGTTCATTGAAACCAGAGGCGTAGCTACCGCCGTATCTGCCGTATCAATTATACAGGGCCCCTGGGTAACGAGGGCCCCATTTTGTCCATTTTTGTTTCGTGAGAAATCTTTATCCTTTTCTAAGGGCCTTTAAACAAATTATTATAGGGGGCCCCCGCCATGGCATGCTACGCTTCTGATTGAAACCAATCCAGCTACGCAGAAGTAGTAAGTTCCCAAAAGTATCCCACCGTGGAACATAGCCGACACGACAGGCGCGAGATCAGGCGCAGAACCGACCTTTCCATGCCCATTCAATATGACATGGACTATCTTTCTTGTCAGACAATCAGGGGATCAGCCTGCATTGTCCTATCCAAAACTAACAACATTTTTCCAATGCGAAATCGAACCCACTTTCAAATCAAGAGCCAGGCTCTAAGCCACTGTACTGGAGGCGCTATAATACAAAATTTGTGTTGTTGCACACAAACGTAATGCTGACTCTACCTACAAGTAATATATTCATGTTCTAGCGTACGGTCATCGTGACGTCACACTCGAGAGCCCTCGGCCATCTTTAATATAATATTCATGCATGTTACAAAGTATGAGTAGGTCACTGACTGAGCGATGGAGGAGAGAATATCTCGCTAGTCAAAATAAAGTTTTATACAGGGTGTAACAAAACTAAGTGCTAATACTTTAGGGTGTGTATGAGTCCCGTATATATAGTTCTCTGTAAAAGTAGCAGCGCTGAAAGAGCAATTATTATTTTTACCTTTGTATGGGGAAACTCGCGACGCTGGAGCACTTGCCTTAGATACAAATCACCAAAAAAAAAAATACTCTTGCCTGTATAGTAAACCATAAGATGCAATTTATAAAAGTATCAAAATTATCGAGCCATATAAATTTATTAAGATGTTGAGTTTGAAACGATCTTGTAGAGTTGTAGAGAGCCACAGCCGGTACAAGAACATACCCTGACTCTACATAAACATTTCTATGAGTCATGCTCATAAAGAGCAAACCCAACTACACCGGAAATCATTTCTTGTATTTTATTGAGTGACATAATATAATATTATTGTGATATAATATAATATTTCCATTGTTATATCCGCGCACATTTACCTTATCATTCTACAAGTTACATCTCTATTATCAAAATAAATATTACATTACAATGCTGATACGCCATATTCACGGAGGAGACAAGGGTTTCTCTCACAAATATTTCGTGTATTTCAAATATAGAACACATTTATAGATTATTTTTTTAAAGGGACAAAAGATTTATTCGAAGTTTAGCAAAAAAAGTTTCTATAAGTTAACAAGAATACAAAAAGTTAGCAATAATAAAATTGGTGCTAAAATTATTTAATGTAAATACTTTTAATGCAATAATTTAAGCAGGAAGCAAAAAAATATTATTCGAGAGGCTAGTATCAAATATCAATAGACTTAACTATTCTAGCCCGTTAATAGAAAGCAATCAACTGCATAGTTCACTCCCTGGAACTATATTTTAATATAGCTGTTGCCCGCAACTTCGTCCGCGTGAATGTGTGTTATTATAATCGAGATTATGAAAATTAATTACTCTTAATCAACAACGCATTTATTTGGATGAGGATTAATATTATATTATACGCATATTTACATATTTAATACACATCAAAGACCCAGGAACATCGAAGGCATCTGAAATAAATAAATTGAATTGAATTGAATTTATAATATTACTATGAATTAAAACAACATTACTGACACAGTCTTTCGGTGTCGAGATGTAAAAGGCGTTAAATTCTCCTCCTTGAGTGTGTTCGTTAGGCACGCGCGACTCACAAACGAATTGAGGTATTCCTCGTTCGTGTCCCAATTTGAGGACAGTTCTGCATAAAGTGTGCCACCTTGACTTGGCGGCTTGGTAATGAAAATGCAGAGAAATCTTCGCTCTTTTTGCAAGTATGGTGTCAATTTATGTTATAAAAAGGTCGAATATTTTTGATAACTTTATTCTTCATATTGTATGTACGATTTACCTACCTCATAATATAGGTTTTAAAGTATTCTTTAAAACAAAAACAGTTATAAAAATTTGTTTAAAGTCTTTAAAAGAAAAATCTTTTTTATTTTTCGCGTTTCTAATTTTTTAAATTCGTTGCTAAAATAAATAAGTTTCATCACGATTTTTCATAAAACACAGGTGTGAAAAATGCATAGCGTGCTCACTCATGCCCCACGAGAATCGTTTTCATTTTCTTTTTTTTTTGCGCATTTCGCCATGTACCTAAATTTCATAAAATTATGAAGCCAAGTTATCTATCTATTTTGTCAGTCTCTCTAGAACTCGAGTAAGGCTATACCGATTTGGCTAATTTTAGTCTTGAAATGTTCATGAAAGTCCAGGGAAGGTTTATAATAATATAAACCTTCCCTGGACTTCCAATATTATTAGGAGAAAAGTGATACGGAGTTCACCGGGTGATCTAGTTATGTTATATCAAACAAACGCTGATTAGAAATTGTCCTCTGTAATAACTATAACTAGGTTTTAGAAGATCTTAAAATTAAAGCAACAAAAGGCTAGCGTAATGTAATTACATCTTTCCGCGGAAAACTCTAAAGAATTACTGCGGCGCATGCACCAGAATATAAACTTTAATTACTGATTTAAGCTTTAGAATGTTTCTCATTTCTTTTACAACGAACGCTACTGAACGACTTCTCTTTTCACTTACTGTGGTTAAGAAGACTTCATGGTATAATTTCCAATAACTTAAGATTATATTATTATGATTTAAAAAAGAAAATATTTATGTATTTTTATTCCCAAAGCGTAAATGCAAAATGCTTACAGAATTTTTGAAGCATATAGCTTTCGCCCGACTGACCTCTATGATCTCTAAGATGATACTTGTCTACTATTTTATATAAGGTATATATACTATTGTTATAATATAAGTCGTACCTTAACTCTTAAATCGCTCTTTCTAGTTAAAAAAACTGTATCAAAATCCGTTTCCTTAAAGATCTAAGCATATACTACGGGGACAGACAGCGGGAAGTCACTTTTTACACTACGTGATGATATCAAAATTATAATTTCTATTATCTAAGTTTCAATACTTTAATAGATACTACTTTAATAGAAAGTTTAGATGCAATTAAAAAGTGCAGTGTCGATCGGGGCTTACTAGTTGCTGGCTAGTGGCTGGTGGCTATAGCTGGCGTGGAGCAACTTCTGACGCAAGCCGATAAGCTCCGTCCGCGTCACCCACATTGTACAGCTTTCAACTCCTGTAGCCGTAATAGTCCGGGTTCCCTAGAACAATTTTTTTTTATTACTATCAAGCTAATTTTTCGTAAGTAGCTTCATTTTGATAAGACAAACAACAATTTCCTCTGCGAAAATTCTCGAAAGTGGTAGCTAACAGAGATAGAAAGGATTTGATATTTTGATTTGATGGTCCTAAAATATGGATTGTTCTATTTATAGGACAATGTTACTCTTAAATTATATAACTATTAACCTATCAATACACAAATATCAGCTCGTTAGGCTTCCGTTTTAGGGTTCTGTAATCAACAAAACTTGGTTGACTTTGAAGGAATTGTTGTTCGTCTTATCAAAATGAAGCTACTCACGAAAAATTAGCTTGATAGTAATAAAAAAAATGTTCTAGGGAACCCTGACTATAACTTATCCTATATTTGCTTATAGCGTTATCTACTTTAGGTTGAAGATATAATTTTTGTTATTTGTAGTATATTTAAATAGGATGTTAGGGTTAAACCACCTCAAATATTATGATGCAATTTAAATCCCGGTATGAGTTTTTTTTTATATGTACTTATAAAGTATTTTCTCGAGAGGCAATATATTGTTTATCGATTAAATAAAAATAAGCTTTATTTTGAAGCATTTATATCACTCGAAATATCCTAAAAATAAACATGGCATTTTTCAGTGTAAATAATAAATAAATACTGCTGCAGGTAGGGATAGATTTAGTTATTTGCAACGCAAGAGGTATCACAAATTTTAAAGGTTTAACCTAACTAAGATACTAACAACCGGTGTACTATGGTTGCTAGTTTGAATAGCCGTCTGTGGCTTAAATGGCTTAAACTTGAGTAATAATACGCCACACCTGAGGGCGCGCCAATCTGTTTAGCGCCGCCCGCCCTCGCCGCCCGCCCTCGCCGCCCGCCTACACTTTGAATAACACCAAATTGATTCCCGAGCTTACTGGAGATAGGGTATGGACTATCAGTGCAGAGATTTTCGTGTTCACCTGATACAGTTTACCGTAAATTTTCCAGGGGTAAGGAAGAGAGAAAAACTTTTAATGTAACATTAATAAAAAAGTTTAATGTAACGTTTATAAAAATAATAAAATTATATCTAATAAATATGTTAATAACGATTATTAACCAATAAGAAACGTGGGCAGGAAAGCAAAAAACTACAAAACTAAGTCGCGCCGCCGTTTGGTAGAAAAGTCAATTTGGTAGAAGAATCGTAATTCGTAATAGGTCATAGTAGAAAAAAACATTATAATCTATGGTATGGGCAAGATAAGAATCATACGGAGATTGTTTTTTCGAACAAGATACTTTTGAATAGTTTAAGCAAAAGATGAACCTAATACATCCTTCGTTAATTAACCAATTAACAAGCGACGTAGTTACCTATCTATTATTATAGTTATATAACCTAGCATTCTATAGTCTAGGAGCTCTCAGCGGCAGGCTCTGCATACCGATGTAAGGCGATATCTTGGTTAATAGGTTAAGCGCAGCCATGAAATACGTTTGACTACCTATTAAGATAGTCAACATGCCTCCGTGTGCTTAGAAATTGGTAGCGAGAATCCACAGAGCAAATACGAATTAATACTACTGCTTGAATCTGTTGAAACCTTGGAGAGATTTGTTTTTAGGAAGGAAGGAAGAATTTAGAGTTGTCGTATACTTATCAAGGATATTGACAAGAACCAAGAAAAGTACAGTAAAAAACGGCCAGCAACTTAATACTCACAGATAAAGTTTGAGTGCTACAGAAAATGGATTTGCTGGACAATAAATATGCCATCCACACTAATATTATATGTCACGTGTCAGTCTGTCTGTCTGTTACCTCTTCAAGTCTTCACGCCCAAACACGAGACCCAATAAAGGACACAGAATACATTTTTTCTCGGAAAAATGTAGGGTCCCTGCGATAAAATAACCTAGTATTTATGTAACCCGAGGAAATTGTTTCCTAGGCAGATGACAGGCCTACGTCGTTTGGTCGGCTTATGTCAATTCAATGTTAGCTGCAATCGGTCAGATGAGTTTGACTTAACGCGACCAAATTACTTAGGTCCGCCATCTGCCTAGGAATCAACTTATCTGATAGTACATGCAAATTAAATTAGTAACATTAAGCTGGACTCATTTCTTTGATCGATCCTATTGATCTGAACGGAGAATAATGAGACCACTTACTACGGAAAGACTACTAAAACTCTCACGACCCTGGAGAATGAAACTAGCGGGTTCCTGCGGCGGCACTCCGCACAAACGACGTTACGTATTGGAACTTCACAACGGGGTATTCCCCGCGGTACAGCCGGAAAAATATCGCACATATTCCGTGTCTAAACTTTTTTTAGACATCATCATCAGCGCACCTATTACGTTACGTTAAGACCGGGCTGCCAAATTCTGCTGTGTTTTCTAATAAGTATTACGATCCCGGAACACGATTGACTTAAATGAAATTGAGATTTATTTAATCATTGTATATTTATCTGATATTTGCCTAACGAAAAAACACGATTCACTTATTTTGACTCGATAGTTATATGTTTCGAAATTATGAATCTTTCTGGGCTTTTCAACAAATATCTGTTACACTTATTGAGTTACTATCATTATATTTAATGAAGTTATTACTTGCACTACTACAATCAGACACTTTTTAAAATAATGGCTAAAGGAAATATTAGTATTGTATTTAATTTTTAAGTAATCATCAAAAACAGTTTTGGGACTTACGACCTTTACTTTCGTGCTATAATGCGGGAACTGTTGTTACGCGATATTGTTCACTATTAGCTGCAGCGCAAAGCACATTGCTTGGGGACACGATTCATGGAATCATTATATCACGATTGGAGGATAGCGGGGTGTGTAGGCGGAGCTAGCGTGCTTTGATATTTTTGACAGCAGGCTCTTAATATCTTTTTTGTAAAATTGTTAGTACCAAGGTATTAAAATTTATCATAATCTACTATCTAAATTGTGTCCATCACGCCTGTCCTGCTTTACTATAAATAAAATAAAATAAAACTTGTTCAAAATATAGTAAACTCTTAATTTACTATTAATAAATTACGAATTTGGGAATAATTATAAAATGAAATCAGGAAAAAGGTTCATCATTATTCTCATGTAAAATGCAACATGGAACTTCAAGATATAGGGCACATATTATTGCCAAGACCTAATCGATAGACATAGAATGGGAATGTAGCAGCAACCACTAACTAGCTGTATACAGTAATACCCCGCTTTACGCGAGGGATACGTTCCGGAAAAAATCGCGTTAACTGAAATTCGCGTATATCGGGGTTTATGATTAAACTAGTTAAAATTTGATAAAAATAGTACTCAGAATCATTTTAATTAATCATTTTAATTCTAAAGGCACTTTATGCAATATATACCATTAATTATTTTTACGTAGCGTTTTTTTTACGTTCTTGTAAAATACGACCATAACACCCAACTTTTTTATTGTTCGTAGCACCCAACACTGTTTTCAATCGTTTGACACACGGTCAAGACACAGTTATTGTTATTGTCTAATTACTGATGACTAAATTTATGTTTATACGCACTTTTTCGAGTTATGCGAGGTATAATAAGAGCGAAATTTAAATTTCGCGTTAGGTATAGTGAAACCGCGCAAAACGGAGTCGCGTAAAGCGGGGTATTACTGTAGTTCTCATGATATTATATATAGCCTTTTCTTACAATTTTTACTGTATATTGGGCAAACCTTGAAACTTTAGTTTATTTTGTCATCGCACAAGATCTTATCCTAGTATGACGAGATTTCGTGCAAAATATTATTACGGTTTTGTGTAAATCATTATAATAATTATTATTATACAAACTTGAAACCCGAGTACGAAAATTGCACGGCCTTCGTTGCCGGGGTTATAACGAATCTATTGAAACCTCATTCATTAAAATCATTACGTCTTTCAATCTCTGAATAAAGAAATAAACATCCATATCCATACTAATATTATAAATGAGAAAGTATGCCTGTCTTTCTGTAGACAAACCGATTAACCGATTTTGCTGAAATTTGATATGGAGATACTTTGCGTCTCGGGAAAGGACATAGTATACTTTTTATATCGTAAAAATGTGCGGTTCCTGCGCAATAAACGAATTTGAGGCTCAACGGAGTTGTGCTAAATCAGTTTATTCGTTTACTCTCGCAGATATTATATAAACCGATGTTCAGAGGTTTAAGCGTGAACAGACAGACAGACACACATTCGCATTTATAATATTAGTATATCTATAAAGCAATATAATCTACTTATGAACTAAACGACACTCATCTAATAACATCTAAGTATATATAAACGTATTGAAAGCTAATCAGCCGTTCGCCGATTCAATAATCCGCCCACGAGACATGTTCTGTACAATTATTTATATACCTCCCATATAATCATATAAGCTTAATAGATCAAAGATATTACGAATATCTGATCGAATGAGTTTTAGACTACAAATTGACTTTCCCTTGAAAAGCATAAAGTTAATATACCTAGCGGAATAGAGAAACAAAGGCCTGAGCAAGCGAGATGTCACTATCAGTAACACTGCGTGGTAAAAAGAGACGCGTGATTTGAGGTGTACGAACTGTTTTTTCATCTGTTTGACAGTCTGTCTGACCATGTCGGCACGTTGTCAATTTGAGCTTTCAGAAAAATTGTAATTTTTAAGTAAAATAGTGAATAATGTTGAGAAATACTGCTCTAGAAACATGGTTACTTGTTCAGTGATTGATTGTGGTACAACACAACGAAAAAACCTGGACAAATATTCATTTTACAGGTGAATTATTCTACATCGACAGGACCTAATTTTAAGTTTATTTTTGCCAATTCCCTACGAGTTATTGGTATTGATTTTGATAATTCGCTTCTATATATGTTTATTTATATGGAAAACATGACTAGCCATGGTGCACAATTTAAGGATATTTTGTGTAAACAATTTTCATCTATTTTACACTAGGGCTGTATCAGGTTATCGATAAGTAGTATCGATATGAATATATTTTTAGTTATACTAATTATCTCGGAATGTTGACATGAGAACATAACCTATCCGTAGTTTATTATTAGTTTATATTAATATACTATCATAATTCATACATAATTTATCGTTTTTACGGTTCCGCACCCAAAGGGTAAAAACGGGACCCTACTACTAAGACTTCGTTGTCTGTCCGTCTGTCCGTCCGTCCGTCCGTCTGTTCTCAAGAAGGCTGGCCAGGCTGTATCTCAAGAACCGCTATAGTAATAGAATTCTGAAATTTCCACAGATGTATACAGATGATATATTAATAGTTTAGAAAAAGAAAGTAATAAGTAACAGTAATAGCCATTTTTTTGTTATAGATCAAGATAAAGCCTAGGCGCACTGTGTCATCCTACTTTTACAGAGACATTGTACCACCAGAGTTAGCCACATGTATAGTGTATACCGTCGTCATTGCATTCTACGTCCTCACCAACGCCGCCGCAACTGCCTTCACCATCGACCTCCTTTCAACTAGAATTGATATCAAGAGAAAAGAAGCTTAATATATCTAAATGCACTAAGTTACAGGATAAATTAAAAAAGAAGCAGCTACTTATTCGAAATCTAAGGGCATAAAATAAACGCACAAAAAATAAAGTTATAACAAAAATCAGGTGATCAGCCTGCATTGTACTAACCAAACTTGGAAATAACATGTTTCCAACGCGGGAATAGAACCCACGACGTTGCTTCTCAATACATTTTGGATAACGTAATATATTTATTACTTATGTTAGAAAAAATATAAGTAAATTTAAAGCTAAAAGTGACATTCACTGTAGATACACCAGAAATAAGCACAAGCTAGATTTGCCAGTGATCAGACTTAGTAAAGTCAGTAAATCTTATAAATGTCAATGTATACGCCTTTACAATTATAACATCCCAGAAAACGTTCAAAATCTTTCCATTCATACATTTACAAAAGTAGTCATAGAACGTTTGTGTGCCAAATTCTATAATTATAAGGTCTAAGGGTCAGGCCACAACACTGCGTTGCGGCGTCGTATCGCAAAAACAACCTTAGAAAAGCAATGTAGTTTTTCGCGATGCGACGTCGCAACGCAGTGTTGTGGGCTGTGGCCTGGCCCAATGATTTTATAAACGATTTTTGTACTACAAAAATTTTTAATGATAAAAGTCATATTTTACTCCAAAATTACAATTTTATTATATTATATCTATGCAGTTTTATTTTATCCCATTTTATTTTATTTTTCGTCGAATTACAACTTACAAGATGTATGTAGGTACATCACTAACACGCACACGTAAACATAATTGTATACACAGATGTAAATCAATTTTGGTGTCGTTTGTCAGCTCGGGATTGTTTCTCTATTCCGCTAGGTATATTAACTTTATGTTGAAAAGGGAAATCGTTATCGAGTGCTGTGATATGGCTTTTTGCCAAATTCTTTACGAGTTTTCATTTTACGCCAAAAACTATTGAAAACAACAATATTCTGATAAAGACAATAAAATATTATATTTTAGTGTGTAAGCTACTACTAACTTGTACAATTTTGTTACGCGTTTTGTTAGAGATTTTAGATCCATTAATATTTCATACTAATATTTTAAGACGGCAAGTATATCGGCCTGTCTTTCTTTTAACTCTTTAAGATTAAAGCGTAAAGAACTAAAGACCAATCAAAATAAAATTTGATAGGAGATACTTTGAGTCTCGATATAAGTCTCCTTAGCCCGGATCGTTTTTAAACCAGCAAAATATATGGTTCCTGCGCAATATCGTAGTTTCAGACAGGATATTGTCTGATATACTAGATTTTTACGTAGTTTAAATACTCTTTGTACTAGATTCTAGTCAAAAAAATTAACGTGAGTTTCCATCAAAATGGAAGTAAGTACCTTTGACATTCAATAATTTGATCGAAATCTTAACATTAGAATTGGAATACCGAATTGGGTATTTTAAGCACTCTTGAGAGTATTGGGCTCGAGAACATTTCTGCGACGGATTTCAACTGCCTCCTTTGTCAGATAAAAATACCCCAATGAATGCTAAAACTCACTTAGCGTTCAAAAAAACTAAAAACAAACTCTTCAGCTTTATAATTTCATTGTACTATCAGTAAATTAAAAATTGGATCTTTTTACAGTGTCTATGAGCTTATAACTAATAATCTTAATTCTTACAATCTTACCTGTAGATGCAGCCAGCAGCTTCTAATATAAACGGTTTCCGCAGTGGCACAGGTGTTCTTCTAGAAGGCAACATTTTGGAATTAAATTTTGGCCTGTTGCAATATACATAGTATGCTGTACAAATATGCTGCATCCCCTGGTATACACCAGGATACTTGCAGCATACTTGCTATATAGTCACTTTTCTCCAAACTCAGTGAAATATATAAAGGATCTGAGTTTCTACTAAGTTTCTACAAAGAGAAAGTAATTTCAGGTTATTTTATTCTAAAGTTGTAGAACCATGAGGTGTCTAATATTACTTAAGTGTAATTTGAAGTCTGTATGCTGCTGCATACAAAATAGTACAGAAAATAGACATCACACACCATACCACATAGATTCTGACCGGTCACGGCGGATTCGCCTTCTACTTGAACAGATTCAAGCTGAAGGAGGATCCGTCCTGCCTGTGTCAGCCAGGAGTTGAGGAGACGGTTCCTCACCTGCTACTCGAGTGCCCAATTTTTGCTTGCAATAGATACGATATTGAGCAGAAATTGGGCACATCGATAACGGTATTGATCTTGGTATAGATCTCTGAATCTCCTCTTTTCATCTTTATAATATTCAATGTAGCCAGTACCACTGTACACTTACTAATCTATGTATTGATTTTGAGAACCAGTGCTGCAGTGTCAATCTTATAATAATATAATTACTTTATTGTAACTTAGCTTACATATTTGCTGTAACATAGTATCAGTACATAGATCAAGATAGATACCGCATGTGTATGTACTTCGCGTTCCCAAACGACGAGCAGTGCTCGTCTTTCGAAAGTCTATTCTTTAGTCTGCTATCGGAATCGGACGTCAATCGGAATTTTCAAAATGCTTATTTGCCTAAAACTGCTGTATTGAGCTGTAGAAATTAAAATAGAAACGTTGGCCTAGATAATGGACACGTTTCTTATCATCGGTACGTCACAGCAGGTAGGAAAAAAGTGGCACGCTCGTTTTCATACAAATGGAGCGACATGCGGTATCTATCTTGATCTATGTCTGTGGTATCAGTACTATCAGAAAACTTTGTCAACTTTCTGTCCACACTACATAGTAAATAGCCGCTGTCAGACGTAATAAATGTCAGTTAACGACACGTGAGCGCGTGGCGTCGCGTCATTTCACCACAAAATATTTTAGCCGAGCCGCAATAAACTTAGCTGTCGTTTCATTCAAAACCCCAGCTGAATTGAGGGATTTTGTAGACCATGTTCTTTTTTCTTAATTTTCCTTGCACACTTATTTTGTTTTTGAAATGGAAGTGGCGGTAATAAGTAAGCTGTGACGGTAATAGATAAGTACCTAAGCTGTATGCTTTCTATGGTCTGGTTAGTAGCCTAATGATTTTGAAATAGTGAATATTATTTAAGCCAAATCTCCTTATATTTATTTAAATTAAAAATGACACAAAAACAGGCATAAACGACTGTAATTGGCTTATCCATACGAAACATTATAAATGCGAAAGTGTGTCTGTCTGTCTGTTACCTCTTCACGCCCAAACCACTGAACTGATTTTGATGAAATTTGGTATGAGGATACTTTGAGTCCCGGGAAAGGACATAGAATACTTTTTATCCCGCAAAATGTACGGTTCTCGCGCGATAACCGAATTTGGCGCAACGGAGTTGCGGGCGTCATCTAGTTACTTATAATATGATTAGATATCCATTAGAATCCATAGGAATTATAACATAAATATGACCAATATGAATAGCAATATTGGTTTTTAGACACAATTTGAGGTAATTCAGGTCGCGGCATGCGGGGGGCGGGGGTGCACAATACACGCTGATTGTACCAAACCTCGCAATTTCGATAATCACGTCATATTCTTTGACAGTTTATTGAAATACTCGTTACAGAACAACAAGGCTGGTTTGGCCGAAATAAAAAGTAAAGTGTGCGTTGGCGTTACATTCATCCATCCATTTATAACATTTCAACGGTCATCGTCGTTGCAATTTTGCTTGTCTTTGTGCTGTCGAAGAAATTATAGGCAGATAGCGAAGCTACGTCATACGGTATGTTAGTCATGATCTGTCCTGGGTTTGACATAACACGACCAAATTACGTTGGTCCGACATCTGCTTATAAATCAACTTCACATGACAATTCTTTGAAATCTGCGCTTAAAATTTTTGTTTCGATATGTTTATATATAAATTAGGTAAGATGATAAAGTGATTATATCTGTAAGACATTTTGAAATCTGGACAAACTTAAAACGCTTCTACTTCCCAACAATCCCCAGTCTAGGTTGCAAACCAATCTAGTGTTTTAGTGCGGCTATAAAACAAACATTACTTGATGAAGGCGCCGGCTTACCAGTAATTTAATTTGCTACACCACATCCGCGACTGAGCCGGCGCTGAGCCGGCGCTGAGCCGCAATCACTTCTAAATTGCCGATTGGAATCCCTCTAATCCGATACATTCATTTGGCTGTACCGATAAATTGTGTCTAATGACTTTGAAATAGACCATAAATAAAAAAACTACTTAAAATATATACCTACATAACATTACATTCCTAATGTAATACTTCTTGTCTTTATAATAACGATTAATAAAAGTGCAACTTAAGTGAGGTCAACGGATTTAACATATTTGTTAAATACTACAATATATTTAAACTAAATAATACAAATTGATAGTATCCAAAATCTTGGAAAATAGAAATAGGACTATAACAAAGTATGCATAACTTAATAATTAATAATAAAAAAAAAACACGAAAGCTTTAATTATTCCACGATTGGACCTTCGGCTTGACAATTACGGGATTCCTGAAAAAAGGGCACCAAAAGAACTCGCCAGTCAGCGAAAATCCGGAAGCCAATCGCGCCAGCATTCATTGCAAACGCCATTCTGCAGATAAGAGATGCCCTGATAAAATGCGACAGTATGATTACCACCGGTCACTAAAACCGTTTTCAGAGGTTTTTTGATAGGATCTTTTCACTAACTTTGCTTAGGCAGAACATAAGGCATTCAACAATGCTGTTAAATAGATAAATTCCTGTAAAAACTAGAAATAAAACATGCATAATATAACCGCTCAAAATTCTTTAAATTTGCTTATGTATTGTGATCCTCTATATATGACCATGATGTTGTTCGCTACATTAGCCTACTGCTGGAGAAGACTTCACATGACTGTAAAAAGGCTGTAAAAAGTGGAATACGGGACGAAGAAACCAATTTTCTTAAGAAAATAAAAGCCAAAAGATACTTTACCAAGGCCACATTATGAAGTACGACGAAACACAATTTATTTAAAAAAGCAAAGTTACTTCAATAGGTTTTTCGCGATCAAAGATAAGGCCGTTATTTACGTAGAAAGTTATTTTCTTTCAATTTCATTTATTCCGAGTAACGATTGTAGTAAACATAAGCAATCAAAAAGCGTTTCTTAACCTCGGAAACAATATGAAAAGTACTCTCGCCGGCGCTCATTAACTTTAACTATTCGTTGAAGGTTTCAAAGGTAATACTCGAGGGATAAGAATTTCTTAACATAAATTACTTTTCGTTGAACAATTCCAATTTATACGGGCGAGTATTATGGGAAATTTCATAACTGAAAGTGGTGTTGTAACTTGTATCAGTATTTGTTTCGAGTGGGCATTGAACTATAAGGCAGGATTTCTATGCGTCCTCCCGAACGCCGCCCGATTTGGCGGCTACACCGCGAGATTACAAGCAAAATGTATTTATCGATTTATTTAAATGGCGGTGCGGTCGCGCTGTTATTTATAGACCGACAAGACTTTATATTATGAACGTGGGCGGGGGCGCTGCCGGTAAAGGAGGACTGTCAAAAACATGTCAAAAATTGGGTTTTTGTATGATGGCGGCGTTAGTTCCTTCTTTCGCCACGTCCATGTAAAGCCTTGTCGGTCTGTACATACAATTGCTTGTAAGCTAGCGGTGTAACCGCCAAACCGCGCGTTCGGGCGGACGCATACAAATCGAACCTAAACGAACTTATTCGCGTTTTAAAAAATCATTTCTCAAAATTTTAAGGTCAATGTTTGAATGATATTTCCGCAAGCTCTAAATAAAATTCCTCAAATGAGTAAATTAAAAAAAAGAGGAGGCTCTAATAGATATTGATTTCCTTTACGCTTTAAAGGCCCGAAAACGCCGACCGTAAGTTTCGATATGCGATTTATGAGTTCTAGAACATTCCACAAAAGTTGAAGCCACAGAACTAAGTAGGATCACGATCAATTAAACCTGCGAGCTGATCCGACGACCCGGAACTAATTACACCAGGCGAAAATCACACAAACTTTGTTGTGGCTACCTTATTACTTCTATTAGCTGCGAATACCTTTGCGACGAAATACTTTACGATTTTGTTAATATTTTTAATATAATACTGGTTTTTGGACAGACTTATTGGTCTACTTATCACAGTTCCATGTTTGAAGAATGCCACTCATCACCTTGATGCAGCAGCAGTCTTCCACCATGCGTTTTTCGCGTAATATAAAGTGGCCTCTTTAAAGGCCGGCTACGCACCTGCAACTTCTGATGTTGCGAGTGTCAATCGGGGACGGTACTTAATGCTTTTATAAAAAAAATCTTCACCGATATTGGATCTTTAGGCCATGATGCATAACCATGATTGTTCGTAATAACTTGTGTTGGCCTATCAAAGGAAAACGTGGAGAAGTCGATAAAATAAGTGTACAATCATCCAAAGCAAAGATTATAAATTATATTTTCTTTTAGCGTAGGAGAAAACTAAGTAAACATTATGTTCCTTATTTCATTCAGTAGTCAACCAAGTTTTGTTGATTACAGAACCCTATAACGGAACCCTAACGAGCTGATTTTTTGTATATTGATAGGTAGGTTATATAATTTAAGAGTAACATCGTCCTACAAATAAAACAGTCCATAGTTTAGGACCATCAATTCAAAGTATGAAATCCTTTCTATCTCTGTTAGCTACCACTTTTGAGATTTTTCGCAAATAAAAATGTTGTTCGTCTTATCAAAATGAAGCTACTCACAAAAAATTAGCTTGATAGTAATAAAAAAAAATTGTTCTAGGGCTCCCGTACTATTATGGTTGGAGTCTGTTGTCAAATTAAAAATAGATTGTTGTTTTTTTTTATTAAATCTGAAATAGTCAATACTTTAAACGGGGAGCTAAAATAAGAAGATAATTAAATTTAAGGTGGGCGATCTCTAGTTTGTATGAAGTGTTGTATTTGACTTGTGGATGCTTGTTTCTCGTGTATTATCTAAATCTAAGTTCCATACATTATCCGTCAAAATCTTCATTTAATTACCAACAAAGTAATTAATAATCGTCTCTGACTGGGGAAGTAAATATATCTTTTTACATAATATTACACCCGAAATCAATAACCGCAGGTATCATCATTAAGAAAAATCCTATCATCTATTCCCAATGCGTTCTAAATTCTTCGATTTCTATCACATTTAGCTGCAGAATATTAAAATATATAATATCTGAGCTTCATTTTCCGTAATTGGCACATCGCAGATCCAATTCTGGCTGTCATTCCACAGCCGGCGGTATCACGATGGCCCATACACCGACATGAATATTCAGCTGGACTAATCACCATCTTATCAGCTTTGCTCATTGATTATATGAATACCAATATATTTTAGCCGACTACACTGAAGTCGAAAAGGGAGGGTTATGATTATAAAATGTAATGCGGTACTACCACGTACTACTAATTTAATAAATGCTTTCATTTTTTCATTCATTACCTACATTTTGCTTGGTCGGTAATAGTTTTTATTAGGGTTCCGTACCCAAAGGGTAAAAACGGGACCCTATTACTAAGACTTCGTTGTCTGTCCGTCTGTCTGTCCGTCTGTCTGTCTCCAGGCTGTATCTCAAGAACCGCTATAGCTAGACTTCTGAAATTTTCGCAGATTGTGTATTTCTGTTGCCGCTATAACAACAAATACTAAATACAAAATAAAATGTATATTTAAGGGGGGCTCCCATACAATAAACGTGATTTTTTCGACCTTGTTTGCTCGATATCAATAATGGCAATAGGTAGGTACTTGAAATTGTCACAAAATCCTTCATTATACTTGTCAAATTAATAATAAATACTTTAATAATTAATAATAAAATTAAAATAATATAAATATTTAAGGGGGGCTCCCATTCAAAAACCACAATTTTTGGCCTATTTTTGCTTTACAACGGTACTGAACCCTTCGTGCGCGAGTCCGACTCGCACTTGTCCGATTATTTAAGTTTTGTTTCAGTACTTATATTACAAACTGCATTTCTTAAAAATGTTAAATTGTCTTCATTGTAACATTTTTTATAACTATTCCTTTCTATAACATTTATTTATAACTCACGGAAAGTTAAGTGAAGGGATAGAAGCTAGGCGATTACTAAAAAATCAGACAAAACTAATAATAATCCAAATAGTAAACAGCACACTTTTGACAAATCATGTTTTTAAAACATTTGTTTTGAATGAACGAGTGAAATGGCATGATATTTAACCAACATTATACCTTGATCGTTTACCTAGACTTTTGATATTCCGGTAATTTTAGCTTGCGGTAACTTCCGGAAATCCTAGTCCTACTACATCGACCTAACTGTACTTCAGTATTTCCCGTATTATGCTACAACTTAGCAAGAATTTAAAGTAGGTTTGTGGCTATGTGCTATTTCACCAATAATTTGTTTTGCACAAAAGTTTTAGATATTTATAATGTAAAGTGTTCTTAATTTTGTGTTCAAACAAAGACAAACAGAAAGCTCGCCTAAGAAATAGGCATAATTCCAAAGCTCCATAAAACATCCGTAAAAGCTTACATACGGAGCTTTCTAAGCTTCCAAGTACGTTTCACACGTGGAACTAATAGCTCTAGATGTTTAAGCGAACTATTTACGAGTGCTCTAATGCGACTCTCGGCTGATTGTGGGCCACCTTTCAGTGCTGCAAGGATGGTTTGGCACCTGTTTCAGTTTTGAACTAACGCAACCATCTTATAATTTTGTTTTCTTTGGTATCGACCCAACATGACAATTGACACTGTCCAACACATCCTCAATTTATCATATTATCGTAGAATTGAAAAATTTATATACTGAATTAAACGTAGATAATCTTATATATAAAATCTTATATATAAAATTCTCGTGTCACAATGTTAGTTACCGTACTCCTCCGAAACGGCTTTACTGATTTTTACCAAATTTCATATGCATATTCAGTAGGTCTGAGAATCGGCTACTGGCTACTTTTTATATTGATAAATGCAGTTGTTGAATAAATAATAGTAAATTATTACAACTCGAGACTGACGGCGACCATTGTTTGTGCGACGGGATAGCGATGGACGTTGCCATGGTGCCATACTTATTTAGTCACTTCAATAAAATAATATGGGCGAAATACTTTATATGGCAAAACAACGTTTGCCGGGACAGTTAGTAATAATATAAAGATGAATACAGGGAAGAACATTATCTTCTTTTATCGCGATGAAGCGCATGGTAACCGCGGGAATATTATTAAAGTATTATTATTACATTACAAAGTGCCCACTATTATAAAATATGTACCCAAAAGACACTGAACTACGGATAAATTACAATTTCAACCTATTTAATAGTTCTAAAAGTAATAGATTAAGGTCTATTGAGTATGGCAATTATTCGTCATATACTAGGAAAGTCTGGCAGCTTGCCAGCGTGATCGTTAGAGCTATTGTAACTGCTTGGAGCTCCGTACATACCGACAGAAACAATTTAGCATTTTTGGACCTTACGGCTATTATAATAAGATCAAAAAGTTGTCCAACAGATCCGTGGTGGACCGTACAGCCGATAATGATCCAATAAATATGAAGCCTAAATGACTCGAAACACGAAAACAATTTGATCTAGAAGTCGAATCAGGTATGAGTCTGCACGTTTGAGATAATAAAATATATTCCTGGAAATAAGTGATCCCAGCGTTTAGTATACTTTGAAGTAAGCCTGAATTATTCATTCTTATCATATACATATGTAGTTATAATAAAGCAAGTTCGTAGAAAGCAATGATTTTTCGTATTACATCTCATATTGCTCGCAGCTGCGTAAAGAGCCGGTCTATATCTACATAATAATATGTACCACCGAGGAAATTGATTCCTAGGCAGTTGACAAACCAACTTCATTTGGTTGTATCATGTCAATTTAATGTTAATTGTGATCTGCCTAGGAATCAACTTCTCTGATAGTATAATTAGTATCAAATATATTATACATAAAATACTTCAGAATAAGTAAAAATCACCATATGTATCCGTACAAATTTAAAGGAGTCCCCTCGATTCCTCATGGATCCCATCATCAGATCACCACTTTTGTGAACATGGTACCAAATTCGGATTATACCCTATACGATTAACAAAAGAATTTTGAAAATCAGTCCACAAACAGCGAAGTTATGGTTGAACATACAAAAAATACGAACATATAACCTATCTCTTTTTGAAAGTTGTTTAAAAAATGCCGCAGATCCATCGTTTGCCAAACTCCATCGAAACCTGTCTGGACCGATTTTGTTAAAAACTTTTGAATCGTGTGTCGGATACACCGGAAAATAGTAGATTTGAGAATCGGCCTATTATTTTTCGTACCCGAAATACTGTCACGTTTGGTCTACTTTCAGATGTTTGCCGTAAGCGACTGAGACCAACAAAAAATCAAATAAAATGACACTTTATGACCTAGGCTATAGGTTTCATTTTGCTCTACGCCATTACAAAGGAGCGGCGCGGGCGGCGTGGGTCGCAAGACCAATGTCAGAAAATATGACAACTTCTCGCTCGGTCGGAAGATCCCTCAATAAGGGTCTCAAATAATTGCCCTCAACATTTATGGCAAATCAGTGTTTGCCGAATCAGTCTACATTATATTATAAACGATGCAAGAGGTACAGTCAACAACAATATTATATAGAGCACAATCCTTAGTATGGAGAACAACACCTTTATACGTGGCCACGTAGGAATGCTCCGGGGTATTCCCAGTTCCAACTAATTAGGTGCAGGTAATACAGATCTGACAAAGGACGATGCTCCTTTAAATAATTCATAAGTTTGTGGGAGTTGTGGAATATTGAGGAGACAACCTGCTCCAGACAACACGAGGCAATTTAGGGATCCGTAGCCATTGGTTTATTTACCTATATTTTATAGTTACATCATGTTTATCTATCTTTAGCCTACCGTGCAAACGATTAGTGTGAGTGATATTACTTATTAGGATGTATATGCGTAGCTATTATGCCAACAAAGTGCTACAAGTGCTACGAAAATCACGAAAAATGTTTCTTTTTGTAGTCCCCTCCTTTCCATTGTGGTGTCATTAAATAGATTATTAAAATATTAAAAGATTGATAAATATAATTTTTCTTTTTTATTATCTTCATTTACTACATCCGTTTATCCGAGATTTTTTAAAGACTAAAAGTCTAGAAAATTTTAAAATCAAATATGTACATCACTAGATGACGCCCGCAACTCCGTTGCGCCAAAATTCGACCGGCTACCGTACATTTTTCCAGGATAAAAAGTATCCTATGTCCTTTCCCTAGACTCAAAGTATTTCCACACCAAATTTCAATAAAATAAGTTTAGCGGTTTGGGCATGAAGAGGAAACAGACAGACACATTTTCGCATTTAAAATATTAGTTTGGATAAGCTCCGATGGCTTTATTAATTGATTAGAGATAGGTTCAAAAATAATGACAAACATGCCAGGATTACTACAGAACCATATTTACATACCCGACACACCCTTCACCGGTTTTCATTGTTCGATATTGACTAAAGCCCTTTAAAGCTCTTTACCATACTTCTTCGCTTGTATCAAATTTTTTTAGGATTAATTACACTTTTGAACCCAGCTGTTTAAATTCATAATTTGCGGCCACATGCACGGATTTTGGGAGCCAGAGTAGTTTTTAGTATGTTTTAATATCCTTTGTTCTGAAATTTTAGGTTCTCAAGTCTACAGCCGACAGAACTGAAAGTGGAATGATATCATAATCAAAATTGAAGATATGAGTGGATAAACCGGGTAAGTAACTTTGCATAAATTGAGGCTTTAGGACCGGGAAAATGATTTGATATCAAAAAAATGTGAATAGGCTTTAGCTGGTTTCTACTGGCCAGATGATGATGTAGGTGAGTTACATGGTTTATTCAAATTATAAGGGAAAAAATGAGTAAGTAATGAGTAAGAGTACTCTCATGTTGTAAAATGTTAGCTACCCGGTTCATCCACTCATGCTTTAATTGTAAACATTGTCACCCAACTTGGCAGAATGCCCATGTTACCTGCACTTCTTTGGAGGAATATTATTACTATTTCTTCTTCACGCTACAACTTCTAAAGGTATTTTGATCAAATTTGACGTGGTGGTAGTTTAGGCTTTAAATTTACATATAAGTACTTTTTATCCCGAAACAATAATGTTGCCTTGGGACAAAAACAAAATTGTAAAGCCGGAGCCGCAGATATACATTATTCCAATCACGGAATATAATATAACATATTATATATTCCGTGATTCCAATACAGTGATCCAATCCAGCGCTGGGTTTCTACTTGAATAATGTAAACGGACACTGGAATGCAATATTGCAAAAAAACGCGGGATTGAATCACTGGGGTTCGAATAATATAAACCGGCCATAAGTTGATAAAAATTGTACATAAGTAGACTGTGAAAATCACTATCCTTCCTTTCGATCTAGTCGTAGTCGGGTAAAAAGTATATAATATTATCTAGAGTCTAGATTCTAGACTGTGTATGTAACAAGAGTCAAGACGTTTGTGATTGTGTTGACTCAGGTCGGCGTAGCTTCAAACGATTTTCCGCGCGACGATACGCGTTATCAGAATTACACAAACATTGTATGAAAATGTCAATAATTTATTGTTGTGTGGAATATAAATCACACTGATCATCAGCTGTTACCACAGACATAGATCAAGATAGATACCGCACGTGTATGTACTTCGCGTGCCATATCGCGTTCCCAAACGACGAGCAATGCTATGCTATGTATAATATAATGCTATGTCTGTGGCTGTTACAATGTCTACAAACTTGTAGAAATATCATACACTTTTGTATCTAGAATGTGATGCTGAACCAATTTTGATGAAGGTTACTTTGAGTCCGACGAAAGCATATTATTACTTTGCTTTCTTATCCTGTACCCTGTATCCATACTTAATATTATAAATGCGAAAGTGTGTCTATCTGTCTGTCTGTTACCTCTTCACGCCCAAACCGCTGAACCGATTTTGCTGAAATTTAGTTTGTAGATACTTTGAGTCACGGGAAAGAACATAGGATACTTTTTATCCCAGAGAAAGGTCCAGTTTTCGCGCGATAAACTAATTTTGGCGCAACGGAGTTGCGGGCGTCATCTAGTATTATATAGATATAAGGGAAACAGCAATTGAAGTTTTTAATGAATGGAAAATACATTATGAGTATCTTCAGATACTCATAGTGTATTATTTAAACCTTAATTGTTGTGTTTCACCGTCATAACTCATAACATAAAAAATATAAGAAGATAAATGATTTATGGAACACTTTCAAACAGTGCTAGGGTCCCATAAAGCGCTGACTATCACAACCAGCCACGTTCATGGCCCTAACGAATAAACGTGCAATCGAAAAACGACAACTTGTCAGGAAGATAAAAAAAACGTTTGGAATCACATAACTTTAATTAAGTACATACTAAATAGACAAATATAATGTTTTTAGACGTTTCTTTTCTATTTCTATTTCTATTTCTTAGCATAATAAAATATAGCTTATAGCCTTCCTCGATAAATGGGCTATCTAACACTGAAAGAATTTTTCAAATCGGACCAGTAGTTCCTGAGATTAGCGCGTTCAAACAAACAAACAAACAAACTAACTAACAAACTCTTCTGCTTTATAATATTAGTATAGATTGAATAATATGCGACTTGTTAACACTATTATATCAATGCACGTTTATTCGTGTCAAAAATGAAGCTTAAACAAGTGTAGTGAAATGTTGCATGGTTATTCCACGTATATTTTTTTTCCCTGAGCCTTGCTCTGGTCATCTACACACTTATTCTTGTATATTTTGTTGGTTTTACATGTTTGTAAAGATAAAGGCCCGTATATTTCTGTTAACAAGATTGACTCATTCTTTATGTAATACGACTTTATTAGTGCATGGTATAAAATGTAAAGTGTAGCTCATATTTTTTTGTTGAAATAAAAATATTGTTGACCTATTGTTGTTGTTAATAAATATTGACCTCCCGCCACGTCTATGCGTGGACACACACATATAAAATAATAATAATAACATATTATAATAATATCTATTGACGCTTCACACCACGTCAGTCTGGCCTCGTGGTAAGTACCTGAAGGACTTGTGTTACAGGTACCAGACAACGGAAATATATTTATAACTTTTATACTATGTAACATATATTTAAGATTTTTATTATATTATACACATCCATGACCCAGGAACTTTGAAAACTTTTTGTTCCGTTGGCGGGATTCGAACCCGCGACCCCCGACTTGAGCTGCCAATGCGCTCACCACTGAGCCACAGAGGTCGTTAAAATGGAGTACAACCTTGCCTCTAGGTCTTTTAAGAGAGAGATGTCTCGGGCAAAGAAACAGCACGTCAATAGAATTGGAATTTGTTCCCTTCGGGAACCCGTGCATTCTGGTCTCTGGCCAAAGCAATTGAAGGGAATTTCTGCAAGCCATCCCTACCATCCCTACAAGTAGGAAATGGATCGTTGGTCCGCGACGCAAAAGACAAAGCCGATCTTCTGGGCAAGCTCTTTGCGTCAAACTCGACCCTAAATGACGGGGGATAAAAACCGCCGACCATACCACGATGCACGAGCATCATGTCGGATATTCGGTTTCATCAGCGCTCAGTGTGAATAGCCCTGCGTTCCCTTGATATCCAAAAGTCGAGTGGGCCTGACGAAATCCCTCCTATTGTGTTGAAAAAGTGTGCTCCAGAGTTGACTCCGGTCTTAACGCGTCTTTTTCGGTTCTCCTACTCTTCTGGCATTGTCCCGGCTTCTTGAAAGACAGCCTTGGTGTACCCGATCCCCAAAAAAGGTGACCGCTCAAGTCCTTCCAACTACAGACCAATCGCTATAACCTCCGTCTTCTCGAAGATAATGGAATCCATTATCAATAGACAGCTCTTTCGATACTTGGGCGGCCAGGGATTACTAAGCGACAAACAGTACGGGTTCCGAAAGGGTCGCTCGGCTGGTAATCTCTTGGCGTACCTAACTCATCGTTGGGCTCAGGCGATTGAGTCGAAGGCAGAGGCTTTGGCTGTTAATTTGGACATTGCGAAAGCCTTTGATTGGGTTTGGCATAAAGCGCTGCTATAAAAGCTTCCATCATATGGGCTCCCCGAGAATTTATGCAAATGGGTCACAAGTTTCTTAGCAGATGAATGACATGTTACAGACCAATGGCATTTATTGCTATGCGGATGATAGTACAGGTGATGCCCTATGTACCGGCTCCCTCCATATTTTTCGGCTAAATGTCATTGAGAGTCGAAACGAACTTGTGTCTAAAATAGAGAATTTACAGGAGAAAGTCTCTGAATGAGGTAGACGTTACTTAGTCCAATTCAACCCCGCCAAGTCACAAGTCTGCGCGTTCACCACTAAAAAGTCACCAATGGTCGTATATCCTCGTTTTCAGGGCACCTCTTTAACAATCTCCCAATCTGAAATACTTAGCGTAAACATATCGATCAAAGTCCAGTTCCGTTGTCATCTAGACGGTAAGGCCAAGTTAGCCTCGAAAAAGCTTGATGTTCTTAACAGAGCAAGACGGTATTTCAGTTTGGACCAACGCCTACAACTCTACAAGGCGCAGGTTCGGCCTCATATGGAATACTGTTCTCATCTCTAGGCAGGGGCGCCAAAATACCAACTACTCCCTTTGGATCGTATCCAACGAAGGGCCACTCGAATTGTTGACTGCCATAGTGTTTCAAACAGGCTGGACCCCTTGGAATTACGCCGAGATGTAGCTTCACTCTGCATCCTCTATCGGTTGTATCACGGGGAGTGCTCTGAGGAATTGTTTGGAATCATACCTCCTGCAACTTTTCGCCATCGTTCCACGCGAAAAATATACCATCCTCATCACCTTGATGAGTGGCAGTCTTCCACCGTGCGTTTTTCGCGTAACTTTCTGTAAAACTCTGGAATGAACAGTCACCAGCAGTATTTCCGGACCTATACGACCTGCAAGCCTTCAAGAAGAGAGCGTATTAGCGCCGGGTAAGGCCGGCAACGCACCAACTTCTGATGTTGCGAGTGTCCATGGGCGACGGTAGTTGCTTTCAATCAGGTGACCTTTGATCGTTTGTCCCCTTATCTTATAAGAAAAAAAAAAGAAGTAACTCGAATTCATGAGCGAATAATATAAGGGGTTAAACCTTTACAAAAGTAGAAAAAACAAGAGAAATTAGTAAAAGATAATAAAATAGCTGTAATTATTATATTCAAAGTTTTGCCGCCTGCAATGGGGCATTACTGATAAAAGTCGCTTGCATTTTTACACGAATAATTGTGCAAGAGTTATTGCCCAAAGGAAAGGACAGACACGAGCGGCCTTTGATCGTTTGTCCCCTTATCTTATAAGAAAAAAAAAAGAAGTAACTCGAATTCATGAGCGAATAATATAAGGGGTTAAACCTTTACAAAAGTAGAAAAAACAAGAGAAATTAGTAAAAGATAATAAAATAGCTGTAATTATTATATTCAAAGTTTTGCCGCCTGCAATGGGGCATTACTGATAAAAGTCGCTTGCATTTTTACACGAATAATTGTGCAAGAGTTATTGCCCAAAGGAAAGGACAGACACGAGCGGCAGATTGATTTAACACGTTTATTCTGGTGAACTCAAATACTTAAACAAATAATCTGCAATAAGCGCATGTTTTATTATTCATGTGATATATGTTTATATTTTTTCCGTACAATAAACGAATATTGTGCTATAAAATCGTTATTTTAAGTCTAAAAATATTCAAAATTGTATAGGTAGGCCATGCAAACGAAAAATACGAAAAAAAATTTGCACGTTTATTCGTTGGGGCCATCGATTTGTCCATTGTCTGTTGGTGCATAGTCCAAACCAGAAGACGAGTCACAAAACTCACCATATTTCCTAAAGCGAAACTATAAACTTTAGAGGTTCAAAGCATATTGTGGTCCCATCAATCCTCACCGTTTCGGACCTTAAGCGTTTAGTATCAATATAATGGATTATGATTTGATGTGAATGGCCCGGCATATCTAACATGTAATAGCTATATTTACACGACTTTAATGACCGTGAGCAGAGAAACTGCCCGTCTGAGGGACAAATGGTTAATGTTTGTGTACCTGTAATAGGTATATAGTGCCTTTATTATAGATATGCCCCCTTACTAATAAACGTTGTATAAGCTTTGAATAGTTATACAGTGTTTTGTTCCTGTCACACAAGTGACATTTTTAATTGGATTGAAGAAGACAAAACACTGTAAGTATAACTATTCAAAGCTTATACAGCGTTTATTAGTAAGGGGGATGGTGTATAATAAGACTGATCATAAATTGATTCATAGGCAGATAGCCTACGTTATTTGGTCGGTTTGGTCGTATCAATGTTAAACATTACCATTTTATTCTTTACATATTCCGACCAACTTACGTAGCCTGCCTTTTGCCTATGAACCAAATTCTCTGATAGTAGAGGAAAGTAACCAAATATGGGCTATTAAAAAATTAGCTACTTTTTGGCGTCGAAATAATCACGCATTTATTTTTAAAGCCTTTCTTTTTCTTGGGTTTCTTATATTTTATATTAATTATATATTTTATTTTCTTCTTATTTGGTCAGAGGCGAAGTTATAATCTAGGCTACAGCAGCTTTTATTGATTTATTAGATGTCTTTCTATAGGACCACAGACAGCCCATATTCGAATTTCCTACCAAAATCATCATGATCGTGTATTACAAATCATGTAAAGCAAGCAAGAAATCGACCGAAAATCATATTTTTTATGGTCTACAACAAAACACGCAGTTACAGTATTGACACCTAATTTTTATTAATTAAATAACTAATTGATTAGTACAATCGAAAGTTTTTCGACAGCAGTAATATTTATTAAGTATGGCCAAAACTGGCGACAGCTCGCGAGCTACTTACGAAAATGAGTGATTGCGGTGTTAATTCAGTTCAATTATTTCAGATTTTCATCCATAGTGTTAGTTTCAATAATATGTCCTTATTTTAGTGTTAGTAAAAATATAAAATAAATTGGAACTACATTACATATTAAAAAATTAAATATATGGGTGCCTTAGCGTAATTGCGAGTTGGGGTCATAGAAATCGTTTGGAATTTGCGGCGCATAAAACTTATCAAATATTTTTGAAAGGCTCTCTTATCTCAACTCTTCGCATTAAACTTAACGAAACAAAACATCAGATCTGAAACTAAATATTATTCGCATCACCTCCGCGACGGTAGCGAAACGGCGAAGCCATACATACATAATAATGTAGAATTTGTTGAAGTTAGGGTCAGTAGAGTTAGGCCGTGTAGATTCAGAAGCTTGGCTCTACATGAGATCTCATAATATATTTTTCACAGGGTAAACCTTATGTGGTCATCTCGGCAACATTTTACAAGAAATGTTTTTGGTGGTATACCTATGTTAGTCTATATCAGCATCTGAGCAAATGTGCCAAATTTCAAAAGTATTCAAAAGTATGTATGTTTTTATGTTTGTGTTCGCATATCTCTGGAACTACAAGTCCGATTTAAGTAATTCTTTTTTTGTTGTACTAGGTATTGTTCGACTTAGGGAATAGTGCAAGTTTCATCAAATTCGGTGTAGTAGTTTTTGAGATACGGAATTTTAATTCTCAATTAAGTATAATTTTGAAGTCGGTTTTATCTTTTTAAAATACTATTATAATTTCTATAGTGGATTTTTTAATTCGTCTTAATTTCAAAAGTTAGCTCAGCGCCATCTATTATCATGTTATATCATTATCTTAGTCCGTGACTTTGTGACGCAGGTACTACGAGCTGATAGGAAAGTTCAACGATGGATCAGTTTCACTTGTAAAAACTTAGGTGGCGCTTTTTATTTTTCTTGAGTCGTATAGATCTATGGCGAAACAACACGTACACTCACACACTCAATATCCATACTAATATATTATATTAGTGTACTAATACTAATATATATAAATAAATACGAAAAGTGTGTCTGTCTGTCTATTACGTCTTCACGCCCCAACCGCTGAACCGATTTTGCTGAGGCTTGGAGATACTTTGTGTCCCGGTAAAGGACATAGAATACTTTTTATCCCGGAAAAATGTACAGTTTCCGCGCGATAAACGAATTTTGGCGCAAAGAAGTTGCGGACGTCATCTAGTGTAGGGTATTTTGATGGCAAAATGATTTCACAAACTCACCTTTGTTTAGGCGTGAAGATCCGTATCACTACATATAAAACAGTCGCTTTTTCTGTCCCTATGCCCCTTTGTTTCCCTTTAATCTTTAAAACTACGCAACGGATTTTGATGCGGTTTTCTTTAATGCCGCAACCGCATATGCTTCTATCGTCACGAAGCTTCGTGCTATGAGACGATACCATTGGACGATACACGCAGATCGTCCAATGGTATCGTCTCAAGCACGAAGCACTACGCATGTGCGGCCGCAGCATAATAGATAGTGGTTGAAGAGGAAGGTTTATAAGTATAATAACATTCATTGAATAGTGGAGAAATACTGTTATTTTTGAGGTTTCTAATGTGATGTCGTAAATAATTACATTTTTTCCACTTACATTGTAAACGCAGGCTGAACCCTACGAGATTTATCAAAATAATGCACTAAGTATATTATTGTACACAATGAAAAGGTCTACAGAAAACTTCGCGATGATATATTATGTCTATCTCTTATGGATATCCCACAATAACATTTTTTTGTCATTTGCTTTTTACTACAAATAATGGCTAATTTTCGAAGCGATTTTAACCAATACGGCATTAATCCTTATTCAATTAAATACTTTAAATACATTGTTGATTTAATATAGATCTATCAATATGGCGGATGGCCCTTTACAGCATATGATTTAAATGAATATTTTCGAAGATATTACAGATTTAAAAATTGCGGGACGTAGCTTTTGCGGCGGTACCGGCCAATGCGGGCCGCGGGTAGTAATTAATACTAGAGATCGCCCAATGGTTGAAATTCGACCAATAATAATTTTAAATATATTTATTATATAACTCAAAGGTGACTGACTGACTGACATAGTGATCTATCAACGCACAGCCCAAACCAATGGACGGATCGGGCTGAAATTTGGCATGCAGGTAGATGTTATGATGTAGGCATCCGCTAAGAAAGGATTTTGATCAATTCTACCCCCAAGGGGATAAAATAGGGGATGAAAGTTTGTATGAAACTTTATCAATTTTAAACCGATCGATAGGGCTGAGACTTTGCATGCATCAAGCTACTATGACGTAGGCATCCCCTAAGAAAGGATTTTGATAAATTCCACCCCTAAGGGGATAAAATAGGGGATGAAAATTTGTATAAATCTTCTTAGATTTTCGACTGATTGAACTAAAATTAAAGATTGGAGCTACTATGATGAAGACGTTCGCTTAAATAGAGTCCCGTTTACACCCTCTGTATAAGGAACCACAAAAAGAGGAAAACTATCCAACTTTGTTATTATACTATGTTGACGCGGACGAGGTCGCGGGCAACAGCTAGTTTAAATTATAAGTTTGAACGTGTTTTGAACGCTAATATTTCGTAATGAATAATGATGTAGTCGTATATTCGTAAGGATAATATTTATTGAAGTTATACTTAAAACAAAGTAGACAACATGGTAACCGTTGTCGGTGTCACAGAACTCACAGATAATTAATGTAATAAAATCATAAAATATGTAACAGTGTTTGAGATTCAATAAAAAAAATCTATTCATTGTCAATTTGATCGCAGACGTCAACCATAAACCATTTAGGGTAAAATCCGTGCTTGTTATTTAAAAAGATGGTAACACTACCGCACATTGTAGTGTGTGTAATGATTAATTTATGAAAAATATGAAATGAAAGTATACTTTAGTGTGCACAGTCAATTACATGAAATACAAAGTTTAAAAAAAATATATAAATATTAAGAAGAAAGCACACAAAGACGGCCTTATTACTTAGCAGCAATCTCTTCCAGGCAACCTTTGAGCGAGAGGATTAGATTGCTGGATTTGGGTATAGTGCTAAAAGTATATTATTGAAATGCTGAGATATGAAGAGTATATAAAAAAAATAAACAATACATAAACAATATCATAAATATAATTATAAATAAATACATAGATACATATAATTGTACATACATATATTATGCTAACATATATACGATTAAATTTGACACGTCAAACTAAGATAATAGTCTAAGAAGACTTAAAAATGTTTAATATTTTGGCTTGTCTAATTCGTGTAGGTAGAGAGTTCCAGAGAAGAATGGACTGGACGGAATAGGACGAGTGGAAAAATTTTGTGCGGTGAGTTGGGATATCCAGTAAGAGATTGGTCGACGACCTCAGCTCTTGCCTGTCGGAAGGGCGATATCTGAAGGATTTTTTAAGGTATTGAGGACTGTCGGGATCAAAAAGGATGGTGTGAAGGAGTGAAAATACGCGAGCATTGCGACGGTAATGTATCGGCAGCCACTTAAGCTTATTGCGAAATACTGAAACGTGATCAAATTTGCGTAATCCAAAGATGAACCTTAGAGACAAGTTTTGAAGGCGCTCAAGTTTGACGAGCTTGTCCTCGGGTTGATGAAGCTGACATCAGCGTAATCTAGAAGTGACAAGAACAGTGACTCAGCTAGGGCTACTTTTGTGGGAATTGGCAAAACATATCTCAGCCTTTTTAGAGTGTGCCACGCGGAATATACCTTTCTACTTACCTCCTTCAGGTGTTGAGACCGAGACAGGTGTTCACCAAAAATGTATGAAAAAAGCATAATTTTAAAACAATATTGGCCTTCTCCATATAAATTATCTCTGTGCGAAATTTCATGCTCCTACGTTTTCGCATTTTGCGTAAAAACGGGTCCAAAGTTTTTCGCTCGCGTATTAATATAATAATATAATATATCAAAACTACTGAATCGATTTAAATCATTTTTTCAGTGAGTGATATAGGCTATACAGGGTGCAATTAAACTTTCCTGCCAAATTTTGATAGATTGATCCTTGTTAAAAATAAAAATACACGTATTTTTTTCTTTTATAATCACTCAGTACTAAAATGTTGAGAAATAGCTTCCGAAAGTTATCCTAAAAAACACTACAATTAATGGACACGACGCGTCGCCCCGCGTCACCCCCGCTCATACCCACCGCCGCGAGTGACCGTTCTGCAACAATTTTAAATGGAATAAAATATGTCAATTAAAAAAAACACCCAATTTTTTTGGTTAAATGGACTCTCCTAATGATACCTAAGCCCTGGAAAAATTTGGCAGGAAGGTTTAATTGCACCCTGTATATTTTATACCCGTGAGAAGCCGGGGCGGGTCGCTAGTTTAGAATAAAATATATTTTGTGGGTACGCTGTAGTTAGCTTCAAACCATAAGGGAACATACCCATACTACGTGACCTATCCCCTCCCTCCCCCCTCCCTTGGTAACCACGCGTAGTATTATGCCAAGTTCAAGTATCTCTAATATTTTTCAGAATAAAAAATAGCCTATGTCCATCACACAGGATGTAGCTTTCCGTGAGTGAAAGAATTTTTAAAATCAGTTCAGTAGTTTAAAGTTTTTGAGCCTAACAATGTATGTTTGTATGTAATGCCAAAAAACACAATTTTTCCTATATAACGGAACGGAGCCCTTCGTGCGCGAGTCCGATTAGTACTTGGCCGATTTTTCTTAGTCGCGATCTGACCAAGGTCTTCAATTTTTAACAATGTCAGACGCTCTAGCTTTTTCAGATTTTTTATGTGCTCATTTTTAATGGCATAAAAATTATTCATTAATGTTTTTTTCAGTATGACTTGCACTGACAAGGAACCCTTGTAACATTTTATAAAAGCTTTGTACAGCCGATCGTACAGTGATATTATTGTATAGCATGAGCTTTCTTCGACTTGCATGACAACTTCACCAAACTAAAAACTGCCTGACAAACTTGACAGCCCTGGCAGATTGAAGCGAGACAGGCAGACAGTTATTGTACTATGAACGCTAAGCGCAATGCAAAATGTTGAAATTAGGTTGTTTTACAGAATAGTAGGTAAATATCTCGGCGATTTCGGGCCGTTTGTATGGAAGTGAGACAGGCCTGATTTCGCTCTATACCGGTACGGAACCCTTCGTGCGCGACTCGCACTTGGCCGATTTTTTTCATACTTGAACAAAATCATATTATACCAGACATTTAAGTTGCCTACACCGAAGGTCTAAACTCTAAGCTATTTTTTAAGCACTCACGAACTAAAATAAACCACCGAACCCTAAAAAAGCCGAGGTCCTTTTCACGTATTCGGTTCCAAGTCGGGGGTCATTAAAATATAAAGACAAACAAGTATCGAATACGCTTCAGTTTAATTGGCTGGCCATTAAATCGATTATTCAAATTATAAAACGCAATAAGTGTATAAGTGCTCCTCAAGCATCAATCACGGGGCTTTGTGTGAGCCGCGGTGGGCGATAAGGGTCCGCACACACTACTCTCCTGCATTGACAATGAACGTATACGAAAAATATCTTAGAACACTTAAATCATATTGTACTCTACAAAGTAGACGTACGGCGAAGTAACGTGACTTAAATCATATTGTACTCTACAAAAATATAATAAGTTAATATAATTTCAATTAAACATTTAACATAAAGTTTTATAACTAATTGTTTCTGCACTCTTGTTAAATCAATATGGATTACATGAATCATTATTGCACGCTCGCAAATCGCAATCTCTTGAATTAGTCCATCATAAGCCAACGCGACGTTAAGAAGCTGCATTTGAATATCCTGTTTATAGACAACAGGATCTCTCTCTCTATCTTTCTCTCTCTCGTTATAAAGAGAAAATTTTCGTTTATTTGTTTGCATTAAATAGGCTCTAAAACGACCGGGCCTATTTTGATGAAATTTGGCATAGACATTAAAAATACCACGAGGCATAGGATACTTTCATCGCGGAAAAATGTAAGATAACCGCAGGGTACTTTTTCAATACAACCGAAGCCGCGCGCAACATCTAGTCGTAAGAATAAAATAGACAAAAGTGTATAGGTGTCCTTAGTTAAATATTTATTCAGCATACGCCTTACAATGGCAGCGTATTTCAAATCGTGCGTCTGCCCAAAGCGCTGCGCTTATTATTCGGCCTTATTGTGGACCTCACATTAAGCTTTATAAATATTAATTTTAACCTTAAAGCGCACGCGAGTATACACGACTGTGAAAACCGATTTATAGCGTACTTACTGTTGGATAGAGGCATTATGTTTACTGCTTACACTGATGCTGCTGCATAACGTAGCCTGGTACAATATAGAGTAGAAAAATTTTAAAAATTTCGAATTAGTTTCAAAATTTGCCTTAGCAAAGCTAATTATTTAAAAAAAAGGGACGGCAACGACCGCAGACAGCAGTTTGTCGACAGCATATGAAATAGATACTGTATTTAGCATAACTATTAACTTTCTTCTTTCAAAACAAACCTTTATTACTTTTTGGAATTATTATGAATTAACTCCGCGAGTAAACAACTTCGATTATACAGAACTCTTCTTATTATTCTTATTATTTCAAACACAACCCTAAGTAAAAACTAGTTTGTACCTTCTCGGAGATCTACATAATTCGACCTTTATGCCCTGGCCGCTGGCGTGACGGGACTGTTTAAATAGCTGACATTCCTCACATCATCATTCCCTCAAAAGCTGGTATTATGCAAGTATAATTGCGCAGGTTTTTACTCCCTTATGCTAGGAAGTTCAATAGCCCTATAACCGGAAAGGGAACCTAGGTCTTATCGGAACATCTGAGCTAGTCTAACTAGTTGGCGCATGCGTTTTTACCTCTGGCAAGTCTAATCCTATTGAGACACGTTTCGCTGGCGATATATTTTTGCATTGACTGCATTGAATGTGAGGTTGTTTTTTAGTTTAGAGTGTATCTTTGTAACATTTCAATTCTATACTGAATATTGCTCGGTTTGAAAATGTTAGTTTTATGTTTAATACAATGTATAAAACCTTAGTCTCATAACCAGATACAGTTATTAAATGTATAGTATGTGGATAAATAAAAATACTTATGTATCTACTGCTCCTTATAAATGAAAACTTTATAGTTTTCATTTATAAGGACCTACTCCTAAAAAGACTCGGCTCACGGCTGGCAGATATCTACAGGGTTAGGAGGAAAGTGCAAAGCTGTTTTTAAGTATCTACGTTAAATGTTCAAGAAGAAAAGCTCTTTAATATAATTTAAGTTTGATCTAAACTATGGTATCCTTTAACAAAGTACTCCTGCGTTTTTGACTCACGAGGGTTCATCCATAAACTATGTTACACCTAAAGGGCGTAACATACTTAAGGCTGCCTTCACATTATGTCGCGGCTGCGGCGGTACCTACGACATAATGTGAAGGCAGTCGAAGGGGAGGGGCGTCGAAGACGTGTGGCATGATGTGACATGGATGGGTCTAAAAATCATGAAAATCATGTGACGTACTTTATGGATGGTCCCAAAGCTATGATCACCGTTTTCCATTAGTGCGGCAGAAGTACCCACCACCTCGAACAATAAGGCGCGGGCCTCAGGGCGTCGATCACGCGGTGATAGCGGCCGGACCACCGCTGCCGCGTCCCGTAGATACCTATCTTACTTGTGTTCGCAATCTTAATTGATTGCGTTAAATCTTCATATGCTGGCCACACACGTTCGAACTTCTGTACTTGTAAGTAAGCTGAGCCCTAAAGCGCTTTGTAATCATTTGCGTCAATCCATCGTTATTCGTAAGTGAACAGTTATAAACTGGTATCTAAGAAAGCAAACAACTTATACGCAACTTTTATAAACTGGGGGTTCCCAGATCGTACTAGGTGATTTGCGAATTGCGGAGGGTCGAAAACTGTCGCAAACTCTTAAGAACCCAAACCTTAACATAATATAAAAAGATGAGTACCTGAAGTCCAAAAGGGGAATTATTAAGGCTCTGTGCATCTTTATTTTGTAAAATACATAGGTACATAGGTGGTACTAACCTAGTTTAATTATATTCCTAAGTAACTCTTAATAGCATTTATAAGTAATAACTTATTAAGTATGATGCATAGTCGTTAATTTTAAAACTATTTCATAGTTGACAGCAATCGGTGAATATTAAGATCCGCGGACTTAATAAATAATAATTGGTCATTGCCCTACCGATTCACTTAAAGTTATAGACTATAAACCTACTCCAACGTTATAACTTATGAGTATATACCAGAATGAACAAGTTACAAGCTACTACAAATATCAACCACACTAAGAAGGTAAGTTCACATCTCACTATGGAAGTGTGAATAAAAACATATCTGGAGTAAAGTGTTATCTCCAGTGTATCGTGTCGGGAAACAATCATGTGCGAACCGCAGCCACTGTGCTAGAAAGTGCCCTATTCAAACGTCCAATCTGATAAATTGTTCTGAATTTGCATATAAAAGAGTAAAAGTAGTCAAACGCCAAGAATGGAGTTGTTTTATGGAAGCGACCTTTATTGCTTTGAAATTGGATAGGAATTCCGCGCACAACAATACAGATTTTAATTAAGCGATTCCTGGGCGTGCTTCCCTGTATGGTGCTTTATGTAAAGTTGGTAGCCGAAGATACTGTATTTACATTTTAAGATGGGCTTCAAAATATAAGAAAATATAAGGGAGCAATGGCGAAAGCTAGTTCTTCTTACCCTCTGAAAAACGAAAGCATTTTACCTATAGGCCCTGCATAAAACCAGAAAACGGTATTTCAGGAACATCCTAGTACACATTATATAGAATTTGTGTTATATTTTATAATCTGACGTCGGTAAACTATGTTTTATTAAGACCCTAAGTTCTGATGGTGCTCCCATTATCGTTGCTAATGCTCTCTTGATGTATGTATTTAATGTTTAAGTTAATATCTATAATATAATTTGTTATAAACATTATAGGGGATCAAAAATTATCCGTATTTTTTAACAGAAGAAAAAATCAGAGGAAACTATTTCATCGTAACAGTCAGCTTTGGTTTTAAAAATATTATGTTCTGCTCATCCCGTCCATCATTCTTTCAAACTACTTCTGGTAAAGCGCATAACGGCTTCAAGCGAAACCCGGTCGCTTTTTTCAAGTGGCTAGACAAATAACAATTCCAGTGGAGTACCAAATAAAGCTCGGCTGTTGACACTATCTTATCCGTCCATCCATCGCGACCGTTTCGTCGGCTGCCATCGCGATTGTGGAAATGTAAATATAGTACTCGTTTCGAATATTATAATACAGTTGAAGTGCGCTCTGATACTTTCAATGCGTAGATATGAGACCCATAATATTATTATAGAGCTTTTATGTACCTATACTAAGATAAATAGAGGATATGTTTTCATTTTTGTTTGATCACGCAAAAAGATACTGGGCCGACATTAATATTTTTTTAACGATGAGAATGCTCTATTATTGTTATTGCTGTTAAATTGGTTTTCATTTTAAATGCTTAACGAAGTGGGTATACTTACGTTAGGTATAATTATTATAATGCCAATGGTTTCTCTCTTTAAAAATTCAAAATATATATCTTTTGATTTCTTTTTGTCTAGCCCGTATTATAAATTAGCAACCCTTTTATCACCATCATCTTATGAATCAAACCTACAATCATGGTGGGTTTTATCGTAACCGCGCGAGTGGTTGCAAAAACTCCACCGCGCTTCAAGACTCGCCACTCGCCCTGTTTTTGTCCCTTCGTCGTTTACTTACAAATTACATTTATGAAACTCATTACAATCATTCATCAATCAACTTTTTCTTATCATTTACATTACGCTTTTTACACCCTCGCTATTTTTACTAAAGTAACTTTTATTTTAGAAATAACTGAATTGAGGAAAGATCGTTTTTTTCTAGATAAATATAAGGTAGCTTTAACAGCATTAATCTGCCACATGTGCATAAATTATTATGAATGAGATTGCGACATTGAAAATGATTACTATTTAGTAATCCGTGAAAATGACATAAGTCCTAACTTCTAGTGAAGATCGTCAATGAAACTTAAAGGTACTTACAACAAAATGTCTGCATCGACGCGTAACATTTTTGCATCTCGGCATAGGACACGGGATCCCATCTTGATATTAGCACATCTTTAAGATCGTAACGACTATATTAGGTGTATTGAATACAGATAACACAATTCCCAGCCTTATTCCTTTTTAAACAACTTAGAAGCCTGCGTGTGAAAATACTGTTTATGGTTCTTGCATTAAAGTGTGTCGTTGTAAAAGGTCCCGTGTTCGACAAATAACTTTATTTTGAGTCAAGTTTTAAAAAAGCGTTTGCCTGGGAAGTATGCAACTAACAGTAATTCTACGTTTACTGTTAGTTTATTTTTTCCCAAATGACGCCCAACATTTCACTATTTTTGAAGTTTTTTTCGTAAAAAAAATACAAAATTATAATATGAATACAACTTATAAACTGTAAGCTCAGTTCACATCACGACACACGACCCATAATTGCATTATTGGATAGCTATTAAAATTTGAACTTTTTACCATACCAAAATAAGAAACTAAAAAAACCCCCGCCAAAAACCTTTAAAAAGTAATGAAATAATATTTACTTTAAGTTCAAATAATTCCTAAGTGTAAAGTAATATTTTAGTCCATAATTGTTGTTACGATGTGTCGGGGGACCGCCAAGTAAACTACAACCTACAACCGTCAAGACGCTGAATATCACGATTCGGTTTGCTGTGAACTGATCCTTAAAGTATAATAGGTATAATATATAATAGGTATATAATAATAAAGTATAATAAAAAAACTAGATCAAAATCGGTCCACCCGTTTGGATGCTACGATGCCACGGACAGATAAACACACAGACAGACAGACACGTCAAACTTATTTATTTAATTCAGGCAGCTTGGCCCATATTATAAATACCTTATAACTAACATACATACAATTATACTAAAAAACTAACACTAACACTAAACACGTATTGTCTGCGACGTGGGGCGCGACGTGTTCGGTAGTAGTCCTCGGAACCTCCTGTAGACGACTCCAATCGGCCAGAACTCCTCCTTCTCGAAGGTCGGTAGATGGTGCGTCGGAACTCTCACCACAAAGGAGCTAAAATTCACTCTGTGGCGGGACTCCAAGCGCTCGACCTCAAGACGAAGTGGGTCTTGCTCCTGATGTAGTCCACGACCTGCTCGACCGTCGTGGACCAGTGCAGCTTGGACACGTACAGCGGCGTCGCGGGAGTCTCACGCCGCAACAGCTGCTCGGGTCCTTCGGGTGCGGTGCCGCGATGGTTGCGGACGACGGGTTTCTTCTTCTTCCTCTCGACTTTTATAAGCCCGTCATCATCGCACTTTCAGTCCTTTTCGGAGAGAGGACACTCCTTTGAAGGGGCCTCCTTTTTCCCTTTGTTTTTGGAACGCGGGGGAGGAGGCGGGGGGCAAGCGGCGACACTTGCGTAGTTCGGCCGCGGCGGCTCCGTTGGAGGCGGGGAGCGGGTGGCGGGGGCGGCGGCGGCGGCGATGAAGTGCGCGTGCGTTGACCCGTCTGAAAGTGCTGACGGGCTGAACGTGATCGCCTGCGCACCTCGACGGCGGGTGACGTTGGCGGCATCAGATGACCTACATTTTGAATTACCACTCTTTAATTGTGATAATTCATTACGTAGATCGTTGATTGTAGACTCTGATGCCTGCAGTCTACCTCGAACTTCGGCCAACTCTTCTTTCAGGAATCTGATGTCCTTTAAGAGGGTGACGACGTCGACGTGGTCCAGCGTCACGGGCGGCAGCTTGTGCAGTTTTTTCGCCACAAAAGCCGGCACCTCATCCGGATCCGTCTGCTTCAGCAGGGAGATGATGTCCTGCACGCTTCTTTCTGTTCCATCCCTCCGTCGCGATGGCATATTTGCTTCCCCTGGCAAATCTCCTCGCTGGTGAGAAGGACTTGCAGATCTGCAGTATGCTCACCTCGTCCATTGTGTCAATGGCGTGCTGGATAAACGCCAGCAACTCATTCGCCACGAGCGCCATGGTGACGTGCAGCGGCAATCAGCCGCGCGATTCGCGAAAATATTAATTAATAATTATAACACCCCTCTTTTTTGTCGGGGGTCAAAATGTGATTTTTTTATTATTTTTATTTAATAATATCCTAAAAGCAACGCCGCGCTGCGTATCGTTGTCTTGTCTTGCCTCCGTATGATTAACCCTAGGTCACACACAAGTCCCACATTTGTATTCTTTTAATGGAGTGTGTCAACTGCTTAATGCCGAATACGTGCGTCTCGTAGCGGCACAAACAGCTATAACGTTCACACGCTCGAGTTACCTCGTAACTATCACAAATAACCACCTCCAGCAACAATGAGACAATGTTGACATACTGCCACTATGTTTACTTGCGGAAAATTGAAACAATGTAATATCATACAGTATAGCAACAGTATAGTACATGCATATCTGTACCTTTTATTTTCTGATACATAAAATTCTCGTCTCACGGTATTTGATTGATTGTGTTGAAATTTTGTGTGTATTTTGTTGGTCTGAGAATCGGCCATCATCTTTATTTCGTATGAAAATTCGTTTCTTCGGTTATCCGAAAAACATTGTAGCCAACTCTACTAAAACGCAATATTTCGAAAGAAACGTAATCGAAGTTTCTGAGATCGTCGAAATCTCCTCCGGAAGATCTTCCTCTAAGACTCCACATCTTTACCTGTTCATTTTGACATCAATACTGATAGCCTGGTTCCGATGCTGTGGACGCATAATAAAAAACACAACTAAATCTCCCATATTCTTCGTAAGTTCCACAAAAGCCAGGCAGTTACTGTAACAATGTCATTAAACGATTAATACACTTAATAGTGGCACTCCCCGAGCACACGTTATAGATGGCGGCAGTTACGACGCTAAACACCACAATTAATACTCGCCGCTCCTCGATAAACACCTGGGACGATTTTGTCAGTTATATATTGTGACTGATGTTATCTGATTGATTGATTTTGCAGACCTGCAAGGATGGCTATGCGAAATAGCTGTCAAGTAAATGACTTCAGCTATAAGTCATGACGAGGCTACATGCAAAATTAATACAGTTTAATGAATATTATGGCAGGGGATGGTACTCACTATCCCTTAGAAAATAGAACTAACGTCTAACACTGCCATCTTATAAAGAGTAACTTAATATACTTTTATACTCATTAAACAGCTGTTTCTTGAGTGACCCTGGCTGAAAATAAAACTAACACTTCCATCTTATAAACATAAAGGGCAACCTTGTGTTAGTTCTATTTTCAGCCAGAAACTAAAATAGTTTTGTAAGAAAAAACCTGTAATGGTGTAAAATTCTCATCCTTAAAATATGTGACTTTAATGTTTATAATAGACTAACTGAAAAAGCTTAATTAACAAAAGCTCTCTTTCTTAAGCTCGGATTTAATCCAAAAAAAAATTAATTTAAATTTTTGATTTCCAGTGTTATAAATTACAAATAAATCAAAAGCTTCCTTTTAAAAACTTTAAAGGATAAAAAAATACAAACTTCAAACGATCCAAAAGAAAGAGCTTATCAATGACGCGTACTTTTAAATTCCACGGTAAAAGCACGACATACCTCGCGCACTCCCCAATGCCCTATAAAGTATGAAACAAAAGTGATGCCATAAAAAACCCCTTAACCTTTTCACGCTTATCTCACGAGATATGGCAACACCGAAAGTATATGTGCTATTGCAATTAGTACTTAAATTACGGTTTGTTGTGTATAAGGAAATACGGGTTGAAGGAAATACATGTTGTGCATAAGCAAATTTTAATAAGAAGACATTATTCTATGATTGACATCATACTTCATAGGTAATATTTTAGATTACTAACTAAGGAGTTCCTATTACAACATGCCCCCATAATCTAAACATATTACATTAAAATAAGTAACATTCATAGAAAAATAAACTAAAAGTTTAAATTGACAACCCTAGAAAAATTAAAATATCTATAAAATTTTAGGTTATCAACCCTAAACCTTTAACACATCTTAAATGCGATGTACGCCTTAAAACTTTCGTAAAGACATCTGCTATAAGATTTTCTGACGGAATAAAATTTAAAGAAATAATATTTTCGGCAACTTTCTCTCTTACGAAATGGAATTTCGTATCAATGTGCTTACTCCGTCCGTGGTGGATTGGATTATGTGCTAACTTTTGTGCACTCTGACTGTCACCAAAAAGAGAAACAGTATCTATCCTTCCACTTACCTCATAAATAAAGCGTCTAAGAAACACAGCTTCTTTAGCAGCAGAGCACAAAGCCATGTATTCCGCTTCTGTAGAAGACAACGCAACCGTCGGTTGCTTCTTTGCCTCCCAGGATACAGGACCACCACCTAATATAAATACACATCCTGTATAAGAACGACGATCGTTAGGATCATTCGCCCAGTCTGCATCTACAAATCCAGACAAATACTCACCAGTTTTTCGGTATGTAATGCCGTAGTCTATTGTACCTTTCAGATACTTTAAAACCCTTTTACTGGCTTCCCAGTGTGACTTTCCTGGATTCGCATTAAATTGGATTAGATAGCTCATAGCATACGATATGTCTGGTCGTGTATTTATAGCAATGTACATTAGAGAACCTATTAATGCTTGATACGACCGACAATCTTCAAATGGTTCCGTTTCGTTCAAACTCAACTTTTCTACAGCTAAAGGAGTACTAGCGACTTTACCTTCACACAAGTTATACTTCTCTAGCAACGAATTAATCATTGTCTTTTGATTTACACGAATAACACCATTTTTCTTAGAGATATTTAAGCCGAGGTAAAAATTCAATTCACCTAGACTTTTAAGGGAAAAATATTTATCCAAGTCCGATTTGACAATGTCAAAATGACTCTTGTCTTTGTACAGAACTATAATGTCATCAACGTACACGGCCAGTATGACAACCTCATTAGCAAACTTTTTGGTGAACACACACGGCTCCGAAGGAGTTTGTATAAAGTTCAAAGAAACTAAGGTGTCCTTTAATTTTTTGTTCCAAGCCCTTGGCGCTTGCTTCAGACCATAAAGTGACTTCTTTAAAAGACAAACTTTGTTATTTTCTCCTTTTTTAATGAAACCTTGAGGCTGTTCCATATAAACCTCCTCTTCAAGATCTCCGTAAAGAAATGCAGTATCCACATCGAGATGTTGCATGCTCAGGTCCATCTTCGCCGCCAAAGCCAAAAGGGTACGAAAGGAAGAATTCCGTACAACCGGGGCAAACGTTTCGTTATAATCAATCCCCGCTTGTTGTGCGTAACCTTTTGCGACAAGACGAGCCTTGTATTTCTTTACATTGCCATAGGCATCCTTTTTGAGTTTAAATACCCATTTACATGGAACTATTTTCTTTTCAGGTCTATCGACCAAAGTCCATGTTTTACGTAACTGTAGAGATTTAAATTCATCCTCCATAGCGGAACGCCATTTGCAGCTATCTACAGAATCAATAGCTTCTTGATAGCTCTTAGGTTCGTCCGATATACTATCAACTGAGTTAGTTAACCAAGACATGAAGTCAAAACCAAAAAACTTAGTTTTCTTACGTACACGTTCCGGGTAACGCCTGTCTATCTGTGCTGGTCCGTCCTCAGGAACAACAGCAACAACTGCTTCTGATTCCGATACATCTGATTCATTATGGACAAGTACATCCTCGTGAATAGTAGCTGGAACATCAGGAATATTAACATCAATTGCTTCTGGTTCAGCTACATCAGTTTCACTATACACAGGCATATCATTATAATTCATAGCAGTAGAACTTTCAAGTTCTATATCTGGTACAATCACCCCTTTAAAACTACTGTCTAAACTATGTACAGGCGAAAAATCTACAGATTTATTAGTCTTCAACCCAGTGAAGCAATCTTCAAAAAATACTACATCTCTAGATTTTACTAATCTTCTAGGATTCGCAGCGTCACGCAGAAAATAGGAATGAGGATCATTTGAATATCCTACAAATATATGTTCACTAGCTTTACTATCTAACTTACTTCTATGACAGGATGGAATATTTACAAGTGCTCTACAACCGAAAACCTTCAAATGACTCAAGTTAGGCTTAGTATTAAACCACCTTTGATAAGGCGTGCCACAACTCAAAGCTCTGTGAGGGCTTCTATTCTTAAGATAAACAGCTACATTAAACGCGTCTTCCCAATAAGATTTCGGAAGTGAACTCTCAGCCAACATTGAACGTGCTTTTTCCACAATAGACCTATTTGTGCGTTCTGCAACGCCATTTTGCTGTGGACTATATGGCACAGTTGTCTGATGAATTATACCCTTTGCCGTTAAATGTTCCAGAAAGTCTTTATTTACATATTCTGTCCCATTATCAGTTCTTAAAACTTTGATTTGAGCACCTGTCTGCCTTTCAACCAGTGATTGAAACGAGCAGAACTTATCCTTAACCTCAGTCTTCGAAGAGATAAAATAAGGAAAAATCATACGAGAATAATCATCAATGAATAATAATACGTATTTATTACCTTGAAATGATGTTGCACTCATGGGTCCACAAATGTCCGAGTGAACCAACTCCAAAATCTTTGTACCTTTTTCGTAAGGAACTTGCTTAAAAGGTTTACGGGCTTGCTTACCTTCTACACAAGCAATACAGCTTGTCTTATCGACAATAGTATAGTCGATACCGACGTTGCTATTCTTCAACTGGTTCATACCTATACGACACAAATGACCTAGCCTCCTATGCCATAATAGAAATTTAGAAGTCGAGTCAGAGTGCACATCATAGGCATTATGAGGTTTATTAACTGTACAGTCTAATTTGTACAAACCATCACAAACTGAACCATGTAAAAGAGATTTGCCTGTGTAAGAAAAAGTTTTAGCATTAAAAAAGTTACACCCATTGTTATCAAACAAAACAGTAAAACCTTTATCTACTATCTTTTTAACAGAAAGCAAGTTAACACTTAACTTAGGTATATATGTGACATCATTTATACTATTTATAATATTAGATTTAGTATTAATATTAACATTACCAATAGCTTGACATTGGATCTCATCTCCATTAGCAACAGTAACTTTACCGAAATTCACGTTTTTTACGTCAGATAGCCAGTCCAACCTCGAAGTTAAATGTGTTGACGCACCAGAGTCAATAAACCAAACATCTTTCTTGTTTTCAGAGACAGCCAGGGCCGTAAGAGCAGTATTTTCTTTGCCTTTTTCTTTTTTCTTACGAAGTGGACACTCTGGTCTCTTATGTCCAGGCTCTTTGCAGTCATAGCATACTATATAAGGCTTCCTTTTCGTAAATGCCTTTCGAAATTTACTTGCCTTTAAAGCAGCTTCTGGCTCTTCACTGCGTGACATTTCGTTTAAAAGTTTAGTTTTAACCAAATCAGTGGTTATCTCGATGTTGCTATTTTCGAGACCCATAATCATCGGATTATACTTTTCTGTGAGTCCGCCTAATAATATAGCTGCTACTGAAGCATCTTCAATCTTTTTGCCAATATCATTCAGGTCTTGTACAGTACTCATTATACCATTAATATATGTTTCCATATTATCGTAATCAGAGAGACTCATTCTGTATAATCTTCGTTCTAGAGCAAGTCTCCGTCCCATTCCTCGGTCTTCATATGCGTTTTTGAGGGAATCCCAAGCCTCTTTTGCACTTTGGCAAGTTCGGACATGTGTGATGGCCGGACCATCTAAACTAAGGCATATTTTTGCCAACGCCTTCTGATCACAACGTTTTTTAGTTGTTTCGGGAGTTGTATCTCCTTCCGGATACCCTATTATTGTCTCCCACAGGTCCTCGTGCACAAGGTAATTCCTCATTTTAAACTTCCATGCCGTGTAGCCCTCGCGGCCACACAATTGAATGCATATACTAGGTAAAGTAGTACCTGAGGATCTTCTGATTGCACCATCTCCACTAGAGCTTGCCATTTCAACACATTCCCTTTAATATACTAATCTATTATTAAACCTACAGCTTCGTGCTGATAACGTGTTGTGTATAAGGAAATACGGGTTGAAGGAAATACATGTTGTGCATAAGCAAATTTTAATAAGAAGACATTATTCTATGATTGACATCATACTTCATAGGTAATATTTTAGATTACTAACTAAGGAGTTCCTATTACAACACGGTTTCATATAGAAAATAGTATTATAAATCCTGCAAGTTGACAGTGACGCACCGTGCTAAGTGAAAGATTTCAACGCGCGCTACACGCTACGGCATACGACATATTATCGAGTTGTAATATCGGTTGTTTGGGAAGTCAAGATAATAGTTAATACTCGACTTGTAAAGGTTTGGTTTGGGATTTCAAGTTCATACTTGACAGCCTGGCTCAAGGTAGGATTGCTTTTTTTTTTTCTTTCTGAAATCAAAGAAGAAATTGCTAACCATAAGGTACGTCAAGCACTTTGCAAATTTGTATTTTCGCACAGGGTAATCAGGATAAATATTAAAGTATAGTTGTACGAAAAGAAGCGAATAGCTTCCGTGGATGTTCATCGAAACACCACTTAATCAGCGCAGCCCAAGAGGCCGGGTGCGCGCGGCAAGACCAAAGAATTTAAGTAAGTGATTCCCCGAAAATCTCGTTTCTTTCTCTCCAAATATCAGGCTGCGACGAATCTTAACGTAATCCTGCAGGTCGGATGGTGTAGTGGGCCTCGCAGGCAGGTCGTATAGCAGTCAGGTCGCCGGAACAAAGGGCGGTAATATAGGGCCGCATATCGGCCGGACCACGCAAATTGGTTTATTGAGATTGCAACCGAGACGCGGATTACAAATGATACACTCCACTTGAGTTAAGTAGGCACTTTCACTTTTTTCAAGATAAATACGACGCATTAGTAGGTAATGAAATGAATATTGGAAATTAATTCGCGATTAATTGTAATGTTCATGTTATCGTGATATACCATTTAAACAATAATAAAACACAATTTTCCGTGCACTTTTTCTACTATATTAAGAAATTATTATAAATTTTAACAAATTACACGACCAGTTTCGAAATAAATCATCTTCAGGTGTACACCAAGAACCAACAGTACAATCAATTACATATATACCATTTGAATTACATACCTTAGCTTAGCTTGGTACTACTAATATATATTCTGTGGCTTAGCTATTATTTTGTTGGTCTCGCTAAAACTCGAGAACAGCTGAACCGATTAGGCTAATTTTAGTCTTGAAATATTCGTGGAGGTCCAGGAGATGTTTATATAAATTTTTAACTTATGATTATTATGCATGCTAGACTCAGCAATACAACCATGGTTGCAATATCTATCACCCCCAACGTATGAAGCTTTAGCCTGTTGGTATAGTTAGACCATCAATACAATAAAAATGTTAATTAGTTAAAAACTAAAATAGTTACAAGCAGAACATTCCAGAAATCACCATAGATATTCATGTAATGACGGTCGGTAACGCGGGGCGGCGAGACGCGGCGGGAATCAATTCATCCCGACCACGGGGCATGCCGCAACGCGACGTGACGCGACTTATGGGGCAATCACTTGATGGGAGTATCCAGTGTCGCTATTGTTGACTTTGTAGTGATATTTTTGTTGTACTTGCTGGGCACGCGATTTATTAGGACGTGGTATAAACTTTTTGTTTTTAAGTTATTGCTACCCTGGCTAGCAAAAAAGATATTACATATATATTTAAAACCTGTCATAACAGTTCTACGAAATATTCAATAATGTATTTTATGCACATTGCTTAATCTTATAGAAAAATGGATCGACCATAAGTTTATTGTGCTGCCACCTTTACAAACGATGAAGTTCTTATTTACAAGAATTAAAAAATCGGCCAAGTGCGAGTTGTACTCGCGCACGAAGGGTTCGAAGGGAATTTTTTGTAAGGGAGCCCCCCTCAGTTATTTAATTTATTTAAATTGTATAAATAATTAATAAAGTACAAATACAATTAAGTATTTTGAGATCATTTTAATTGCCTATGTTTTGCCGTTATTGATTAAGAGCAAAAAATAGCAAAAAAATCACGTTTGTTGCATGGGAGCCCCCCTTAAATATTTAATTTATTTTATTTTTAGTATTTGTTGTTATAGCGGCAACATATATACACAATCTGTGAAAATTTCAGAAGTCTAGCTATAGCGGTTCTTGAGTTACAGCCTGGTGACAGACAGACGGACAGACGGACAGACATCGAAGTCTTAGTAATAGGGTCCCGTTTTTACCCTTTGGGTACGGAAATAAAAAATAAGTACTTTTGGTATGTATCATAAATCATAATATTATAGTGTACCTAGGTGCCATTCGCGGACCTTCGAAGTTTGGTCAGTTATGTCAAGCCGATATGTTAGTCATCAATCGGCTGAGTTTAACATAACTCAACAAAATCACATAGTTTGCTCCAACATCTGCCTTCAAAATTTATCTGATAGTACTCCAGAATATTCTAAGTATAGGATCGGGAAGTAGGCACGGGGTTCAATAGTCGCGACAAGATCCTCGTGCCGCGATAGACCGCGCATAATACACTACACGCTACACACCCAACTACTTTGGCTTTCTCACCACCACATCCGATAAAACTGTAGCTTAGAAAATAGGAAAATAAGAATGTATAAATATGTAGTAAGGCACAAAGCCTTCCTACTGTCGAAGAGAGCAATGGTGTATAACTTTTTTTTTTTGTAAAAAAGATTTTCGATCTTCAAATACAATACCATCTTTTTCACTGCAGTATTCGACAGCATAATATTATAGATTTGAAAAATAAGTATGCAAGGCAGCATTCCTTCAGAAGTCTTGTCTCCTAAGCGTAAGGACACATCTGCCGAACGTACGGCGCCGAAAGTTCCGCCGACGGAAGGTTACCTACGCGCTAACTGAACGCGGCGTAATTTACGCTGATGTGTCATAGAGAACTTGAAATACATTGCGAGCGTATTGAGCCGAACGTTCGGCGCCGAACGTCCTGCAGATGTGTCGTAACACGGATAAAACTTATTGTGAGGCAGAAGTTTTGAACATAAAAACAACGCTAGTTCACTCACAATACATGATATTATAGTTTGTCTTGATAATTATCTTTTTGTGGGAGAAATTTTGATCATAATATTATAATGCTATATCAGTTTTTTATGACAACTAATAGCCTTGTACTGTATAAGAAAATAAATCTGTTATTTCTCATATATTGTGCTATATTCATAAATGTTTCATAAAGCCTTTCGTTTATCTCTGCAATTAAAAAAAGTAAACACTAAAATACTCAATTGATATTGTAAGTAAACCTCAGAACGTGTAAACTTTGATAGCCAACCCAACATTGATAACCGCAGGAAATCATTTTCTGCTCCACCACAGCCGATGCGACCACGAACCGTTTATCAATTATTATAATATGGAATTTAGCATAAAGCTGAATATTTACATTTGTAGCAAAAACTAACTATTTGAAGGTATAAGAAGTAGAAAAAGTACAAAAAGAGAGAACTAGTAAAATAACCTCTTTCTGCGAGCACTACTTGCTATATACTACGAATAATATTATTTTTAACAAAAAATTAAAACCGACTTCCAAAGTAAAAACAATAATAAAATCCTTATAATATGAACTAAAAAGTATTAAATAATTTTTCCTATCTAATAGTGCCTTTTTCCGAATTCGGCTAAACCTCAACTATTTCTGTACTCAATCTTCATAATTTTGAAGTCGGTACCAGATAGATGAATCTTCTGTTCTCTGACAGAATAGGTATTTGAAACTTTTGGAACTGGCACCGACTTCAAAATTATGAAGATTGAGTACAGAAATAGTTGAGGTTTATCCGAATTCGGAAAAAGGCACTATTAGATAGAAAAAATTATTTAATACTTTTTAGTTCATCTTATATTAGGATGTTATTATTGTTTTTACCTTGGAAGGCGGTTTTAATTTTTTGTTAAAAATAATAATTTCACTCTTTTCAGTTACCTAGTATGTAAACCATTGCGTATATTCTACGTATATTATTACAATTTGAAATGAGTAATACTCACAAAATATCAGGTAGATAATTTTAAACAATACATTTAAAAAAATCGAAGGTAATTTAACAATTTTAATATCAGATTAAAATTGTATAAACTTGCATAGGAATTCGATCTGTATATGTATGGTAATAAGGAGCAAAATCGTGTAAATAAGTAAAAATACATTAAAGTACGAAGTGTTTTTTTACTCATAAATGCGATTGTGTTTCTTAATCCTATTACGATGTAAATTGTTTTCCTATGTAAGTAAGTATTTTCATACTAAGGGTTCAATTTATATTATTGTAGTATCGAAGCAAGTTACTTCTCTTTTTTCTTTCGAATCTCAGATGTAATGTCAAATGTGTGCCTTACGCTCTGGAGTTAAGGTTAAATTTGTTATGTTCAATTTTGTGGTACATAAGACGCTTAGAACTTGAATCATTTATTTTGAAACAACCTTATATTTTTATTAAAATTGCTATGAAAAGTACCATTAATAAGTACATAACGTGATGATATAATTATGATATTGTATCCATATTATACAACCATGTGACATTGGTGACCCTGACGTGGTAATTATGATGATGATGATGATGATGATGAATGTAATTTGCATAGTAGCATATGCTTTCAGTTCTTAAAACAGCGCCTAAACCTCCAAACTTGTATCTAAGTACAAGGAATCCGGAGTTCTCTTAGTATCTTCGGAACCACCTTGGTGCAAAATCTTGCGTTTTGGTAGCATATGCTTAGGATACTTCTCATAAAACCAAAATCACCATATGTTTCCATATAAATTTTGAGGAGTTCCCTCGATTACTCATGGATCCCGTCATCAGATCACCACTTTTGTGAAAGTGGGGCCACATTGGAGTGAAACCTAATATAACAAAATAAAAATTTTGAAAATCGGTTCACAAACGGCGGAGTAATCGTTGAACATACAAAAAAAATAATATTATCCACAGCCGAAAATATAACCTCCTCCTTTTTGGAAGTCGGTTAAAAAACTAGCTATATTATAGGTGAATCTTGCAAAATATAGCCTTTTTAACTTTTCTTTTAATATTGTCGATTTAAACAATTATTATTATTTTAACACAATAGACGAAATCATTAAAAATAATATGATGTTTTAAGGGAAGGCAGGCAAAAGATTAGATTCTATTTTATGTTCGAAAGTTTTAATTTTATTTACCCATAAGCATTGAAATCCTTTTCTAGAGACCCTTAACTGATAACAAAGCAACAACATAACTAATCGTATTAGTAAAATATATAATAGCTTCAAGTAAAATATTTTATACTCTTTTCCTTAGGCACATTAAAGTAGTTGAAGAATTTAATAAAGCCGTGTAGCAAACAACCAGAGACACAATAAATGCATTTATGTAAATGGTTTTCAATAGTTACAGATCGTTCGCTCCTCTCCAACCGTGTAATTACAACTGCGCCAATTTTTCACGTTAACTTACGCAATTAGAGTTAGCAAATGGTACTCCATTAATTGTTAATTTTATTAAATTATACTGTTCTGGCAATCAATGTCCACTTTTTTTTATTAGAGAGCAAACGAGCAAATGGGTCACTTGATGGAAAGCAATGACCGTCGCCCATGGATATCGCAACACCAGAAGAATTGCAAGTGCGTTGCCGGCCTTTTGAAGTTTTGCAGGTCGTAGGTACTAATTTCTTTTATTTTACTTTAATTACTTTTTTTAGGGATTCAGAGAAATTTATTTAAAGTTAAGTAGATTACGCACCGACGTTTTCTGGTCTAGTCATATCAAATCCAGCTGATGACAATTAACATTGACTTAACATAACCTGACTAAATTAAGTAACTTCACCATTTGCATATGAATAATTTCTCATGAATCAATCAGCTCTACCACGCTTAGGCTGGATATAAGTCTAGCCTAAGCGTGGTAGAGCTAATAATATGCGTCCCCCCGAACGTGCAGTTTGGCGGCTAACGGCTACACCGCGAGATTACAAGTAAATGTATGTACCGATTTATTTAAATAGCGGCGCGGTCGCACTGTCATTTAATAACATTTGCTTGTGATATCGCGATGTAGCCGCCAAACCGCGCGTTTGCGCGGACGCATAATTTAAATCAAGCCTTATCGTTGCTCTTCCAATGTAGACAAATCACACGATTTGGAGATTTATTGGCTTCATAAAATACAAAAAAACACAATGATAGAGAAATAATTCAGCTACATTTACCGTCATTTATTCCGTTAAAAACTCTTCGTGTTAAAAATTAGCCGTCATTACTTTAAACACTTTTTAAACTTCCATCGTGTATACTTAAAAACGAGTTATTTCTTGAAGACTTTACATTATTAACTTAGAAGGCTGCATTATACACTTACAGCATAGTGAGTTAAGGCCGTGATTGACAGGTTATTATCAAATAAAATGAGTTGGTAGCTAATAAAGACGCTTTTCTGCAAAAACTTTATCAGCGTGTTTTGTAATTTTCAAACGACGCTACAGTTTACTGCTCAAAAAAGCCTTTGCTTTACCTACCTGTTTATAATTTTGTTGTTTATAGAAAATGTTTTGACATATTTTTTTTGTTACCTTCTGCAAAATCTACTAAATGACTGTTTAGTGCTTAATTTTCATATTCAATTGTTTAGGTAAAATTTCGAATGAATTTTTCTAAAAAAACCAAGGCGGAAAATTTAATTAAAAAAAATACTGTATGCCATAATAATTATTGGATTTCCACAATCTATCAACATCGTAGTAATGGGAACGCGAACTGATCGACGCTCGCAAAATATCAAACATTTTCTAAAAAAAAATACTAGTTCATAGATCAGTACCGTAAAAGTTTTTCTAGTAATTTATACACGTAAACGGATGCAAGTCAAGTCCATTTGCCGTTTAGACATTTACATATAACATTCCCATACCTAAGTCCGAGCCTTAGATTGACAGTGCCATCTGGTCCCAGTGAAAAAATGCTGCTCATATATTTTAATTTATAACCTGAAGTGGTCTAGTCAACTAATAGCAACTAGAGCGTATAATGTGTGGAATTATCCTGCCTATGCAGTTCTTAGATATCATTATAAATGGAAAGATTACTTTGGTATGATAAATTAAAATTGTAACCTACTCTCACATAAATTGTATTCTAAGAATTTTATACTATTTAAAGTTAACCAAAAATTGGCACTTAAAGTTCATACTACAGAAAATCTTATTATAGGTATTTCTAGAATTTTCAAACAAAAATCTAAGTTGCCAATATTGGGATGACTGTCAATGATAGAGTATAAATACCCTGCATAACTTTGATTGCTGATGATCCTAATTCATACTTACCAAAGCTTCTTTCGACTTTTTCTTGCACCAAACACCTGTTACAAAAAACTAAAAATATTTTCCTCATTGATGACACTCTACCAGTTTACATATTATCTGACATGTAACGGTATCGTGGAATTACATCTCTCTGCCGTCAGAGTCGATTTGAACATCTGCAGTCATTGCGGCAGTTGGGCCGTGAAATTCGCGACCCGTTGATTGTGCGGGCGGCGATAATCGATCTTACGCAATTAAGGATCCGGTTCCCCGTTCCGTGTGAATATCGATATATATATCGATAAAAACCGCGCATCACTAGTTCGACATTTGAATATGGAATCCTTAATTTAAAGACATAGAACAAACGTCCCGATCATTGTCAGTACCTTTTATTGGCACCAGTTTTTTTTTTTGCATATAATATGAATGCCGGGTAGGACATTCTGCCAGGGTAGGAGTTTCTTTTCGCATAGGATTTTTGATAACGACTGAAAATAATTAAAGAAAAATTAAAAAAAGAAACACTTTGGATTATGATTAGCAGTTTAGCACACGTTGTGACTATTTTGGGTTACTTACCAATTTTTTTATTTTTTTTTTCATAAGTTGATTAAAATTTGCTTAAAAAAAAACTTTTAAGATTAAAGTGATATCAATTAACTTAGTAGCTGAAACTATGTGTTTCTGTGAATGTAAGAACCATAATAATTGTGGATAACGTAACAGAAAACCCTGTAGTAAACCAGAAGGAGAGGAAATAATTACAAGTACTATAGTGGCTAACGGTAAGGACTATAGAGGCTCGTACAGAGCTTAGAATGATTAGCGTGGAGGGCATTGTTGATACGCTATCAGCTGTTAGAGCGCAGTCTGCCATGGTACCGCGCACGGAGCGCATGCGCGCGCTGCAATGCTCCACTTCCTGCACGGCCTAATCGGGAGACCGATATCGATATTCCACAATCGATAAAATACCGCATCACTATCGAAATGTGTTCGGCGCGGTTCGTTCGAATTTCAAAATATTTGTTGGCGGGCGTCGCGGTGTTCTGTGTGAGTTGGTTGGCGTCCGTTAACGAGTGGAGCAGCTGGAGCCATCGTGCGGAGCCCCTGAAGTACTCCACCATGAGGACCATAGTGGGGTACTCGGAGGGCGCGCGCGCGGAGAGGGACCGACCGTCCCCCGTCGCTTGCAGCAGGCTACCAGCGTACCCGGAAGTACAAAATATTGTTAGTTTTTTTCTTTTTTTTCCTACGAATTATTATTAATTGAGTATTTATTAAGTTACAATTAATTTTATCAGGTTTACACAAAATATACTTCAAAATGCCTTTCCAGAAATTAACGTTAAATAAATTTTAATATTATAGACATAGGCAGCATATTATATCGGTATTGAAGGTCTTATAATAATATTATTACAATAGATTATAATTTTTGATACTTACATCATTCTGCGTTTGACCGTAAACTAAAATTCCTAATCACTGCCGCGTCTGTAACAGATACAAATAATAAACATAATTGTACTAAAAACTGTAAAAATGTTACACGTAAAAAATTTGAATATAAATGCAACGAAAAATTGCACCATTCCCCATCGTTTAATTAACATACAGCAATAATTTTAATTTCAAGTCACTGTGGTCTTATGTACTTTATATAAACGCCTTCTTACATTAACAAAAATGATATAAACATTGTTTCTATAATTTCCAAAAAAATGCAATATACATCAGATAAAAAATTAAAACAATAAGATAGAATAAGTCTGTACTTCAAATTATAATCCCATTTACAATCATTAGTACGCTTAAACTTTATAAACAGAGTTCATACAAGCTTTTCACTTAATTCATCTGCTTTATGCAAATATGAGCTACTCCGATGACTTTTTCATCGACATTACTACATGTTTTATATTGCTTTACGTGTTAAACTGTAATAACTTGCAGGTAATCTCTACATGTTACATTTACATTGCAAGTAGCTTTCTGCTATTCTCACTACTGTATAAGGTTTATTGGGGGCAATCAATAAAATATTATGTATACTTTGTTGATATTGAGTATACGGTAGATTAATTAGCGAAAATTTCAAAATAAGTGATTGTGTTTATTGTTCCCAAGAACTTTTTTTTTATTACTATCAAGCTAATTTTTTGTGAGTAGCTTCATTTTGATAAGCCAAACAACAATTTCCTCTGAGAAAAATCTTGAAAGTGGTAGCTAACAGAGATAGAAAGGATTTAATATTTCGATTAGATGGTCCTAAAATATGGATTGTTCTATTTGTAGGACAATGTTATTCTTAAATAAATTAACTATTAACCTATCAATATACAAAAAATCAGCTGGTAAGGGTTCCGTTTTAGGGTTCCGTATTCAACGACGACTTGTTGATTTACAGAACCCTAAAACGGAACCCTAACCAGCTGAATCTTTTGTATATTGATAGGTTAATAGTTATATAATTTAAGAGTAACATTGTCCTACAAATAGAACAATCCATATTTTAGGACCATCAAATCGAAATTTTAAATCCTTTCTATCTCTGTTAGCTAACACTTTCGAGAATTTTCGGAGAGGAAATTGTGAGTTTCGTCTTATCAAAATCAAGCTACTCACGAAAAATTAGCTTGATGCATAGACTAAGGAAAATATATTTACTGATCTGTGCTTGATGGTAATCAAAAAAAAAATGTTCTAGAGAACCTGTACTATAAATATTAAATATTACAAAAATGTAAGCTTCAAAGGAGAGTTTACATTTATGTTTGTTAGTACAGATAGGTCTCACTTCTATCGTGTTTTAAAATTTAACTTTTTTAACTCTATTAAATAACAACTTATAATAATACGTCTCTTTTCTCGATCTTTAATCAGTTTAAATTAAATATTTATTTTAAAAATGCACAAAAGTTAATTTATTTCACAGCATATAAAAAATCTTAACAAAACAAAGACACTGTTGGTATAATGCAACTTCCATAAAAAAGTAAAATGTATCCGTCGATAAGTGAAGATATTCCCAGCATGTGCGGTGTTGAGTTGCTTATGGTCAATAGTGCAGATACACAATATTTCTTTTCACATTGTGGTGGCGGTTACGCGTTATTACGCATTAGATATTATTCTGCAGCAGATAGATATTGAATAGTAGTTTTTAAAGAATATAAAAATAAAACTTAAACTTACATGATATGAATGAATGTGTAGTTCTTAATATTTCACATTAAACATCTTCAATTATTGCGTAATATAATTTAGAGGTAGTCTCGTTTTTGGAATGAAAATGCGTATCTACAGACTACAGCAATTTCCACCGATCTCAAATTACTTGTATTCATTTCTTAATAATCGTCATAGTAATACATTCAAACAGCTAAAACTATTTTATAATGTCTAGGACGGTGTAAATGCAAAATGTTTGGCACGCTCGCCTTGCCCGTCGCACTCGTTGGCATGTGACGCGATCTGGCAGATAGGAGATTAATGCTGTATCGAAATGATTGCTTAGAATGATCCAATGGAAGCCGCAATCACGGTATTAACATTCTTTTATGTATTGAAAGATAGTTAATATCTTTGCAGATAAAAATTACCTTAAATTTGTTACGTTATTTTTAAATCAGAGAGATATTTTCAATGGAATTCCTATGAAGCCTGGGGTATACAATATGGATATTCTTTGTAGAGTATTTCTTCAATTTAAATATTGCTTTGAATAATGATATTTTGTTTAAAAATACTACTCTCACGCGTCTGCTAAACTAATTCAAACCCCTCTATTTTAAGCATTTAAAAGACTATAAGTCGCATCTGCATAATAGGTATGTTATTACAGGACTAGTCTAAGGACTAATTTGCCGGCCGACAGTGGCAATATCATCTAATGACATGCCCCGATCTAGTCTCCGTACAATTACGCCACACTTTCTACAATTATCTATAATTTTCTGTCGCAAAGTCTGCATTTTCTAATGTTAAATGCAAATTGACATTTAACGTAAGTGCGTTTGGGTCCACGGTCCATCTCGCCCCTGCTATGCATACTTAGTTGATGGCATACAATGTGTGGAACAATGCCAGTTATGGCTGACGTAAAAAAGTTTTTACGAGAATTTGCACACTACAATAGCAGCTACTCGCTACTGGTAATTGCTACTAGGAAATGTCCCTCGGTAGCTCGAGACACTTAGCCCTCTGTAAAAGTTATAGGAATACGACAAAGGTTAACGCTCTGGAGTCTAGACTAGACCCAAGAGGAAGAGATGCGTAAATTTATATTTAAGTGGCAATTACCTATATAATATAAAATAGCTGTCAATTATTTGGCTATATGTACTGTACACTTATTTGGCAAAATTATTTGATATTGTACACTATATTATTTAACTAAGCTCTAACAAGGAAGTATTTCCTATAAAAAGCTCAGAATATATCCCGTATCAATTAAGTGTCCATCTCCTGTCGTACTGCCGCATTCAGAGATGAATATTTGACATAAGCTCCAAACAATATCCGTCAAACTCTTTAGTAAATTGAAGTTTAATCGTTATTAAATATATATATTTATTTGAGTGTGGCAGTTAGTATCTTAAAAAATCTTAATTAATTTTGGCAATTTTGGCTGCTTAGATGTCAAGTTATAGGAACCTGTTACTATAATATAATAACTTACAACTTACGTAACATCCTTGCTTTTATCATGATAAAAGATGAGCATTACAAATTCCTCTACCTGTGTATGATTTATTAAGGCCATAAAAATATTTTTATGGCTCTTTTATTAAAATAGCTGTAGTGTGTGGCTAGGAAGGATTTGTTGGTCATATATATATTATGTAGAGCGTACCATCTGTACGATCGTATCCTTTAGTAATTTTACGGTGGATTTTTAGATAAAGATTAATCTTTGTTTAATAAATCTCACAAGCTCTAAGAAATATTCTAGTCTCGGTTCTGTGAAAATATTGTTTTAAATTGAGATTTAAAAAAAGATTTAGTAAGAGGGAAATAATTTTTTGATAATTTTTTGTCGATTTTCCGAAATCTGAAGTCACATTCAATTTTAGATTCAAGGAGCTTGGTCACAAATAATACATCAAACTATACGCTTTTTAACCTTATCCATTAGTCATTACCCATTGGAAACCGCAAACATCGATATATCGATATATATAATTATGTTCCATTAATTTTTTTTCTATCGATCGGTGTCGATTTCGTACTGATTACACACTTCCACTCGAATTACACCGGGCGTCGATTCTGTTCGTGTGAATCGTGCTCCGCATATTATTATGTTACATTTGTATCATTATTTTTTTCTATAATCGCATTATTCCATTAGCGATGAACCTCTGGTTTGTATGTACAGGGTGCTATAAAAGTCGGATTTTAAATTTACTTATGAATGACATCCTTAACATATTTCCATAAATATAAATGAAATAAGTAAAGTTAAAATAGTTAAATATATGAATGTTTTAAAGGAGTCCCAAGGCACAGGGTATCTTAGTTTGGGCTCCTGCCTCTCATACTTCAAGTGCAAAAATTGTAACGCTTTCTTTCTTGTTGTTCTTGTTGTTAAAGAAATAAACTAATTTATTATTAAATATATATCATTGGCTGCCGGATAAAAAAGGACAAAAATAAAAATACATGTAAATTCAAAAGTTATTTTTCCATAACTAAACAAGTACCTATATCATTTTTAACTCGATTACTTTATTAAAGTAATTGAGTAATTTTGAGTAAAAACATCGAAATACGCAAAGAAAGGTTATATTATATTTTGCATTTTTTTATAATATTTAAAAATATAAAGAGTACTATAGAAGATAAAGTTATGAAAACACTCTGTATATTCAATAGAGTAGTATTGTATATTCGATATAATTTTTAGTTACGTGAGTTGTTTAACCTGTGGGTGACCAAGTGTTATTTGTTCAGCCATAAGTGTGTAAAAAGAAGCACTAAAACTATAATAATGCCACTTATTCACTTGGTGTCAGCTTTTAAAATATTTAGCTATACTATAAAATTCTAATCTATGTTCTTTATAACCTTACCTATCCTAACCTAACCTTGCATGCCTCCAATAAAATGCTTGTAGCCTCATCACACTAATTTTATAAAAGCGAAAGTTTGTAAGTGTTTATGTTTATATTTTCTTTACTTTAAAACTACTGATTCTAAGCACATTCAGCATGGTATTTAAGGCTCTGCAATTATGCTACTATGCTACATTTTACAAAACATATTATGCTACTTTTTATGCCAATCGTAGTTTTCTCGTAGTAAATAGATTTAAAAGCTATAAATAATAAATATTACGTAAGGTAACGTAACAAGACTTACAATGAAAAACAAGACTAGGTCACGACGGAGACCTAGATGTAGGCACGTGACACGTGACACGCTGTTTATGTCTCCTGGCTTTCACCGTGACATCATTATGGCGAATATACATAAGCGTCACGTTCAAGTACAGTTATTTGGTTTGTTAATAGCACAGTAGTCAGTACCTAACTATAGTTCAGTGAAGTCAACGAACGAATGCCTTATTCCTGCTACTCGGTGATTGCTAAATATTTCACTTTTTAAGCTATTGCATAGCTTTTATCGTGGCTTTGAGCGCGGCGACCGAATCAAAAAATTCCGTAACGAAAATAACCTAACACCCCCGGCGTTGCCAGACTTTGGCACGGTGTTACTGTGCGCGCGACTATACGTATACGAATTATGATTGCATAAGTTAATAAAAAATGATATGCAATAGCTTTACCGCGGTAGTCTCCGAGTGCCACACGTATTTTTTTTATTTTTATAGGAAAAACGACGGGGGTAGACCCCGTCGTTTTTCCTATAAAAGAGTGGCAGTAGAAGTGAAAAAGTAGAAAAGTTATTATACGTGGGAGAGCCATGCTTCGGCACGAATGGGCCGGCTCGACCGGAGAAATACCACGTTCTCACAGAAAACCGGCGTGAAACAGCGCTTGCGCTGTGTTTCGCCGAGTGAGTGAGTTTACCGGAGGCCCAATTCCCCTACCCTATTCCCTTCCTTTCCCTCCCCTATTCCCTTCTCTTCCCATCCCTACCCTCCCCTATTACCCTATTCCCTCTTAAAAGGCCGGCAACGCACCTGCAGCTCTTCTGATGCTGCGAGTGTCCATGGGCGACGGAAGTTGCTTTCCATCAGGTGACCCGTTTGCTCGCTTGCCTCCTTATTTCATAAAAAAAATAAAAAATTAGTGAAAACGAATAAGGGTTCCTTGTTGACTACGGAACCCTAAAAAGCAGATCAGGCTTACCGCATACATTGGCTTCGCGCGGTAGAGAGTACCCTTTTCGGATATTACTTCATTTCTTCTACTTTGCTTCCGTCTTACGCATTTTTAATTAGGCGACGTATCACTACTGATACCTGAAGCGAATTCAATATTGTTTACCAATCCCTACAAAGTCACACAATGCAAAGAAGTTTCTTTAAGAATGTTTCTAATCCGTAGATGCGAGCAAAAGCTATTAAAAATGTATAATAATAAATTGATGGTTTATTAAATCCTCCGGACGTTTATTAATAATATCGACAGACTTACGATGATTTTATGTATGATATTAATAATGGAGTTTAAAGTGTACGGCCATACATATTACCGTATATAATATTATAGGACACCAGTATCATATAAATTCTTTTATGAATTCATTCCCCCTGGAAAATCGCCCACGCGTTCTAAGAGATTAACCTCCTTTATGACCTTTAATACAACTACATAAAGTTCACAATCGTAGCACCTAAAGTAAAAGTAAAATAAATCTGGGCAGATTATTACTTATTTTATGATTTATGCTTTATGCTTTATCGCTTCTTTTGCAACAATATCATTGATAATATACTCAAACAGTATTTTCATACTGCGGAGTATCTTAGCCGTGTCCATGAAATCAAAATAGCTTAACATATTATATTATTATAAACAATATATTTTTAGTTTGGGAATTTGTTTTAAAATTTCCAAAATATAAAATAAAAATATTACCTACTCTGATTTTAGGTTTTCGTCCAAATATTCTTTATAAGCGCATTAGCACATTAAAATGTTATTTTATCTATACTAATCATACTAATATTATAATATTACTAGTTAATATTATTATTATTAATATTATAAAGCGGAAGAGTTTGTTTGTTTGAACGTGCTAATCTCAGAAACTACTGGTCCGATTTGAAAAATTATTTCAGTGTTAGATATCTTATTTATCTAGGAAGGCATAGGCTATATATTATCACGCTAAGACTAATAAGAGCAAAGAAACTTAGGAAAATGTGGGAAAAACCGGGAAAATTATTTGAAAGGGGTTAATCTCACGAACTACTAAAGCAATTTTTATGTTATTTGGCACAGATAAAAAGTAGTCCACGTGAAGGATCATAGGCTATTTCTTGTGGGCTAATTTGTCTGTGAAATTCCTTATTTACGCAGGCGAAGCCGCGTGGAACGTCTAGTAACTTTATATAAATGCTTATAGCAAACAAAGTAATCCATAACAATTTGAATATTTTTAGGGTTCCGTACCCAAAGGGTAAAAAAGGGGCCCCATTACTGAGACTTCGATGTCTGTCCGTCTGTCCGTCTGTCTCCAGGCTGTAACTCAAGAACCGCTATAGCTAGACTTCTAAAATTTTCACAGATTGTGATTCTGATTCTGTTGCCGCTATAACAACAAATACTAAAAACAAAATAAAATAAATATTTAAGGGGGGCTCCCATACAACAAACGTGATTTTTTTTTGCCTTTTTTGCTCGTAATAATGGTAGCAGCTAGGCACTTGAAATACTCACAATATTATTAATTGTGATTGTACTTTGATAATTAATAGTAAAATTAAAAAAATATATATTTAAGGGGGGCTCCCATACAAAAAACACAAATTTCTGCCAACTTTCGCTCAATAACGGTACGGAACCCTTCGTGCGCGAGTCCGACTCGCACTTGGCCAATTTTTTTTACTCGTATCATAAAAACGCTTCACCGCGCGAATATTAATTGTTAAACATGGTTTCGCTACGGAACCTATGAGCCGTGAACAACTTTTGTACTTATCCAAGTTTTTTGCCAGTATAATGTAAATTGTAAACTAATGTAAACACATTCGGTTTCCTCGGTATACGTCATGTAATGAATAAGTTTTGCACTTAGTTTGTAAAAACTAAAAAACATATTTTAGATGTTTAGATTTCTCTTTCTTTTTTTATTTATTTCTTCGCAAAGGTAACAATATTATAAAAACAAACTCAGTGTCACAAAAACCTGAAAGGTTTGTCCGTACACCGGTGCGTCCATCTTCTAATGCTCATTTAATTTTACTGCTAAAAACCATGTAACTATATCAGTTTTTAACATTAAAACTTTCCACTAATTTACACTAATTTTAATACTTGTAAGTTTTGAGCCTTTCTACAAAGAATTTGTATTTGCAGAAGTGGTGAAATTTAATTTAAAAAAATAATAAAAGAGATTTATTATTGCCACTTCCTTTAAGCAGAAGTCAAGTTGAATATGTTGTAAACAATGTTTTAATAAGAAACGAACACCTACAATAATACTGTTAAGTGTTTGGGTATTAGTTACTTTGTACAAATAAATAGAAGTAATAGAGGCAGAAACAATCTAAAGGGAAACAATCCAAACCAACAAACTGAGAGGTCGAAGGCAGGCATTAACCCTCTCTCGATTCAAGTTAAAACAATGTACGAAGTCTAAGCTAGCCCCAGATTAGAGAATAAATTCCTAAAGGCCAAAGAAAGCAAAACAATACTTGACACATACAAAAGCACAATAGCTAATCACGCACGACTCCGCCATGATACTTATAACGCACATAAATTACAAAACACTATCCTAGAAAATTCATTCATTACGAAATAAACTCACCGACTCGGTAATAAGGTGCAGATTGCTTCGCGAACCCTTTTCAATAGGTTGAATTTATTTAAGGGCGAATTATAAATCAGTACACGCTAAGCCGAGACTTTCTTCGGCAGCGTTCGACTTATGCAAATGCTACGCCAGTGGCGATGGCTCGTCGCATTCAAAGTGACACATCCTTAAATTAATTACCGCTTACCGCGTCCAGATGGATCGAATTAACTTAATAAATCGCGTCAGCCGTCCGCCATGACACTCGGCAATTTATGAATTTCGAACGTCACTTTTTTTTAAATTAAAAATATTACCGACGCATTGACTGCGTTGTGTTCGAGATTTAAAACCGAATGCGTGTCAGACTCGTTAAGTAGTGTTGTACAGTCAAGCAGTTTTCCTTTTAAGTTTTAAATTAATTTCCATTTACAATAACAAAAAATTAAACGACTGGGATCCACAGAGTAAAGCAGGACCAGAGGCTTTATGTAGCTATAGCTAGCCTAAGGTTGGATAACCTCGTTTATTTTATCATAGTACGAGCGTAGAGCGTACCTGATCTATACTAATATTATAAAGCGGAAGAGTTTGTTAGTTTGTTTGTTTGTTTGTTTGTTTGTTTGGTTGAACGCGCTAATCTCAGGAACTACTGGTCCGAATTGAAAAATTCTTTCAGTGTTAGATAGTCCATTTATGGAGGAAGGCTATAGGCTATATTTTATCACGCTAAGACTAATAGGAGCGAAGAAATAGAGGAAAATGTGGAAAAAACGGGGGGAAATTATTTGAAAGGGCTTATTTGAACGCGCTCATCTCAGGAACTACTGGTCCGATTTGAAAAATTCTTTCATTTTTAGATAGCCCACTTATCGAGGAAGGCTATAGGCTATATTTATCACGCTAAGACTAATTGGAGCGAAGAAATAGAAGAAAATGTGGAAAAAACGGGGGAAATTATTTGAAAGGGCTTATCTCACGAACTACTAGAGCAATTTTTCTGTTATTTGGGTCAGATAAGAAGTAGACCACGTGAAGGATCATAGGCTATTTTTTGTAGACTGATTTGTCTGTGAAATATCTAATTTACGCGGGCGAAGCCGCGCGGAACGTCTAGTATTCAATAAAAATAATTAAAATTTTACAACCACTTCGCATCTCCTGCGTGGCCGCGTCAGGCAGTAAATTTTTATTTCGCAGAAAAAAGAATAGCTATTAGATACTACAGGGGAATTCATAAAATTATTATGACTAACACCTATTTAGCAATGTGTTTTCTCACAATAGTTAATTTTTACGACGAAAACAGAAAAATCTAAGGGCATAAATATGGATAAAATTATTTTATAGTAAAGTTTGCCTGAGAGTCGAGACGACGCGACGGTGTGCATTTTGACCTGATAAAATTAGCTAATGGGTTTCATCGTTCTAAGCCTTATATTAATTATGAATTTTAGTATGTCTTATTTAATATGTTAACTTTAACATGCGAAGTTGAAGCTACTGGAAATTCAATAAGAAGACACAGTACAAATAACTTTCCTTTTAAAATTACTTAAAATCTGTACTAGTGATACTTAGTAAATGTCGAAAAAAGCATCTGAAACCTTTTCTTATAGTTAATGGTTAGTAAGATGGAAAAACTTTATAGATTTTATACATAATTTATTTACAAACGCCATTAAGTTGCTCTATATGGCTGTGGCATCTAAGGTGGCTAATGGCTATTGTATGTTTATGTGGCGTCCATGCATGAAGTTCACACTGCTAATCGTTTGCGACGTATTAGCCACAGTAAAAGTGTATACAGTAGAGTAACTCTACCTTATCCTTAATATCATTTGTTTTGCTACTTTAAGTTAATTGAAATCACACTGTGAGCGCGTACGCCAGATTCATGCATAGTATGAACACAATAGACGCAGCTAACTGGTATGAAGATAGTTTGACTCTGTGTGTTCATATTTTGATGTAACTGTCTATTAATGTCGACAGTCTTAATGTTGTTAAACAAAACATTGGTTTTGTCATTTGTGTTTCTCTATGTGTTTTGTTTAGCAATGGTCTGTCTTAAGACGATAGTGTCGCAGCGAGCCCTAAGATAAATACTTAAATTAATTTAATTAAATATTGTATAATAATTATATTTAATTAACGGAAAATCCTTTTTTCAGAATCGCACATGGCAGCGTAATTCGGCAGACAGTAGGTGGCAGAAGGTGAAGGGCACGTCGATATCGCTGTACGCCGCCTACTACGACACGCGGACCAGCCAGCCCTACGTGCGGATACTCGCCATGTACCATGGTTAGTCTATACTTTACATACTGTATGGTAATAATATTGTTAGAGTAGGTTGTCGCCGTATTCAAGTGACTGTTTTAGTAGTAAAAAAACAACGGTTTTATACTTCGCAAGTGTCGGCAGAATTGAAAAATTTTATCACGCTGTAAAAGAGAGGAGTAGCTATTCTGCTTTCTCTCCTACGCCACGCTGGCCCTACTCTCCCTCCGGCTAGCGAATTTTCGATCAAGTCACCTGCTCTGAGCCTATCGCCAGTTTAACATTTTTTGCCCAACTCAAAAAAGTCCACAAAGCCGCTAAAGAATTGTCACTTCAAAATTTCGAGGCTAACGAATAAAGATTTTCGTCAGCCACGCGTTTGTTGGCGCCAGTAACTCGGTAGTCGTAGTGAGAACATACTTATTTACCATCGATCCAGTAATATATCATTGAAATGACTATACTTATATATAAAAAAACAATAAAAAGTCAACATAAACCTAAAGGAAGCCTAAAGGGTTGTAAAATTGATTCCGATACTACCGTAGATCGGTCCAACCTGTCCGCTTACATAAATAAAAGAAACCAATTAATATCGGCCCAGCAGCGAAGCCTATCTCGATGGCGCTACTTTTTTGCAGCAAACAATTTAAGCCGAGACAACTCAATAGTATTGTATTGATCTTGTAAGTGAGCTCGAATAATCATTATTTAATTAATTAATGATTCTTATAAATCTCTTCGATGTTCCGATTAATGTCGTACTCCTTTTAAACGTCTGATAATCTCTTTCTGATTACTGAACCTTGTAACTTAGCATTGTAATTTTTTTATTGATAAGCCGTTGTTTATGCTCAACTAGATATTATCAAGCCATTTTCTGGTGCAGAAATTTGTTTATCCAACGGGAACCGCACCAAGTTCCGAGATAAAAAGTACCCAGTTCAGCGGTATAAGCGTGTAGGAGTGACAGACAGACACACTTACGCATTTATAACTTTAATAGAAGTTCATTTCCAACTCGATGTTGGCCATAACTTCTTTGCGCCGCAAATCTCATACAGCACAGAAGCCAAAACAGCCAAAGCACACAAAAACTCCATTGTCGTTTGGGACTCAAAGTATCTCCATTCAGATTCGTCAAAATTATTTCAGTGACTACAGAAACATACAGTCGGACACAATTTGTTGGTATTAGTAAATATCAAGATTAGATTCAATTGCAATGTAAACTTTTTGCTTACAAGAAGTACGCAGTTCTTTCATTCTAAGCTCAATACGGACATATAGAATCTATCAATTAAACAATGCGCTTTTAATCTTATTTCAGTGCAGAAAAAGCACTACAATTAATGACTGTCAGGATGCTGTCAGGTATGAAGTTTGATCACGTGCCCACCACTGACCGTTCATTCAATTCATTCATTCATTTCGCCGCCTGCTGCGTTCATACGCTCATTAAATTAGCTTCTTGTGTACAAAAAAATCGGCCAAGTGCGAGTTGTACTCGCGCACGAAGGGTTCCGTACCACTACAGAGCAAAAATAGGCTAAAAATTGAATTTTTTGTATGAGAGCCCCCCTCAATTATTTAATTTATTTAAATTTTATAATTAATTATTAAATTACAAATACAATTAAGTATTTTGAGAATATTTGAATTGCCTATACGTTGCCGTTATTGATTAAAAGCAAAAAATAGCAAAAAAAATCACGTTTGTTTTATGGGAGCCCCCCTTATATATTTAATTTATTTTATTTTTAGTATTTGTTGTTATAGCGGCAACACATACACAATATGTGAAAATTTCAGAAGTCTAGCTATAGCGGTTCTTGAGTTACAGCCTGGTGACAGACAGACGGACAGACGGACAGACGGACAGACATCGAAGTCTTAGTAATAGGGTCCCGTTTTTACCCTTTGGGTACGGAACCCTAAAAACTGATGTTTCAGGGTTAAGGATTTGACTGCATTTACCATAATATATTTTAATTATCTTTCTTGAAGTAACCAAAAGTAGAATGAACAAACATTTTAGGTAGCGCTGGAAAAGTCATTTATCTATTTCCTGTTAATGTAGCTGAGTAAGTGATAATGGACATTTACTGTAATGTAGAAAGTACATCATGTTACAGACCGATAAGGCATAGAGTTAGCTCTATGTGTCTTGTCAACTACTATTTTGTTTTAAGACAGTGAAAAAGGAAAGGTTAAGAAGACAAGTCCTAAAAGACATTTTTATATTGATGATTAGGTACTTATAATAATATGTACTACTAGCTGACAATTTCGGTTACGGACAAATCCGAATAAAAATTAGATTATCAAACAAAGAACTGAATATATATTAAAATAATAATTTACAATAATTTGTTTACGATGATCAGTTACTTATAGTGTTTTTATTTTTTCTACCCTTTTGTATTATATTACAGTAATTTTATTATAATCTACAATAATTTTATAACTAAGAATATTATGTAATTAATCTGTAATTTGTAATCCTACTAATATTATAAAGGCGAAAGTTTGGATGTATGTATGTATGTATGTATGGATGTTTGTTACTCTTTCACGCAAAAACTACTGAACGGATTTTAATGAAACTTTACAGTAATATAGCTTATACATCAGAATAACACATAGGCTACAATTTTAACCGACTTTAAAAATGGAGGAGGTGTTATGTTCGTTTTTTTATGTTCAACGATTACTCCGCCGTTTGTGAACCGATTTTCAAAATTTTTCTTTTGGTGTATAGGTTATCATCCCAATTTGGTACCATATTCATGAAAGTGGTGACCTGATGAAGGGATCCATAAGAAATCGAGGGAACTCCTCAAAATTTATATGGGAACATGTGGTGACTTCGGTTTCGTGAGCAGTATTCTAAGCATATGCTGCCAACAAGCAAGATTTTGCACCAAGGTATATCATGGTTTGGAAGGTGCTGAGAGAACTCCTGACTCTTTATAGATACAAGTTTGGGAGTTTCGACGTTGTTTTAAGAACGGAAAGCATATGCTACTATGCAAATTACATTCATCATCATCATCATCACTACCATAAACCATTATAGAACCATGTATCGACGTCCCGTTTTGACTCATTATTGGTACTTTTCATAGTCTTTTATTATATATCACTTAAACCGCGGGTAACACCGCGGGGCACAGCTAGTATGATATAAAAAAAATATTTATTGTGTAGTGGGGATTTCATCTGTGATATTGTATCTTATCGCGCACGAAGGGTTCCGTACTATTTATTATAGAGCAAAATTAGGCCAAAAATTGTTTTTTGTATGGGAGCACCCCTTAGTTTTTTTTTAATTTTATTTTAATATTATTATTAAATATTAAAGTACACATATAACTAAGTACTTTGAGAAAAATGTAAGTAAGTACCTACCTGTTGCCATTATTGATATCGAGCAAAAGCAAAAGCAAAAGCAGACAGACAGACAGACAGACAGATAGACAGACAGGCAGGCAGGCAGGCAGGCAGGCAGGCAGGCAGGCAGGCAGGCAGGCAGGCAGGCAGGCAGGCCCCGTTTTTACCCTTGGGGTACGAAACCCTAAAAAGAGGTTCGCGATCTAGGCGTTGCATTGTGTTGGATGGCAAACTGAAATTCAATAACCATATCAACTCCGTCGTTAATAAATCCTTTAGTATGCTAGGTTTCATTAAGCGAAAGCGCTCAATTGATTTCAAACCAGCTACAAAAATACTGCTTTTCAACTCGTTAGTACGCAGTCACGTCGAGTACGCAAGCTCGGTATGGAGGCCATCCTATGCTCAATCCTCTCAGAGAATTGAAAAAATTCAAAGACACTTTACCAGACACTTGGCCTTTTCAGACAGAGGCATTTCCCATAGAAGCCCTGGATACGAGCAGCGCCTAAATTTCTACAAGATCGTACCACTGAGTGTTCAGAGAAAAATCCACGATCTTGCCATGCTCCACAAAATTATGAATGGAAAGGTGTTGTACCGTTTGAAAAATAAACAGGAAAAACCTTATTTTCCTACATTTGACCTTGAATAACATTTTTAGCACAAGGAGGATCGCCGGGGACTTTTGAGGTTTTATTTATAAAGCTCTATGCGAATTATTCCGAGGTCGAATGTTTAATTTTCCTGGGGAAGCATTGTTTTTATACATTTCCTAATACGATACTGGAATTATATACAATTCCTAGGAATTGTATACATTTCCTAGATTTCATACATTTCCGGTAACTATTTAATAGATTTTGATGAATTTTGGTATGGAGATACTTTGAGTCTCGGGAAAGGACAAGGGATACTTTTTGTCCCGGAAAATGTCCAGTTCCCGCACAATAAACTTGTATGATTTTCACCTAAACTATTCAATCTTCTTATTTTGATGAAATTTGGTATGGAGATACTTTGAGTCTCGGAAAAGGACAACGGATTCTTTTTGTCCTCTTTTTGTCCCGGAAAATGTACGGTTCCCGCACAAAAACTTTTATGATTTTCGCCTAAAGTATTCAATCTATTTTAATGAAATTGGTATGGAGATACTTTGAGTCTCGGGAAAGGACAAGGGATACTTTTTGTCCCGGAAAATGTACGGTTCCCGCACAATAAACTTTTATGATTTTCGCCTAAACTATTTAATCTATTTTGATGTTGTAATGGAGATACTTACTAATTTTAATCTATTTTTTTCTTAATTATACCAATTCGATTTAAATAATCGTCGTTAAGACAGGACAATGTCTGTCGGGTCAGCTAGTATAATATAAAATTGTTGATGTATTTGGAATTTGAATAATTTGTATAATATTACCTGAATCAATGTTGTGTTGCTCTTAAAATGTTATTAATATGTAATTTGATCAGATATTCATTTGTAATTTTTTAATTTATTTTTAATTTATGTTCATATAATTTATAACTGTTTTTTAACACTGTTGATGTTAACACTATACTAATGAATGTTGTGTTGCCTATAAAGGTGTGTGCATCAGGACGTATTGAAGACTCTTGTGCTACACTATTAACTGTAATTTTTTAAATGCATAATTATGCTGTTGGTAACCATAATAAACAAACAAATAAACAAAAAGTGAAACAAAATGTAAATTTAAGGTTTTTTCAACGACTAAAATTTAACCTCCTCCACCTTTATGAAGTCCGTATCAAATATAATTACGGTGTTGGACTTGGGGCAGACCTCGTACATGTTATGTTAAAATTAATCTGTATAAGTACCATGTAATTTATTCATTTAAATTAACCCTTCGAAAATAAAACACTGAGTTGTCATCTTTTTAACCAACTAAAAAAGGGGGTTACCTACATCTACATGCTTAACCCATTTATTTAAAGTACAATCATTATAATTATTGTCTCCGTGTCACAAATAGACAAGTCCAGTCCTTATATCAATTACAAATTGCTATTCAGAATAATCAAACAAAAACACACTTACCACGCCATGTTTGACAATATGTTTCGTTTAGAGTTATTTTACATCTAACTGAACCTTAATGCTAACAAATAAGGTTCCTTTCCATAAAACTCAGGGTTAAAATAGTTCAGGATGGCCCGTACACCTGTCTTCGAGTCCTCAACAAAAAACTGATATATTATGACAACATCGACTTCATTACCTAGCGGCTAAGCAAAATATGGCCTATGTCCACATATGATGTATCGCATGTTAATTATTTTCCGATCATCCCCCGTGGCTATTAATAATGATCTTTTAATTATTTAATGTGAGTAATGAAGATGTATCTTTATGGCGCTACTAATTCTTGTAAGAAACTGGCGACGACAAGACTTAATTAATCATTTTAATATAAAAATAATTAAACAGTATTAGGTGTATTTATACAAATAAATATCGATTAAATTCTTATTGTTTCGCAAAATCCAAACAAAAACTTTATTCCTCGTATCAAGGAGATCCTACCTGTCAGTTCTCGGCTCTCGCAGAGATGTCTGACTTAATAAAACACGGTCAGACGAATAAAAGTAATATAATTACGTGTAGTTACGCTTGAAATGTATCAAAATATAATTCCCGGGTTGCAATTATGCAGGCTGAATAGGAACGCCTTGGCCGCGAGCATCTCAGTAATTGCAATCTGTCCATCTACATGTCCGTGCACCATTAAAAAAGTAAACATAATCAACTAACGATAAAATTACTTCGAAATTTAAATATACATTGATTACATGTAATTTGATGGTAAGTGGGAAAAGATGATTTGTATTCGGAATAGCACACCCTTTGCGTGTTCGCAAAATGAACAGGAGTACCAACATTATCTATAGCAGATTAAACATGATAAAATGACATCACATAATGTGTTAATTTATTTAAGTTATGGCAGATCGGTTAGCTTTTATAACGCGTATTGGCTTGAGTGTTAACGGCTTTCAGAGATAAATTAGTGGACGTGAGTCGAAATTCGCAGGCACTTTTTTGCGCAAACATTTAATTCAACTTTATTTTTAAATAAGAAAAAGTATTCGAACGCAAAAAGTACATAACGGTTTTTAATCAATATTTGGAATGGTAGTAGTTTAGGCTCTGGATTCATAAGTGGTCTAATTTTAATCCCAAAAAAGTAAAGTGAGTCCGAAGGATACAAAATTAACTCGGTAGGGTTTTACCCACGGCCACGTATAGAAATAAAACAAGTACGTTAGACAAGTGACAACTGAAACAAAATACTCTCCACAAAAAACGTACATGACAAATGAGCACTGACAATCGTAACTTATGTTTTGGCCTATTAGGGTATCGTATTGCACTAAATGCTGTTTAAACTCTCAATAAAGTAGTTTTTATCGGGCAGGAGCAACAAAAGTGTGGAAACGTGCGGCGACGCGGCGCTGCGATAAGCCACCCTCATTTGTCTCCGCTGTCCGCCGCTCGCGTGTAAATTCCTCCGATAAACGCCTTCCATATTGTACTCACGGTGACGCAACTTAAAACGCCTTTTTTGGAGGACCTTGAGAGCCTTTTAAGTAGGTTCCAACACGCTTAGCCTACCTACAGTAGGAATGCGAAAGATATGTGGTAGATAGATTTAGGAACGAAATGACAGATTTCCTTTATAGTAGGGGAGGTGATGCTACATTTTGAAAAGTCATTTCATACCGAGCGAAAATCGTAACAATAATAGTATTCTATTAATACATAAGAGTTTTGCTCGTCAGCTACTTCAGTAGTGGTGGAGTAAAAATTGAGAGTATCTCAAAGTAGCCGAAAAAAATTTTGGAAACGTCGTAAGTTTATGTGCCAAAGTGACTACGCGAGGCCATCAGATACATTGAGCGCGAAGTATAGTTATTTTTATATCGCTGACTGACGGTTTCTCCACCGTCATAATAACGACTGACGGTTTTCTTTATTATTTGCAAAGTAGAAACATTCACCTGTATAAATTTTGTACGGTATAAAATGACTTTATATTCAAAAAAAATTTATATATTCAGTCACGCGACTGACGTTGCATCTCCCGTCTGCAATACGGCTGATGGTGATTTTTAAGGTTCCGTACCCAAAGGGTAAAGACGGGACCCTATTACTGAGACTTCGATGTATGTCCGTCTGTCTATCCGTCTGTCTATCCGTCTGTCTGTCCGTCTGTCTGTCTGTCTCCAGGCTGTATCTCTATAACCGCTATAGCTAGACTTATGAAATTTTCACAGATTGTATATATCTGTTGCCGCTATAACAACAAATACTAAAAACAAAATAAAATTAATATTTAAAGGGGGCTCCCATACAATAAACGTGATTTTTTTTTTGTTTTTTTTTGCTCAATATCAATAATTATATTATATTAAATATATTAAATATGTGTATCATATAATATATATATATATATATATATATATATATATATATATATATATATTAAATATGTGTATCATATAATAAAAATCTTAAATATGTGTATAGTATAAAAGTATTAAATATATTTCCGTTGTCTGGTACCCGTAACACAAGTCCTTCAGGTATTTAGCACGGGGCCAGACTGACGTGGTGTGAAGCGTCCATAGATATTATATTAATATTATTAATGGTAACAGGTAGCCCTTGAAATTTACACAAAGTCCTTGATAATATTTGTACTTTATTAAATAATAAAAATATTAAAATAAAATAAAAAATTAAGAGGCTCCCATACATAAAACACAATTTTTGGCCAATTTTTGTTCTATAACGGTACGGAACCCTTCGTGAGCAAGTCCGACTCGCACTTGGCCGATTATTTGGTTAAACATGACCTCAATAATCATCCATCAAAGTTTCATACGGTATAAAATTACTTTTAGCAAAATTTTTTTCGACAACTTTAAAATACTCTCAATTTGGAGCCATCGCAAACAGTGCGACTTGTCGTTTCGTCTAGTCGTTGCGTCTAGACGCCGAGCTGTCGCTTGCATCGACGACTAGTCGTTGCGTCTAGACGTCGAGCTGTCGCTTGCATCGACGACTAGTCGTTGCGACAGACAACTTTAAAATACTCTCAATTTGGAGCCATCGCAAACAGTGCGACTTGTCGTTTCGTCTAGTCGTTGCGTCTAGACGCCGAGCTGTCGCTTGCATCGACGACTAGTCGTTGCGTCTAGACGTCGAGCTGTCGCTTGCATCGACGACTAGTCGTTGCGACAGACGCCGTGCAGGAAGCCATCATTAGTAGTAGAGTATTCGAGAGAGACGGCCGTGTTGTTCATCTTGTGAGTGAATATCTATGAGGTTCTAGTTGCACTTGCCTTGGTGCTTAGGCATAATTCCTGCCAAGCCTGATTTTTCTTCCCTCGGTCACTATACTCATTCGAACGTAAGTCCCAAACATCAGGACGCGCTTCGACGTCCGAAATGAAGACATCAACATCGAACGTATCCATTTTGAGATTATCAACAGACGTGCATCTTGGATAGCGCTCACAGCGAGATAGACGCGCGACTGTCGTCGTGTGTGCGCGTGTACGCGATTCCAGATGCAGCGACTAGACGCCAGGGCGCGCGGCTCCCCTAGCTTGTCGTTGCGACTCTGCGACTCTGGCGTTAAGTGTGCGGAGCTTCGAACAAAATATATGAAAATTGTCGGCCGTAGTCTGTCGTTGCGTCTAGTCGTCGAACTGTCGCAGACGCCTGTCGCATCGTGTGCGCCTACACTTACATTCCACCGCGGGTGCGGCGACTGACGCTCATTATGTTGATTATTTATTAAATATTAATGTACTACTGGACAAAAATTTGGTCGGTATGAATTAACTTTCCAAAAAGTAGCATCACCTCCCCTACTATTATCAATGTGTCCTTTCCATCGAAAGAAATCTTTTCGATGACGACTATGCTAAACATGTTGATGCAATAACAAAATATTTGGTCCCATTTGGTCTTCAAATCGCATGTTCAGGCACCTTAGTGCGCTCTACGCACGTACAAAAGTTTTGTGTACCTATATATCTTGTGTATTACAGCTGTATCTCACACTTGGAACTTCATAAGTTATAGACGTGTTGGACAAGAAAATAAAACAATGTTTCGTACTAAAGAGAAGGAAAAAAAATACTGCCTAGCTTAGAACACGGCTCGCTGATATTTAAAAGAGCTAAGACTACTGTAGTTTTGTTTGTTTAAGGCAACTATAAAACGTTTCGCTCGTATAAAATGTTTATTATACAATTTACCCCTATGAATAAGAAAATAAGTGGAATTCCAAAATCGAATATTTAGGCGTCCCAAATCCTAAGAAAAGTATCAAACGTGTTATTTAAATTTGTCGTATATGTCTGGAATTTTCTCTTCCTTTAGTATGTTCAGTTTGTGTACAAAATACAAATACAAGATTTCGCGTTGTTCCCAATCCCGCTTTATTGACACATCCAAATGCCTTGTCGAGCTTCGCACAGTCACGAATCACTTCACTTCTATTGCTTATTTACGCTGAACTAGACTAAACAAAGCAGCTTAAGAATTAGTAAAACAAATTCTTAATCTTACTTATAATATTTTTGTCATAATTAAGTGCATGAATTAATAAAGTTATTTTAAAATTAAGTATTTGATACTAGATTTTAATTGATCCGTATATACAGCTAAACTTACCTATTAGAAAAATCCTACGGAAACACTCTACCAAAGTAGGTAATCACTGTTAGTCGACAAATAAAAATTCAATAAAAAATATACCAAAAAAATAATCAACCGCAAATCGAATTCTAAATTCAAACTTTAAATATTTTAAATGAGCAGAACGCAATCCTGTTCGGGAATAACAGCATCAGAAGCACCGTTGTAATGATAGTCCTTACAGAGAACCGTTATGCAATTTTCCTAGCGAATTGAATCGAGCAAATAACAATTTTATACCCGACTATAATGTTCGACTAGGAAGAGGAACGCAGTTTTCAAATATCTTGTTTATGTATTCGAATTTCGAACTTTGTGTTTAATGCTAGCCATGTTTAATTTTTTTTTTTTGTTGAAATTGGGATTCTATTACATTAGCCATTTGCTTTGTAATATAATTAACAAAGGGCTAAGTTTATAAGTATTCGTCATTAAAAGTAACTATACCTTGCAATTGGACCTAAAATGCAAAAATGTGGTATTCCGTAAGCCGTAATTTAAATAATTACACAGTTTTGCAGTAAAGGAGGCTCTTTTACCTTATATGTATCAAAAAATGGCAAAATGGCCGTTTTCTGCATAATCAACGTAATTAAATAATTTTGACATAATATATAGTTCTTGCGATATTTTTTGTCTCCATGAAGTTACTGACGATAAATGTACTGCGAACTAATTGGCAGATCGTTAAAGTAATTGTTCTTAAATGTAATGATGTCTCAATCGAAGGAGCGGCTAATAAAGTAATTACTCTTTTTGCAGGACGCAATGCATCCAAGGAGGAGCTGTACTGCCAAACGAGACCGGATAAAGAAAATGAAGCGACAGTCGAAGTGGTAGCAGCGAAGCCTTTGGAGATGTGGTGGCGGGAGTGGGACAGTGGTGCTACCGACGTGGACACGCCTGTTCTGCTATCGTGCCCTCTTACTGAAACTCTTACTGTGCCATCCGTAGTCTCAGTAGTCAAAGAACCCTGTGACGATCCAACGAACGCTTTTAATTTAAGTCCATTCAATGATAGCAAAGAATATAAAAGAACTTTTACAATATGCGTCAAAGACATGTATTTTAGGAATGATATTTCCAGAAACCTCGTCGAATGGATAGAAACCAACAAATTGCTTGGTGTGGATAAAATTGATATTTATATTGATACTGTTCATGAAATAAACGAAATAATTCTAGAACATTATCGAAGTAAAGGATTCGTTCGATTGTATAAAGTTCCTTTTAAAAGTAACCCCGAACGTACGCTGTGGCAAAGAAGAAGAGATCATATCATTACATACAATGATTGTTTATACAGAAATATTCATGAATCAGAATATATCGTACCACTTGATGTTGACGAGATATTACTGCCAAAACGAACTTACACATGGTCAGGATTACTTAAACGTCTCGTGAAAAAAGGCTGGAATCCTTACGAATACTCAGCTATATTGGTTAGAAATGTATTCTTCTTCGATTTCATGCAAAACAAATACACAGATTCTAACATAAGTACTAGTAAAATATACACAAAGCGGGATGATGTTAGAATAGATAATGAGAACTTTATAGAAGAAAAATTAGAGTTAGAAAATAAATTAGAATCTATTGTAAATAATGATTCCCTAGATAATATTAAAGGAAAACTAGATTGTACAGAAGAAACAAAGCCGAAGTTAGTAAGTCACATTATGAGTTCAGCAGTGGTTAGTCCAGTGGGCCACTACAGCAAGAGCATTATGGTCACAAAGAGAGTTTTGACAGCATTCAACCATTATCCCTTAGCCGATTTTGGTTCGTCAGGATTCACGATTTGGTCGGCGCCGTTCTCGGAAGTTCAATTGAATCATTACAAGGTATGTATACTAAATAAATAGGTAAAATCCAGTTGTAGGACAGAGATAAAATGTATTGATCTATAGCTCTATGTTGTCTCTTTGCTCAATAATACCTGGCTTACATAACAAACGCGTAAAAACAAGATACCAAAATTGACTATAGACCTATGAACGAAGTTCTCCAAATCTTGTGACTTCCTATTATGTAGAATATTACAACTATGTATATCAAGGATACTTTTTACTACAAGTAATTCAGTAGAATTAATGTAATGAAACTATTAGCTTTCGTCTCCTTACTAAAACATACGAAAAGTCGTGAGGAAATGGTAAAATGTGATTTAAATACAATGCAAGATTTGCAATGCAACATGGTACGTTCATCGTCTCTATGAAAGTAGTACTTACTTCCTTGTCATAAGGATCCTGACAGGGGTAAAATAACTTTGAATAGACTGTACTAAAATGTGATTCCTATGCAGGAATCGTGCAACACGACGCTGGTAAGCGAGTGTGAGAAGTACGCGGCGGAGGCGCGCGCGGACCACTCCGCGATGCATCTGCGCGGACGACTGATGCGGGCGTTGGTTCTGACGTGCTCGATAATAAATACTACACAATAATATTGTTTTATTTAACCCTAAGAGCGTTTACACTACGCAGTACGACATCAGATATTGAATGAATTTAACTAGATGTGGAAAATACAGGAATATTTTTCATCAAGTTAACCTTGATAAAGATAAGTAAGAGCCAAAAGGCCTTAGCGATTGTGAGCGCCTCCAGCAGGACTTGGCGAGGGTAGTCGAGTGGAGTCGGCAGAATAAGCTGGAATTAATGTCTCCAAATGTTCATTTCGATTAGCCGGGCAAGGACTCGCCTGATTCACGACTACAAGGTAAATGATATTACTTTGTCGAGGGAAAAGTCTGTGCGGGATCTCGGCGTCCGGATGGATGAGAAGCTGTACTTCCGGGATCACGTTTCTAACGTCTGTAAGAAGGTATACCGACGCTTAGGCTTCGTACTACGAAGGTCCGCGACATTTCGGAATGTTAGGGTGATTACAGCGTTATACGATGCGTTCGTGAGAAGTCAGCTGGAGTTCAACGCGGCTGTGTGGGCCCCGCACGAGAGCGAGTACAGGCTCATGCTGGAGCGCATTCAAAACAAGTATTTGCGTTTTCTGTACTTAAAACTGTATGGAGTGTATCCTTTCTACCCGCTGATGTATCCGACGCTGTTAGTGTTAGGCATGGTGGGATACAACAAGTTGGAGACCAGGAGGGACTGAGTTTGGCGTGCTTTATGTTTAAAGTGTTGCGTGGCAAATTGATTTATCTGGGTTTACTGCAATGGCTGGCACTGAACCGATAGGTCCCCGATAGGTATGTGTGGCGGAGGCGGTCTCCCGAGCTGTTTGCGACGCCGCACTCTAGAACAAACTTACAATACGCGCCCATTGTTGTTCACAAATGTGACAATATCGGTCATATGTTATACATGAATTAATTTAATTATTAATCTATTTACTACGCTATCGAATTGGATATTATAGTCTGTAATGATAGTTGTAAGTAATATGTTTTGATGTTTAAACAAAACAAGCCACTGTCAGGGCCTAATGGTTAAAATATAGTTATTAGATCGTTAAGTTACGAATACACAGCTGTAAACTGTTCCTGCTAGACCCTGATGACTTCTCGGAAAACATTCTCCCATCGTTACAGGCATAATAAGTATACAATCGTGCCACGCTTCCAACTTATTTCGCAGATTACCTCAATTTGTTTTTAACATGCGGGAGCATAAGGAGACGAACTGATGGCGTGTGACGAAAATAATGAAATTATAATGATCATGACCTGTGGGAAGGACAATTTCTGTTTTCGTATTTACGATCGTTAAGTGCCATTGCACATAATGATTACGATCAGAGATTAGGTATGATCACTAGAGTTATGCCAAACACAAACGTTATCGAAAACTACCCTAAAGGCCTGTTTCACCACTTCCTAATAAAGTGCCGGATAGGCTATCCACATTTTTTTGACAGATTCTCCATTTATCTGTCTATTATGTAAGTGGTGGATATCCTATCCGGCACTTATCAGAAAGTGATGAAACAGGCCCATGTGTAAAACATATTTTATAGAAACTAGAAACAATCTTAAATTAGGTTAAAAAAGCAATAAATTCAAACTAGTGATAGTAAATTAAATAATAAAATTCTTAATACATGGACATAATAAACTTTACCCCGGTACCTTGAGCCGCACAGATTCATTTGCAGCATCTGATAAGTCTACTTTATTGGACATTGTACTCCCGATGGCTGATAACGGGTATATCTACTATCAATCGCCAGTAGTTAAACAATAAAATCCCTTTGTCCAACATAGTTAAACACCCTCTGATGGAATTGTTATGTAGTTTTATCGGATTTTAAGCATTATGTTATGGCCGGTTTACATTATTTCAATCAAGTGCTCCAATTCCGCGTTTTATTGCAAAACTAGATGACGCCCGCAACTCCATTGCGCTATAATTTGATTATCGCGTTGGAACTGTATATTTTCCCGAGATAAAAAGTATTCTTAGTCCTTTCCCGGGACTCAAAGTATCTCCATACCAAATTTCAACAAAATCGATTAGCGGTTATGGCATGAACAGGTAACAGACAGACAGAGAGACATACACACTTTCGCATTTATAATATTAAGTATGGAATGCTCGTTTGCATTATTCTAATAATCCAGCGATTGCTGAATTCGATCACTGGATTAGAATAATGTAAACCGGCCATTAAGTCTATAGAGGAAAGTTTGTGAAATCCATACGAATATCCATACTAATATTATAAATGCGAAAGTGTGTCTGTCTGTCTGTTACCTCTTCACGCTCAAACCACTGAACCGATTTTGCTGAAATTTGGCATGGAGATACTTTGAGTCCCGGGAAAGGACATAGGATACTTTTTATCCCGGAAAAATGTACGGTTCCCGCGCGATAAACGAATTTTGGCGCAACGGAGTTGCGGGCGTCATTTAGTTATAAATTTAAAACTATTTATAGATCGATTTTGATAGTCGATATATCTTTTTGTCCCGGCAAACGACATATTATATTATGCTGGTAATGGCAAAATAAGTTATTTTGTGCCTTTCCTACAAACATTGTATATGTAAATCTTTCATTATTTTAAAAATTTTAATTTGTAGTACGTTTTAGCGCCAGCATAATTTATATGGCATCACAATCTCCCAGGCGAACAAAAATCCCACTCTGTTCGTTAGTGCTAATAGGTGCAAATTGTTGTCACAAGCTGTTGCGCGTCCGTCTCCCGTCACCCGCCAACAATTTATCACCAGTTATCGTAAAATACAAGCCGACCTCACGCCACTCTCGACAGGAATCTCAAAAGTTTGCCCTGAAATAACATTTATAACACCACGTAATTGAAGACGTAAGTGGATGATTTGGGTAAATAACAATTTGAAAATTTCCATTTTTATGCAGAGGCTTTAGGACCCGAAAAATTATTTGAAATCAAAAACATATGCGAATTTCATACATGCTATATATATTAGCCAGATCACAGATTATAAAGTAAGTAAGTTACAAAGTTTGTTCAAATTATAAGGGAAAAAATAAGTAATTTTATTACTTATTTAGTTTTCCACTTCATCCACACACGTCTTCAATTATTTATTGGTATCATTACACTGGGAGAGGGAATTCGGGGTAGGTATTGAAGTAATTGTTAAATCTTTACTAGATATTAGATAATTTGAATTCATTTAACGCGATGGAACTATAATTTTTTTTTTTGCGATAAAAACTACCCTATAACCTATGTCCTATACTATAAACTATACCCTAGTTATGTAACACACAAAAAATTAACACCCATTTTTTTTTTTTGGTTAAATGGACTCTCCTCATGATACCTAAGCCCTAAAAAAAATTGGCCGGTAGGTTTAATTGCACCCTGTATGTCCCTTTCTTGAATTTCCACGAATATTTCAAGACTAAAATAACCAAATCGGTTCAGCCGTTATCGGGTTTTAGCGAGACCACAGAGTACTATAATACTGGCGTGCGAGACTAACAATATTTAAAATTCATTTTTAGGGTTCCGTAGTCAACAAGGAACCCTTATAGTTTCGGTCTGTCCGTCCGCGGTTTTGCTCAGAAACTATAGGACCAACAAAGCTGTAATTTGGAATGAATACACAAATATTAATGATGCCGACAAAATGGTACATAAAATCTTAATTTTTTTTTATGGCACCTCCCCTACCAATACCATACAGTTACAAAGCCTTGTCATTTAATTCATACAAAAACAAGTTAAATATGTGGCTCTTAGAAAACTGTTTTTATAACATAATTAATGACTACATGCTATATTAAAAACAAAAATATTATCTGACTTAGATTAACTCTTAAAATTGTATTAATTATTATTATACACATCTATATAATAGACATTTATATATATAAATGTCTGTTATTTAGATGTTTATAATAATTATTAATATATAATATAATCATAATATAGATGTGTATAATAATAAATAATACTTAATAACTATTATTAGTTGACATGTGTATTTAATATTTATATTGAATACTTGACATAAAAATGTAATATTTTTGACTATAATGAAATATTGGGTTAATTAATTTAAACAATTATATGTATACAATATACTTAATGAAATCTAATTAATTTATGAAAAATGTTAAATTGTTGTGCTTCATGTTATTTTAATTCATTCTGTATACAGTAATGACATTCACACACCATTGTTATGGTAGGATATGTTAGAACTTAGAACTATTATAACCATGTTACCCTTTTGACTACATATCTGTGAATAAATGATCTTGATTCTTGATTCTCTACACATCAAGCGGGGATGATTTTTTTTTCGCGTTCACCCCATCATGTGGGGTGTTGTTGGATAGGTCTTTTTAAAATGTTATGAGTATTTAAAGATCATTTTCCGATTTAGGGATCCATAATTCACGAGAGTAGGAAATATGCTGAATTTAAAAGGAAAACTATCACGGCTAAGAAGACTTCAAAAGTTATTGAGTAATAGTCGATCAACTAAAAAAAATGTATTCGGCGAAGTGTAACTTTTTTCGTTCAAATTCCTTTGAACGGAACTGAGATGATGCGTTGTTAGTAGTGTAAAACACGTTATAAATGTACAATTATTGACCATACAAAAATTATCAAAAACTAGCGTTACTACGGAACCCTATACTGCGCATGGCCCGACACGCACTTGGCTGGTTTTTATTTATATTGATTTATTTTTTTAAACAAAAGTATGTTTCAAATAGCCAAGTGTTAGTGCATAAACCACGGACTGTATTCATTGGATCTAGACTTTTAAATGAATTAGCTGAACCGCTTCGGGCTAATAAAATGTAATCGCACGCCTACACAAATTACACCTTGGTATCCCATCCTCAGTAGAGCAATAGAACAGGGCATTTCTGAGAATACTTGTAGCGTTTATAAATTACTAAACCGCGCGGTTTCACTCGCGGAGAACTGATATTATATGTCCTAACCATCTAAAATTATAATTTACAGTGATTCTTCTCTCTACTATACCTTTTATACTATCTCTACAATATTATACATAAATACATAATATGAACCTTCCTCTTGAGTCTAGGCTCTAGAATCACTGTAGCTTTGAAAAAAACAATCGACATTAATTAGCTAATTTCATACTATTAGTAACTATTACTACATAATTTTTTTTATAAAAAGTGACATAAGCCACAAATGTCACTTTTTATAAAAAAAATCAATAAAAATGTGACTTCTGTGTGAAATAAAGTATTTAAATATATTTCGCGGGAATGGTATTGCAAAATAAATAGATGTGCATATAAATTTATGTAGTAATAGTATGAAATTAGCTAATTAATGTCGATTATTTTTTTGTATGGGGAAAGAACCACCTTAAGCATAATATGACACAGGGACTGCTCTTAAACCCATTTGTTTGAGCAGTGGTTTGAGCAATTTTAAAGTTGTCGGAAAATGTCGGGTTCCGGATACCGACCCGCGGGCCGCGTCATCGCGAAAATTTGGGAAAGCAATTTGTTCGAGAATTTGTAACGAAACTATTCTCAGTTGTTATTTTGGGCTGTTTGAAAATACTTGTGAATAGATTGAAACAACAACCCTGATTCTACTAGCTTTGTTCCTCGTTCGATCCCAGTCCATATTTCCTATCATGTTTGATAGGAAATGCGGATGTAAAACCCATACTAATATTATAAATGCGAAAGTGTGTCTGTCTGTCTGTCTGTTACCTCTTCACGCCCAAACCGCTGAACCGATTTTGCTGAAGTTTGGCATGGAGATACTTTGAGTCCCGGGAAACGACAATGGATACTTTTTGTCCCGAAAAATGTACGGTTCCCGCGCGATAAACGAGTTTTGGAGCAACGGAATTGCGGGCGTCATCTAGTAGGATTATTAAACAAACGCTAATTATGCATTATGTTACACATTTTATGTAAGTAACATTTTGTAGTTTTATAACTATAAGTAACAAACTATACTGTACTCAGCGAAACATGGCGGTAGCGGTCATTGACTCCCTGTCAAAAACTTGTCATTTTCTATACAAAGCCGCGTTTGACAACATCTGACACTTCATTGTCAATCGCGGTTTATATAGAAAATGACAAGTTTTTGACAGGGAGTCAATGACCGCTACCGCCATGTTTCGCCGAGTACAGTATAGATTATGTTAAGTATTATAACTACTAAGCTAGATCTAGTTAATGTTGGAATTTGTTGTGTTACACTGTTTTCAGTAGTAATTATTGTGACAAAAGCGTTAGAAGGCACGGAAGCGCCTAAGCACGGTTTCTGCAGTAATGTTGCATTAAAATAGTACCATCTGCGTAAAGGCAAGTTAAATTTAATATAAAATAAATGTTTTGCTGATAAGTCTTTGTGATCATCATTTTATGCCGCAATCTGCATCATTTATGTCGATATCTTCACGCAGTATCTTGCGCACGCACAGCAGCGCTGCTCTGGATTTATTTATAGGCAGTATGGGCCATGGCCTATGGGCAGTAGCGTCCTATGGCGTCCTAGGGGGGCGGAAGCGTCCTAGGATGGCGGCAGAGTTCGTACATCGGCACTCATAACAAATATAAATCCGGCCCTGACGCACAGTGTGAGTGGGCCTTAAGTAAGTGATAAATATCCACGTCTTAGCATGTGCCATTTCGTCCATAATTCATATATCTCGTTGATCCTTGTATCTGATGGTACTTCGTACACCAACCATGATGAATGACGCTAGAATATTGTGTTTTTGTCCGCTTTGATTGATCACCATTTTGACTCGGCCGACAGAACTGCTTAAGACCTTTTTTCGTACCTCCTTTTTGCTAGCATATGTAAGGTGAGCATTATTTCTAGACTGAACTGACACGTGATAAATGTATAATAGATCATTTTTGTTGCTACGGTAACAAAATTTTATCTTTTTTTAAGTAAGTATATCTTTCATGCATAAATATACCAGCTGTTGACTGTTGTATTATGTATAAATATATCTATGGGTTATGATGAGAAAATTTATAATTTCAAGTAGGATTTGCAGCTACAAATAAAAATATTTTTCCAGCTAAAAGCTTTCGTGGGTTTTATTATTAATACTTTTAGTTTCCATTTAAAAGCTTTTGTGTATGAACGTGAAGCCGAAAGGTAAATAAAAACTTGACTGTCAATACAAACCACGGGGTAATGCGTCATGTGAGTTTAAACACTGTCATGATGCCTATCTATCTAGGTAACCTACATCACTAACTTCGACAGGCTTTTGATTATTACAAGATTAAAATACTGAGAGTTGAGACCTGATACAAATAGTGTTACTGTCACAATGATGGATATTCTGCAGTAACAGACCTTTTTTATATGGGAAAATGCTTTATGCATCCCCGGTGTATTGGGGATATCGGTCGGGGTATGTGGGACTCCCCTGGCGTACGGTCCTACCTACTTTTTTTTCTCTTCTACCCACTAAAACCCCATGGTACTCCACTCCCCGCTTAAGGCAGAGTTGCGGGTACGTTAGAAGCTACCGTAACTCTATAATTACATATCTATAAGGATATTTTTATATATTTAAAAAAAATGGATGCTATTGTCATGGCGAGGTGGGTACTGTTAATAATTGTCATGACGCCCCAGCATTTTTTATATCATCCACGTGATATGATATTTTGATGGCGATGATAGAAAGTTGTGTGTGTGTCTATCTTATGTGATATTGTGCGCTTTTATAATTCGGGACGTCACGTTATCGTGGACGCCGGCTTGATTTAATGCCCTTTGGATTTTACGTACCGCGGACGTTTTGTGCGGTTCAGAAGAGTGTATCTGTATATATATCTATATAGCGTGATGTCCTCTAACTTGCACGTTAAAAAGTTATCGTCGACGGAAATTCAAAAGCGTCTTCATATATTTCCATACATTTTACTTCCCTATGTTATCGTTTTACCGCGGACGTCCACGATATTACAGCCACGTCCAAAATTATAAAAGCGCACATAATACAATCCACCAGACTAATATTGTAATAGTGAAAGTGTGTCTGTCTGTCTGTTTCCTCTCTACTCCCAAGCCGTTGAACCGATTTGTCTGAAATTTGGTATGGAGAAACTTTTGAGTCCCGAGAAAGGACATAGGATACTAGTAAGTCTACTGTCTCTTCTGTAGTCACCGACTTAAAAATTATTTAATTGGTTAGTCCCCATCCCAGTTTTGGGATAACTGACATCGGTTTCTAACTTTTATTACAATAACGTGGATAAAAGACGATTTCTTTATAACTAGGATAAAAATTATAATATAAGGACAGCCTCTTAAAATAACCTGTGTGACAACTAATGTAGTACCTTCTTATATTATGCGGTGCAAAAAACCGACTTTAAACCAGGAAAATATTATACAGGATATTACAATTATATGATCAGGGAATAGGCTAGCCAGTTAGATATTACCAGCCCCGTAATCACACTAATAAGTATGCAATAAAAGGAATATCAATTCCAGTGACGCACTTGTACAATGCACACGCCTGCCGGAACAAAAACTGCAGATCAGACCGCACGCAATTTGTTTATATATTATGAATTTATTAAATCCGTCCTTAATTTTAAGAATAATAAATCCTAAATAATGTTATGAATGTTTTTTTGACAAATGAACATGTTGTGTTATGAATTTTATACAAATTGTTTTAATAGGGAATATTACGTTAAGGTCGGAGCAGAGGGCGCTACTCACACAGATAGTAAATAATCCGACAAAAATCCGACATGTTGGAAACATCATATCAGAATATCGACAGAAACGTTGTCAAAGGTCGAACAAAACTTTTTGTTTATTTTATGCTCGTGCTGCTGAAAACATTAATGCAGGAACATATTCCTACTGCGTTTAATTTATTTTAATATATTATAATAAATATCTACATTCGTAAAATATCTACACACATAAAAAGTGACGACGATGAGTAGGAAACTCATACTACTTCAAATCTTGCGCCAGAACAGTTCGGTAGCAGACTAGCAGACTAACGGAATTAATTAGCTACATAAACTTTCTCAGCGTCTTCGTTCCCCAATTAAAAATTAATAAAAATTAAGTCGTTCGTTAGGAGTCTAGAAATAAATACTTCGCAGTATTTAATAGCATCGAGATATAAATGGATACCAGTCCTGCGGCACAATATTTCCTGTTGTCAAACCACTCTAGTGCAATACGTGCAGTCAATGCACTAGTTAAATTTATAGTATCCTGCGAATCTACCGCCTTGGGTCAACGACCTAGGAACAGCGTTAGGACCTAGGTACTACACACTAGGGCCCGTGGCCAGGAAATCTAGCGATAGCGGCGCCTTGAGAATTTTAATCTATTACACGTAGTGCAGTTACATAACTTTTAACGTCCTCGTAATCCTGTACCTTTTGGGTTACCTGTTAGTTGGTACTAACTAGGCCCAAAAGGATAGGTTAAATATAGGTGACAGGGTAATGAAGAACCAAATGATTAAAATAAATTTAAAAAAAGTTTTCCTCTGGTCTCAGAGGTAACATTATTGAAAATGTTACGAGGCTGCCGAGGCCGGTTAATGTCTACTTTTGTTAAACTTCTCTACTTTTCTCGGCTTCACTTGGCAAATTCCAAGGCCTTTTAAACTTTTTTTCACCTACTTTCTATAGGAAGCTATATTATAACTAACTAAGTACATAATATTATGTTCATAGACTTTACGTATTAATAATATATTTACTAGAGGAAATGAATAAAATAGATAGGGCATTTGGCAATTATCCCGCGCTACAAATTATCAGTTTATCAAACACAATGATATCGCGCTTCGATCTCGTACCTGTAGAAATGTAACAAGTAGCATTATATGAATATCGATGCCACCGCGACTTTAGGCTAGATTTATATGGGGCGGAGCAAACGCGCGGTTTAGCCGCCTATCTAATTATGACTATCGAATTATTTACCGAATGAAGCTATAATATAAGACAATTTTAATGTTAATTCAAACGAAAATCGCCGTCAGCTGAATGTTTGTAGGTGGAAATGTCTTCAGTTCATGTTCCAAAGTGACTACGCGACACTCTCAGATACATTGAGCGCGAAGTATTTATTGGTAATATATTTGTTTAGCCCTGATGAGGTTAACTCGAGAGAAAAGCAGTGGACTGTATAACAATTATATATTCGTAATTTGGATACAAAAGAATGCCCGTGTGCGACGCGTACAAGTTCTGAAGGTGAAGTGGCGAGCGGAGGGGGCGCGCGGTGGCTGCTGTCCGCGATGCGCACGCGCAGCCGACAACGCCCGAGGCGGTCCGCTCGGGTACATTCGGCCGATGTGGAAGCGCTGACATATTACTTTTACGAAAGTTATTGGTTATATTATCGCTAGCTGACGGTTTTCCCATCGTCATAATAACGACCGACGTTTTTCTTTATTATTTACATAAATTACAAAGTAGAAACATTAACCTGTATAAATTTTGTACCGTATAAATTGACTATATTTAAAAAAAAATTACATATCAGTAACGCGACTGACGTTGAATCCCCCGTCTGAAATACGGCTAACGGTGATTTTTTTGTTAAACATGACTTCAATAATCATCCATCAAATTTTCATACGGTATAAAAATACTTTTAACAAAATGTTTTTCGACAACTTTGAGATACTCTCAATTTTTTCTCCACCGCTACAGAAGCAGCTGACGATCAAAACTCTTAATAAATTATGTATTAGTGGAGTACAGAGTACTATAATTATTGTTACGATTTTCACTCGGTATGAAACGACCTCCCCTACAACTACTACATACTAATACATTTAGAGCCAACCATAAAGTTAATATACCTAGCGGAATAGAGAAACAAAGGCCTGAGCAAGAGAGATGTCACTATCAGTAACACTGCGTGGTAAAAAGAGACGTGTGATACATGACAGCAGCACTCTTTTTTTGACGTCCAGTCGGCACGTGCCGCAACGTTGACAATTTAATCTCATAGAATTCATGTTCAATCATGCTTGTGTAAGTGTATACGTATACATATTTTTACACACAGATGAAACCAATTTCGGTTTCGTTTGACAGCTCGAGATTGTTGCTCTATTCCGCTAGGTATATTACAATAATGGAGCCAACCCACACGTACCACAACCACACCACGTCGCGTCGCAACGACAAAATGCCGTCAAGCAGTGGTTACGTGTGAATGATATCGCTGCAGCTTTTTGTAGTTGCGTTGTGGTACCGACAAAATGTCGACGTGGTTGCGTTGTCGCCAGTAGTTGCGATGTGGTTACGTGCGAAAGTCAATGAAACTGAGGGGGGAAGAGCGCGGGCGGTGTGCGCGCACCGTCGTTGCATCGACGCAACGTTGTGGTTGCGATGTGGTCGGCCACTAGTTCGCTTGTGGTTGCGATGTGGTCGGTATCACACAAGCGGTCGACAATGACTCCAAAATGTGGTACGTGTGAACAGTCCAGTTCATTTACAATACGCAATATACGCCCGACCACGTGGTGTGGTTGTGGTACGTGTGGGTCGGCCCTTACTTGTAAACTCGCGGTGTAGCCGCCAAACCGCGCATTCGCGGCGCCGCATTTAAATCCAGCCTTAGTTTTGAAACTCTTACCCGCTGTCGCTTGTAGTCGTGGCCCGTCAGAGGCTCTAGCGAACCCGGATGTTTTGTTTGATTTATAGGACAGGTAGCGAGGCTATTGGTGGGCAAATAGGGCCTATAACGCGGAAAATATGAATATCGATACGGTTAACGCTCCTATGGAGCTTTGGAAGATGGCGTTAAGATAATGAAAATTCTTGGTAAAGTTATTGTGTTTAAAATAAGTTGAGCCCCTCGAATTCGTAAGCGTATAATAATATCCCACCGGAATCGTGCATTTTGCATTTTGAAACCTTGGATATCCTTTTCGATATTTTACGACGTGACCAATTTTATAAAAATCAGTAAAGGTACTCGCGCGTGATGCCGTGAGCAAGGGAAACACAGATTCATTTGAATACTTATTTAAATATTAGCGACTATTGATCTTTTCAAAGATAATAATATTATCTTTTAAGTCGCTTTTGGTGCCATTTAGAATAGAATAGAATACAAAATTCCTTATTTGTACAAAACTAAAGTAAATTACAATTTAAAATAAAGCATTAAAAGAATCTGTACAAACAGGCGGTCCTACCGCTGAAAGCGGTTTCTTCCAGACAACCTTTAGATTAACGTAGCTACGGCAGAGACCTGATTATTTTATTCCGAATTCCTCGTAGATCCCCTTCAATAGGAGAGTCTTATACTCACGCGTATGTACGGAAACAAAGCATCCTGTAACTCGTAAAATTACTTACGCTAATTTTCACTCGCTTACAGTCAGTTTAAAGTTATTCCACCTGACAGTTTCTCTGAAAATGACCCTTATGTTTTAGTATAAAGGTCCTGTTGAAGGTAAAACAGTATCACACTATCAGTCATTAAGTTTGCAGTCGTAAAGTGTGCAACCGCAACATTTATGTCCGCTAACTCGCTAAAAGCGCTAAAACCACACCACTAACTGCTTGTAAGATGTTACTGACCGTATATAATGTTGTAATGCTACTACACATACACAAAAATATTTTAGTCATATTATTATTATTATTAGTAATTTTAATTTAACGCGGGGCGTAGCTACCAATTAATATCAATTATACGGGGCCCCCAAGCCACAGGGGCCCCCAACGTGAGTAAAAAAAATAAATAAATCTCCATTCCTTAAAGGTAAAATAATCGGCCAAGTGCGAGTCGGACTCGCGCACGAAGGGTTCCGTACCGGTATAGAGCGAAAGTGGACAAAAAATTGTGTTTTTTGTATGGGAGCCCCCCTTAAGTATTTACTTTATTTTAATTTTATTATTTATCACTAAAGTACAAATATAACTAAGGATTTTGTAAAAATTGCAAGTGCCTAGCTGTTACCATTATTGATTACAAGCAAAAAAGGCCAAAAAAATCACGTTTCTTGTATGGGAGCCCCCCTTAAATATTAACTTTATTTAATTTTCAGTATTTGTTGTTATAGCGGCAACAGATATACACAATCTGTGAAAGTTTCAGAAGTATAACTATAGCGGTTCTTGAGTTACAGCCTGGAGACAGACGGACAGACAGACAGACAACGAAGTCTTAGTAATAGGGTCCCGTTTTTTTCCTTTGGGTACGGAACCCTAAAAAGCAGCCTTACTTTAGGAGCCCCGAACAAATTTTTATACGGGGCCCCGGCAAGGCTCGCTACGCTTCTGTTTGATAGGGTAGAGACTGGTGAACACGGTCTTAGAGCAGATCAAAGTACGAAATATGTCAATGAAATGGTCATCATCATCACAATCAAAAATAATCACTAGTTAAATAATGCACCACGTCGCATACCGTCTCGTTCCGTGTGTGTGAACTGACCCTTAAAAGTTAGAACGCGTCGGCTGTAACTATGTTATTATAACCCCCATTAAACTATCCAATATAAAATTACGCCTATAAATTATACTAAGGTATAACGAGAACTATGCGAGTACTATATCTAATATCCATTATAAATGATATTATAAAAGCGAAACTAGGTATATATTTATGTTTACGATCTTCATCAGCTATTGCACGCTTTAGAATTTAGATAAACCTTGGCAAATAAACTTTTAAATAACAGAAAGGGGTACCTAAACTGATCAGATTTTGACCAAATTTGATATAGTTTGGGATTGAAATTAATAAGTACAGCTGCTTAAATACAATATTCCCGTAAAAATAAGAAAAAAAATGTATGTATGTACCGCGCGAAACTGTTCGCTTATAAAAGACATCAACGCGTGGAACGCTTAGTGAAAAACAAATTGAAATACTGCACGTTAGAGTACATCACTATATTTGTAGGCCATAATCGTCATTTCCATTTAAGTATTCTTTATATTTTACATCTATTAACTATCTTCCAACTAGTACTCCTTACAACTTAGGTACATCCATCTTGCAAAAAAATTAACATATTGGAAATATGAAATCTTCTACAAAGGACATTGTTTCGCTCGTGTCGAATATAAAGGGAAAATAAAAGAAGTCGTTATCACAAAGCAATATAATAAACAATGTGTAGGTGGGCCCCAACACGACGAGACCTCGCCTGTGTATCTGAGACACTTACTTACGAAAGAACTTACAAATCTCTATTTGAAAATAATAATATTGAGTAATAAATATTATGTCTTTGCTGTATATTACTGTGTATATTACTTTACATATTCTGGACTAAGAAAATGCCAAGATATTTTTATTCCCACCGAAAAAGTAGGGTTTTTAAGTATGCCGTTTCTTTGTGTGTTTGTCTGTAGCATCAAAGCTCACAAATGAATTATTTTGATCTAGTTTTTTCGTTTGCAAGATGATGCGATCGTAAGCATCCTCAGATAAAACTCATGATCAATTAATTACTCACAGCTTGTCAGTTCGTCTGTTTATTCAAGTAACCTTATAACGCTCGAACCGCTAAACCGATTTGAATATAGTTATTATTTGTAGTATTAATATAAAAAGTATTTAAAGATTCTAGGGCATACCTATTCTAGGGCATAACGAGTGTACATACAAAATTTCATTAAAATCGGTTGAGCTGTTTTGGAGGAGTTCGCGCATAAACACTGTGACACGAGAATTTTATATATTAGAAAATATTTTGAGAAGATGTAGTAAAAGGTAGATATTTGGTCGAAGGTAAAAAAAATGTAAAGGTTTAAAACTGGTCCAGCAAGTTTGCGGTACACAGCGTGAGTCAATCGCAATCGTCAAAACTAATAAACGTCCATTCCTTTTCCTGTAAGGAAATCTTACATTTTCTTAGCGCTAAGCCTGTCTCCTTAACAAGGACTAGTTTGTACATAATTACTACCTAGTCTGAGCTATCTCGACACCGTTATTCACAATTTATCGTAAAATCTTCTCATAGAGCTGTTCTCGAGAAAAAAGAAGACAGTCTACACATTTCTCATAGGTAGAAGACAAAGTTTCAATAATCTATGTAGAACACTTGTTTTACACTTTTTTTCTTATCTAGCTTAGGGCCAACCCACACGTACCACAACCTCACGACAACCACAACCACACCACGTGGTCGGGCGTATAATTCGTATTGTAAATGATCTAGACTACTCACACGTACCACATTTTGCAGTCGTTGTCAACCACTTGTGTGATACCGGCCACATCGCAACCACAAGCGAACTAGTGGCCGACCACATCGCAACCACAACGTTGCGTCGATGCAATGACAGTGCGCGCACACCGCCCGCGCTCTTCCCCCCCCCCCCCCCCCTTCTTTCGACATTTTGTCGGTATCACAACGCAACTACAAAAAGCTGCAGCGACACCATTCACACGTAACCACTGCTTGACGGCATTTTGTCGTTGCGTATAGTTTATTGTTTGTATTGGGGACATTCGCATAGGCGTTGCTGTGGGATCTGCTTATAACACGCTACTAGAGTTAGGTACTTACAATTTACACCTAATTACTACTGTACTACTATACACTCCATTACAATAAACAAAGCCCAGTGCAGGCTCCTAATTATTATTGAAGTGTCGCTAAGAAAAATCATAAATTAAATATTTTTCTTTGCTTGTTACTTAATGTTGTTTTTTCTTTACTTACTATTGACTATTGTCTTTATCACACACTTTCACAGATTGTCACATTGAATTTGTTCGGACTTTTATGCATAGTGGCGGGAAAACGGAAATGTCATATTTACTTTTTTTACATGTAACTTGCGGCAAAATCATTCACTTTTTAAACAATTTCAATTTAGATCAAAATGTATTGAAACTTAAAATTGAAAGTACCTATCCATTTAACACGTTCACTGCGTTAGGAGGCCTAAAGACCTCTTATGTGTACGTTCGCACGGTGCGGGGAAAAATACTGTGATCTCCCTCTGGTGCGAAGGCCACAGCTTGTAGATTTCTTAATGTGTGACAGAGATAAATATATGATTGTGTTTTTATTTTGATCTGGAACTCGAAAACACCAAAAAATACACGAGAGGTCTATAAGCCCCTTACCGCACTACAATAGAAAAATCATCATTCAGTGCGGATAAGGGGCCTATAGACTTCTTATGCTGTAATAGGCTTTTCGATCCCCTCCCGCACCTGTTCCTGTCTATAATTTTTTACCTATGATCTAGTGATGCATGTGCGTTGCGTATGAATAAACGTTGCATTGTAATATAGGTGGAGTGTGATAATTACGATTGCAGGAAAAATGTCTGGCGGAAATAAAAGATGTCGGAAAATGCCCAATTTAGCTGTTAGTCAAAATTCAAGCGATACCGCGGAAGACACTTCTATTCCAAAATATCGCCATGTGTATAAAAGAATAAACACTGAGAATCAGGCATCTAATAAAATCAAAATTTTAGAAAATGTGTAAAATATTATGTCCTCCAAGTGTTACAGCCTCAACAAGTGAATACTTTTTGACCCCCCAAACACCGTAAAGCCTTTCATTGTGACAAAGAAGAAGGAAATCCTCAAATTTTTGTGATCCCTAGTACTTCATCGAGTTATCATGTATCACAAAATGCTGAAAAACCAACAACTCCTGATTCAAAACTGGATGTAAAGAATATCTCGTCAATAGTGAGTAGATGTAGTTCTATTAGTAATTTATCCTGTACACAATATTTGACATGTCCGTTAAGTGCAGAACAACTAACCGAAATTTTAAAAATATCAATAGCTTTTTTTTCCTATGTCACATCACTAGCTTAACACAATTTTAACATCTAATTCAGTGCGATAGAAGGTCGATGTGCCTCCTAAACATTTTCTTTATTTTAAGGCTTTTCCGACGTCAGATCTTCGGGCGAACGCAGAATAAGACAACATGATTTTTCAGCTCCATGACGATATCATTTTTATTTTTTTATTATTTGATTTTTAATATAAATATTGCATTTCAAGTATTTAAGTCGGTAGGAGGTCAATAGGCCTTAATCGCACCAGTAAAATGATACATTTAAGGCATATGGGCCTCCTATAGCACTGCGGGAAAGTTTGTGAAATTGTTCCCCGCAGTAAGCGTGTTAATGGATCAATTCATGAATTACGTGGACCACATAATAATCGGTATTTTAATCAGTAAAACAAATAAGTAATGTGGTTTAAAGTATTATACTGCGTGACTGGTGAGACATGTTCAATACTCGAGGACATGATATTTGGCTATTATATTAGATGAAAAAAAATTATATAAAAAAATAATATCAATTGATCACTGAGTAAAAGTTTAAAGTTAAATAATTATTTACCCAACGCATGGACACCGCGCGCGGGAAGGGTAGCGGCGCGGACCGTGGTGTTTCTTTGATGGCGCACGCCGCCGCCGCGCCGCGCCGGCCGCATAGGGCTTTGTCCACATTTGTATCATGATCGCGTATCAGAGGCCGTAGCCAAAGTCCCTTTCGTTAAAAACGATGACGATATTCGTTATCAAAATGTATGGGATTTGACATTAGTCTTCGCAAGCGAAATGTCATTTAGCGATGAGTTATGTCAAACCGCATACATTTTGATAACGAATTTCGTCATCGTTTTTAACGAAAAATCTTTGTCTAGGGCCTCAGATCTCCGTCGCGTAGCATCGAAGCGTATCATGGTCGCTAGTATGGACGCAAAATGATCGCGATAATGATACACTTCGTATCATGATACAACCCGATTGTTATTAACCGCGTATCTGATACGTGTCGTATCGAATACACGTATCATGATCGGCAGAATGATCTAGTGTGGACGCATTTTGATACGGTGTCATGATACGGCTATGTCCATGATTCATTTATTTAAAGGGAAATTCGGACAAAAATTAAGTACCTAATTTTATTACATAATTATTAATTATAATGAGAATCGAGTACAGAGTACTCTCCTTAAGTATTGAACATGTCTCACCAGTCATGTTGTATATTATTCTCAAATCGCGGAATTCTGTCTGTAGTGGTCATTAACTCCCTATCAAACAACATGTCATTTTCTATACAAACCGCGATTGACAATGAAGTGACAGATGTTTCTAGTCTTAGGGTGATATCGTATTTTGCATACACGATGTGAACACAATATGAATTATGTCACTTCAAACTCATAAATAGTTGGAGATTATCATACGAAAAGGTAACCAAGACGTTTTCCGATGAAACTATAAGTAATAGTCTGTTTCTTTACAAGAATTTAATTTTATTCTTAAGTTAACAGAATGCAGTGCGAGTATTTTTCACATAGCTCCTAGACTAGAAAGGTCAATGACCGCTGGTGCCACCTTAAATTGTCTTGACTATAGCTACTTACTTCTAAAATCTGTGGTACCTACACTATATCCTCGTGTCTATAAAAAGGTCCTAACCTGGCGTTTAAAATAGTAAAGTGTCTTCATATTTAAAATGTATTATCTAGATTTTTTTGGGCCCGACTTTAATTATTAAGAATAAAGGGGGTATCGATGACTAAAGTTACGTTCCGTTCGCAAAGTGTGGAAACGGGGCCTTATTATTAACTAGCTTTTGCCCGCGGCTTTGCTCGCGTTAAGAAGTATTATTATTATTTAGGTATCAAAGTCTCAGCCCGATCGGTATATCCTCTATTTTATCCCTAGAATTGATCAAAATCCTTTCTTAGCAGATGCCTACGTCACTACATCTGCCTGCATGCCAAATTTCAGCCCGATCCGTCCAATGGTTTGGGCTGTGCTTTGACCTTTGACTTTTATATATTATTTGGATTTAGTGAATAATTAAGTATTATTTAAATCATCATTTACTAATAGATCTAAACTCCCTCTCGCACGCGCACCCCCCGCCTTGGTGACGCCCACTTCGCAACGGGCCGTGAAGTCCAAAAAAAATCAAGATTTTTAAATAAAAAAATGGTTGTTGTGCCTCACTCGACATAGATAAGTATAGTGTGTCGCGGACTTTTTTGTAGATATTTATAAGATCTACAATTAATTAGAACATTTTATGGGTCTATCTTTTATAGTTTAGGCAGCGTACGCAAAATAAGTAACTTTTCTGGTTGATTTTTACACCTTGTGTCCGAAAAACCTAAATATCTTACGGAACCCTATTTTTTTCCAGAATAAAATTGATCCTATGTTACTCGTGGATAATGTAGCTTTCGAATGGTGAAAGAATTTTTAAAATCGGTCCAGTAGTTTTTGAGCCTATTCATTACAATTAAACAAACAAACAAACAAAGTTTTCCTCTTTATAATATTAGTGTAGATATAGATAATAATAAAATAATAATTATTTTACTTCTTCAAAAAACCGCATATTATAATTTATAATTTAGAAGCTCTCGTCAAGAGGTCCCATGGTGTAATGGTTAGCACTCTGGACTCTGAATCCAGCGATCCGAGTTCAAATCTCGGTGGGACCTGCTTTTTTTTTTGTCTTTATCCATTTTATAATATTGTTCAGTACTTTTTTGCACTTTTGATTGCCATCAACATAATCAATTAAATAAATACTGTATACTATGAGTTCTCAGAATAACTACTAAAATTGATGACTGATCCGCCATCTATTGGCATACTTTGGAAACTTGATTAAAGCGACAGCAATTTTACGAGCCATTCCATTTTGTAATCATAAAATTTACAAAAAGAAAATCTTATTAATCTCTGAATGCAATATATAATTATAGTCCGGGTTCCCTAGAACAATTTTTTTATTGATTACTATCAAGCTAATTTTTCGTAAGTAGCTTCATTTTGATAAGACGAACAACAATTTCCTCTGCGAAAATTCTCGAAAGTGGTTGCTAACAGCGATAGAAAGGATTTAATATATTGACGACCTCTGCGGCTCAGTGGTTGAGCGCGTTGTCAGCGCTCATGCCGGGGGTCGCGGGTTCGAATCCCGCCGACGGAACAAAAAGTTTTCAATGTTCCTGGGTTATGGATGTGTACTAAATATGTGTATCATAATATAATAAAAATATTGAATATATGTAAGTATAATATAAAAGTAATAAATACTAGACGTTCCGCGCGGCTTCGCCCGCGTAAATTAGATATTTCACAGAAAAATTAGTATATGATCCTTCACGTGGTCTACTTCTTATCTGATCTAAATAACAGAAAAAATGCTCTAGTAGTTCGTGAGATAAGCCCTTTCAAAAAATTTCCCCGTTTTTTCCACATTTTCCTCTATTTCTTCGCTCCTATTAGTCTAAGCGTGATAAAATATAGCCTATAGCCTTCTTCTATAAGTGGGCTATCTAACACTGAAAGAATTTTTCAAATCGGACCAGTAGTTCCTGAGATTAGCGCGTTCAAATAAGCCCTTTCAAATAATTTCCTCCGTTTTTTCCACATTTTCCTCTATTTCTTCGCTCCTATTAGTCTTAGCGTAATAAAATATAGCCTATAGCCTTCCTCGATAACTGGGCTATCTAACACTGAAAGAATTTTTTAAATTGGACCAGTAGTTCTTGAGATTAGCGCGTTCAAATAAGCCCTTTCAAATAATTTCCCCCCGTATTTTCCTCTATTTCTTCGCTTCTATTAGTCTTAGCGTGATAAAATATAGCCTATAGGCTTCCTCGATAACTGGGCTATCTAACACTGAAAGAATTTTTGAAATCGGACCAGCCGTTCCTGAGATTAGCGCGTTCAAACAAAAAAACAAACAAACTAACAAACTCTTCCGCTTTATAATACTAAATAAATTAGTATAATATAGATATTAGTATAGATCAATGATATTCTACTTATAGAGATCCGTTACGTCCATACTATTTTCCGGCTTAAATCTCTTCCGAACAATTTTCAAATTCAAAATTGCAAACATTGACAATTTTGACAGATAAGTGAAACAAAAGATACGAAAACCATTTACATAAAAGAGACAGTTCTATTTTTAAACGTCGAATCGTATCGCTGTCTCTTTCTTCGCCTGAGCTATCAGCTATGACGAAAATTCGATTTTTTCCAGATTGTTCGAAAAAATAATTGAAAATGTAAATAATCGAGGTATTTATTGCAATCAAGACATGTGGTAAGAGATTCCATGTGTTTTGTTTTCTTTTAAGTCATAATTGGTACATTTTCGAAACACGCACGACGTCATTTTCAATTTATTTAGGTAAGACAAGACGCGGCACGTTCGTGACTGCGCTCGATGCAGACTAAATAACAGACGACCCAATTGGGCCGTATTTGAATCTTCACAACGCGCGCGGTAGTAACATATTATCTGCTTTGAGTTTTTCATCATTGGTATAGATAATATTTCCGTTGTCTGGTACTTGTAACACAAGTCCTTCAGGTACTTAGCACGGGGCCAGACTGACGTGGTGTAAAGCGTCCATAGATATTATATTTTTATTATATTATATATTATATTATTAACTATATTATTAATATTTCGATTTGATGGTCCTCGTTAGGGTTCCGTTTTAGGGTTCTGTAATCAACAAAACTTGGTTGACTACTCAACCCTAATACGGAACCCTAACCAGCTGATTTTTTGTAAAGCTTCTTAAATTAAATATAGTTATATAATTTAAGAGTAACATTGTCCTACAAATAGAACTGAACAATGCATATTTTAGGACCATCAAATCAAAATATTAAATCCTTTCTATCTCTGCTAGCTACCACTTTCGAGAATTTTCGCCGAGGAAATTGTATTAGGATGGTCATGTAGTTACACACTGCTGCGATAATAACGCCGCAATGGAAGTATATCGCAATAACGCATGCGACATTGACTTTTTATTTAAAAAAAAAGTAGTGAGTACACAGATTCTACTATTATTTTTTGTTTATTTGTTGAATATGGTCACTGACCTCCATTATAGTACTTGTATAATGGAGGTCAGTGTGAATATGGTGCACTCTTGGTTTCCATAGAGATAAAAGCCATGACAGCTGTTTTACAAACACAAACATTCATTCGATGTTTATTCTCCTTACCAACGGTGTTATTCAACAAAGATGCAACTTGAAAAATTAAAAATATTATTAATCGGCCCATCTGAAGTAAGTTATCGTAATTCATTACTATAATATTATTGATACCTATCCTAAGTATTGTAGAAGCAAATTATGTAGGTAGACGCTATAATATTATAATTCTATTCAGCGTTCCAAACTTATTAGTCCATGGAAATCGTATAATAAATGGGGTCTTCACTTGCATCAAATGGGGTAGTTCTGATTTTTTTTATGTTTTATGTAATGAGGTGGTAATGACAAATATAATTTTTCCACCTCGAAATCCTTCCGGAACATTGTAAAATTCATGAGAAACCATTAAAATTTTGATCAGTTTTCAGTTTTTGCCATTTTTTACCACCAAGGACCTGTTTAATGGTAGAAGTCACTAGAAATTATTTTTAAGTAGACTAAAGCAACAAAATGAGAATAGTTGGGTCTCGATAAACTGAATAGTTTCAAAGATACAGCTGTTCAAATGTTTGAATTTTACCAATAAATTTTTTTTTCGAGTTTTTACATGTTCTCGTCAATGTGGTCAATTATTGATCTATTTGACGGCATAAATTCATATACGTTATTAAAGAAGACAATTTTTTCAACAAAACGAGACCAGTTTGGTCTATTAAAATCTGATAGGTCCCTAGCTACAGCTGTTCAAAATTGCTGAGGTGAGTAAACAAAATGAAATACGAGTTATGAAATAAGCATTATAATATTTTATAAAATGAAATAATCTATACTAATCGATACTAATATTAGAGTTTGTTTGTTTGTTTCAACGCGCATTAGTGCGTTTTTAGAATTTTTCAAATCGGACCAGTAGTTCCTGAGAATTGAGATTACTCAGGAACTACTGGTCCGATTTGAAAAATTCTTTCAGTGTTAGATAGCCCATTTATCGAGGAAGGCTGTAGGCTATAATAACACCACGCTGTGACTTTTAGGAGCGAAGAAACAGAGGAAAATGTGGAAAAAAGCAGGGAAAATTATTCATCTTTGAGATCTTCCGTTGCGTGCGCTGCAAAAACGGTCCAAGATGCCTAAAAAATATGTATGGAAGAATTATTCCTCTTAATGATCTAAGAAATGGTCCGTGATAGTACGTGTCTATCTTTTAAGATTAACTCAAAATAATCGTTTTTAAATGGTCTAAGAATCTTTGGTCGAAATGAATGCATTAATGAAATAGACGCAGACGAAGCCGTGGTTAACAGGTATAATTTATAAAGCTGAGGAAGTTGTTCGCCAAAATAAATATGATGCCCATAATAACTATGTATTCCACGCGAACGAAGTCGCGGGCACAGCTAATAAGGTAGAATTTAAAAATTCAAAGACTGTGTTTGTTATACTTAACTTTGCATGTGGCGGTTGAAGTTGAGGTCGTCACAGGAGTTTTATTATAGTGGACATCTGCTCCACAGTTGTGTGGCCTCGGAATGTGTATTTTGGAGAAATTGGTGCCAGGTATGTCCAATACTTGAAAAGTCACTACGGCTCCTATATAATCGTGGTTTTCGACGGGTATCCTTAAGACGCTTCAGAAAAAAACACCAAAAGCTCTGAACGTCTCCGTAGAGTTGGAGCAAAGTCCTCACCTGATGTTATCTTTGACGAGACAACCATTGTTCCAGTTGCTCAGGATAAGTTCCTATTGAATGACAGGAACAACTAACAAGGTTAGATTCATCAACATGCTGAAGGTGCAATATTGGAGAGGAACAATATTCTTACACTACAAGCATCTCAGGTGGATGCTGACTGGCTAATAGTAACCACAGCCATTTCCATGTCTTTTACATACGACGTAGTGAATTTTGTTTTTTTTTTTTTGGAAATTTTGCAAACATTTGAACAGCTGTAGGTATCTTTGAAACTATTCAATTTATCGAGACCCAACTATTCTCATTTTGTTGCAAATTTAGTCTACTTTAAAATAATTTCTAGTGACTTTTACCATTAAACAGGTCCTTGGTGGTAAACAATGGCAAAAACTGAAACTGATCAAAAATTTAATGGTTTCTCATGAATTTTACAGTGTTCCGGAAGGATTTCGAGGTGGAAAAATTATATTTGTCATTACCACCTCATTACATACAAAATATAAAAAAATCAGAACTACCCCATTTGATGCAAACCAAAACGTACCAATTCCATGAACTATATAATAGGTATCAGTTTCTTCTGCCCGAGTACCTACTTATCAAAGTAATGTTTCAGAGTGGAAAAACAGCAGTGGCGAATTTTCTGTCGGAGTCTTCAGCCGCCGATGATGTGATATCTCGACCGACGCAAGGAGTTCGCATTGTAGAGATACAGCTCTCTCTGAACGTGAACGATAAGCAGACCAAAGTGGATGTAGAGCTATGGGACTGCAGTGGTGACCATAAGTAAATAGCAGTGTAGCACGTCTTGTGTGTTGTGTTAGTTAGATGTTACATATTGTATGTAGGTACCATTGAGAAATTAATTAATACGCAGATACACCATGGCCAATTAATGTCAAGACCAGCCGACAGATAACGGCTAACCCATAGAGCATAATAATACATCTGATAGACTAAATAGACTAACCTTTGACTAACATGGACTTGACATATTCCAACGAAATAATTGCCCGTCACCTGCCTATAAATTAATTCTTTGAAGATGCCAGTGTTTTAAGCATGACAATTTGACTATGTTGTTAAAATATTATATGTATTATGTGTGATGTTTTTGCTTAGAAGACTTATCTAGACAAAAGGCTTGAATTATCTTTCTTTTAAGTCCTTTTATGGATTATAGTTATAGTTTATTCGAAATTAAATGTAGATGGCGCTGTAGAATCAAAATATTCCTTTTGCTCAATAGACTTATTTATCGATGTTAACAGATTCGAATCTTGCTGGCCTGCTTTTCGAGCTGGTGTGCACGGGGTAATATTGGTATGTTCCCCTAATACTATGAACGTAGCTGCGAGAGAAATGGAACTCCTCTACAACTATTTTGTATCGCAAGCAAAACTTTCCGCAAAGCAATGCGTCGTGCTGTACAATTGCTCTGAAGATCAAGACGACTTGGACGTACTGAATTTGTGTATGTATAAATTAATAAACTGAGGACTTTGACCTTTGTACTTAACTTCTAACTTAAGAGACCAATATTAGTAATTGTCTACTTATAGCCCGGTTACCGGTAACAGTCCAATTTAAGCCTTAAACCGGACCGTTATCAGAAAATTTTGCACATTTACCGTAAACTTGCTACTAAATGCAAAATTCTTTGTGTCTGATGACCGAGCTAAAGCTGTGGCAAGAATAGGTAATGGATGAATAACTGCTAATTTACAGAGTTATTTAATTTTTGAACTCTACCCTACGAATAATAAACACTAAGGAAATGTAACTCCCATACTATTACCGTTTTAAATTTGTTTCCTTTCGAACTGTCATATAACGTTATAACGTCAGCCTGATACCGCTGAAGGCCACCTAAGTATTGCATATGTATTGAAAATGTGTACCTAGGTAAGACCTAGGTACACATTTTTGACAAGTATTGTACTTACTACTAGGAGTTACTTTTGCTTAGTTTTTATTATTCGTAGACTCTACCTATATATTTGGACCGTGGACGCTGTCAAGCATTTGTGTACTATCCCACAAAAAAAAATGTATTGAGTTATGAATGCAGTTATGTTCGTTACGTGATTTAGAACAAGCTGCATTCATAATTCAACAAAAAAAAATCGTGGGTTAGTACACAAATGCTTAAGAGCGACCATTTTAATTTCCACAAGTGAGTCACTTGACTTGCCTCAGTTTGTTCGTTATTCTTCCTACTACAATGTACATACCCACCACCATACTTCACAGCAATAATACCTATTATTATTATTGTGAAGTATGGTGGTGGTATGGGTGACCACATCCCAAAATTAGTAGCATCTATTGCAAAAATATGTTTATTTTCTTTAAAATGTAAAATATGCAATGGGAGCCACTCAAATAGGCTACTTGACCTATAATAAATTTCATTGAACAAATGCATATTTCTAGTAGAACTTGGCCTAGGAAACCGTATTTCACCCTTATCATCAAATAAAAGCTTATGATTGATAAATAAAGTCGATTTGAAAATATGATTGTACTGACGAAAACGCTTTTGCGGTAGGTACTTCCGATTTGGATGTGACACTAGTAATTTAATATCTTTTATTGAACGCGCTCGTTATATGTAAGTTTATCTGTACATAAATAATAAGAATAAGCCTAGAAAGATTTGTAAAATATATGTTCTTGAATAATTCAAATAAAACATCAGTTTTATATATTATCTCCATTTACTGTAGTTGGGAAATGAAATGGCCAAAACTTTTCTCCAAAAGTTTTCAACATTACAAATGATTTCTCATTTCTTATTTAATTCTTTTCTAATTTTTTTGCACTTTTAGTCTCGTACGTTTAGCACATAAAAAACATTTCAATAAAAAGAGCTTAAAATACAAAAATATGACGTCACAATATGGCGGACAGTTTTTTTAATCAACATTTTTATGGGTTTCTACTGTTTAAAATATTAAAATATTAGTTTTTTTGGTGAAAATGAATGATTAAGAAGCGATTAGCATGAAGAAAAAAAGTAGGTCAAGTAGCCTATTTAAGTATTGTAGCCTGTAGATGAATACTTACGTTTTTGGTAAAGTTAGTATTTGAATAATATAAAATAGTCTTTATATCTTTGAAAATACAAATTTTATAGTAAAAAGACGTAAGCTTGTAACAGTGACCTTAATTTATGTATCACCAATCGCCATTTTATATAAAAACGTTTTCAAAATGGCCGCAACTAATGATTTAAAATTTAAATAATAAAATTTTCTACCTTAGTATAAGATTTGAGATGAATTAGGTAATTATGTTTTATAAAAGTGGTGTGTGTGTATTTAATATAAATTTTATTTGTTTCAGCTCCCACTTTTTCAAAAGTGTCACAAGTCGCCGTCAATTTGAAAACTGGTGGCAATAGACTGAAAATCGACTTTTCTAATTACATTACTTCGGTCTCGCAATCATTAAATAAATCTATTTAATAGAAAAACCTTTTTAAATTAAGTAATCGATATTTGCTACAATACTCACCTCTATCTGCTACCCATACAATATTTTGTCTGAAAAACATCCATCTCATAAATCGGGAACGCTCATCATTTCATAAAATCTAATATAACAGCTGAAAAATAAAAATATTATATAAGGTACAAATTAAGACATAGCTGATAAAATCGTAAATTTATTTTAAGTCCAGTGGAACTATTATACACCATTGAGTCCAATTTGTTTTTGTAACAGAAAATAAATACTTATCTTACGCTTTTAAGATACAAAATATAATTCATCCATTTTAGCTTTTATAAAAAGGTTACTGGACATAATATTATAAATACTAATTATTTTGTTTCAATTAAAATTTATTGCTTAATTTACTAGTGAGGTATCCCTACCCCCTACTACACGACATTTTAAGACGACCATACTGTGACTGATCTACCGCTCTTCCCATTTAACAAACTATTTTAAATCCTGCACTCAGTCTTAAAACATTTGGCTCGTATGAGTTGATGTAAATTAACTTAGCATTTTATAACATAATTAGTTCATAGCTTACATTAAATAATAAAATTTTACAGGTAAGTACAATATTTACAAGATAACGCGAGATATATTATAATAATAATGCATATTACAATATTGTTATAAAAATGTTTAAAAAAAGTCTATCATTGCTAATATAATTATCACCTTGATCACATTATTTGTTATGTGGAAGGGTTACGCTATTACTAACGTATATACAACTAATGTCTATCATTTTTCCAATTACCTCTATCGTTGAAGTTTTTTCTGTCTCTATGCCCCCTGCCGGAGCCGCCGCGATTCCACCTGTCGTTGCCCCGCCCGCGATGTCCGCCTCGATTGGGGAATCTTTGGAAATTCGGATCGCCATCCATAAAATTATTATAATCCGGATTGAAGCCAACGTTGCCGAAATTAGGTGCTCCAAAGTTGTTATTACCGAAATTATGTGGCATGTTCGGTGATATGCCCAATAGTCCGGGGGTGGGACCACCTCTCGGATCGCCCCTGGGATCGCCCCGGGGGTCTTGAAGTTGATGATTGAATCCGGGTGGCATTCCCACGTTCATGTTCAAGTTACCCGATCCACCCATCCCCAATGGCACGTTCATCAAATTCATGTTAGGTTCCATTTGGCCCGGTGGTGGCATATTACTGTTCATGCCGAAAGGCAGCGGATTGAAACCGACTGGAGTTTTTAAAAGAGCTTCCTTGGGTTTCGGTAGAGCTGTGAATTCGCCGCTCTCGTTTAAAGAAACATTTAAATTGCTGAATATAGAGCATAAAATGGTATTGCTCTGAATAGCCGTCAAGTCAAACTTTTTTCCTAATATTTTTTCCTGTTGATACTGTTTTATTATTTGCGTCACTGGAGCTAAATGTTGATTCACGAATATCTTTTGAGTCGAACTTAAGTCTTTGTACCAGTTTGAATTTTGAAGTATAGTCTGAAGATCGAGCGAATTAGATTTGTGGTCTTGACTAATAATATCGACTGAATCTTTAGGTTTTCTCCGAGGATCGACACGCGGCGCGACACTCGGTGTCTGTAATGACTTTTCACTGTCACTATTTGATTCTTCAGTAGATAATCTAAATACTTTTCTAAGTCTTGGATCTGATAACGCCTGTGATTTTGCGGTACTATTTCTAATATCAGTATAGTCAGGTCTCGGAATATGAATAGTTACCAATTTGTATGGGATCGGGGGATGACTATTAATCGAACCATTTATCTCCGATGCAGGAGTATAATTTGGAAGAGGTTTAAAAGGTAACCCTAAGCGGAAATCTATATCACCGCTACTACCTTGTCTCAAGTCAGTGTCACCAAAATTTGCTAAATTAAAATCTGTTTGACGTAAGTCGACGTCAGTGCGTCTGCGCCCATCAGTAGGCTCACCATCAATACACTCATAAATAGATATTCGCGGTTTTTTAGAAACAGTTTTGTTTAGCTCGCTTGTCTTAGGTGGAGATTTTCTAGAACGAGGGTCTCTGGAAACTGGTTGTTGATTGTCGTTGTTTGTAACAGGGGCGTTTTCATGTAAATTGTTTTTCATAGTGTTTAATAATTTAGTCACTTCCTCACTGATATCAATTTTTGACAAATCTCCGAGCTTATTTAATACAGTTGAAGGTTCTATAACTGAAGGTTTAGGTTGTTCCACGATTGGAGAAACGTTATCTTTTGCTTTTTGTGGTGACAGAAGAGGCGAACTTTTCTTGCTACACTTTTCTTCATCGCTTGAATACCATTTTTCATCTATCAATAAATTATTATCTTCATCATCTGTTGTAGATAATCTTTGTCTCTTTCCAGGATTTTTGAATATTGGTTCAGGCTGAAGGAACCTTATATCAGTGTCACCTTCAGTTGACAACGGAGCTTCTACGATAGCTGGCTTTATTGTTCTTGAGTCATCTTCAGAGAATGGCAATACTCTATGGTCTACGTCTTTAACTTCATTGGATATCACTTTATCGTTTTCAAAAGTCTCATTCATATCGATGTTTTCTTTATCTTTTGTAGCAAACTTTAAAGCATCTTTGGTGTATTGATCAATATCGATCATATCTTTATTCGTTCCTTGGTCCTTATCAGTTTGATTAGACGAGCTCCCTACACCACGAGCTAGACTTTGTTGAAATCTCATATCTACATCTTGACCAGGCATTTGAGATGGAACTGGTAAACTATTAATTACTGGAACTGTAGGTGGAACTCTTAAATCTAAATCTTTTGTGATAGTAGATCCTATGAATTGGGGCTGTTGATCAACATTATTAATTAAACCTAATTTTTGTATGCTCATAGTATTAAGTTGTATTTCTGTGATTTGCCTCAAGGATATACCTATACTGTTTAACTGCAATACTGTCAATTGTCCTAGTTGATCAAGATTCTCAATTCCCATTTTGGTAAGGTCAGATATCTGGCGAGGTGATAATACACCCGTAAGATTTTTAATGTTTAATACATTGGCAGAACCGACATTCGTTGGAGAAGAGCTGACATGATTACTTTGGTTTGTAGTATCATTTTGCCAACGCGATTGTCGGACTTTTGTGGAAGACCTATTATTCTTTTCATGATTAAATTGATTACCTTGCATTGTATCCGAATTATTCAGCGGGTTGGGTATATTCAAATCGAAGAGAGATGGAATATTCTTCCCGTAGGTATCTGAGTTATCTGAAAATTGTTGCATTAATTTTAATTGAGTTGTTTGGATCATTTTTAAAGCTCCATCCCTATTCAACCTAGGAAAGTCACCTAATATTTCTTTGGGGGCCGATTCGATGTGTTTCAGTAATATATTTTTAAGGCTGTCATTCAAGGGCTTTCCATGTGCAAATTTACATTCGTCTTTATAAAGACAAGGAAGCCCTGTATGATAATATTTACATGGAAAATCTGCGTGCATATACAGGCATTTATCCCTTTTAGCACAACAGTCCATTAAATAAAATTTGCATAATTCCATCTTTCGCGGAGGCTCTGCATCATGAGATAACGTACAATCATCACCTTTATGACATTTTCCCTGCATAAAATATACGCATACTCCATCCGGATCTTGCATTGGATGATTTCCTCGTCTCCTATCATTTTTATTTTTGTGTCGCTGTTGAAACTTTTGTCGTTTCTTACGTTGCATTTGGGGCTCTCTGCTATCAGAATGACTACTGTCAGATTCATAAGAGTCCTTCTCATCTTCTACAAACATTTCATTAGTAGCTGTATGTACTGGCGATGCTCCTCTTACGCACATCATTTCATTTTCATCCATTTCGTCAGATACGTCTTGTTTTTTACGTTTTTTGTTAGCCCCATCATTACCATCATGTTTCTTTCTCTTTTTATGTTTACGTCGCTCATCAACTGCATCATTATCTTGCATTTCATCGTCATTATTTTTGCTCATTGCCTTTCTGATAGCTCTTTCTATATTTCCCGCAAAATCATCTTCGTTAGAATGTTTCCGATTTTTCTTGCTTTTGTCCTTTTTTTGATCACCTCTATTTGATTTTGATTTCTTTTTCTTGCCTGATTTTGAATAGTAAAATTCCTGAATTTCAGGCTTTTCTTCAAATTTATTGGCTATAGTAATATTCTGCGACTGATCATTTTTGTTATCTTTTTCTCTTTCGTTTTCATCTTTGTCATCACCATCACTTTCGATTTCCCCGTCCTCCAAATCTTCGAAATTTGTTTCTGGATCCGCCATTGCACGCACCTCTCTGAAATTCATAAAAATAAAAAATTAAGATTTCCTGTCGTAAAAATATTTTTATATGTACTTTAATAAGGTTTTATAACATAATATCAAATTAAGTATTTTTAACTTAAATATTTGAATTCATAATTTTCAATAACTAATAAACAAACAGCAATTATATCAAAATATTACGCTCAAAAAACATGATAATAATTTATTATAGATGTAAACGTAAATATACTCAAAACGCATGCAATGCCAATGTATGAACTGTAATTGTATTATAGTAATATGTATCAGTATTTTAACATTCTATAATTATTTCTTATCATTGTATCGTTAACTATTTACGACAACTTAATATTATAATGTTAAATAGTTATGTTATCAACCTAATTTAAATTGAAAACAATTGTTGTTAAAGTGGACCTAATTATTATTATTTTTGTGACCCTAACAATAATACTTTTTGCAATAGGTATTTCAGGAAAATTTTTAGCAAGACTATCCATACGCAGCTCTACCTATATTTGTTATTTGTTTTACAATTTTTACCTTTTTATGAAACACAAAAATCTCGAAACTCTCGTAAACTCCCGTGTTACAAAAAAAAGTAATAAATTTGCCTTTAATTCTTTAAGAAGATAAATACCATCTTGTGTAAAAATGACGTTAAGTTTCACATAAACATTATAATAATGCTTTGTAAATTTGAATGATTAGATCTTCCAAAAGGCTTTGTTAGTTGCAATAATTGATTTTATGAAAACGTTAACTATATTTAACCATAGCAATGTGTTAAAGGACAAAAAGATTATATAAATGATTACTATTAAGTAGGTAAGCTTAGCTAGTAAATAAACAGACTTGCTCATATAATAAAAAGCCTCGTGCTTTTTATAATTTACGGCTCTTTAGGGTTCCAGACTCAAACTCTAAAGGGCAAAAACGGGACCCTATTACTAATAATATGTAGGTACCTACTTTGCACCCTGCTCGTCGGTCACCCAGCCGTATAAAAAAACCGCGACAGCTAGAGAGTTGAAATTTTCACAAATTATATATTTCTGTTGCCGCTATAACAACAATAATACTAAAAATATATATATTTAACGAGATTTTTGCTTTTTTCTGCTCTATATAAATAAATGGTACGGAAACCTATGTGCGCGAGTCCGACTCGCGTTCGGCCGATTTTTCTCGTCCTGTTAAACGTACAGTGTACGTTTTAATGTTATTTAATAAGAGGTGCAATTTATTTAAGAAAATTTCCACAATTACAAATAATTACAATTTGTAGTGTGTAGGTATCGTGGGAGAAATTTAGAAATAATTATCATCTGCTATTAATAATAATTTGTTGTTTGCAAATTATTATAAATTCACAAGTCTATATTCTAATTTAAAGATGTTTTTTTTATTATTTTCTTAATATTTACCTACAGTTAAAAATATTTATAAAATATAGAACGATTTTTCTAATAGTTTATAATGGCAAACGTCCATGTTTCGTAATTAAGTACTAATTAGATACGGTACCTACGTATTTAACGGAATATTTCAGTTTAAAAAGAGATACTGTACAATTATTTTAGTATTAAATCCTGAACAATAATATTGCGCCCATATTTACGGAATAAGTAAATAATAATTAATCGTAATCTAAAAATATCTATATTAATCACAGTAAATAAAAGATGGGGCCGATGACTAATAAACATTACTTATCATAATATGCTTATCTGTTAGCTTAACTTTGTACTAAGCCGATAAGTAATGCCAATTTATTAAACGCATTTAATAACTTTGTGTAATAAATATTATTAATCGAAAAATATCCTAGGTTTGTAAGTAGGTCACGTACAAAAATGCGACGAAACGATATTACATCACGAAATTTCCGTGCTGTGCAATTTCCTTGCGAATAAATATGATTTAATTATCTAGGTCATATTTTAAATCTAAAGTTGTAAATATTGAAAATTATTAAATATTTTTTTGGGGAAATCTGAAAGAATATTATAAAAAGTTGGGTGTTGGCAAATTCACACGGTCGGCCGCCATCTTTGTATAACCCTACAAAACAGACGAACTAGCAAGTGTTCGTACTACGTACGGTATTGATTTAATGCAGAGACTTTGCACGAGTTTTAAATTGTTATTTAGCAAAAACATATCACTAACGCGCACTAATGCTCCTATTTTGCTAAAATTACACACAAAACATTACAAATATAATAAATACAAGAAGGCTGTCGCCATTTTTATTTTTGAAGAGTCTAATTTTATATATGCATGATGAAATATCGATTGATTTTGGATAGGTACTTTAAAATGGATATCTATCGCGTTGGTATCATCTTTTCAAATGATACTTGTGTATTTTTCTAGGGTTCCATTACTATACTGTACCTAATAATCGTTGCGACAATGGTCATTTATACTGAATCTCCGGTTCACAAGTTTATAGTTAATTGCGCAGTTGTCAGAACATTTGTGGCAGAAGTCAGTGGACTAACTGTTCTTTGCCACAGTCCACAACCACACAACTTTCAAGTAAATTAGAATGATACAAATATTATGTCTGAAGTGGGCGGCCGTTCACATTTCACAACGTCTTGCTATGCGCCTAGTTCTCGCCACGGAATGAATGACGTCAGCCTTCTAGAACGCAACAAAGATAATATAAAATATGTCCTTCCTTTTTCGAGGTCACGCGTACAACGCTCGCACTCACACAACAAAATGGCGTTTATATTAGAAATACATTTTACCCGTTGATTTATCGCGATTTTATGAATCAAATGCAACGTACCTAGCTATTCTTTATCAATTTATATCAATATTATTAATAAAAATTATGTCGATCCTATACTAAATATAATACATAATTTATACCAGCAAGCAACTATAAAATTATTATGTACCAACACCAACCCATTATTTTTACAAAATATACAACCACAATATAGGTATATTTGTGGACATATTATAAGTACATAAAAACAATTTCGTATACAAAGTCTCATGCACAATAAGTTACTTTACGCTTTAATTATGGTCAGTCTGTCAAAAAGTGATACAAATTGCAATTTGCAGACGCCATTTTGGACATCTTGCCACTTACATTGGAATGCATATTTAAGATCGTGTTTTGTAGGTTGATAACATAATATTACAATAAAGGAATTAACCCTTCATTAATTAAAAGTATGATAATTATATGCACATATGTGTAGTCTTAAAAAGGACAAGCACTTTTAACTATTGCGTTAATTTTAGATAACTTAGGGGACACGCTTTGTATGACCTAGCAAGTACATATTAATAATTATTAAGTGTTTACCAATCTTACATTAAATGAACGATTCACTATGTGAGACTACTATACGCCATGTAAGAGAAATCTTTCATAGCATTGTTGCATATGGTCGACTATTTCAAAATACGCAAATAAAATTCGGATTCTGGCCGACGACTGCAGCGAAACGAGGGCGAAAATTGTATTTCTTTAGTTCATATTTTTAACGCACTGGCGCTCGTGTAGTGTCAATATGACCAACATTCTACAATTTTGCTTACTCAAGATAGCTCCTTATATAATGAAAAATGTTATTTAATTACTTCTTAATTACGATTTTAATAGACGTATATTTTTAAATAATAATAAATTTATTAGCGCACTTCAAATAGTTTAAAATACATAAGGAACATATTATATTACTTCAATAATTAAATTTGTCAACTTTTTCTTCACCGGATGATGTTTTTTTAAGCAATAGTTTTTTAAGCATACTGCTGACTGGTGTGTTTAAAAATTATTTATATATTATATATTATGTAGTTACTTAAAATCTACGTAGAAAATCTATAAGAAATTAATTACTAGACATAAAATATATTTTAAAAGAGCCAAGACTTTGACCTTCGTGAATCGTCAATCGTGAATATCACCATTCATGTTGGCCACCATGATTTATTAATATTCTGTGTAATGAATATGTCTTTTCGACTTTTTCATGCGTCACTGCACAGAACCGTCCGCGTCACTGTCAAAAATTTAATTTCACTCCTTTCATTGTTGTTGCTGCAATGGATTTTTATCAATGTAAAAAGTTTTACAGATTGTGTTATCAGCATTAACCAAGATTTATAAATATTTGTTACGCATATATTATGCTCTCGAAGTAAACTTGATTTAGCATCAGCTTTATATTAAAAATATAATGTAAAAGATATCTTAATAAGTATACAAAATTGATTGTTTTGATTCGTAAATTAAAACAAGTTTCACAATGTCTCAACAATCTAATCCCTTTGCGGGCCTAATGGGGACATCCGAAGCAAAGTCACTGACTGACTCAGATTACAATTCGGATAAAACATTAGAAACGAACTCAGATCAGTCCTTGGATGATAAAAATGTTCAGACAATAAACAACATTGTTGAAGATGTATTCCACTTCACCATAAACCCACTAGCAATAAAAGGGCAGTCAAATAAACAATTGGTGTTTCTAGAAGAACTAGCCCAAGCCATTAGTCCAAGAATTTTCATTGATCTAGAAGCTCTGGAACAGGCGCTCTTTGAAAGATTACTTTTGCAAGACATTGAACAATACGTTTTACCTAAATCACAAAAAGTTTTTAAAGAACATGTTATACAAAAACAGGTTTTCACTTATTTATTTAGTGCAATGCAAAATTTACAGAGCTACGAGCAAATCGAAACAAATCCTATAAAAACTGGCGTTCAAAAAATGAAGGAACTAATCTTTAGGAATGCTGTTACAGCTTTAAAACAACCAGCTCTGTTTGAAGGGCAAGATTTTTCTATTCAGCTGGTGGATTTGCTGAGAAATGTTGATCCACAGTGCCATGTTTTCTTTATGGATCTAGTTACAGCTTTTATGTCTGAAGGTAATGTTCAATCAAATATTGATTTAGATAATTAGTTTGATCAAAACATGTTTGCTTAATGGTTTACAAATTATTTTAGACACAGAGGAAACCCAAAGTCAACTGCGGGAAACAATGATACCAGTGTTGAATAGGATCCACACAGATGTTAATAAATGTAACATTATCAACCTGCCTATCTACATTCTACCCTCTATACAACTTTTTGCGAGTAAGTTTTTTAACCAACTTTCTTAACCCATTAACCGCCAAAATGAAACCAATAGTAATTTTTTAACAAAACTTACATTTACCTGCAGTTTATATGGTAAACAAACGACAAAAACAAAATTAAAAATCTCCCCTTTAGAGGGGTGTACTCAGTTGGGTACAACGACGTGTTACGAGTAACAGGTGCGATAAGGTTTAGAACTAACTTTTTTTGGGTAGTAGACGATACTATCTTGAGGTAAACTATAGAGTGACGAGGAAGATAATCTCGTTTATAGGGTTCTGCAGTCAACAAGGAACCCTTATAGTTTCCGTCCGTCCGTCCATCTGTCCGTCCGTCCGTCTGTCTGTCCGTGGTTTTGCTCAGAGACTATAATGCCAACAGAGCTGTAACTCGGCATGAATGTACATCTTAATGATGCCGACAAAATGGTTACCTATAAAATCTTTAAAATTTTTTTTTTTTATGGTACCTCCCCTACACATCAATGCAGGGGTGATTTTTTTTTTCGCGTCCACCCCACCGTATGCGGTGTACTTTGATAGGTTTTTTTAAAAATACAGTGTAAACTCTATGTAACGTCACTCAATTTAACGACAAACTCTCTAAAGAATCAAAATCAATTGACTTTGGTTGGTTCAGCTTGCCTACCATACAATGATACACTCTACATAGCATCACACCTACTCCCAATAACGACAATATCTCAACTATTGAGTAATAAAAAGTACCTTTTAAGTTACTAATATTAGTAAAAACGCAGCTGTGTACGTTTTTTTGTCGCTTTATTATCCCAGCTCGCAATGAACTTGACTTTCGGCATCATGCATACCGAACTTCCTAAGGAATTCGTTCTTTTGTTTACAAATAGGGATTGCTTGCGCGTGTAGACTGTTTTTACCATGAATAAACTTTTTTATACGCTATCATATTCTCAAACTATCAAACTGTAAAAGCGCTAAGTAAAAGAAAATCACTGTGTATTGATGAAATATAGCTTTGATTTTTCTTCTCTCCATTTAACGACAACTCTCTATAACGCAGTGTGATAAAAACCTCGATTTTGTTTCACCGCGTTTTTCTTTCAAAATACTATAGTTGATAGCTATATAAACATTAGAGTAAAACTCCGAGATCGATATTCTTTGTAGTTTTTATTTTAAAGAGTGTCAAAGTTGTCATTTTTCCGGGTCATAAATTTGCATAAAAAATTAATTAAAAAAAAACTAACCAAGTAACATTAATTTTCTTTACACCAATTGAATAAGCACTTAATACTTTACTTTTTCTCCAAATATGGTTAACCTACTGTGATCATGTTGGGAGATATTAATTTATTTATTAATTTTAGTTTTTCATTTTTAATTTCGCGATTAGATCGAATTAGAAAAAGTTTTAAGCATGAAACGATAGTGTGAGTAATCCTTTATCAATATTATTAAAAATCACACTCTAATAACCTCTGTGTCAGAAGTTATATCCAATTCAATTTAAATCTGGATTTTTTGTACCTAAAGGTCTCTTGTTTGATTTTTTCGGTTGATATTTTATTGTCCCTGACTACATCAGAAGGTGATTACTGATTAGATATTGTTTCAGCGTATAAATTCATTAATGTACGTTATATTTTTTCACTTTTTAGATTATTTTTTTATTAGACCTGCCTAAACGTGATCTTGATAATTTTCGTATAGGATATCGATTGCGAAGTTGCGTATCAACCGGATAAATCAAACAACAGACCTTTAGTGACAACCCTAGGTACAAAAAATCCGACTTTTTATTAAAAAAATATTGAATCGGATATAACTTCTGACACAGAGGTTATTAGTGTGATTTTTAATAATATTGATAAAGGATTACTCACACTATCGTTTCATGCTTAAAACTTTTTCTAATTAGATCTAATCGCAAAATTAAAAATGAAAAACTAAAAATAATAAACAAATTAATATCTTCCTACTTGATCACAGTAGGTTAACCATATTTGGAGAAAAAGTAAAGTAAGTATTAAGTGTTTATTCAATTGGTATAAAAAAAAATAATGTTACTTGATTAGTTTTTCTTTTATTAATATTTTATGCATAACCAGGAAAAATGGCAACTTTGACACTCTTTAAAATCACAAAAACTAAGGCCCGCATAAATAAATAGTCAGTACTCAAGATGCATCTCGGTCTCAAGACACGGTTCAGGCTCTGTGATTGGTTGGCTGTCAAAATTTGGACCAATCACAAAGCCGAACCGCGTTATTTATACGGGCCTAAATTTTAAACTTGAATTTTATTTCAAAAATTAAAATACCTAAATATCTCTAGAAGCTGTGGACCAAAATGACACAAAATCATTTTTTAGGTTCACCTAGTGGTCCCAAAACTATACGCAAAAAATTAGAAACTTTGGAATTTTGAAACCCAAAAACGTAGCGCTATCGGTCTAAAGTGGTAGGTAAATGCAAACGCTAATAATTAACAATAACAAAAGAAACAACATCATTCAATTCAAATAAGTAAATAAAATCCACCATCATATATTTACCCAAAGAGGTGATTTTCCGTTTTTCCGTCTTTTCCGTCCGTCTTTTCTCAAAATTAGTAGTGATATCTGTAGCTGAAGCTAGTAATCTTTCGTCCTTGATATCCATAGGTAAAAGAAGTAAAAAGTATACAAGGTGATTTCTGGACTCGTAATTTTTCTTACTTACGAAGGAGTAGTGTAGGTTAGCTTGTTACAATATACTCTAATCTGTGGCTTGTTACCATAACACCTTGCAAAATGACAACTTTGTAGATATTATAATATTTATTCTAGTTGATACTAGCTTCATTCATGGGCGTATATAAGGGGGGGGGGGGGGGGGGGGGGGTCCGGACCCCCCCCCCCCCCCATCCCCATTACTATCCATCTTACTCGTCCAATCGACAATATATGTACCGCACCGATTTTAATCGGCGAGGTACATGTATTTTTTTTTCTATTCACAGTATAATAATAATTACTTATTATTATACTTACTGTGGAGCGTGTTCGTAGGCAGAGTAGGTACCGCGATGCGTTCGTAGTTCGCCGCAGGGGCGCGGGGAAATGTGTAGTGGACAGTGGTGCAGTGTTTAACATTTCGATATTCAAATTTTAAAAAATACTTATGTCCTAAACACGTTACCTTTTTGCTGCTGCGGAACCCTTTATGGGCGAGTCCAACTCGCACTTGGCCGCTTTTTTATGTTAGGGCACAGAATACATATTAGTAACAAGTTAGGGACCCCCTCCTTATCAAAGCTATATATACGCCCGTGGCTTCATTGTTACTGACAAGATAGATATTCCTCTTAGAAGTTTTAGCTACTGTCAAATCTTTTAGCTGGGTTCTGTAATTTCAGGACAAAGAAATGTATGAGAGAGCGGACATTTACGCTATGATAATATGGGTTTTCTGGGTGTGATGATGATTTTTCTTTACCAAAGGAAAACAAAATGGCTTTCCCTTAGTATTCATAACGATAGAAGATGTTAAACTTAATCAAACCCGATATTTAAAAATTCTGAAAAAAGGAAAATTTTGCTAGTGGATTCGACCATTGTACCCAACTAAGTACAGTAGTGTTTCAATCACAATTTTTCCGACTATTTCACTAATCTACCACTAACTTGTTATTTAATACATAGATAACAATGTAAGTATACAGTAAAAAAACAAACACATAAAGTGGTTGAATATTATGCGATTAAAATAAAGTGAGAATTTATGAGCTTACCCCTAAAGGTTGCAAAACTGTAAGTTTTAAACTTACCTTACGATTAAAAAATATTGCTTGCCAGTATAAATTTACTAAAAATGTTGAATCTTTAATGTTATCTTTAATTAAATATATAAAATAAAAAACTGAAATGTGATACCACAAAATTTTGAACTATCCTTAATTTTGTATGTGTACCCAATTGGGCCAATTAAAACATTCATTTATATTGATTTTTTACAATTTTTATTGTGTGTCTCATAAATTTGATACTCCGTAGGTAATCCTCACTTGGCGCCTATTCTAATGGATGTTGTTGAGCCGAAAAATCCAGAGATTGGAAGGTTTTATGAAGATACTGTCTTTGGTGCTCTTCTAGGGCTGTCCGTTCTGCCTAGAAATAACTCATACTCACAACATTTCTTTGACAATCCTATGGACCCAGTATGTTAAATATATTTCACTTAATTCATATTCATACTAATATTTTGCCTGATAAGTATAACCTCCTTAAAACTAAAAAAAATTGTCTTTATATAGAAATAAAATACAATGAACGAAAACATCAAATGTATAAAATTATAATAATTATAATTAGAAATATGGGCGTACTATACAATAAGTTTGATATTATCTTCTTAGGCAGCTACGAGTATGGTTGAGACTTCAGTTTGGAGTGCAGCATCACATCTCACAAATAATATGCACAAGACATTCCTGACTCTGCTTAAGGCAGGACCTCCGATTAAAAGTAGACTGTTATCATGGATCGGTAAATGTCTGAAAGCTAATGTGTCAAGAGGAAAACTGGCAAATATGGTAGTTTTTATTTAAATATCTTAACTATTGTATTATAATATTAAGGCCATCATCCATTTCAATTTATTTAAATAAAAAAAACAAAGCTCTTTTTAGGCAGCTACACTACTGCCAATTTAAATGCTACATTATTCAAGCAATGTATAAATACAAGGGCACATTGTTTTAGTTGAGTAACATTTTGTAGTTTTAACTAACTTGAAAAGGATGTTTAAAGTTGAAGTAGTTTAAAAGAAGTTTAATGTTTGCCCATAATTTTTTTTTTATATAAAAATACAAATTAAAGTGTTGAGTCACAACTCAAATAAAGACTTAAATGATCACCTGCACAATTATAATTCCCAAAGTTAAAGTAGAATAGAAAATATTGTTTTTTATTAATAATCCCTAGTCAATAATGTAATAATTGATAATTTCAGGGTGCAGAACCATTAACAGCTACAACAGTGTCGGATGGATTTATGCTAAATCTTGGTGCTGTGTTATTACAATTGTGCCAGCCTTTTTGCTCACATCCAGATGACCCAAAGGCACTAAAAATTGACCCCACATATTGTGCAGTGTCCGTACGTAATTATTCCTTATGTTGATAATAATTAATAAATATTTTTTATAGTAAAACCAAAGGCAAAGATTTTGGCATTGTATGTTTCAGTCCCATTTTGAAAAACATCACACATATTATTGTCTAAATCAGCCGTTCCCAAAGTTGGCGATAACGCCCCCTTGTGAGCGCTGAATTTCTGAAGGGGGTAGGACCCAGAAAAAAATGGGGGCGTTGTGTAGAGGCTTGGGGGGTGATTTATTTCATCAGGATGCATTTATATTGAAACAATGGGGGCGCTAAAATATAATTTGTTCTTAAAGTGGGAGGTAGACAAAATAAGTTTGAGAACCTCTGATTTAAATTAAACTATAGTTTTCTAATAAAAATTACCTAGTCGTCTAAAAATTACCGAAGTAAGGATTTTCTATGCATTAACTCAACAGAGAAATTTCAAACAAAACTTAGACAAAGTTGTTTTATATTTTTCAGTCTAATGCTATGTAATTTAATTTTAGCCAGAAGAAGCGACTGCGAAATTCGTTCATTTGACCTGCTTGTATGACGAGACTTGTCTTCTACCGGCTAAAGAAAATGAAAACGGTCAAACTGTCAAAAGACCAACAGCTGACGCATACAATTTTGTGACGGAGTGCTTTTTTATGACGCAAAAGTGTATAGACCTAGGTAAAGTAGGCTTTTATTGTGACAACAATTCATTTTAGTAACTGATTTGTGTCTTTACTGATCTGTCAGATGATGATGTTTTGATCAAAATTTACATACAGTTCAACAAGGCTTTAAATGAATGTGGCGAGAAAAGGAACGAACGCTTCTATCATACAGAAATGTCATTTTTGACATGTGTTTGACAGTTCTCCTTTACCAGCAGCGCCCCGTCCACTTCATTTAAAGCCTTGGAGCACTATAGTGAAAGATAATCTTGTCTCATTATTTTCAGCTTGTCATATTACAAAACAAACATCCATAAAAAACCTAACGAGACTTTTTCTTCTGTCTTTTGCCAAAGTTGTAACATACTTTAAAAAAAAACAGGTGTCAGAGTGTCAGCGGAGAAGCTATGGCGTTACGGACAGGAGTTGGCGCGGACGCAGCGCGCCCTGGGTGATCCCAACACGCTACCCCATCTGATGGAGACGTTGAGAACGCGAGCACAGCATCTCATGAAACGGTTAGTGAATAAAACAAAATGAATAAAAACATTTATTGTACCTGTCTTTTGACAAGTAGATAACAACGTGTCGCAATCGCCATTTGCTTCTAAGCGCTTTTGCCACCAGACACACAATTTTAAACATCCATAGGAGAGAGGCATAATTTACTTAACACGTTCAGTGCCACCGACTCGCCCGGAGAGTTCACGTAAATTTGATTCCAGTGCCGACGACTCGCCTGGCGAGTTCAGTTTTTTTCACTAATATTTCCAAAATGCATCCGTATTTTCTGCTTAAAATTATAGTTTAGACTAAATATATGCTAAACTAAAGATTTGCGCGGTGGGCCGGCCGTAGAGATTCCGTTTATTTTTGAAAGGAAAAAAACTATTCTACAATGCCTTGAACTCGCTAGGCGATTTCCCGGACATAGATCCTCAAACTGTAAATATGTACATGTTAAAAAACGACGTCAACATAATAGCATGGACTATCTACATACTTGTGATATGGAACTAATATACAACAAACTAGTTTCATTAGTATATATATAAAATATATAAAAGAAAGTCGTGTTAGTTACACTAGAAGAGCTGAACAGATTTTTATGATTTTTGTGTTTTCGGATTTGTCTTCGTCGGGAATAGGATAATTAAAATTTTAAAAATTAAGATCCAAGGAAACGAATATGATATTATTATTTTGTATTTGTTTTTTCATGTATTTTTATTAGTTGTCACACACAAAATATCAGGCACTTAACCGAACGTAATAAAATGTTGTTTCACGTATAGACATTATTATTGTTGCATATTAATAAGTTATCACTTAATTTTAATTCGGCAGATTTTAAACTTTTTAAAAAAGGTTTTTTTTTTTATTATTATCAATTAAATTCGTCGTATCCACAATAAAAATAATACATTTTAATCTAAAGCCCGTATTAAAATATTTCAGGGTAAAATTGACTATTCACAAGTATTAGAAACTCAAAATATAACCTTAACAATAACCAAATTTTAAAAGATTGACAACCATTGCGTTAAACACCTTAGTTACACTGTAACGGCAACAAAAGTAACAAAAAATTGAATTTACCCTTACGTGTGACAGTAAACTTGCGTGGCGAGTCGATTCAATTTATATTGCAGTGCCGGCGACTCGCCTGGCGAGACCGCCGTACAATGTAGGCGGCATCCGAGAAGACATCATGAAAATCGTAGTGGCAATGAACGTGTTAACAGAAATGTTTTAATGGCAAAGTCACGATAATGTTACGAACTTACGACACATAGTGCCATCTAGCGTCAAACCAGCGGAACTACTCGGGGGAACACAGATAACATAAATCCCCTACTCGAAACTAGCACACGTTAGGTGTACGATTACATGCGCGTATTTTCTAGAAACGTTCAACCCATGTTCACGTGAGTCAGGTACTTTCTAGAAACGAACTCTCTTAAACATTCTGGGATTCGCCTCGGCCCATATAAATAGTCGCAGGGAGACGGGCCAGTGATTCAGTTCAGTTCGAGCGATCTTCAAGGCGACTTCGGTGTGAAAACAAGTGATCAATAGTGAGTGAACTAGTGAAACCTACGACTTGGCTACGACCTAGGATATCGCGAGTGCTTAGTGTTGGACCTAGTGCTAGTGAATAAAGTCTTCAAGAGATTTAGCTCTCTCTCTCCAAATCCTTCGAATCCTAGCACGTAACAATAACAAAGACTTATCGAAAGCCATTTAAATCGTAGTCTTCCGTAAACTTCATACGTTCTAATCATTTTTCATTTATTCCGCAATGTACAGATACCTAAGTCTCCGATGCGCGTTACTCGAGAGCGACTCGCTGACCAACCTCCATCGTCTGCAGGCGACCACCTGTACGTGGCTGGCGCAGGTCGCGGCGCGCAATGTAACAGGCCCCGCCAGTTTCGCACCCGCTACTGCGGTGCCCATAGAACTGCCGTTGACTACGCCGCCGCCGGATACGCTACGGTATTTATCTACTATACTTTAATGATTAGTACCTTCAACTACCTTGTTCGATCCAATCCATTTCCTAATAAAGTACAAACTCCAAAACTCTTTTAAAAGGTTACTACGACATTGACATTTCAAGAGATTCACAAACACTACCCCGGTTTTCGATGTATTAGCTCAGAGTTAAAGACTTCAAGTGAAGGTCTTTATTATACCTCTGAGTCGTGTTACAAAATTTAAATACCTCGGTCACGTGGTGACAGATACTCTCAGTGATGAGGAGGATATTGAGAGGGAGCGCAGGGCGCTATCGATCCGCGGTAATATTCTGGAACACAGGTTTGCCAGGTGTAGAGCGCCTGTCAAGATAATGCTTTTTATAGCATTTTGTCAGACGTTTTACACCTGTGGTCTCTGTCAGCTTTACCCAACGGACCTATGGCGCCTTGCGGGTCCTTTACAATAACATATTCAGGTCTCTATTGCGGCTCCCTCGTTACTGCAATGCATCCGGGATATTTGCCGATGCAGGAGTCGACGATTTCTATGCAATTATGCGGAAAAAAGTAGCGTCAGTGGTGCATAGAGTTCGAGAAAGCCGGAATAGTGTCCTGAAGATGATAGCGGAGAGAATTGACTCTGCACTCCTTCGCAGACTCACTGAGCTACATGTCAGGGTAGCAAGATGAGCTGCATCATAATTGTTATTATATAATTAGATTGTAACAAATATGGACTTCTTTGTCTGATAATATTTTTTTTTATTTTTTTATTTTTTTATTTTCTACATGCATACCACGTTCCTTCATAACATCGGCGTCATAAAAAACCCTTATCCTAAATACAAGAACCTATACAATCCGTTTTGTCCGTGTCTGGAGGCCTATAACGAAACTGTTTTGAGACTCAAATATTAGAATCAGATTGCCGCGTCCTACTCTAACAACATCATTTCACGTTTGTTAGAGTAGGACGCGGCATTTCGATTCATTCGTTGGAGTCTCAAAACGGTTTCGTTGTACAGCCCCTGATACATTATAAAAGCCGTTTTTATAGACAAAGACAAAATATTTTGTATCATAACTATTTTTATTAGTGGGATCATGTGTTATACTACTTTATCATCAGATGCATCCCGAAGTTCGTGTTGGAGAACATAGTGGTGCTGATCACGAAGGCGATATTTGGTAGTATAACTATTTTTATTAGTGGGATCATATTGTGTTACTACTTTTTTATCATCAGATGCATCCCGGAGTTCGTGTTGGAGAACATAGTGGTGCTGATCACGATGGCGCGGCGGACGGTGGGCGCGATCACGGAGGAGGCGGACGTGGCCGGCCTGCTGCAGCCCGCACTCACGCTAGTCCTCATATTCATGGGCGACTCCACCAGGACTTATAACCCGCACTTGAGGTATCGTCGTGATCACTTTGACGAAACGTGATCGTGAATCACGTTGATTGATTTAAATGTTGAGTAAACATTTCATTTAAAAAATGTACGCTTCCGTAAAGAGAATCAGCTAGATGGCTGCCGCAATTTGATTTTTACCACTAAAAGCATTTGTGTTTTCCTTTTCGTGTATAATAGCGATATGTGTAAAATTCGTGCACAGTATGCTGACTGTATGTATGTTGATTATTGACAGTTCATATAATAGCTTAATATGTTTTTTAACATGTATTGCAGAGCAAGACTGGCTGAATGTCTCGAAGCAATGCTACCCAACCATCCTGAAGACCAGCAGCCTTTGAGTAGCATTGCCTCGTTTCACAGAGAACAGCTGTTCAAAGAAAATCCTCATAGATTACAGGTAAAATATGAAGAATAGATTTGAATTACAAATGATACTAACGTCTAACGTGAATAAGGTTGAGGATTAATGTTATAAATTACAATATAGTTTTATTATTAGATTATTATTTGTCATTAAAATAAATATTGGGGCAAAAGATATTACAATATTTTAATTCATGTCTATTAAGATTCAATCTCAAAACATAAAAATACTTATACGCCATTGAAGCTGTACTTATTGGCGCGTTTAAGAATATAGTAAAATCTCTACTAAAAACGTCATGAGTATGTAACTGATAAATTTTGACATGAAATTAATTCACTTTCAGCTAGTACCGTGTCTTCTAGAAGTGTTCGTTGGTATAGAGATGACGGGACAGAGCGTACAGTTCGAACAGAAGTTCAACTACAGGCGGCCCATGTATCTCGTGATGGACTTCCTCTGGGGGATTGAGGAGCATAGGGAGGTTTTCACGTGAGTAAACATCTAGATTTTCTATTGAAAATGTTTATTAAAATACGAAACAGCAACACAATTTTATACGTGGGAGAGCCATGCTTCGGCACGAATGGGCCGGATCGACCGGAGAAATACCATGTTCTCACAGAAAACCGGCGTGAAACAGCGCTTGCGCTGTGTTTCGCTGAGTGAGTGAGTTTACCGGAGGCCCAATCCCCTACCCTATTCCCTTCCCTACCCTCCCCTATTCCCTTCTCTTCCCATCCCTACCCTCCCCTATTACCCTATTCCCTCTTAAAAAGGCCGGCAACGCACTTGCAGCTCTTCTGATGCTGCGAGTGTCCATGGGTGACGGAAGTTGCTTTCCATCAGGTGACCCGTTTGCTCGTTTGCCCCCTTTATTTCATTTAAAAAAAAAAAAGTAAAAAAGCAAATACAAATATCTGTTTAAAGGTTAGACCGCACTATAGAATATATACAATGTGTCCCGACACCAGTGTCCGAGCCTTTAATGTTATGATGTATAGCATATTTTATCGAGCGGGTCAGGCAAAATATATTATTTGTATGCAATTTTTTAGTTTAAGGTGTTATCCCATTTGTATGACTGTAAGCACTATCGAAGATACCTATTGAGTATTGATTTATAGGCCGATGACGGATCTACTTTATTTGGACGGGTTATGTCAATTCAATGTTAGTCGTGATCTGGCAGCTGTGCTAGGTATAACGCAACTACATCTTGGCTCGCCATCTGTCTGAGAATCAACTCTTTCACAGTATTATTGACCTTGTTAAAGGAGTGACTAAAGCAAAATTAATCATCCTACTAATATTATAAAGGCGAAAGTTTGGATGTACTCATATGTATGTATACATTATGTATGTATGTATGGATGTATGGATGTTTGTTACTCTTTCACGCAAAAACTACTGAACGGATTTTAGTGAAACTTTACAATAATATAGCTTATACATCAGAATAACACATAGGCTACAATTTTAACCGACTTTCAAAATGGAGGAGGTGTTTTGTTCGTCTTTTTATGTTCAACGATTACTCCGCCGTTTGGGAACCGATTTTCAAAAATTTTCTTTTGGTGTATAGGTTATCATCCCAATTTGGTACCATATTCATAAAAGTGGTGACCTGATGAAGGGATCTATAAGAAATCGAGGGAACTCCTCAAAATTTATATGGAAACATGTGGTGACTTCGGTTTCGTGAGCAGTATTCTAAGCATATGCTACCAACAAGCGAGATTTTGCACCAAGGTATACCATGGTTCGGAAGGTGCTGAGAGAACTCCTGACTCTTTATAGATACAAGTTTGGGAGTTTCGACATTGTTTTAAGAACGGAAAGCATATGCTTCTATGCAAATTACATTCATCATCATCACTACCATAAACTATTATAGAACCATGTATCGTCCCGTTTTGACCCTCTTATTGGTACTTTTCATAGTCTTTTATTAAATATCACTTAAACCGCGGGTAACACCGCGGGGTGTGCAGCTAGTATTATAAAAATTCATTTTATTTAATTTGCTTTATTCGTCTTAATAAAAACATTTCAGTCGTCTAGCTGACGAGGCGGAGGCGAACATGGAGGCGGTACATCCGCCGATATTCCTGCGGTTCGTCAACCTGCTGATGAACGACGCCATCTTCTTGTTAGACGAGGCCCTCGGCAACATGGCTCAGATACGGACACTGCAGACTGAACAGTAAGTTGTTGATGCTAAGGCCCAATTCCACCAACGTCTGTTAGTGTTAACAGCTTGTTAAAATGTCACGTCTTCTCTTTTATTCATATAAAAAATGAAAGAGAAAACGTGATACTAATTCGAGCATTAACTTTAACAGTCGTTGATGAAATTGGACCTTAATCTTTGCTCTAAATGTTAAGTAACTTGCAACTTATTATAATGCTATATTGTAAACATAATATGTAGTAACATTAAAAAGCCAGTATTTATAATGAAACTAATTCGAAAACTTCTCGACAAACTTAGCTTGTTTATGTAACTCACAAATGTATTAACAACAATATCTTGAAATCTGTTGAAACATTGTCAAACTGGAGATACTTTCTTGCCCCGGAAAGGACATAAGATATTTTTTATCAAAAAAAAGTAATACACTTTCCGCGCTTGTCATTTTTGAAAAGGCGCTTGATAGACAAGGACAAAACATTTTATAGCTTATCCAATATTATCCATGATGTAAATATTGTTATTAGTAAGGGTCAATTCAGACCGTATTGCGACGCGCAGATGCATTTCTAAGGCCGGGCACACACTAGCGGCTAGGCCGCAGCGGCCAGCCCCCCTAGCATACGCCAACGAGATATCTCGTGGATATCTCACTCTCGAGCGTAGTGATATTGTCGATATCGATATATATCTCTTTTTCGCTAACATGCGTACGTCGAGACTCGAGAGATAAATTTCTCGTTCGTATATACTTCGTTAGTATATAGACAAAAGTAGCACATATAAAAGAAACAAAATTATCTCTAATTTTGACGACAGACGTACGAGAAAAAATGTATGTCATGTTAGGGTCAATAGAGATGAAGAGATAAACCAGTTAACATCGAGAAAACGTGTAGACAAAATTTTCTCGTTGGCGTTTTTTCGTCGTGGCGGCCATCGAGATAGATACCTTAGTATGAAACCGCCATAGATCACGCGCACCTGGCCGTACGGCGGCCAGCGGCCACACCATACTTTCGATAGCCGCCGCGACCTGACCGCTAGTGCGCTATTGGGCTAAATTGTATTGAATTGACAGATTTGCATGACGTCTCATGACGATAACGTTTAGATACTTTTAATGTTCAAAAACAGTCTACACGTGCAAGCAATCCCAATTTGTAAACAAAAGAACGAATTTTTTAGAAAGTTCGGTATGCATGATGCCGAAAGTCAAGTTCATTGCGGGCTAGGATAGTAAAGCGACAAAAAAAACGTAACGCAGTTTTTATAATATAAGTAACTTAAAAGGTACTTTTTATTACTCAATCGTTGTGATTTTGTCGTTATTGAGAGTGCGAGTGATGCTTTACAGAGTGTATCATTGTATGGTAGACAAGCTAAACCAACCAAAGTCAAATGATTTACACTGAGTTTTGATGATTTGATTTTTGATGAGTTTACACCGTATTGATCATATTATGTTTACAGAGAGTCATTATTATTTATATTTACAGGGAGTCAGGCGCGTGGGACAGCCTATCCGCGCAAGAGAGAGCGGCGCGCGTGTCGTCCCTCTCGCACACGGGCACGCTCGCCCGCTTCGACAATCTGCTCGGCCGCGACACCGTGCGAGCGCTGGTCCGCCTCACCGCGCACGCGCCAAAACTGTTCGCACACGATACGCTCGCTGACCGCGTCGCCGCCATGTTGAATTACTTCCTGTTGCATCTGGTTGGACCGAATAAGAAGAATTTTAAGGTATTGTTGGCATTTATGGTGGATTCTTTATTTATTCTCTCGCACGGTTCGACAACCTCCTCGGCCGCGACACTGTGCGTGCGCTGGTCCGCCTCACCGCGCACGCGCCAAAACTGTTCGCGCACGATACGCTCGCTGACAGAGTCGCCGCCATGTTGAATTACTTACTGCTACATCTGTTGGGACCGAATAAGAAGAATTTTAAGGTATTTTTGGCACAATATGAATTATGATATTATAATTTCGTCCGTCCCTGCGCACGCGCCCTTACTGTTCGCACACGACACGCTAGCTAACCGTTTCGCCGCCTTGTTGAATGCCGTCAACAGTTGGCATATACGAACGGCACTTGTCGACGAGTTCGACGACACGCGTCGCATCCGACAAGTTCCATTCGTATGTAAGAAGCCTTACTGCGCAAGCGCCTAAACACGACAGACACGACCAAATAACGTAGGTCCGCTGTCTACATATGAATCAATTTAACTGATTGTAGTCACAACTTCTGAAACTATAATGTCTACGATACATTGCAGGTGAAGGACATGAAGGAGTACGAGTTCGAGCCGGCGCGCACGGTGCTGGATATCTGCCGCATCTACGTGCAGCTGGGCGGGTTCCCGCGCTTCTGCGCCGCGGTCTCCGACGACGGCCGCTCCTACTCGCCGCAGCTCTTCCAGCTGGCCGAGGACGTGCTAGGTACTACATCGTAATGTCGCTAGTACAGTTCGAGCCGGCGCGCACGGTGCTGGACATCTGCCGCATGTACGTGCAGCTGGGCGGGTTCCCGCGCTTCTGCGCCGCGGTCTCCGACGACGGCCGCTCCTACTCGCCGCAGCTCTTCCAGCTGGCCGAGGACGTGCTAGGTACTAAATCGTGATGTCGCTAGTACAGTTCGAGCCGGCGCGCACGGTGCTGGACATCTGTCGCATGTACGTGCAGCTAGGCGGGTACCCGCGCTTCAGCGCCGCGGTCTCCGACGACGGCCGCTCCTACTCGCCGCAGCTCGTCCAGCTGGCCGAGGACGTGCTAGGTACTACATCGTAATGTCGCTAGTACAGTTCGAGCCGGCGCGCACGGTGCTGGACATCTGCCGCATGTACGTGCAGCTGGGCGGGTACCCGCGCTTCAGCGCCGCGGTCTCCGACGACGGCCGCTACGACTCGCCGCAGCTCTTCCAGCTGGCCGAGGGCGTGCTAAGTACTACATCGTAATCGGAAAAGCAAGCGAAGCCTCAAAGGAAATAATAATTATATCGCTTGCCTGTTTATGAGTACCGTCTGGTACCAGGATATGTTAACTGTCGGTAAAACTTGCAAGTAGTCTTAATTATTTACTTCATAAGATCCGTTTGATTTGTTTGACCGTTTGAGTGTTAAAATTCGATATGGCCGTGACGTCAAATTTCGTTTTGTGAGAAAAAAAAAAGGTATTTCTCATTTTCCAATTGAAAAAGGATACTTTTGAGCCATTATTTATAACTAGATGACGCCCGCATCTCCGTTGCACCTAAAATCGTTTAACGCGCGGGAACCGTACATTTTCCGGGATAAAAAGTATCCTATGTCTTTTCCCGGGACTCAAAGTAAAAAGTTTCAGCAAAATTGGTTCAGGGATTTGGGAGTGAAGAGGTAACAGACAGACAGAAAGACACACTTTCGAATTTATAATATTATAATATATAATATATAATATGGATATTATAATATGGATTTTCATGTCTAAGCGGGCCCCTAGACGATAAATTTTACTGTGAAATATCACGTACTAGAGGACGCCCGCAACTCCGTTGCGCCAAAATTTGTTTATAGCGCCGGAACCGTACATTTTTCCGGGATAAAAACTATCCTATGTCCTTTCCCGGGACTCAAGGTATCTCCATGCTAAATTTCAGCAAAATCGGTTCAGCGGTTTAAACGTGATAAGGTAACAGATAGACAGACAGACAGCCAGACAGACAGACGGACAGACAGACAGACAGACACACTTTCGCATTTATAATATTGAGTATGGATTGTACATTGTACAATATTATTGACCGTCTAGGGGTAATATTGAACGCGCCCGCCTTTCAATCTTATTGTCAAATAAATTGTTCAATGATATTGCACGATAAAATTGATCGTCTAGGGGCCCACTGACATAATATTATGCATTATGTTTTAAATTATATTTTCTGCATAGTGCGCATCGGCGGCGGCGCGCTGATAACTTCACTACGGGAGGTGGCGGCGCGCGTCAGCACCATCGCGGAACAGAGACAACGCGAGGAGGAGATCCTGGCGAACGCGCCCGACGAGTTCCTCGACCCCATCATGAGCACCATCATGCTGGACCCGGTCGTGCTGCCCAGCTCCCGCACCACTGTCGACCGCACCACCATCGCCAGGTAACACATAAGACCTAAGTCCTCAACTATATTGTGTTGTAATCTTTAAGTTCCTATAACTATCTTCTCTATTGGATTATCCTGTAATAGTAGATAAGTTTGTTTAATAAATAAATAAACGAAAATAAAAAATATCAGAGAATTTATAGGCAGATGCCTACTACGCTTTTTGGTCGAGTTATGCCAGCTGAATGCCGATTGAAGACTACTATCGTTAACAACTCAACGAACCACTGACCTCCATTATACAAGTACGCTGGACTAATGATACCCTTTGAAATGACAGCTATTTTTTGTGCCTATTTGAAGCGGAATCAGCACCCCCAATGTGAGTGATAGGAACTAAATTTGACGTAAAAACACAGAATACAAATTACTCACGGACGTAAAAATGACGTTTGAAAGTCGCCATATTGGCGCTGATAGCAGTAGTGGGAGTATGTGGAACTAATACTAGTGATGACAACCAATAACGACTAAGCGGTCATTTGCAAGTTACGTCAAATTTAGTTCCTATTCCCTCTTGTTGGGGGCACTGATTCCGCTTCAAATCCGGCACAAAAAAAAGTGGGTATCATAGGTCCAGCGTACTTGTATAATGGAGGTCAGTGCAACGAACCAACCAAATGATGTAGGTCCGCCATATATCGACTTCTCTGTTAGTCACATACATAACCTAATCCTCTATTAATTAAAAATAATATATAAATATGTATGCAAACGTTAAATATGATTATGATATGATATTATCATTAAAAACTATTTCACAGACATTTGCTGAGCGACCAATCAGATCCGTTCAATCGTTCACCGCTATCCATGGACCAAGTGAAATCAAACACGGAACTCAAGGAGCGCATACACGCGTGGATTACTGAGCAGAAACAGATCTCACAAAACGCTGGTACATCTTAATCGTGTTTAGCATAATACCCACTTGCACCAGCCGGGGCTAATGTCAAAATATCATTCTTTCTCTTTCGTAAATACAAAGAACGAGAGAGATAGCGCTTGTATCATTTGTCGTTTCCTCGAGAAAACTCGAGGAAAAGACAATGTGATAATTCACGATTAAACTCAGATGGCGCAAGTGGTCCTAGATTATTTATATTGAATGAGACTTTGTTCAAACGGGCGACCGACGATAGTTGTGCATTATCGTGACTTTCTTCCTACGAGTCGCCGCTTTTGACTGGAACTATTATTATTAGTCGGCCCTGTTATGTCTGCGGCCCGTTTGCACCTTGTCTTTAGGCTACTTGGTGTATTTATGTAATTTATTGTCTGCTTAAAGTCCACTTTTATCCAAAGTCCATCTTAAAAAGAAAAACAATAAATTATGTTCCGTTTATGTAATCAATCGGCAATCGGTGAAAAATTCTTCTGTATACTTCGTCTGCGTACTTTCGTCTACGTTAGCTCCTTTTTAATAAACAATTTTAAAATTATTTTTTTTGTTGAACTAGTTAATAGATATCAGGCGTTACTTTGCGGAAATTAAGTGCTTAAAACATATTATTTATAATTTTTAGCAATATTTCGCGGAATACGCTACCATCCTTGTACGATAAAGTATAGATTACAAACTTAAGTGTTAGTTTTTGTAATAATTGTTGTGTCGATTGGCAAGTATGTAATTCCAATGTCTATTGATAGTCAATATAAAAATAGTCTTTAGTTAGGCACAAAATTAAATGAAATGTGACCGAGCAAAAGTTAGTTTTATTGCGTTTTTTTAATTATTAATAACTATAAAACTGCACTAAAAAGAACTGGTTCTTGGACCTTGGTCATATTTTACCTAAAGAATTAGTGTTTTTATAAAAAAAAATACTAGCAAAAGTTAGTTTTATTGCGTTTTTTTTAATTATTAATAACTATAAAACTGCACTAAAAAGGACTGGTTCTTGGTCATATTTTACCTAAAGAATTAGTGTTTTTATAAAAAAATTACTACAAGCCTCGTAAAAGATCACTTGGCGAAACTGAAAAGGGTAATATGCTTATATTATTATCTACCAATAACATACAATAGCTACCAATAACGTGTCTGATCGAGATCTACCACTGAAATGCCAATGGCAAGCTTTTCTTGAAATTTTGTGCAGCCCATAGCTATTATTGTAGCTTAAGATAATATAATATCTTATATCATAGGCCCTTTCATATGTCTTATATGTTGTACTAGAAGAAAAAGATGGGGTTGCCAGACAAAAAACATTTATTCCTGTCTTCACTTATGTATTTCAATTACTTGAAACTCCTACTTGATTATGGTTGATAATGAAGACCTTATGAAGACTAAATTCCTTGTAGAATGTAGATTTAGACATGCATTGAAGAATCAATATAAGATTTCTACAATTTTCTAATACGAAATCAAATGACATGCATCTTAATGAAAAAGATTCTCAGATATGGTTCTGATAAATAAATGTGTCCAACGTTTTAAAAAGCAGTAGGAAATTGTTGTATTTTCACAATGAATTTAAATCAACATTTGCCATTACAGCAATAATTTTGAGTATATTTATTGGGATTATTGAATGATTTTGGAACTAAAATTTTTTCCTTCCAAAGTCTGAGCTACAATTTGTTTTAAATCCAGTAAGAATTTCATCTTAAAATGTAGTAAGTAATTTTCATAAAATGAAACTGCTAGGTATGATAGCATTTTTTTCCGATAATCTTGACTATAATATCACAAGACATCAGCTTTTATTTTATCAATAAGTCTATATGTCCGCCGCCCTTGTCTTTCATGAGCCGTATCTAATATTCCAGACAAACGGCTGCACTCAGAGACATTTAATGATATGTGAACTTGAATTTAATACAGAGTTTGACAGATAATAATAACTTAACCTAAACCCCATAGGTTTAGGTCAAAATCTTCATTTGATAACAGTTTTGTAGTTAAGAGCGGGCTGTGCAATTTTGCTGTGTTTTCTAATAAGTATTACGATCCCGGAAGACGATTGACTCAAATGAAATTGAGATTTATTTAATCATTGTATATTTATCTGATATTTAGCTAACGGAAAACACGATTCACTTATTTTGACTCGATAGTTTTATTTTTCGAAATTATGAATCTTTTTGGGCATTTCAACAAATATCTGATACACTTATTGAGTTACTATCATTAAATAACTTGCAGTACTACAATCACACACTTTATAAAATAATAGATAAAGGAAATATTAGTATTGTATTTAGTTTTTAAGTAATCATCAAAAAACAGTTTTGGGACTTACGACCTTTACTTTCGTGCTATAATGCGGGAACCATTGTTACGCGATATTGTTCACTATTAGCTGCAGCCTAAACTACATTGCCCGGGAGCACGATTCATGGAATTATTGTATCACGATTGGAGGATATCGTTGTGTGTAGGCGGGGCTAGCGTTTTCTCAGTAGGCTCTTAATATTCGTCTCTGAGTGCGGCAGAAAGACAAGCAGATCTTGTATAGTTCGCTGTGTAGATATTTCCATTAGTAAGGGGTAAAATAGAAAGTATACTGGCCAGTGCAGTCTAATGTCTCATTCAGTCCCTTGCTGATAAAACAATGAAGGTCTGCTATCTTTGTATTTCATGTGACATTACCGACGCGATGTATAAAACAAAAACAGCAGACTTTTATTTACTTACTATATTTTTACCCCTTACTAATGGAAATATCTACACAGCGAATAAATATACAACGTCGACATAAACGACGGTATATTCGCTGTGTTGTAACTGTGAAATATCAAAATATTTATTAGTAGGGGGTTAGGTTACTTTTGTTTCGCGAATTTCAGCGCCAATAATTTAAACGCACCGTGTTTATATTACTGGTATACTATAATTTACAATATAACAATATGTTATATTCAACCTTGGTTTTTCTTGAGTAGACAAAATGTGTAATAAGATACTTAGAGAAAGGTTTTGGGATTTTTGTTTTTTTTTTTCACTTTAGTTGTTATTATGTGATATATTCATAATATTTTATTGAAAACAATATTGTTATGCATTTTTTGAGATGTGATAATTTTGTGGTTTAAACTTTTTGCTTGAAGTATCTGTGTCCTAAATTGTAATTGTGCTATAAATATTTTTCTGACTGTATTAAAATCTACATTAAAATACAAATTATGTATGTTTTTCAACATTTTATACCTCTTTTGTATAACATAATTATAATGTAATTTTCATGATCTAAGCATGATTATATCACAATAATATTCTAAAACATGTAACTTATTAATTTTTAGTATTTAATGGGTATTTTTGTTCTTCATTTTGCTCTTGTAATATTTGTCTAAGCTAAAAATCAATGATTTTTATTAATTTAGGACACAGAGAATGTTTTTGTTTACTTTCTGTTAAAAATAAAAAATAAACGAAATTTATTACAAACTTTTTATTTCATTACATTATTGATTACATTCCTTTACACAACCTTGGAGTACTTTGAAGTATAGGTACTATAATATATAATTAATGAACATATTGGTGAAACAACAACTTTTGACTTCCTTTTTTTAGGGTTCCGTACCCAAAGGGTAAAAACGGGACCCTATTACTGAAACTTCGATGTCTGTTCGTCTGTCTGTCTGTCTCCAGGCTGTATCTCAAGAACCACTATAGCTAGACTTATGAAATTTTTAACAGATTGTGTATATCTGTTGCCGCTATAACAACAAATACTTAAAACAAAATAAAATTAATATTATAGGGGGGCTGCCATACATCAAACGTGATTTTTTTGACTTTTTTTGCTCGTAATCCATAATGGCAAAAGGTTGGCACTTGAAATATTTAATTATATTCGTACTATAATATTTAATAATAAAATTAAAATAAAATAATTCAGGAGGGCTCCCATACAAAAATCAATATTTTTTCGCTCTATAACGGTACGGAACCCTTCGTCCGCGAGTCCGACTCGCACTTGGCCGATTATCTATGAGAAATGCGCCAACATCACGAGTTTGTTGATGCAATAATTTTTGAATTTAAGCAAGACTCTTTCAGTGCTCTTACAACTTACAAGGGACACATGCACACTTACAACCGTACTCAGAGACATTTAAATATGATAAAACTTCAATTTATTAAAGAGTTTGACAGATTATGTAGGTTGTTTTCTTTTTTAAATTTCTACCAGACGGCGCGACAATAGACACTTCTAGATTTTCTATTGGTTCCCCACCGATATGAAATTATCTGCAGGTTGGCATCACTGACAACATATTGGTGGTGTTTCTAAAAAATATCAGTGTACTGTCAAGTTTGACATAAATCAAAATATCTTAAACCTAGTTTCCATTAGCATAATATTAACATAAAACTGTATGTATTTATACATTTCCATATATTTCTATGTTGTTTTGCTTCATCTCTATAGTTTAAATTTCACTGAGAGCCCACGCCTAAGCGATCATTGGCCTAAGCGATTAGGCCAGTATACTGGTAACAGTTTAGAAACACGCTGACATATTATAATACTTGTCAAACTGAAAACTGACAACTGAAAGAGTTTTGGCGGGCATGACACTGTGACACTTCTTCTACTTTTTATTGTTGGTGTGGTTTTTATTATTTTTTCCCAAATTGTGTTAATTGGGTTTTTGATGTTCATTATTGGTAAAATATTAGCCATTAAATTGTCGTTATCGTGCACAAGTGCAGGTAAGATGTTGTCAAAACCAAAATTTATAATTCCTGTGACATTTGGTGTGAATAACGGTAAATAGGGCTATTTCTTACGTGAGTTTTAACTAAAACATCGTTATGATAACTTTATTATCCTACTCATTGGAATATTATTGCGTCTTTTTCAAATTGAAATGCATCAAGTTTTCCATTCAGTTTTAATGATGGTATTACCGATAGTTGTCCGGGTTCGCGCAATCTGTAGAAGCACATGACCTCCATTATACAAGTACCTACGCTGGACTAATGATACCCATTGAAATGACAGTTATTTTTTGTGCTTATTTGAAGCGGAATCAGCTCTCCCAATGTGAGGAATAGGAACTAAATTTGACGTAATAATGACGTTTGAAAGTCGCCATATTGGCGCTGATAGCAGTAGTGGGAGTATTTGGAACTAATACTAGTGATGACAAGTTGACAACCAATAACGATTAAGCGGTCATTTGCAAGTTACGTCAAATTTAGTTCTCTTCCCTCTTACTGGGGGCGCTGATTCCGCTTCAAATAGGCACAAAAAAGTGAGTATCATAGGTCCAGCCGCAGCGTACTTGTATAATAGAGGTTAGTGTGTAGAAGCCATTAGATACTAGACAGAATTTTTTTTTAATAAAAAAATGGCTGTAGGGTCTATGCAATGAGATGACAGTCTGTAGTAATTTTTAATCTGTAACATAACCAATGACTATATTATATACTATTATCTGTGCCAATGACAATCTGTCATGGCGGTGTAATCAGCTGTTAATTGCAATGCCAACGAGTAGTTTAATATTGTTTAGTTTTTACTTTAATTGCATATTTTCTTATTACTTTCAATCAGTTCGTTGCATAATTAGCTAAGACTTTATTTACAGTGCGTTTTTAAATAATTTAAGAATGGCGCGATGTCCTGTGTCATCTGTCAGTGTTATTCATTCATCCATTGTAGTTCAGAAAAAAATGTGACTTGTTTGATAGGATTCTTTTTCGTCAACTATTTGTGTTTTAAGAATATTATGTACAATTTTCGTTACACACTTACTTATTGTTTAATGAAATTTTTAGTTACCATCGTAAATTACAAAAACGCGTATGTGAGATCGTAGCACAGTGGTCTAACAAAATTATTCACAAAGGAGTCGCGCGGCGTCGGCGGTTTCGGTTCTTTTATTGGACATCGAAGTGGCAGTTTGTCGCGGTCGGTGTTTCGATAGATTCGTTGCGCGAGTGGAAAGTAAAAGGAGCGAAAATGTCGGGTCGCGTCCGGAAACAGTCGGAGTGTCCGGTGGGCAAGCAGGGTCCGATGAGGGCCACCCTGCCGGTCTCGTCGGTCATGAAGCAGAGCGGTGGGTTCAAGAAGAACGCCGCCAACAGCCCCACGCTGTCCCCCACCAATATATGGCGGAGGATATCTCCAGATCACGCTCTGTCTGGCCAGAGGAGTCCTGGAGCTGGTACTTACAAGGGTAATTTTATGATTATGACAATTGCATAAAAATGACCCTTTAAATAATAGACCTACTAGTGTCAACATTAGTTTGAATAAGAAGTATTAATGTTTTTGTGTCTGTTGAAGTAACTTTATGTAAAATACTTAATATGATGGGTCAAAAACCTAAAACTTTACCAAAAAATACTAACCTGTTTGATACTAACAATTTGTTTGCATTGTGTGTATTCTAGGCAAAGGGAGGTTTGGATCAAACAATATCAGAAGGACAGCCTCCCTAGACACATTATATCATAAAGGACAATGGTCACGAGATTACTACCTCCATGCGGGACAGTTACAAGTTGATAAATCTACACAAGTAAGACTTAATGTACAACTACATTAAATGATTGTGTTATACTCTGTTTCAATTAATTTTAATCTTAATCTAAAGCACAGTCAGTATAAACTATAATTCCAGAGCGAGCTATAATTCCATGTTGTACTGTTTAAATGTTACAAATTAGCAGTGCAAACAAGAAATACAATGGCCATTTGCTTGCTTGAGTTTTGATTTTACATTTATATGAAAATGAATATAAGCAGAGTATAAATAACATAATATTAAATCTTGAGTAACTACTAGGTTTAAGTTTTCTTCACAACAAGATTGTGAAATGCAAGCCATTTTATATAAATTTCTCACATCACTCAATGTACGCTATGTGTATAGTATAATATATAATACAGTCAAAACCGTTTATGGCGACATCGTTTAGAACATACCGGTTAAATTAACCAAAATCAAAGGTCCTGGCTGAATGATATATGACCGCTTTATCAAACAAACTCAAATTACAGATTTTATGATATTGTTCTTTTATATTATACTTATATGTTTGTATTGAAGTAAACAAAATGTGATTTAATTTCCTACATGAATATGCATATTATGTATTATTTTCCTATTAACCAGTGAACTCTCTACAAGGAACATGTACACACCCTAAAGTATTATCACTTATTTTTGTTGCACCCTGTATATATACATGTCGCAGTCGACTGGTTATAAAAGCCATTCAATCAAACAGCTAGCCCTTTGACTGAACAACGCCATTCAATCACACGGCTATATGTTGTTTAGCCGACTTGTTGACTGCAACGTTCAACACTACATCTAGATGACGCTTAGCCAACTGGTTAAATGGTAAATTAACTAAGGTACCCATTAATTTAGTGCTATTATTACACAAGCGTAATGATAACAAGCAGATTAATTGTATTCTAACTCATTTTGAACCCAATTGCAATAAATACCTTGGTGATGTATTTCATAATCCCATAATTTCACCTCAAATATTAGTTTAAATTTTGATTCACTTGTATGTGCCCCTATAATTTCTGTCTCTTTAATAATACTTGTAACGTATATTTACGAAAAATATCTTAATACAACCACAAAACACCGTTTAGTTGACGCCATATTGTAAACAAAACGCACCTAGCGCTGCAGTGGTGAGCGCTGAACTAATTCAATCAAACGGTGGCTTTTGAATCAGCTGTAGTGTTGAAAGTTTTGAGCGACTTAAATATTCAATTAAAAAGCTAGACGTGTGATTGAATAGCGTTGTTCAGTCAAAGGGCTAGCTGTTTGATTGAACGGCTATTTAAACCAGTTGGCTACGACATACATATATATATACCTAGTCACTATATATAGTCGCAGTCATCTGGTTTAATCTGCGATTCGATTGAATGACTAGCGCATTGATTGAATGACACCATTCAATTGAATGACTAAAGGACAACTCGTCAAGACGTTGACTGTGACTTTTAACGTCTTGACTAAAAGTCATTATAGTGAAGTCGTTAAATGGGATGCTATATATTTTTTTAAGTGGTTGTTGACGGGGTAGTTATAGGTAAATCTACGATGTCATATTATTTTATTGAAATAAAGCACTTTAAAGTAAATTAAATTGACAAAATATCAACACAGTGCTATCACCTGTGCAAGCTGTTTGACGCCATATTTGTTTTAGTGACTACTAGCGCCACAGTGGGAAAAAAATGAAATACGTTCAATTACCTGACTAATTTCATGTCCGCTATCTTCAAAGGGCTATGTTAAAAATCAATAACTAGTTGGACGACGGACGAGTGACGATCGTTCAATCGACGTTCGGCCGAGTAATTTAATAGAATGGTGTCATTCAATGAATGCGCTAGGCATTCAATCAAATCGCACATTGAACCAGATGACTGCGACATATATATAGTGACTAGGTGCCTCAGATTAAATATATATTATCTGAGGCACCTAGTCACAAAAATGTTTTCCTTGATAATTTGTCTATTAATAGCTTGAGATAAATATGTATGAAACCATCTAGTATTGAACAACACTTCTACAATACAGTTCAAGATACCACAGAAACTGCAAAAAAGCTTGAATTAGGTTATTTTACTACTTCTACTTTTTCAGACTGATGAAGGAGGTGGAATTTCTGGACGATCATCTCGTGGCTGTGATGATGACAAGCTGGATAGATTCCTCAGGAATAGAATTCCTAGACCCCATAAATTAACTGCAACTGGAGATTATTCACACACTATGAGCCCTGGTTTTTGTAAGTTCTAATAATTATTTAACATTTTTCAATTAATTTACAAAGTTATTGTATGGTAACTAAAAATGTGTAATTTGAATTTTGGTCTCTTTCATTCCTCAGTGTATTTCCTGCTTGTAACTTACACTTATCCTGTTCATTTTCTGCCTTTAATATATACAGTATGTTTTAAATCTTTACTGTGGAAATTTGATTCTCCAACCTTGACGAGTTTAGACTCTGGTTTGTTTGTTTAGATGGATGTTTTAAGTTCCAATACCATCAAAGAGTAAATGCCAATTACTTACCACTGATAAATAATAAAATTATACATTCTACATACTTGCATATTTCCATGTTACATAGCAGGAGCAAAAGGTGCATAACACTAAAAAGAAGCATAACAGTAAAAAGAAGTTTTGATTTCTGAAAAGTACTATGAATAAATATTAAAAATAAATGTAAAGAAGGAGGGGCATATCGTGCCCACTAATGTAGCACTTTGAGACATATACCAAATGAAAGGGCTTGAGAAGTAAAATATTTTATTGTATGACGAAAAATTTCTAAACCATGGGAGAAAAAAGTTAACGAGGGTAGAAGGTACGAAAAATCACAAAAAACACCCTGTATTATTGCATCAATTTATAGTGTTGCTGGTAAGGGATTATTTCTGTAAAGTAATTGTATATGGCAAACTTAAGGAAAGTGTTGTATTTTAGTACATTGTTATATATTTAAAAAAAAATGTATGGGAAAACAATAAAACCTTAAAAATCTAACCTTTCCTGAATTTTACCGCATATTGTTACCTTGGAGAAATTGTTTGTAATAAGCAATACTAGCGAGTGGTGCAATAATACAGAATGTTTTATTTTCTTCCATAAAGAAAAAAAAACATCCTTTATTATTGCACCATGCGCTAGTATTGCTAATATTATTATAAACAATTTCTCCAAAGTGATATGAAACGAAAAAATCAGGCAAAGGTTCGACATTCAGCATTTTATTGTTTTCTCATATATTTCTTTGAAATATGAAGCAACTAGCTGCGACCCGCGGTGTTACCCGCGGTTTAAGTGATATATAATAAAAGACTATGAAAAGTACCAATAATAGGGTCAAAACGGGACGATACATGGTTTTTATTATGGTTTATGGTAGTGATGACGATGATGATGAATGTAATTTGCATAGTAGCATATGCTTTCCGTTCTTAAAACAACGTTGGAACTCCCAAACTTCTATCTATAAAGAGTCAGGAGTTCTCTCAGCACCTTCCGAACCATGGTATACATTGGTGCAAAATCTTACTTGTTGGTAGCATATGCTTAGAACACCACATGTTTCCATATAAATTTTGGTGAGTTCCCTCGATTTCTTATGGATCCCTTCATCAGGTCACCACTTTTATGAATATACTATCAAATTGGGATCATAACCTATACACCAAAAGAAAAATTTTGAAAATCGGTTCACAAACGGCGGAGTAATCGTTGAACATAAAAAAACGAACATAACACCTCCTCCATTTTGAAAGTCGGTCAAAATTGTAGCCTATGTGTTATTCTGATGTATAAGCTATATTATTGTAAAGTTTCATTAAAATCCGTTCAGAAGTTTTTGCGTGAAAGAGTAACAAACATCCATACATCCATATTCCATACATACATACATACATACATCCAAACATTCGCCTTTATAATATTAGTAGGATATATTGAAATACAACACTTTCCTTGAGTTTGCCATATTATATGATTACTTTTCAGAAATTATTCCTTACTAGCAACACTATGTTTTCTTTTCTTTTTTGGAAAAAAATAAAACAGCCTGTATTATTGCACCATTCGCTAGTATTGCTAATTATAAAACATTTCTCCAAAGTGATTATAAACGATCAAATCCAGGAAAGGTTATATTTTTAAGGTTTTATTGTTTTCTCATACATTTCTTTAAAATATGAAACAATATACTAAAATACAACACTTTCCTCAAGTTTGCCGTATACGGTTACTTTCCAGAAATGATTCCTTACCAGCAACACTATAAATTGATGCAATAATACAGGATGTTTTTTTGTGATTTTTTCTTACCTTCTACCCTCGTAACTTTTTTCTCCCATGGTTTAGAGATTTAACGTCATACAATAAAATGTACAGCTTTTTAAGCCCTTTCATTTGATATATGTGTGGATGTGCTACAGCTTGGGTACGGGTTCCATACAAAAATGCCCCTTGTTCTTTATTTGTAAAATATTTTTTTGTTATTTTAATTCTGAATTTTACAGGGTCGCGTTTTGGCAGCGGCGGTGTACCATTAAGAGCGGCTCGTTCATCTGTGGAGGGCCTAAATCAAGAAATAGAGAAGCTTGTGCTGTGCCCAGCGAGTGGCACCCAAACGCCGTATCTAGATCGAATACGCGACAAGGTAAACGCTACTTCATTTAAATTTTTAATCTAGCTAATAAAACTCTTGGCACTGTACCAATGATTGTCCAGTGCCTGATTTGGAAAAGCTTTGAATATTACAAGTTGTTTACACCTTTACATTTCATTAAAGGAAAACTACATGTAAGGAAATGTTTAAATAACACTCAATATACGGGGAGTTTCAAAAAAATAATACAACAGCCTGTCCTTCTTTTTAATATTTATTTTATTATAAACTTTGACCATTATTGGTTTTTATTACAAAGTAACTGAAAGAGTGTCTATTTGTACTTTATTTTGGATAATTAAAATAAAGTACAAATGGACACTCTTTTAGTTACTTAAAAAGTAAAAAAAAAATAATTAAAAACATAATTGAAATTAAAAGAAAAAAGAAATTATGATGATATAATTTATCAACCCCCTCATTTTCCAGTATTCCCAGTAACAATTTAAAACTTCCAACTGAATTAAATTAAAATTTTCTGGAACTACTTGACATATTCTATTTTTTTTTCTAAATGATCTATGTGCTTTACTTTTAAAGCTCAATTTTAAGCGTAAAACTACTTTAATCCATTTAAATTTGCAGATAACTGCTGTCCCCGGAATATGCTATTTCCGGATTTTTCAGTTTTGTTACCATAATTTTTTTATGATAACATTCTACCAAAATATATTTTTTGTGTTCTGATTATGGCGAAACTAATATTCAGTAGGATAGGCCATTTTAATACGGCTTGGCTGAGTAATTTTTTCGGTGGTGCAAAGAAATGTGTGACAAATTTTGGTCCAGTCCAACTGGACCAAAATTGATGGGTCAGGTTTGTTACGATTGTTTGATACTTTTTACTATCTTTATTTGTAACATAATAGTTTGTAAAGATATACTGATTTTTGAACTAAAAGTAAGTGTATATAGTTTAATTCAGCGTAAAACAGAAAAAGTTTTACATGTTTTTGAATGTAAGGTAGACGCATTATGTTACTTCGGTTTTGTTACTGCTAACAGGGTAACATATAGACGGACCGTCAAAGTAACAAAACCGAAAGCATAAAGCTAGTCTTACACTGTGGATTTGCATGGTGATAAACTATCTAAGATCTTTCAATTATTTATTATTCAAAATATAATTTTTGTAAAGATAGCTGATAGTTTGTTTAAATATTTTGTTTTACAAATAGGTATAGGGAGAGGTTAAAAAATTAAAATGCAGAGGATATTAAGGAAAATTTTGCGAAGATTAAATAAAAAAATAAAAATATATTGGAACTGAATCCAGCTATGGCAGAAGCTAGAATAGAGGAGTGGAGTAAAGAAAAAATAAATGCTAATTTTAATATACAGTTCGACAAGGCTTTAAATGAACGTGGCGAGAAAAGGAGCTAACGCTTCTATCATACTAAAACGTCTTTTTTGACATGTGTTTGACAGTTCTCCTTTACCAGCAGCGCCCTGTCCACATTCATTTAAAGCCTTGGAGCACTATAATATTGCATTCGAAGTTCTTGTTACACTGCCTGAAAATTTTGTTACTGTCGGTTTTGTTACTGTCCCTAAATTTTTTAAAGTAATTTTTAAGATTTTGACGTAAATTTCTATCTTATTAGATATGTGTCGTGTCTTAGCTAAAACAATGAATATTTAGGGCCTGTTTCACCACTTCCTGATAAGCTATCCACCACTTAACTTGACAGATAAGAGTATGGAGAATCTGTCAAATAAGTTGTGAATAGCCTATTCGGCACTTTAACAGGAAGTGGTGAAACAGGCCCTTAGCGTTTTTAATTGCATTCAGATTTTAAACAGCTCAATTTGTGTGAAAGTACTATTAAAAATTGATGTAGTTTTGGAACAACAGTAACAAACCCGAATAAAAATTAGATTTTCTAAACTGTTTTAAAATGTGCAGTGTCTTAATCTTTTATGAAAGTAACGTAAAAGAACTGTATTATTTCAATAAATACGTCAGTCTCAAAATGTATTATAATTTTATTTCTATTAAATTTTGATTAAGGTAACAAAACGGACACAAATTTGTACTAACTCACATACTTTTGTATTTTTTACTAGTAAATAGTCTATTAGTCACGAAAACTAAAATCTTAAAACGGCCTTATTTGAAAGTTATTATTTTTAGCCAAATTTTATCTGTTGTATTATTTTTTTGAAACTCCCCATACTACAAATTCAAGTAATATTTAAGTGGTTTAACAATACCTAGCTTATATAATGCTACATAACATGTTTATCACCACCATGTATGGTTCTTAAATTTAGTAACATGACTGCTAATATAATTAAATGTAATTTATATTTTTTAGGTGACTCCGGAAGGTCATCGGGCTCCACTAGCTGAGCTGCTGCGGCGCTCGGTCAACACGCAGACACCTCATGATCTTTGTCACACCGCACACTCGTCAGGTAAATATTTTATAGTTACTAAACTTTGTATATTTTTTTACCAGTTTCATTTTTGAAGTCGTATTTTATTTTTTTATAATAATATGAATGTCATAATTGAAAAAATATATCTATCGTTATTAATGCCTAATTTTAATATAGGTATTCTACTTTAAGTGGTGATTAAGAAGACCTTATTAATTCTTATATTCTGATTTAACTACTTTAAACTATATTTTAAGGTTGTCAAAGGCTGTACCTATTTCTTCAACTCTATGTTGATTCGTTTTTAAGACTATATTTTATTACTTATTACGTGTATTTTCTCTTTAACTTTATTTTAACGAAATGTGTAAAATATGAAGCTGAAAGTGCAAATTATGGAATAGATGCACCCTCCCTGGGATCCCTCTCCAGTGCCAGTTCGGAAGAGTTACTAGCAACAGGTCCAATCGAATTATTACTTTTGTAGTGCACTACAACATTGACATGCATAAGATTAAACTATAACATCCTTACTAATGAAAACATTTAATCAGCAGATATCTTTACAGTTGCAGTTCTTTGTGATTTTTCTAACTATCAAACAAACATAGCATCTGTGAATAGAATTGTTGTGTAAATATTTTCATCAGTAAGGGGGAATCTTAGATGTTGAAGTGTGCTAATCAATAAACCCCTTGCAACGAAATCGAGAGCACTTAAATATCCAAGCATGTATGAAGCTGAAACCATTTGAAGAAAGCAGCTATACCTACCCATAGATAATAATATAGAGTAGTGGCAAAAGGTTCTTATTATTATCTCCCTACATGTATAATTTTTTAATAGTTATTAAAAATTGCTTCACATATTATATTTTTATTAAATATTTTTACTAGTTACTGTCTAATTTAATCTAGTTAATGTTGAAGAAAAGATATAGACTTACCTTTTGCCACTATTAATGTATTTTACTATAGTATAAGATTACTGCCTGATCATATTGTCTTTACGGAAATAAAATAGGTTAGGTAGTAATATAATAGTTTAAGTAGGTATATAATTTAGTTACTGCGTATAAAGTTATTGGATTGCGAATCCTACGGTGACAATTACAGTAGAACCCATCACTAAAGACTTAGCATGAGCACAAAAATGCCCCAAGTGCATTGTTTTCGAGGTGTATCTTGCAGTAGAAATGGAATGTTATTACTTATAAGTTGATAGTAGATTTATTCAACAAATTAGTATAATATGCTTTAGAAGGGTTTTGGTAACTGAGGTAATATTTTAAGCTAACATTTTAAAGCAGCGGTCGTCACACTTTACTGGCCAAGAGCCACACATGACAATGTGAGTGCCAGCACCGGGTCGCAGATGTGAAGGGCGCTTCAAGAGCAGTTCCACACTAATGCCTTTTTTACACCTACCGAGTAAAGTGGCGAGACAGTACTCTCGGCAATTTTTTTTGGTCCAGAACACTGTCTCGCCACTCTACTCGATAGGTGTAATCAGGCCCCACACAACAACTAGATTAAGTTATTATTTTGGCATTTGTTAACTAAACATTAACGATAACCGGCCATAATTGGCCAGTTACGTTTATCATTAAATATGGCGTAATTTTAACCATTGTGTAGTATAGTTGAACATTCAAATAATTTACTTTGTCGCGGGCCGCACCCGTGGCCGTTATCTGTGCGGCCGCAATTCGACGTCAAAGTTTTAAAGCAGCTATCCCCGACCCGCGGGCCGCATGCGGCCCGCCGGGACCCTATCTGTGGCCCGCGTGATGTTAAACCATTTTGAAATTCACGCCCACCGGCAAAATAATGTAAACTCGTGAAAGTCGTGATTTTTTTTTCCACTTTTAAATCGTTAATTTTGAAGAGCGTTATTTTTTAACCCTAAAAAATGTTGCGGCCCGCGACACCAAGATCAAAACATGTTTGTGGCCCGTATGGAAAAAAGATTGGGGACTACTGTTTTAAAGTGTTGTTTAAAAAATGTTAAAGAATAAATATTTTTATGTTTTGTACTTACATGATTCAAACACTTTAATAAAGTGCACGATACCATATTACCTTGTATGCCAAACAATAAGTTAGTGATAGAACATAATAAATTGTTTATTAAAATACAAAACTTGAATGTTACAGGCGGCAGTGTTTGTTCTTCTCCGGACTTGGATGGCTCAAAGCTCGGTACTTCCCCTCAGATCAACCGGTTTCTGGCCAGGGAACCCCCTGATGGTTGTGAAAAGGTAAAGTGATTAAAATTTTTATAAATTGCATTACAAAAATATTTCTGTGTTACAATAAATTAATACACAACTTATTTTATTACATATATTTTATTTTATAGGGGTACTGTCATTTTACTACTACATCAGAATGTAATTATTTTAACTGTTCTACCTACTCTTTTGTATAAGAATAAAAATTCAATTCAATTGTTATATGAATTTGAAATTTCTTATGATCGTCTCACTCCCGTCACTCTCTTACGCTAGAACATGTAAATTTTCAGGTGAACCTAAAAGCCGGCGAGGGAGCGTACACGGAGCCGATATCGATGATGAAGCCGACCGTTCTGGGCTTCACGCTGCGGCCGTCGCTCGGCTCCGCCTTCCAGCCGCTGCAGCCGGCCACGCCCCCCGCGAGTACACCGCCCGCGACCACGCCCCCTATGACCGCGATGCCCGTGTCCACGCCCCCCGTGACCACGATGCCGGCGCCCACGCCCCACTGACTCCACGCCCACGAGCTCCGCGAGGTCGACACGCGCATCACGCGCCTGCGGCCCGCCCAGCGCAATCTCACTGTCAGATTGTTCAAATGTCTGTTTTGTTGCACGCAGCAGAGCTGTTAAGCTTGTGATTTTGATTGCCTCTTCGCCGATGACTCGTGCTCTGTTTCTGAGTTCTATTGACATGAGTTTATTATTCTCCACTTGTAATCAGCTTACGTCAAAATATTGACCAATCAACAAAATAGGCTATTTGACAGTAAGAAATTTATTGTGATTATTTGCTTTAGATGCATAAAATGATGGTTCTTTATGTGATTTACATAAGTTTTAATAAAAATAATAACAATGAATATATCCAAAAACACAAAAATAGGTTTGGCTTTTTGTTTCTCGCGCCACTTATTCGAAAACGATCCGGATTGACTAATGTCATGATGACATCAAAATCGCGTAATAGTCGTATTCGTTTCGTTTTTCAACACATTGTGCATGCGCTAAGTTGAAAATTTGTGTCAGTGTCAGTATCATGTGCCAAAATCTGACAGACATTGATGATAATTTCTATTATTGCGCATGCGCGAAAGCTGCACATGCGCAGTTGAAAAATGAAACGAATACGACTATTGGTTTACACGATATCTACGTCATTTACAAAGCGCGATGCCATATTGCTGAATAAAGCGTTTCGGCGTATTTTAAAATAAAAAAATTACTTTCCATGAACTTCTTAATCGCAACCAAGTAATTCAAGATAGAAATTAAAAACCTGTCAAATACCCTATTGTAGTAACTAGTAAAGATAAACAGTTGTCAATAAACCTCGGAACCTGTGCATCAGTCATTCTAGCACTTCTCTATCTCACTCTATCGCATCGTGGAAGGAATCAAAATTGACGTGTAACCGGACATCCATCGTACGGAGCTCGGATCATTCATAATTTTATGGACTCATCACACCAATAGGTATGAAATTACAGTTTTTGCCGTGATTAAAATGGACTTGTATGAATAGTGTTAAGAAAATATTGCATACAGAGACTTTAAATAATCGTTTAAAATCTAGCACAGAAGAATAAGAACTTGTAGTTATTGTGAGAGTATATTTTATATTAAGCGCATTCGAGCGTTACTTGTGAATGTGCTGTATAATCTCTTTGCTAACGGATGAAATCTAAACAAAACGAAACCAGTTGGTGACAATTTGAAGATAAAATAAAAATTATTTCTACCTTTTAAAATGTTCATTGTGGTTTTGTTGATCTAGGAACTCAGTAATTGACACATAAACACAATCTACAAGAATTTGTAATTGAGAATGTAATAATGTGCTTACAAAAAAAAAAAAACATTTATTTTTGTTAATCCCGGCAATTCTTATAAAATTATTTTTTTGTCATTCTAACCGATACATTATTCGGTTTTTTTATTGATTCCTTTTTCGGTTTTTCTTTACTCTCTCATAGACCCTTATCCCTCCTTTGCTTTTTTTCTTTTATGCTTTACTCTTTACCCAACTTTATTCAACATTTTCATTTTCCTCTATTGTAATCTAATGTAATTAAATCATTAAGTTTAGAATGTATGTTTAATTGATTAGTTTCTTAGTATTCATGTCCATGTTTTTATGTGACGTCGCTTTATTTCTTATTTTTAAGATTAGAATGTGGTCAGTGAAAAAAGAAAAGGTAAATCTGTAAAATTTTGTTCTTAAAATTCAAACAAAAGTTGCTGCTCTCATTTTCATGTTGCAAATAATATTTATAAATGTAGTGACAATAATTGTATAATGGCGATACTCAGTCAAGTATTAGTAATACTTTTTTTACATTTCACTTGACAATTTTTTGTTGCTGAATTTACTATAAAGATTAATTGTTCTTTAATACAAGAAGGTATCTACGTATCTACCAATGTTTTTAACAACCAATATTTCCGATACTATTTATTTACACACACAGTAATTTATGTGACGTAAATGTTATGATCAATGTAACCTTTCAAAAATTCAACCAAAGTAAAATTAATTCAATTTAGAAACCAAAAACATGTGGGGGATTAAAAAGACGAATATTATGATAACTTACAGTATAGGTGTGTTACTAATACACATCTAGGAAGCATTTGTTATATAAATATAAACTGAGTCTCGTATCAGTTTTCATGTTGTCTCGCTCTTACGCGAACAACGAAAATAATTACGAGAATAATTGGGTTTCACAATAATGAAGGAAATTAGCCAGTATATAATGTAACTGAAGAACATGATCTCATGTATGGTTTTAAACTTTGTATAATGGGTGAAACGATTTGTAAAAGAGGTACCAAAAAACTTTCAATTAAAATTGAACTAGAAGGTTGCTATAATGGTGTATCCAGACTGGATAAGAAACGGGCCCTCTTTTTCTTTATTTTCAACCTAATATTTTAATATCTGTACAATATTTTATCCGTACGTATTTGATTTTAAGTTCCTTGGACGTGACTTAGTTTTTAAAATCTATTGATATTCTAACTAGGACCAAAATTCTTGAAGGGCTAGAGTATTGAAATGACTTAAGATTGGTAGATTATTTCTACTGAAGATAGCTTTAAAAATGGAGTTTGACAAAAGAAGGAAATGGAGAGACTGATTTTTTAAAATCTTTACATGTGCTTTGGTACGGGTATCATGACAATGATTCTAAAAAGTAAATAGAGTTGGTAATATGTCTTTTTCTCATATTTGTTTGTGCTCCACCACATATGTTACTACAGATAAACATTGAAAATTGCTGCTTTGTTGGGTTTATTATGATAATTACAGAGTATGGTTTTTAATTTTTTAGACTTGTGGAGTAACATTATTATAGGTTGTCTCATTTTTTTATGTAGCGCCTAGAGCAAAAGAAACTGCGCCTGATATCTGTACTAAAAGTATCGGATAGACACGGTTTTCGAATAAGGGACGGACCATGCCAATTGGATCTCTCATTTTGGCCAAAATGCATTTCTATCATCGAGACTGATATTATAGAACGTTAAAACCATAGGTAGATCTGCTTTATTATTTTTCTAATAAATTTCGACGACTAATATATTTTGGATGGCTCACCTTTGGAATATAGAGTATTTTTTATGATATCATTGCTCAAATCAAAATTATTATTACGAGCCACACTTATGACGTATGCCGAATTGCAAATTGTAAACAATGTGATTATAATGTTCAAGTTACTATATATATTTATTACTTGTATATTTATAATGTTTTTTTATATGAATGTGATAAGTGAAAAGTGTTACTTGACAACTTTTGGGGGTTATGTTGTAGCTTATCTCGTGATGTTTCCCTACAGAATACTTGTCTAGCGAAGCTTTGTCGACTTCTAGTTCATCGTTTAGGAAAACAACTACGTAGTTGGAGCATAATACTGGTGACTATCATCTTCTGTACATAGCCATCATATGGACCGAGTAACCACAAGTTGTCGAGTAATAGAAAGGTGCTGAGCAGTGTTTGTCGGAGGGGGCCGGTACTGGCTTGTGACGAGGCAGGGTTTTGTAACGTTGGACTTAAGATTTTTGGACGAAGGTTTTTAAAAGAGGACGACTGTCGAAAACTTCGACCGGTTTTCGACCATTTGCAAATTTCATCAATAATGTTTAATGTATGCATAGATTATTAAAATAATCAGTACTAGTATTATTCAAAGCGGACTCGAACAGTTTGATTTGTCGTGCATTAGTGTTAATAAATGTATATGCTGCGCAAAAACATTAAAATATGAAAGACAAAGCCGAGCCAGTATTTAAAATCCGGATAACTGTGTAGAATTTCTCAAGTGCAATATCTAGCTGTAATATTATTACGATCGATGGATTTATTTTGTATAAGGTTAAGGGCCAACGTTAAAACTCGCGCGGGCGCACGCTCGCGTGTGTATAAATGAAAAATAGTATGGGCAGCGCAGGCGCGTGCAACGGAGCGCGGACGCGGGCGACGACGCTGCCCATACTATTTTTCATTAATTATTCACACGCGAGCGTTTTAGCGTTGGCCCTGATAGTTTGCATTCTACTACCTATGTACAGTTCCCGTTGTAGGCTTTTCCGTTCGCATCGCCTCCTGTTAGCTTCCCGTGATGTTATAGATATCCACACCACCCAAACAATATGCTTTACTAACGATATGTCTAGAGTTATGTCACTGGTCCAGGTTGTATTTTAGGATTTATCTTTTCCGATGTCGTTACCTAAGTTAAGGTGTAGTATAGGTGACCCGAAAACATTAGCTGTTAATAAATGTGTGCTATAAAAGGTCCTCTTACCCTCACTTAATTTTTTAATCTACTAGGTGTAAAAGTGTTTCTACATAAGGACGTATTAACATTCCGTACTCTCGAGGAGATGGTCGATCGCACGAGAGACTTTATGTAGAAATGTTTATTTTATTAAAGTACATAAAAATATTTTTGTATGTTCGGGGTAGGAGATGAGCAAGTTGTAACTTTGCTAAGACCTTAGATTTGATAGTTCTTTTATAGGTGGTTAACATTATTTTAAAATTTGCTTTTAGACGATTGATAAGTTTGTAATTTTATTACTATGATATTAGAGTAAATACTAACGTTTAAAGTAAACCAAAAGTGCCCATTGAGATAAGTTTATAAATCAAGCAAACTTTTTGTTCGGCATTTTGTTAATGTATAATGTTTAGGCGACAAAATTAGTGAATAAGAAAATTATGGAAAGGTTGTTGAGTTTTAGTTTTCTAAAATTGTTGAGGTATAAAAAATTCTTTAATTTTTTTTTTAAATTGTAATGCTGAACAAAAGGTTTGTTTTTAGAGGCATTAATTAACATCAATGATAATAATAGTATTGATTTTAAGTAAAAAATAAAAATGGTTTTATTCTAGTTTTGTTTCAGAGAAAATAAATTCTAATTACTATTTTTGTTTCCAATATTTTATCACTTTTATCGGTTTTCATTGTATTGTATCTTGCTGTATTGCAGACATATCCAATATACAGACTGATTTAAGAAATTCTTTTATTTCAAATAATATGTCCTTTTCTAACAAACCTTAATACATTATTTATTTCCAAAACATTTAGGTATTTTTTCTAACTTAAGTGATCATCAATCAAAATAAACAACAGTGAATTACAATAATTTGTATTGAAAACAAACCCATGAAATAATAGGGTATTTGACTAATTTATAATTTCTATCTTGAATTACTTGGTTACAAAAAGTTCACCGAAAGTATTTTTATTTTATTTTAAAATACGTATTTCGTTAGAAACATGCAAATAAAAATTCAAAATTCAAATAAGCCGCCGAAACGCTTTATTCAGCAATATGGCCTCGCGCTTTGTAAGTGACGTCACGATCGTGTAAACCAATATATATTTTAATCTGTGGTGTAAAAGAGTTTGCTCGCCTGTGACGTCATCATGACATTAGCCAATCCAGATCGTTTCCCAATAAGTGGCGCGAGAAACAAAAAGCCAAACATATTTTTGTGTTTTTGGATATATTAATTGTTATTATTATTATTATTAAAACTCATGTAAACCACATAAACAAACCTCATTTTATGCATTTAAGGATTTATATAATAACATAATATAAATTCAAAGATTCTGACCTAAATTCGAAATATATAGTAGAATAAAACATCCTGCTCCTGCATCGACTGATACCAAAAAATCAATACCTTACCGACAAGTTATGTGAAATAATTCATTTTAAAATTTCCATTTATCATTTAAAGTAATTTTTGCCGGAAGTCTTACAATTTTTGAGAATTCGTCAGAATTGGGAACTTTGTAACTGCACCCGTAGCACGGTTACAGTAGAAATACGAAAGTATATACAAACAGCGGAGATAAACTGAAGGTACCGTTCCGATCTTTACCGCGGCTAGCCGCGATCGACAAAAATTCAATTAAAATGCCACTTTATGACATAGACTATAGTCTACGTCATAAAGTAGGATTTTATTTGAATTTTTAGGACTATAGTCTATCTCATAAAGTGGCATTATATTTGATTTTTTGTCGATCGCGGCTGGCCGCGGTAAAGATCGGAACGGCACCTTCAGTTTATCTCCGCTGTTTGTCTATACTTTCGTATTTCTACTGTAGCCGTGCTACGGGTGCAGAGATAAACGGCTAAAAAACTGCTTATCAATTTCTTTGTACGATTTGCGATTTTTTAAGCCCAAAAAAAGTGGGTTCACCGGTAATTCTGCGGAAATATTTCAAATTGAAATTTATGAAAACTATCAGTATATTATTTTGGAAAACTATCAGGGCGATACGTCTGTTAAGGTGCGACAAGCCTTTAATGCACGCTGCTGGTAAAGAAGAACTGTCAAAATGTCGTTTTTGTATGGTGGCAGCGTTAGTTCCTTTTTTCGCCACATTCATTTAAAGTTGAGTTTAAAGTCTTGAGCTGTCTACACACCAAAGCCGCCGGGCCCGGCGCGGCGGCTTAACTCGTCGGGCAAGGCTTCATTTTGAAACAAGGTTGCCGGCGGCACACGCCGGCGGCATAACCCGCCGGACAAGGCCGGGGCAACAAACCAGCGGCGGCGGCCTGCGCCCGTTGCGAATTGCCATTCAGAAGCCGCCGCGCCGGGTTTTACCCGCCGGGTTCGTGCCGCCGGGCCGGCGGCCTTGGTGTGTAGGCAGCTTTACCGAGCTCTAGGCCGTCATTTGCGATCAATTTTTTTTTCAATAATAATTAAATATCAAATAATTCTTTAAAAATCTATAATAAAAAATCATTATAATTAATAATAAGTGTCTGGGTGTCCAATTTTTTACATATTATTTAGTACTTTCATAATTTAATTGGATGTACTACGGAATTTGACCTTATACAGTGTGTAACAAAAATAAGTGATAATACTTTAGGGTGTGTACGTGTCCCTTGTAGAGAGTTCACTGTGAAAGTAGCAGCGCTGAAAGACGAAAAAATTTTTTCACTTTTGTATGGGGAAACTCGTGACGCTCGGGCCCTTGCCTATACAAAAGTGAAAAAAAAAATTTCGTAACGCACGTACACACCCTAAAGTATTATCACTTATTTTTGTTACACCCTGTATAAGTACATCCTTATAGCAAAAAATCACAAAAAAATTCATACTGTCAAATAGCCTATGGTAACTAATATGTTTAATACCTCGATCGTGGGAAATGGGAATTACAAACAATTGGTACGCGGCCGCCGGTGGCCGCTTGGGGCTTGATGGGTGAAAAAAGGAAAACTGTGAAAAAGTTATTAATGTAAATTTTGTTTATTTAATATTGTATACTGCGTTTGGTCTGTATGTCATCTAAAAGTATTCTTAATTCTTCGTCTTCAAACCTGCCTTCTAAAGATGGTATTAATGCTTTTGCTTCTTCAGGTGTTTCAGGGCATAAGTTGGCTAAGCTTGCAACTTCAAATTTGTGCAATTTCTTTGATTGAAGTAAACTAAAAAAGTTAAAGCTTTGATAAGTTTCTAATAAAGTAGCTTCTTAATTATCTTAAAATAGAGGAAAGCTTTGTTTTCATTGATTCTACTTTTTATATTATTTGGCACAGATATAGGGGGATGGAGTTGCCCGCGTCCGTAGGATTTACCACCTTTTTCTAGGCCCACCCTACACATGTCCCCTGGGTGGTGCTAAACGTGCAACATAATGTCGAGTCAGAGGCGGCGGTTAAATAACCTCTCAAGAAGGTGATCACTGATCACACACCTAGAGGAATTAAATCTCTTCTAAAAAAGTGACCCTGGCCCTTGGGAAAGGCTAGGAGAACTACTCTGCCCTAGGGGAAAATAACCCCGATTAAAAATTAAATCATGGAAGCAAGGCATAAAAATAAACTACCCCAGGAGGGTACCAGTCATACTGGAGAATCCCTCCCTGAGCCCAGCTCAGGCTGCCCCACGTATTCTGGGGGAGGGTTTTGCGATCGTCGAAGAACAAAATATACATCCAACAGGTATTCCACAAAGGAATGTTTGATTGCAGGCCAAGATCATCATCAGTTGGAGACAATACACGAGGCACACTTGAAGTTAGCCAAGACATTCTGAATTCTGATCCAAGAGACAAAGCCAGTACTCAACCCAGACCCCACAAAAGGTTCCTGGCAAAAGGTTCCAGAAAATAAAAAAAAGGAAAATTCATGAGTTTTCCCCAAGTTCATCGCCAACAACTTCCACTTTCTTTGTTAACCTGGAACCCAACATTAATAACAAACTCGATAAAGAAATTAAATACATTTACCACCAAAGAGTGTCGATTGAAGATCCTCGCAAACGTAAAACTCAATAGTTTTACGTTTGCGAGGATCTTCAATCCAGCGATGCCAGCAATATGGACATTCTAAAAATAACTGTATGAGACCATACAGCTGTGTCAAATGTGGTGAAGGACATAAGACATCTGACTGTCATAAGACAGATAGAAATACTCCAGCTAAATGTGCATTATGGGACAATGATCACCCTGCAAATTACAAAGGTTGTTTGGTCTACCAAGAAATTTTAGCTAGAAGACTCAAGAACATCCCAAAAACACCTAGGGCAACCATAGAAAGAAACAAGCAGAATCAGTCATCCCACACCACCGGCAACACTCCATCACAATACAACAAAGTTGATCAACTGTCGAAACCTACATATTATGCAGAAATTGCCAACAATAGACTAGTCCCACCTGACTCATCGAACTCAATTAGTGATAAAAATCACAGCCAACAAACCAACACGGTAGAAATGCTACTGATTAAACAATCAGAAAAGATAGAAGTATTATTACAACTAATCAGTATGTTACTGAATCTCCTGACTGCTGTTATTCCTACACTAACAAAATAATTACAAACCTACGGATTGCTATAGGTCTACCAGAATCTGATGGCAATTTTTGACAGCAGATTTTCAAAAAATATCCTTGATCATTGGAATTTTTTTTATATTTGCATGTTTAACACACAGAATCGGCCGCTATAAGAAAAAAAAAGGATCAAAATGTTTTATTCCAATTACCCCTGTATTGCTAGAGTCAATTTATTTTCTCACTTTTTGCCATCAGATTCTGGTAGACCTATACATGGAACATAAATATACTAGCATCTAATCTACCTGACCTTGAATCCTTTCTGACAGCAAATAGCCTAGACGCCGCCTTAATATCCGAATTGCATACCACAAATGACAAACTACAGCTTTTTTTTTTATTAAATAAGGGGGCAAACGAGCAGACGGGTCACCTGATGGTAAGCAAGTACCGTCGCCCATGGACACTCGCAGCATCAGAAGAGCTGCAGGTGCGTTGCCGGCCTTTTATTAGCTCATCTGTCAAGCGCCCAAAATGGGCGTCTTACTCTAAAACTATTCAAAAGTTCTTCTTCTACTTTGCAGACCACCGATTTAGTATTTTGTTTTAAATATAAAACTATGTGTATTTGCGATTGATTGCTTATTTATTAAAAATTCTAATTATACTCGTATAAAAATTATATATAGCTTTCATGGTAATTTCTTTAGATAATTTAATCAGTTTAATGAGAGTAATTGGAAATTGAAAAATTTTCGAAAATGGTTTGACAGTTCGTGACAGATGAAAGGTTAAGAGGGTTTAAGAGGAGAGCTCCCTTCGGGTTAAGGGTTATGACATAATATACTGCACTCACCATCCCGACGGTCGTGCTCATGCCGGATCTGCAGTTGTTATAAAAAGGCGTATAAAACATTGCTTGCTTAAGGCATACGAAACTGATCACATTCAAGCCACCAGTGTTAGACTCGAGACGCAAGAAGGTCCAATCACACTCTCTGCCGTATATTGCCCTCCAAGGCACAAAATAACTGATGAAATGTTTTCGGATTACTTTAAAACGCTTGGAAATAGGTTTATCTGTGGTGGAGACTTGAACGCCAAACATACATTCTGGGGTTCCAGAATTACTGTAACAAGAGGAAGTCAACTAAAAACTGCATCGATCGCCACCACTACCATCCCCTATCAACAGGCGAACCAACCTACTGGCCGACAGACCCTCATAAGCTTCCAGACCTATTAGACTTCTTCATAACCAAAGGAATAAGCAAACTCTACACCAGTATCGAATCAAGTCTAGATGGCCCATTCGACCATACCCCAGTAATACTTACTTTAAGCAATACCACTGTTGAAAGTAAGAAGCCTGAATCTCTAAATAATAGAAAAACAGACTGGAACGGTTTCCGTGCTTATATCGAAGAAAAAATTAATCTTAGGATTCCTCTAAAAACAGCTAGTGACATTGATGAGGCTTGTAAATATATAACTAATATTATACAAGTAGCTGCCTGGTCCAACACACCCTCAATAAAATATAAAGACTATACAAACCCAGTCATCTGAAATTAAATCAAAAATAGCAGAGAAGCGCAGACTCCGGAGAATATAGCAGACGTCCCGACACAACTTAGACATAGAGAAACTGAACAGGGCCATAAAAGAGCTTAAAGCAATGCTCGCTGAGCATAAGGACAATACTCTTAAAACAATCCTCGAAAATCTTACAGCATCTAGTCAGGGCTACAATTCTCTCTGGAAGGCCACCAAACATCTCAATAAGCCTCAAGAGTCGTTTCCTCCTATAAGAAAACAGTCCGGTACTGAAAGATGGGCACGGACTGATGAGGATAAAGCGGAAGCATTTGCGCTTCACTTATCAGAAATATTCACGCCAAATGAGACCTTAAGTGATGATTCAGATCTTGACAGCGTTTTGTCTCAAGATATTCAGTTGTGCTTGCCACTAAAACCTACCACACCCAAAGAAATATTCAAGGAAATAAAAGCCTTAGACCTCAACAAAGCGCCTGGTTTTGATTTAATAACACCTAGAATTTTCCTAGTTTATGGAAAATTTCACAAATCGTTATGATCCACAAGGACGGCAAGCCACCGCATGAATGTACTTCGTATAGACCTATAAGCCTCACTCCTGTTCTCTCCAAGCTGTGGGAAAAAATTTTCCTCACAAGATTCATGGAGCTTATGAACGATAAGGATATAATGCCCCAACATCAATTTGGATTCAGAAAAGGGTATAACTCCCACACCGGTTTCGGTGACGGTGGCCGGTTTCATTGAAACCAGGCCAGTTACGCAGGAGCAATTTTATAGTGCCTAAGTGTGTGCGCAGTACACAAGAGCACTCTCTATTCCTTTACTCTCATAACCCAGTGCCCATCCAACGCATGGATCATCTTACTTGTCGGACAATCAGGTGATCAGCCTGCATTGTCCTAACCAAACTTGGAAATAACATGTTTCCAACGCCGGAATCGAATCCACGACCTCCGAGTCAAGAGCCGCGCTCTAAGCCACTGGACCACGGAGGCGTCAGAAAAGGGTACTCCACAACTGAACAAGTCCATCGCGTATATCACGTCATAAGACAATGTCTTGAAAATAAGAATTACTGCTCAGCGGCCTTTCTAGACATGCAACAGGCATTTGATCGAGTCTGGCACAAAGGATTACCTGCAAAAATAAAAAGTATTACCGCACTCCCTGTTTCACATTATAAAGTCCTACTTAAGGGATAGACTATTTCAAGTCAAACAAGGAGAAGCTAGATCATCGCTGTACCCAATATGAGCTGGAGTCCCACAAGGCTCTGTTCTAGGTCCTGTGTTGTATAACTTCTACACATCCGATATTCCCACCGTTGCCGACGTGAGTGTTGCGACATACGCTGATGATATTGCTTACTTGGCCGTTGATAACGACCCTAAAAAAGCCAGTGAAAAACTCCAGCATGTCCTTAACTTACACCCATATTCTTAGTAGTTTCCTTACGATTTCCTCCACTCGCCATAACCTCAATCCTGAAAAATTGTATCATTAGTTCAATAAAACTTCCTCGAATTGAGGGTGTTCCTTATTCGAGGAGAGGAATGAACTGTCAAACTCGAGGTAACTCAGGATGTACCTTAAGGCTTCCTTGAGTGTCTTTACTGTCTGTTTCCAACCATTAATTTACAAAAAAATCGTGTTTAAAGAAAAGCATAAAAAACTAAGTTTCTTGATTATGTCCATGAAAATTCACATAATTTTCCTTGCCGCAGATATTTACGTGACGCTCAAAACTCATTAGGGCGGTATAGTGATGAGGACTTCAAGAAACAATCTAAGGTTTTGAAACTTAACAAAACAAGCATTAATATGCAACACGCTAAACTAAAGTTGAAAAAACAACACAAGTTCGCAAACAATAAATCGCAATAGTTGAGCACATAAACACTTATGTGATATGAGTTATGACACAAATATTTGTAACAATGTGTCATCAGTCATGTGACATTTGAGTTTTGACAATGGCACTGACATTAAAAAGGATTTCATAGACAATCTGTCAAATTGGGGTCGATTTCCGTCGGTGTTGACACTAAAAAAAAAAATTTCAGTAACATCATACCTCAACTTCTACCTCCATTCAACCTTACTGAAGAAGTAATTTGTTGAGGTAGAAGTTACGTTTAAGAATACCAAATTAGAGGAATTCCTTAAGGACACCTTCAATCCGCCACCAACTAAGAATACGGGTGTCAATCTCCTCATGGTTTCAAAAATGGCGCATTCGAGCTACCGCCCTTAAATCAAATCACATCACCTTTACCCTAAGAAAAGGTAACTGTCCCTCGGTATACCTAGAGAACAGTGCTCTGCCTCAGACAGACTGTGTAAAGTACCTAGGTTTTCATCAACACCGACGAATCACGTGGAAAAATCATATTAAAGCGAGATCAAATCAACCTTAAGTTCCGCAACCTAAACTGGCTGTTAGGAAGAAAATCAGCACTTTCCCTAGAGAACAAACTCTTAATTTATAACACCACATTAAAGCCTATCTGGACATATGGAATTCCAATATGGGGAGTTGCCTGTAAAAGTAATATCATGTGCCTCCAAAGAGTGCAAAGTAATATTTAGAGAACCATAGCCAAAGCCCCATGCTTTACTAGAAACAGCAAAGTACATGTGATGATGGGGGCAGCATACCTGTTTAGAGAAGATGGTCGGTCTGGTATATTGAAATTTGATACAAAAAATCATGAAAATTTACTTTTATTAAACTGACTGAAATAATATTTTGTTTCCAACACTTCATTTTGTGCAGAGTAGGTAACACGTTTTTAATTCCAACTTTCCAGGAAAATTGACGTTTATCTTCTGGGGGGGGGCAGCTGCCCCACCTGCCCCTAACTGGGTACACCCATGAATAAAAGTCTGTTTAAACACTAGCAACAGTGGATCTAACACTTTGTCAATATAAAACCATACTTACTTTCTTACAGCAGTGATAGTTTCCTTATTTTTAAACTTTTTAAACATGTTTGTGTATGTTAGAGTCTTGATGAATACTTCTGAAAATTCTTGTTCCTCCTCAGCAGACTCATTTTGTGCTTTTCTATGTTCTAATAACATATCCACTTCAGATATGAGTAACGTTTCTGCATTTTCAAACTCTGTAACAAAATTTTATTTTTAGTTTTAATTATTTAGACATATTTTTATTATTAAGTATTTTGTGCAGAAATGAAATTAAAATGGTGTTATCATAATATAATTTGAACATGAACTTTAAAAATTTGGTAAAAAGACCAAATATACCCAGTTATTTTTATTTTCCACTTTTTAATCTCTTAAAACTGTATTAAATCTGTATAATAATTATGATATTGGTACAAAGTTGACATGAATAGCAGGCTATTTTTTTTTTTTTGGTTATGTTTATGACTGCATTCACATACTACAAATCATTATAGAAATAATATCTGTTGACAAAGATGTTCCTCCCAGTATTTGCACTTTAATTACCTTTTGGAAACTGTAGATCTGCGGCATCTTCTTCAACTACATCTTGTATTGGGCCAGACATTTTACTTTAGACAGTAATTTATATACAAAATATTAGTTGTTTACGCTAACCTTTTACCAATTGTGATTTAGTTTACTGTAAAATAATAATATGATTATTCAGTAGATTGATAATATATCTATCTTAGAACTTTCTCTAGCACAAGCTCAAAATTTTAGAAATAATATTTGACAAATGACAATAGTGTTTTTTTTCTTATTATGGCACTTCGGCTATTTAACCATGGCCAGTGTCGAGTATAAAATTGCATGTTTAACATAGGTCTGTGTGTTTAACACACAGAATCAGCCGCTTTAAGAAAAAAAAAAAGCATCAAAATGTTTTATTCCAATTACCCCGGTATTGCTAGTCAATTTATTTTCTCACTTTTTGCCATCAGATTCTGGTAGACCTATGTATGAAATTATTCATAATGATCAAAAAATAATTTTTTGAATTTTTTTTTTTTCGATTTTTTGCATTTTCTGAGAAGATTTACTATAGTAAATTTTTTTTCACCATCGGAAAGTAGAGATTTCAACGAACAGAAATCATACCAACTTTTTGAAAAAAACGTTCTGCAACGATTTTAAATGGGATAAAATATGTCATTAAAAAAAATAACACCCAAATTTTTTTTGGTTAAATGGACTCTCCTAATGATACCTAAGCCCTGGAAAAAAATTGGCAGAAAGGTTTAATTGCACCCTGTATATAGTTTTGGAATGATGAAATATTAGTCCTCCACTCACCACAGCCTTGTGATGCCTTGGAAACATTTCTCGAACACCAGAGAACAGATGACCTAACCTCGAAATTAAGAAAATTTTAAATACGAATTTCTCATAAACGGAGGGTCTCCTGAGGGTGGGAGTGGTACAGGGGGGTTTTCCTCATCCAATCCATCCCTCCTCAACCCATCTCACCACCAAAATCGTTGGGTATGATTCTAAACCTTAGCCATCATTTTTGCTCGACATAATTACAATGGTACGGAACCACAGAAATAAATAAAGAAATCTTGATTTATTTGTGTGTACGGAACCTTTTGTGCGCGAGTCCAACTCGCACTTGGCCGATTTTATAGACACTGACTTAACAAGTCAAGATGGTGCTGCAATTTGTGTAGTCAATAAATGCAGAAAATTATGCAAGGTATGTCCGTATTTATTTACTTGTTTTAATTGTGGCGAATGCGGAGGATGGGCAAAATATGGATAATCATATTTTGTATGTCTTAGTTTAGAGCCAGTCCACACGGCACGTTGTGTCAGCGTTTCGTCGACGCAGTGCTGCCGTTGCGTTGTTTTACATACAAATAACTAAGGTATACACACGGCGCGCTGCGTCGTCGCAACTGCTTCGTAATAACGCTGCTATGGCACAGCGCCCGTGTGGCCGGCTATGTGTTAAAATATTTGCGTTGCGACGACGCAACGCAACTCAACGCGCCGTGTGCACTGGCTCTAAACTAAGACATACAAAATATGGTTATCCATACTTAGCCCATTCCCCGCATTCGCCACAATTAAAACAAGTAAATAAATACGGACATACCTTGCATAATTTTCTGCATTCATTGACTACGCAAATTGCAGCACCATCTTGACTTATTAAGTCAAAGTATCTATATACAGTGTTTTGCTTTTTACGGCCCATTTTTACTCCAAAACAATAACTAGTATTTTTATTATATTTTTTCTATGTATTAAACTCTTAAAAGTAGGTAAGCACAAATCTCGCAAAAAAAAAAAACTCTGGTTGTTGAAGAAGAAAAGTTGGGCTACGAGTGAGATTGCTGAATGCTGATTTCGTGCATCTACGAACATTGAACGGAAGGTGTCGCGTCGAACTGGCAACGTCGCAATTCGCATACCAAAAAATATCGGTAAAAATAAAATGTGTCGCGTCGAGCTGGCAACGTCGCATACCAGAAAATATCGATATATTTACCAGTAAAAATACCGGTATTTTATAACGATATTTTTTTGTTATGTTACTATATATCGTTTATAAAAATACCGTTATCTGGCTACCATTATGAAAATAACGGTACGTAACGATATTTTTTCTGGTATTCGATAACGTTATGAAGCCCTGGTATAAATATGGCGAGAAAACAATATTCTATAATCACTGACCTCCATTAAACAAGTACGCTGGACTAATGATACCCTTTGAAATGACAGTTATTTTTTGTGCCTATTTGAAGCGGAATCAGCTCCCCCGATGGGAGGGATAGGAACTAAATTTGACCATTGACCAAATAAATTTGTCTATGATTTGACGTAAAAATGACGTTTGATAGTCGCCATATTGGCGCTGATAGCAGTAGTGGGAGTATTTGGAACTAATACTAGTGATGACAACCAATAACGATTAAGCGGCCATTTGCAAGTTACGTCAAATTTAGTTCTCTTCCCGCTAACTGGGGGCGCTGATTCCGCTTCAAATAGAAACAAAAAAAAAGTGGGTATCATAGGTCCAGCGTAATAATAATAATAAAAATTCTTTATTTGCATAAATTGCACATTAAAAACATAGCATTACAAATATTATAAAAATAAAGGATTTGCGCAAATTGGCGGTCTTACCGCTACAAGCGGTTTCTTCCAGACAACCAACAGAGATGAAAATATGACATACGATAGGAACAATACAACACTAAAGACTAAAAATAACCTTAAACTATTATTATCAATATTATAATACATAATGATATTAATTTATTTCATACAATAATACATATTATATAATAATATACTTAATATTATATAGAATAAAATAAACTACACAACATATACACACACTAATCAAAACAGAACAATAAATAGAAGTAAAAACCACTGAAAGCGAGACAAAGATAAAATGATTACATTGAAGGGGCAAGGCTTAAGTAATATTCTTTTAATTTTTTCTTGAAAATATTGATTGATTTAGCTTTTTGGATGGTTTCGGGTAGTGAGTTCCAAAGGCGAATAGCGGAAATGGTGAAAGAAGAGTCATAGAAAGAGGTTTTATGAAAAGGAAAAGCAAGGGTGAGTTTGTTAGCTGAGCTAAGAGTAGAATGGTTATGGCCAAGGAAAGAGAATTTTTCTTTAAGACAGTGAGGAGTTGTAGGATTAAAGAGAATATTATAGAGTAGGTGAAGTATATGAGAATTTCGGCGTAATTTAATAGGAAGCCAATTTAGCTTAGACCTATATTCTGAGATATGATCAAATTTACGGAGGCCAAATATGAACCGAATGCATAAATTTTGAACACGTTGGAGGGAAGAGAGAAGGTTATCGTTAAGGTCGCAGTAGCAGACATCGGCATAATCAAGAATGGGAAAGAGCAAGGATTGGGATAGAGTTATCTTAGTCTCAAGTGGTAGAAAATTACTTAAGCGTCTGAGGGAAGCAGTGGCAGCAGACATCTTTTTGCGTAGTTCCTCAACTTGGACATTCCAAGAAAAAGTGCGAGCAAAGTAGACACCCAAATTACGTACGGAAGAGCTATAAGGGATTATAGATCCATTAAGAGTGATGTTAGGTAGGTTGTTCCAGTCTATTTTATATATAAGTTGTCTACTACCAACAATTATACACTGAGTTTTCTTAGGGTTAAGGTCTAAGCCATAAGCCTGGCTCCATTTCAGAATATTATCTAAATCAGCATTAGTTGAAGCAATTCCATGAGCAAGTAATGGTAGCAAGGCATGTCTATAAATCTGAAGGTCATCAGCATACAAGTGATATAAAGATGAGATGTGGCGAGAAACAGAATTGATGAAAATGGAGAATAAGAGAGGAGACAACACGCTACCTTGAGGCACGCCAGCAAAAATGTCACGCCAAGAGGAAAATAAGTTATCAAATTTTAGATGCTGCCGGCGTCCTCTAAGGAAACTACGAAACCAGGCAACAACGTTAGGGGATAGGTTAAGTGAGCTAAGAAGAAGTAATAAAATTTCATGATCTACAGAGTTGAAAGCATTACTAAAGTCGAGAAGAGTGAGTATGGTTAGATATTGCTGGTCCATACCAAGCCGGATGTCATCAGAAATCTTTACCAGGGCTGTAGATGTGCTATGCCCGAAGCGGAAGCCAGATTGTAATGGATCTAATAAGTTATGTAAATTGAGAAAAGATTGAAGTTGATGTTGTACTGAGCGTTCTAATATTTTTGAGAGAAAAGGAAGGATGGAGATTGGACGGTAATCTGAGAAACATTTAGGACTGGAGTTTTTGGGAAGAGGGATTAAATTAGCATCTTTCCAAGACGAAGGAAAAACTGCGGTAGATAAGGAAAAGTTAAGGATATGGACAAGAATTGGAGCTAAAATGTCTAGGAGTGGGACTATCATGTTTCGGCCAATGCAGTCAGTGCCTACAGCTCTGGAAGAAATTGCCATGACAGCCTTCTTGACCTCGGTTACGGATAGTTCTCTAAAAGTAAATGGAGCATGATCGGGAACAGGTAAGGTTGAAAGAGCATGAATTGTCTGAGCTTTTATGTTAGGATCAAAAACGTGTGCGGAGCTGGAGAAATGGGAGTTTAGGTCTTCTAAATTTAAGTCAGAGGGATTGGATGATTTACGGTCTTTACCAATTCCAAGTGACTTCAGGAATTTCCAAGTTTTGGCCTGATCAGCATTTTCAACGGAAGATTGTATGTGGCGCATTTGCGCATCCCTGCACGCGGTATTGCATCGATTTCGGAGCTTATTGTATATAAATTTGTCAGAATCTAAATGAGATTTTTTAAACTTAGTCTTAGCTCGGTTCTTCTTTTTAATAAGAGTTTTAATTTCTGCATTTAACCAGGGAGCGGGCAAGTGTTTAATCTTAACGGGGCGCAAAGGCGCATGTTTGTCAAATAGGTTAACAATATTACGGTTGAAAATATTTATTTTATCATCAATAGTCTGGGCATCCGAAATCTCTGACCAGTCTACAGCGTTTGCATCTTCGCGAAGAAGATTCAAATCCATATCTTTCATCGCTCGCTGCATAATAATCTTTGGTTTTGATTTGGCCACACGCCACTTGTAGGAAAGGAAAATGCAATCGTGATTGGAAAATCCATGAGCTGGATGCTGGCCATAAATTCTACGAGGAGAGGGGCGGAAACAATCATAAGGTCTAAGAGAGAAGGCGTGGAATGAGGGTTATGATGTGTTGCGTGTAGTGGAAGAAGGCTTAAGTTATAAGAGTTCACTATGGAAGTAAGTTTTTTTGATCGATAGTCGTCCTTTATAAGACATGTGTTGAAATCACCCATCATAATAGCATGGTCATATAAAGGAGAAAGATCTTCGAGAATTTTATCGAAAGAGGGAAAGTAGTTGATGGTAAGGTTGGGACTGTAAAAAACACCTAAAAGAAGTTTTGAAGAGCAATTTGTGATTTCTAACAGGAGATGCTCGGCTTCGTCTGCAGGTGGTGGTTGAGAAGATAATTTCAAGATTTTATAACTAATATTTGATTTAAGATAAATTGCAACACCTCCACCGGGCCTGCCAAGTCGGTCATTTCTGATGAGCTGATAACCAGGTAAGGAGTAGGACGTGGAGGACAGACAGGGCTTAAGCCAGGATTCTGAAATTAATATAGCGTGCACAAAAGCGTACTTGTATAATGGAGGTCAGTGTCTATAATACAATTTTCAGCTTCGTTTTTCTATATTGTCAGGTCGAAAGTCTAGTCAAAGTCTAAGTAAAAGTCAATACAGTCAAGAAATCAAGTCGGTCAATTCTGTAAAGTGGTAGACGCTTTATAATATATTATAAATTAATACAAAACTACAACATCACTCTTTCACATTCCTGGCAAAACTCACCTTGTTCTTCTTTTGAGTTTGGCGGCCTCGGTGAAAAAGCTAACGCTTGTCAAGGTGTGAATATCTTTTAGGGTGAACACTTACGGCCGTTCCCAATATTTGATCTATCTCTGGTTTTGCCCTACTAGAGATAGGAATAGCTCTCATTAGACATTAGAGGCATATATTTTATGTCAATTCAATGTTAGCTGCGATCGGTCGTATGTCAAACCAGAGATAGATTGAATATTGGGAACGGCCGTTAGAGTGGGTTGCACCAACTAACTTTAACTTTAACCATAACAAAAAGTCAAATGAACTGTCGAATCCCTAGTAAAAGTCCATTATGGATGCCATATTTGACGATAACTTTAACTACGCCTCTGGTGCAACCCACCCTTAAGAATATTCTTCTGTCTACGGGTGAACAAGTGATTGGACAGTACGAGTCATTGGACAGAGTACAAAAACACCATATTAATTATTAAGGTTGCTTTAAAAATTACCTATCCTAGTTTTCCAATGAGAGAGCATAATGCGAATTGGGTTGTTTTCTTTTTTTTGATCTCCACCAGACGGCGCGACGATAGACACTTCTAGATTTTCTATTGGTTCCCCACCGATCTGAAATTATCTGCAGGTTGGCATCACTGACTACATATGATGGGTCGTGTTTCTAAAAATCTCAGTGTCCTGTCAAGTGTGACATAAATCAAAATATCTTGAACCTAGTTTCCATTAGCATAATATTAACATAAAACTGTATGTATTTTTATATTTCCATATATTTCTATGTTTTTTTGCTTCGTCCCTCTAGTTTAAATTTCACGAAGAACATACGCCTAAGCGATCATTGGCCTAAGCGATTAGGCCAGTATACTGGTAACAGTTTAGTAACACTCTGACATATTATAATACTTGTCAAACTGAAAACTGACAACTGAAAGAGTTTTGGCGGGCATGTTACTTTAACACTTCTTCTACTTTTTATTGTTGGTATGGTTTTTATTATTTTTTCCCAAATTGTTATTTGGGTTTTTGATGTTCATTACTGGTAAAATATTAGCCATTAAATTGTCGTTATTGTGTAGGTGTGTAAAGTTAAAAATGGACGGCATCAAGACGCCATATTTAACCATAACCATAGAGCTCGTCAAGGTTTTAAATGCATGTGGCGAAAAAAGGAACTAACACTGTCATCATACAAAAACGCCATTTTTGACAGTTCTCCTTTACCAGCAGCGCCCCCGCCCACGTTCATTTATAACCTTGTTGGATAAGCTGTCGTCTGTCAATTTCTCCGGTCAAAGTTAAGGTTAAGGTTAAAGTTAAAGTTAAATTTACCCCTAACTATAACCATAACTTTAACTTTAACCACGCCTCTGGTGCAACCCACCCTTAGAGTATGTATATAAAACGCCCATTTTGGGCGCTTGACAGATGAGCCAAAGCATGAATAGCTTCATGAGCCAAAGCTAGTAGTTTATATTCTCTTTGGTCTTTTTTATCAGCCAATCACAGTCGATCTTGCTTAAAAATGGTACAGAATACCAATAAGGTTTTGGTGCTACGTTTAAATTTGGAACCCAATTTTTTTTTGTTCGGAAGTTTCGCCCACCTTCCACAATGTGAATCTGACTGCTGACACTTGACACATTAAATGTTTATTGTTTTTGCAATTTTTAGTCTTTTTTACCTTGCATTGAAAATACCCTTTATCCTTAAAATAATATTTTCTCGATCTTAACATATCGTTTGTTCTTATATATCTAACTATTATTACGAACAGTGCATAAAAGTAGAGGTTATAATATATTATAACCTCTACAATAATTATATATTTTACAATTATTTACAAATAATTTTTATGGACATATTACCTTTATAATGTCTTCGATACCAACCAAAGATTCCAGTAGTTACTTCACTGCAAAAGGTTAGCTTACACCGAACACGAAAGAGAGCAGCATAGGTTGCCTTATTTACTTTAATCACCTACCTATAACTTTTTATTTTAGAACTACCAACACCTAATAAAGACCACAGTGGCGTTACTAAAACAATCTTCACACACATATCAAATTTACATGGTTTATTAAATGATTGGGATGAGTTACACTTAAAAGGAAAAAAAATATGCAGATCTATATCATCAATAAAATTACATGAATTTCAAGATGACTACTACCCTCATGAAGTCAAAGTTTTAGTGGAGACATTATTAGAAGTAGTTGATGGGCTACATGATGTATGTGCAGGTATTTAATTCATCAAGCCCCATACGGTCACTGGTGACCGAGACACAATAGAATATCTATTGTGTCTCGTTTTCCCACGATCGAGGGGTTGATACATAATAATTGTTTCAAATATTTGTAAATCTCTAAAAAACCTGTGATATAAATTAAAATTTAAATATAAAGTCAAAAACAAGTCAAGTCAAATATTAAATTAACAACAAAGTTTATAATATTAATTATTTTATTATTACCAGATTATAGAGATATTTACTTAAATATTAAAAAGAAATGTCTTATGCAGGAATAGAATTATTGGACAAACAAATTAACTCTTTAAGTAAACTGCAGCCATTGGACACTCCCCTTATGCAGACATGGACAGCCAGCCAGATATCTGAAAATGTATCAAACTTATATGATTCATTACTACAAGAGTTTAATTTAAAAAAGACTATTTTGGGTAAGATATTAAATAATCTATGGACGCTTCACACCACGTCAGTCTGGCCCCGTGCTAAGTACCTAACGGTCATGTGTTACAGGTACCAGACAACGGAAATATATTAAATACTTTTATACTATACATATATTTAAGATTTTTACTATATGATACATTATATATTTAAAACACATCCATGACCCAGGATCACAATAAAGTCCAGTTGTCTGATAGAGAGAAATTCAACTATTGTCCTTAGATGTTCAAATGAGTTTAAAATTATTTGTATCCAGTTCCCATTACATATGCATTGAAAATAGATATTAATGTTTTGTGCACTTTTACTTAGACAATAATTTTAAGTAAAATTTTTGAAGTAGCTATAGTATCATGAATCAGTCATATCATCAACCTTCAAACATAAGCAGCTACATAATGCTATGGACAGACATACATACAAACAGGCACATTTAATTTTCAAATTTTATGACAAGGATGAGACTATCAAATAGCTAATCACTTTGAATACATTTTTTAAAAAGTGTATTTTATTTTTCAGAGAACATCGCTCACTGCAGAGATGAGCATTTGATGGAAACTTACACAAGTGCTTGGGAATACAATTTGTACTTTGATACGGACAAGTTTACATATTTATTCATGGAATTTGGAATAACTATTTGATAGGTAATCATATTATTTTGTTTCATTGTCCTTATGCATAACTGATGAAAAATTACGACACAGCTATGACTTAATTTTGCTACTTTTAGTGCTGCTACATTTATCTCCGAAATGATTTATCCAATTTTGATGTGGTTTCAACTTTTTGTACGGAAACCTAAGACTGGCCATAGACAGACCGCAAGTTGCAGTCGGGAACCGGCTGCTCAGCGGTCGCGTTGAAATTTGTACCGACTGTTCAAGAACTACTCGAGCGGTCCTTGTATTGCGGATATGTTTTTAGTATGGAAACTGCAGATTGCCGTGCGGCGACCGCATTTTGCAGTCGGTTTCGACTGCAGGATGCGGTCCGTCTATGGCCGGCCTTGCTTAGTCTATTTTGCATATTCATTACAATATCCATTGCAGTTAGTTACACACAAGAATTAAAACATTTTTTACCGCGTGATCGCAATCGAGTAAAAAATGTACGTGATACCAAAGCGCCGAACATTCGTGTTATCACGATGTAATCAACAACCAGCAAGGTTGTTTCCATGGAGACAAATTCTGAAACACTATTATATATTAGGTGGTAACAGGTATCGTTATACAATATAAAATATTTCTTGTTTTGTATACAAACCAGCTCTTCACTTAGCAGTCGGAGTGTTTACTAAAGTATGCGCTAAGTAATCATACTTTTCTAGTTAAGAAGATTATTATTTACTAGACGTTCCCCGCGGCTTCGCCCGCGTAAATTAGATATTTCACAGACAAATCAGTCGACATAAAATAGCCTATAATCCTTCACGTGGTCTATTTCTTATCTGACCCAAATAACAGAAAAATTGCTCTAGTAGTTCGTGAGATAAGCCCCTTCAAATAATTTCCCCCGTTTTTTCCACATTTTCTTCTATTTCTTCGCTCCTATTAGTCTTAGCGTAATAAAATGTAGCCTATAGCCTTCCTCGGTAAATGGGCTATCTAACACTGAAAGAATTTTTCAAATCGGACCAGTAGTTCCTGAGATTAGCGCGTTCAAACAAACAAACTCTTCCGCTTTATAATATTACTAGACGCACCGCGCGGCTTCGCCCGCGTAAATTAGATATTTACAGACAAATCAGTCTACAAAAAATAGCCTATGATCCTTCACATGGTCTATTTCTTATCTGACCCAAATAACAGAAAAATTGTTCTAGTAGTTCGTGAGATAAGCCCTTTCAAATAATTTCCCCCGTTTTTTCTACATTTTCTTCTATTTCATCGCTCCTATTAGTCTTAGCGTAATAAAATATAGCCTATAGTCTTTCTCGATAAATGGGCTATCTAACACTGAAAGAATTTTTCAAATCGGACCAGTAGTTCCTGAGATTAGCGCGCCCTTTCAAATAATTTCCCCCCGTTTTTTCCACATTTTCCTCTATTTCTTCGCTCCTATTAGTCTTAGCGTGATAAAATATAGCCTATAGCCTTCCTCGATAAATTGACCATCTAACACTGAAAGAATTTTTCAAATCGGGCCAGTAGTTCCTGAGATTAGCGCGTTCAAACAAACAAACAAACTCTTCCGCTTTATAATATTAAGTATAGAAGTATAGACTAGAAGATGACGCCCGCAAGTTCGTTGATCCAATTTTTTTTTATTTCGCGGGAACCGTACATTTTCCATGGATAAAAAGTACCTATCCTATGTCCTTTCGCGGGATTCAAAGTGTCTCCATATCAAATTTCAGCGAAATCGATTCGGCGGTTAAAGCGTAAAGAGATAACAGACAGACAGACAGACCTTCGCATTTATAATGTTAGTAAATATGGATATTAGTATGAATTCTTTGCTAGCTGAATAACTAGAATCTAGCAGATGTTTCCGCAACTACATTCAAGCAGTAATACCTACGTATATCATGAAGGTGCCTTTAAAACTATCATGTGTCCTTTCCCGGGGCACAGAGTTTCTCCTTACCAAGTTTCATCTAAATCGGTTCTGCCGTTAAAGCGTAAAGAGATAACAGACAGACACACTTTCGCATTTATATTAATAAGGAAAAAGTATCCTATCCCATTTCATTTAAATTAAAGTACCTAATCAACGCGTGGCGCAATAAATATCTATTAATATAATAACTTCCGATGTGAACGTTCCTACGAATAGGGGAACCTATTTCAGTGTTTTTCAACCTCTTTTTTATGATGCGAACTCCCTGGTATAAATAAATATTTCGCCATCCCCATTCCGCCCATTCTTTTTTACCAAGTATGTGCTTATATTTATGAATATATACTTACCAGATGACGCCCGCAACTCCGTTGCGCCAAAATTTGTTATCGCGCGGGCTTTTTTCTAGGATAAAAAAAAATCCTATGTCCTTTCCCGGGACTTCAAAGTATCTTTATACCTTTCAGCAAATTCGCTTCAGCGGTATGGGCTTGAAGGTGAGACAGGTTCTCATCCTTTTGTTAAAATTGTCCTGCAATTATGCAGGACAAAAATAATGATTGATGTATTAACATCAATCATTATTTTTTTTTTTTACCGAAATAGTACTCTCGATCTCTGGCAAGAAGAAGCTTCACGACCCCCAACTTGCGACTCACAGGTTGTATAACACTGCCCTAATACTTTTCGGCCTGAGGAAAGTGAAAATTGACCCAAATTCGGAGCTTAAGCAAGGTGAGCCGTGATCTCACACCTCATTTACTTTTGACGAGGAAACCTCATTTTCCGCATTTTTACCGTCTCCGTACAATATTTTGTAGAAAATATTGAAGAGATTTTTCAGAGGTTGAAAATGTACGTCTACTGATTTATTATTTTCAAAACTTTTCGTTTCCGTACCTAGATATTTCTGTACCTTTTCGAGTCGATAGCTTTTGCTAACCGTAATTCCAACTTTTGAAAAATGTTAACCCTTGTAAACTATTACGTTTAGCCTATACCGTAGTCAACAAGGAACCTTTATAGTTTCGGTCTGTCCGTCCGTCTGTCTGTCTGTCTGTCCGTCTGTCTGTCCGCGGTTTTGCCCAGAGACTATAGGACCTACAAAGCTGTAATTCGGCATGAATGCACATATTAATTATGCCGACAAAAAATCTTAAAAAAATATTTTTTTTATGGTAAATATCATCCCCGCTTGATGTGTAAGGGATACACATCAAGCGGGGATGATATTTTTTTCGCGTCCACCCCACCGTGTGGGGTATCGTTGGATAGGTTTTTTAAAAATATTACGAGTATTCACAGATCATTTTCAGATTTAGGGATCTATTTGTGAAATATGAAGCGGAAAAAATCGTTAGAATCCAGTGTCCCCCCCTTCTACCAGCTAAACGGTTGCGTCTGGAAATGTGAAAAAATTCACGGGAGTAGGAAATATTCTGAATTTAAAAGGAAAATTATCACGGCTAAGAAGACCTCATAAGTTATTGAGTAATAGTCGTACAACTAAAAAAAATATATTTGGCGAAGTATAAAGGAACTTTTCGTTCAAATTCCTTTGAACGTAACTGAAATGATGTTGTTAGTAGTGTAAAACACGTTATAAATGTACATTCATTGACCATACAAAAATTATCAAAACCTAGCGGTACTACGGAACCCTATATTGCGCGTGGCCCGACACGCACTTGGCCGGTTTTTTAATAGTATGACCTAGTTATATCTATACTATACTTAATATAAAGCTAAAATATTTGTTTGAATGTGCTAATCTCACGAAGAAATTAACCGATTTTTACGATTTTTAAGTAATTTGGCAGTTGGCACAGAATAATAGAGTAAAAGGATGGACATACACAACTTTTTTGCGTGGAAATGTACGGTCCTCGTGGAATTTCTTATAGTTCAAGAAAATTAGCTGAAAATTCGGCAAAAATAATGGAGAACTTTTATCAATCAAGATAATATGGAGGTTACAGAGTAAAGTTACTTGGCTATTGCCTATGACAGACGGACGGACAGACAGAGATACACGTGTGATCCTATAAAGGTTGCGATTTTCCTTTTGAGGTACGAAACCTTAAAAATCTTTAAAAATGTACCCCAAAACGGTACTAAGTATGATACGCGGTGAATGGTGTGTCCAAGTGTGGCCCGGAGAGTTCTTTTGATGTATTTTTTGTCCAGGTTTTTTCTTATTTATTGAAAATTGGTACCTGCAGCTACAGGGCTTATTTCCTGCCGGAGAAAGATTGCAAATTGCAAATAAAACCAGCTAACTCATCTTTTTATAATCTCTAAGTTTATTTTTTCTTAAGTATTTACTAATAGTATTATTATTCTATTATGAGATCTACATCAAAAATCAACATTATTCTTCTGCAATATCTAATTCGACTACATTCACACAACTCAGGCCTCTACAATTTTTGCGCATAGTGGTACATCGCAAACCGGCTTTCACGCATCCACATCGTCTACCACAGCCTTCTTTGCATGCACACGATATTAATTTTAAATATACTAGAGGCTGGAGCTTGTGGCTCCGTATTTAGAATGGGCAGTAGGCAATTGACAGTTTAGTTAATTTGATGTGAAGTAGCTGATGATAGTGAATTTTCAAAACATAGCAGCGTCAAATTAATGAGTGTAGAAATGAGTTGTACCTTTTTACAAAGAGCATATTCTATTCTTTACTTTTGTCATACATATCTTGGCGGTAAATTGTGAAATTATTGAAAAAACTAAACGATTAGCAAAAAAAAATGAATAAATTATTAAAAACATTCGTATTTGGTGGCTGATATCGCTTTTGTATTATTTCGTTCCTACATACTTTTTATGTATCGAGTACGGTTTCTTATTTAAGTGGAAAATACCCTTTGCGGTGACGCACACCCCGGAGGGGGGCGGGGGAGAGGGTAGATTAAATTTAACTTTACTCTGTAACCTACATAATATCCTGATAGATAAAAGTCCTAAATTTTCCATACATTTGAATTTAATTTTCTTGAACTATTATTGACGTGGTTGGAGCCGCGCAGAACGCCTAGTACTCTATAGGCGGCGTTGTGCGAGAACTTGCCTCGACCACCAAAATATATTTCTTACATAGCAACGGTAAGCGATTATTGTAACGTGCAAACATTACACAATTTATAGAGGTTATATTTTTTATTCTAGTAGATATCATGTACCCGAAGAGATGAGTATAATAATAAATGAGGGAGAGCCTCAGCACGAATAGACCGACTTTATTAATCAAAATCACGTCATCTTTATTTTATAATATCAGGACCTAAAAAAAGTCGTAGTGAAACAACGGTAATATTGTGTTTTGTCAAGTGAGTTAATGTATGCTTAGGTTTAAACATGAATTTTAAGGTATGCAACTAAGGGTCAATTACTAAACTTAAGACCGCAACGTGACGCGTAGATGCATTTCTAAAGTACAGAATTGACAGATTTGCAAGACATCTCAGGTAGTTGAAATCTGTCAAATCCATACAAATTTAGAAATGCATATCTACGAGTCGCGTTGCGGTCTGCATTGACCCTAACTGGGCATAATATATAATACAAGTAACTAGGTCATAAAATCTGAAAATTATTAACGTTTTCGTTAAAAAAGATTTCGTCATAAGGACTAAGGAGTATCGAAAACTCAAAACCCTCCTTGAAACTTCCATGAAAAGGCAAAGGTACTCAAGTGTGTACTCCTCAAGACCCCATCTTAACCTAATTTTAGTTTACTCATAAGATGCTTTTTGGAATTAAAATTAAGCCACGTAGCTACAAAAGATCATAATCTATAAGCAAAATCCAAGTCTAAATAATATCTATGGACATTTCACACCACGTCAGTCTGCCCCGTGCTATGAGTACCTGAAGGGCTTGGGCTACGGGCTTGAGCCGCCACTCCCTCAATCATAAATTGTTTGATCAACATCATAAATTCGTCGTAGTTTTAAACATGTATAAGAACGTTATGCTGCAAGAAATCAATAAAAAATAATTGACTTAAATAGGATTAAACTAGCCTTGAGCTCGTTCTATGAGATCAGTCCTATTGGCACCACCACATGAGACAAGTTTAACTCGCAGAGATGCTTGACTACCAAACAGCTTTCCTAGTGTGTACACTAAGTATATTATATATTATAGGGAGTGCCTTCGCTGCCGGCGCCGGTTGCCGAATAGGCTGCCGGCGCTGGTTGTCGACAAGGATGCCGGTGCTGGTTTCTGAATTGGCTACCGACACTGGCCGTCTAACTTACATTATACAACATGGAATAGGAATTTGAAAATAATCGGCCAAGTGCGAGTTTGACTCGCGCACTAAGGGTTCCGTACCATTATATAGCAAAATAGGCAAAAAATTGTTTTTTTTTGTATGAGAGTCTCCCTTAATAATTTATTTCAATTTTATTATTAATTATTAAAGTATAAATACAACTGTGTGTTTTGTAAACATTTCAAGTACCTACCTGTTGCTGTTGTTGTTTGTTGTATGGGTATTTAATATTTAATTTGTTTTTAGTATTTGTTGTTATAGCGAAAACAGAAATACATAATCTGTGAAAAATTCAACTCACACACACAGCCTGGAGACAGAAAGACAGACGGACAGACATTGAAGTCATAGTAATAGGGTCCCGTTGTACCCTTTGAGCATGGAACCCTAAAAAATCATGAAATGACTAGGAAAAGCATTTTTTATTAAGAACTACTGAAGTTACATGCTTTTTAGGGTTCCGTACTCAAAGGGTAAAACGGGACCCTATTACTGAGACTTCGATGTCTGTCCGTCTGTCCGTCTGTCTCCAGGCTGTAACTCAAGAACCGCTATAGCTAGACTTCTGAAATTTTCATAGATTGTGTATTTCTGTTGCCGCTATAACAACAAATACTAAAAACAAAATAAAATAAATATTTCAGGGGGGCTCCCATAGAACAAACGTGATTTTTTTGGCCTTTTTTGCTCGTAATCAATTATGGTAGCAGGTAGGCACTTGAAATACTCACAATATTCTTTTTTTTATGAAATAAGGGGGCAAACGAGCAAGCGGGTCACCTGATGGAAAGCAACTTCCGTCGCCCATGGACACTCGCAGCATCAGAAGAGCTGCAAGTGCGTTGCCGGCCTTTTAAGAGGGAATAGGGTAATAGGGGAGGGTAGGGAAGGGAATAGGGGAGGGTAGGGATGGGAATAGGGTAGGGGATTGGGCCTCCGGTAAACTCACTCACTCGGCGATACACAGCGCAAGCGCTGTTTCACGCCGGTTTTCTGTGAGAACGTGGTATTTCTCCAGTAGAGCCGGCTCATTCGTGCCGAAGCATGGCTCTCCCACATGTAGACACGCTTCTTAATTATATTTGAACTTTTATAATTAATAATAAAATTAAAATAAAATAAATATTTAAGGGGGGCTCCCATACAAAAAACACAATTTTTTGGCCAACTTTCGCTCAATAACGGTACGGAACCCTTCGTGCGCGAGTTCGACTCGCACTTGACCGATTTTTTAATAAATTTTTCAGTCCTCGTTAAATTAATCAAGTCTTTTAAAGTGATTTTGCATCTACTTTCTTGTTGAATCTGATCTAATACTATGTTCTTGTTAACACCTGCTCTTAAACATTTTTTGAGGTTATGTTTCTTTTTCAATATTTGTTTACCGGCACTGGAACCCAGCGTTTTAAGCATTGTCACCACTCACCGGTTCCTATTTTGAGTGCCGGCGCCGGCAGCCGTTTTACATCTCGGCTACCGGCAGAATACTTACCGCCGGTTCCCAATAGTGATATTTTTAGTAGCCGGCGCCGGCAGCGGAGGCTATATTATATAATATTATATTATAGCCTTACTAGCCCCCGCAATACAATACCCGCAATTCCGTTGCTCCGAAATTCGTTTATCGCGCGAGAACCGTACATTTTCCAGGATAAAAACTATCCTATGACTTTTCCCGGGTCTCAAAGTACCTGTTTACCTGTGTGTAACAGACAGCCACACTTTCGCATTTATAATCCTAGTAAGGAAGTAAGGATTATTGACACACTACAAAAATATAACCAGCCGCGTATCCTTGTCATGAGACTCGCTCAACACAGAGACAATAGTTTGTTGATTTTGCTACTTCAAGTCATCAGAAATCACTGTACTGTCTGTATTATGCAAATATGTATATTCTTTTATTGTGTTATTGAGTTGTCAAGGGCTCTACGCAGCGGCGCTGGCGTCTACACTCTACAGTAGAACCTACGTCATGTTTACAGTTCTCTACGACTGCTGATAACTTTCATTGTTCCAGTGTCTATGTCAATATTTTACATTAGAATAAGAACGTACGTGGAGTCGTTCATTTTTTATTCCTATACATTTTTTTTGGCTACAGCTTCATAATATTTAGATTTTTGTAACTTTTTTTTTTCAATTTTTGTTTTAAAAAAATATTCATTCTGGAATTGAAGCTCTTATCCAATTGTTAAAAAGTTAGTTTATTTTCAGCATTTATCAACATACAAAATACTGTACTATAATATACCCTGGATACATGGATTGTTTCTGTCTTCAGAACAGTATTTATTTAGTTTATATCTAGTATACACCTTAAACCTAGGTTGAGTGCCTAAACTTACGTAAATTTATATAAACCATGTAATAAAAAAGATAGCAAAAAGTCTAGATATCAAAATGTTTAGTATAATATTTTTGTTGCGGCATATCAATGACACTCACATTATTCTCATATTCAGGATTTTTACAATAACATTTTCGATACAAAAATAAATTATAAACACATTCAATGTTACAATGTAACCCGCTTTGTTTATTTGTACAGTTGAGTAAAGAGAATTTCCTTAAAGCAAATATTTTGAATGTCGTATCCAAGATTTTCGTGTTCCTCGAGAAAACGCTACCTATAATTTGGGTTAGCGCACCGCTCGCCTCACTTGTACACAAGCGTATACAAAGTTCAGAAGTCTTAGGCGAGTCTTAGCCGCTTTTAAAACATTAGCCGAGATGTAGCCGCCTATCGCTTTAGCCGACTAGTGCGGTAACCGACAGATTTTGAATTTACCGATTCGCATATTTTGTATAGTAAAGTAGTAACGTAGTAAAGTAATAACGTAGTAAAGTAGTTTTTGTGTTATTTCGCAACATTTATGTAATATTTAGTTTGATGGTAGTGTGTAGATCATTTAGCACAATTACAGCATCGCAAATCTAGAATCTACGATGGCCCATATGCTCAGAAGCGTCTATCTACTAGGAGCCGGCAAGGATATAGGTAAGTCAGTTTCACCATCTTAACTGTCGATTTCATCATCTGTTAAAGTTGATCGTTGGTTAAATCTCAAGATTACGGTTCTTCTTTTCAAAACGTGATCGCATAAGGAGCACTAATGTGGTTATATCAGTGGATTGTTATGAAAAAGACAATCATTAAATAGAATATTATTAAAATGATATGAACCTCTTAAAGTGCTAAGATGATTATTTGACAGTCATCTCATTATTAACACCTTAGATTCTTGTTTGAAATAAGGAATGTTAATAATCGGATTTTGTACTTTTATTATGAAGATAATTTACTCTTCTCACACAGCACAGACACAGCAGCGTCACAACTCACAAGATATTTAAATACAGGAAGTGAACGCAACGACATCAGACGTAGTTAAACGTATATAACAATAATATAATAACATATTATATATAATAAGTCACGATTCAACGGCGCGGTTTAGCACTTTTCATGGTATACTTTATCGAGCGGCACCTTTGTCAATAATACTTAATTTAATCCATACTTATATTGTAATTGCGAAAGTTCGTCTGTCTGTCTGTTACCTCTTTACGCTTAAACCGCTGAACTGGTTTTGATGAAATTTGGTATGCAGATACTTTCTGGGAAAGGACATAGGATAGTTTTAGAAACGACTTTTGGCGCAACGGAGTTGCAGGCGTCATCTAGTGTTACATTATATTTACACGTTTTATGATTTAAATCTATGAATCAACCCCCATGTGACTAATATGTGTAAGAATAAACTGCTTGAAGGTCTTGATGGTTAAGGGCATACGATTATGACCTACGCATATCTAGAACTAGTTCCTAGTAGCTCGTACTACGGAAGAGTAATACTTACTACTTATTCTCCATAATGATGAGTGTTCTAACCATAATAAGTTTTGTATTTAAATAGGATTGAGGATCTATAGTCGAAGCACAAGCAATGTGCCAAAAATGATTTTAAATTAGAAAATAGCAAAAAAAAAAACATCACACGCATAATAAATGCTTAATATTATAAAAGCCAAAGTATTGAGTGCCAAGACATAAGTTAATTGCGGAAAATGTACGGTTCCCGCGTAATTAACTCGGCAGGATGTATCAGTTGTAGTTTTTATTATTCGCAGATCAGGATTCGCGGATCAGATATTACATAATATGAGTAATGCCTGATAGTCTTATAGCCAGCTTACATTAAACCAACACAGTGATCCAACCCAGCACTGGATTGCGACTGGAATAATGAAAACGGGTACTGGTATGTACCTACTGGAATGCAATTCAGTCCATTTCAGTATATTCCAGTACCCGTTTACATTATTCCAGTAGGAACCAGCGCTGGATTGGAATAATGTAAACCGGCCATAACCACCAAATATAACATGCTTAGGTCAAAAATAATAAAAATCAGTATACCATCGAAGAAATTGATTCATAGGCAGTTGACGGACCTACGTAGTTTGGACGAGTTATGTTATTCCCAGTCGACCGATCACGACAGAGAAATATAATACATACACCAATGATATTCTATGTTACTAACGTAACTAGATTGGCAGTTTACGGCAGCAACGCGTTGCCACTTCGAAGATGCCTGCAGGCATTTCTGACTTACATAATGACATAATGCCATAATGACTTGACATCGTCTTTTAAACTATCAAGTGGTTACGCATTTCTGAGAATCGTTTGTTAGACGTTGCTACTCTAGTATTTTAGGAACTCATTGACATACACCATTAACGTTGAATTGACATAATTCGACCAAATGACGTAAGTCCGTCAACTGCCTATGAATCAATTTGTTCGACGGTACTTGACAATTGTTTTTTTATAACGGGCTTTTGCCCACCACACATTCCCGCCACTGCAACTCCTGTGTCGTCTGGATCGACAGTGGTAACCACGAAAACCCTTTGATATAATCTCAGGGACAAATAATGTAAATAAAAGAAAACAGATGCCCCTACCCATCGTAGAGTTTCGTAGCACCGCTACGAAACTGCTACGGACAAGACAACCCTAGAGGGTAGAGACGTTATTTTAATAACTTTTTCGACTCAATATTACCAATAATTTTATCAATCTACTAGTTGTTTTGCCATATAAAGTATTTCGCCCATAATATTATTTTATTGAAGTGACTAAATAAGAATGGCACCATGGCAACGTCCATCGCTATCCCGTCGCACAAACAATGGTCGCCGTCAGTCTCGAGTTGTAATAATTTACTATTATTTAGCCAACAAATGCACTTATCAATATAAAAAGTAGCCAGTAGCCGATTCTCAGACCTACTGAATATGCATATAAAATTTGGTAAAATCAGTAAAGCCGTTTCGGAGGAATACGGTAACTAACATTGTGACACGAGAATTTTATATCAATCTATACTCAGCCATTCTCAAAGTGTGCTTCGCGGAGCCCTGGAGCTTCGTAAAGGCTGTGTAAGCGCCACGCGAGCGCAAAAATCTACTAGTACTATTTTTTCTTTCAGTTTAAATACAACTGATTTTATAAACTTTATTATTTACTACAACATTTTACATTATGCTATCTAAAAAGGGTGATAGACGTGCGAGTAAGTACGCGGACTTATGGCTCGACGATCTTAATCGCCTGTGTGTCACCTAAAAACCGCGTACTTAAAGATTGCCGCGCAAGTTCGCTGTCTTGGAATTTTACTCGTAGGCCGTAGCTCGTCTCGGCTTGTACGTCTGGCAAGACTGCGAGCCGCGAGCATGGGCCAGTGTGAGCCATTCTCGTGTGTCACCGACGCGCGACGTCGAGCCGAGTAAGTTCGCGATCGAAACCCGCGTGCTTAAAGTTCGTACGTCTATCACCGACGTCGAGCCGAGTAAGTTCGCGAACTTACAACCCGTGTGCTTTAAGTTCGTACGTCTATCAGGCCTTTTAATACACAGTACACACTGTGTTTATATACCTTCTTATTTGAGAACCAAGGACACAACTACAGCAAGGACTGTACATAATATATAACTCAGGGACCGCTTTACTTGTGTACTGAGAATAATCTTATCACAGGTAGCCTTTGAATATAAATACCGCATATTTAAACTGAGTTTAAGAGGCTCTTTACAGGTTTCTCATGATATCTACACGTGATAGAAAACATGTTGCTCATCATCAGCTCTTGACATGTGTTTTAGCTAACATCATAAAAGCTAAGATTAATAAAATTGCAAAATATGTATGGACCAAATCATCATGATAATATGCATAATTATAGAAATATGCCTATCAAGATGATTTGGATACATATTTTTCAAGATTATTTTCTAAACTAGTTTAAGCCCAACGACATTATTATAATGCTAAAATGACCTTTGACTTGTGAGTGTCTAATATTGAATGAGAAGCTACTTCCCGGTTTATCGTTTATCGCCAAAAAAATTGTATAGGATTCTATGTTTTTGTTAACCACGTCGAAAGAAGTTTGAAAGCGTAACTTGTATAACGTTTCAAACTTTTTAAGGTCTTTTCGAACAAATCCTAAAGATAAACGTAGTAGTTGAATGGCTATCGGAAAAAATATATATTAAAAATTTTCGTTTGTGTTTAGATCTTAGTAGGATTGCGCATTTGCCATATTTTATGCAAAGGCGTTAGGAGAATATTGTTGCTATATTCACCTAAATACACCTGTACCCTGTGGTTGACGCTTCCTTAAGGGCTATCGAAATATGCTAAGATCCATTCATCACCACACATCACACATCGTTTTTTCCAATTTCTTCATTCGCTCGCCGAATCCTAAAAAATAAATATAGGTTCATAATTGGACGGTAATATATGATGTTGTTAAAATTTTCGGAATTAAACTCGAAACGACCTCTGTGGCTCAATTGGTTGAGTGTGTGGCAGCTCAAGCCGGGGGTCGCGGGTTCGAATCCCGCCGACGGAACAAAAAGTTTTCAATGTTCCCGGGTCTGGATGTGTATTAAATATGTGTATAACATAATAAAAATCTTAAATATAATATGTATAGTATAAAAGTATTAAATATATTTCCGTTGTCTGGTACCTGTAACACAAGTCCTTCAGGTACTTAGCGCGGGGCCAGACTGACGTGGTGTGAAGCGTCCATGGATATTATTATACTTACTATAAATTGGTTTAGTCTGTATTTAGTCCTGCTGACAGTAAACAAAATAATACTTATGGGTATAAGCTATAGTGTTATCGTCTTATGAAAAATGTATATCTTGAAATACAACGTGTATTAGGAGTACCTATGTACTTGTATTTAGCAGGTACATTACCATGTATGCTATGCAAATAAGTGCACAAGACTCTGCGTGATTGACGTAAAAAATAATCGTTCTATCTTTGTTCGTATGATAAGAGTTTGAGCAAATAAGAGCATTTACGACGTTTGTAGGAGTATCTGCAGGAATTATTGTTTTATAACGCTATACTACAAACATTTTTAACATACTCATTATCGTCATTCTGGTGACTTTCATGGCAGTGAAATAAGAAGCGTTTGACAGGTACTGCTAAATTATTCTCAACAGCACATCCTGCGACCTAGTGGTACGAGGATTGAAGCACTTGACGACACAAAAGTACCCCGCAAACGATCAAATTTGTTTGACAAACATGTTTGATGTAATTTACGTTTTCATCAAACAGCAGCGCAGACGATCAAACGTGCATCAAACAAGTTTGTCAAACAATTAGCTAAAATCGGTTTGAGATCATGAGATCTTGTTTGACAAATACAGCGGAACACGTTCAAACACGTTTGTCAAACGCTACGCAAATCCAAATTTTCTTCAAACAGGTCAAACACGTAGTTTATTTGACAAACGCTTCAAACAAAGCTGTACACTATCAAACTGTTTGACAACCACGTAAAGTTTGACAAACAATTTGATCGTTTACGGGGTACTTAACATTTATGTGAAACAACTGTCACTCAAAATACACCAGCGATAGTTACTTCGACCACATGCAAAGTAATATTTAGATGCACTTTGTAGTTTTGATTTTGATAATGTGCCGATTTCAGCCGTAAAAAGTCAATTTTACCAAGGATTTATAATCACCTTTATGATTTGTTATGCTATATGTTGTTGTGAAGTAATTATTATGACAAGAAATTCGGATTATATTGGTTATTTCCAAAAAACTAGTTTTCCCGCCCAAGGTTGTATTTTTTAACATTTCTTTCCGAAAGCACATGACTTGTCGACAAGTTTGCAGAACAAATGTTGCTATCTCATGTTTGCAATATTTAGTATTGTCATAAACTTAACAATCATATAAACTGTTTTTCAGGACACTTCAATATTTGCACGTATCTATTTCCAAGCGCGTTAGTTTCGTGTGGAAAACGGATAAAATTATACCTGTTAAAGTATTAGGACAATATTCGTAAGCTAATAAGGAATTGAGGCTGTATGTAAAAAATATCAGCTGTGTGTTTACAGAAAACTTCAGTCACGTTAGTTAAGTGTGTGTACTTGGAGACTTCGACCGCGAGTTAAAAACGATAAAATTTATTTAAAGAATATTATCTAGTTTTTCCGTGTGAGTATATTATTTTATTTATTTGACTTACGACTATATTTTAAACGTTTAAGATCGTATTTTACAAGAAACGTATAACATACTGGCAGGACCCTGAGTTCAAATTTAGTTTTCGGCGGGATTTATAAAAGTTTTTGTGACGATAACATTTTGCTTTCTTTGATAAATCACTAAATTATAAAGCACTTTTCTTATCACTGCCTGCCCTATGTGTATTGAAATTCAAAACTGCGCAACGAATTTTGATATGGTTTTTCAATAGATGGAGTAATTCAAAAAGAATTATGCAGTATTTTACTAGCAGTTTTTCTCGTTAAATTACATTGTAGTAAACTATTCAAGAAGAACAATAGGAGAACATCAGTCATGAAGACCACCATGCTTTTTACACAGATGCCATTTGTAAAAAAACATGGCGACCTCCATGACTGATTTTCTACTACCGTTACCACTATAATTTGCAATAAAATAATATTTTGACTATAAATTGAGATATAACTATTAAGCTATGCTATCTTTTAAGTTCAATCAAATTGCACACTGTGTACAAATCAAATTTTAAATCGGTTCAGTAATTTAGGAGTCCATCGCGGACAAACAACGTGACACGTAATTTTTATATATGAAGATTAGTAGAGAAACGCTGGTCATTTCAGAGGTATAGTGTATTTAGTACTGGTATTAGACTCGTGCGGAGCTGGGGCCGGTCGCTAGTTCTATACGTATAAAATTGATTCCTCTCTGTATGAATTCAACTGGAATTTATTTATTTATTTATTACGATTCACCAACAGAATATCATCTGGCAGTTCTGGCACATTTAAATAAAAGACAAATAATGTTAACCTATAGGTTAAATGACTTCCAATGACCGGTGAAATACAGCACGCAATGGCGACAGCAAATCGGTTCGCCGCTGCTTCGCGTTTCGCAGCATCGGTGTACTAGAGGCGTATATATGTGTCATGTATTGTCGTCTTCATGTATTCCTGTAACATTTTAAAAAAAAAACTTGAGAGGTGTCAAGGGACATGAATGGAATGGAACAAAGTTATTTCTTATGTTCAAAAAACCTGTAGGTAGGTAGGTTTGGTATACTTACATATACCACAGATTAAGTATTATAAATAGATAGAGTCTTAGCCCGCTAGCGCGTGGTCATTTTGTGCTTGTTTTCGTAGAAGTAATGTGTGTGTATTTTCTTGAATATTTATATTTGTCGATCATTTCGAAGCATATTATAATCCTAAAAAGAAAGTCATTTAGTTTATAATATCGATAAACTATAGTTCAAGTAATGTGCATCTCTAAACACACGTAAAAAGCTATGCAATTTTTGTAGCCAAATTATTACTTGATGTGACATTTTTAGCACTAATGCCCTATATAGCACGAATAAGGGATGATTAAACTTGTAAATTATCTTTTTATAAAGCGCAAAAAACGTTGTTTAAAACTTACGTATTTAATGTTAAATCCACGTGTTTGAGGCATTCTTTGGCCGTTCTTATGGTTTATTATTTAGCGGAACCACAAAACTCAACAATATCTAGCATAAAATGTTGTTCACTAAAAACCTTTATTAACACTTTTATTACATGAAATATGCAGACCGACTCCTTTATTATGACAGAGTAACTCGGACCTAACTTGACACGCTTTTCACGCATATACACCGATATAAGGCTGTCTCCAGTAGTCTAGATCTCAAAGACATACAATACACTCAAAAAAATTATTAAAAAACGCCATCTATTGACGCCCAGGAATACTAACAACGCGTCGCTGTTTATTCTCAAAAAACGCCATCTAGTTAACGCACAGGAATACTATCAATGCCCTCTGCCCCTACTATGCAGGTACTAATAAAAAAGTGTCGAGGTCAAATATCGTTCTGTCTAGCCTCCTTTCGCAACGCCGAACGCGCCATAAGGAACTTCGTTCCAAAAATTAGAAACAAATGCATCTTCGTAATACATAATAGGTTTCAGTATATTAATACCTATGTTTAGCGGAATATTAACCGGTACATTCCCTTGGTTAAAGTCATATAATACGTCATAGCTAACCGTTAACAAATCGAGTAATGAAATAATACTAGTAAACAATATAAAGTATCGGAACTGCATTGAGTCAACGCCTTTTGTGATTGATGACATTCCGATATATTTCGGATTTTTCCAGAAATTGACAAACGTCGTCAACATTGTAATTTTACAATCTGAAAAGTGAAAGTGCAGAGAAAAAAAACACTTATTACAGGAGACAATGTTACATCTGTATGTCTTTAAACTTCATAGCTAGGCTTTAGTGATTTGCAAGCATGCCAACTACTAAAGTTATATAAAATCACAGACATAGATCAAAATAGATACCGCATGTGTATGTACTTCGCGTGCCGCTTCGTTTTTCTGGGATAAAAAGTATCTTATATCCTTTCCCGGGATTCAAAGTAGGTACTCATCCCCAAACCAAGCATCAAAATCGGTTCAGCGGTTTGGGCGTGAAGAGGTAACAGACAAACAGATAGACAGATAAACTTTCGAATTTATAATAGTACTAGATGACGCCCGCAACTCCGTTGCGCCAAAATTCGTTTATCGGGCGGGAACCGTACATTTCCGGGATAAAAAGTATCCTATGTCCTTTCCCGGGACTCAAAAGTATCCCCATACCGAATTTCAGCAAAATCGGTTCAGTGGTTTAGGCGTGAAGAGGTAACAGACAAACAGACAGACAGACACACTTTCGAATTTATAATAGTATGGATTGTTGATGAAGATACTACAGCATAAACAAAATCATCACAAAGTTCATGTGCCAAAAACACTGTTGACCCACGGGTCAAATAACACTTTATTTACTAGATGTTGCCCTTACCAGCACGTTTGTTGCGCAGAAACTCGCTTATCGCGTGTTATGTCCTTTACGGGCCAGTATCCTCATACCAAAATCGGTTCAGCGGATAGACGGACAGACGGACAGACAGACGCACTTTCACATTTATATTTGGAACCCTAGGTATAAAATTCATATTAATAGAATTGAGAATATCCAAAGAAAATTTATACGTTACCTGTGTTTTAAGACTAATCAACGGTTTAGTAATTCCAATTATACCAAACACCTCCTTACCCTAGAGGACCGTCGTGTTATTGCCGAAGTGTCTTTTCTTGTAAAAATTTCTTCGAATAATCTAGACTGCCCCAACCTATTATCTAAGTTGTCTTTTAAAATTCCTACTAAGTCCTACCGTTGTCATGTCCCTATTTTCTTACTCACTACCCACACCTACTACAGACAGAGCTCCTTCATGTATCGTGCAACTTATCTCAGTTTCTTCTAATATGGATTTAGATACTTTCAATTATAATGTTTCAGCTCTAAAGAGATAATTATGCAAGCATTTTGTTGATCTATATTAATTAATTATTGTTTGTTGATGTTTACGAAATATTGTATTGTAAGAAATAAGAAAACACTAACTAAAAAAATATAATATAAATAACTGATATTCTTATTAAAAAAAACTGATATTCTTGTTTAAAATGTTTAAAAGTTTGTTGCAGTAGTACTAGGTGTTCATAACATATTTAAGTAAATATTTTGTAAACTATTACTATCAGTGAAAACTTCTAATCGGCTCCTTATTTTAAAAGCTTTTATTTAACTTGCTCTGTATGTATGTATAGGTCTACCAGAATCTGATGGCAATTTTTGACAGCTAATTTTCAAAAAATATCCTTGATCATTGGATAAATTTTTATATTTGCATGTTTAACACACAGAATCAGTCGCTATAAGAAAAAAAAAGGATCAAAATGTTTTATTCCAATTACCCCGGTATTGCTAGAGTCAATTTATTTTCTCACTTTTTGCCATCAGATTCTAGTAAACCTATAAGTATGTGTGTTACGGTGGAATTTTGGAACTCAATTTTGAAGTAGGTACATATAATTAACCGATCGAGCTGAAATTTTGCATACGCGTTTAGTTTGGATGACAATGCACGATATAGTATGCGACATCACTCTAAATCCAATATGGCCGACCATCCAAGATGGCGAAATAATTATTTTCTATGCAGACCTACATATGGATATTAAATGAAAAGGCTTTTTGAGAGTAACTCGAAAATGAATGTAATTTCATTCTACATCCAACATGGCGGCTCATCCAAGATAGGGGAATAACTATTTTTAATGAACTTCAGCAATATGGGTATCAAATGAAAGGGCTCATTGAGAGTCGTGTCGTGTCGAATCGTGTCGTGTGTCATGTCATGGCGTGTCGTGGCGTGTCGTGTCTTGTCGTGTCGTGTCGTGTCGTGTCGTGTCTTGTCGTGTCGTGTCGTCTCGTGTCGTGTCGCGTCGTGTCGTGTCGTGTTGAATCGTTTCGTAGCGTGTCATGTCGTGGCGTGTCGTGTCTTGTCGTATCGTTTCGTGTCGTGTCGTGTCGTGTATTGTCTTGTCGTGTTGTTTCGTGTCGTGGGCTCATTGAGAGTCGTGTCGTGTCGAATCGTGTCGTGTGTCATGTCATGGCGTGTCGTGTCTTGTCGTGTCGTGTCGTGTCGTGGCATGTCATGTCGTGTCGTGTCGAATCGTGTCGTGTCGTCTGTCGTATCGTGTCGTGTGTCGTGTCGTGGCGTGTCGTGTCTTGTCGTGTCGTGTCGAATCGTGTCATGTCGTGTCGTATCGTGGCGTGTCGTGTCGTGTCGTGTCGTGTCATGTTATGTCAAGTCAAATCCAGCCGGGTTTTAGAAAATGCCCGGTTGAATCCGGTCACTTTTGTTAAGTGAAATTTAACTTTTTAGTCATGCAGAAATAAACGGAATACCTATAATAACTCGCTAAATATAGACACGGTTTTTTCACTGATCAAAATCAAGTACGATTTCTTAAGGACTTAATATGTTAATCAGATATTAACAAATTCTTGAAACAAAACAAACTACAATCAAATTAACTAATAAATCTTGCCAAAGATAACTAAAAAACAAAAAATAAATTATAGGCAAAAAACTTTTTGAAAAAAAGCTTTTATTTAAATACTCCAAAAATAAGAAAATAAATTTCTCCTTAAAAATTTTAACTATTAAGTTATAACCTCAATATAAATTATACAATTTGCATGATAATAAAAGCTTGTCGCGCGATTTGTAAATAAACTTGTGCCAATTTAACTGAGTAAATTGATATTATATTAATTTATATTTTAATAAATTTATTAAATAATGACAGATTGTTAAGTCTCGCGACAAGCTTTTACTATCATGCAAATTGTATAATTTATATTGAGGTTATAACTTAATAGTTAAAAATTTTAAGGAGAAATTTATTTTCTTATTTTTGGAGTATTTAAATAAAAGCTTTTTTTCAAAGTTTTTTGCCTATAATTTATTGTATTCCGTTTTATAATTTCATTATAACTATAGCTGTAAGTTTTCCATGTATCTTAAAATAATATCAGTATGGATAAGGATTTTATTAACTTTAGGAGTTACAGGAACCCCACGCTAATGCTAGGCCTAGGTAATTCATAATAAACACAGCCTGCCCTTCTGTCGCAATGCAGCGCTGACAGCCTCCTACGCAAAAGGATTATTCAATAAAGGTATTAGTTTAACACCTCGATACCTACTTACCTAGGTACGTGTCTGTGCCGTAATACAATTATGTTATGTGATATTGCATTTATTGTAATAGGGTATATATCCCCTTAGGTATTGTAAGGTCTAGGATATCTAATGACCGCACTCAGAGTCATTTAAACTTCAATTTATATATAATGTATATGTTACAGCCAAAGTAATAAATCCGGATATTATATATATTATCTAGCCATTATTTATAATGTCTACTCAATTTAGATAAAGTGATAATTGACACAGAATTAATCACTTTAACTAGCAATTTTATATAATATCTTCAAAGACTTGGATAATGTAATAAAACAAGCAGGTAAAGATTATAAAATTATATTTTTATTTTGCCTTAAGCATACCTAACTACATGTGTAGCAACATTATACTGTTATTTGAAATGTAACAATTATGAAGTTTATTTTAAGAATTAAAACTAGCTAAAAGCCGAGCTATGTGAGGGCTCGCGTCGTCACACCTTGACTGACTGATGATAACACATCTACATATAAATAAAAAGTACTATGTTAAAGGAGAAATTAATAGGCGTGATAGTTTTTCCGTAAAGTGTACCACTAACGGCCGTTCCCAATATTCAATCTATCTCTGGTTTGACATACGACCGATCGCAGCTAACATTGAATTGACATAAAATATATGTCTCTAATGTCTAATGAGAGCTATTACTATCTCTAGTAGGGCAAAACCAGAGATAGATCAAATATTGGGAACGGCCGTAAATGTAAAGGTTGTGGGATATACTATGATTTTTTGTATGGGAGCCCCCCTTAATTATTAATTGTATTTTAATTTTATTTTATTTTATTATTATTTAATAAATCGTAAAAACAACTGAGTATTTTGGAAAATTTCAAGTGTCTACCTGTTGCCATTATTGATTACGAGCTATAAAGGCCCAAAAAATCACGTATGTTGTATGGGAGCCCACCTTAAATATTAATTTTATTTTGTTTTTAGTATTTGTTGTTAAAGCGGCAGCAGAAATACACAATCTGTAAAAAATTCAGAAGTCTAGCTATAGCGGTTCTTGAGATACAGCCTGGAGACAAACAGACAGACAGGCAGACGGACAGGCAGACGGATGGACGGACGCACAGACAGACGGACAGACATCGAAGTCTCAGTAATCCCGTTTTTACCCTTTGGGTACGGAACCCTAAAAACACAGCGATCAATATAAGTATTTGGAATCACTCTTTAAAGAATAATAAAATATTTAAAATTAACTGACATTAAATAAATGGGTTATAATTATTATTTATTCTTACAAGTAAGGAGGGTAATAAGTCGGATGTACCGTACCGTATTTATTACTTTGGCTAACTTTGACCAGCTATTATTAATAATATCCGGACAAAGTGATTAATTTATCACATTGTCTAGTCAATTTTCGTATTATATATAATGATCAGTCATTATGTATAATAGCTATTTAATCACTATGACTGTAACATATATATGTCAAAATTTAAATTCATCTCTGTGTGGTAAATGTAGGTTAAAGTTTTGTCAAAATTGTCGAAAGCGTATGAAACTTATACCACTTATGAAAAATTGTTTTAATCTAGGTTTTTGCGTTTGCTTTTCTTTCAAGTTGATCATTCAACTAAATATAAAGAAATACTGTATTTGAGCTTAGCTATTGGAAAAAATTCCAAAAGTGCAGTGTGATCAGTCTCTTAGTACCAAAATAGTTTGTGACAACTGACATGTTTCTTTAAAGGTCAGTGTCCACCAAAACACAGACAACGACGATCCTTCTTACACAAGAAAATATTATGCGTCTCTTTGTAGAAGTTGTAATATCAAATTGTACCGCGCTGAATAGAGTTTATGCAGTACGTGACTAATTTTAAATGAATTCTTTGCTTATAACTTTGAATACTTATCTATAAATACAGCGTTAAGTTTTGTCGCAGTGTAACATACCCTAAGAAATTAAGACGAAAAAGGTTAATGTGTCACAACACATCTTGTTTTATCTTATCTCGGCCAGATAGCGAATATATTCTTCAGAAACCGAGAGTGCGCTGTGTGAATTGTGATTCGTCGAGTACACGTTGCTACTGAATTTTGTTAAGGCGCTTCACCTGGAATCAGCCGCAGTATTAAAAAATAAGTTAAAAAATATGTTAACGATATTAATAATTTATTTCGCCACTTATAATTTCTCGTTCGCCGCGCTGTGCAAATAAAATGAACGCAACGCGATGCATTATCAATTTTATTTATAAAGTCGGGTCTTTATCATATTAATGTTTGGTCGTTTCGAGTCAGTACATCGTGTCGAGCGCGACGGTATACGTGAGAGTTTGGATATTTACGATGGAGTTTAACCACTACGGGAACTTCGACCGACCTCTCCGTAGGATGCAGGACCGGCCGTGGTGGGACGAGGAGGACACACTGACGGACAGACACATTCACGGTAAGGTCAAAGTCATATCTTGTTGATAGTGATAAATGTTATAAATAATTCTTACGGTTTTAATTACGATAAATCTCAATAATAAATAATTTTAATATAGGTTTAATTTGATTAGTGTTAAAAACAAAGAGATTGCAAAAACTGTACTAAAAGAAAGTTAAGGTAGAGTAAAATAGTTTGGATATTTTTAAGGAAAAAATTATTAAAATTTGGGATTGAAAAGGATACACTTGTATACATAAATTAAATGAAGTACTTGTATGTACTTTAAGTATCTACATTTAATGTTTGCTGTGAATTTAATTGTTATTAAAATATTTATTTTAAATACCAATTAGTGATAAGTATGAGTTACGACAAACGCAGAATAGTCAAAACAAGCAATTAGCTATAAATAATACAACAATAACATGCTACTTGGTCACAATCATATTAATTTATTATGTGAAGGGCACCTGGGTAAGGTAACTATATTGCTATTTGTTTAAAAAACTAATAATTTCATATAGGTCTTCTACTTTTTATCGCACCATTTAATCGTAACTATATTACATAGAATAACGTGTATAGATATAAACTAAACACAGACAAATAAACATTCTAAAATGATTGATATTAGGTTTACACATACGACATGTATCGAGCATCGCCTTAAATTTTTATATTTTAAATGAGTAGATGAACTAAACAGAATGTAGAGCTTACAATTTACATATTATTCAAAATCAAGTATAGCCAGTATCGAGTACGAATTCGGCATAATTGATTCCCAAAGAAACTGTACATTTACTTGCGATAAAAATAGCACATATCTGTGCCATTTATCGAAAATAACTCACTTCTTACGGAGCCTATTCGATGCAAAACAATAAACATATTCTTCATTTTGTTTCAATACACAAAACAAGTAAGTATATACAATCGATGCTTATAATAATCGAGTACATAATCAGGCGTGTACACTGTACGTGCAGCCTCCCTGGTCTAGACTGTAGACGGTAGACAGGACTATAGGAAGTGTATCTCTATCGATTTCTCATATTTTTAGCACGCCGCACTCGCGCAATTAGTGTTCTCAGGATATATATATAGATAATAGATATTAGTACAGGGGGGTGCCAAAATCTTTTCGTTTTCGCTTCGTTATAGAATCGCCGATGAAAATGTATGGAATTGACATGCGTTCGTTAGTATGACGATGACGTTCGACTCGTCTTATGTCAATTCCATACATTTTGATCGGCGATTCTATAACGAAGCGAGAACGAAAAAGTTTCGGCTAAATGGCCTGGTTCCCTAGAACATTTTTTAGACTTGATTACTATCAAGCTAATTTTTGGTGAGTAGCTTCATTTTGATAAGACGAACAGCAATTTCCTCTTCAACGAGGACTTGTTGATTACAGAACCCTAAAACGGAACCCTAACCAGCTGATTATTTGAAAAATCAGCTGGTTAGGCTTAATTAGTTATATAATTTAACAGTAACATTGTCCTACAAACAGAACAATCCATATTGTAGGACCATCAAATCGAAATATTTAATCCTTTCTATCTCTGTTAGCTACCAGTTTCGAGAATTTTCACAGAGGATTTTAGTAATCAACTCAAAAAAATGTTCTAGGAAACCTATATACTACTAGACGTTCCGCGCGGCTTCGCCCGCATAAATTAGATATTTCACAGACAAATCAGTCTACAAAGAATAGCCTATGATCCTTCACGTGGTCTACTTCTTATCTGACCCAAATAACAGAAAAATTGCTCTAGTAGTTCGTGAGATAAGCCCTTTCAAATAATTTCCCCCGTTTTTTCCACATTTTCTTCTATTTCTTCGCTCCTATTAGTCTTAGCGTAATAAAATATAGCCTACAGCCTTTCTCGATAAATGGGCTATCTAACACTGAAAGATTTTTTTTAAATCGGACCAGTAGTTCCTGAGATTAGCGCGTTCAAATAAGCCCTTTCAAATTATTTCCCCCCGTTTTTCCCACATTTTCCTCTATTTCTTCGCTCCTATTAGTCTTAGCGTGATAAAATATAGCCTATAGCCTTCCTCTATAAATGGGCTATCTAACACTGAAAGAATTTTTCAAATCGGACCAGTAGTTCCTGAGATTAGCGCGTTCAAACAAACAAACTAACAAACTAACAAACTCTTCCGCTTTATAATATTAGTATATAGATATCTTCCATCTATATAAATAAAAATGAATTTTCAATTTTATTAGTCTCGCTGAATCTCGACAACGGCTGAACCGATTTAGCTAATTTTATATTAATCTTGAAACGTTTGTAGAAATCCAGGGAAGGTTTGTGAATTGAGAAAATATGTTAGGAGGGAACAGGGAAGTGAAATGAAGTTTACCCAGTCATCTAGTAAATAAATATGGGTTGACGTACAAATGTTCGAAATATTGAATGAATTGAAATTTAGTTAGGGTGTTCAACAACAAGATTATGTTTCTCGTTTATTTAATTTTTTGCGCGGGAAACATACAAAATGTACGGTTCCGAATAAAACAATCCCAGTCTCAATGCCCGTCTAAATAGTTTTATCATTTTAAAGCTTAAAGAGGTAAAAGACAGTAACTCTTTCGCATTTATAATATTAGTAATGAGAATTACCTAATTGCTACGATGTGTGTGTAGTAGGTCAATCATGATTATTTTTTCGTTTCCCAATATAAAAATGGATTCAAACCAAAAAATGTAGGTTCTATCGAAAGCTTTTAGCTGTACAAACCATTTTTAAGTCGTGGCGGTGAATACATGCACTTTACACCTGTGCATGTGCATGTCATGTGATATCTAATGTTTAATTAACAATATGTTTAGTAAATAACATAGTAATGCAACGTTGTAATATAATATTGACTCTGTCTCCTTAGCCGCTTAACCTGAGATAAGTGTGTTGCTATACATTCACCCCCTATATTATATAATGTGTTAAAAATATACAATGTAAATATATTAGATTATAGCGATGCGGCTCTCAAACTTTTTTGGTGGCGAATCCTTATTAGACCCCCGTTAGGGTCAATTCAGACCGCAACGCGACGCGTAGATGCATTTCTAAATTTGTACTGAATTGACAGATTTCAATTGCGTGAGTCGTCTTGCAAATCTGTCAAATCCATACAAATGTAGAAATGCATCTACGCGTCGCGTTGCAGTCTGAATTGGCCCTTAGGGTCCTGCGGAGCACACTTTGAGAATGGCTGATTTGGAGGTTGATGATATTTAAATATGTGGGTATATACCACATCGCTTTATATTCGTGTCAAATAACATTAAAATAATTGCTCCAGTAGTCTGTGAGATATTAGCCCTTTCAAATAATTTTCCCCGTTTCTTTACATTTTCCTCTGTATATTTGCTCTTATTGGTCTTAGCGTGATAAAATATAGCTTATAGCCTTCCTCGATAAATAGGCTATCAAACACTGAAAGATTTTTTCAAATCGGACCAGTAGTTCTTGAGATTAGCGCGTTCAAACAAACAAACTAACTAACAAACTCTTCAGCTTTATTTTCACATTTTCCTCTGTATCTTTGCTCCTATTGGTCATAGGCCATAGCGTAATAAAAAATAGCCTATAGCCTTCCTCGATAAATAGGCTAAAAAACACTTAAAGATTCTTTCAAATCGGATCAGTAGTTCCTAAGATTAGCGCGTTCAAACAAACAAACTCTTCAGCTTTATAATATTACTAGACGTTCCGCGCGGCTTCGCCCGCGTAAATAAGATATTTCACAGACAAATTAGTCCACAATAAATAGCATATGATTCTTCACATGCCTACTTTTTATCTGTGCTAAATAACAGAAAAATTGCTCCAGTAGTTCGTGAAATAAGCTCTTTCATATAATTTCTTCCGTTTTTTTCACATTTTCCTCTATTTCTTCGCTTATATTAGTCTTAGCGTAATAAAATATAGTCTATAGCCTTCCTTATTAAATGGGCTATCTAACACTGAAAGAATTTTTCAAATCTGACCAGTAATTACTGACTCATACTAAGATTAGCGCGTTTAAACAATGCTTCTTCTTCTTCTTCTTTTTACGTTGTTTTACATCTTTATCGTGCAAATATGAGTCCTAAAATGATTTTAGCATTCTTAAGTCATCCCAATATGGTACCGAACTTGGAATAGTACCATAATTAATGCCTCTATACAGATTGAGACTCTATTTTCCTCCAGAGCAGAAGCTGCTAAAATTTGAAAAAACTAACATCAAAAATCGCGGTGGCTCCACATCTTAAATCCATCCTTGGGCCATAAGGACCAATCCTACCAAAGGAAATCTCTGGTTCAGCAATAGCCGTATAATTTACCGTACACACGCAACTATCAAGAACATTGTTTAACTTTAAAGTCGTATACAAATTGTATGTACTCGTATGTGTGTGTGTGTGTGGCTATCTTTTTAGTATCTAAGGGAGTACGAGGTAGAAATTATAGGCATTATAATTTATGATTTATGAATAATCCATTGTTAACTGATTACAATTTTCCTTTATCTTAACAAATATTTTTCTATAGTTTCAGCGATTGTTATTTATAATATAAACAAACAAACAAATTATCTAGTCAGGTATGTGTATCACGTGCTATGCAAACGTACTGATAGAAAACGTGCGCAGATACAACTACAGATGATTTTGTATGGATTTTCAATCGGTTCTGCCTTTTAAAGACACTGCACTTAAGGCCATCCCCCGAGCAAACGACCTTGACCATACATTTGACGCGTTGCCGAGATCGCACAAAAATCCTATTTTTTTACTTATCTTAGTTCATAATTGATCTAAAAAAATTTAAAACGGGGAATATGTAGTTAATGAAATTGTCTGTCTATTGTCGTGTGTTTCGAATAAACGTAATTTGTAAATACTAGGGAGATGCTGAAAGTATGCTTCAATTTTAATAAATTGGCATTACTTTGGAAGCTAATATCATGAGTATAATAAACAAAAATAGAAAATTTAAAACGGGGAAAGGAATGTTGATATACTGAAGATGATTGCTGTATTTTTATTATAACTTTGTAGCTTTCAAATTATGAGTTTATAAGGCTCTAAATACGGTAAATTACGGAATCTCCGTAGAGGAAGGGCCTTAAGACACTGCAATTAAGTGTAAATTATTATTTTCAATTGAAATTCATTAAGATTTTTATTCCGTGCAGGAAATTGATACTTCGAATGTGAAAAATATTGGATTATAAATTAAAATTGATAAAATATAATAATCATTTATGAACCACGACATTTAAGCGCAAATTTTATTTGAGATTCGTTTCTATGTCCCTTTCCGTTACTTAAAGTTAACAAATTCATTAAAATCAATCTAATGGATGAATAATAATTTGTGGATTTAGTTTCTTTCAGTCATTTACGTGTGTTTGTTCTATTGGTCGCAGTTATTGACAAACTATAAGAACTGTTGATAGCGATTCTGTCGCAAATGACTTTTCGGTGGACATAGACTTCTTCGTGGTCGGGTAATAGTTAAGTTGAAAATGTATGTGCATACGATTACGCGCGCCTTTCAGGTATTTCAGTACAAAGGACCAGTTTGAATATCGATCGTGTCCAAATACGGCCTGCCGTGCGACAGCCTTTGCCACGCTAATGATCCATTTTTGATGGAATAACTCAGCTCATAGGTTCGATAAAATATTGCAGCTATTAAATCGATTTTATACCTACTACGTTATTTTTTTTCGACAAAATGTTTTTAGCTTCAATAGGGTATATTACGCAAAGGTCGGAGCAGAAGTGTCTTCTAGCACATACAGTAAATATCTGTCAATAATCCGACTTGTTGCACAGAATATTGACAGAAACTTTGTCAAATATCGAACAAAACTTTTTTTTACTGTTCACGCTGGCAGTACTGCTGTGCTACCCTCTAGCGTAAAAACATTGCAGTAATATATTCTATTTAGCTCTGTCACAGATTAAAAAAATATACACTTCCTCTTTGCTCGTTGTCTCCACCACGCACTGCCTCTGGTTACTGGTTGGAAAAAAAGTTTTACAAGAAACCACAAATAACTATCGTATTATTTGTTTTTTTAGGGTTCCGTACCCAAAGGGTAAAAACGGGACCCTATTACTAAGACTTCGTTGTCTGTCCGTCTGTCTGTCTGTATGTCGCCAGGCTGTATCTCAAGAACCGCTATAGCTAGGCTTCTGAAATTTTCACAGATTGTGTATATCTGTTGCCGCTATAACAACAAATACTAAAAACGAAATAATATTCATATTTCAGGGGGGCTCCCATACAACAAACGTGATTTTTTTGGCCTTTTTTGCTCGATATCAATAATGGCAACATGTAGGTACTTAAAATTTTCACAAAGGCCTTAAATATATGTGTACTTTAATAATTTATAACAATATTTAAATTAAATAAAATATTAGGGGGGACTCCTATACAAAAAACACACAATTATTGGCCTAGTTTTGCTCTATTACGGTACGGAACCCTTCGTGCGCGAGTCTGACTCGCACTTGGCCGATTTTTATTTCAATTTACAGAATATTCAGAAACGAAGCCTATAGGCATGCTCTACGTGGAAAAGATGGTGGTTAAGATGGTTTTGTTTAGAGTAGAACCTTCTAAAGTGTAATTTGAGGGAGATACAATTTTATAAAATACTAAATGACGCTCGCAACTTCGTTGCGCCAAAACTCGTTTATCGCGTGGGAACCGTCCATTTTCCTGGACCAATTACTTTTTGTCTTTTATATACTGAGTCCCGGGAAAGAACATAGGATACTTCCTATGTCCTTCCCCGGGACTCAAAGTATCTCCATGGCAAATTTCAGCTAAATCAGTTCAGCGGTTTTGGCGTGAAGAGGTAACAGACAGACAGACGGACGGACGGACAGACGGACAGACAGACAGACAGACAGACTTTCGCATTTATAATATTAGTATGGATGGCACGGCTCTCGTGTCATACGCCACACGTTAAAAAATATATATGACACGGCTGCCGTGTCATCCGCACTGAATCGGTTAACATGTTTCATAGGACTTCTGCACAAAAAAGACTCCAAAACTTGCAAAACGGACAACTTTTTAACAATTTATCGCGAGCAGATTGGCTACCGGTGCCGCCATATTTTTTGTGACGTCACCGTAGTTTTAATTGGATCGTCTATCGGCTGGAAAAGCAATTTCAGCTCGGCCGGCCACCGGACTAATAATGGAAATCTTTCAATGAACTAGATAAGCTTTTTACGAACCTCAGAGACGACAGGGATGTTCATTACACTGATATCATTGTTGTAAAATCTATTACATTAGACTAGATCAGTGTTTTTAAACCTTTTTTTATCATGCGACACCCCTGGTATAAAAAAAAATTCGCGAGGGGTCTCGAGTCTCGACCCCCGGTCTGGGGGTTCCCCAGGGGGTACATTTTTCCGGGATGAAAGTATTCTATGTCCTTAATTTCCCGGGACTCAAAGTATCTTCATCCAAAATTTCAGCAAAATTGGTTCAGAGGTTTGGGCGTGAAGAGATAACAGACAGGCAGACAGACAGACACGTTTTCACATTTATAATATTACTATGGACTTTTTGCTAGAATGATCCAAAAGTAAAGTTGCAAAGTTATTTGGGTCTGACTTTTCACACATCCTAAGCTATGGTTTATTCATTACCTGCACGCTAACAAAATTTGCACTTCAAAGCCTTGGAGTCATTCAACCTATTGAAAAATTTAATATACATTTTAAAATGTATTCTCTTATTTTTATTAAAATTTCAGTATAATTTGATTAACTTGCCGTTCTACTCGTATAATAAACTAGATGACGCCCGCAACTCCGTTGCGCCAAAACTCGTTTATCGGGCGGGAATCGTGCATTTTTCTGGGATTAAAAGTATCCTATGTCCTTTCCCGGGACTCAAAGTATCTCCATGCCAAATTGCAGCCAAGTCGGTTCAGCGGTTTGGGCGTGAAGAGGTAACAGACAGACAGACAGACACACTTTTGCATTTATAATGTTATGTTAGTATGGACTATTGGAAAAGAAAAACAAATGTACTAACAAAACGTTATTTGTTTCAGGTAAGTTTTTACTGAACACCGGAATAACTTTCTTTAAATTGAAGAAGTGATCGAACTGAAGACGGTGATGCCTGGAGATCCTACACCTTATCATCATGCCAGCCAGTTAGGTAAGTTTTTACATAAAAATAATTTTATAAATTAACGATTGTCGAAGAAAAAGGACTTCGCGCCGATTCGGACTTACCGGAAGAAGAGGAAGAACTTTGCGCGCGCAATTTTTGATACGCGCTACTTAAAAAAATAGTTACGTTGCCTTGCCGCTTTTTTCATTTTTATGTATCATATACGGTAAATTCAAAGATTTTCCGAAAAACGTATAATGGTATTAGTACGGATTTTCTGTGACGATTATTAATTTAATTATTATAAAAACAATAGAATGTATTTAACTTTCTAAGGATGGGTAATTAAAAGCGAATCATGGCAAGCAAGGCAATCAGATGCCCAAACATGTGATTCATCTAAAACACCTGAGTTTTTTTTAAACAGTCTAATATGCTGTCCCACTGCTGGGCAAAGGCCTCCCCCAAAGACTACCACTTCTCTCGATCTAACGCAACCGTAGGCCAGTCTGGCTCTTATTTGTGTGCCAGGGCTGGTTTTTTTTTTTATCAAGAAGCTTTAGCCTGTGTTCTTCTATACTAGATATTATGTCAGGGGGTACCCCTGACATATCTAGTATAGAAGAACACAATACCACGCTTAATGTGTATAAGATAATAGATATCCAAAAATCTCAAGAACTTATATTATAATACTTGAAAATGGAGCAAGACTTTGAAACACATAATAATAATCACTCAAATAATTTAGGCTAAATATAAATCGGGAGAAGAGGTGGTAGAGGTATTTCCCCGTATGTAAATACCCTCTAATATCTTATCAGAAGCTATAAGTACCTACTATACATACTGTACCTAGGTACACATTTTTGACAAGTATTGTAGAACATGTTTTTTGACGGGGTTACTTTTCCTTAGTTTTTATTATTTGTAGGAAAATGAAAACTTTTTGACTGGGAGTCAATGACCGCTACCGCCATGTTTCGCCGAGTACAGTATAGTATAGATTTGCTCTGACCATTAATACTATGTGTCAAATATGCTGAATTTAAAAGGAAAACAATCACGGCTAAGAGACCTCATAAGAGTAGTAGTTGATCAACTAAAAAAAATGTATTCGGCGAAGTATAAAGGAACTTTTCGTTCAAATTCCTTAGAACGTTACTGAGATGATGTTGTTAGTAGTGTAAAACACGTTATAAATGTACATTCATTAACCATACAAAAATATTCAAAAACTAGCGGTACTACGGAACCCTATATTGCGCGTGGCCCGACACACACTTGGCCGGTTTTTTATTGAAGACATGAGTAGATGAACCCTTTAAGTAACAATTTGAAAACTGTTGTTTTTTTTGCATAAATGGAGGCTTTAGGACCGGGAAAATGATTTGAAATAAAAAATGTGGATTTTATGTAAAGTTAGATATCTTAGTCAAATGATGAAGTAATAGGTAAGTTACAAGGTTTGTTCAAATTATTATTAGAGCAAAATGAGTAATTGCATGCCCTTATGTAATAAAACCTTAGTTTATATTATCCGCTTCCTGCACTCATGTCTTCAATTATCAAATTAGAATGCTAAAAAAGAAATGATTATAATTGCCCTAGAGCAAGCCAGACTTTTGTCATTTTTTAAACACTGAAAGTTTTCCTCTATATGACACATAAAGAGGTAAGAACGACTAGCTTCGGTCGCGGTTACTTTAGGAGGTATCCAGTTCTGAAGGTGTACCTAATCTTTGATAAAGTATAAAGCTTAATTTTTTATGTCATTTTTCTGGGATAACTGTAAGAATCTCGTCTTTCATTGTCGAACACTTATGACAGTTGCTTCCCACTGCAAGACCACCTCAAAGTCTAATACTTAAGGAGTGTCTGGGTTTTTCATAAAATGACGAAAATCTGTCTGTCGCTGGCTCTTACTCTAACATCAGTACACGACATACATCGGTATCATAAAATTGTTTTCTTCTCTTAGAGCACGGAACCCTGGAAATTAACATGAACATCATCATTTTAAGGAATCTAATTACAGAACAAACTCTCAAGGTTATTTTCGTGGTAACAAGTATGGTTTTCAAAGGCCACAGTAATTGTACTGTGTAATGTTAAACTCTGGTGGGTGGATAATAATAATTGTTAAATGATTACTATAGTCATAAAGGTCACGATATACAAATATTATTTTGAGGTATTATTCCAAGAGGTACGCGAACAATATGATGGGGCCAGGGGAGGACAAAAAAATTAGACATCCTGCAAAATGCTTTTAACTCCCAACGTAAACAGATAGGGCTGTTGTAAATTTGTCATGTATGTATGTGGCATCGTAGCATCCAAACGAGTGGATCGATTTCAATATAGTTTCTTTTTATTTTAACACCTCTATAGTTAGTATCGCAGACACAATAGATTTTCAATTGTTATGCGGCAGCCGGCTGCCGCTTGGGGATTGATGGATTAAAGCTGACATCAACATACTGATTGAGGGGTTTATCTAGTTAGAGACTAAAGTTTTTTATCGGGGGTTATCTAGACACGCGGTAGCGTGTCAAGCCAAGTTAAGGGCCTTCCCCTACGGAGATTCCGTAATTTACCGTATTTACAGCCTTATAAACTCATAATTTGAAAGCTACAAAGTTATAATAAAAATACAGCAATAACCTTTGCAGTATATCAACATTCCTTTCCCCGTTTTAAATTTTCTATTTTTGTTTATTATACTCATGATATTAGCTTTTAAAGTAATACCAATTTATTAAAATTGAAGCATACTTTCAGCATCTCCCTAGTATTTACAAATTACGTTTATTTGAAACACACGACAAAAGATAGACAATTTAATTACCTACATATTCCGTTTAAAATTTTTTTAGATCAATTTTGAACTAAGATAAGTAAAAAAAAATAGGATTTTTGTGCGATCTCGGCAACGCGTCAAATGTATGGTCAAGGTCGTTTGAGTATCTGTCAGATAAGTTGTGGATAGCATATCCGACACTAATCAGGAAGTGGTGAAACAGCCCCTTAAGGTTGCGATTGACTATAGTCCAGGGGTGGCCAACCGGTCGATCGCGACTGTTAGTCCAGTCGATCATGGCCAGGCGAAAAATATAAATAATTAGACCAGACTACCAGACCAATAAGCTAAACTATGCTGTTTCATTTAAGATTTCGAGAAGTATGAACTTGGTAGATTGCACAGGGTTTCGATAGTAAACAGTAGATCTTAGGTCTAATAAAGTTGGGGCCACCCCTGCTATAGTCGAATATGTAGGTTTAAACTGGGAAGATTTAGGTGTCTACACTTGTTTGGAAAGTTTTCTTTACGAAAAGTAATGATATCCCACCAAAAACATAAATGTAAAAAAGGAGAGCCAAGTTCAATACAAACATTATGCTTGTCTATGGACTTTTCCGTAAAAAGAATGGAGATCTAAATGAGTGCCAAGTTCTATGGAACATCGAAATATGTAATTATAGGAACCGAATAACATTATGAACAAATAATAGAGTCTATTTCTCTCTTATTTGTTCACAATGTTATTTGGTTCCTATAATTCCATATTTAGATTTTCCATAGAACTTGGCACTCATTTAGATCCATAAGTCCATAGACAAGCATAATGTTTGTATTGAACTTGGCTCTCCTTTTTTACATTAATGTTTTTGGTAGCATTTTAAATATCTTAATTTTTCTTTGTCTTATCTTTCTTCTTATTTAAGTTTAAAGTAGTAAACAGAATTTTCTCAGGAACCCATCAGCAATAAAATGTAGCCTATTGTCCTTCCCCATGGTCTACCTTTAACTGTGCCTTTCAGCAAAAACAAACCTTCATAATATATTACTAAAACCTACAAGCTACCATATAGTATATACGAAGGCACATTGGTATGACTAGTTTAAGACATTTCCAGTCGTATACAGGTCAGGATCAGTCAGATCAGCAGTTGCTTAACTGCGCTTGCAAACTTGCAACACTGTCCTTCATCCATACGTTGACTGACGTGCAATATGCGCGGTTTATAAATAATATATGGTTCCATACTAATGGCTTATGGCCTTTTTTACATGGGGAAATGCTTTAAGCATCCCAGCCAGGCGTATTAGGGATATCGGCCGGGGTATGTGGGACTCCCCTGCGGTCTACCCACTAAAACCCCATGGTGCTTCACTCCCCGGTTAAGGCAGAGTTGCGGGTGCGATAGAACCTACCGCATTAACTCTCCCAGATGGCTTATGGCCTAGTCCAGGAATATATAAAGTGGGTCAAGCGGAGTCCTAGGCCCTATTTATCTTTATGTACTTTATTCTGTTATGTTGTACCTACCCAGATGGCTTATGGCCTAGTCCAGGAATTTATAAAGTGGGTCAAGCGGAGTCCTAGGCCCTATTTATCTTTATGTACTTTATTCTGTTATGTTGTACCTACCCAGATGGCTTATGGCCTAGTCCAGGAATTTATAAAGTGGGTCAAGCGGAGTCCTAGGCCCTATTTATCTTTATGTACTTTATTCTGTTATGTTGTACCTACTCAGATGGCTTATGGCCTAGTCCAGGAATTTATAAAGTGGGTCAAGTGGAGTCCTAGGCCCTATTTATCTTTATGTACTTTATTCTGTTATGTTGTACCTACTCAGATGGCTTATGGCCTAGTCCAGGAATTTATAAAGTGGGTCAAGCGGAGTCCTAGGCCCTATTTATCTTTATGTACTTTATTCTGTTATGTTGTACCTACTCAGATGGCTTATGGCCTAGTCCAGGAATTTATAAAGTGGGTCAAGCGGAGTCCTAGGCCCTATTTATCTTTATGTACTTTATTCTGTTATGTTGTACCTACCCAGATGGCTTATGGCCTAGTCCAGGAATTTATAAAGTGGGTCAAGCGGAGTCCTAGGCCCTATTTATCTTTATGTACTTTATTATGTTATGTTGTATGTGATGGCACTTTCAAAATATATCCAATTTGCATAATATTAAATACATTATATAGTCAGCAATCATTCAGTCCGAAATAAGGTTTACTTGATTTTTTTCCATAAAATGAAACATAATATATTTTAGGGTTCCATTACCTAAAATGATTAGGAGCCCCCGAAAACTGATCTAAGCTTCTAGCTTTTAAATTGAAAGCATTACCAATGCCTTCTTATTAGTGGACATACGAAATTTTTATTTAGCCATTCAGCCTTTAATTAGTAACATAGTTTAAAATTTAAAAAAATTAAGCCTAGATTTATATGGCCCGGCCGCTACACCACGAGATCAGATTGTATGTAACGATTTATTTACATACAATAGGCATGATGACTATTTTTTTTTTCTTGATGGTAATTAAAGGACCTTTCCAAAATAGAAAAATCGGTGAAAGAATTACTGAGTTAGCTAAAAAACTTAAATCTCAATGACGTCACCGTAGAGTAGCTAGTAGGCATCGCGGGAGAACTTTGTTTGATAGCTATATTAATTATTGCGTTTATGAAAGTGGTTTCGTAACAAAAATTGCTTTAAATTACACAAGTTATCGAATGGTATACAAATATTAAGAAATTTATTTGAAAAAATAAGGAACTTCGTTCCAAAAATTGACTCTACTATCCAACTTTGAAAGTGCATAACAAAAAAAAATACAATAGTTATAAAGCTGAAAACAAGTGCTTATTTTTTACCGTTATATCTTTATTTTATTTTAAAAATCTGCTAATCTTTGACCTTGTCATCATCCCTACTGTGATTCTGTTGTGTAGCGGCCAAACCGCATATAAATCGAGTGTAAAAATTTTGAGGAAAATTAAAGAGATAGAAAACTGCTAATTTTAAATCAAGATACCGCGAGGTAATTAATAACGCTTCAAGCTATTCTATTCATGCATTTTGGAACACCGCTATATAAATTGACTACCAACTTTCACAGATAGTTGACCGAATCCAAACAATGAGGACTTTCACACTCATTATCTATACGGACGTCTATTATCACGCTGAAGATGAATAGCCTAAGTGCACCAATACATGGGAGAGCCATGCTATACGTGGGAGAGCCATGCTTCGGCACGAATGGGCCGGCTCGACCGGAGAAATACCACGTTCTCACAGAAAACCGGCGTGAAACAGCGCTTGCGCTGTGTTTCGCCGAGTGAGTGAGTTTACCGGAGGCCCAAATTCCCTACCCTATTCCCTTCCCTACCCTCCCCTATTCCCCTCCCTTCCCATCCCTACCCTCCCCTATTACCCTATCTCCTCTTAAAAGGCCGGCAACGCACTTGCAGTTCTTCTGATGCTGCGAGTGTCCATGGGCGACGGAAGTTGCTTTCCATCAGGTGACCCGTTTGCTCGTTTGCCCCCTTATTTCATAAAAAAAAAAAACAATTGAAATCTATTTAAAGTTTATACTTGAACTTGGCTTTTGTACTGTGTACAGGTGTAACAAAACTGATGCTGCTGCTGGTGTCCCTCAGGGCTGTGTGCTATCGCCTACCCTATTCATACTGCATATCAATGACATGTTACAGACCAACGGTATTCATTGCTATGCGGATGATAGTACAGGTGATGCTGTATATACCGGCTCCCCCAATATTTCTCGGCTAAATGTCATTGAGAGTCAAAACGAACTGGTGTCTAAAATAGAGAATTCATTGGAGAAGGTCTCTGAATGGGGTAGACGTAACTTAGTCCAATTCAACCCCACCACTAAAAAGTCACCAATGGTCGTATATCCTCGTTTTGAGGGCACATCTTTAACGATCTCCCCTAGCATTGAAATACTTGGCGTTAACATATCAAGCGAAGTCCAGTTCCGATATCATCTAGAGGGTAAGGCCAAGTTAGCCTCGAAGAAGCTTGGTGTTCTTAACAGAGCGTAACAGTACTTCAGTCTGGACCAACGCCTACAACTCTACAAGGCGCAGGTTCGGCCTCATATGGAATATTGTTCTCATCTCTAAGCAGAGGCGCCAAAATACCAAGTGGTCCCTCTGGATCGTATCCGACGAAGGGCCGCTCGAATTGTTGACTGTCATAGTGTTTCAAACAGCTTGGACCCCTTGGAATTACGCCGAGATGTAGCTTCACTGCATCCTCTATCGGTTGTATCACGGGGAGTGCTCTGAGGAATTATTCGGAATCATACCACCTGCAACTTTTCGCCATCGTCCCACGCGAAAAATATACCATCCGCCGTGCAGCTCTTCTGATGTTGCGAGTGTCCATGGGCGACGATAGTTGCTTTCCATCAGGTGACCCGTTTGCTCGTTTGCCCCCTTATTTCATAAAAAAAATACTTTAGAGTGTGTATAGAGTTCACTGTGAAAGTAGCAGCGCTGAAAGTTTTTTTTTTTTTTAATTTTGTATGGAAAATCCATGGCGATGGGGCACTTGCCCATACAAGTTACAAAAAAATTGCTATTTCAGCGCTGTAATTTTTTTTTTAAATTTTGTATGGGAAAATCCATGGCGCTAGGGCGCTTGCCCATACAAGTTACAAAAAAATGCTATTTCAGCGCTGTTACTTTTACAGTGAACACTATACAGGAGACACATACACACCCAAAAGTAGTATCACTTTGTTTTGTTACACTCTGTATACAATGTTTTGTTCTTGTCTATAGCCATTTTTAAACGTAGCAGAAAAGGACTAAACATTGTTTAACTTTACGTCTGCACAACCACCATGTGTGAATCTTGTGTTAGAAAGTTAATATAAAGTAATATTATATTATCCTGTATAAGACGTTGCCTAGAACGTGAAGTAACAGACAGAATAAACAGATAGACATGTTTTAAGTGGAAAAAATATTAATATGTATAGGTCTACCAGAATCTGATGGCAAAAAGTGAGAAAATAAATTGACTGTAGCAATACCGGGGTAATTGGAATGAAACATTTTGATCCTTTTTTTTTCTTATAGCGGCCGATTCTGTGTGTTAAACATGCAAATATAAAAAATTATCCAATGATCAAGGATATTTATTGAAAATCTGCTGTCAAAAATTGCCATCAGATTCTGGTAGACCTATTTAATCAATAATTTTTCAGTAAATTATCAGTAAGTACAAAAATGAACGCAGTTTTTGATTGTAGACAATCTACAAATACAGCTAATACTTCTTAAATATTAGCATGGTCATGCTCACGCTCGATTCACTGCCTTCCTAACAGGCCTGGATTTATGTATAGGCAGTATAGGCCATGGCCTATGGGCGGCAGCGTGCTATGGTGTCCAAGGGGGGGCGGCAGCGTTCTAGGATGGCGGCAGAGTTCGTACATAGGGGTTCGGCCCATATAAATCCGGCCCTGCTTCCTAACAACCACCAAGAAGTTTTCACATCAGAATGAATAGCCGTGTAAATGTTATGGTACGCTCACAGTTGTAGAAAACTAGGCCATTGCCAGTGTTTATGTTCTTCGCGTGTCAGTGATCGCTAATTCGACGACCTCTCGGAGGCAATGAGTTGCGATTTGCGAGAATCAGAACATAGCAGGCCAATGTGTCAATTCTGAACCTTATTATTATAGTGATAAGGTTGATCAGGATACAATTTGGCTGTACACGTGAGTTTTTATGATAACTGCGGGTTATTTTAGATATCCTCATACTAATGAGTTGTCGAATGTATGACAAGTTTTAAAGGCGGGCGCTTCTTTACCCATACCTTTTTTAGGGTTCCGTAGTCAACAAGGAACCCTTATAGTTTCGGTCTGTCCGTCTGTCTGTCTGTCTGTCCGCGGTTTTGCTCAGAGACTACAGGACCTACAAAGCTGTAATTTGGCATGAATGTGCATATTAATGATGCCGAGAAAATGGTACATGAAACCTTAATTTTTTTTTATGGTACCTTCTCTATACATCAAGTGGGGATGAATTTTTTTTTCGCGTCCAATCCATCGTGTGGGGTGTCGTTGAATAGGTTTTTTAAAAATATTATCAATAGATCATTTTCCGATTTAGGGATCCGTTTGTGAAATATTAAGTTTTAAAGTGGAAAAAATCGTTAGAGTCCAGTGACCCCCCCCAGTTCTACTAAGCTAAACGGTTGCTTCTGGAAATGTGAAAAAATTCACGGGAGTAGGAAACACGCTGAATTTAAAAGGAAAACTATCACGACTAAGAAGACTTCATAAGTTATTGAGTAATAGTCGATCAACTAAAAAAATGTATTCGGCGAAGTATAAAGGAACTTTTCGTTCAAATTCCTTTGAAAGTAACTGAGATGATGTTGTTAGTAGTGTAAAACACTTTATAAATGTACATTCATTGACCATACAAAATTTTAAAAAAACTAGCGGTACTATACGGAACCCTATATTGCGCGTGGCCCGACACGCACTTGGCCGGTTTTTTTATCCTTTGCAAACAAAATAAATACTCCCCTTTTAAGAAACTAGTTTAGATAGCAGTTCATTTGAAATAGATCTAAACGATCAGTCGTAAATATTATTTACAGCAGTTAGGGCCGCACCGAACGGCTGCACTCAGATTTAATGATGATGATGGTTTAACGAAGAGTTTGTGAGATAATAATGTATGGGGCTTATGTCAAAATCTTCATTAAATTACAATAATTAAGTAATTAATATTCGTCTCTGAGTGCGGCAGTAAGGCTTGCCAGTTGCCGGTATCTTTAACCTTTCTAGAAATCTATATTCTTTCAATTGCAATTAGTATTCTAGGTATTATCAATTAAAGTATGTAGGTACATTCAAAAAGCTTTCGCCACACTTTCAAATTTTTTATTCACATTTTTTTTAAGAGCCTATACTGTCCCACTGCTGGGCAAAGGCCTCCCCCAAGTCTTTCCATTCATCCCGATCCATCGCCACCGTCGGCCAATCTGGCTTGTATGTGTCAAGTTCATCACGCCATCTTTTTCGAGGTCGACCACGGTGGCGTCGTCCATTATCAGGTACCCAGTCAGTCAGTCAGGTACCCAGTTTATTCACAACCAGATTTTTATGAAATACGTTTTTAAACGCTTTTGTATCAGTACTATAGTGTGTTTAAATTACCATATTACTTTAACTAAAATTATATTTAATGTATTCTAAGAAAGCGCATACGAGCTCTTATGGACATAAATAACCGGTTATCATCAGGCGATACGAAAGCACTTTTATTCTGTATTCGTTGGAAAGCACGTACAAGTTCTTTTGGACAAAAGTAATCGGTCATCAGGCGATAAATTTGCTCGTTTTCCTTATCAAGTACTTGTCAATGGTTTACTGACACTACAAATACAAAACCGGTACCACTTTTAACCTCACTTCACTAACGGTATCCATGCGTAGTTTCGAATAAAAGTGATAGTACCCGCGTAGGCCACAGTTGGTTAAGTTTAGGACCCTAATGCCTAGGACATAAGGAGCATTTTAATAGAATATGTTTTGCGTTAATATAGCCAAGAGTACTGTGCGATGCTACTAAGAAGTTTTGGCGCGTGGTCCAAACTAAAAACCGCCATCTTGTAAAAGCTTATTTGAGATTTCGTCGCTCACTCATGGCAATGTCAATATCATCCAGTATCATTTTGGATGTAGCTAAATCATCAATTTACACTTATATCGTTTTGTAATATTTTATGTACTCCTTACATATTATGACAAAACATTTTTGTAGTTTGAACGTGCCCAAACTAAGGTTCAATTCGGACCGCAACCCGACGCGTAGATGCATTTCTAAATTTGTATTGATTTGACAGACTTGCATAACGTCTCACGCAATTGAAGTCTGCCAAATCCGTACAAATTTAGAAATGCATCTACGCGACGCGTTGCGGTCTGAATTAACGCTTAAGGTGCTCCCTCACCGCAAGCATTCACGTGTAATGTAACATTTTAGATTCGACTTTGAGCATTACATTACAATACTACCTCCCTGACCGACGAGCATTCACATGTAATGTAACATTAAAGATTCGACTTTGAGCATTACATTACAATACTACCTCCCTGACTGACGAGCATTCGCATGTAATGTAACATTTGACTTTGAGCATTCCATAGCTAGTTGATGTTACAAGTCGTATCAAGATTACTGTATCATTACAAGTGACACTGATGTGCTCGATTCTGTAACGTTACATCACAAGCGAATGCTCCCGGTGAGGGAGCACCTTTATACTAACGTTGAAATGTAGTAAAGTGTCACTGTTAGCTTTGAGACATTCAATGTCATCTAACTACCTTGCCTTAGCCGACATTTACCACAGGTATCATAATCATAGCTGCTTGGATACCCCCATGTCACGCGCCAACACATCCTTGCAGGTGTATAATAGGCTGTAGTCTACGTCACCATGACATAAGCACTTCCCCGTTCTATATGCGTCTATGTCTCGACCTTGAGGTGGTCTGCTTCCTATAGTATTTTAATTAAATCAATAAATTATTATATTTGATTGTGCTGACGTAGGCAACTAGTTTCGCACCTTCCTGGATTTTATTTTGTGCCATTTTTGTGACATTCATATTATTATTGCGAATGTCTGGCCTTCTAAGTAAAGTACCTGGTATATTCCATTTTGGTTAATTTTGATCTTAGTGTAAACAAAGTTTAGAACCAAACATCGAAGTAGGTACTTGTAGAATACTAAGGTAGACTTTAACAAAAGTCAGTTATTTGTATCTAATAAGATCCAATTATAATAAGGCTCAGTTAAAGAGTAGGAACCTTGTGGACAGAGGCTACTTTTTAGGGTTCCGTAGTCAACAAGGAACCATTATAGTTTCGGTCTGTCCGTCCGTCTGTCCGTCTGTCCGTCTGTCTGTCCGCGGTTTTGCTCAGAGACTAAAAAACCTACAAAAATGTGATTCGGCATCAATTCGGTATAATAAATCTTTGAAAAAAAATTTTTTTACGGTACCTCCCCTACACATCAATGCGGGGGTGATTTTTTTCGCGTCCACCCCACCGTGTGGGGTGTCGTTGGATAGTTTTTTTAAAAATATTACGAGTATTTAAAGACCATTTTACGGTTTAGGGATCCATTTATGAAATATGAAGTTTTAAAGTGGAAAAAATCGTTAGAGTCCAGTGTCCCCCCTTCTACCAGCTAAACGGTTGCTTCTGGAAATGTGAAAAAATTCACGGGAGTAGAAAATATGCTGAATTTAAAAGGAAAACTATCACGGCTAAGAAGACGTCATAAGTTTTTGAGTAATAGTCGATCAACAAAAAAAAATGTATTCGGCGAAGTATAAAGGAACTTTTCGTTCAAATTCCTTTGAACATAACTGAGATGATATTGTTAGTAGTGTAAAACCGTGGGAGAGCCATGCTTCACCACGAATGGGCCGGCTCGACCGGAGAAATACCACAGGCTCACAGAAAACCGGCGTGAAACAGCGCTTGCGCTGTGTTTCGCCGAGTGGGTGAGTTTACCAGAAGCCCAATCCCCTACCCTATTCCCTTCCCTATCCTTCCCTACCCTATTACCCTACCCTATTCCCTCTTAAAAGGCCGGCAACGCACCTGTAGCTCTTCTGATGTTGCGACTGTCCATGGGCAACAGAAGTTGTTTTCCATCAGGTGACCCGTTTGCTCGTTTGCCCCCTTATCTATATATATAAAACTCAAAGGTGACTGACATGGTGATCTCAACGCACAGCCCAAACCACTGGATGGATCGCGCTGGAATTTGGCATGCAGGTAGATGTTAAGACGTAGGCATCCACTAAGAAAGGATTTTGATCAATTCTACCCCCAAGGGGATAAAATAGGGGATGAAAGTTTGTATGAAACTTTGTCAATTTTAAACCGATCAGGCTGAGACTTTGCATGCATAAAGCTACTATGACGTAGGCATCCCCTTAGAAAGAATTTTGATAAATTCCACCCCTAAGGGGATAAAATAGGGGATGAGAGATTGTATATAATAATACTTCTTAACGCGAGCGAAGCCGCGGGCAAAAGCTAGTTTTATATTTAAAAAAAACACGTCATAAATGTACATTCATTGACCATCAAAAACTAGCAGTACTACGGAACCCTATATTGCGCGAGTCCCGACACGCACTTGGCCGGTTTTATTATTAAATAGTAATAGCGCATAACCTCTTGTTATTTACCCTAGTAGATAACTATTTATTAACCTGTGGTTTAAGTTGGCATAAGTCTGTATTCTTTCATATTTGCCTTCACCGTACGAGCGAATCGTTCAATACGTTTCTCTTTTGCAATAATTTGCCAACATTACAAAATTGACCATCAAATTACTACATATGCTAGCAGCATGAGGCTATATAGTTTTAAGGTGTTAAAAATTTTGCACTGTGCCTTTTATACAGGGTGTAACAAAAATAAGTGATAATACTTTAGGGTGTGTATGTGTTCCTTGTAGAGAGTTGATTGTGAAAGTAGCAGCGCTGAAAGACCAAAATTTTTTTTCACTTTTGTATGGGGAAACTCGTGACGCTCGGGCCCTTGCCCATACAAAAGTGAAAAAAAATCGTCTTTCAGAGCTGCTACTTTCACAGTGAACTCTCTACAAGGAACACGTACACACCCTAAAGTATTATCACTTATTTTTGTTACACACTGTAATGAAGGTATTATAACAACGAACGAAAGATTCTTTTGAAATTCCACCCCTATAGCCAAAAATAGTGTCACTGCTTTAATGCTAGGAGTACTATTTCAGAAGAGAGAAGCCGCTGGAAAAATAGTTTATTTATTAAATATTTATTTGCACATTAAAAATAGGTAAAAAATCGGCCAAGTGCGAGTTGAGCTCGCGCACAAAGGGTTCCGTATCATTATAGAGCAAAAATAGGAAAAAAATGTGTTTTTTGTATGGGAGCCCCCCATAATTATTAATTTTATTTAAATTTTGTTATTAATTATTAAAGTATTAATACAGCTAAATATTTTGTGAGCGTTTCAGGTGCCTACCTATTGTCATCATTGATACTGAGCAAAAAATGTTTAAAAAATCACTTTTGTTGTATGGGAGCCCCCTTAAATATCAAATTTATTTTGTTTTTAGTATTTGTTGTTATAGCGGCAACAGAAATACATAACCTGTGAAAATTTCAACTCTCCAGCTATTACCGTTCTTGAGTTACAGCCTGGAGACAGACGGACAGACGGACAGACATCGAAGTCTCAGTAATAGGGTCCCGTTTTTTCCCTTTGGGTACGGAACCCTAAAAACTAGAACCTAACTCGTACCACTTTAAGCGATTTCTTTAAGACATGGTTAACGAAAGAAAAATACATCTAAAGTTGCCTATAAAGCTTAATTTTAAAATTAAACGTATTTTTAACCATTTAAATATTAAGAAAATCATTGTTCGTAAACGATTTCACGCGATTTTAAATCGTTTATCGAGAGAAAGTAAGAAAATGATTGTGAAATGGTCACTTATTCGCTTTACTGTTTACTGATAATGGGAAAAATCGTGCGACTGCCCCACATATTTTATTATTCTCATCACAAAAGTGTTCATAAAACGAGGTGACCATAAAAATGTTTTACGACAGATGGCACTCCTGATAGAAGCTGACAAAATTAATTTAAGGGTGTAAGTTATATGGCATATCCTGTGTATGCTACAAGTACAAACCAAATGTTTTGTGTAAAAATATCATTGAATCAAAACTAACTGCCGCACTCAGAGACGAAAATTAATTACTTTACTGTAATTAACTGAAGATTTTCGTCAAAAACCCTATACATTATTTGTCAAACTCTTCATTAAAATGTATCTGAGTGCGGCCGTAAGCGGGCCTCTAGACGATCATTTTTATTGTGCAATATCACATATTGTGCAATATTATTGACCGTCTAGGGTTGATATTGAACGCGCCCGCCTTTCAATCTTATTGTTAAATAAATTGTTCAATAATATTGCACAATAAAATTTATCGTCTCGGGCCCCACTAAGATGTTTAAATGCTTTAAGTAAATCTGAGATTGAAATAACAATTACTTTTTACCTGTAAAAAGTAATTGTTATATATATATGTGTATAATGTAAAATATAATATTCCTGTACGCCCAATAAGGTTTTATTAACTTAGCAGTGTTATAGCGAGAAGCCTTAAAGATGTACGAGAAAGAGCGGTGACCTTCTCTTCGTGACTGCCAGTAAATTGAGACCTAACTGTTGTAACCGCGATTAGGTACACTGTTTTTACTCCACTCGATATCACCAATAGCTGTCTCAGAGCCGTCGTGCATACAAAATCCACATTCTACAAGCCTGTGAAGTATAAAGTTCTTGCAACTTCTAATACGGCTACAGGCTATTTCTATATAAAACTAGATGTCCTGCTAAACTCCGTATCACTTTCCTTCTAATATAAACCTTCCCTGGACTTCCACGAATTCAAGACTAAAATTAGCCAAATCGGTTCAGCTGTTCTCGAGTTTTAGCGAGACTAACAAAATTTAAAACAAATTATTATTTGTATAGAGCATTTTCTCACCTGATTAACCTTTTAAGTCAGAGACAAAAAATATATTAAAAAATTGTCATTAATTTTTTTTATGTATTTTTTCCACGCCGTCGTCGTTTGAATTTAGAATATCTACATGAAAATGTGTTCTAATAATTTATAGTCTTATAGTTAGAATAGGTAGTAGTAGATACATAATATTACATAGATAGGATATAAATAATATTATAATTTATATGATCCTACGGTTATAAACTAGATAAATTGTATCCTCCATACCTTAAAATCGAATAAAATATGGGTCAGAGGATTGGAGCCCTGTCATCGGCCTTCGTTCTGACGTTACATAATATATTCTAATTCCTACCTCTAGACATAGCTTACGAAGGTGTTTAAAATTAGGCATAAGCATAGTAACAAAACAAAGGGAAGGTAAGTTATAATGATTCCCTTAAGGGAAAAAATTAAGTGTGTCTAAAGTTGAAGGGAAAATCGCAAGATTTCTATAGTTGCAGTTAATAAACTTAGTAATCACATACTTATTTTTTTACATAATTAACAAAAATATATGTAAGTAAAGGGGGTGACAGACGTGCGAGTAAGTACGCGGACTTATGGCTCGACGATCTTAATCGCCTGTGTGTCAACAAAGAGCCGCGAGCCGCGGGCCGCAAGCCGCGAGCCGCGAGCCTGGGGGCATGGTATTCCAGTGTGAGCGATTCTCGTGTGTCACCGACGCGAGCCGAGTAAGTTCGCGAACTTAAAACCCGCGTGCTTTAAGTTCGTACGTCTATCAGGCCTTTAACAATATAAGCTAATAAGCCGTAGTGTGAAAACCTGAACACCGCATTAGTATAGAGTTACATGCGGTCGACGACACCAGGTATCGGCATGTCGGGACTTCTTCCTGTGCCTCCTCATCCTATTAGAACCCACAGAAGTTACACAGGATATGTTGGTGTTACGAGTAAAGGAATGGATAGTATCTATATCCATACTATACTAATATTATAAATGCGAAAGTGTCTATCTGTATGTCTGTCTGGCTCTCTGTTACTTCTTCAGACAGACGCAAAAGTAACAGACTTCTTCACGCCTAAACCGCTGGACCAATTTTGCAGAAATTTGGTATGGAGATACTTTGAGTCCCGGGGATGTACATAGGATACTTTTTATACTGAAAAAATGTACGGTTCCTACGCGACAAACGAATTTTCTCATCAAGTCATCTAGTCATGATATTACAAGGAAACACTTACGGATTTACTTCGCGGAGCACTTTTACTAATCCCGACGTTTCGGCTGCTTTACAGCTGCCGTGGTCACGGGTGGACTGGTGCCGAAACGTCGGGATTAGTAAAAGTGCTCCGCGAAGTAAATCCGTAAGTGTTTCCTTGTAACATCATGAGTGATACTCGCGTAAACTTAAGAAATCATTAAGTCATCTAGTACTTGTATAGTGCGCAGACACTTGGGCAAAATAAAAATTACTGTAGCTGGATCCCAATGAAACCACCTACCGATACCGAAATAGGCGTCACAAATATTACAAGTATATTATAGGTATTGGCTCTTGGACTACAGAGTAATATGTCAAAAGTCTGAAGTTATGTAAATTTTGTTTAAAAGGTTCTGATATATCAATAAATACTTTTTTTAATTTTATCTTGTAAAAAGTTTAAGGAAAAGTTTTTAAATAACAAAATATGTAACCTGATTTTGAATGTTTATTATACACACGGGGTGTTTCCTTATAATATAATTAATGATATTATGACCGTTTAATATGCATGTACGAAATATCACGAACTAGCAGATTTTTTGTCGGAATCAAAAAAGTTTTAGCAAATTTTTTCCTTAATGCCTCCCTACGATACAAACGGGCAAGTCTCAATTTTACTTTAAAACACAAAACATAATATAGCAATGCCTTATTAAAATATTTATATTTAATTAATTGCATTAAAAAGTGCTTGTAAAAAATTTATTGCTCGCAATAACATTCCACATCGTCTGCAAAGTTGAGCGGCGATAACTCACATTGCTGAGTATGAGCAAGTAAGTTGCAACTTAATTTGGATCGTTGAAATCTTTTGTTAGGGACGCGCGGGTCGCGAACGCGGCGTCGACTTTCCTCGCTGAGTGACATTTTGATGCCCTTTCCGTAAATACCTGGGGCATAATTTTACGCATGTTAAATATTTCATTAAGTTTCCCCTAAAGTCGACGATGAACGTTTCCAACGTTCCCACCCGAGTCAGCCGGCGGCGCGTCGCGTCAGTCTCAGGAGAGCGCTCGCCTCGCTCGCACGCGTCAGTCCGTTCGTCCGTCCCCAGTGACGATTACGACGTAGTGAGTACGATGACTGTCGATCGCGGACTGTCCGCTTTCTATCTCGCAACGGGACCGGGACCGCGCTTTCCGTTATAGTGTTTACGCTCGTTCCACTATAAAATGTACATTTCCTCGGCCAACTGAAATTGTGCGTCTGAAACGTTGCGAAACGATCGGTGTGTTTAAAAATAAATTCGCTTGGTGCGAGTGACGCGAGGTCGAGATGTGCGCTTGCAGCAAATTCTACGATTTTTGGAGGAACTCGTGCGGTGCAGGTGAGTCGACCTCGCCTCCTAGACTATAAGTCGGTGCATCGGGTGCTCACGTCGAACGCACATTAGGAGGGCCCACAAACTACAGGAGGGCCATTTGGAGGCGACATGTCAAGGCCGAACGAGTGACCCAAAAGATTGTATATTAAAAGCTATTTATAACTCCGCGAGAGATCTGTCCAATAAAAACAGCAGAAGATTGTTTTCCCGAAAGTTTTTCCTGAGATTCTCCGATAAATTTTCCTCGATACAATCGTAAACAGTATATTTTTACCGCAAAAACAATAAGCCGACCCAAAGATTATAACAAAGCGTATGGCTTGGATACGACTCGAGAGTTGGAGATTGTAGTTCCGCGTCAACTGCGCCCGCGCCAGGGTCGACAGCAACATGAATGGAAATCACTATGATTCCGGTTCCACAAGTTCCAACTCCTTGTACAGAGAAATCCACGAGTACTAAAAACTTGCAAAAGAGTGACAACTGACAACCAAACCTGTAGAAACTATAAATAATGCTAACAAAAACAAGAGATAAAAAGTACATCTTTTGTTTTTGTATCTGACAAATCTCTGAGACAAAAACTAACAGAAGTATGATCAACTGACTACCGAGATGTTCAGTGCATAAACGATCAGACAAAACTAAAACGAAAAAGATAGGGCCTATTTAAAGTAAGAAGCAAATAGCAGTTGATATTAATAAAGCTAAAATACTTACAAATAAATCTAAAATAACAAAAACAAGTAAAATAACAGAAGAAGTAACTGCTTATTCGGGTTACCGCCTTGACACTGTTGCCAGTAAACTAACACGGTTCGTATTCACAACTCGGTTCACACAAGAAAACTGCGATTCGCAGAATGCAATATTAACTTTTTTTTGCCCTATTAAAGACCAACACTATCTGATTTTCAGAAATCTAAACGAAGATAGCGAAGTTTGAAACATGAAGTGTATTTTTTAAATTGACTTTCTGAAAATAACAAGGACATCTTGGCTCAAAGCTCTCAAAACACAATCGAATTTGTAGGAATCTGAAAGTGCATTGTTATAGTTAGCATTTGATACCACCTTGGCTAACAGTACTTTTTCTAAATTGTCTTCCATTTAGTGCAGTTAATTATAACTATTACATACGTGTTTACCCGTGTGTAATAGTTCTTTTCTTTTTCTATTCTTTTAATCTTTCCAATTCTAACTCAAGCGAGTAGACTATTTGATTAGCTTCTTGATCAAAATATAATATTATGCAGAACGTAGATAGATATACAAGATATTAATGGATACAATAATTTGAATTACCCTCCAAGTAATAAAGATATAGACATAGATAGTATTAAAGTGTTTTTCTCGCCACAATATTATGTGTGACCGTGACATTTGGGCTCCAGCTTTATTGCTCTTACATTTAATGCTCCACTCGATAATAATTGTGCATTCCTTCAAAACTTGGCATCAACTGTGGATACTGACCTACTACATTCTAGTAACGAACTATTAACTTTTGTCCCATTATGATGCAATCATGTGCTAATGAGACACATACCTTTTAACCCCCTTGTTATTAAAAAGATTTACAAAGCGAATAATAAATCTATACATATAATAAAACTGTAGAAATGAAAATTCTGTACATTAAAGATATTCAAAAAATAATAAGCGGGGGGTGTTACTACATCGCTATAGAAGCCAAAAATGTGAATAGTCTTTTTGTCTGTCTGTCTGTCTGTCTGTATGTTTGTTCCACTATCACACGAAAACTACTGATCCGATTTGAATGCGATTTTCGCAGATATATTTGTCTTCTTCCAACTTAACATCTGTTGTATAAAAAAAAAATTCCCCCCACCCCTCTAAGGGGACAAAAGAGGGGGTCCGATTTTGTATCAAACTTTTTTCTTTAATACGAAAACTACTGATCCGATTTGCATACGGTTTTCGCAGATATATTTGTCTTCTTCCAACTCAACATCTGGTGTATAAAAATCTCCCCCCCCCCCCCCACCCTTCCCTCTAAGGGGACCAAAGAGGGGGTCAGATTTTGTATCAAACTTTTTTCTTTAATGGACTTCATATTATTAACTGTGTTTTCCAACTTAACATCTGGTGTAAGTATAAAATTTACCCCCCCCCCCCCCCCCACCCCTCTTAGGGGACAAAAGAGGGGGTAAGATTTTGTATCAACTGATGAAGTAGAAATACTTTAAATGGCAAAACAACGTTTGCCGGGACAGCTAGTAAAAAATAAATAAAACTTTATTGTCTCGTAAATACAAATTTGGATAGGAACACAAATACTATCATAGTACTGCAGGTTTACAAGTTGTAGTGCGCAACCCCTAGTGCCCTACACATACTGCCGTACTCAGAGACATTTAATTATGATTAACCTTCAATTTAATGAAGAGTTTGACAGATAACGTATGGGGCTTATGTAAAATTTTTAAATTAATTACATTTAAGTAATTAATGTTCTACTCTGAGTGCGGCAGTAAGAATACTTGTGTTGTAGCCTGTAGGGGTTGACTAAAATAAGTAACTGCGCATTGTCTGTGTCTGTCATATAAAGTTTTCAATATGCCAGACGGTGACAAACAGACTTGTATAGTTATAATATTCACAGTGTAAATATTTTTGTAATTAGTATACATTAGCTTACATACTAATATATATATATATATATATATATATATATATATATATATATATATATATATATATATATATATATATATATATATATATATATATATATTGCGTATAGAGAACACCTACACTGCCCACTTCTAATGTTGTCTAGGGCAGTTTAGTCAAGTCATAAAGTTCCGTCATATGGAACAATATTTTTCCTAGATAGACTGTGAGACGGCGTGGCGTAATATTCACGACATTTACATGTTACGAGTGATAGGAAAAAAAGGGTTTATTCTTCGGTATTTTTTAGGGAAAAACTGTATTTTCTAGGGAAAAACTAAAGGGTTTATTTAAAACTAGGGTGTGCAATATTTATACTAAGTACTATACTGTACTCGGCGAAACATGGCGGTAGCGGTCATTGACTTGCTGTCAAAGACTTGTCATTTTCTATATAAACCGCGATTGACAATGAAGTGTCAGATGTTGTCAATCGCGGCTCTGTATAGAAAATGACAAGTTTTTGACAGGGAGTCAATGACCGCTACGCCATGTTTCGCCGAGTACAGTATAACTAGATTCAAAATAAGTGGAATAGTGCCAAACATGATTTGTCCCAGTTGACGTTTGATTGGCACACACTGTGATGGCCGTCTGGCCGTGTATTGTATGTTCATACAATCATACAACATAGCTAAAATATATATTATGTAGGTTTCTCACATTCATTAAACATAAGTTATTCTTGAGAAAAAACATTTGAGAAGGCTTTCCATTGTCACTACTTAGATCCATGTGAAATAATTTAATTATTTTTATTTTACACAAATTGATATAAGGAGGTTGTAATATCCATTTATGTTATTTTTTATGGCTACGAAAAATATTTTATTCATTTCTATTTTTTTCGCTTGATGGGTATATGTATTTAAGGCTTCCCCTAAATATTATGAGTAAAAAAAATATAATTATTCTATCATACTACCATCAGTAGAACAATACCATTCTATTATTATCATCAAAATCGTTATCAAAATATTTTTCTAGACAGTTCCAGTCCAATGCCACCGCACCTGTTCCAACAGAGCAATGTTTTTAATTGAAATCGATTTTCGTCATCATTTGGTAAATATTATGTTTGCAACATGAAAACTATTTTAGACTGCCTTCACATTGAGGCTCGTTTTAGTATAGAAGTCGCGCTGCTGCCGCGCTGCGAAATTAGAAAAAAAATATACTATGGGATTTGACCACATTTTTCATTGGATTTGACATAACATTTGACATAAATTGGCACTGCAAGCACGTGTTTCTTTTATCATTGGCAAGCACCATGACACTTAGGGACATCTTATGTCAATCAGGTACAATTTTATTTCTTACATTCATGTCAAAATGATTTAATGTTACTTGTCTAACATAAAACAAAAAAATAAATCGGACATTATCTAATTAGTACCCAGTTTTATCGTATTCGCGTAAATAAAGCCAGCGCAATCTTCAAGCTGCCTAAGCAAGCTTAATTTTCAAAGATTCTATGTCAGCGCTTGTGTTACTTAAGTTATTAGGACTATCTTAGTGGGACACATATTAGATTATAAAAATTCGTTACACCTACGCGTAAGGACATAATGGTATTATATTATAAGCAAGTTCCACTCGTGATTAGTATATTCTGTTACCGAGCTACTGAGGTCAATAATCAGTTCTTTCCTTGACCTTGTCTAAGATCAAATTATGACCTTAATAAGGTCATGTAACCTCTTTGGTCTTTATAATCAAATTTCTTTTAAGGCATAGGTACTAATGAATTATTATGAATCGGTTTAAGCAAAACCAACATTATTCAACAGTCGAAAATCATTAAGGTTTCACCTGGACAAAATATTATTATGATTCATTTTGCTTTATATTGTATGCAGACCGCAGATGCGTCTCGTGAAGCGAAATATGATGTGAAGATAATGAGAATATATAAAATGTACGACGAAAATGAAGAAAAGTTTACCCTACCAAGTAGGCTTTAGTAACGTGTTACGTGATCTGGTCACTACTCACTTCACATGGAAATGTGACGAGGCGATATGCAATGCATTTTTAAATAACCCATTCGAAGTTAGATATGTTAGTCAATAATACGTGTATCTTCTTCAGTAAATATGAAATAAGTAAATAAAGTACAGTTATGAATGGCTCATTTAAATACGCCTCGCATCGCCTCCTTACGTCTCAATGTGCACTGACCCTTACTGGAATTAGTTGTTCAAAACAGGGACTCAATGCTTACGCAAGGTGTGATTTCATCGCTAATAACATAATACCTCTCAGTCTGTACCAGCGAAAACCAGCTTCGAAAGTCGATGTGATATCACAAATCCCTTTAGTGTTGACGCAAACACTAACAATTACATGATTATAGAACACCTAGATGACGCCCGCAATTCCGTTGCGCAGAAATTCGTCTATCACGCATGAACCGTACATTTTTCCAGGATAAAAAGTTTCCTATGTCCTTGCCCGGAACTCAAAGTATCTCTATACAAAATTTCATCAAAATCGGTTCAGTGGTTTAAGCGTGAAGAGGTAACAAAAAATTGCAAAATTGCAGCTAGGATCCCATAGACTCTAGGATCGAAGAACGAAGCTGAATGTAGCAATAAATAGTAGAATATAAAGAACATACTGGGTTTTTACTCCTATAATATGTATTTTACTATCTAAATAGATCATGGTAATAAAATTACGGTTGTAATAATGAGGGTTCGTGACATATGACAGCTGTTTGACACGACATTGCTATAAAGCTGGGCAGGTGGTAGGTAGGAAAGTATACTGTTGAATATTATGTTTGATTGATATTATGTTAAGTATATATGTACCATATGAAATATTGACATAATAGGGAGATGACGAACCTACTTTATTTTGTCGGAAAACTATCGCAGCCATAATATATTTACTACCTATCAAGAAATTTTAATTAAAGAAATATAAACAGAGGAACATATAACCTTCTCCTTTTTGAAAGTCGGTTAAAAAGAAAATAATAAATGTGGAGAACAAATTATTTGTAGCCAAAACAAAGTTACGATTGTTCGTAACATGTATCTCATTAACTAATTGGTTTTATACAGATTGTTAGCATTAAAATATTTTGTTGCTTATTGTTATTATAAAAACTGTACCTAATTTTTATATCACTATAATTTTTTCAAAGTATATTTTCCAACGTACATTTCTAAGTTGGAAATTAATTTTGAACCGCTAAGTTCGAATGAATAAAATTATACTGTATTAATTATAATACATATAAAAAACCGGCCAAGTGCGAGTTGGACTCGCCCATGAAGGGTTCCGCAGCAGCAATAAGGTTTACTTTTATGAAATAAAAGGTTTTTGATTTATTTTTATATTTGAGTTGATTTAATGAAAGTTAAATTAAGTTTACCATTTATGACGTATAAAAAAAACTACTTCCTAGATTTCGTTCAAACCAATTTTCGTTGGTAGTTTTTATAGTAAAATACAACATATATTTTTTATACTTATCATGCCCCTACTTTAGAAGTTAGAGGGGGGGGGACACACATTTTACCACTTTGAAAGAGTCTCTCTCGCAAACTATTCAGGTTAGAAAAAAATGATATTAGAAACCTCAATATGATTTTTGAAGACCTATCCAAAGATACTCCACACGTATAGGTTAGATGAAAAAAAAATTTTTTTTAGATCTAAAAATATTTAAAAAAAAACTACTTGCTAGATTTCGTTCAAACCAATTTTCGTTGGTAGTTTTTATAGTAAAGTACATCATATATTTTTTTACACTTATCATGCCCCTACTTTAGAAGTTAGAGGGGGGGGGGGGGGGGGGGGGGACACACATTTTACCACTTTGAAAGAGTCTCTCTCGCAAACTATTCAGGTTAGAAAAAAATGATATTAGAAACCTCAATATGATTTTTGAAGACCTATCCATAGATACCCCACACGCGTAGGTAAGATGAAAAAAAAATTTTTTTTTTTTAGATATAAAAATATAAAAAAAAAACTACTTGCTAGATTTCGTTCAAACCAATTTTCGTTGGTAGTTTTTATAGTAAAGTACATCATATATTTTTTTTAGACTTATCATGCCCCTACTTTAGAAGTTAGAAGGGGGGGACACACATTTTAGCACTTTGGAAGAATCTCTCTCGCAAACTATTCAGGTTAGAAAAAAATGATATTAGAAACCTCAATATGATTTTTAAAGACCTATCCATAGATACCCCACACGCATAGGATAGATGAAAAAATTTTTTTTTTATTTAGTTGTACCTATGAGGACCCCTAAAATTTTTAATAATTTTTCCATTATTGTATAATCTTAATGCGGTTCACAGACTACATCTACTTACCAAATTTCAATAGTATAGCTCTTATAGTTTCGGAGAAAAGTGGCTGTGACATACGGACAGACAGACAGACAGACATGACGAATCTATAAGGGTTCCGTTTTTTGCCATTTGGCTACGGAACCCTAAAAAACATATGAGAAAAATAACTATATCTTTGGTAACTACCAAGCTTCTCTATATTTATATTTTAATACTAGTCTGAGAATTTCTCATGTTTTAAGACCTATTAAATTTTCTCTTTTCTTCCGTATTGGATGATTCTATGAAAGTATTCGAGCGTGTGTAGAGGACATAAGTGAAAACAAAGAAACACTGATAACGTCCCAAGTCACGTTTGGATTTGCAGATAATGTAAATTGTTTATTTACTTTAAAGTGTACGTGTTCTCTGAACAAGTATCAAAACATGTTAATCCACTATATAAAGCTTGGCTTATTTGCTATATAAAATATCATTAAAGTTGATCTGGGAAAACTATGATATAAAATTTTAAAAGATGTTAAGTGACTTATAAAAAGATATACACTATGACGACACATATAGCATGGAATACAAAATTTTGTCCCTGTCTGTCTAGTCACTTTCCTAACGCATCAGAAAAATTAGCAAATTTTTAGTCGGCCGATAGTTTGATCGAAAGCTTAATCAGTACGAAGATGTATGAAGAGTGCGCACACTAAACGATTTGTATCGGTCGATAATAATGTACTGAAACCCCAATTTGGTCAAACTATCGGCGGACTGAAAGTCTGTAGTCTGCGGGGGCTCTAAGCTGTAATAAGAAATTAATTTCAAAACGATCCGTGAACTTTCACAAGTACTTTCTTTATAGAGTAATTTCTTTACAAAAGGGTACTTAGTAATGTACAATTCTACAGCACATAAACCACAACAACAACTTTCTCCAGGTCCGTGTCATCTCAACAATGTAATAGACTTTTGACCTAGTTAAGGCAATAACGTTAAATTGTATCAAATTAGTTGAATATACGTCCCCTAGAGTGACGCGCATGTCAGCTATTAAATGATGTCTTGAGTCTTCATAGCTTAAAATGATCTTCTGTTTTTATGTTTGCAGCGAATAGGCTCTGAAAGTACTACAGCGATTTTAATGAAGAGCGTAGACAATAGACAGAGTAGACCGTAGGAAAGGACATGGGCTACTTTTTATCGCCGGAAAATGTAGGATTACCGCGGGATAATGTTTCTACGCTTGTGCAACTTCTAGTGTTATGAATTATTATGATAAAGAGGAAAGGTTTGTTTGTTTGCATCGAATTGCAGGTGTGTGTGAAAATTACTAGACTTATTTTGATGGTGCATAATATTATTCATGCCGGCCCCTAGACGAGCAATTTTATTGTCAACTAGCTGTCCCGGCAAACGTTGTTTTGCCATTTAAAGTATTTAAATCTTACCCCCTCTTTAGTCCCCTAAGAGGGGTGGGAGGAAAAATTTTATACACCAGATGTTAAGTTGGAAAAAACAGTTAATAATATGAAGTAAGTCCATTAAAGAAAAAAGTTTGATACAAAATCTGACCCCCTCTTTGCTCCCCTTAGAGGGGTGGGGGGGGGAGTGATTTTTATACACCAGATTTTGAGTTGGAAGAAGACAAATATATCTGCGAAAACCGTATGCAAATCGGATCAGTAGTTTTCGTGTGATAGTGGAACAAACATACAGACAGACAGACAGACAAAAAAACTAACCACATTTTTGGCTTCTATAGCGATGTAGTAACACCCCCCGCTTATTATTTTTTGAATATCTTTAATGTACAGAATTTTCGTTTCTACAGTTTTATTATATGTATAGATATCACGTATTGCGTAATATTATTGACCGTCTAGGGTTGATATTGAACAATGCGCGCCTTTTATCTAATTGTCAAATTCAATAAAATTGAAACGTGATATTGACAATAAAATTGCTCGTCTAGGGGCCGGCTAAGGCAATGTTTTAAATCAAAGCGTCAATATTATTTGCATATTGAAACGCTATCGGGCGTTTATGATAGCCAAGACTTCGTAACATTTATTAATGTATTTTTCTGCTCCCATTAGCCATCTGTTCGTTCGTACAGATAGATTAGATGCGAGACTCATCTGCTATATGTTTCATCATTTGTCATAACTTATAATATCTAATTATATTTGATCGCATCTAATCATCGTCTTAGTACAACTACCTGGATTCTTTCTTAGCAATTGTAAAAAACTAGCTGCTCTTGCGGCATAAACTTAGTCTCAGTTAGGCAAATAGTACCTTGTAAGCTTAACTTTAATATCTTTGAGAAATAGAAATCCTGGACAGCTTAAAAATGCGCGTCCTTCCAGGGATAAGACGTAGATCGTTTTTGTCCCTGAAACTACAGAATAGTTACTAGTTTACTACATAACCGAGACGCATAATGCACATACAGTTCTTGGAGCTGATGGCGACAAATCGATTACATGCATGATTGTCTTGCGTAAAGTCTAAAATAAGACATTTTTTTAAGTTTATCATGTGTTGAGACTTGAGACTATTCTCGATTATTTTATTTTCGATGAAATTTTAAACTTTCGCGTTGCATTATAATAAAAACTTATTATTCAGGACTTACCGCGACTTATTCTATGTATGTAGTAGCACTACTACTAGAATAAGTCGCGTTAAGTCCCGATTAATAAGTTTTAATATTTTATTTTCGTCATATTATGTAGAGGAAGAAAATGCTTCATGTTTAAACAACTGTTCATATTATGTATGCCAGGCGCGGCGGTGTATGTTTAGTTGACGAGTAACCTGTTTAAAAAATGTTTAGTAACATTTTAAATTTTTAACTACATTCACACTAACCATTTGAGTTTTAATAGCAAGTAAATCTTATTTTTCCATAGAAGATCGATATTATATACAAAGCAGCTATAACGGTACTAATTTATATAATATCTAGATTAATGTAGAGACTAGACTACTATAATGTCAAATTTGGTCAAAATCTGTTTAGCGGTTTTTGGGAAAAGAAGTAACAAACAAACACGCTAACCTTCGTCTTTTAATATAGTTACGCGTGAAGTAAACGAAGATAGAGTAGAAACCAAAATTAGCAGAAGGCTAAAATTCGTTACATACTTTTAAATTACAGCGCTTTTATATCACTACTTGTAAATTGTAAACTATGAAACAATCAGCGAAAGGAGGTTTATAGGTAATGATAATATAATGTGTTCGTAGTTTCGTACGTCACGCGCTCATCAAAGTAATTTCTAAAGACTTTCGAATAATGTATGAAGTGAATTATATTGTCCTATTGGCTGATAGACATCGCGTGCTCAGTCAGAAGGCTTCGACCATTAAAGTCGGCTAATTGCTTCAGGCTTTGAGGGCGCGTTGAGGAAGTTACGTGAAAAGAAATGCTATTTTCATACGCCGCCTTTTACAGGAAAAAGTGTAGAATAACTCCTAGGATACGAATTACGATGATTTTGTTACAATATGTTCAAGTTACTAATTTTTTTCTAGCACAAAATATGTTCGACAAAGTTTTGTAATACAAAAAATAACGATAGAAAAATGTGAGTTAGCCACGCAAATCTTTTGCTATATTATATATCTTAATATACAGTACTCACCCAATGTTATATCGAACTAACTACAAGTAAAAACACATGGAAACTACCCGTAGCAATATCTATAACTGGAAATTCATTAGAAAATTAAAAGCTAGTTTCATGGAGCGTTCTAATTTCGTAAAAGGTAGTAAAATACAAAGCATCGGCCGTGCATCTATTTTAGTAACCCGTAAAGCCTTTACTGTCCACTACAAAGGTATGCCCGATTCAGGTCAAAACATTAACGATACTCATATAATCTGATTCACCCAGAAACGGAACTCGGCTGTAGAAAATGACCTACATTACAGTAAGTGAAAACTTACACACACGTTTTTTGGCTTATTAGAGAATTAGGGACATTGTTTTATTATTCATCGTTTGAAATAACAACTTAGTCAAATCACATTTTGATGTGTTTTGATAGCGAAGTTAAATAAATAAAATAATTATGCTATTTGATATTTCATCGCTAAGTGACATGGGGCTTGCGATCTTTGATTTTTAACCGACTTCCACAAAGGAGGAGGTTATATTATGTTTGTCTGTGGATATATATATTTTTTTGTATGATCAACGATTACTACGCCGTTTGTGAACCGATTTTTAAAATTTTTCTTTTGTTGCATAGGGTTCAACCCCAATTTGGTGCCATGTTCACAAAAGTGGTGACCTGATGATGGAATCCATGAGTAATCAAGGGAACTCCTCAAAATTTATATGGAAACATAATATAGTGATTTTGGTTTTATGTGAAGGATCGTAGGCATATGCTACCAAAAAGTTAGATTTTGCACCGAGGTATGCTATGGTTCTGAAGATACTAAGAGAACTTCGGATTCCTTATAGATACAAGTTTGGGGGTTTCGGCGATGTTTTAAGAACTGAAATCATATGCTACTATGCAAGTTATATTAATCATCATCATCATCATTACTACCATCACACGATGCATCGTTATGAGTTATATGACCCTATTATTGGTACTTTTCATAGTCTTTTAGATCGAGACTCGAGTTTGTCGAGTGATTTCAAAATTATATTAATGTTGTAACTTACAAAGTAAATGATTAAAACTTGGTGTTGCGGTTACCAAGGTGGCAATTTGATCATGGGATCTATGAGTTATGAAGGAAACTCCTTGAAATTTATTGGGACAAATATAGTTCTATTAATGCAGTTTTAAATTTTATTATGTTGAGCTGATGAGTTTTCATGCAGAAGTTTTATAATAGAACGAAAGTCACTGAACAGAACTCTAGAGCCTTTAGCGATAGGTGTTTGAACTTTTCAGCATTGCTTGATGAACTCTAAGCATATCCATATTATATGCTTGGAGTTCTTTAAGAAATTCTAAAGTGGTAGTAAACTCAGATATTAAGTTTTCATATTATGAAAGTTTGGGGGTTCCATCGTTGTTTTAAGAACATGATGAACAAAACATGCTACTATGCAAATATTATTCATCACAATTCAGTAATAATATTTTATATTTTCAATAAGTAGTAAATAACGTATTATAGTAGCAATTTCATCACAGTTGAGTGCTTATTAGATTAACAGGTCTGTAACTTGTAAGCATATTTAGAGTAGGGTCATGACTCATGACTTTTAAGACAATATAGTATAAAACTTTTTTGAAAACCGCTTGAGTACAGTTGATAGCTGTGATAATTTCATACCTAAATCCTATCTATCTACAACTGACTGCTTATGTTTACCATAAGGTATTTGGTAAATAACTAATTAAATTAAGAAATTTAAAAAAAAACCCGACAAACAACTTTGAAATAAAATGAAATAATATTTACTGACTTTAAGTTTAAATAATTCCTAAGTGAAAAGTAATATTTTAGTCCATAATTGTTGTCACGGTGTGTCGGGGGACCGCCAAGTAAACTACGATAACAGAGACTTTTGCATATTTTGTTTCGCCAAGTCGCTGCTTGTCTCGATTCGATTCGCTGTGAACTGACCTTAAACTATAATGTTATGTGAAATCAAACATATACATTCTACATTAGCGGTCCCCCGGTAGATATACAGGTAGTATAGTAATACTGTATACTAATCAAACGACGAAAAAGTGTATGTTAACTTTAGGTTAGATCATACACAGTAGATACATCTACTTACCAAGTTTCAATAGTATAGCTCTTATAGTTTCGGAGAAAAGTGGCTGTGACATACGGACGGACAGACAGACAGACATGACGAATCTATAAGGGTTCCGTTTTTTGCCATTTGGCTACGGAACCCTAAAAAGTGCCTAATCCACTCTCTCTTTTTGACCTTCCCAATGATTGAAAGATTACAATATCATTTGTCTAGAATATTTGAATAATCATTGTTCAGGCAGCTGGTTGTTTTTGCTAATAGGTGCGTAAATTATAACCGGTATGAGGCAGCGAAGCGAGGCAGCAGTGACCTCTGTAGTTACTAGAGCGATATTCAAATGTTACTTTTTACTAACATCTAAAGTTTTGGCATTCATAGAAACTAGTAAAAAAAAAATTGATTCCATTTTTGGTTTTGTATCTGGAGGATATTCTAACAATTTTCTTTGTAAATTCAACGTTTAATGGCCGAAATGTATGGACAAAATAACGTTACACGTGCCGATATAAAAATGTTTCCTAATTTATTTGATTGAATAGGTATTGGATGGAATCCAAACATTGATAAACAATATTATGTAGAGTACATATATTGCGTACTACGCTATGTGTAGTTTGTAAAGATCTAAGAAATTTATTCATAGGCGGATGACAGACCTATAATATTTAGTCGGGTAACTCAATGTTAATCGTGATATTCTGTTGACTGACATAACGCGAAATAACGTAGGTTCGTCATCTGCATATGAATAAATTTCTCTGATAGTACATACTTATTTTCGTTTTTCTTATTCTACTATCATTTTTGATACTGCTTACTGTTTAGGCATTGTTATTGGTGTGATAATATTACAACTTATTAACCTGTGTAAGTTCTAGATGAACAAATGTCAGGTTTGTTACCAACCGGTTGGTCGACATCGTTATTAACAAACGACATAGACGATTTATACACGATACCTATCATATTATTTCCTTGTTATTCTCAATTTGTGTAAAACCCATTTTAATGGATCCTCGACACAAGTTTTGTAACCTTTACGAGGAGAATTTTTCATATTTTTTTTAAGCTATGGGAGAAAATCAGAGCGACCAAAAGCGTCATCTGGTGGTGAAAGTGGTATTAAATTGACATTATAATTTCCATTATCTCATTTCTGACAGCAGGTAGAACCTCGTTGTTGTATTATGGCTGCCAATTGCCATACACGCTACAGTCTATCGAAGAGGTCCACCTGTGCAGGTATGCCTGTGCAGGTAGACAGGAATATTGTTGTCGAGGCCTCCTTTCGCAACGCCGAACGCGCCATAAGGAACTTCGTTCCAATGCTCTATTGTGGTACGGAACCCTTCGTCCAGTCCAACTCGCACTTGGCCGATTTTTTATTTATTTTATCTGAAACTCTTGACTTTACATTTTATGAAAAGTTTATTTATTTTCATTAGATATACTTACATTTTATAAAACATCTAATAGATCGAGACGGTAAACACAAGAAACTAGCGCCAAAAATGTAGAGCTGTTATTAATTTGCTTAGGAAATTGTGGCGATGGAAATGGCCGCGCCTCCAACGTCTTTAAAGTAGGTGTGGACTGAGAGTTTATTTTGCAATCAATAGAAAATTATAATAATCATAAAACGTAGTCCTTCACTTCAGAAATAAAGACTACTGTAATTTTCAGAAAGTAAATCTTTTATAATGGTACTCGATAAACTTTGTTTGTTATGTACTATTAGAGAAATTAATTGGTCGGGTTATGTAAAGCCCAGTCAACTGATCACGACTAACATTTTCTTGACATAACTCGACCAAATTACGTATACGCCATTTGCCTATTTTTTTTTATTTTTTTTTTTTATGAAATAAGGGGGCAAACGAGCAAACGGGTCACCTGATGGAAAGCAACTTCCGTTGCCCATGGACACTCGCAGCATCAGAAGAGCTGCAAGTGCGTTGCCGGCCTTTTAAGGGGGAATAGGGTAATAGGGGAGGGTAGGGATGGGAAGGGAAGGGAATAGGGGAGGGTAGGGAAGGGAAGGGAATATGGGAGGGTAGGGAAGGGAATAGGGTAGGGGATTGGGCCTCCGGTAAACTCACTCACTCGGCGAAACACAGCGCAAGCGCTGTTTCACGCCGGTTTTCTGTGAGAACGTGGTATTTCTCCGGTCGAGCCGGCCCATTCGTGCCGAAGCATGGCTCTCCCACGTATAAAATTAATTTTTATACGCCTATAAATTAATTTTCCCATACCGTACATTTTTCTGGGACAAAAAGTATGTCCTTTCCCGGTACTCAATGTATCTCCATACCAAATTTCATCAAAATCGAATCAGCGGTTTGGACGTGAAGAGGTAACAGACAGACAGACAGACACTTTCGCATTTATAATATTAGTACGGATTTACGAATTTTGGAATGAAATGTATATAGCTATCGTTTAGCGTTGCTATGTAAGAAATATATTTCGGGGGTCGAAGCAAGGTCGACTTTAGTACAGACGGCTACGAGCTCTCGCACTTGGGCGCTTACAATACACAGACTGGGTACTTAGACAAGTTGCATTGGATAAAAACGAGAAAGAAATCAAAAATATGGCATTTGAAATATGTAAGTCATCGCAAGTACCATGTGACTTAGTGATCAAATTCCATACATATTAGATATCTAATTTCACAATTCACAGTCAAAACTGTCGAACGCTACTTAACTAAATGCCCTGTGTTCTGCCTCACTCACTTTCAATTAAATCCCTCGAGGCAATCTTTTCACGACGTCCCTCTTTGAAAACACAAAATATGGTAGTCCCTATTCACAAATCATAACACAAAGTAACATCATCCTTGTACTCAAAATTGCTACCGACATGATTGATAAAGACCCTCGTACATCCTTTTATTTTCCTCATGTAGATTACAGAATTTAATTATATTATTTGGCCTTTCTACAAAAATATTAAGGCCCCTCGCCACGTTATGGATACAAGATAACCAAGATTGGCACCATGATAACGAAACTGCCTAGCATGCACTATTGACGAAGATCATAGGCAAGTAATGAGTAATAAGACTAATAACTAATAAAATAACATTTGTATTATATTTCGCAATCATGGACCGACGCGACGTGAAGAGGCCGTTTTGAATGTAAATAATTTGGCCTTTTCACAAAAATGTCAAATAAAATGCCGACAAAAAGTAATTATTGCAAACAAAACAATCCATCAATTAAGTACGAATATATTATGTATGACAAATGTTAGACCATTAATCAATTAAAATTATTTAATACTATATTAATAATAATAATGAAATTAATAAACAATATTTTATTGCAATGCGCTTGCTTGTTAGTATGATTTTTTGATGTAAGGCATGCTAGTAGCAATGTGTTATCTAGACTTTAGACTCATTTTTATCCAGAAAATATTTTATGGAATGATATGGTGTTAACTATAGGTCTACCAGAATCTGATGACAAAAAGTGAGAAAATAAATTGACTAGCAATACCGGGGTAATTGGAATAAAACATTTTGATCCTTTTTTTTTTTTCTTATAGCGACTGATTGTGTGTGTTAAACATACAAATATAAAAATTTATCCAATGATCAAGTATATTTTTTGAAAATCTGCTGTCAAAAATTGCCATCAGATTCTGGTAGACCTATAGGTATATTAGACTAGTATAATAATATCTATTACAACTTGGAAAAACCTGCACCATCTCAATCTTAGTTATGCAAAATAGTTTTTTACCGTGTCCGGAACCGGGATTGTCTAATTTAATATAAATAAATGATGCAATACACCTCACGAACAATATGACGCATTATTTAGTGTTTGCACATAATTGTTTTATCTAGAAGTAATAAACACGTGAGTGCTGAGAAAAATTACGAAATACGTGACCGAGGACATGCGCTCGTAACTATTATCTCACACATAAAACATTTAAGCTCACGTCATTAATCATCCTCATTGGGGAAGTCGCGTTGTTCGGGTAAGGGTCAGTTATCTTATATAATGTGTTGCTCACATCGCGTTGTGGTCACAGTAAAACATCCACAACGCGAAATTCGTGTTATATAACTCTAATGAAAACGCGAAAATCAAATCTTTGAAAATCAAATGTTGAGTCAGGTCACAAAAAATCTTGTCAAAAATCCCACAAAATTTCCAGTTTCGTTTTTTTATCCGGTATCCGGTAAATGTCCGGTTTTTTATAGCGAAGTCAGAAACGTTTTCTTTGAAAGGCCTATTTCGGAGAGGTTGCAAATAAATGTGCATAACATTTGCTCACTAGTTTTTCCTTCTCATGTAATAGACCCAACCTTGAAATAAATTAAAGAGTTCCAATAACTTTTCATCATGGATGCCGTACATTTATTACGAGCAATTTTGCAAACTACCCTCCTTGACTGAATATTTAATATGTCTGACAGCTATACGTACATACTTCATTATTGTATTGATTGGCAGTCTTGTTGTTGAAACTTATGTTATATGACAGTGTGACTAATGATATGGTTATCTATTGTATATTGGTTGCCTTTGTTGTGTTATGATAGTGGGAATTTACATTCATACTAGTTGTGTATGTCAGGTGTATTGGGTTGTTTTTAGAGATATAAGGCGAGTTTTGGAAAAATATAAAAAAATATTAAGTATATAGACCAGGTGTCGGCAAGTAGTTTTAGGTGGGGTTCGGATACTGTGGGAAAATTTTAACAAGGTCCAGAAAAAACACACTTGTCCTATGTCGGTAAAAAATATTATTTTAATTAATAAAGGTATACGTATACCCTATCTATGTATTAATTGATACTTGGTATAAAATACATTACAATATTTCGCGGTCCGAGATTCGACCTTTCGCGGTCCGCAAACGGACCGCGGTCCGCCTGTTGCTGATATAGACCATCTCATATGTTGGCTAATTTGACTTTTCGTGTTCTTAACACGGCTAAGTTACTGCTGTGCGACTTCCAACTCTGGCATTATACGCGCTGATCGCCCGATAATTGTCGTCACCAAAATATTTATAATCAAAGAAAGTGATTTGGTACATCGTGTTGCTGTGAGCAATCTGAGCAAGAATATTTCATACATTTCGGTGTCAGTGCATGCAGAAAGCGCTGTTAGAAGTATTAATTCTTGCACCTGAATGTCTCTTGAAGTCTTGGTATTGTTTTTGTTAAAGTAAAGACTTTTTAATATCTATGGACGCTTCACACCACGTCAGTCTGGCCCCGTGCTAAGTACCTGAAGGACTTGTGTTACAGGTACCAGACAACGGAAATATATTTAATACTTTTATGCTATACATATATTTAAGATTTTTATTATATCATACACATATTTAATACACATCCAGACCCGGGAACATTGAAAACTTTTTGTTCCGTCGGCGGGATTCGAACCCGCGACCCCCGGCTTGAGCTGCCACACACTCAACCAATTGAGCCACAGAGGTCGTCAAAGTGTTTTGCAGCAATAAATCTTTTTACCACGTCGAGCGTTGGCACCTAATGACGTATTTGGCCATGATGATTCTCTCTCGGAATACAGATGTACAATGCGCTCTGCTTTGAATTATGTAATAAATTAGCTTTCCGCCGTTATAAATAGTGTGCTGCATTTCCTAGTGTATTTTTAGAAAGGAAGAAAATCACACCTGACGCGGGTTTATTGGGCGAAGCGACGCGACGTGACTCGTGAAACTTTCATAACGCCTTTATGTTTTTATGAGAAAAAGTATAGCTATTAAACCTTTTTCCACGAATATCTGTGGTGTGTACAGACGTCATGGTGAACAAGATTTTGGCCTTATCTGATACATAAGAAAATCCCTTGACTAAGACAACAACATAACTACGACTATAACGTCTGGAATATGGAATTTTAACGAAAATAATATATTTCTCGTTGAGATAGGTACGGTTGTTTAAAATTCTGTCTACTACACATATTGGCTACTACACAACTAAACAGTCTACTACACAAATAAAAATCATTAATATTCAAATCACGCCAACTATAATAAATGATACGTCGTGTCCATTAGGCGCACGGTACACGCCTGTTATCTGTTTTCATCGATTTTTCACGTCACCGACTGGTTAATTGACCTATATGTCAAGTAACGATACATCTTCGGCATAAAGTGGTAAGCCGTAAGTCATTAACACCAGGCGAAAATAGAAGCCACGACGACGATCGTCACCAAAATAAACTGTATTCGGTCACGGAAGCGTCGCTAAATTATATTAATAAATAAATTATTTATGTCAAGTAATAATATTTGCGAGGATTTGGTGTGGTGATTTTTCTAGAGGCTTGGCTGTTGTTTATTTATGGTAAGATCCATTTCTGATGGAGCCTTATAAGATGGTGTAGTCCTAAATAGCTTTGAATATCATTAAGATTAACAGCTTTAGGAAGACCCTGAATACACTCAAGTCCCACAGGATTAGAATATGTTTAGAAATTGTCATGAGTTCTAAAAGAACCTTAGCAAGTAGCTACTCGACCTTACGTTATAGTACCTACATACTATTTTCACAGTTCTTGAAACTTAATATGCTCGCAATGTAAGCAACCCCTTTTGCTTGTCTAATGTCTAGTACACTCTCTCCGGGAGTCCCCACAATAGAGGGACTTCCCCGACTTCATTCAACAAAACAAATAAATCGGGTGCTGTGTTTTGCGCATTCTTATCTAAAAAATGTACTATACGAATCGACGTGTGGCAGACTGCCAGGTGCCGCATCCGGTGTCGTTAGTGGTCAGACGTTACTGACTTATGTGTACGGAGGGTGCTGGTAGATTTTTCAAGTACATAGGGTGTCAATATAATAAATAGACTAGCCTTCCGGCCTTAGAACTGAATCTCCTTAGCAAGCGTCGAAAGCGGTAACCAGTGTTAAAACCTTTTAATATTAAAGTCTCAGTTTGCCAGGGATTATTGGCTTCGAAATGTACTTACACAAGATGTTAAGTAAAAAAATTGCCTATGTTCATGAAAAGTATACTATACTTAATTATAAAAATATAACACCTAGTTCGTTAGAGCTACCAAATAATACTTTTCTGCTACAAATCTAGATTTTTCTACAAATAACAATTATTCTTCCCGCCGGGTTAGTTCCCGGACCGGTGGTTGGTATCACCTAGGACGTTCTGAAAATATTTGTTTCAAACTTATTCAGAAATTAACCAATTTTATTTTTATTTATTTGACTACTGCCCAGTAATGACCAACAACTACTAAAGCCACTTGAAAAGGAGAATAGGTTGAGACGTTAGCGACTCGCATCAAGGACGCAACGACACGATAAGAACTATTTTTATAAATATACTTAAAGGTAATGTTGGCTTTTAGTGGCGACGTATAAATAGATACGTCTATAAATAAGTCATTTGTCAGTGACTCAGCATAATTAAGGGTTTGACTGATTTAGTAAGTTGTTAATATTCGTACCTAAGTCACTACTCATTGCAATGCGTAAGTTCAGAAATATTCGAACTTAATAATAATAATAATAACTCCCACACCGATTTCGGTGACGGTGGCCGGTTTCATTGAAACCAGGCCAGTTACGCAGGAGTGATTATAGTGCCCAAGTGTGTGCGCAGTACACAAGAGCACTCTCTATTCCTATACTCTCATAACCCAGTGGGACGGAAGAGCGACACGACTGGCGAGAGATCAGGCGCAGGACCGACTTTTTACATGCCCGTCCGACGCATGGATCATCTTACTTGTCAGACAATCAGGTGATCAGCCTGCATTGTCCTAACCAAACTTGGAAATAACATGTTTCCAACGCGGGAATCGAACCCACGACCTCCGAGTCAATAGCCACGCTCTTAACCACTGGACCACGGAGGCATGTAAAGGCGTTCGAACTTAATGCACTCTCAATCTCATATTTTAGTGTATAAAAGTATTAAATTATCAATTAAATAACGTTTGTATACAAAATGCTCTTATTACTTTTAAAATACTACATTGCTTGCTACCACTAGATATACAACTTACTTCTTGACTTTGTAAATCAAGATATTTATTTTTTCCTAAATGAATACTTAACTGAATGATCGTGTGGCCTTACAAATTAACAGTTAGTAGGTCAGTCAATAAATAAACTTATTAAACTTTTATTGCTAAAGAAATTACTTTAATTGTATCTAATTAACGGTAGCATCGTCATTGTCTTAACGGTAACTATATTTTAAATACATAAATTAAACAATATTTTACAAGATACGACTAATAATAATACTCTCTGATATAAATACGCGTATAAAATAGTCACTTTGAGTTTTTCAGATAATGCTTCATGATTTTTATCATTTTTGAATTCGTAAAACGACCACATGTCATAACACACACAACATTATGACTAGTTCCTGCAACGTCTGTCAACGTCACTGTCATCCATGACATGGTGCACGAGACAATGTATCCAATACATTATAGTACGAAATACTCAAAGTGGACATTTTAGTCTTACCGATCTTATAGCGTTTTAGGCATCTAGAACTGCCCTGGGGCAGGGCAGGTAGGGCAGGCCGAATGGATACGGAAATAGCCGAATAAAACCGGTGATCCACGAAGCACTTAGACTTAGTACTATTGAATACGTAATTTATGTAGTAACTAGACGTTCTGCGCGGCTTCGCCCGCGTAAATTAGATATTTCACAGACAAATCAGTCTACAAAAAATAGCCTATGATCCTTCACGTGGTCTACTTCTTATCTGACCCAAATAACAGAAAAATTGCTCTGGTAGTTCGTGAGATAATTCCCTTTCAAATAATTTCCCCCGTTTTTTCCACATTTTCTTCTCTTTCTTCGCTCCTATTAGTCTTAGCGTGATAAAATATAGCCTATAGCCTTCCTCGATAAATGGACTATCTAACACTGAAAGAATTTTTCAAATCGGACTAGTAGTTCCTGAGATTAGCGCGTTCAAACAAACAAACAAACTAACAAACTCTTCCGCTTTATAATATTAGTATAGATTTAAACTTCGACTATTTTCGTATCCATTCGGCCTGCCCTGCCTCGGGGCAGTTCTCGATGCCGAAAACGCTATTACTATACCTCATCGCCACTGATCATACATTAGAAGTCAGTAGATTTTGCCTTATTTAACCAGTCTCAAATACCATTGATTGCGGACGTAAGGCATTCAAAACAAAGGCACGTAGTCAGATTTTCTCAGCCTTATGCGTATCAGGTTTATGTATTCCAACTAAATAGTCGCAAACAGCGGAATATTACCGTGTTTTTATCAGATTTGTTTGATTGTGAACACGTAACTAGTACGAAGTCGGCAAATTTAATTAGCGACTTATACTACAGAAATAGCGGGCGCTGATCCGCCTGTAATATCGTATTTGTTTATCATCCTGTAGTTGAGTGATGTGGGATAGTGAAAGACAAAAAAAACTCAAAAAATCTATTAGCTCATCAATTTAGCTTGTAGCATATTTGGCAAGAGATTTTTTTTTGTATATATCAACGATCACTAACGTATTTAAAAAAAACAATAAATTACCAATTGTGATGTTTTCTACTTCTAAAAAACCCTTTCTTTAGTGGCCATGCTAAGCATGCAGATCTGAGTGTTATCCATAACACAAACAGACAAACATATAATTTTTTCCTTTTTGGAAGTCGGCTAAAAACAAGTTATAGTACCTTGGCAGTACCAGTAAGTACGTTTCTATTGTGTACGAACCATGCATTTTTTCGTTGTCGCGTTTAGCTATGCCTACAACTGTATTTAGAAATTTAAATACCTATGTACAATTTGTACATTCTTGTAGGAGGAGTAAATAAAACACAGAATACTGTATCACTGAACACTCTACTCTCGGCGGCGGCTGGTGAAGAAGTGGACGACAGCTCTCACGTCTGGCGGCCATATTTTCCCAGCCCCCATCATGATTGGTAGACGGTCATCTTTATTTATCAATACACTACAACCTATATCCAGTTTGTATGACAAAAGCTCATAAATGTAGGGGTCCAGAGGACTCTCGTCTGTAGCTCCTGAGGTACTCAATCGCGAGAGGCGACGGTGCGTAGCAACAACGTCGCAATTTATACGTTGTGTTAGCTGTCTTAATTTTCGTATACTCCTTACTAATAAAATGATTTACTCAGATGTTATAGTTTACAATGGTGTCTGTCATGCGACTTTTCTTTGAAACTCAAACAAGATTTAGGCTTTTGAGCTTCCCCATTGTCAAAGTACTCAAAAACCAAGGCACTTCTTCTGGTGCAATCGGGGTGTGTTTTTTACTTTAAGACTTTTCTATAATTATTGCAATTAGCAACCCATGAAGAGTCATGAGTTAACACTTACTAATAAGGCTTGTATCGGTTATTACTGTAAGTACCTACTTATAATTTAGTACTTTTCAGGAAACTTCTACTCAAAGATAATTCATGGAACATAGTAATATATCTCCTATTATGATACTAGTTATAAAATATATTGTTCAATTATTAAGTTACCTGTGGGTTTGAACTGAATTTGAATTCCATAACTATTTGAACTAAGTACCACTTGCACAAATCTGTGCCGAAAGTAACTTTGGATAAATAGCACAATATATTATAATCCAGGGTTGCTTTGAACCCATATCTGTTAATTAATATAACCTTTGCCACAAAAAGAAAAGAAAGCACCATTTTAAACGTAGAATAAAAGGTCAGCAATGACAAAAAATAACGTTAATAGCATTTAAAACCATTATTGGCATAGAAAGGATAATAATAATTGATGAAAGAAGGAAACGATTGGTATTATTAAAAGCAGATTATACACAGTTAACCTCAAATTAATTGCTGTTTATCTGATAAGTATTTTCTTTTTCTCAATAGATTTAGCCTTCCGTCCATACTTAATACTTACATAGGTACATTTGAATAATTAACTTCTGTTACAGAAAAAAACAATAGACAGCAATAATTGTTATGATTTTTTGTTTAGAAGGTATGTGGTATTTACATAAAAATGTTGATGTTACCCGTATATGACTTGAACTAACTAGTACATATAAATAAACTGCTCAACATAGAAAAACAAGCGATAAATAATGAATTATTTTATATTAGTTATTTTTATAGTGACACCAAAATTCGAATACGCAAAGAATTTACTTAATTGCTGTTCTCACTTTCTTAACCGACTAAAAGGGTTAAGTTTCATACCTTCATTTATTCCTTTTAAATAACTTCTTACAGTTTAATGAACTTATTAATATGGTCCTTTTTTAATTCGAGTTCCTTCGAATTCTTTTTGTGTTGAGTATATTATACTTTTGCGATATAAGATTCTATTCTTATAAATTAGTTATTATAAAAGTGAAAGGATATTAATATCTGTTACCTTTTCGTGACCCCTAAACAGCTGCACCGTTTCCAAGGGGTATAAAGATACTTTGAGCCTCTGAAAATGATATACTAGGTAATATTTCTCTAGTAAAAATATACGGTTGCGGTCACCATATACTCATTTATTTATTTCACCCATGCTCTTACTTCTAATTAACAATGTTCCATAAAACTTTGGGTTACAATTTAACTGTTTACAAACATTTAAAGCATTGTGTTACTTAGAAAGCTTAAAAGCTTGTGGTACGTGCGCATAATAAAATTAAACGTAGCTAAGTTTGCTCTAACAGTCAATTAGTCGTTTTACCGTCCAATATTGGCTCGTTTATCCCAGACACAGTTTGCTATACTCTATGGTCCGCTAGGGTTGTCAGTTTTAACTGGAAATTCACACAGACTTGAACAATATTGATAAAAATATAATGATTTACACAGATATTCACAGAACAATTATAATGAAGGGATACGTCTGTCTTTATAGAGATTTTTGAATAATATTGATAGTTTGTAGTATATGAGTAACCTTAAAGAGCGAGTTCGTATATTCGGTCAGACCAAGCCCACGTATATTATATTATACAGCTGCACTTGAAAACTTAAAAAGAATGATTATGACGCAAGTTGATGACATAGGTAATAAAATATTTTAAAGATTGGTTATAAAAATTGCATATTAGGATATAATATTACTGCAATGTTTTCACGCTAGAGGCAGCACCAGCATATTATACAGTAAATTAAAAGTTTTGTTTGACGTTTGACGTCTCTCTCAATATTCTGATAGGACGTATGTGCAAAATGTCGGACTTTGGTCGGATCATTTACTTTGTGTGCTAGTAGCGCCCTCTGCGTAATATTCCCTATTTTCACAAATCATAACCTACTTGCATACGCTGGAAACGCAAATGGGATCCTTGATTTTCTCTCTATCCGGATTTTACAAATTTTTGTGAGGAGAACCTTCTGCCCTGAGGAAAAACCTTCTATCCGGAATCCAGATTGCAATAGTCTGCCACTATTCTGACTGCCAACCCTATTTATAGTCAAGTCTAATGTTCCCTTTATTGTTTTACAGGTAATATACACCATGTCCATAGCGGTCACAATTAGATCAAGGTAACTTTAGCACTAACTTTCTTCTAGCTCGCTTCCATGCTGGTTTAACCGGTTTTGTTCCTGGGAGTCTGGTCTAAGTATAATATAATATTACGAATATATTATGAAATTGGGTAGGCCCTTTAGCAAAATAGAAGGCGAAGGAAATAGCTTTACATGACATCCATACTAATATTATAAAGCGGAAGAGTTTGTTAGTTTGTTTGTTTGTTTGAACGCGCTAATCTCAGGAACTACTGGTCCGATTTGAAAAATTCTTTCAGTGTTAGTTAGTCCATTTATCGAGGAAGGCTATAGGCTATATTTTATCACACTAAGACTAACAGGAGCGAAGAAATAGAGAAAAATGTGGAAAAAACGGGGGAAAATTATTTGAAAGGGCTTATTTGAACGCGCTAATCTCAGGAACTACTGGTCCGATTTGAAAAATTCTTTCAGTGTTAGATAGCCCATTTATCGAGAAAGGCTATAGGCTATATTTTATCACGCTAAGACTAGTAGGAGCGAAGAAATAGAAGAAAATGTGGAAAAAACGGGGGAAATTATTTGAAAGGACTTATCTCACGAACTACTAGAGCAATTTTTCTGTTATTTGGGTCAGATAAGAAGTAGACCACGTAAAGGATCATAGGCTATTTTTTGTAGACTGATTTGTTTGTGAAATATCTAATTTACGCGGGCGAAGCCGCGCGGAACGTATAGTAATGCTATAAAACTTACGTCCGCATTTAAAGATTAATAATTGCATAACTTTGATTTAACATTTTGACATAAGCCCCATACATTTTCTGTGAAACTCTATATTAAATTAAACAAAGCAAGCAAGACTAGCATTTACTGAAACTTTAGAAGAATTTGAGTTTTGACGTAATTAAGTTAAGTAATTAATATTTGTCTCTGAGTGCGGCAGTAAGTGCGTTTGTTACATTCTCCAAATTTACATTATTTCTCAAAAAAAACTAAGTTATCGCATAAACTATACAACCTTTAATGCTACCCGGCTATTTGTAGATAACTTATAATTTTAAGGACACCCTATTATCCTCCTATAATGGTCGCTATTGAAAAACGTTTGCAGTAAGGTCACGGTCTCGAAGGTAAATGTCCCGGACTCAGGGTTACGCAACTATTTATAATTTATATGCAATAGCCCGTTTTAGAACACGTTTAGACGATAGTTTTGTATCCCTGTCCTAACCATTCAGATTTGCCTAGATTATATTCTACCTTAGAACTCTACATTTCAAATTTCGTAGAATGTAGTGAACGCAAATAAATTCTATAAAAATAGCGGTTCTCTAAGTGGCGGTGCGGTTTGGTGGCGGAACCTTTTTCGACTGACCCCCAAAAAACAAGAATGTGTTGACTTTGAATGAATTTTCTCCATGCTGATTGCTGGTGTCTGATGACATTTCTATAAACAATGTATCACTCGCGGAGCCCCTACAAGGATTGTGCATATTTTTCAGACTGAGAGCCAGTCCACACGGCGCGTTGCGTCGACGCAGCGCTGCCGTTTGACGCATAGCCGGCCACACGGGCGCTTCGTCATCTCAGCGTCATTACGAAGCAGTCTTAACGTCAACGCTTCGTCTCGGGCTGCTATCCATCATGTGTGCGTTGCGGCGACGCAGCGCACCTTGTGAACAACTTGGTTATTTGTATGTAAAACAACGCAACGGCAGCGCTCGTCGACGCAACGTTGACAAAACGCGCCGTGTGGACTGGCTCTGATCCATGATCTAGAATTTTTCTCAGCTCCTAGTTGAAAGATAGACTTAATATAGGCGATAAAAGAAATGGTTTACTTACGTTGTATGTTACTGTGTCTAAACACACTAGGCCGAAAAAACGCGGCCGAAGTTCGGCATAATTACGTCAGCAATGCACTAAGCATATAATATAACGCGACGTAATTTCGGCATGGTGATTGGCGTGTCATCGGTAATTTAAAATACATTGCAGGCGTAATCATGCCGAACTTCGGCTGCGTTTTTTCGGCCTAGTGTGTTTAGACACTTAGAGCTCTATATTTCAAAGAAGACTTTGTTACATTTTGTAACTGCGTTATTATACGTCCATAAAATGATAACCATTGAGGTAGGTATATTACTTTACACTTTTTGCGCCCTAGCTTTACAATCGTAATACAGATATTATGATAATAATTTATATCTTGTTATTCAATATATTTTGACAGATTTAATGTTTGTCCTTAAACCACACTGATTCAAACAAAACAACCTCCAAATGATAACCTTGTAAATTAAACGCATACGATCATAATTGGTGAATATAAACAAATATCTTTAATCTTTGGGTATTTCAAAATACAAATATTTGAATGCTTATGGATAATAAGGATTTTAAGTACCTAAGTTGTTAATGGTTATGAAATTATATAAAAAAGGAGAAGTTTTTAAAACTCTAATAAAATTTTTATTTTTTCTTAATTCGTCGATTTACAGACGAAGTCGCGCGCAAATTAATAGCTTTTTCTAATTTCTAATTTTTATAATTTATTTTGTATGTAAAAACGAAAATTTTGTTATATAAAATACTTATATACAATATATGCCAAAATTAACGTAGCATAATTCCTTAGGATCCCAGATGAATGAAAAACATTTTTAGGGAAAACTTAAAACCTTTGTATCTCTATTCGGGAAAACCATAAGTGATCATATCTGATAAGGCAGTGCAAATAACACATTTATATGAAAACATCTTCTCGACAAACAAATTTTCATTAGTAAATATTATCATCACTGTATAACTTTATAACGTTGATAGTGATAAGATGCTCAAATAAGTGTAGGGTAAGTATTATGTAATAATTTGTATTGCAAGTAAAAAACTTGATATTAGTCAAATCCTCAATAATATTATCTTATTTCTCATAATATTATGAAAACCAAATAATATCATGCCCATTCTTAGATTTTCTGTTTGCATTTCATATGGTTAAAATCGCAATGCCATATACGCCTTTGCTTTAATATTTAAATCTTTAAGATTTTCATGATATGCGAATTCATGATCATAATAATTAGATATGGAAAATGTTAAGTACATGTCTGTTACGACTATTAAGTACAAAGACTCAAATCATACTACGTAGACATGTAGTACGGGTTTTAAAAGCAAAATGTACGATACAAAAAATCGGCCAAGTGCGAGTTGGACTCGCGCACGAAGGGTTCCGTAGTGCGTACCACTATAGCAAAAATAAGAAAAATATGAGTGTTTTTGCATGGTAGCCCCCCTTAATTATTATTTTTATTTAAATTTTATTATAAATTATTAAATTACAAATAAAACTGAGTAATTTGTGAATATTTCATGTGGCTACCTGTTGTCATCATTAATAACGAGAAAAAAATGTGAAAAAAAATCACGTTTGTTGTATGGGAGCCCCCTTTAAATATTAAATTTATTTTGTTTTTAGTATTTGTTGTTATAGCGGCAATAGAAATACATAATCTGTGAAAATTTCAACTCTCTATCTATTACCGTTCTTGAGTTACAGCCTGGAGACAGACGGACAGACATCGAAGTCTCAGTAAAAGGGTCTCGTTTTTACCTTTTGGGTACGGAACCCTAAAAAGCCGAATATATCACCTTCTCTTTTATGGAAGTCAGTTAAAAATGAGCACGAAAAGCAAAGTAGAAGTTCACACGAATTCATTTAATTTGAATAAGAGAATGAGCATAAGTTTTGTTTCAGGCACAGCACAACTGTGTCTCTTGACTAGGCTGAGTCTGCCGAAGAGTTTTGCCAAACTCCGCTGAGGATGTCAGAGTTACAAGGTAACTTTGCACTCTGCCACAGTTTTTTTTGAGAATTCCCTTATTAATCTGTACCCCGAGGGCCCGAGCTGTTTCATGCCACATTGGTGCAGTTCTTGTTCGATCCAGTCCGTTTCCTATTAAACACCAAAACAGTATTCTCATATACGTCAAAGACACGTAATAATACAGGGTGTGACAAAACAAAGTGATAATACTTTAGAGCAGGGGTCACCAAATGGCGGACCGCGGTCCGCATCCGGACCGCCAACCCATTGTTTGCGGCATTTTCGAAGATAAACTTCGTTAAAGATATTAAGTCTCGACTTACTGCTGAACATCCCAAGCATTTAATATCAGCTTGCACCAATTTCATTCCAAATATCAGAGAGATAATTAGCTACAAAAATTGACACTTTTCTCAATTGATATGTAAATAAATATCTTTGTAATTTCCACGATTAACTTTTGTTTAATAAATATATTTTTTTATAAAATGTGTGTACCCCGAAGGTCATTTAATTTCTTAAAATGGACCCCGAGCGAAACTAATTAGTGACCCCTGCTTTAGAGTGTGTACGTGTCGACTATATTATAGAGTTCACTGTGAAAGTTGCAACGCTGATTTTTTGTGATTTGTATGGGCAAGCGTCATGAATTTTCCAATACAAAAGCTAAAATAAAATATACTCTTTCAGCGCTGCTACTTTTACAATTAACTCTATACCCCCTGCACCTACAGAGTTAATTGCACTCATGTACATTGCACACACTAAAGTATCACTTTATAATAAGCGTGTTTAACATTCCACTAGAATACCATTTTGCGGTTTTATAGGAAACGAACTAGATTAAACAAGGAACAAAACTGCATTAAAATTGAATATAAATAGTAGAATTCACAAGCTAGTGTCATTATAAAGGCTTAATAACATTGCAGATGGACGCAATAGTTAATCGCTAGGTTTTTGATTACATTAGTTTTCAATCTAAATTCTTTACTCTCCAAGTACATTACGAGTATTTTCATATTTTTTTTTATTATAAGAATAAATGCATATCTCGCTAAATAGAGTATAAATGAAGTAGCTCTGCTAAACTTTTAAAAAACAAATTCTTGTAGTTCAGTAATAGATAAAGTTTTCATAGCTGTATGAAGAACATATTTTCTTTACAGTTTAAATCAAAACTAAATGACGAAAAGACTTCAGTAAAAGTATACCTAGGAGAATTTAAAAGTATATAATCTAGTAGAAAAAGAAAAAATAGTAGCTGACTCTAAAATCTGCGGTCACTAGAAAACTTAATAAGTATAATTCTAATTTGTTCTTGACACTTGAACACCTTAGAGACTGGAGAGCAGACAAAGGTTGTATAAACAACATTTAATTGGCTGAACAATAATTATCAATAATCGAAGTCGTATAAGTGCTTAATTGTATAATTTTACTAAGATGACAAGTCATTATATATAAAAATTATGTACTTTGTTATTATTATAAAGTTTTAATTATCTATCGAGTCACATCGCTATTTGCTTCAAGTCAGCATGTGCTGAGTGCTGACTACTGACTTGAAGTCGTGAACAGAAAACTCAAACTAAATTTCTTGACAATTTTAATTACACAGTATTTCTTGAACGTCAAGTCTAAATTGATGCCTACTACCGATTCGGGAAGAACCCGGCGAGAAGGTCCGTCAAGACTCGCACGGGACCATCTCTCACGTAAGAATGCCATACGCTAGAGATGTACGCGAGAGATCGTCCTTTACGCTTCTCTCTTCTGCTTATCAGAGAGAGTTTCCTCACAAAGAGCGTCTTAATCGCCTACGTGACTAATGTCTAATTCCTCTTAAGCCATTTCTCGGTATCGCGGCTCAATTCTTAAGAACGACGGAGGCGTGCGTGTGACGTCACAACAGCCTTCCAAATAACTCACCGCTCGAGCCTTACCGTCCACACGTACATAACACGTCGTGGAGTTCGCATGTACGTTTGTACTTATCAAAACAATAATTAGTGATAACAGTTGAGTGATTATACGTCATAACTTTTACCGGTGAACCTGTGATACGAGTTTTGTGATAACTTTCATTGCGTCTACTTTTGCACGATCAGGTATAGTGATTTTGTTTTGTTTGTGTTATGGTTTAATTTGTTTGTGTTTATGGAATTCATTCTAGATCTTTAGTCAAGTTGCGTTTTATAGTTTTGAAAGCAATATGGGATTTGACATAAGAATCGCAAGCGCCATATTATCCCCGCGTTCCATTTGATGTTAAAAACGATCAAAACGCTAAAAAAGGAGGAATTTTGAGCGTTTTCATCGTTTTTAACATCAAATGGAACGCGAGGCGTATCACTTAGCGATTCGTTATGACTTATGTCAAATCCATAGAATTTTGATTTCTAACTCCGCTGTCAAATTTGTTATCAACTTGACTAAAGTCTTCCTTCATTTAGCGATATATTTAACGGAATGTTCTAGTGTTTTTATTGCCCTTCAAGTACCCTTGTGTAAAGTATATTTTCATGGAAACCGTAATTATTCCACTTTTATATTTAATCGCAGTTCTAAATTGTTGATCGTGATTCGGTAAACACGCAACATTTTTAACCTTATATTAATATATATTTTTACTTGAAACTTGTAAATATTTTATATAAATTATTTGCTTGATTGTTATTTGAGACAATATAACTTCTTTTGTTTGAATTATTATTCGCACACATTTCATTTAAACATTGCTTAAAAGAAATGCTTTCTTTTTATCGTCAAAACTCAAAACTATTGTGTCCTGCGCATGCGCATGCTTTAATTACAAATAACAAAATAAAATTTAGAAACCGTACATTTTACAGCAGTTATTAAAACTATTCTAAATCAAGTATATTCATGCAAATTTTTATCATAATCGTGTCAGCTTTATGCTTGAAAGGGTATCAGATAGACAGGACTTTCGCATTTATAATATTAGTATAGGTAGGTTGAAGCATCATCGGTGTTTAAAAATCTATGATTAAAGCGGAAACTTTTTTGATATTGAAAAAACTTTGCGATTTTAAAAACTTGAATGACGTGACGATATTGCGAAATTTCCTTAGAATATACTGTATGAGTAATATGAGGAAATACCGCGTGCTAAGTGCAAACATAGTAATATATGAATTAAGTATTAATAACGCAACTTAGATTTAAAAACATAAGCAAAAATACTTTTTTGAAATTTTCGGATACGGATTTAAGTCCAGTTTCTGTTTGGTTTTTTGACAGTTTATATTCTACAATAGCGTTATTGATTGGTTACCTGTTTGTCATTAGCCAATCAAGAGCTCTAGTGAATAGATACTCTTGGTCTTGTCTAAACCTTACGAAGTCGGGCGTTGATGCTTCCGGTATTCTCTACTTCGGGTGATGTAGAGATAGTGGGAACTGGGAAGTAAGCACATGAAAATATGAGAAACATAAGTTTGTAGTATGATTAGATAGCAATCATAATATTTTATGTGGTATAAGTTATCACTACATAATATAATATTATAAAACAAAGTCGCTTTTTCTGTCCTTATGTCCCTTTGTTCCCTTTAATCTTTAAAACTACGCAACGGATTTTGATGCGGTTTTCTTTAATAGATAGAGTGATTGCAGAGGAAGGTTTATAAGTGTAATAATATTCATTAAATAGTGGAGAAATACTGTTATTTTTGAGGTTTCTAATGTGATGTCGTAAATAATTACATTTTTATCCGCTTACATTGCAAACGCAGGCTGAACCCTACGAGATTTATCAAAATAATGTACAAAGTATTATACACAGTGAAAAGGTCTACAGAAAACTTCGCGATGGTATATGTCTATCTCTTATGTATATCCCACAATAACATTTTTTTGTCATTTACTTTTTCCTACAAATAATGGCTAATTTTCGAAGCGATTTTAACCAATACGGCATTAATCCTTATTCAATTAAATACTTTAAATACATTGTTGATTTAATATAGATCTATATGGCCCTTTACAGCATATGATTTAAATGAATATTTTCGAAGATATTACAGACTAGACGTTCCACGTGGCTTCGCCCGCGTAAATTAGATATTTCAGACAAATCAGTCTACAAAAAATAGCCTATGATCCTTTACGTAGTCTACTTCTTATCTCACCCAAATGACAGAAAAATTGCTCTAGTAGTTCGTGAGATAAGCCCTTTCAAATAATTTTCCCCGTTTTTTCCACATTTTCTTCTATTTCTACGCTCCTATTAGTCTTAGCGTGATAAAATATAGCCTATAGCCTTCCTCGATAAATGGGCTATCTAACACTGAAAGAATTTTTCAAATCGGACCAGTAGTTCCTGAGATTAGCGCGTTCAAATAAGCCCTTTCAAATAATTTCCCCCCGTTTTTCCACATTTTCCTCTACTTCTTCGCTCCTATTAATCTTAGCGTGATAAAATATAGCCTATAGCCTTCCTCGATAAATGGACTATCTAACACTGAAAGAATTTTTCAAATCGGACAAGTAGTTCCTGAGATTAGCGCGTTCAAACAAACAAACAAACAAACTAACAAACTCTTCCGCTTTATAATATTATAGTATAGATTAGTATAGATTTTAAAATTTCGGGACGTAGCTTTTGCGGCGGTACCGGCCAATGCGGGCCACGGGTAGTAATTAATACTAGAGATCGCCCAATGGTCGAAATTCGACCTTAGTTTCAACGACATTAGGTCTACTACCTATGTTTTGTAAAAAAAATATTGACTATCATATTTTTTTCAACTCTTGTCTCTGGGACTCAGCTGATCTCAGACTGGCCGTGTAAGCATTGTCTAGTATCTAAGATTCAATAATAAAAAAAAACTATAATCCATTTTCAATTTGTCAACTTGTTGTCAACAGACTTCAACCATAAATAAAAGAGTATAATTCGTATGTATAGGCTTGTCACTCAAAAATCTGTCATCTTTCCTAGTGTGTGTGTTGTAGTGTGTGTAATGTTTTATTTGTTAAAAAAATGTATGATAAAAGCATAATTTCAAAATAATATTAGCTCGATGCACTCCTTCACCATATAAACTATAACTGTGCAAAATTTCATTCACCTACGTTTCCCCATTTTTCGTCAAAAGGTATACAAAGTTTTTCGCTCGCGTATTAATATATAGATTAATCAAAACTAATGAATAAAACTACTGAAAAAAAATTGTATACCCGTGCAAAGCCGGGGCAGGTCGCTAGTCTTTTATATACTTCCTTGACAACTAAAATCTTATATCAGCTGTCTGTTGTTTAATATTTTTTTCTTTAAATATCCTCTAAAAATACTCAGATTTTCCACTCAATTTCGTTACATAATCTACAAAAAGTATAAAATTATGTCAGCGAATCCAGCAAAAGGTCAACAAGTTCTCTAATAACTATTTTTAAATTAATGTAGTTAATACATAAATAAATTCTCCTTGGTGTTGAGGCTTTTGAGAGCTGCGGCCTTTGTGGGAACTCTGACTTAATCGTTTCCCACAAACGTTCTACAAAGTTTATTTTAAAGAATATTTATTTAAGGTATAGGGTTTTACTTCCTGAGTAGTAAGGTTTCACGAGACCAAAAAATATGGAAAAGTATTTAAACTTTTTAACTTTGATCTTTTTTTTTATGGTTTGTTTAAAAACCTTATATTTCATGACTAAATCATAATAAAAACAAACTCTTAAATAATTGTAAATATGCAGAAAATATGAAAAAGTGCATCGTTAGCTAGCTATGTGTGATTAGATGTCATTGAACTCTGTCCATTGATGTTTGTAACTGGGCACGTCAAAACAAACGTGCCCCGTGTTTCGTCGAGTAAACTAGGTTGGTACGGAAATATGCTTTGCTAGATTTAACGATTCAACAGTCAATAGAAAACAAAATTTTATGTAGAGTTCGCAAACATTCGAAACATATTGAAATTGAAATAAAAGTGTCAATAATTTCAATGTAATACCTCGATTGTGGGAATTGCATACGCAATAGATTTTCAATTGTTATGCAACAGCCGGGTGCCGCTTGGGGATCGATGGGTTAATTGTCAATATTTTTTTATTTCATGAAAACATTATATTTTCTAAATTGGTCCACCCGTTTAAATGCTACAATGTCACACACGGACATCCGCACATACTCAGACAGATAGACACGTAAAACTAAGGGAACAAAAATGTTTTAAATTTCTACTTTCATACACTCATGTTTTTGTACAAATAATAATAATAATAATAATATCTATGGACGCTTCACACCACGTCAGTCTGGCCCCGTGTTAAGTACCTGAAGGACTTGTGTTACAGGTACCAGACAGCGGAAATATATTTAATACTTTTATACTATACATATATTTAAGATTTTTATTATATCATACACATATTTAATACACATCCAGACCCGGGAACATTGAAAACTTTTTTGTTCCGTCGGCGGGATTCGAACCCGCGACCCCCGGCTTGAGCTTGCCACACACTCAACCAATTGAGCCACAGAGAGTCGTCGAGTCGTCTCGTTTGTTGTTATAACTTATTAACACTATAGTCTATGTCATAAAGTAGGATTTTATTTGAATTTTTAGGACTATATTCTATGTCGTAAAGTGGCATTATATTTGATTTATTTGTCGGTCGCGGTTAGCCGCGGTAAAGATCGGAACGGTACCTTCAGTTTATGTCCACAGTTTTTCTATACTTTCGCATTTCTAGTGTGGCCATGCTAGGGTCGCAGACGGTATAAAAATGACAAAGCAATATTCAACATTTCTATATTAACGGTGCCGCACTTGTCTATCGTTCCTACTAAGCCCACGGTATAATTAAGTGAATCCTTACACAGTCTGCTGTGTAGCTGTTAGCTCTCGAGATCACTTGATTGGCTCTTTGAATTGATTAAGGGAATTTCCATCTTAAGGCTCCTTCGAAATATTGCCTTCAATATTACTTGACAGAACTAGTTATCTCGAATTTTCTACAGAGAGTAACAAAACAAAGTAATAAATAAAGTGATACTTTAGGGTGTGTGTGTGTGTTCCTTATATAGAATTCACTGTGAAAGTAGCAGAGCTGAAAGAGCAATTTTTTATTTGTATGGGTAGTGCCCCAGCGCACTATGGAAAATGGTAGAACTAGAGCATATCATAAATGGATTTTAAAAATATCACAATTTGAATGAAATATTTATTGCATTCGATACTCTAATAACCAAATAATCTTAATCAGACATTTTTTTGTTCTAAAACTGCATAAATATTTTTTTTTCATAGGTTGAAGTAAGTTGAAGTAGCGGATGGCTCATTCAAATGTTTGCATACACGTAATTCAAATGAATATTGTGAAAAAAGTATTTAGCACATGCATGCGGTTTTATACATTTTTAAAAAGGATATTTTATGTTCTTAATAATGAGCTATTAACTTTTTTTAATATGCTTTTTATTTTTGAGTAAGTACTTAAAAATTGACATACCCTATTTTTCACTTTTCTTTTTTTTTCGTCGAAGGTTTTCACATTTACCGACGGCTCGCGACGCGCAACTTTATGTGTTATTTAATAGCCTAACTATTTATAAATGAAAAATTAAAAAAATCAGCTGCGGAAGTTTGCGGTCCTGGAAGTTATGGGAAAAAATGTGATAGCGGTCGGAGTAGATAATTCGGTATCTTTTGCGGTTACTGCTGACATAGTTTACAAAAACTATATTAACCACAATATTTTGATAGCAATAGCTTATCATCTATTTTGCACTCGTCGTGCATGAGTAAATATGCATAACATTCATATTAGTACGTATTTCATATCTAAAAAACTAGTATATAAGGGGAAGCAAATATCTTCAAATTGCACACTTCAGCGTGTATTTCATATTGAGTGACACTTATTTAAATTGGTTATTTCCATTAAAATGTCAACTTTCAACTGTACTAAGGGCGATTTCATCATTCCCTATATCGAGCGTGGCAGAACCTTGGAATCGTTGTCCATAGTTCTACAGCAAACATTAAATGTTTCTGAAAACATCTTGTGTTTTGTAATTGGTGACATTCAAAGAAATATTCTGCCTTCTTTCAATAAGCGCTGGGCTCAAGCATCACGGAAAAAGGACGAATTTATTCGAAATAATACAAGCTGGCTGGAGTCAGGATATTCAGTACAGTTTCCGGAGTCTGAAGCACATTCACTGCCATCAACTTCTGGTAAACGAGGAAGACCGTGCATTGCTTATGGAGACTCCTCAGAATCAACAAAGAAAAGGAAAAACACTCTTTTACTAGAAGAATATGGGTTTGAGCACATTTGTAACGCATTTTTGCAAGGACTGCGGGCCTTAGGTGAGTATGCAGAGGCTCATCTTGTTGAAGAGCTAAGAAACTCTGAGAGCGAAAAGAAAAAAGTTTTCTCGACTATGTGGAAAGAGTCAAACCAAATGAAGATTTTATCTGATACAGAAGCATTGAGTGCTTTTATTGATTTGGATCTAACTAAAGCACAATATATGTACCTAAGAAATTTAACCAACGAAAGAAAGTGTACAATGTTTCCCCCATATTACAAAATACAAGAAATAAAACAAACTTGCTATCCACCATCTTCTACAATCGAAATCACAAATACTTATGCTAAAGTGATTAATATACAAGACTTACTGGACCACACAGTTGCCAGAATTTTAAAAATTAATCCAGTTTTCCTAGAACAACACAGAAATTTAATCCTTTACTGTAAATGGGGATGTGATGGTTCATCTGGCCAAAGTCAATACAAGCAGAAACTGCCAGAAGAATCGGAAACTATTTCAGATGCCAATCTGTTCGTCACTTCATTAGTTCCCATTAGATTAATTGATGACCTCTCACAAGCCATTATTTGGCAAAATCCAGTACCTTCATCTGTTCGTTATTGTAGACCCATTTCTATTGAATTTTGTAAAGAAACTCCTGAAAAAACTAAGGCAGTTGTAGACGAAATTACCAGACAAATTGAATCTTTACGCCCGTCATTAATAAACAAAGATGGTGTTGCAGTAAATGTGAAGCACGAACTTTTTCTAACAATGATTGATGGTAAGGTGGCTCAGGTCCTAACAGAAACTCCATCGGGTTCTACGTGCACGATATGTGGGGCTACTCCTCGACTTATGAATGACCTATTAAAAGTGACTGCTAGACCTGAAAATGAAAGTGCTTACCAATATGGATTATCCACATTGCATGCCTGGATTCGCTGCATGGAAATGGTATTACACATTTGCTACAATCTTGACTTTAAGACTTGGTCTGCTACAACAGAAGAAAAAAAGAAATTGAAGAAAGAAAAGAAGGAATTTGTTCAAAAACGTTTCAGGGAAGAGCTAGGATTAATTATCGACAAACCTCGTCAATTAAGTGGAAACTCAAGTGATGGAAATACAGCACGAAGGTTCTTTTACAATTACACTTGCTCGGCGAACATAACAGGTGTTGATGAAACATTGATTAAACGCTTGTATATTATTTTACAAGCTCTCTCTTCTGGAATGATGATCGATCCCGAAAAATTTGGAGTTTATGCCTTAGAAACTGCGCGAATTTATGTTAGTAACTATGATTGGTACTACATGCCATCCTCCGTGCACAAATTACTTATACACGGAGAAAGCGTGATCAAACATTTTTCTGTTCTTCCTATTGGGCAACTGTCGGAAGATGCACAAGAGTCGCGCAATAAAGACTACAGAAATATGCGCCTGCACCATGCCAGAAAATGTTCCCGTATAGCTACAAATGAAGACGTATTTAAAACGCTTCTATATACTTCAGATCCATACGTTTCAAGTTTAAGAAAACCTTATGTGAGAAATGTGAAGGATCTTGATGAAGAGGCACTAAGTCTTTTGAAGGTGGTACCTGAAGGTGATCCTACATTTACACCGGAAGTAATTTTAGTTAGAAATAGCGAGGATAATAACAATTAGATATAACATTATAAGTAACTAAAACCTAGAATAAAACCAATAATATTATAAGATTTGTCTAATCTAAGATAAATTAGTTTGGTGTGAGGCATAGATAGGTACTATACGATTTTATAATTTTATGTATTTTATTATGCTTGTGTGATAAGTATAATTTTACTCATATTACTACTTATTTATAAAAAATAAACTACTCGTATTACTTTTTTATCTTTTCTTTTTTTTTAACCTAAAATAAATATGTATACAATGAAAAAAAATACAAAAATTGATTATTTTTAAAATCTTTGTATATCACTGTATACATGTGCCAAATCTCAATTCAATACGATGAAAAACCTTGAAGTTACAGATTTTTGATCCGATAAGGACCCAAATTTTCCACTGTGCAGCGTCATGAGTTGAAAAGTAAAAAAAAAGTTAGTTTTTCAACCCACACCCTAAAGTATTATCACTTTGTTTTGTTCGACTTGTAAGGCCTCTCCATATTGGCACATGATGGACTATATGATGGACGAATATGATTTGTAATAACAAATCATATTCGTCTATGATAATTGCTTGTGAGTTGTGATGGACGTCGATTGTGAATGTAATAGCGTTTTCGGCATCTAGAAGTCTAGAACTGCCCCCGGGCAGGGCGGACCGAATGGATATAGTGGAGTGCCTAGAGCGTTAAAATCATGCAAACCTCCGATTTCCGTAATAGTGGATGAAAATTGAAAAAAAAAAAAGGAATATGTAGCTGATATAACATAAATAAAAAAGTTTACCTATTAAAAAGTTGTGCTTTTGATTTTTAAATTATTCTATACCACTTCAGTTACACTCATAAATTTTAAAATTTTGAAGAAAACCTGCGTTTTTTTTAAAATTGTGTTTTTGGTTAATTTTCAATGTAAGCAATCGGATAAGAGTCATTAAATAACAGAAACAAGAAAAAAAAATTTTTTTCTTGACTGGTTTTATATGGTGAAATATTAATTTTTAATTAAATAACTAAAAAATTAAAAGCGCAAAATTTTTTTGGTAAACTTTGCAAGTTATAGTTTAAAAGAGAAAATGACACCTCAAAAACAAAAATCCATTCACTATTAATATAAAATTTTCGCAGGTTAAAACCTTATGGGCACTGCACTAATAAGACTATAAACTACGTAAATACTAGTACTAAGTCTAATGGCCAGTATTCATTTTGAATAGTGCGAGTGCAAGTGATTAGTGATTAGGAGAAAATAAAGGACTTGCACTAATCAGTTGCTGTCCACACTTGCTTTCTCCTGATTACTAATCACCTGCACTAACCCTGCACTTATCACTAATCAAAGTGAATACAGGCCTTAAGAGCTTCGTGGATCACCGGTTTTGTTCGGCTATTTCCGTGTCCATTCGGCCTGCCTTGCCCCGGGACAGTTCTAGATGCCGACGCTATTAGTTTCCATCATGGTGACAATCATAAATAATTATCTATTATGGAAAAACGTGGAGTTTTAACGCCAAGTGACAGACATTAAAAAAGTAATAATGCTACACTTCATTATTGGCAATAAAAAATATTATATATACTTCCATATTTGTAATGCACGAGTACTTTTAATGCCATTACTATCATGGTTAACGGTTAAATTATGCTAAACAGTTTAATTTCTGTACACCGTTACTAAAAGAACAAAATGTAGGTTGAGCTTTTAAAACAATATCCTGAAAAATGAAAAAAAAAAACTTGGCATACATTAGCTGTGAGTGATACTAATGAGTACTTAGTACCATAAAGATGTTTGAAGTAAATCGAATAGGCTCCTAAACGATTACACCGATTTTGATAAAACTTATCAAATATATTATGTTCAGTAGAACACGTGCAACTGCGTGAAGGTTCAACTAAACAGGCGGGCAGAGCTGTGTACATTGTTAAGTTAAGAATAATTTCTTTAAGCCTGAAGAAAAGGTAGCTGGGAAGATCTAGTCCTATATATGAAGCCCCATCTTACTCATTAAGTGTATGCCAGTTCCTTGGTGCTCTAGTGACGGCGCGCGAGGGCAGTGTCTTCTCTAGTACCTAATATAATATCACAGTTCATTACTCTTGCTAGTTCATTGTCATTTTGAAAGTATTTTCAGCTTGTTTTTCGCACAGTCTTCTCATATCAGAGTAAATAAATAGTCTGGTAAAATTGAGCGCATTAGTAGAAATCTATATTGTAATGTTATTAATGCAAAAGAGTTTGACTTTTTATATATCAGCTGTCTATCCGTGTGTCCTTTTCGCACTTACTAAATCGATTGGGATCAAGTCTGTCAAATAAATCCCTTGAATCCCTGCTGAAATGAATTCTCGGGAAATATTACCACGCAGTATGTCTTATATTTTATTTTTAGGGTTCCGTATTCAACGAGGAACCCTTATAGTTTCGGTCTGTCCGTCCGTTTGTCCCTCTGTCTGTCTGTCCGTCTGTCTGTCTGTCCGTCTGTCTGTCCGTCTGTCTGTCCGCGGCTTTGCTCAGAGATTATAGAACCTACAAAAATGTAATTCGGCATGAATTCACATATTAATGATGCCGACAAAATGGTATATAAAAATGAAAAAATATTTTTTTATGGTACCTCCCCTTACACATCAAACGGGGATGATTTTTTTTTCGCGTCCACCCCACCGTGTGGGGTGTCGTTGTTTTTTAAATATGACGAGTATTCATAGATCATTTTCCGATTTAGGGATCCATTTGTGAAATATGAAGTTTCAAAGCGGAAAAAATCGTTAAAGTCCAGTGTCCCCCCCCTTCTACCAGCTAAAAGGTTGCTTCTGGAAATGTGAAAAAATTCACGGGAGTAGGAAATATGCTGAATTTAAAAGGAAAACTATCACGGCTAAGAAGACTTCATAGGTTATTGAGTAATAGTCGATCAACTAAAAAAATATATTCGGCGAAGTATAAAGGAACTTTTCGTTCAAATTCCTTTGAACGTAAGTAAAATGATGTTGCTAATAGTGTAAAACACGTTATAAATGTACATTCATTGACCATACAAAAATTATCAAAAACTAGCGGTACTACGGAACCCTATATTGCGTGTGGCCCGACACGCACTTGGCCGGTTTTTTTTAGGCTTTCTGAAACTTAAGTGCTACTGCATTATATTATGTTGTAGCAACTAATTACTAGATATTAACTAACCATTAATTTCTGTAACTGAAAGCATGAAATACGTTATTTATAAATAATTTGCCGCTGATACCTCGATCGTGGGAATCGCAGCCACAATAGATTTTCAATTTTTATGCGGCAGCCGGGTGCCGCCGCTTGGGGATTTTTGTGAATTATAAATGCTGTCTTGTTCTAAATGATCAAAAGCACATAACTGCATTTATAACTCAATACGTAATTTTTTTGTGGGACGATACACAAATACTTAACAGCGTCCAATTCTGAAGTTGAATTTCGTTTTACGGAATCGGACAATCGGACAGTCGGTCCAAACAAAGCTGAAAGTTATTTCCGCGACGGGAAGCGCAGCTCGTCACCTGTCCTCTTCCTCTACGGATATTAATATCTATGGCTTTCGTAACGTACGGCGAAACCCTATTTCTGTAATATAAACTTATTTAACCCGTCTTAGTTTGCATTGGCGTTTGGGAGTTTCCAGTTTGTCTTAAAAAATGTATGATAAATAAATATCTCATATTTTAATGATTTTAGATGGGTTAAGAAATATATAAATATTATTTTTATTGTTATACTTTAACATTTAGATAGAAATGTAATAAGTTTTGTGAAAATTCTTTCTCTACCTTTCTCAGAAACAAAGCGCTGCAGTGGTTGCAAGCCATAGTTCTATGTGACAATATAAGTATTTTAGTGTCTCTTTTTTGTATAATGCTGTGTTTTCATTAAGTTAAAAGAATAATTAGATAAATAAAGTATAAACATAAATCAGAGATTCAAAATATTACGGCCATAAAATAAAATATTATGCCGTTTGAATTTGGTAAGTATTTAAAACTTTATAACTACGTAATCTAGTTACGCGAGTATTCTAATAATAATATTATAATTAATGCCTATATAACAATTAAGTATTAACATTTAATTATAACAATATCTTGACTAATCCTTCCACACAATTTTGAGACAATATTTACGACAAAGTATTATCTTTTAATTATTCTGCTCATAATACGTATAATCCTATAAGAACTGTCGTAATATATTAGTTCTGTCTACTCTGATATAACTGCAAATATTTTACTACGTCATTAGTCGACATATTATTCTCAATTTTTAATGTTTCAAAAGGATACATGATATGTTTTAGTGGGTATATAATGAGTAATGACTATCAAAGATAATGACGATACTATGATGATAGTATTATGGTTTCATTGGCGGAAGCAAACAATTATAATAATATTAGGTGTATCAGGTATTTCATTCATTTTCAGGTAATTGTTTTTCTACACTATAAATAAAACTGTTTCTTTGGGTATGTTATCTAGGCTTTACTTGATTATAAATTCAATAATTTGTATAAAAGAAGACCTACAAAAATTATAGTAAAAGAAGACCTAAAAAAATTGTAGTAGAAAGAAACTATGGTGACTTGATAATAACAATTAACCCCTTCCATTCCCCTAATTGGCCACTTTTACTTTGATATAAAATTAAAATGCAACGTAAGAAGAACGTAAGTAAGAAATCCCTTGCTTCACATCTACGTAAGAAATCGATTGTCGTGATAAAACATAATCAGTAATTACACCTGTGGCTACGAGGTTGCGTCAGTTAGCGTATAACGTGGAACTGAGGCCTTAGTGCGAGTTTTATTCGATCATACGCATCGAGCACGTTAACGCGAATTGATATGGGATCAAAGCAGCGCCATCTACTGGCTAACGTGGATACTGCTTTGATCCCATATAAATTCGCGTTTACGCGCTCGATACGTATGATCGAATAAAACTCGCACTAACCCCTCTGGTTCGAATTGATCAGCCATTCAACATGTATTGAATAGCGTCATTTGACTAGAAAATTATAGGGAATACTACGCAAAAGTCGGAGCAGAGTGCACTACAAGCACAAACAGTAAATAATCCGACAAAAATCCGACATGTTGCACATGTCATATCAGAAAATTTTAAGAAACATTGTCAATCCGCAAACGTCGAACAAAACTTTTTGTTTACTGTATAGTGTATACGCTGGTGCTGCCTCTAGTCTGAAAACATTGTAGTAATATATCCTATTAACTAAACGTTGCCCAAAGAGCCTTCTGAATATATTACGGAAACCTCAGTCACTGTATTAGACATGTCTAAAGTCCTCATGAGTCATCAAATCATTTTCATCTGATTGTGCAACCTCCGATTTGATAACACGGTGCCACATAATACGGTGGCGTTTTTGCCGATATCACATTGAACCTTTATAGAGTTTACAATAGTTTTTATTTATAGCCTGATAAAAAACCTTATAAACCAATTTTATGCAACACTAATTCGCAATATATTTCAATGTTTCGATAGCATTTCAAACATGACTTTGTTTATTTAAATTATTTACATTTTCAATATTCGTTGGGGTTTGCTCATAATTTTCCGTTGCGAAGGTCAAAATTTTAATGCACATTATAAACTGATATTTGGTCTTGTTTTCTGCAAAATAAAATTATTAAAATAAATTGTACCAAACTGTGTAACCCGCAGAAGTTTAAAAGGCACCTTGTTCTATGGAAAATCTATGAAAGCGGATGGCAAGTTAATTTGTTCGTACTTCGCTTGCATAGAGCTCCTTGTAAGGGACAATAGGAGAAAGTGCGTTGTGACCTTCATGTTATACAATAGTATGATTCACAGCAAGACTAGCTAGGATTACTTTTTAATTGACAATATAACTAAACTAGTAAGGAAAACCCCTAGTAGAATAGAATAGTCTTTGTCGCAGGCTATTTTTATCATAGAAGGGAAAATCCCCATAGTTTTTCTTCTAAAGTAATTTCTTTAGTTTTGAAGTACTTATTACTTACCTACGAATAATAAAAACTAAGGAAACGTAACTCCCATACTATTACCGTTTTAAATTTGGTTCCTTTCGAACTGTCAGCCTGATACCGCTGAAGGCCACCTGAATATTGCAAATGTATTGAAAATGTGTACCCACATTTTTGACAAGTATTGTAGAACATGTTTTTTGACGGAGTTACATTTTCCTTAGATTTTATTATTCGTAGTTACTTACGTATACATGTTTAGTATATATTATTATAACTTAATATAATTATATACTGTTATCTTGCATAATTATATTTGCTACTTTTAGGGCCTGTTTCACCACTTCCTGATAAAGTGCCGGATAGGCTATCCACAATTTTTTTAACAGATTCTCCATACTCTATCTGTCAAGATAAGTGGTGAATAGCCTATCCGGCACTTATCAGCAAGTAGTGAAACAGGCCCTTAAAGTCTTAACGATAGAAAGACAATTATTACATGAGTTGCTTTTTTTTAACAAAAACAAAATAACTGAAGACATAAAATATTACAGTCGAGCTATCTAGTACGAGCAATAAAACGGTTGTTAGTAGTCACCTATTGAAAGTAATACTGATAAAACATGACGTAAAAGTTAAAACACTGTGTCGTAGCGAATTAAATCCCTAACCAATACGTTTTCTTTATCGCTTCTTTATAGAATGGCCGATCAAAATGTATGGAATTGACACGACCGCGACATATTGAATGTCGTCTTCATATTATCGAACGCTTGTGTCAATTCTATACTCTGTGATTGGCAATTCTATGAAGAAGCGATAAAGAACGTGTTGGCTAGGGGCTCAGGTGAAGCTTGCGAATTCCTTTGTTTTGGCCATATACGAGTTCGATAAGACACGTCTAGCTCTTGGACTAATTTCGACATTAATTATTATCAATAGACTTTATCGCATTACCATATTATCCTAATAGTCTAGCAGCTGAGGTCGTGTTGCCTAATATCCTTCATTATTATCCAAATGCTAAGGTTAGGGTCAATGTTTTATCTTTTTCTCTCAAAACGAACTAAAATTTTAAAAAAATACTTGGAATTCGTAAATTTTCAGTAAAGACATTTTTAATGTCAAAAAGAAGTTTCAAAAAAATCCTGGATACTAATATAAAATATTATACATGCGATAGAATGTCTGTCTGTGACCTCTTCACGTTTAAACCGCTGAACCGATTTTGATGAAATTTGATATAGAGATAATTTGAGTCCCGCGGGAACGGATACGTTTCTGCCCTACTTCACGATAAACGAATTTTCGCGCTAAGGGGTTGCGGCCGTCATCTAGTATTGTACTGAGCCACCACCCTATAGACCGTAAAATTAGCAGGTCGATGTCTGTCAGTACGAATATCGACGTAAAGGACATTAAAATAACATTAATATCAGCGCGCCTTGTACAATGGCGGTTACGACGCTCGCCGCGTACTTGATAGGGCGAAATAGAAGAAAAAAACCTTTTTACTTAGATAATTAAACCAAATTGCAAAATGTAACCACAAATTATTCTTCTTTAAGTTATGAGCTTTTCGTAGATATGATTTTTGAAAGTAAAACTATCATAAGCTTAATGAAAAATAAGAAAAATATCACAAAATATTCGAATTCAGCCTCCTCTTCGGAGTTATTTTTGATCGAGTGAAGTTTTCAATATTATGTTTCGAACCACAAATTGTCAAAGTACATTAAGTAAACAACAGTGTGTATTTTTTTGGCTTGAAATAGTCACTATTTGTTTGTTTATTATTGATTCAAAGTCATGTGAAATTGGGTCTATAGGGCATTAATAATGCCAAATATCAAAAATGACTGTCCCAAATCGCATTGTGTTGACATTATTAAAGGTTTGTTTAAAATAGAATTGGAAATGAAAGGTTGGCAGGGATTGTCCTGACTCCTGCTTAGCCAAGGTTTCGTACCAGTGGAATTTTGGTTATTTTTAGAACCAGACAACCTTTTTATCGATCCAATGGACTCAACCCGTTTCCAGTAGCTTTTGTTACAATACAAAAGCTAAAAGTCATTATAACCTTAACGGGAATGTGTAAAAAACTTAAGAGGTGATAGCTGAAATATTATAAATACATTATACTGTTATTTAAAATACAATAAAAAAGATATAGCTAAAAGAAAGTTTGCTCAAAATGAATAATGATAAGTATTAATTTTTAGCAAACTTATGTTATTTTGACGTAGTAACGGTCGGGTTTAACGTTAAATATAATATTAAAAATTAATGACCGTAAAAGTTTTAACATTAGACACAAAAAGTTAATCTACAACATATAAATACGTTTCGTAGCTAGAAGTGTTCCAATATTTAAGTTTTTTTTTTTTTTGTACTTAATAAATTATAATAATTACTCTTTTACATGGTATAAATTTAAACAAACGAATTTAGACCACGAAGATATAAATTAATATACAATGTGTCCCGACACCGGTGTCCGATCCTTTAATGTCATGATCTATCATTTTTTTACGACAAATTGACTCAAATTTTATTTCTCTCACGGCTGTAAAATGGCAGCCATTTTAGTTTTTCTCGGGCTTTCATACTAATCTGACCAATACTTCTCATGTAAATATCCTATGAAGATAAAAAAGGTCTCATGTGATAGCTAAATTTGTGGGCTACGCTTACACAGGCAATATGATATAAATTTCGTGGAATTAAATACAGAAAAACCAAATTAGGAAAAAAAATAGTGATTTTTTTAATAAATTGCTTTTTGTGAAAAATCTTGCGCATTAAACTGGTTATTTTATATTTTAAAAAGATAGAGGAGGTTTTCATCTTAAATAAATTCCTTTACTTCTATGCTCTAAGTTAGATAGTTCAGAAGTTATAATGATTTTCTTATGAAGTATTGGTCAGATTACTATGAGAGCCAGAGAATTTTTTTTTTCAAGAGTTACAGGAAAAAAATTGATAGCCAATTTGTCGATAAAATATTATGCCCTACATCATAACCTTATAGGCGCGGACACCGATGTCGGGACACGTTGTATATATAACTTAAGAACGGCGAACCGATTTGGCTAATTTTAGTCTTGAAATAATCATTGATGTCGGGAAGGTTTTAGGTTTATAAGTGACACGAAGTTCACCGGGACATCTAGTAAAGTAATAAATAGTATAGCTTAGGACAATAAATAATAGTTCGAACTTGAGGGTATAGTATCGAGTGAATTTCCAAGAAGAGGTATTTGGTTGATTATAATAATCGTAGATTTTATATGCAACACACGGAATTTTGTCGTCGACCAGTCAATTTTTACATAATATTATAACTTTGTTATCGAACATCCCATTACGTTAAGTTGGTACTACTTTACCTTTTTTACACAATAAATAAACAAATTATTGGAAGCAGATTAAAATGTGTAAAAATTCACCTCCTTACGACTCGAAGATATCATCCATTTTTCGGCCTTATTCCTCGACAGTAAAAAAGCTACACCGGATGTCTTTGACTGTATTCGGTAACGCACCGATAGTTGTACTATGTGCCTCCTCTACTTAAGTCGTCCACCAGGTGTAGAGGTAATTGGAAACCCACTGGCCATGTCCAAGTTCACCTACCATTGAAAATTACGTCTTACGAAACTTGTGGCTCGACTAGATGACGCCCGCAACTCCGTTGCACCAAAATTCGTTTATCGCGCAGGAACCGTACATTTTTCCGTGATAAAAACTATCCTGTGTCCTTTCTCGGGACTCAAAATATCTCCATGTCAGATTTCAGCAAATAACGTTCAGCGGTTTGAGCATGAAGAGGTAACAGACAGACATATAGACGGACAGACGGACAGACACACTTTCGCATTAATAATATTGGTATGGATTTGTGTATGCATCCGCGCGACAGAGCGGTTTGGCCGCTACACAACGAATCACAAGCAATTATATGTATGTTTCGGTGGAATTTTGGAACTCAATTTTGAAGTAGATATTTAACAAGCTTTTATTATCATGCAAATTGTATAATATATTATTGAGGATTATAACTTAATAGTTAAAAAATTTAAGGAGAAATTAATTTTTTTCTTTTTAGACTATTTAAATAAAAGCTTTTTTTCAAAAATTTTTTTGTTTATAATTTATTAAATACTAGATACGTAAAAGTAAAACCAGGTACTGTTAGAATTTTATGAAACATTAAATGACGTATCATCGTTTTAACTGACTTTAGAAAAGAGGATTCTATATTATTTTGTTTATAAATACACCTTTATTTTAATTATACAAAGCCACAATTATAAAGTTCATTGTAATTTCGGTTTTTGGTGAAACATTTAAGGATAAACGGTAGAGTTTTAAGAAAATCATGACAATATTCAGCTGGGATTTCAATGTAACATATTTCAATATTCTTATTAGTAATTTCCTTTCTGACTAAACAGTCAAAGGTTTTAGGTGTTTACTTAAATCTTACCGTTAACTATTGTTAACATATTTTTATGCATTCACTTGTCAATCATTTTCGAAAAACGTACAAAAATCGTTTGTGAAACTGTTTTCTCGATAATCTTCCTATTGTGTACTGAAACTGAACTAAACACAAAATATTGTCTTAACAATAAATGAGTTTAAAACCACGTATGTTCACAGTTTTTTACGGTAAATATTATTATGCGGAACAAGTGATTTTCACAATTTGCTACTTTATTTTTATATAAATGGGAATTTTAAAGCAGGAGCTGTGTCATATTTTAATAGTATTTATATTATTAATTTTATAATATTAATTAAGTACTTAATACAATTATGACAAAGATATTTTTTGTGCATATTTACTTGAGGTTTATATTTGTAAGCAACTTGCAAAGAGAAACATGACTTACTAATTACAATATAAATAGTTAAAATATACTTGTAACAACTTGACACCTAAAATGATTTAAAATGAACAAAATTTAACGAGAATCCTATACTTACTTTTATGTAGACAATCAGTCTGGAATGTATAAACAACCGGATCTTGAAAAGGGAAAACTCTCTTCCGTGAAGTTCCCGAGAAAACACTAATTAGCTGGGTGTTATCCCTAAACCACAAATTTTTACTAGTTTTTGTCGCTTATTTTGTTACTTTTTAATCTCCCAGGTACCATTAATTTTAACAACGGTAAATTGACGTTATAAAATATTAGCTCATCTGTCAAGCGCCCCAAATCTTACCCTAAAACTATTCAAAAGTTCTTCTTCTATTTTGCAGAGCACCGATTTAGTATTTTGTTTCAAATATAAAACTATGTGTATTTGCGATAATTATATAAAAATTATATATAGCTTTCATGGCAATTTCTTTAGATAATTTATTCAGTTTAATGAGAGTAATTGGAAATTGAAAATTTTTCGAAAATAGTTTGACAGTTCGTGACAGATGAAAGGATATGTAAATATTATAAGCGGCGCCCTATATGCAATGTTCTAAAGGCGATATTCAGAGCGTAACGCGAACAATCGTTGCATTTTTCCGGAGTGTTTCTACTCACATCCTGACATTATCGTTGCGTTCACACAGTGCCTATAAAGAAAGCATAGCAACTATAATATTACTAGATGACTCTTATCGTTACGTTATTAAATTCGTTTATCGTGCGGGAACCGTACATTTCTCCAGGAAAAAAGTATCCTATTTTCTTTCCCGGGACTCAAAGTATCTCCATACGCAATTTCAGAAAAATCGGTTCAACGGTTTAGGCGTGAAGAGGTAACAGACAGACAGACAGGCAGATAGACATACAGACGCACTTACGCATTTATAATATTATATTTCGCATTTATAATATTAAAGTAAATATGGATGTAGAGCATATTGTTTTGTCCAACACGCAGAAAGTAACAAGACACAGCTCTTTCTAAGGATACTCTATGGCAGTCTATGGACCCAGGCGCCCAGTATATTTTGTGTTGTATCCATAAAGTTAATATACCTAGCGGAATAGAGCAACAATCTCGAGCTGTCAAACGAAACCGAAATTGATTACATCTGTGTGTAAAAATATGTGTACGTATAAACTTACACAAGCATGATTGAACATGAATTCTATGAGATTAAATTGTCAACGTGCCGATAAGTGCCGACTGGACGTCAAAAAAAGAGTTCTGCTGTCATGTATCACACGTCTCTTTTTACCACGCAGTGTTACTGATAGTGACATCTCGCTTGCTCAGGCCTTTGTTTCTGTATTCCGCTAGGTATATTAACTTTATGGTTGTATCTCTACAAATCTTCAATATATTTTTAAACATTGATGTGCGCTGATTGATTTTCCTAACTAAAGGTACTTACTTATTGTAATTTTCATAAATACATCATCAATCATACATATTATAACCTTCCTCCAGTAGACTCATCATACGTAATATCATTCTGACAAACAATCATTTTCTCCGTTTAGTATTAGTAATATTTTGGTTCGTTAAATGCTGCGTTAAATACAGTAAATATCAGTTTAGAAAGCTAGAAGGTTAGTCCAAGATGAACGAATTGCCAAGCTAAGCATTAAACGTTGCGACAAAATCACAAAACCACTGGCCTGAGACAAAGATTATAATTGACCTTATTAAATATCTAAACCGAGCTGACCTTCACACTTAATTTACAATTGATTTGAAGCAGGCAAGTACTAAGTCCTGGGCATTTAGTCAGGTCGCATTCGATATTTTGAATACGAAAGTAGAAAGAAAAATTGTTGTGTATAAGGAAATACGGGTTGAAGGTAAAACGTGTTGTGCATAAGAAAATTTTATTAAGAAGACATTAATCTATGATTGACATCATACTTCATAGGTAATATTTTAGATTACTAACTAAGGAGTTCCTATTACAACATGCCCCCATAATCTAAACATATTACATTAAAATAAGTAACATTCATAGAAAAATAAACTAAAAGTATAAATTGACAACCCTAGAAAAATTTAAATATCTATAAAATTCTAGGTTATCAACCCTAAACCTTTAACACATCTTAAATGCGATGTACGCCTTAAAACTTTCGTAAAGACATCTGCCATAAGATTTTCTGACGGAATAAAATTTAAAGAAATAATATTTTCGGCAACTTTCTCTCTTACGAAATGGAATTTCGTATCAATGTGCTTACTCCGTCCGTGGTGGATTGGATTATGTGCTAACTTTTGTGCACTCTGACTGTCACCAAAAAGAGAAACAGTATCTATCCTTCCACTTACCTCATAAATAAAGCGTCTAAGAAACACAGCTTCTTTAGCAGCAGAGCACAAAGCCATGTATTCCGCTTCTGTAGAAGACAACGCAACCGTAGGTTGCTTCTTTGCCTCCCAGGTACAGGACCACCACCTAATATAAATACACATCCTGTATAAGAACGACGATCGTTAGGATCATTCGCCCAGTCTGCATCTACAAATCCAGACAAATACTCACCAGTTTTTCTGTATGTAATGCCGTAGTCTATTGTACCTTTCAGATACTTTAAAACTCTTTTACTGGCTTCCCAGTGTGACTTTCCTGGATTCGCATTAAATTGGCTTAGATAGCTCATAGCATACGATATGTCTGGTCGTGTATTTATAGCAATGTACATTAGAGAACCTATTAATGCTTGATACGACCGACAATCTTCAAATGGTTCCGTTTCGTTCAAACTCAACTTTTCTACAGCTAAAGGAGTACTAGCGACTTTACCTTCACACAAGTTATACTTCTCTAGCAACGAATTAATCATTGTCTTTTGATTTACACGAATAACACCATTTTTCTTAGAGATATTTAAGCCGAGGTAAAAATTCAATTCACCTAGACTTTTAAGAGAAAAATATTTATCCAAGTCCGATTTGACAATGTCAAAATGACTCTTGTCTTTGTACAGAACTATTATGTCATCGACGTATACGGCCAGGATGACAACCTCATTAGCAAACTTTTTGGTGAACACACACGGCTCCGAAGGAGTTTGTATAAAGTTCAAAGAAACTAAGGTGTCCTTTAATTTTTTGTTCCAAGCCCTTGGCGCTTGCTTCAGACCATAAAGTGACTTCTTTAAAAGACAAACTTTGTTATTTTCTCTTTTTTCAATGAAACCTTGAGGCTGTTCCATATAAACCTCCTCTTCAAGATCTCCGTAAAGAAATGCAGTATCCACATCGAGATGTTGCATGCTCAGGTCCATCTCCGCCGCCAAAGCCAAAAGGGTACGAAAAGAAGAATTCCGTACAACCGGGGCAAACGTTTCGTTATAATCAATCCCCGCTTGTTGTGCGTAACCTTTTGCGACAAGACGAGCCTTGTATTTCTTTACATTGCCATAGGCATCCTTTTTGAGTTTAAATACCCATTTACATGGAACTATTTTCTTTTCAGGTCTATCGACCAAAGTCCATGTTTTACGTAACTGTAGAGATTTAAATTCATCCTCCATAGCGGAACGCCATTTGCAGCTATCTACAGAATCAATAGCTTCTTGATAGCTCTTAGGTTCGTCCGATATACTATCAACTGAGTTAGTTAACCAAGACATGAAGTCAAAACCAAAAAACTTAGTTTTCTTACGTACACGTTCCGGGTAACGCCTGTCTATCTGTGCTGGTCCGTCCTCAGGAACAACAGCAACAACTGCTTCTGATTCCGATACATCTGATTCATTATGGACAAGTACATCCTCGTGAATAGTAGCTGGAACATCAGGAGTATTAACATCAATTGCTTCTGGTTCAGCTACATTAGTTTCACTATACACAGGCATATCATTATAATTCATAGCAGTAGAACTTTCAAGTTCTATATCTGGTACAATCACCCCTTTAAAACTACTGTCTAAACTATGTACAGGCGAAAAATCAACAGATTTATTAGTCTTCAACCCAGTGAAGCAATCTTCAAAAAATACTACATCTCTAGATTTTACTAATCTTCTAGGATTCGCAGCGTCACGCAGAAAATAGGAATGAGGATCATTTGAATATCCTACAAATATATGTTCACTAGCTTTACTATCTAACTTACTTCTATGACAGGATGGAATATTTACAAGTGCTCTACAACCGAAAACCTTCAAATGACTCAAGTCAGGCTTAGTATTAAACCACCTTTGATAAGGCGTGCCACAACTCAAAGCTCTGTGAGGGCTTCTATTCTTAAGATAAACAGCTACATTAAACGCGTCTTCCCAATAAGATTTCGGAAGTGAACTCTCAGCCAACATTGAACGTGCTTTTTCCACAATAGACCTATTTGTGCGTTCTGCAACGCCATTTTGCTGTGGACTATAAGGCACAGTTGTCTGATGAATTATACCCTTTGCCGTTAAATGTTCCAGAAAGTCTTTATTTACATATTCTGTCCCATTATCAGTTCTTAAAACTTTGATTTGAGCACCTGTCTGCCTTTCAACCAGCGATTGAAACGAGCAGAACTTATCCTTAACCTCAGTCTTCGAAGAGATAAAGTAAGCAAAAATCATACGAGAATAATCATCAATGAATAATAATACGTATTTATTACCTTGAAATGATGTTGCACTCATGGGTCCACAAATGTCCGAGTGAACCAACTCCAAAATCTTTGTACCTTTTTCGTAAGGAACTTGCTTAAAAGGTTTACGGGCTTGCTTACCTTCTACACAAGCAATACAGCTTGTCTTATCGACAACAGTATAGTCGATACCGACGTTGCTATTCTTCAACTGGTTCATACCTATACGACACAAATGACCTAGCCTTCTATGCCATAATAGAAATTTAGAAGTCGAGTCAGAGTGCACATCATAGGCATTATGAGGTTTATTAACTGTACAGTCTAATTTGTACAAACCATCACAAACTGAACCATGTAAAAGAGATTTGCCTGTGTAAGAAAAAGTTTTAGCATTAAAAAAGTTACACCCATTGTTATCAAACAAAACAGTAAAACCTTTATCTACTATCTTTTTAAACTTAGGTATATATGTGACATCATTTATACTATTTATAATATTAGATTTAGTATTAATATTAACATTACCAATAGCTTGACATTGGATCTCATTACCATTAGCAACAGTAACTTTACCGAAATTCACGTTTTTTACATCAGATAGCCAGTCCAACCTCGAAGTTAAATGTGTTGACGCACCAGAGTCAATAAACCAAACATCTTTCTTGTTTTCAGAGACAGCCAGGGCCGTAAGAGCAGTATTTTCTTTGCCTTTTTCTTTTTTCTTACGAAGTGGACACTCTGGTCTCTTATGTCCAGGCTCTTTGCAGTCATAGCATACTATATTAGGCTTCCTTTTCGTAAATGCCTTTCGAAATTTACTTGCCTTTAAAGCAGCTTCTGGCTCTTCACTGCGTGACATTTCGTTTAAAAGTTTAGTTTTAACCAAATCAGTGGTTATCTCGATGTTGCTATTTTCGAGACCCATAATCATCGGATTATACTTTTCTGTGAGTCCGCCTAATAATATAGCTGCTACTGAAGCATCTTCAATCTTTTTGCCAATATCATTCAGGTCTTGTACAGTATTCATTATACCATTAATATATGTTTCCATATTATCGTAATCAGAGAGACTCATTCTGTATAATCTTCGTTCTAGGGCAAGTCTCCGTCCCATTCCGCGGTCTTCATATGCGTTTTTGAGGGAATCCCAAGCCTCTTTTGCACTTTGGCAAGTTCGGACATGTGTGATGGCCGGACCATCTAAACTAAGGCATATTTTTGCCAACGCCTTCTGATCACAACGTTTTTTAGTTGTTTCGGGAGTTGTATCTCCTTCCGGATACCCTATTATTGTCTCCCACAGGTCCTCGTGCACAAGGTAATTCCTCATTTTAAACTTCCATGCCGTGTAGCCCTCGCGGCCACACAATTGAATGCATATACTAGGTAAAGTAGTACCTGAGGATCTTCTGATTGCACCATCTCCACTAGAGCTTGCCATTTCAACACATTCCCTTTAATCTACTAATCTATTATTAAACCTACAGCTTCGTGCTGATAACGTGTTGTGTATAAGGAAATACGGGTTGAAGGTAAAACGTGTTGTGCATAAGAAAATTTTAATAAGAAGACATTAATCTATGATTGACATCATACTTCATAGGTAATATTTTAGATTACTAACTAAGGAGTTCCTATTACAACAAAAATATATGAGATTTCGCTATTTGACATGGCGCTGGCAATGGTCTATGTCAAATGCCATACGTTTTTAGGGTTCCGTACCCAAAGTGTAAAATCGGGACCCTATTACTGAGACTTCGATATCTGTCCGTCTGTCTGTCTGTCTCCAGGCTGTAACTCAAGAACCGCTATTAGACTTCTGAAATTTTTACAGATTATATATTTCTGGTGCCGCTGTAACAAATACTAGAAACAAAATAAAGTTAGTATTTAAGGGGGGCTCCCATACAACAAACGTTTTTTTTTTTTTGTCTTTTTGGCTCGTAATCCATAATGGCAACATATAGACACTTGAAGTTTTCATAAAATCCTCAATTACATGTGTACTTTAATATTAAATAATTAAATTAATATAAAATAAATAATTAAGGGGGGCATACAAAAAACACAATTTTTTCCTTATTTTCGCTCTATAACGGTACGGAACCCTTCGTGCGCGAGTCCGACTCGCACTTGGCCGATTATTTTTAATTTCTAATTTATCTTTCGAATTATCCAATACAATTTGACTAAAGTCTCATAGAGATTTTAATATAAAACTAATAGGCGTTTGTCATACTAAATGGATTTTGTCGAAAATTACAGAATTATCGACGTACTTTTTCCATTTACTTTTCTTATATGATTTTAAACCGTCTTAAAAAACAAGGAGTTTTGTTAAATTGAGCCATACGCATGCTTTTTTTTTTGTTCGCGGATAACTTCGTCGTCTATGAACTCATTTTGATGAAGCTTTTTTGTTAGAAAGAAGTAGGTGGTCCCATGATAAGGCAATAATGCTTAAAGTCGTTTTTGTTCTTAAAATTATAATTATAGTACGTCACGAACGAAGTGTAGTATTTGTAGTATGACAGGGTTTAAAAATAAGTTTATCTCACGGCTAATGTCAACAAGAGCGATGTCCCCGCATTATTTCGGTTTTAAAACTGTTGCCAACAACATAATATGGAGTATGGACAGTGTGGTATGTGGACGTAAATATCGTTACATACAGTGTGTAACAAAAATAAGTGATAATGCTTTAGGGTGTGTACGTGTTCCTTGTAGAGAGTTCACTGTGAAAGTAGCAGCGCTGAAAGACGAATTTTTTTTTTCACTTTTGTATGGGCAAGGGCCTGAGCGTCACGAGTTTCCTCATACAAAAGTGAAAAAAAATTTTGGTCTTTCAGCGGTGCTACTTTCACAGTGAACTCCCTACAAGGAACACGTACACACCCTTAAGTATTATCACTTATTTTTGTTACACCCTGTATATATCTATACTGCTACACCTTTTAAATACGTCCATGTAGGTTATTTACGTACATAATAATGGGATTTTATCGCGTGTTTTTAGGGTTCCGTAGTCAACAAGGAACCCTTATAGTTTCGGTCTGTCCGTCCGTCTATCCGTCTGTCTGTCTGTCTGTCTGTCTGTCTGTCTGTCTGTCTGTCTGTCCGCGGTTTTACTCAGAGACTGTAGGACCTACAAAGCTGTAATTCGGCATGAATGCAGATATTAATGATGCCGACAAAATGGTATATAAAATCTTAAAAAAATATTTTTTATGGTACCTCCCCTACACATCAAGCGGGGATGATTTTTTTTTCGCGTCCACCCCACCGTGTGGGGTGTCGTTGGATAGGTTTTTTAAAAATATTACGAGTATTCATAAATCATTTTTCATTAAGGGATCCATTTGTGAAATATAAAGTTTTAAAGCGGAAAAAATCGTTAGAGTCCAGTATCCCCCCCTTCTACTAGCTAAACGGTTGCTTCAGGAAATGTAAAAAAAATCATACGTAACTGAAATAATGTTGTTAGTAGTGTAAAACACGTTATAAATATACATTCATTGACCATACAAAAAATATCTAAAACTATCGGTACTACGGAACCCTATATAGCGCGTGGCCCGACACGCACTTGGCCGGTTTTTTTTTTAATTTGATCTAACTTTTGTTTCGGTCTGAGCTTGGAACCATCGACAAAGTTGCCGCTTTACCAAACATTCAATGAGAATCGCTTAGCAACGCTCACGAGAACACTGTACTTTATCGATAAAAAGAAGCCTATGTGTATTCAGCCTAAACAGCCACCATGCCTAATTTGATCCGTTCATTAGTTTTTGTGTGAAAACAATAACATACATACAAACTTTCTTCTTTAAAACATGAGTGTGATAGCAGCATCTTACTGTGATATACGCCTAGGCCCATATAAATAGTACTTAAGATGTGACCCGGTCTCAAGACGTGGTTCGGCTCTGTATTGGTCCAAATTTTGACAGCCAACCAATCATAGAGCCTGAACCGTGTCTTGAGACCGAGATGCATCTTGAGCACTGACTATTTATAGGGGCCTTAAAGTTATAGCGGGTAATAAGCGCTTACGCCGGGAAAATTCATACTTCACTATCACCATAACACTTGTTTACAACGGAGACGATGTTTTCAATCCGCGAGTTGTAAACACAACTCTAGTATATTGTTTATTATCACAATAAGTATATTATTTACTAGATGTTGCTCGAAATTGCGCCAAACGTATATAATCGCGCGGGCGTAACGCACATAACTACATAGCAACTTATATCATAGGTATATTTGACGTTGTAAAAACGATCTTAATATGTCCTTTCTCGAGATTCGCATTGTCTTAATATAGTGAAATAAATAGACACACTTTCGCTACAATATTAGTATGGCGAACTAAAGTAATGATACTTTACTTATTGATTGAACAAAAGTGATATTAATTTTACCACCTTTTGCATATCGAATAAAATTTGTGACTGTGTGTAAATTAACGTTTCCATCACTTTGAAATTTGCCTCTCGCAGGTTTTATCAAGCGAATGAACAGATGAATTATCTCTTTTTAATAACCGTACAAACCCACCCACGGGTAGTCATTAAAATATTTCTAGAACATAATAATTAATATAATAAGCCGGCGGGGGCTGGCGGGGGCTAATCCTGTTACCCAATGTATTAGAGGGGGCGGGCGAAGCCCTACAGCGAGCACGGCTTCCACCGGCATTGGAAGTTCAGCTGTAGCTGTTAGATAACTGTAAACAGGTCACGGTGTGTGTATCTGGTGCGTTTATCCGTTATATTTAGAAAGTTTCCCACTGTGATGAGTCAAGGTTGAGTCGGAAGTTGGGAAAAATGATGTATTTTACGTGCAAAATACGTATAAATGAATCAACTTCTCTGATATGTACTATCGAGGAAATTGATTCCTAGGCAGTTGACAGACCCACGTCATTTGGTCGGATCATGTCAATTGAATGTTAATTGTGATCTGTCGGCTTGGTTTAACATGAATATACTCTGGTGAATAATATAAATTCATCAAGCCCCATACGGTCACCGGTGACCGAGACACAATAGAATATCTATTGTGTCTCGTTTTCCCACGATCGACGGGTTAATACATACTATTAATATGTACCAGAGAAATTAATTAATAAGCTGATAGACCTACGTATTTGGTCGGGTTGTGTCAAGTCAATGTTACACTGCCAGGATCTGTCGACTGGGCTTGAAATAGCTCTCCTAAATGCCATAGGTCTGCCATTTGCCCATATACCAATTTCCCAGATAGTACAATGAATAGGAATACCTAACGATTGACAGACGGAGATTTGCGAATCGCGACGTCAGGATGGATAATATATGTACGATAACATCAAACCATGTCAATAAACTTGATATTGTGGTGCAAAAATGCAGCATCTATATTTTATGATAAAATACTTGAGTTATGCTATCATATTATTAAATGTAAAACACAGTGTGTAACAAAAATAAGTGATAATGCTTTAGAGTGTGTACGTGTTACTTGTAGAGAGTTCACTGTGAAAGTAGCAGCGCTGAAAGACGAATTTTTTTTTCACTTTTGTATGGGCAAGGGCCCGAGCGTCACGAGTTTGCTTATACAAAAGTGAAAAAAAATCGTCTTTCAGCGCTGCTACTTTCACAGTGAACTCTCTACAAGGAACACGTACACACCCTAAAGTATTATCACTTATTTTGTTACACCCTGTATATTTGATCACCTTTAAAAGGTTACTATTTTCTTTCTTTCTCTTTGTAAACATTATGTCAATTTGGACTTTACTTTTATACTTTAATGCTTAATTAGTCTGTCCCATACGTTATCTGTCAAACTCTTAATTAAATTGAAGGTTAATCAGATTTAAATGTCTCTGAATACGGCGGAAAGACTTCATTAAATTGAAGTTTTATCATTAAATCATTAAATGTCTATCTGAGTACGGCCGGATTTGGACCGAAACTTACTGCCGTACTCAGAGAAACATTCATTACTTAAATGTAATTAAATGAAAATTTTGACATAAGCCTCATACATTATCTGTCAAACTCTTCCTTAAATTGAAGGTTAATCATAATTAAATGTCTCTGAGTGCGGTAGTTAGTCCCATTTTAAATAAAGCATTAGCTATTGAATTTCCAAAAAAGTAACATGCTAATTTAAATCGCTAAACAATATGGCAACTCATGCATACGTCTTAAAACAAAATAATAATCAATGGGTGAAAGATTTATCATTTCGTCTTAACATCGATGATAAGATATTTTATCAAAAATAGTCAGTTCCAGTGGCCGGCAGTTCTTCCGAAAATCTTGTTGAGATGACATTTCTTATAGTTTCTATAAAACCAATATAAAAAAAGTTGAATAAAATGGTGTGGTATTTGTATTCGTTCACATTTGTCTCCGGGATAGCTGAGCAAATGCATAATAACAACCGTAAGTAGCTTTGGGTCTGTCTTAAGCCGGCTGTAGACATTGGGCCAAGCATTGAGTCAGCGCATTGGGCCAATGTGTACAGGCCTACTTGGCCATAAGTTGGGAGTGACATTCCATACTCTACATTGTGCCCTATGTGCTGCCTCAATGCGTTGGCTCAATGTTGGTCCAATGTTTACAGCGGGCTATAGGGTAAGTTTAATTTGCAACGCGACGTGGTTTAAAATTGAGCGTTAAAAGTAACGTGAAGATACACATTCGTTCGCGGTGTTGATTTGCCTTTCCAAATATGTCAAATTTTTTTTGTGGTTGTTAATATATAGGGTAAAGTGGTTTATCAAATTCTTATTTCCCTACCTCGGTCAAGAGTCTGGGTGCGACTTTCACTGTCATGACTTTGTTTTTATTACGATTATTATGATCGATCGATCTAAGTATCTGACATTTTAAAAACACTTTCCAAAGATTACAATTTTGAAAATGATTTTCGTTACAAGTGTGCAACGTAATATATAGAGTTCTAGTGTATATAATATATTTTTAGATAGAGATTTTTTTTGCACAGTTCAATAAGATAATTTCATAGAATAAGTATTATACTCACATTGGTACAAATAAAATAAATTCCGTTGAACTCATTTATCTCAGTCCGTAATAACTAATAGCTTAAGGGTATTTATAATCTCATAGTCGATAGATCACGAATAAGCGTAATGCGTGACTTATCCAGTCAGCTGCGGCAAGACACGTTCAGAACTTGACCCACATCCTATTGTCTGAGCAGCCTCGATTATTATGACAATCCTAGCTACGACAGCGTATCCTTAACGCCTATATTGTGTATTGCTTATGCAATTCCGTAGATATAATCTATACTGTAAATGCTAAAGTGTATTACTTTGTTACCTCTGCACACTTGAACCAATTTGGATAAAAGATATGTAATAGAATAGCAAAATGTAGAGTTATTGGCCACGAATGGATACCTGCACGAATTGATCTTGGGCAACATCTTACTTAGCTACATAAACAAAGATATACCTAATCGTATCAGCCCCTTTTGATAATTTTACTCAAATGACAATAAAGGATACTCCTGGCAAAGGAATAAGTATCGAAAAGTCTTTTTTTTTAATCAAATCTTTTATTTATATAAAACCGCTTCGTCTTGTATTTTTACATTAAAATTTAATTTCCGATAGATTTGTTGACACCATTCTACAAATTTTTCGATACTGTTATCGTTAATGGCAAGATTTTTATGTGTTACCTACATACCTGTGTAGGTATTTATTTAACAACACGTTACTATGTAAATATCGTAAGCTAAAAGTTAAAATAAGTAGTAAAATTTTATACCCACTTTCTAAACTTTCTTTAAGTCTTACAATATCCCGTTAGACATTACCATTTTCAACTATATTATGATTTTACAATTACATATTTTAGGTTAACGGTACCTGTAATTATTGTACATTTAAATAAATGCTAACTTTACTTGCTAACTCAAAAAATTGTGACGTTATCTGGGAAAAGGGACCTTGTTGTCGGTTCTAGTTTCCGAGATAATCGCCTTTAAAGTAAAACGTCGAAAAAAATCATTTTTTCTTTTTTTGCTCCATATTAATAAACAGACTCAAAATTAATGATTTAAAAGTGGAAATTATGTTGCCGGTGGGCGTGAATTTCAAAATAGTTTAACATCACGCGGGCCACAGTGCACAGTGTTGGGGATAGCTGACTTTGACGGTACTAGTCGGCGAGACGCGGTGGCGGCGTGTATCAAAGGATTTGTCGTCTCTTTCTGATTCGTGGCGTCGGTTCTGCCCACTCGCTCACTCGCTGCGTACCCGCCTGTTAATTCGTTTTTTCGTTACTCGTCAGTGCGTCAGTTGGTGCTCGAGCTTGTTTGTATAATGAGCCTAGTGAGTATCTACACACTAACTAGTTTAAATTTTATCTAAGAGACTGTGGAAGCCTATACTTAATAGTAAATACCTGTACCATAGAAGTTTGCACGCTATTTGCGATCCTTTACATTTTTTTTATGTTTATTGCTCATGTGGCAAAGCTATGTTGAAAAGGCTAATGCGGGGTTTACACGGGTGACTATAGCCGCACGATTTACGCCGCACGGCGAAAATCGACTGTCTAAATGGCAATTCGGCGATAATGGCAAATCGGTCATAATCGTCTTAACTGGACACATAATATTATGTGGCCAGTTACGACAATTTACCCTAATTGGTTTATTTAGAGGTTGACCGCCCGTTGATTTATCATTAAATATTGTATAATTAGAGAGACAAATTATAATTCGTTGTTACAACTACGAAATTAGTAGTATTTTTGTATCTTCTTTTAACTTTATTACTAAAAATGTAATGACCGACATTAAGGTCCCTTTTAATATATTTTATGATAACTAAGAGAAATTGCATGTTTTGGTACACGTCTTGTTACTAAAGGATAATTAAAGTTATTTTAAAAATAAGAACCTCAATGTTAATCAAAATTTATATTCATTTTTATGTGAAATCACTAAATTTTTAATCAACGACAATAAGATCCCTTTTATAAAATGTTTAGTGTTTGTACCAGCTTTTCACTAAACTTTAACTTGAATTTTAAGACTAAAAAAAATTTTACTTTTTTAATAGAACTTTGTATATTTGATCTCATTTGACTATTTTTAAGCATAGTAAATATATATTTTTGTGGATTTTGACTGATTAATAAGATTAGTGAAGCACAATGTTTCATTTGTTCAAATATTTTTTTATATAATAAACAATGTCGTTTAATATTGAAGTCGTTTTTATTTAGTAAAAACTTACCCGTTTTATATTATTCTTTCATAAAATACAATAGATAACATACTATAAATGAAATATTTAGTAAAAACCATCTTGGGCATTTTCATTACATCATGCACTTTGGCGTGGTAAAAAACGGGAATAAGGCTATAAAATTATATAACTGAAGTTAAAATCTAAAAGACCATATAATGTACTTCTCAAAAAACATAATATCTATGTAACTTCCCACAATAACATACTTTTTTTGGGTTTCGAAGTTTGAATGCGATTTTCTCAATATCACCTTTTACGACTTTCGAGTTTCAACATTTTTAAAAAAAATATTTGCCAGGTCAGTTATTTACATGGTTCGATAGCTTATTAAATGTAGATTATGGGGATGCTAATAACTCAATACCGACAAAAAGGTCCCTTCACGCTGATAACGTCACAATTAAAGAGTTAATAATTCTCGGGAACTCGTAGCGGAGCTACGGGCTACGCGCTACGCGAGTTTTGCTACGCGGGAGTGTGACCTTACAAAACTTTAATTTGATTTTGATATTTTTTCGACTTCAAAAAAACGAGATTGTTCAATTCGACTGCATAATATTGATATTATATTATGTTTTTTCAATGTTTTCTCGCGTATAACTTCGTCGTTAAGAACCGATTTTAATGTTTTTTTTTTGTTTTGTGGAAAGAAGATTTATATGTATAGCCATGTATAGCCTTAACAGTCTGTTTACATTGCGCCGGGTAACGTTTTTAATAAATGGATAAGGGCCCTACATTTTGGAGATTGATGAAGGATAACAGAATTCTACATTACCACTACGCAATACTATATAATGCACCCGGTTTACAGTTACAGATGAATATTCTCTACAAACTTACTAATATTCTCTTCTACTCTTCAGTTCTCTATAAAAAAAATTACAAATTCGCCTGCAATTGCCCATCACAGCTACCCTAGCACCCTATAAGTTTTTCAACCCGTCCTAACCTCTCCATTTTCTTATTCCAGGAATGTCGCTCGACGAGGGCCGACAGTCGCAGCGGCCGTACCGCTACGGCATGGTGCTGCTGTGCGCGGGCGCGCTGATCAACTGGCTGGGCCTGGCGGAGGACTACGCGGAGCCGGTCCGCTATGTCGGCGTGGCGTGCATCGTGGCCGGCGCGCTGCTCATCTGCGCCGCCATGTGCTGCTGGCTCCAGTCGCCCAGGCAACCGCATGATCGCGCGTCGCCGGACACACATCAGGTGGGTAATTCCCCTTCTAAATCTTTTTAAACTTCTTTTCGCCGGGTTAGTTCCCGAACCGGTGGTAGGCACCAGTAGCTAGGACGTTCTGAAAGTATGTGATTCAAATCTATTCAAAAATAAAACATTTTTTTTTATTAAAAAAAAAGCAACTAACTACCAGTTACTTATAATTTAGATGATTGAAAACTGAAAATTGGGATACGACTATCAGTTGTAAGACTAGTCTAAATTAGCGATCAGTGTTGATTAATAACATTCTCAGGGTTCAGATACGGTACACCAATAAAGATTTTCGCTTTATGGAACGCTGCATCAATTTGTTTACGTGGGAGAGCCATGCTTCGGCACGAATGGGCCGGCTCGACCGGAGAAATACCACGTTCTCACAGAAAACCGGCGTGATACAGCGCTTGCGCTGTGTTTCGCCGAGTGAGTGAGTTTACCGGAGGCCCGATTCCCTACCCTATTCCCTTCCTTTCCCTCCCCTATTCCCTTCTCTTCCCATCCCTACCCTCCCCTATTACCCTATTTCCTCTTAAAAGGCCGGCAACGCACCTGCAGCTCTTCTGATGCTGCGAGTGTCCATGGGCGACGGAAGTTGCTTTCCATCAGGTGACCCGTTTGCTCGTTTGCCCCCTTATTTCATAAAAAAAAAAAAAAAAGAAAACGTAGCTTACATATTGCGGATGGACGTCACGCGCCTTAGAGTTTAAGTTCTCAGAGAGGACGTCTTGCAACTTATCCAAGACGGTAGTAGTTAGTACGAATGAATCTAACCAAAAAAACCCTCTTACTTTCGGGACTTTTACTATGAATCCTATTGAAAAAACCCTCTTACTTTCGGGACTTTTACTACGAATCCTATTGAAACCGAAACCGAATTTTTTTATATAAATATATATCACAAAGAATTCATAGCCTCATTTGCATAGAAATTCTCAAGCAATAAAAAACCTAGAGGCAACGCCGCCGAGTAGGCTACATCGCGTGAGAGTTAAAAAAACAATTCAATGAGGGAATTGACGTCCACCAAGGTCCCCTTCCTCGTGAAAAACGGCTGCATTGTTTGTACTTCGTTAATTTACATAATACCACGTCATAATGGTGTTTTTAAATGAGTTGAACAAAACAATCCAAATACAGACGGCCTTGAGGCTTACATGATTAAGCCTCAAGGCCGTCTGTATTTGGACATGGTGCGCCACATTTAACTAATAACTATAGATACCTTGTGTAGAAAAGATTGACAGTGCAAAACCATTGCTGAGTCAATATTTTCTACGCAGGCATTGACACTGTTGAAAGCCGAAAAGATGAATAGGAAATTTTCACATTCGTGCAACTTCGAATCAGCATTTAACAGCTCGAGTAGCAGGCGCCTGCTACTATGTCAATGTCAATGTTCTAACAGTGTTCTCTTTATTTCCAGATTGACGATCCCATTCACGTGATATCGATGCCTGACGAGGAGACGATGCAGCAGAAGCCGCCGGACTACGACACGGTGGCGGGCGCGCCGCCCACCTACGACGACGCCATCAAGCTCAACCCCGCGCGGCTGCTGCCCGCCGGGCCCAGCCGCGACCCCCCCGGCATCCCCGGCCAGGCCAGCCCCCCGCCGGCCCCCGTCCACCGCGCCGTGCCCAAGACCCCCCCGCCCCCCTACCGACCCCCCCACGACATCAGATGAAAGCCCGGCCCCCGGTCTGTGCCGCTAAAATCGACTGCCGTTTCGAGTGATATGTAGGCGCGAGTGAGCGCGGAGTCGGAACGCGTACTTATGTGATATTAAACTGTTAATTAGTTACTTAATTTACCTCCCCGCTGTATATATCGTATTCCAGTAGCGATGGAAAGAAACTGATCTTTAGTCGTAAACTTCTTCCAGGTATTTTAAGTGAAAATTTTGTGCGCACTCGAAACGACGCGGCCGTCGGACGAAACTTAAGACAAAAGACTGATAAATTAGGAATTTCTAAAACTTTTTATACGCCTTCGAACATCCCTACCATCGGATTCGATCGGCCAGTCCGCGCTACCGATTCTCCGACGGTACGCACGATCATTTCGAGTCAATGACACCTGTAAACGAAATAGAATATAGCATTTAATCACTGTGCCATCTCTGGAAAAGTGTAGTACGTGTGATTATGTCGGTACAGTATTATGTATATAAACCGTCGTTATATAACTTAATATCCATATCGACTAGGTAGTGTTTTTGCTCAAGCGAGTCGTCGATGTGATCACGTTAGGATGGGTGACGTCGATTGATTATGTCTACTTCGGCGAAAGCAATATTGTATAAATAAATATAAGCACTTAGCGTTAGCCTTTCGTTTACGATTGACGGCAATAATAGGATGAATATATTGTTGACTGTTGTATGTTACCATTAATTACCACTTACCACTTACCAGCACGACTTGCCGTTGACCTCTCAAACTGTAAATATCTGAATTTATTTTACTTACCTACTGTTATAATCTTTTTTGATCATTTTGTAAGCAACCCTTTCAATTCAATTGCCTTTGGATTTTTTTTTTCCTTATTTTCTACTTATTTCGACGATTTAAAGACTTATAAATCTAACCAACTTGATATCTTTTCACAAGTATTCCATCAAAACCACCATAGGAAATTGAATTGAAAATTGCCAGTCAGGAATTGTATTAAGTTTCATTTTGATGTTTGTTGAGTAATTTATATCTTGTTACGTTATTTCTGTTTCATTGCCCTAATTTTGTGTTCAGTCAGCGATGCGATACAATATTTAAATTAGTAACATATTTTGTATGACCCAATAGACGAAATCCTGTGATGAAATGAGGAACGATTTGCTCTACGAATAGGATGATAAAACGGCGGAATATATGACGCTGTATAAGAGATACTCAATTCAAACGCTGTCCTTGTCTTCAAGGAGGACAGAGATAGCGTGGAATTGAGGAGTCACTTACTAGAATAGAAGCACGTGAGAATTCGATGTTGAATTAATTATAACTGTAGTATCGAAATTTAACCCGGTATTGATTTCAAAAGCACCGTAACATCAGTTGATTTTAAGTTGAACGCACTATAGATGATTGCTATTTCTATATTATTAGCCTTGATTAAGTATCATTAGGAATCACGATCAATTTTTAAGTCTTTATCCTAATTATATTGGAATGAAAAAAAAAACTCTAAGACTCGACTGTCTGGTGTCTGCCTACGAAATATCTTGAGTTCTTCACCTAGGATCAGGTGAACTTAAAGTTAAAATCAAGGCCTAATAAAATAGTAATAGCTAAAGTAATACCTTTGTTTATCTGAGCTTATTAATTGGGACCAAAGTATCAACACCCTCTGCTGTTTGTCGACGTTAGGATTTACAATGCTGAAGTTGTGCATTTATTAATAGTTTATTAATTTGGGTGTACATTCAGAATAAATGTTGTTGCGAAATAACTTTGTTTCAATCTTTAAATATTATAACCTACTACATACTTACTAAGCCAACCACGTTGGATCTTGTCCTTTGTCCAAGTTATTATTCAGTCGCATGATTAAGATAGTTGACAATAAATTACTATTGCTAAAGTGTAACAGACCATTTTATATCTTAAATAAAATTATATTTTAAAACGTTTCCTGCTCACGATCGACTTTCCCCGCGTTCCATTTAGCGTTAAAAACGACCAAAACGCTCAAAATGCATCCTATTTTGTATTTTGAGCGTTTTGATCGCTTTTAACGCTAAATGGAACGCGGGGTTTGATTACACTTTTCGATTTTTTTTTTTCTAAAACAATGACATATAAAATAGTATGTAGATACCACAGATTAAGGATATATCATATAACCTCATTGGTAGATACAGTCCGACAAGGCTTTTTATGAATGTGTCAAACTGTCAATGGGCGCTGCTGCTGGTAAGGAGAACTGTCAAAAATGACGTTTTTGTATGATAGAAGCGTTAGTTCCTTTTCTCGCCACGTTAATAAACAGCCTTGTCGAACTGTAACTATTTTTTTAACTAGAATAGTTTTTTAATAGTATAAAACAGAAACCTCATTAAAATATGGAAAAATTTACGAGCTAGAATTTTTTTAAATAAACATATATCTCTCTCTATAAATTAGGGTCGAATTAATGGTTAAAAGCAACGATATCAAAATACTTAGATACGTCATACGACGTATGCCGTTAAAACTGTAGCAATGTTTTTGCATGCAAAATTTGTATCGAGAAAATATTGTCGTCCTTTTTTGTCTTACAGTAATAGCATATACTACTTTCTCTTTCGCTCATTTTACGCTTTAATCGAATCGAGAAAATATTGTCGTCCTTTTTTGTCTTACAGTAATATCATATACTACTTTCTCTTTCGCTCATTTTACGCTTCGCTTTGATTTTGCTCTTAAAATGGAAGACAATAATTTAAATATTAATAACATCTTAGTAATTACGTGTGAAATATTATACCTTTGGCTTTATTTGTATTCCTCGTATTGTTACTGCACTGTCGGAAGGCACACGACGGCATTCTGGAGCGAAATGTAGCGAAAAACAACGCGGTAATTAATGAATTAAACACGTCCGGCTGTTACCGCGTCCTAAGGCACACTCAAAGGCACACTGCTCTCAGATGAGTGAGCTCACTTATTTCAAGCGTGACACATTTTCGCGCTGACGATTGTATGGAATGCATTTTCTAACGTTCTAATTCTATGGTTAAAAGTGCCTCATTCTGTTTTCCCGCTTTTTACTTGGCCCTGAAGTCAGAATGCTTTATTTTGCCGTATGGCCATATAAAAAAAGAAATGTCGAGTTTTGCCGGGAATGTGAAAGAGTGCAGCTGTTGTGTTTTTGTATTATTTTCCTAAAATTGTGTTAACTGGGTTTTTAATGTGTAATATTGGTAGGATATTAACCATTAGATATTCGTTTTCATGCACAAGTGTAGGAAAGTGATGTAATATCCAGAAACGTGCTATTTTGTGTTCCCTCCAAAACACCATCGAAAGTTTCAGTAAAGCGTCTACCACTTTACTGAATCGACCGACTTGACTCCTTGACTGTATTGACTTTTACTTAGACTTTGACTAGACATTAGACCTGACGATATATGAAAACGATGCTAAAAATTGCACTATAATAGAACATTGTTTCTCGCCATTTACTCGACACTGGCCATGGTTTTATAGCCGAAGTGCCATAATAAGAAAAAGAAAAAGTAAAAAATTCAAATGTCACCTGTCATTTGTCGGTTGACATTTGACGGACCTTGTGTTTTTGTTGTTTACATTTTGCTATAACATTTTCTTCAAATTTTAGACAATCTAATGAGATTTTGATCTTAATAATACATGGATATTCATAAATAAATTAATAAACAAGTGTTTAAAAGTCGAACATATGAAAATCATGCCAGTTGAACTTAACAGTCTTACGGAAGGATGGCTGGAGCTCGAAAGTGATCCCGGCTTATTTACATTATTACTAGAAGATTTCGGTGTGAAAGGCGTTCAAGTGGAAGAAATATATGATCTACATAAGCCGCTAGAAAGCCCCGTGTACGGCTTTATATTTTTGTTCCGGTGGATAGAAGAGAGACGCTCGCGTAGAAAATTTGTCGAACAGACTGAAAGCTTTGTTCGCGATGAGGAGACAATCAACAATATATTCTTTGCACAACAAATGGTGCCTAATAGTTGTGCAACGCATGCTTTACTATCTATATTATTGAATTGCCCAAACTTGCATTTAGGTGAAACATTAAGTCGATTGAAGGTAGTATACAAATCTAAATAAACAAGTTATTATTATTTTAACATAATATTTTAAAACGAATCTACATCATTTTAGCATCACACAATTGGCATGAATCCTGAAAACAAAGGCTGGGCGATTGGAAATACACCAGAACTGGCATGTGCTCATAACTCCCATGCTATACCACAAGCTCGCAAGAAAACTGACAAGAATGCTGGTCTGTCAACAGGGAGATTTACAGGTATGTTTTAGGACAGTACATACAGAAATTGCAATTTGTGCTCCTGTAACAAAACATAATATGTAATCAATAAATTTCAACGATTGATTGCTATCTAAATTCATTCAGCTATAATCAGCAATTGATTTTAGCATTCAGCTAAAATCAATCAAATCAAATCAAAATCAGCAGGCACGCACCGTACGCTCCACATTTTAGAATTCGTTGTATGAAATTATGTGAAACCTCGCACATTCGTCCTCACTGTACGGGCTGCATTTTGTATACTATGTGGTGCGTTCGGCGCGTATGGTGATAACAAATGTGCGATCAGCTTTAACCACCTTCCAAATTTACAAAAAGTTATGTTCAATATTTTTAGGTGAAGCTTACCATTTTGTCAGTTTTGTGCCAATAAATGGTCATCTATTTGAACTAGACGGTCTGAAGCCATTCCCAACAGACCATGGGCCATGGGCACTTGATGAGGATTGGACAGAAAAGTTCAGAAGAGTTATGGTGGAAAGATTGGGCAGAGATGCTGGTGAACAGGTGCATGACATAAGGTAAATGAAAAAGTAATAAGAAAATCTACATACTAATATTATAAAGCTGAAGAGTTTGTTTGTTTTTTGAAAGTGCTAAATCTCAGGAACTACTGGTCCAATTTGAAATATTCTTTCAGTGTTAGATAGCCTTTATATTACCTCGATCGTGGAAAAACCAGACACAACAGCTTATCTATTGTTATCGTGGCCACATGTGGCCGCTTGGGAGTTGAAGCATTATTATCATGCTAAGACGAATAGGAGCGAAGAAACAGAAAAAAATGGGGAAATTATTTGAAAGGGCTTATTTCACGAACTACTGGAGCAATTTTTATGTTATTTGGCACAGATAAAAAGTAGACCATGTGAAGGATCATAGGCTATTTTTTGTGGGCTAATTTGTCTGTGAAATTCCTAATTTACGCGGACGAAGCCACACGGACCATCTATTATGTTATAAATATTATACATTAGTTTTTTAAGTTACAATTTTTTTTTAATCAAGATAACACGGGACTTTATTACTGAGACTTCGATGTCTGTCCGTCTGTCTGTCTGTCTCCAGGCTGTATCTCAATAACCACTATAGCTAGACTTCTGAAATTTTTACAGATTGTGTATTTCTGTAGCTGCTATAACAACAAATACTAAAAATAAAACAAAATTGTGACAACATGATTTTTTGCCCTTTTTTGCTCATAATCAATAATGGCAACAGGTAGGCACTTGAAATTTTCACAAAGTCCTTAGTTATATGTCTACTTTAATAATTAATAATAATTTTAAAATAACACAAAGATTAAAGAGGACCCCCTTCCAAAAAACACAATTTTTGGCCTATTTTTGCTCTATATCGGTATGGAACCCTTTGAGCGCGAGTCCGACTCTCACTTGGCCGAATTAACTATTTAACAAAGCAGTCAAATTAATACTCAAGACCGAGTAGTAGACCGAAGGAGTACAATTTTTAACATTTTTTTCCCAGGTTCAATTTGATGGCAGTGGTTCCAGATCGAAGACTTGCATTGACACTAAAACTTAACGCCTTGGAAGTAAATCAGAAGAGGGTCAAAGAAGCTATATCAAAAATTAACAAACATCTTCGTCATTTACTTGGAAAGAATAGAGACAGTGGTAAGCTCAGAGGCATATACCGGTAACGTTGTAGGATGAAACAGAATAGTAATTCTAGTAACTGTCATATTAAATTATGTAATAAAATAATTTATGTTTACAGATGAAATGATACAAAATGAAGGTATGGATGCTAGTAACGAAAATTCTATACAAATATCTGAAGATGCTATCCTTAATGCACTGGATGCTTCGGAAGTTGAGACAATGGATATGGATTATACACAACCAATAACTATAGAACTTGGCCTTATGGATAATACACAAGAAAGCATTATATTAGGTAATACTGTTAACCTATCAATCCCCAAGCAGCAGCCGGCTGCCGCATAACAATTGAAAATCTATTGTGTCTGTGATACCCACGATGGAGGTGTTAATACTTATATTATAAATGCAAAAGACTGTCTTTCTTTCTGTCTGTCTGCTACCTCTTCAGCTTCCACTTTTAAACCACTTTACTGATTTTTATGAAATTTGGAATGAGATTATTCCAAGATACAGGAAATTATATAGGAAAGTTTTTAATGCGTAAGAATGAACAATTCTAGCACCTTGTATATGAAACAATAGTTAGTAGTTTTTATTGTTCGTAGTAGATAACAGTTCTTTAAATAACTTTCTGTGTGTGTCTAGTCAATAATGATCATTGATTTGTTTATTATTCATTTTTTGCAGCCCAACCAGTTGAACAAGGAATAGCTACAAAGTTTGTAACTGTGGATAAGGCGAATCAAATATTTTCAGAGGTAAGTGTCTAAGCCATTTTTAATGAGTACTTATAATATTCATAACACTTAAAGCTACATTGCATGGTGTTTAAATTTTGTATTGTATTTCTTAAAATATTTTGCACCATGGCGACTAATCAGCTTTTTCATTCTACTTAAAAATAAAACAGTATTACGGTAAAAAAAGATACTAGGACAAAATGCCAAATAAATTATATTGAAAATGTTTCAGCTTCATCCAACACCAACTACAGTGCTCATCAAAAGCAATGACATGATTGTTCTCCTGTGTACTGAAGTAGCCCCCGAGCAGCCGTACAGAATGAGGAAATTGTTTTTTTCACTGCTCGAACTGAACTTGCTTATGACAAAAGTTGTTGCAGAAATACAGTCATGTCAGCAGGCCCTGAATGACGAGAATGATAAGAGAGACATGTACAAAGTAAGTTCTTTACAAAATCAGTTAATTAACCCCATAAGGCACTTGACTTCAACCAAAATAAAGGAACACTTGCTTTACTAAGCCTAGTCATAAGGGTTCAACTAAAGTGAGCACTTTTCATCATTTAATTTTCTTTCCAAAACGGTAAAAACAAATAAAATAAGCGAACTGCTGTTTAATTCTTTAATTGATGCATCAAGCCATAATATTCATCATAGTTTTCTTACTCATTCAACTAGATAGCTGCAACTAACGTAAAAAGTGAAATTTAAAAATGTTTTAAATTGTCTATGCAGGTGGACGAGTGTCGTCGAACGCACAATTACGACGAGTTCATATGCACGTTCCTCTCGATGCTGGCTGAGCGGGGAGCGCTGGCGGAACTGGTGTCCGCTCAGCTCGAGCGGGGGCGGGAGCGCGCGCGCCGCCGGCGGCCGCGCCCGCACGCGAGACCACGCCCCCGCCCCAGGCCACGCCCCCGAGCCCGCAAAACTTAAAATGAAATATTATGTGCGTTAAGAAAACAACTGCGTTTTATTATTATTTTTTAAGACAATAAGTTTAAGATTTGACCAGTGCAGATAGTATTATAGTCAATGAAATCTAAAACTCGAACATTGCGCTTTCCCTTCAATTTTTTCTCAAACGATCTTGTTTGTTTCAAATATTGTAAGTAACCGCATGGTTTGGACTTTTGGTTATATATAATCAAGGCGGGCTTATAATAGATAAAATAAAAACTTTATATTTAAAAACGAATTTTATTATATACTACGAACAGCGCCGTATTTACATGATCGTCATATTGTTAAAGAAATGTAACAACAATTGTATTTAGGCACGTACTGTATTGAACAACATTCATAATAATTCAACCAACAGTAGGAGTTTAGGAATCGAGGCGCTAATACGCTAACGTTCCTCCTACAAGCGAGCAAATTCAACAATTAAGTAACACAGTCATGTTTGTACGAACTCATTTACACAAACGCTTATAAGGCACATATAAATTAAAACAGTGCAATTCCGATAATTTCGAACATTTAAATATGTTTAATACCATAGACAATAAAAGTTTGATGACTTGTCTGATGTAAAATTTAAAATAGGTCTCTAGCGTTCATGTAAATGATAGACAACGATTTTAAAGATATTGGACGACTTAAATAATTATTATTCCGCTGTACCAGCCTGTAGTACCTGTTACATTATTGTAACTTACTAATAATAATTGTGATGAATATTTCATTTATTTAAGTCGTCTCATATCATTTTCAACAAAACCCTTTAGAAATAAAACAACAACCAAAAAATACAACCGAATCATTAAGACATAAAACAAATCGAATACAATTTTACAATAATCGATTTTTGATAAAAATAAGATTGTTTCTCTAACAAGCTGTAACTACTAAGTTCCTTTGATATTTTCTTACACTTTATCATTCACCAGTAGCTTACATACGATTTTGAACTACATTGCTCACATAATATGCTCATTACTTCTAAATTTTATTAATTAGAAGCTGAATTATAAGACTTTGGGGCCAGTCCAGCACTTTGAAGCACTTATTATAGGATATTTATTGCTTTATAATTATTATTCGTTTTACATTAACCGAAAGTCCCTTGCTACTTGTGACAAATATTTAAAATACATTGTGGTGTAATAAAAGTTATTACGGTCGTTTGGTGTGCACGTATTTAGGGATAAATAAGTTCTGTAAAGTTCTGTAAAATAGTATAAGGAGGTAGGACCTGCATTTTCTCGGTAACTAGTGGCATGACTTTGTTGTATGCATTTTTTATATCAAACACGATAATAAAACTAAAAAAAAACAACAATAATTAATTAAATTCATAAGTTAGTACAATCAAAAAGATGACATTGTAAATATTGATCAAACAGTTACAAAAAATATGTACTGAATTTAATGTAAGAGCAATAGTAATTTAATTTAAATGGATAAATTAAGTCAACTTAATAAACTGTTCTCATTCAATAATTTGACATATTTTCTGATATTAAACAATGGGGTGCTTAAAACAATATAAATAAATGTAAATGTCTTTTATAAACGGAACATGACAAAATTAGTGTCTCCAACATAACAACACAAACACAAAATATAAGGTATATTTTACATAATAATTATTGTAATAATATAAATCCAAAAGAATATTTATTTTAAGCATTGCTCTTAAAATATAAAATTCATAATTTCAATTAAGAACAAACCGAGCTAAATATATTTTGTGTTTGTGTGTTTCTTTCATAAATGTAAGAGACTAGAGTAGTCTTAGTTTAAAGCGTTTCGATTTTTATAAGGCTATTGTCGCGGCCGGCGAGCGTCTCAGCGATGCACACTTTATATCACAGACTAACGAAAGGTATTAGAGAACTTAAAGTTTAACTACAATATGGCACTACGTACACTACGAACTGGTTAATTTAGGCAGTACAACATAGTGATCGCGAGCGCTCGCTCTTCGCCAGAAAATAATAGCATGTTACATTTCAGTGACAATATAAATTTCTAATTCTAACGGTATCAACGATATAATCTTGAGTTATCAAAAAAGAAAAATTTAATACTCGATTCATAAACGAAACGGCCCGCAATGATTCGGCAGTAGCACCAGTGTCACACCCCGAGCTCGTCAGCATTATTGCACATCGTGATATAATAAAATAATTCTTAATCGTACATATTCCATCGAAATAATATCCTCGAAATTGACTAAAAAAATCTACATCAAACCTTAGCACACTATTCACTACGGCATACCGCAAAGATATAAGGAACAACGTGGAGTTGCGTGCGCGTTTGGGGGCGGGGGCGGAGCGCATGGCTTCAACTGTCGGCCTCCGTCTCGCTCTTCGCCTCCAGCACGCCCGGGATGGGCAAGTCTTTCAGTTGTCTTTTCTCGATCTCCGCTTTGAACTGTTCGATGTCTTGAGGACTGGAAATGAGAAAAAAATATAAGAAACATTTTATTTTACTCATTAAGGAGTTACTATTACAACTTCAAAGTTTTGACTCACCTGATCTGCACAAACAGTATGCCGTTAATCAGGTTGAGCATGTCTATAACGGCGGGGAGCGCGGGCGGCTGTATGTGGAGGGGGGGCCGCGGTCCGCCGCGCGCCGCCGCGTCCGCCAGCCGCTTCTGTAGAACTACCGCCTGTTGGGTCAAGTGGCGTAGACATTCCGACGACTCGCATGTCTTCTCGTGGTTCTCGCCCAGCTGGAAAGAGATGGATAATTTAGGTTCTAGTGACGTCGGTGTAGCCGTCGAAGTATTTCTGGGATTTAAAATAGCGCTGTAACGCGGACATTTTATAAAAGCATCCTACTCGGATCCAATTTCCAATTTTGTCTACGACTGCTAATAGGCTACTTGACCTATATTTAATTTCATTGAACTAATGCATATTTCTAGTAGAACTTGGCCTAGGAAACCGTATTTCACCCTTATCATCAAATAAAAGCTTATGATTGATAAATAAAGTCGATTGGAAAATATGATTTTATGAAAATATGATTTGTACTGACGAAAACGCTTTTGCGGTACTTCCGATTTGGATGTGACGTCATCACATTCGTAATTTAAAATCTTTTATTTATCGCGCTCGTTATATGTAAGTTTATTTGTATATAAATAATAAGAATAAGCCTAGAAAGATTTGTAAAATATATTTTCTTGAATAGTTCAAGTAAAACATCAGTTTTATATACTATCTCCATTTATTGTAGTTGGGAAATGAAATGGCCAAAACTTTTCTTTAAAAGTGTTCAACATTACAAATGATTACTAAATTCTTTTCTAATTTTTTGGCACTGTTAGACTAGAACGCTTTGCACATAAAACTTTTTTCAATAAAGAAAGTATAAAAATACAAAAAAACATGACGTCACACTATGGCGGCACAATGGCGGGCAGTGTTTTCGGCGCCATATAAAAGGTATATTTTACAATCAATATTTTTATAAGTTTCTACTGTTTAAAATATTAAAATATTAGTTTTTTTGGTGAAAATGAATGATTAAGAAGCGTTTAGAATGAAGAAAAAAAGTAGGTCTAGTAGCCTATTAATTATATAACAGAATATCAATCTGTCAATCATGCTTTCTAATAAATGTGAATAACAGACATATTATGATACATCTCAATCATTAGCAATAAATAATTAAGCACTGAAGAAACTGGGACTGAACTAAAAATTAATAAAAATGGGATCCATGTAAACCACTGACCTCCATTATTGGAGGTCAGTGATGTAAACCCATAATATTGTAATAGCTTTATAAACCACATTTCATGCAATAAATATTATTCTATTCTAAAAATATTTACGAATCTGATTACTAAGGTATTTTGACACATGGACACAAAAAGACAGGCACCTAATATAATACAAGTGTGGTGGTGTAAAGTGTATTTATCAGCAAACTATAATAGCCACCCACCAGTTGCTTATATATGGAGTACGTCTCCTTCTCGTGTGTGAGAGCGGCTCTGAAGTCGCCGAGACAAGACAGCGTGCGGGCGAGCAGGTGTCGCGCGGCCGCAGCCTTCAGCGAGCGTGCGCCGTGCGTCGCGCCCGTCACCGCGAGCGCGCGCTCCGCGAACCGCAGCGAGAGCTCGTACTCGCCGACCGCGTGCAGGATCAGTGCTATGTTGCTCTGAAAAAAATTATTGGGGTGTAATGCAACGCTCGTAAAGGATGAATATTATTACAATAAGGATACATTGTCACTACTCGTGTGTTTTGTGTTAGGCAAAGAACAAGATTTAAAAAATAGACTTTTACTATAATATAGTCGATTTGTCTAAAGAACGTAAAAAAAATATTCGTAAAAATGTGTGGCTTAATATATTGGGTATGGGAACAAAGCAAACATGTTTCTAAATGCCCAAGCGCACAATACACAAGAGCGCTATCTGTTCATTTACTCTCGTAACCCTGTGGGACGACCCATTAATATCAATTACGCCAACACACACGTACACCAACTCTGAGAACCGGAAAAATCTGCGAAAAAGGGAAAGTCGTGTGACATCAGTCTATCCTCCGCCGTTTTGCGATTCGCAGCGTAGTATATCGACGCCTTTAATACAGAAAATACTTACATCGAGCAGCGCCATTTCCGGGTGGTTCTCGCCGCACACGATGAGCGCGAGGTACCGCGCGCGGTACAGCAGCTTGAGAGCGGTGCTCACTTGACCATTAGCGAAGCAGTATAGCGCCAGGTGCGACTGAAATTAAGTTATAAAACATTTAGCTCATAAATATTTCATTTGCTAATCCCCTTGCTAGTGAAAATATCTACACAAAGCGCTATACAACGTTTTCTTTGTCTGATAAGTTCTAAAATAACTGGACGGACAAGAAAAAAACATTGTGTAGCTTATTCATTGTGTAACTTTTTCATAAGGATATATTCTAAAACTAATTGTCATTCAATGAGCTGTGCAAAGTAAAAGTTAGAGACAACAACATAGTCCTTTCTTAATCTTCGTTTATAGGTAAGACTTAGTTGAGCTTTATCTTATCTACTTCAACAACAGAATACAATAAATGTGTATAAAAAAGCCTGTCGAGTATATTAGCCGCATAAAATATCTCAGTTTATTAATGAAAAAGTGAAATACACTTACATATTCCGTAATAGTGTATGGGTGGTCAATACCGTTGACGCGCTCAGACATTAACACGGCCTTCTGTTGGTACGCCATAGCGTCCCTGTGCTCGCCCGTCACGTAGCAGAGGCGCGCAACCATGCGTAGACACTGCGCTATCTCGCCGTGCATCGCGCCGTACACGTTGTTCAAAAGGTTGAGCGCCTCTGCGATCAGCTCGTGACCTTCAGACACCGCGCCCGATTGTATCTTGTTCTGACCTGTCGTATAGAAGTTGTATGCGTCCGATGCCTGCGGGATTATTTTTTTTTATTAAAAAGATATTAAAGATAATAATAATTAATTATAAATAATTCTGGATATAAAATATTTTGTATAAAATTCAGTCTGGATAAATTAACTTTACATTGAATAAAAATTTTATAGATGTTAAACGTATTCAGGAAATAGTACCTGCATACAATGTTTTAAAAATAATACATATTTTGTAAAATAAAGCTTACTCTCGGATTGATATGTTTGACGACTGGGAAAATGTTTGTGATATCTGACGCGGTGAACGTCGTTTTGTTCTTATTGTCGAAGTCATATTCACGCAACATCACTTGAAGACCCACTTTAATTGCAAAAGATCTGCAAATTACAATAATTCATACATAAATAGGAAGTTTAGAGTAAATGTTTATATTGGTGAAATAATATACAAACCTCAAAAGTGAAATTTTTTGAAGACCATATTTTTCTATAACAGAATCCATGCTCTCTGCATTCAATTCAAAGCCCCAGTATGCCTAAAAAACAACATTCATTAGTATTTTTTTTATTTTTTTTTGCGGGTGGATATCTTTTAATATCTTTAACTAGATGTTGCCCGCACCTTGGTCGCGAAAAAATCGTGACAGTTCACTACACCTACCTTCAGCTCCTGCCTGATCTGCGAGAACAGCGATTTGGGCGTAAGGTTCTGCCAATTGGACTGCGCCTGCGGGGGCGGCGGGTCGGCGTTCTTGCGGCGGCGACGCGGCCGCACTCGCTCCACCCCCAGCTCGGCCCCGCCCACTGCCGGCGACGGACACGCCCCCAGCAGACAGTTAAGGAAGTGGGCGACAGCCGCGCCCGTGCACATAGCATCGCAACCCTGTTCATTCAATTAATAAAAGTAGGTGAGATTTCTAGTGTTATTTATGAATGTTTGATATTATAAAAATAATAATTAGCTAGTCACGATGATATCATCTGCGATTAATCAATAAATTCCGTAATTTTAAGTCGTGTAATTTTTAATTTACAATAGTAATTAATAATTCTATTGACCACATTACCTGCAAATACGGCGTGTATATGTGTTTGGCGGCGCGCAGTATGAGGTCGGCTAGCGCGATGGCGTGCAAGTACGTAAGTTGCGTGTGCGGACGCAACGCCATGACGACGCGGCCGAGGTAGCGCACGTTGATACCACGCGCATGTAACGCTTCTGACAGACCCGCGCCGTCCATCGGCGCTGATGAGTGTTCTAAGCACTCGCGTACCTGAAATGTCAAATGATTCAGATTTTGTTGTAGACACAAGGTATAATCAATAAACTACCTACACATAATAGGTAATACATTAAAAAAAATCTAATAGGACATTATATTACAGCAAAAGTCTCTATGAAATTAAATTTTTTAAAAGTATTCTTAACTGTATTTTGGATTATATTTTTTTTTTGACAAAATTAACAACAACTGAATTAATGTAATAAAAGAGTCATAATTCACAAATACCCGAGTTTCGCAGTCAAATTAACACTGGAAATGAACTAAAAGACGGTCAGAATTTTACTTCATAGCAATATATTATATTTATCGTTAGTCCTCTAATAGATTCTAATAACTTACAAAAGCCGGTATCTGCGTAGTCAACAGGAAAGCTGCGGCCTCCTTCACTAAATGTCTCTGTTTTGCCAGCTGCTCAGGTGTGGCCGCGTGTTTGATGCCCGCCGAGTACACGTCAGGGTTGAAGCGAACATCGAACTCGGACTCCTTGAGTGAAGCCACCGCACGCGCCGCGGCCGCGACCACCGCGCGAGACCGCTCGCCCGCTGTAGATTACATTTATATTTAGTTTGCGGAAAAGTAACAAATAATTTCACGAAATATATTAAAGAACTAGTGTTTGAAAAGTGAGTACAGCTGTTAAGCTCGACTCTACGAGAATCGGTCGGTTCACAAAAAGTGTGCATGTGCATGTGCAATAATTACTCTGTTATATTGAATTGCTTAACAAAAATCATGCCTTTTCATTAGTACAAAGAATGAGAATATCTTTTTTATGATAACCTTTGACGTTGACAAATGATTAACTTTGACGTTAGCGAAATTAGTGATTAAGAGGGCGACTAACGCAAAGAATCAAACATCGTCCTTCTCTCTTTACACTCACGCCTGTCTTTCATATGTCAGGTGAAAAAGGAAGACGCGGAATCATCGCCAAGTTAGTTTTTTCTTAATAACTCGATAAATATACAACATTTTAAAAATCCGCCAGATCAGTATCTCAATGATAGAATTTTATACAATGTGTTAAAATATTAACTTATTTTAATGCACGGTTACGGCAATATATGAAAAATTCGTGAAAATTAGATGCATCTTTGTGATTTTTTTCTATCGAGAAAATTTTAAGATATCGCGTTTTCGCTAGGTCGGATCCTCGGAAATATAATGTAGTATCTATGTTTAAAAAATGAAACCATTCGGGGCTTATTTTCAAGTATAAAAATGAATTATAAAATCGACAATTTTGGGTTAGTCGCCCCCTTAATATATTTTCAATGCCATTACTTACAATCATTCTCCTGTTTGTCACCTCCGCTGCAAATGGAGTCAGTGATACTCTCTACAATTTTCTTTGCAACATCTGTGTCGATTTCAGAATAATTTTCGTTAAGTAATATATCTTCCTCCTTGTCTTTAGCATCTTTAGTTTCCTCCACAATGCTTTCTTTGGCATATTTTTTGTCACTTTCAACTTTTTCTTTTTCCTGCTTCTTTTCTTCCTTCTTTTGTTTTTTATCTTTAGCTTTCTCCTGGCTCTTCTCATCTTTGTTTTCCTTTGCTTCTTTGGCGACATCGGTCTTGTCGCTCTCCTTATTTTCTTCAATTGACTTTTGATCTGACGTCTTATTCTGTCGTTTCGCGCTTAGCTGTTGTAAGTGGAACGCAGCATACCGAATAAACATAAAGTAACGCGCTCTAAAAAAAAAGAGTTAAATGAACAATAAAAACTCAATTTTCTTATTTAGTGTGTGTAATGTTTATAAATACTTACTCTACAAAACTATCAACAAGTTCCTGTCTAAGGCAGCATAGTTTGTGCTTATGGATAATCGGGAAGCCCATCGATTTGATATCCTCTCTCAACTCGTCGTCTTCCACTGAAATGTAATAAACAGGTTAAAATAGGCTCGAAGTCATTTATTGCATCAATGAAGGTCTACTTGAGTCGGGTTATCATGACTACTCTTTTATGAATACGAAGAAAAAGAAGCTACGTTTTCAATAAATGAATCATGACGAGCTTTAAGCCAGACTGACATTACCTTTTTTGGCAACCAACAGTTATTTTGGTAAAAGAAGCCAAAACTGTAAAATGCATTTCTTGCCTCATGCAGCCGAAGAAATGAAGACTAGACTTTCAGAATAGGGTCATATTTTGAATAGCAAGAACACTATCATAACATCTATATATATTTATCTACGCCGGGCTGGTGTGTGTGTGTGTGTTTGTGTGTGCACTCACGCTGCAGGAAGTTAACATCAGGCGGGAAGGTGCGCAGCAGGTCGAGTATGTAGTGTCGGCCGTCGTTGCCCACAATGCCCTTGCATTCCACACTCGAACACAACTCCACCGTCTCGCCGCCCGCGCTGATCACTGAGTGCGGCATTATCTTGAGCTGCTGACCGGCTTTGCTCAACTGAAAATAGAGTTAGTGCAATCAAATAAGTTTATTTTATGAGGTTACACAATCTACCGCTAGGCAATGGCCTCCCCAAGCTCTTCCGTTTCTCTCGTTGTAACGTCAGCATAGTCCAATTAGTTTATGTATAATTCACTATCAAATCATAATTTAAAGTTTCTAAGTTAGTTGCGTGTATATAAGACATGTTTCTTCTTATCCATATAGATGAAGTTTTCTAAAAAGGTTATATTAGTAAGACTCTTTATTAGTAAGTAACTAAGTACTGACTTAACAATTAAAAATCATAAGAGCGCTTTACTTAAATTACAAACTTAAATAAAAACACAATATTGTGTTTATCTTTTTACTAAAAATATTCATCTAAGGCTGCCTTCACATTACGTCGCGAGTACTGCGGCAGCCGCGCGGCGTGTTTAGTATGGAAGTCGCGCGGCTACCGCAGTACCCGCGACATAATGTGAAGGCAGCCTAAACAGACAAATTCAACATCCGCCATTTTGTGGCGTCGGCCATTTTGTTTAACTCACCAGCTCCATATATTTCGGATGGCTGAGGACAGTGGCTCCAAAGTCGATGCTGCCGTAAACCACGCTCTGCTCCTGTTCCTTCTCGAGTATCCCGGGGATAATGGACTGGGCGGTTACCCGCAGACCGCGGTAGTCCACAACCACGGTGCCCAGGGTGTGTAACCCGACTGTGTCGACTGCGCTGTACACGCGGACTCCTTGGAGGTCATTGCGCTGGAAATCGTATTTTTATGTCAATATGGGCATGAAAAAGGTATAAAACTTCAAGCGACAGAATAAATTGGTGTGTAATAATGCTCGCGTTGTTTTGTACAGTGTGTCAATGGGTATATTCGAGTTAAACCTGTCAATGAGAAATATGTAGTAATGTCATCATCACAGCATAAGCTTTTTTTTCGCTCTAAAAACCATAATTATCATATTATGCTCCTGCGCAAGAGACTCCTAATGTATGCAGTAAAAAGATTTAAACACTGCAGGCCAGCAAATAACGATAGTAATACCGTATGTAAAATCTTCACTTGGATTGAAACTGGACTTTAAAAAAAAACTGTAATACTAACCCAGTAAGACACACTATACCATTACATCACATTCCAGTAATATCAACATAATCTTTATATCCTAGAAAATCTGATCCCAAAAAATCAACTTACCGGAGCAACAAACGCCGCGGCATCACCGCCCAGATCCTTATAATGGTCGCGCACATCGAAGCCGAGCGAGAAGAAGATGTTGTTCCATATGAACATCTGCATCTTGGGCTCCTCTCCCGGGTTGATGGCCATCACGTTACCGTCAACCACCGCCATCGCACCCCGAGTCGCTGCTGCCACGAAGTCGCTGTGCACCTGTACAACACACAATAGTTTTAAATACCTGGTAATACAGTTGGTTATGATTTTAAATACTTTATGCTTTTAGGACTTACTACTTTAAAGCGTGAACTCAAAAAAAACTACTTTAAAAACCTATAACCCGACTATGTAAAAATACAAAATGGTAAATAATGCCTGTCACCAGCGGTAGCAATACTATCTATTGACACCTCATTTGTTAAAATGGGATTAGTAGTATAGCCACTACGAGGGCACAACCACACATATATAGACTGCCAAAATAATGTCGTAACATTTATACATTGTCTGTCAAACGCTTCTTTAATTTAATTAAAGAAGCGTTTGATTAAAGTTAAGTGCTTTCTTGAGTGCGACCATTGGCTTCCTAAATGATAACAGTTAAGTACCTTAAAGATAGCCCGCTCTCTGAGCAGACGCTCGGGCAGCGTGGATCGTGGCAGTTCCCTCGTAGTCTGCAACTCCTCGTTCCAGTCGCGCGTCTGCCCCGGGATGTGCTCCTCGTAGCCCAGCTTAGATGAGAACGCTGCGAAATTAATTGGTTAAAAATCCACTTCTAGTAGTAGGGGAGGGGAGGGTGCTATTTGTGTAGTCACTCGAGCGTCATGGAGACCTAGTAGGTATTTTACATAAGGTAAAACTGATTTAAAAAAAATAAGAGCGTTTTTTATTTTAGCGGTGTGTTCAGAAACTGCAGCCATTTTAAAGTTATGAAAAAGAAAATATATTCAGAAAATTGCTTATTTAGGTAAATTATAACAAGATTTTCGACAACAAGGACTAAATCATTTAGTTTAGTGCAATATAAAATATCTGCGAAGCTTAGTTTAAAGAAAATATGAAGCTTTATTTTTTTATATTTCAAAATGTCCCACTAAAGCACTAAAGCACTTCACCATTCAAAAGTTAGGTAAGCCTGTAGCTTACCTAACTTTTGAATGGTGAAGTGCTTTATATGGAAGCTTCTTTGGGGTATACCGTATACTAAACATCCCCTATCTTAATCTGACAGATCCGATGACATTTCAATATTCGAAAATAACTTTTTTTAACCCACCACGTGTGAAATCTGATTTCTATACCATGATAACTCGACACATATCGGAAGCCTATACAAGCTTAATCTGACACGCTCGAGCTTGTCGCGAAATCCCCTCTTCCCCTCCCTAACTACAGCTAGATTTTCTTAATATTTAAAGTTCTGGGAAGAAAATTTTATCACCCAATACAATTGGCAGTTGTCTCTTTTATTCTCGCAAGAATATATTACTACTATCTAGATACGGCATAGCAATTTTCTAGCGCGAGGGAAAATCGAAGTAGCAATGGGTGAAGTCTGAATAAGCGTTCTTATAAACACATGATTTAAAAATCTTTACTGTACATGAACTCTTGTCGAGGGATTTGTGCGACAAATTTTGCACCCTTGGTCATTGGTCAACTAATAATCAATATAAAATATTATGTACTAGTACATCCTACGTTTGCTTTACATTACAATATGTAAAAAAGTATTATTTTTATTAAAGTTTTAAAAAATTTGGCACACATTAAAATATATATAAAGAAAAAAACAAATGTAAACTGTCAACTATATTAAGACGCGGAAACACTGCGTTAAACAAACATAAATCACGGGATCTCGGGCAGAAATAACGCATGTCGTGACCTGCTTCATGCCCCGGCTAGCGTCACGCTCTGTGATTGACGTGTAGTTCTCAATAAAAACATACATTTGTTGGAAACTTAAAATCTGAGTTAAAATTTTAAATGCTTTATTGTAACTACATATAAAAAGATACTTTATAGAACTGAAGGCTGCAAACTGAATACATACAAAAAGCTAAGCTTGTTTGAAGATGAGAAAATATATTTTTGTGTTTTATTGTGAAAATAATTCATCCCATAAAAACTTATCTTTTTCAAAGCCATTATTGTTGATATGTTCAAAAATATAGGTCTACCAGAATCTGATGGCAAATTTTGACAGCAGATTTTCAAAAAATATCCTTGATCATTGGATAAATTTATATATTTGCATGTTTCACACACAGAATCAGCCGCTATAAGGAAAAAAAAGGATCAAAATGTTTTATTCCAATAAAAATTGATGTAAGGTGAATTTACTTTCTCACTTTTTGCCATCAGATTCTGGTAGACCTATAGTTTGTTTTGTAATAGAATCCCTTAGTAATCTAAAATATTACGTATGAATATATATCTAAACATATGTCAATATAATATTTTCTTCGAGTAAACAAATTAATCTTTTTAGGGTTCCGTACCCAAAGGGTAAAGACGGGACCCTATTACTTAGACTTCAATGTCTGTCCGTCTGTCCGTCTGTCTCCAGGCTGTAACTCAAGAACCGCTATAGCTAGACTTCTGAAATTTTCACAGATTGTGTATATGTGTTGCCGCTATAGCAGCAAATACTAAAAACGCAATAAAATTAATATTTAAGGGGGGCTCCCATACAACAAACGTGATTTTTTTTAGGTTTTTTTGCTCGTAATCAATAATGGTAACAGCTAGGCACTTGAAATTTTCACAAAATATTTAATTATATTTGTACTTTAATATTTAATAATAACATTTTAATTAAGTATTTAAGTGGGGCTCCCATACAAGAAACACAATTTTTTGCCTACTTTCGCTCTATACCGGTACGGAACCCTTCGTGCGCGAGTCCGACTCGCACTTGGCCGATTTTTTTTCATCCATTCAACAATATTCTAAGCAGTTTTACAACAATCGTACTTACAAAACTAACAGATATGAATAAAATGATTTTTAATAAAAAAAAATGATAAATACTGAATGAACCCGAATTTCGTTATTAATATTCTTTTATAATTGAAGGTAGTGAAATAAAAAATCCTTGTTCACGCATCGAGAGCGTGACATATTATTCCCATCCATCCTACTATATAAGGAGCAGGTCAATGTTAGACGAAAAATCCGCTCGAACAACGAACCGCTGACGTCTTTTACGTCGTTACTATGTTCGATAACCTATATAGAAATATTCAAATCAGCCAAAGTGAATAAATCTGTGTCGAAGCAAAGAAGAAACGAGGGCCCTCCGAAGATCTCCAGCATCAAGATTCAAGGTTAGAATTACTGTAACTGCTCTTTCCCTTGTATCTATTTCCTAAATACAGTCCACTCAATTTAAAAATTAAAGTTTATTGCAAATGGTATTGGAGCTACCAAATACTGTGACCTAGGGTTGATAGTGGAATCAACCTGAGGCAGGCCTGTCTCACTTCCATACAAACGGCCCGAAATCGCCTAGATATTTACCTAATATTCTGTAAAACAACCTAATTTCAACCTTTTGCATTGCGCTTAGCGTTCATAGTACAATAACTGTCTGCCGTCTCGCTTCAATCTGCCAGGGCTGTCAAGCGAGCGGCGCGGCGGCGCGGGGCCGGGTACTATTACTTTTGTATCGCGGATGCGTGCGTTGCGTGTGCGACAAGTCGAACGAGTGCCAGCCTATCGAGACTAGTCCGGTGACCGGACGCTTGCGTTATCATACCTAAACTCTGGAGTGAGACTTCTGTACCGTAAGGTACTATTATATATTCTGTGCCTGAGGTAAGAGGTTGTCTACAGAATTTGTGTAATTCAATGGATCCAAATGGTTCGTGTAATATTACACACGGTGCTGCTCGCCAGTTCTGTTATACTTGAACTTGAATTGACACGCTACCGTGTGTCTAGATACTCACTGTCCTCAGCGCGTATCGCGTCAACCGTGTGCTCCAACACGGGCGACGCCCACTGGTACACCTGGTAGGGCGTGGCCACCCGCTCGAACGGGTGTTTCTGCATGCGGCGCTTCTGGACTAACGCGAAATTGCGCTTGAACGCCGGCGACACCACGCCCAGTAGCTCGATGAGGGAGTGGCAGAGCAGAGAGGGGTTGAACGGGCGGGGGTTGAACACCTCCTCGGTGGACCTGCAAGGAGGTAAAATTATTACATCGTGTATGTATTTAATAGACAACGCAAGAAATTTGTGCTTCAATAAGACTATGACCAACAAAAAGACTGAAAAAATGCCTGCGACGCGTTATCACAATCTGTTGTTGCATTTATTTGATTTTATATTTCTGCCTGACTTGCTCAACACCTGTGTACTGTATGTGACCACGTACATGACACAGCGGCAGACCCAACATGGTCAACACCTGGATATAGTATTGGTTGAGGTAGCTGCGCAAACAGTGATGTAAAAGTAACAATCCTCGAGTATGACCATGTACCATCGAAGAAATTGATTCATAAGCAGTTAACGGACCTACGTCAATTGGTGGGATTATGTCAGTTTAATGTTAGTTGTGTTCTATCTGCTGGGTTTGACATAACGCGACCAAATTACTGAGGTCCGCCATCTGCCTATGAATCAACTGCTCAGATAGTACAAAAACAGCAGATCACTGCAGCAGGTCGACCGACGTAGTCAACACCTGGACATACTCACTGGTTGAGGTAGAAGCCGCGCGGGCAGGCGGTAATGTGGAAGTGGCGGTCCTCGAGCGTGACCACGTGCAGGTACAGCAGGTCACCGCACATCTTGCGCGGGCCAGGCGGCGGGTTCCAACCCGACGTGGTCAACACCTGGAAAAAACAACGACAGTAGAAGCCCATGAAAAAATTATGTATCATCTTGTGAAGAACACGCTAAACACGATATAGATTTGCAAATCTATATCTATAAAAAATGATGCAGGTAATAAAATTTGTATCCTTACAAGATAATTCTTGTTATGGACCTTTTGAGATAGATATCCTGATAAGAGATTAACTTGTTTTTAATGATAAAACTTGTGCCAACATCTACTCAAGAAACATAAAAAAATTACAGCCAATCTTTTTTGTCGTTATTATTCCTTTTTTGAAGTAGTCGGTTAAAAATTTATATAACCTTCAAACACTGCGGAGCCTTGTTCTCCTTGGTGAGTCCGGGGTGCAGCGGCAGCAGCGGCCGCTCAGTGCTGCCCGGCATTATGTAGTCGGGCGGCGTGCAGTCCACACTCTCAGGCCTGGACTTCTTTTTTTCTAGAAAAAATAACAAAACCATGAGATATACTTGCCTTACAAAGCAGTGTGTGTGAGATATTTAATTACGTTATTATCCAAATCGAAGAAGGTTGCCACTATTGTGCCTTTTAAAAGATTACATAATATTGTTTCTGTTCTAGTATACTGTATATGCCAAAATACATTAGTAATTTTTTTCTCTTCATACTTATCACTTTGTAGTAAGAACAGTGATTGTCATTGCATTAGACTTTAGAGGACATTTCGCATCGCATTTCTTACTTATTTCCCTATAAAGATACTACAGATATACAACATTACTTACCTAATATATCACCCTGTGTGATGATATTGAGGAAGGCGAGGGAGCTACATTCCTGTCCGGCGTAGGCGTCTACATAGTCTATGGACTTGAGTAGATCTCTCACGTGACGGACGTGGATTCTCGCTTCACGCATCGTGTAGGGTTCCTCTACAACCTGAAAAAGTTAAACATCACATTGAGATCTCTTGTTTTGATAAAGAAAGACGTTACGACCAAGTTCCAGTCTAAGTTAAAAATTAATCCTTTGTTGAATATGATGCTACGTTACTCAATCATCGTATAGATATAAAAGTAGACATAATCCAGATAAAGGCACGTAGGCCTAAGTGAAGCTATAGATTATAATTATTGTCATTTTAGTTTTTGCCTGAATAGGTTTTTTTTCATTATTTTTTTCATTGGCAACTATATGATGCACACATAAAAAATACTTGGTTACCAAGTAAACTAAAGCGTAAGAAACTTGCTGTTTGTAGAACAGCTAAGTTTCTTACGCTTACTATCTAGCCTATTAGCTGTGAGCCTGTGAAGCATTTATATTTACCTTTATAACTGATCCTTCCTTGAGACCTTCGATGTTCTTCAATTCGGCAAAGTTGTCCAAAGTGACGCCATCTAGTTGGAGAGAGAAACATGTTCTGTGGCAGGTGTCCTCTCTATCCATCAGCACCTGGTGTATCTCCTGTACTAGTTCCATACTTGATACCTAGAACATTATAATTGAGTGTTGCGAAATTTAAAATGATCAGTTATGCTTTATATTGAACTTTAGAAACACTGCTGCTTAAAACATGAAGAACCTGACTTACCTGAATATCTAGTGGCTCTGCTCTTGGGCTAACAATTTTGACTGTGAATCCCATGTCTTGAACAAACACAACCTCGGCATCTCTTTTCTTGTCATCGTCATCCTCACTGGGAGAAGACTCTCTCTCTTTCTCACCATTAGTTTCTTTACAATCTCCATTCACTTTCTCCGTATCTTTTTCCTCCTCCTTTTCTTTATTCTTTTCTGGTTTATCTACATTAGCAGTCTTTTTCTTGGTGTCCTTCGTTTTATCCGTTGCATTATTCTTTTTATTTTCCTTTTTCTTATTGCCTTTTGCATCTCCTTTAGTTTTTGCCGAGTTCGAATTAACATCATTCGCATCATCCGACTTGCTCGACTTTGTGTCGTCTGAATCACTGTTCACTCCATTAGAAACTATCTTTGTATGATTATTATTACTACTACTAATATCACATAGTGATTCCTTTTTTTGGTCACCATTAACAACATCTACACATTCGTTTCCATTCATAATTTGTTCTTTGGTACTTAACTTATTTGTTTTATTATCATTAGTTACTGGAGTGTTTTTCTCGCCGTTAACTTTCGCAGGTGGGTTACCGGACTGCGCTGGGAGGGGGTTCTCACTGTTCGCTTTGTTTGTACAATCTGAAAAGGCAAAAAATTCACAATTACAAAAAAGATTGTAAACAAGTTTAAACAGGGAAGTATTACACGTTCAGCATTGGAAAATGGTCCCGAATCGTGACACTTTCCAACGGTGACGATAGGACAACACACACAACCGATAGGTGACAAAAGGAACATTAGAGGAAAGGTACGACAGCGTCTAGTTAGGGTACACTACAGAAGCATAACAAAAAGGGTCCATCTAGTTCGAGCTAACATCTAGCTTACTGTAATAACCTGGATGGGAGTTAGCCGTAGTGGGCGGAGTCAGCGCTTTGCGTGCGGCCGCAGCGTACGAGACGCGGGGGGCGGGGCCACCGCCCTCGTCGTCCGCGCGCCCGTTGGGCGTGCTAGCGTGCCCGTTGCTGCACGACACGCTTTTCCCCCCCGTCTCTTTTGTCATCTTAACCGACTGCTTCTCGACTTTATCAGCTGAACAATTCACAAATCAACTTAAATAACTGTCTCGGAGCGTAAACATAACGTAATCTACGTCTACTCGTTTACAAAATATAGAAATTTTGTAACTATTTCAATGTCTTCAAAGATTTCAACTAAATACATTTTATTGTTCGTACCAGCTAGCTTCATATTGATACACTTATTATACCTATGTAGTTTATAATAAGTCATGTAACATGTAATTGAATCATTTGCATAAAATATTTATATAAGTGATGACCATGAGGTTATGTGGTGTTCAAATGCGGTGGATCGCTTTACTGCGGTCGCTCCTTAACACCTTGCAAAGCGCTACTTGCGTTACAAGCAGCTTATGTTGCTTTTGTTACAACAATGAGGTTTTAAAAATACGGTCTCTGATTACATCTACTGACGAGCTACTATCGTCTAGAACTGGATTTCCGACCATCAGTTTAACGTACTACGGTAACATCTTCCGATAAGAACCGATTACGATGAGGCTGTTTGAATGCACCGGATCGCAAGTGTCGACACCATTTACGTTAGCCGGCAAGCTGTAGATACCGACGTCTCGCTCGCTAGTGAACTGTGTTAGCTAGTACCGTCCCGTGACCGACCACGTGGTCCGCTCTGGCGCACCGCCAACTATCTCCAGCGTCGAGTCAATAATAGACGGCTACATGCGGTTACGGGATGCCGCCAACAATAGGCGATCGCGACTATGCGATTCGATTGATGCAATTACAAACATTATGCTTCGAGATTGAAAACAGAAACAGTAATTAAATTACCACGGAAAAGACGAAAAGGGCTAAAAAGTAAATTTGTAAACTCTACTATATTATAAACATAGTAGAGTTGTATGTAGCGAACGACGTAATATGTAACGAAAGGGCTTAGAAGTGAGAACAATTACGAATTTTGCATACGTAGGAACCTATTATCTCAGTAACTGACTAGTCGCTTCAGAATTCAGTCTGCAATACTCTATGGTATTTTTCCTACATATAGTTCACGTTTCCATTTTGTTTTCATGTTGTTTGGAAATGCAACATCATAATTCATAGGCCGATACGAAACTATGAGAATACGTTATTTAAAATAATGACCCATATTTGCATCATCAATCATGAGACGTAAATGAATAAGTAGGTGTGTGTGATAAGATGATAAAAATATTTGTTTCTCCGAGACAATAAAGTTCATTTTCGCTCGAAGAATGTAGCCGTCGTATAGGGATGGTATCAGTGGAAATTATCTGTGTTGTGTTACCAAATAAGATAACACGAGCAACTCGGCTCATATTAAATCAAATTTTGATAAACAGGCGTTGACACGATTCGTTCGGGCTAGGCGTGTGAGGCGTGTGAACAGGCGCCAGCCCGAGGGTTTTGAACCTTTGAGTATACTAGAATTTTTTTCGCGATTTGGCTCCCCTAGAATATTTGCTTTTACGTCGCCTGAAGTAGTTTATCATAATGAATGATGAGACTCGTCCGGTGCGATAAAGGCTTCTAGGCGAGAATCGTTGAATAAAGTAATGAGTATTCCTCCACCTCAGTAAAAATGTTGCCTACGTATCAACCATAGAAAAAAATCATGTAGCAAACGTTGAACATTCTAAAAATGCAGTAAGATACGAGACAAACCAAGCGTTTGCCTGTTTGTGCGTATCCATTGAATAAAACATAAGCTTAAATCTTGAGGAACACTGATAAATCTTGAGGAAAACTAACCGAATCGCGCGTCCTATCTAAACGAGTGATACAATAATAATTTATGTAACTAGGAAAATACACGAATTTTTGGCAACTTCTGTACGATTTTCCGTGACCGTGGTTCGCGGGCATGGTCGAGTGAAGTTTAGTATGTTCCCCGAAGAATAATTAAACTATGAATAATGGCTTTCACGCGAGAGGAGTACTTAAAACTTCCAATCTCTCGAGATTTGGTGTTAGACACGACAATATGTCATAATATCTCGTTCTATTTAAATTTTAAAATGTAGTAGAAAATGACGTCAAGAGCCGAGTAGAATATAGATCTGCCGCATACCGGGTAGCAGGCGGCATCGATCGTTGAATAATGCAGAAACCGACTCCACATCAATACAGAGCTGAATATTTAACCTCTGCATTTGTATCGTGTCCCCTTGAACTTGGAATCTGTTATGAGCCATGAGGAATCTGTAAATACGCCAGTTGAGATGCTGCCACATTAATCGTATGTTGCGTGAACCGCGCGATATTAATGAGCACTATCATCATCATTATAATGATGACAAATTAAATTGTGCTTATTGTGCCCATTAGAGAAATAAGTAAGCGGGCGATTTGTCTCATTAGTGCATATTTTGCTCTCACTATTTGGGTTCAGTCCTTTAATTTACACAATATATGTAATACGTACGTAAATATAAGTAGCCTCAAGAATCGCTAAATTTTAGTTTCCGTTGAACTCTACTCTGGTATCAAGCCAAGATACATACATGCATACCTAGACATTATAAAAGATAATACCATCATTCAGCTTTGAATCACATGCCAAATTTTAACTAACATCATCATTTGTATGATTATATACATTTTATTAAGAGCCTACGAAAAAGAAGTTAGCTTATCTTGCAATTGATTTAAAACATTTTCTGTTGTTGAAAAACTCTGTCCTTTAGAAAAGTAAAAAAACAGCAAAAAGAAGAACAGTTATAACAACTGAACAAAACCACGAACAATAATAATATGATACGTGTTAACGATAAAATATTATATGATTCGACTGTGCAGTGTGCAGTTTTTATAGTTAAACCTTTATAATATTTTTATGATCTACCTGACGAAATCTGGTAGTCTAATGCCAGGATATAGAATATCTTAGCCTTTAAAGAACGCTCACAAATAGAAAAAAATCTAATCTATCAATCAGCAGCAAATCTGCGTTGAAACTTGGAAGCATTTGCAATTCCGCTATGTAGGGCAATAACGGACAGCGGTGGCTGTTTTAATTATTATGATATCATTAAAATGGTCATTCTTTGATATGTGCACGTAATATAATCCGTGACTTAAAGTAATTATGACCCCTAAATGGCTGATAAGTATCATATTTTCCGTTCTGCGAAATAGAAGAGCTGCGGTCCGTTTTATACCTGACAGGAAAGAAATAAGAATCTCCCAAAAAGGGGAGTATTCCATTAAATAAGGGGTGAATTCAATTCAAAAATATGAATTCCATTTTGATTTATTCAATTCTAACGTAAGATCGCAAGCATTGGAGTCACAAGTTGAGAAGCCATGGTCTTTCCTTAGTGACTAATATCATTGGATACTTGCCAGTTAATAGTTATCCTTATCGCTTATTAAAGTTAGAACCTTTCCTTAACTTATTAACATTTTGCTTGAAAGTGACATGCTATTAACTGAAACGGGCTGCATCTGCACTTAAACCGATTACGTGCTGATTTACAATGGTAGAGTACTGGACGCCAGTACCGCTAAATAAAAAATGCTGGCACTATATAACTGCAGAATAAAACATGTTCTTACACATACAGGCCGTAATACAAAACAAAATGATAACACTTTAGGTCTAGCTAGACTAGAGTGTGTATGTGTCCCTCACATAGAGTTCATTGTAAAAATAGCAGCGCTGAAAGAGCTACTTTTGACTTCTATGTTTCTATGAGAAACGCCCTTTTTTTAACATGGGGAAATGCTTTACGCATCCCCGGCAAATTGGGGTATATCGGCCGGGGTATGTGGGACTCCTGCGTAGTCTACCCACTAAAACCCCATGGTGCTCCACGGCAGAGTTGCGGGTACGATAGAACCTACCGCCTACACGTCATAAATTTTCACATTCAATAATTTAAAAAAGTTGTTCTGGCGCTCTGCTTCTTTTACAGTGAACAGCTACACAGAACAGAGATACAGTGCTGTGCTGCAGCTGGTCCAATCGGAATCCAGTTAAGCTGGCGCCGACTACTGTGTGTATGTAAATTAGCCTTTATGATCGGTCATAACTCATAAACACCTCGTGGACAGCGAACAATGTAAGCTTGGAAAACAGCGTGCAAGTAACCGACGCGTTACATAACAAACTCTGTCGGTCTCGTTGCGCACTCACTTGGCGCTCGCCATTTAAATTATTATTATCTCCAAGCTGATAACAAACAAATTTTCCACATTTGTTTCAAGGTTTTAACTTCCAAAACGAGGTTGTTAACCTAGGTTTTGAAAATGGTTACAGTATTATTAGTATGACTGTAACATAAAATGTTATTAAAATCTTATTAAAACAAACTTTACTTCGAAATATAAACCTTAGCTTTGCATTAACGAATCATAAAGAAAATTTGAATATTTTGCTCATTAAGCAAATTTATAACATTAGGTTTGTATATTAAGGTAACTGATTATAATAGTGTATCGCGCCTTGTTTCGCCTCGCTTAGGTGTGATTGGACCCTAAAAATTATTATAAAGTAGTAGAAGAGGTACTTAATAGTTTTTTTTCCTTAATTTAACTCTCTACAAAAATGGATAGGAATGATATATGTATTCATAATTTTAATTTATAAAGGAAGGAAACCCAGACTTCAAAAGAGTTAATTTTCCACTTGAAGAATGGAAATAGCCTAGACAATCGTCTATTCTTGTACTAGCGAAGCCCTACTCTGTCGCCACTTGCCGACATCACGCGTTCCCAAAACGTTACAAGTTACAACTACCAACTTTGGTACCACGAAACTAGTAAGTAACAAAATTTCATAGAAATCCATATTTATAAATCTGAAAGTGTGCCTGTCTGTCTGTCTATTACGCTTAAACCGCTGAATCGAGTTTGTATGGAGATACTATTGTGTTCCGCAAAAGGACATAGGATACTTTTCATCCCGGAAAAATTGACGGTTCCCGCGTGATAAGCGAATTTTAAGCACAACGGAGCGGGGTGTCATCTGGTATTTTATACCTGGGCCATTGGTGCAAGTACTTTGAAGTTTCGATTATTAATTATTATAGACGAGTGTATAAAGAGTCCATGGCACGGATAAGATTTTGGATACACTAGTCGCCGAGTCAAGGACCGCCCAAACCCACTACAATTAATATTCTTAATTTTTTTTATTATTTAAAACTCGGATTTTAGTAAAAACAAGCCCCAAAGCTGTAAATTGTTATAATTGCAATTATGAATTTTGTGCAATTAAATAAAACCTAATTTCTACTTCAAAATTATACCCCTTCGTAATTAACCATGAGGCAACCATAATACATAAATTATTTCGTTTATTAAAATTAATGTTCGTATTAATAATTTAAATTTAAATTTTATAAAATCATTATATCTTTCAAGATTTTCCCACACGTCATTTTTAATCCCCGACAAAAAAGAGGGGTGTTATAAGTTTGACGTGTCTGTCTGTCTGTGTGTCTGTCCGTGGCATCGTAGCATCCAAACGGGTGGACCGATTTTGATCTAGTTTTTTTTGTTTGAAAGCTGACATGATCGAGAGTGTTCTTAGCTATAATTCATCATCATCAACCTGCTCAGTGCTGGGAAATCTGGGTTTATCTGGTTCATGAAAGGCCGTTAGCAACTTTTGTCGTTTGATGGGTTTAATTTTTTATTCTAGTTCGTGACATTTGTGAATATACAGTACGCCAACAGAGCAGAGGTTTCCTGTTTGGGCTCATTTTAATTGCGATAACCAGTAAGATGTGGATAAACAGTTAATATTTGCATGCTGCTGCCTGCAGGATCACCTGGATTCTATAGGGTATGAACCCAAAGTGGAGGTTTCGTGTCAGTTCAGAACGAACCGAATCGAAACAATCAGCGACTAAATTTACGGCGATACAAAATGCCAAAGTCGCTGTTGTCGTAGTTTACTTGGCGGTCCCCCGACACACCGTGACAACAATAGGGATGATGACAAGGTTAATGATTAGCAGATTTTTTAAATAAAATAAAGATATAACGGTAAAAAATAAGAATTTCCAAAATTTCAGCTTGATAACTTATTTAAGTATTTTTTTTTTGTTATCTTACATAAATTTTTTGTTTTTTTACATAAATTTATTAAATATTTATTTACCATTCGAAAACTTATGCAATTAAAAGCAACTTTTGTTATGAAACCACTTTCATAAACGCAATATTTAATATACCTATCGAACAAAGTTCTCCCCCGATGCGTACAAACTACAAAAGAGTGACGTCATAATTTCGTAGCACTTTGTATGGAGCATTTCGGGAAGGTCTATTTTATTATATTTTTGAATTGTGATATCTTGGAAAGTTTTTAAGCTAACAGAGTAATTCTTTCACCGATGTTTCTACTTTTGAATGGTCCTTTAATTACCAAGAAGAAAAATAAATAGTCATCATGCCTATTATGGACTAAAATATTACTTTACACTTAGGAATTATTTAAACTTATAGTCAGTAAATATTATTTAATTACTTTTTAAAGTTGTTTGGCGGGGTTTTTTTTTTTAAATTTCCTAGTTTATTGACAAATGTAAAGTTTTTCGAAATATAATATGGTCAATAATTATGCAAGTTGTCCCGAATAATCTAGTTTTAACTTATAACTTCTTCTCTCTTCTTATCTAATTACTCTTGAGCTTAATCTTAACTCACACTCAGACAACTAAAAAGTCCGGACAATAAAATTTTGCGATCTGGAGAAATAACCACGTACGTCGCCCACTTGTAGAAAACACGTAGGTACTGCGTCCGTATTAGTATTAGAGCAGTAAACAATAGATTTTGGTACTTTATATCACTGAGACAGACACCATAACTATTTAGTAGTATTCTGTGCACAGAAGAGCAGTATTTGCTTACGATGATATGTGTATTTGCTGTATTTATTAACGATCACAAATACTGCCACCTGCAAGTATGAAAAATCAATTCCAGTGCAAACAAAAATTGTTTTTGCGTCGAAATTAGACGTGCTAGGTGAATTCTAACTACATATTTTAATTTAACTTATCCATATTGTATTACGTCCACATATATGTATACATATACACTATTTTCACTATTTTGATCTTTTTTTATGCCGACCATTTTAGTTCGTGACGAACGAAAATTGTTTATGTTTACCTGCGATCTATCGAAGATTTGGCAAAGGGAATACTCTTGAGTCATCAAACTTCATGTCCGAATTATTTTGTAATTTTTAGTGCGTGCTAAAAGCGTGTTTTTTAGTTTTTTAAACTATTATTTTTATTTATTCATGTGTGAATCAAAATAAGCTATAGTAGGGGAGGGGAAGGTGCTATTTGTGTAGTCACTCGAGCGTCATGGAGACCTAGTAGGTTTTTTACATTAGGTTAAACTGATAAAAAAAAATAAGAGCGTTTTTAGGGTTCCGTACCTAAAGGGTAAAAACGGGACCCTATTACTAAGACTTCGATGTCTGTCCGTCTGTCTGTCACCAGGCTGTAACTCAAGAACCGCTATACTAAAAATAAAATAAATTAAATATTTAAGGGGGGCTCCCATACATCAAACGTGATTTTTTTTGCTAACTTTTGCTCTTAATCAATAACGGCAACACATATGCAATTGAAATGTTCTCAAAATACTTAATTGTATCTGTACTTTAATAATTAATTATAAAATTTAAATAAATTAAATAATTGAGGGGGGCTCCCATACAAAAAAATCAATTTTTAGCCTATTTTTGCTCTGTAGTGGTACGGAACCCTTCGTGCGCGAGTACAACTCGCACTTGGCCGATTTTTTTTATTTAAGCGATGGGTTCAGAAACTGCTGCCATTTTAAAGTTTTGAAAAATAAAATATATTCAGAAACATTGCTTATTTAAGTAAATTATAAATATATTTTAGACAACAAGGACTAAATCATTTAGTTTAGTGAAAAATATTTATCTGCGAAGTTTAGTTAGGAAAATATGAAGCTTTATCTACACTAATATTATAAAGAGGAAAACTTTGTTTGTTTGTTTGTTTAATTGTAATGAATAGGCTCAAAAACTACTGGACCGATTTTAAAAATTCTTTCACCATTCGAAAGCTACATTATCCACGAGTAACATAGGCAATTTTTTTTTTTATATTTTTAAATGTCCCTACAGGCTTACCTAACCTTTGAATCGTCAGTGCTTTATACGGAAGCTTCTTTGGGGTATACTAAACATCCCATACATGACATACATGACATAAATGTCATGACATGACATTTCTATATTAAAAAAAAATTTTTACCCACCACGTGAGAAATCTGATTTCTATACCATGATAATAATAATACTCCCCACACCAGTTTCGGTGACGGTGGCCGGTTTCATTGAAACCATGCCAGGTACGCAGGAGTAATTTTATAGTGCCCAGGTGTGTGCGCAGTACACAAGAGCACTCTCTATTCCTTTACTCTCATAACCCAGTGGGACGGACGACCGACACGACTGGCGAGAGATCAGGCGCAGGACCGACTTTTTACATGCCCCTCCGACGCATGGATCATCTTACTTGTCAGACAATCAGGTGATCAGCCTGCATTGTCCTAACCAAACTTGGAAATAACATGTTTCCAACGCGGGAATCGAACCCACGACCTCCGAGTCAAGAGCGACGCTCTAGACCACTGGACCACGGAGGCGTTACCATGATAACTAGACACATGTCGGAGGCCTATACAAGCTTAATCTGACACGCTCGAGCTTATCCCGAAATCCCCTCTTCCCTTCCCCTACTACTACGGAGTACGGCCAGTCGTCAAATAACGCACGAGATAACGCCAGGTAGCGTAGTTTGATGCATAATATATAATTAATTAGTTTACATAATATTATGTCTGTTGTGCGTTAGTATGATGTGACGAGTCAAACATGGTATATTATGATCAGTATGTATAATGCACTATAATTGGCCAAATACGTACCTACAAAGTTACAACAATACAAATGGCATTCCTAGCGCAAAACTACATTTCTCGTTTGTTGGATGGCGTGTTTTTTTTATTTTATTTGTGATATAATTTAATTCGAGTAAAATAAAAAACTTCCTATTTTAGTAGTACTACTAGTAGTATTTCAGTATTATTTACTTATTAGTAATTATTATTTTCATTGATAGATCCGAGCATATTGAAGCAGCGTAATGCCGATGACGCACTTTAATACTCTGACTTCTGAGGGGTCAATGAGTTGCAGCAGACACTTTACAAGGTAGAACAACAGCAGAGGTCCAGGGTTTCACAGTTTAATTGTAAATATAACTATTGTTAGGAGAATATAGTTGTTATTCGTTTATGAGAAAACGTCTAAACGTTAGCTAGAGTCCATTTTAGAGTTACGGCTAATTTTGTTTGTTAGCCTGCAACCAGTGGACCGTAGCGCTTAACCTTAATTCTTAAATTATGATAAGAAGGTTACAAGTCAACAGACATATCGCACAAAATACTAACCCACCGTCCTCTGTCGGATAAGAGACCTGTGACGTCACAGCGTTTGTTTATTTTAGATAGTGCATTTGATCGCCGTTCAACTATGCAACTGTGTCTATCTCTTGATTAATCAATTTTAGTCCGGCCAATTAAATATTAGTTCATTAAGAGACCGATGCGGCCTCGCCCTATAATGACTTATTGTGAGAGCAGCTCTATCAATGGGAGGTAGAGTATTTAAAAGTGTACATTACGGAATAGTTTTCATGCGACGAACGAGGGGAAATTGTGGCCTTGAAATAGGCCCAGCAGTGGGCCAGCATAGGCTCTTAAAAAATACATGCTACTCGACAATATCTAATTAGTAAAATTGTAATACGAAAAACACCAAATAAAAAAGTTATTACTAACTTTTGAACTGTGATTTAAAACTAGCCTTGTTCAAAAAGTATAATCTACGTAGTACGTGACATCGCTTATTATTTCTCTAAAAAAGCTTGTGCTCCACATTTTTAAGAAAACCTCAAAAAGAGACAAGCAGGCAGCAGCTTCAAATTAACGTCTCACGACATGCAACGATTTTGTAAGACCGCGCTAACTACATAACCTCACATTACCAAACCCACAAACAAGTCCACAACAGATTTCAGAGCGACTGCAACTTCAATAATATATTTATTTATAAAATTAATGGTCTTGTTCTAATTTTTCTCTCGAGCCCATCCCATATCTTCTGATGAAATAGAGCGCTTAGGTTTTATGACTTGCATTTGATTCGGGAGTAGGCGGTTGTATTCGGAAGATTTTGGTTTAGTAGTGGTGGTAGTAACCAAAGGTTGCAAACCCAGCTGTAAGATTGAACTTTAACCTTCCATTGCAATCAATAACTTGACAAGGTTGTATTGCAGTCGGAAAAACACTTAACTGAGTTCCTATTAGAGTTGAATTTTATTTTTATTTTATATCGTTTAGATTTTAGATATCGATTGGATTGGATGATTTGATTGGAGTTTGGATAATTAGTTGATAAAGATAAAAGGATAGGAGCGATTACTGGTTATCAATAAAACACTTCGCCACCTTTCCCTACTTTGTCTGTCTGTCACCATATCAGGCTGAATCGTAAGAAACGCAGGAATTAGAATTTTGAGTCAATATTTTTACCGATTATGTAAAGGACTATTGGTTCGTAGCGCAGCAATTCATTTATCGCGCTAGAATCGTAAATTTTTAAGAAATAAAAATCTCTGGAAACGAAGTATCTCCACACAAAATTTCATCTAAATCAGTTTCATGACTCAAGCTTTCTAATTACTTTTTTCGTACTCTACGGAATACGGAACCCTTCATGGGTCAAACATACACTTGGTAGGATTCTCCAAAGATATTTCCATGAGTTATAAGTGTAGCTGTACTTATAACTCAATGGACATTTCATTTTTCAGCATTTTAATCAACTCAGTATGGAATTTTATTGTTTTTTTATCGACTTGGTAGAGATAAATAATGTTTCATTACCGTTAAAACCGTTTAATAGGAGGAAAAGAAAGTTAAGTTATTCACATCTTTAAAATATTTTTAGCAAGACGTATTACATTCATTACTAAACTTTAATTACGTATTAAGCTACAAATTCGAATAAAGGAGATTACCTATCTCCTTCAAGAGCCTACTGTCAAAACGCTAGCCCCGCCTACACACACCGCTATCCTCCAATCGTGATACAATGATTCCATGAATCGTGCTCCCGGGCAATGTACTTTATCTCTCTGATGTTTGGATTAAAATTGGTGCAAGCTATTGATATAAATATAATATAATTATTATCAATTATAGCTATATATAATATAATTAAATAATATAATTCCTGGAGATGTTCATCAATAAGTCGAGATCGAAATTTATTTTTAACGAAGTTCATCGTCGAAAATACTTGGTTGGTCCGGATGCGGACCGCGGTCCGCCATTTGGTGACCCCCGAACTAGGCTTTTGTTCTACGCAGCGGCGCTCGGGAGAAGATGAAACCCAGTGGGGTAACTATAGGGTGGCAGGGCTGGCAAAATGCCACGGGCCCCCGACCCAAAAGGGCCCCGGCCCAAGAGGCCCTGAGGTCAGAAATTTTTTATACATTGTTTTATTATTAACATGACGATTTTTACTGATAGGGACAACTAGGGCCCCATCAATTTGCCCCGGATGTTGTAGTTACGGCACTGATGAAACCTATAGCCTAATTCATAAAAATAGAGATCGCCCAATGGTCGAAATTCGACCTCAGATAAAAAAATCAATTATAAATTTAAATTTTCAACGCTTTTCTATTGATATTCTATTGTCAAAAAATTGACTATTATTTTTTAGTCAAATGATGACAGACTGGCCGTGTAATAATTGTCTAACAGTATTTAAGGATGTATATCTGTCGCAGTCATCTAGATAAATCTGCGAGTCGATTGAATGACTAGCGCATTCATTGAATGACACCATTCAATTGAATGACTCGGTCGAACGTCGATTGAACGATTGTCACTCAACGTCCAACTAGTTAGCGATTTGTAACATAGCCCTTTAAAGATAGCGGACATGAAAACAGTCAGGTAATTGAACGTATTTCACTTTTTTCCCACTGCGGCGCTTGTAGTCACCAAAATAATTCTTAGGTAATTAATAGCAATGTTTAATTTAATTTAATGTTTAAAATTACTCCGTGTTGGCCCAATACGACTTCATTGGGTTAGGTTAGATCGTGGTTATTTTTTTGTAAACCACCCAGAGGCCAGAAGTAAGGCTACGCGGGGCTCCGTCACCTCATAATTGAAGCCAGTTTCTAGATTAACCCATTATTACGCCACCAACAAATACTTAAAAAATCATAAAATTCCATTTAACGACTTCACTATGATGACGTTTAGTCAAGACGTAAAACATTACAGTCAACGTCTTGACTAGTTGTCCTTCAGTCATTCAATAAAATGGTGTCATTCAATGAATACGCTAGTCGTTCAATCGAATCACAGATTGAACCAGATGACTGCGACATATATATAACATTTATAAATTCAAAGATTCTGACCTGAATTCGAAATACCTATATAGTAGAATAAAACATCCTGCATCGATTGATACCAAAAAATCAATACCTTACCGACAAGTTATGTAAAAAAAATAATTAATTTTAAAATTTTCATTTATCATACGTAATTTTTGCCGGAAGTGTTACAATTTTTGAGAATTCGTCAGAATTGGGAACTTTGTATCAAAGATAAACGGCTAAAAAACTGCTTATCAATTTCTCTGTACGATTTGCGATTTTTTAAGCCCAAAAAAAAGTAGGTTCACCGGTAATTCTGCGGAAATATTTCAAATTGAAATTTATGAAAACTATCCTGTTATGAAAACTATATTGTTATATAGTACGGGAGCCCTAGAACATTTTTTTTTTTTTTATTACTATCAAGCTAATTTTTTGTGAGTAGCTTCATTTTGATAAGACAAACAACATTTTTATTTGCGAAAAATCTCGAAAGTGGCAGCTAACAGAGATAGAAAGGATTTCATACTTTGAATTGATGATCCTAAAATATGGACTGTTTTATTTGTATCACCAAGGGGGAGGGGGGGTTAAAAATGCCGGAAAAAAACATCACATGATTAATGGACGGCCCCAAAACAGAACATAGCACATCCTTTTAGCTGTAAAACTAGTCTAGTTATTAAAATCAAATGTCTTTGAGGTAATCATTCCTTAATTCATCAAGCCCCAAGTGGCCACATGCGGCCGCGATAACAATGGATAAGCTATTGTGTCTCGTTTTATTTTAATAATAATGAGCTATTTAAAAATAGCTTCAATGTCTCCCAAGTTGAATATCATGTCAATCATTCACGATAGTAACCTGCCACATGACGCACATCTGGTTATGTTAGATGTGACAACTTTCAAACATACTGTGTACCTTATACATAATTTTTAACCGACTTCAAAAAAAGGGGGTTATTAATTCGACCCTATATATGTAATATTTCCAGAACTACTTAGTTTTCGTATATATGTTAGTCTATACCAGCTTCTGAACAAATATACCAAATTTCAAAAGTGTATGTACATATGTTTTATGTTTTTGTCCGCGTATCTCCGGAACTACAAGTCCGAATTAAATTATTCTTTTTTGTTGTACTAGGTATTGTTCAACCTAGGGAATGCTGCAAGTTTCATCAAAATTGGTTCACTAGTTTTTCAGATAGGGGAATTTTAATAATTAATTACGTACAGTTTTGAAGTCAGTTTTATCTTTTTAAAATACTATTATTTTTAACAATATATAAGATACTGTATTTGGATTATGCAACATGGTCAGACTGATAAAAAATCTGTAACAGTCTCAGAATAAAATTAACTTCTAGATACATACATACTAGATACATATATACATACATACATATATACATACATACATACATACATACATACATACAATGCATACAATACATACTTTTTTAATTATAAATGTGAAAATCTGGAGATGGATGCATCTTTGTTTCGTATCACAAAAAAATTAAATGGTTTTTTAACAAAAATAATAGTTTGGTTCATGCTTCAAAAGTTCCTGGCTAATACATGGGCTGCTTTTTGTCGAAAACTATAACTGCACATAGACAAAAGCTAGTAATCTTATAAGAAAATATTTAGAGAAAATAGTACTTAAATATTTATCTGATTAGCTATACACATCTATATCATTGCTGGATTGTTGATAGCCATTTTTTAATAAATATTTACTATTTACCTATTGTATTAAGGTATGAAATATAAATTTTGCCAATGAATATCCCTGTGGAAGAGTATATATCTGTAATTTATTAAAATAAACAGAATCCTTAACCTGTGTGACACTATATTTCCCTAGTAAAAATTTATTACCACTAAAAATTATTATTAGTCACTCATATAAAAAAACTAAAATAAAAATCTTACATAGATTTTTATTTTAATTTAATGTTGAATAAAATTTTAATGCTGTAAAATTTTATGCATAACTTAAGTTGAGCAAACAGTTAATTTAAGAAATTATCTAAACACAACTAGGCAATACTAAAAGAGATAACCCAGCCAGTAGTCACATTAATATTAAGGTCAAGATAGTTTACTCATTAAACATGCAGCACAAATATTTCTTATAAGCATGTGCTTTGCTATTGCTGCCCAAGCAGCATCACAAGCTGTATAACAGCTCTATTAAAGATCGTTTATACTCTTAATGCTGTACATCCTGGTTGCATAGAGGCTGTATAAGCGCTTATACAGCCCTTATACACCTGAAATGGGCACAAATTATACAGCGTTTTGCGATATATTAGCTGTATAGTAGTTGTATAAGCATAAAATAGGCTGCTTAGTAACTGTTTTGCGGCTGTACTATGGTGTACGAAGAACCAATACACTCCAATTACTACACTGTAACTCACTTGTTAAGCTTTACGTAGTAAAAAGTCTGTTGAACAGAGTTACAAACGAATTAAAACGAAACAGAAGATTATATATATTATATTTTAATGATGGCGTTAATATATATAATAAGAGTTGATCAAAGTGACATATAAACGATGTGATTTAAAGATTTGGAGATTCGATAGGCGCAGGATACAGTGCATTAACGTGCAAAAATAAATTTATTGTGGTCATATATATGTTTTGTGGTAAAAAATAAACGCGCCAGCAAAATAATCAAGGAAGAGATATTAAATAAGGTAAGTAAATATGGTTTTTATAGGTTAGAATTTAAAAAATCTTTGATTAATGGACGTAGAGCCTCGTTGGTGCATAGTAGGTTATTGGACAAACTGAAAATATTGATGAATATAAAAACATTAGTCTAATTTTTATGTACTCATGTTCGTAATCTTCCATTTGTAATTGATAAAATGGCGACAATTTGCTAAGCAGCCTAAATTCTATTTTGATGGTCTTATAGTATTAATAGCTGTACTATGTAGGTAATGGATACTAGTATTCATCTTTTAGCGGTTGATGGGCTGTATAAACGAATAAATTTACTATTAATGTTACATAGCAGTGTTTCGAACATAACCTGTAACTCTTTTTAGGGATACGTAATATTAAGTGAAAAACCAAAATGCTCAGAGAGCATCACGTTTCCGAAAATTGTTGTTGTTGAAAAAAGTTATTTTTTAGAAATTTCAAAGCAATTATTGTAGATTTTCGTCCTAGAATTTGTAAAGAAATAAATAAAGTGATGCAGTCCAAAACATATGCAATAGGCTACTTGACCTACTTTTTTTCTTCATTCTAAACGCTTCCTAATCATTCATTTTCACCAAAAAAACTAATATTTTAATATTTTAAACAGTAGAAATCCATAAAAATGTTGATTGAAAAATATGCCTTTTATATGGCGCCGAAAACACTGCCCGCCATTGTGCCGCCATAGTGTGACGTCATGTTTTTTGTATTTTTATACTTTCTTTATTGAAAAAAGTTTTATGTGCTATGCGTTCGAGTCTAACAGTGCCAAAAAATTAGAAAAGAATTTAGAAATCATTTGTAATATTGAACACTTTTGGAGAAAAGTTTTGGCCATTTCATTTCCCAACTACAATAAATGGAGATAATATATAAAACTGATGTTTTACTTGAACTATTCAAGAAAATATATTTTACAAATCTTTCTAGGTTTATTCTTATTATTTATGTATAAATAAACTTACATATAACGAGCGCGATAAATAAAAGATATTAAATTACGAATGTGATGACGTCACATCCAAATCGGAAGTACCGCAAAAGCGTTTTCGTCAGTACAAATCATATTTTCATAAAATCATATTTTCAAATCGACTTTATTTATCAATCATAAGCTTTTATTTGATGATAAGGGTGAAATACGGTTTCCTAGGCCAAGTTCTACTAGTAATATGCATTAGTTCAATAAAATTAAATATAGGTCAAGTATAGCCTATTCATCAATTCTCACAATGCACCTTCTATATCTGGGAAATTATAAGTTTAGATTTATGAATATTATAATAACACGAATCCACTATGAAACATTAAACAGCATCTTCTACAAAACCCTACAATCTTTGTTTTAGTTAGTAGTAGTAGTAAATATGCAAATTTATTTACTTTTTTATCTACTTCCTTAACCATCCAACACAAAACGATCGACTCGGCGCATAACTAAATGCACTACCTCATCACAAAATGAAACTTGATAATTTTAAGTGGGGAATTCCCGTTCAATATAATTCTTTTGTTGTTGTCCTTATTACACTAATGTTTTGCTATATTTGTGTGTCTCTCTTACTAAGAGCTATAATGAACGGGGGTTCCCCTGACACTAAAACATTAAGGCAAAAATAAAAACCCTTTTATAATAAGTACTTAATTATTTTTTATTTTTTTTAGGAAAAACGCCGTACAAGATTGTGGAGACAGTGGAGAAAGGGAAAAGTTTTCTTTTCATTGTACCCAGTTTATTGGAAACAAATGGAATTTTGAAATGGCCAAAAAACTGCTTAGATGCGCGCAAATTGGTCATGAATGAAAATTGCTCACCTGCAACTGGATGGTCAGCCACAAGGTGTCGAGTAACATGTCAAAGTGTACCATTATCAATATTCTCATAGTTCCCCAAGCAGCAACCAAGCGTAATGAACACCTAAAAAGCAGCCAATATAGCACTTAACGCTGTTTTACAGCTGTATAAGTACGTTGTAAAGACATTGTAGTGTTATAATGTCGGTTTAGATGTAATTATTCAGCTCTAGCTGTATTAAGTCTGTATTAAGGAGTCAAAGTACGCTTAAAGTTCTAAATCAGTGTATCATATCTGTCATGTACAGCTTTAATTTCCTGTAACGCTTTGATCCTCATTTTAGTATTAAAGCTGTACAATAGCTGCATTTGGCATACCGTCACTTACTTAATATAGCTTAGATCTGTATTATGGTGGTCCTCAAATCATATTTCTGTATTATGAAGTAGGCAAACTCTCTTCTACAGCTTCTTTTTATGGTGTAATTATTCACCCTTTTACGGACTATAGCTGTCTAATTTCTCTCTTTGAGAGTAATAAACAGCAATAAAAATAAATGACGCCTATAGTACAGCCTTAATCTGTATAAGTGACAGAGTCGCCATTTTGAATTATTGTGCACTGCAGTATATGCTGTATTTTGTGATTGTTTTATAAATATGTGGAAAAAGCGAAAAAGATTTGGTGCTATTAGAAGAAGGATTGAACAGGAATATGTAAATATTACAAATTATCAACAAATGAAATTACTGTCGAGGAACATGGAAATATTTCAACAGATCAGATCATCTACAGTCAAGTGTCAATACCATCGACATCTAATGAAAGAGGTTCCGTAGAAAATATTGTAAATGATCATAGTTATATCAGGTGTAACTTATTAGCTTTACCTTCTGCAACTGATCACGACGACACACACATTTTATCATCCAGCAGTTCAAGTGACGGCGAAAGTAAATATGAAAAAAAAAATAATATTTCGCCAACAAATACAGAATTGGGCCAGAGAAAGAAACATAGCTCAAGTAGCATTGAATGATTCAGCTACTATCATAAACTTAAGATTTCCAGGAATTTCACCATGCGATGCCAGAACAATTTTAAGTACTGCAAAGCAAATACAAATCAAACCGATCCAGGAGGTGAATATTGGCATAACGGCCTAACTAAATCTTTAAAAAATATATTAGAAAAATGGGTTGACGTTCCGAGGAAAATTTGTTTGAATTTCAATTTTGACGGCGCGGTCTTCCAATATTTAATAGTTTTAATAAAGAGTTTATACTAAGAATATAAATAAAAGTTTATACTATACTTGAAAGACCTGATGTAGAACCGTTGGTGATTGGTATTTATTTTGGTGTTGGAAAACCAAAGCAAATTGACGAATATTTAAATGATTTTGTAAACTAAATTGACAACCTCAACAAATCAAGAGTAAAGTATCTATAGGAATTAAATGTTTTATATGCGATTCTCCTGCGAGAGCTTACATTAAAGGTAATAGAATTGAAACAGTAGAATATAAGTTAATCATTATGCATAAATATAAAAATATTACAAAAATATAAAACTTTTATTTCACTTAAGTAATGAACTATGAGAATATTGATAATGATACACTTTGACATGTTACTCGACACCTTGTGGCTGACCATCCAGTTGCAGGTGAGCAATTTTCATTCATGACCAATTTGCGCGCATCTAAGCAGTTTTTTGGCCATTTCAAAATTCCATTTGTTTCCAATAAACTGGGTACAATGAAAAGAAAACTTTTCCCTTTCTCCACTTTCTCCACAATCTTGTACGGCGTTTTTCCTAAAAAAAATAAAAAATAATTAAGTACTTATTATAAAAGGGTTTTTATTTTTGCCTTAATGTTTTAGTGTCAGGGGAACCCCCGTTCATTATAGCTCTTAGTAAGAGAGACACACAAATATAGCAAAACATTAGTGTAATAAGGACAACAACAAAAGAATTATATTGAACGGGAATTCCCCACTTAAAATTATCAAGTTTCATTTTGTGATGAGGTAGTGCATTTAGTTATGCGCCGAGTCGATCGTTTTGTGTTGGATGGTTAAGGAAGTAGATAAAAAAGTAAATAAATTTGCATATTTACTACTACTACTAACTAAAACAAAGATTGTAGGGTTTTGTAGAAGATGCTGTTTAATGTTTCATAGTGGATTCGTGTTATTATAATATTCATAAATCTAAACTTATAATTTCCCAGATATAGAAGGTGCATTGTGAGAATTGATGAATAGGATATACTTGACCTATATTTAATTTCATTGAACTAATGCATATTACTAGTAGAACTTGGCCTAGGAAACCGTATTTCACCCTTATCATCAAATAAAAGCTTATGATTGATAAATAAAGTCGATTTGAAAATATGATTTTATGAAAATATGATTTGTACTGACGAAAACGCTTTTGCGGTACTTCCGATTTGGATGTGACGTCATCACATTCGTAATTTAATATCTTTTATTTATCGCGCTCGTTATATGTAAGTTTATTTATACATAAATAATAAGAATAAGCCTAGAAAGATTTGTAAAATATATTTTCTTGAATAGTTCAAGTAAAACATCAGTTTTATATATTATCTCCATTTATTGTAGTTGGGAAATGAAATGGCCAAAACTTTTCTCCAAAAGTGTTCAACATTACAAATGATTTCTAAATTATTTTCTAATTTTTTGGCACTGTTAGACTCGAACGCATAGCACATAAAACTTTTTTCAATAAAGAAAGTATAAAAATACAAAAAACATGACGTCACACTATGGCGGCACAATGGCGGGCAGTGTTTTCGGCGCCATATAAAAGGCATATTTTTCAATCAACATTTTTATGGATTTCTACTGTTTAAAATATTAAAATATTAGTTTTTTTGGTGAAAATAAATGATTAAGAAGCGTTTAGAATGAAGAAAAAAAGTAGGTCAAGTAGCCTATTGCATATGTTTTGGACTGCATCACTTTATTTATTTCTTTACAAATTCTAGGACGAAAATCTACAATAATTGCTTTGAAATTTCTAAAAAATAACTTTAATACTTTATTTTCGGAAACGTGATGCTCTCTGAGCATTTTGGTTTTTCACTTAATATTACGTATCCCTAAAAAGAGTTACAGGTTATGTTCGAAACACTGCTATGTAACATTAATAGTAAATTTATTCGTTTATACAGCCCATCAACCGCTAAAAGATGAATACTAGTATCCATTACCTACATAGTACAGCTATTAATACTATAAGACCATCAAAATAGAATTTAGGCTGCTTAGCAAATTGTCGCCATTTTATCAATTACAAATGGAAGATTACGAACATGAGTACATAAAAATTAGACTAATGTTTTTATATTCATCAATATTTTCAGTTTGTCCAATAACCTACTATGCACCAACGAGGCTCTACGTCCATTAATCAAAGATTTTTTAAATTCTAACCTATAAAAACCATATTTACTTACCTTATTTAATATCTCTTCCTTGATTATTTTGCTGGCGCGTTTATTTTTTACCACAAAACATATATATGACCACAATAAATTTATTTTTGCACGTTAATGCACTGTATCCTGCGCCTATCGAATCTCCAAATCTTTAAACACATCGTTTATATGTCACTTTGATCAACACTTATTATATATATTAACGCCATCATTAAAATATAATATATAATCTTCTGTTTCGTTTTAATTCGTTTGTAACTCTGTTCAACAGACTTTTTACTACGTAAAGCTTAACAAGTGAGTTACAGTGTAGTAATTGGAGTGTATTGGTTCTTCGTACACCATAGTACAGCCGCAAAACAGTTATTAAGCAGCCTATTTTATGCTTATACAACTACTGTACAGCTAATATATCGCAAAACGCTGTATAATTTGTGCCCATTTCAGGGGTATAAGGGCTGTATAAGCGCTTATACAGCCACTATGCAACCAGGATGTACAGCATTAAGAATATAAACGAACTTTAATAGAGCTGTTATACAGCTTGTGATGCTGCTTGGGTCATTACTTAAGTGAAATAAAAGTTTTATATTTTTGTAATCTTTTTATATTTATGCATAATGATTAACTTATATTCTACTGTTTCAATTCTATTCCCTTTAATGTAAGCTCTCGCAGGAGAATCGCATATAAAACATTTAATTCCTATAGATACTTTACTCTTGATTTGTTGAGGTTGTCAATTTAGTTTACAAAATCATTTAAATATTCGTCAATTTGCTTTGGTTTTCCAACACCAAAATAAATACCAATCACCAACGGTTCTACATCAGGTCTTTCAAGTATAGTATAAACTCTTATTTATATTCTTAGTATAAACTCTTTATTAGAACTATTAAATATTGGAAGACCGCGCCGTCAAAATTGAAATTCAAACAAATTTTCCTCGGAACGTCAACCCATTTTTCTAATATATTTTTTAAAGATTTAGTTAGGCCGTTATGCCAATATTCACCTCCTGGATCGGTTTGATTTGTATTTGCTTTGCAGTACTTAAAATTGTTCTGGCATCGCATGGTGAAATTCCTGGAAATCTTAAGTTTATGATAGTAGCTGAATCATTCAATGCTACTTGAGCTATGTTTCTTTCTCTGGCCCAATTCTGTATTTGTTGGCGAAATATTTTTTTTTTTTCATATTTACTTTCGCCGTCACTTGAACTGCTGGATGATAAAATGTGTGTGTCGTCGTGATCAGTTGCAGAAGGTAAAGCTAATAAGTTACACCTGATATAACTATGATCATTTAGAATATTTTCTACGGAACCTCTTTCATTAGATGTCGATGGTATTGACACTTGACTGTAGATGATCTGATCTGTTGAAATATTTCCATGTTCCTCGACAGTAATTTCATTTGTTGATAATTTGTAATATTTACATATTCCTGTTCAATCCTTCTTCTAATAGCACCAAATCTTTTTCGCTTTTTCCACATATTTATAAAACAATCACAAAATACAGCATATACTGCAGTGCACAATAATTCAGAATGGCGACTCTGTCACTTATACAGATTAAGGCTGTACTATAGGCGTCATTTATTTTTATTGCTGTTTATTACTCTCAAAGAGAGAAATTAGACAGCTATAGTCCGTAAAAGGGTGTATAATTACACCATAAAAAGAAGCTGTAGAAGAGAGTTTGCCTACTTCATAATACAGAAATATGATTTGAGGACCACCATAATACAGATCTAAGCTATATTAAGTAAGTGACGGTATGCCAAATGCAGCTATTGTACAGCTTTAATACTAAAATGAGGATCAAAGCGTTACAGGAAATTAAAGCTGTACATGACAGATATGATACACTGATTTAGAACTTTAAGCGTACTTTGACTCCTTAATACAGACTTAATACAGCTAGAGCTGAATAATTACACCTAAACCGACATTATAACACTACAATGTCTTTACATCGTACTTATACAGCTGTAAAACAGCGTTAAGTGCTATATTGGCTGCTTTTTAGGTGTTCATTACGCTTGGTTGCTGCTTGGGTGTAAAGCAAGTATTTTTTATATATAATAATTCATTTATAATAAAGATGGTTTAATGTATTCAATATTAATTTTATTAAATTATTACAAAATCACTTTATTATACAAGTACTAGTGGTACTTGTATAATATTTATTGTACATATTATGGACAATATTTAAGTTTACTCATAAAATAAGTTGATTGATAGTCATTAGTTAATGAAAAACACATGCTTAATTTCTTACTAAGATTTATTTAATGGATAAATCTTGAAATAGAATATTCGTTTAAATATATAAAGATTAATATAATTAACAGAATACAGAAAACCAGCTAAGCTTTAAAGAAAAATTAAATGTAATATCTGATAAGTGTTGTGTAATAAGATACAAAAAAATTTTCAAAAATATGGCAAATTATATACTCAAATGCTCGTTGTACGCTCCTTACACACTTTTTAAACATACATTTACGATATTTCATTGAAAAAATATTGAGACGATCGAAAATAGTTTGTTACACGTGAGACTCCGTATGAATGAAATTATAAGTTGGATTTATATTGTCACATGTTTTGTAGAAATCACATGACTAAACGAAGGGATTTTTAATAATACAGTTTAATTTTTATGTCTGATCCATTACAATGTTACATAACTTAGAGCATGTACATTTAGAACCTTACCTTTATTAATATTCTCGCTACCACATTTGTCGTTCACATTGCTGTTAATCGCGCATTTTTTCACTTTTTGAGATGTGTGTTTCGAGGTATTATCATCATTCACTTCACTACCGAGAGCCATAACAACACGAGGAAATTATCCGGCACCAACTGCCCGCGACAAGCACGGTTCCGCACTCAGCTGAAAGAGGACATGTGGTACATATAGAGTTCAATTTTGTAAAACACGGCACGAAGTTCATTTATTATTTGACTGAAATAAAATTACTCCAAGTAGAAAGGAAGTACCTTCTCGCAGTATCACCAACCTTCAGAAACTAACGAAGGAATGCCTGTATTGCCAGCACAAGGCCTCCTGTTAAAAGTTAAAACCAGGCCAATGGGTTGTTTTCTTTTTTTAAATCTCCACCAGACGGCGCGACAATAGACACTTCTAGATTTTCTATTGGTTCCCCACCGATCTGAAATTATCTGCAGGTTGGCATCAGCCGCATCACTGACAGCATATTGGTGGTGTTTCCAAAAAATATCAGTGTACTGTCAAGTGTGACATAAATCAAAATATCTTAAAGCTTAAACCTAGTTTCTTAAAATATCTTAAACCTAGTTTCCATTAGCATAATATTAACATAAAACTGTATGTATTTATACATATTCATATATTTCTATGTTGTTTTGCTTCGTCTCTCTAGTTTAAATTTCACGAAGAGCATACGCCTAAACGATCATTGGCCTAAGCGATTAGGCCAGTATACTGGTAACAGTTTAGGAACACGCTGACATATTATAATACTTGTCAAACTGAAAACTGACAACTGAAAGAGTTTTGGCGGGCACACAGACCTAAAGTGCGCGCACGATAACTCTGCGCGCGACAGGTGGCGTGCCAGCGTAGGGATTCAATAAAAAAATGGGTAATCCCAATGATATTTTTTTTAATAACATTGGTAGTTTTACTTTAATATCCTTATTTACTTATTTAAATTATGTATAGGAATAGGCGTATCGATTATCATGTAAACGTGTTGGCCCGACAATGGGTTGTTTTTTTTTTTAAATCTCCACCAGGCGGCGCGACGGTAGACACTTCTAGATTTTCTATTGGTTCCCCACTGATCTGAAATTATCTGCAGGTTGGCATCACTGACTACATATTGGTTGTGTTTCTAAAAATTTCAGTGTACTGTCAAGTGTGACATAAATAAAAATATCTTAAACCTAAGCGATCATTGGCCTTAGCGATTAAGCCAGTATACTGGTAATAGTTTAGGAACACGCTGGCATAATAAAAACTTGTCAAACTGAAAACTGACAACTGAAAAAGTTTTGGCGGCCATGTTACTTTAAAACTTCTTCTACTTTTTATTGTTGGTGTCCTTTGCCTGTCCCGACCGGGACGAATTAACAAAAAAAATAATTATTGTTGGTGTGGTTTTTATTATTTTTTTCCCAAATTGTGTTATTTGGGTTTTTGATGTTCATTATTGGTAAAATATTGGCCATTAAATATCCGTTATCGTGCACAAGTGCAGGTAAGATGTTGTCAAAACCAAAATTTATAATTCCTGTGACATTTGGTGTGAATAACGATAAATAGGGCTATTTATTCCGTGAGTTTTAACTAAAACATCGTTATAATACAACGAATAGAATAATAAATAACTTTATTATTCTATTCGTTGGAATATCATTGTGTCTTTTTCAAATTGAAATGTATCAAGTTTTATATTCTTTTGCCCAGTTTTGTAGCAATTATTGATGGTATTACCTGGTATTACCGATAGTTGTCTACCCATACGCCATCTTTATTACTAAAATGGAAACTGTTTGACAATCAAATTAAAAAAATAAGAAATGCCCCATTAAAAAAAAAATCTTAAAATGCCTCATTGTGTTATTTGGGTTTTTGATGTTCATTATTGGTAAAATATTAGCCATTAAATTGTCGTTATCGTGCACAAGTGCAGGTAAGATGTTGTCAAAACCAAAATTTATATAGGGCTATTTTCAGTATTGCCAATTTAGCATATTTTATGCTAAATTTGGCATATTTTTACGTTGTTTGGCATATTTATATTTTGTTTTAGCATATAGCATATTTTTAGCATATAATTATTTAATAAAAATTGAACCATGAAACAAGCGATCCGATTTAATTACTAAGCGTGTGTTCTAAAACAGAGTAATAATTACTCTGACAAGAGTATTTATTACTCATTATTATCACTACCACATTCTAACGCCGAAATTAAACGCGTTTTCAGCCAAATGAATGTAGTGAAAACCAAACTTCGCAACCGTTTGTCGGTAAAAACTTTAAATGCCATTTTATGCATCAGATTCGGCAGAGAGGACAGGGAAATGCTGTTATTCTTACTCAGTTCCGGATAGTGTCCGACCGAAACTGATTTTCCAGCCGAAACCGAAACCGAACTTTCGGCCTTACTCTCAGTTTCGGCCGAAACCGAAACCGAAACTTGATAAAACATTTAAAATGACGATTATTTACTGAAATTTACTGCTATGTAACATTTGTTAACACATAAGAAAAAGTGCCAAATTTGATTTTTTACTTTTTGTGAGATTTCTTAAAGTAAATATTTCAGTACGTATGTGTATTCATGTTCAGTTTTTTTATCCGATTCCGAGTTTAATGTATTAGAACGAATGATTATTCTAAAAAACAGGAGGAGCAGAATGTTACTTCAAGACATTCTCTGTATCCAGGGAAACACGGACATGCAGTCTCACAGACCGCGGTCGAAGTTCAAAATGAAATTACTAAGTTAACTTGTAGTTGGCGTCACAATTTTTTAGTTCAGAAGACGTTTTGCCACTAAACCTAATATAACACTAGTCAACACAATTTTTGTGCCTGAATTCTGTGTACCCAATTCGGATGTCTTACACTAAATTAATTAGAGAAACAATGATTTTAAGTCATAAAGTTTTCTTTTACAGAAACTTTCAAATTTTGAAGAAAACCTGGATTTTCTTCTTTCAGTTATGTGTCAAAATTCAAAAGAATGTAAAATAATATTAGTATTTTTTTATTTATATCGTTGCTTATAATCCCAAAATAAAAAGTGAAAATATATAATTTAGATTTAAAAATTCATATTTTTTGTATCTAGGTGAGCATACCCCAAATATTATAGCTTGTTGTGTGCTTCGGTATAGGTATGTGGCGCTCCCATTTTTTTCTGGCATTAAATAGGAAGTTTAAAATTATTTCATAGGCTTAACCTTGTCTTTTATTTGTTGATGCAACTAACTTTTTAACTCTTATTTTAATAAATTCTCCGCAAATGTAGCAAAAACTTTTCACGTCTATTTTTTAGAATATGCATAATATGCTGATTGTATTTTATTTATTGTAGTTAGGCGTTAAAAGAATAAAATATATTTATTTATATCATTGCTAACATTGACTAAAAAAGTATTTGAAGGAAAAAATATATTAATTAGGTTTAAAATTTGATATTTTTTGTATTTAGGTGAGCAAATTTCAAACATACCTTGTAGCATGCCTCTTTAATAAGTACGTGAGATATGTAGCACCCACATTTTTTCTGGTTTTCAATAGGAAGTTTAAAATTTGTTTCAAAGGCTTGATAAATCCTTTTATTTGTCGGTGCAAACAAAATTATTAAGTATAAAAGATTTTGATTCCCTACTATATACCTACGGAATCATCAAAATGTATGTACAGGGAATCAATAAAAAGATAGTTTTTCCTGAGGTGTACAAAAACTGTGCATATGGGTTAAATAATAAATAGACTTAACTAAAAACCATACTCATTATCGTCGTTTACATCGTGTCTAAGCAAACTTAACTTTGGAAATGACATTGTAATTAGCGAATAGGGAATCAATTGTATAAGGAACCAAGGGTGAGGGAATCACATATTTTCCTCCGTAACTCGGAAACGGAGCAACAAATTGTGTGACCGCCTTCCATGATGCTTAGAGGGCTACCGAACCTCCCACACCTGCGCACCTGCAACCACGTGCTACTTATAACTAGGGAGGTACAAGCCTCCAAGTGAAGCGTCTAGGGAATCACTATGTGCGCCAGGACAAATATTTAATTGACTTTTTCTATTTATATAACGATATGTATGTTTATGTAGAACTTTTTTATTAATATTTCGTTTATACTCTAACGATTTAATTACTTTGAAATTAGAATTTCATCGTATTTGTGGGATTTTCTTGGGAATTGGGGCATTTTCTTATTTTTTTAATTTGATTGTCAAACAGTTTCCATTTTAGTAACTAGATGGCGTATGGGTAGACAACTATCGGTAATACCAGGTAATGCCATCTATAATTGCTACAAAACTGGCCAAAAGAATGTAAAACTTGATACATTTCAATTTGAAAAAGACACAATGATATTCCAACGAATAGAATAATAAAGTTATTATAACGATATTTTAGTCCAAAACTCACGGAAGAAATAGCCCTATTTATCGTTATTCACACCAAATGTCACAGGAATTATAAATTTTGGTTTTGACAACATCTTACCTGCACTTGTGCACGATAACGGATATTTAATGGCCAATATTTTACCAATAATGAACATCAAAAACCCAAATAACACAATTTGGGAAAAAATAATAAAAACCACACCAACAATAAAAAGTAGAAGAAGTTTCAAAGTAACATGGCCGCCAAAACTTTTTCAGTTGTCAGTTTTCAGTTTGACAACTTTTTATTATGTCAGCGTGTTCCTAAACTATTACCAGTATACTGGCTTAATCGCTTAGGCCAATGATCGCTTAGGTTTAAGATATTTTTATCTATGTCACACTTGACAGTACACTGAAATTTTTAGAAACACAACCAATATGTAGTCAGTGATGCCAACCTGCAGATAATTTCAGATCAGTGGGAAACAAAGACCTCTTATTAGTTTCTTAAGTCAATGGTGGGAAACCAATAGGAAATCTAGAAGTGTCTACCGTCGCGCCGTCTGGTGGAGATTTAAAAAAGAAAACAACCCGATGGACATGTCCAGGGAATCAATTTTTCGACCTTTAAATTTATTTTAATTATATTTACAATTAAGTTTTTCTAAAGAACCTAAGTGGCCCAGTTAGATCATATCTTATATTACTATAAAAAAATACAAAGGTCAAAATATGTAACTCTGCGGGTAGTTTAATACGTCCGGACAACTAAATTTTGCGGTTTGGAAAAATAGCCTAAAACATCGTAATAACTTTATAATGTTTTGCCAATATTTTGCCCAATGATGGTATTACCGATAGTTGTTTACCCATACGCCATCTAGTCAATGATTAATTTGTCATTGGTCTAAAGTACCCCGCAAACGATCAAATTGATTGTCAAATTTTACGTGTTTGTCAAACAGTTTGATAGTGTACAGCTTCGTTTGAAGCGTTTGTCAAACAAACTACGTGTTTGACTTTGAAGAAAATTTGGATTTGCGTAGCGTTTGACAAACGTGTTTGAACGTGTTCCGCTGTATTTGTCAAACAACTAACAAGATCTCATGATCTCAAACCGATTCTAGCTAATGAGGCATTTTCTTATATTTTAAATTTGATTGTCAAACAGTTTTCATTTTAGTAACTAGATGGCGTATGGGTAGACAACTATCGGTAATACCATCATTAATTGCTACAAAACTGGGCAAAAGAATGTAAAACTTGATACATTTCAATTTGAAAAAGACGCAATAATATTCTAACGAATAGGATAGTAAAGTTATTATAACGATGTTTTAGTTAAAACTCACGGAAGAAATAGCCCTATTTACCGTTATTCACACCAAATGTCACAGGAATTATACATTTTGGTTTTGACAACATCTTACCTGTACTTTTGCAAGATAACGGATAATTAATGGCTAACTGTCAAAGTAACATGCCCGCCAAAACTCTTTCAGTTGTCAGTTTTCAGTTTGATAAGTATTATATTATGTCAGCGTGTTCCTAAACTGTTACCAGTATAATGGCCTAATCGCTTAAGCCAATGATCGCTTAGCCTATGTTCTTCGTGAAATTTAAACTAAAGGGACGAAGCAAAAAAACATAGTAATATATGGAAATATATAAATACATACAGTTTTATGTTAATATTATGCTAACGGAAACTAGGTTCAAGATATTTTGATTTATGTCACACTTGACAGGACACTGAAATTTTTTTAAAACACAACCCATATGACGTAGTCAGTGATGCCAACCTGCAGATAATTTCAGATCGGTGGGGAACCAATAGCAAATCTAGAAGTGTCTATCGTCGCGCCGTCTGGTGGAGATCAAAAAAAAGAAAACAACCCATTGTTTGACAAACTTATTTGATGCACGTTTGATCGTCTGCGCTGCTGTTTGATGAAAACGTAAATTACATTGACTTAAGAAACTAATAAGGTCTTTGGTAAATTACATCAAACCATTGACTTAAGAAACTAATATGGACACGAAATGACCACGAAAGAAACGAGCCTGCCTTCAAAATTTGTGAAACAAAAATGGCGGATTTTAGATGTCACTGAATAATAAAAAAAAATCGATATCGATACTTTTTCAAATAATAGTTTAAAGACATAACATACATAAATTATAAAAAATCTGGTGACCTCTGCTAATTTTTATATAAGTAAAGACTTGCATAAAATAGTAGATGGTTTATTAGGGTTCCGTCAAAACCAAAGGGTAAAAACCCTATGGGAGTGAACTCATGGAGCGGCTGCGGGCCCGCGCAAATGAGCGGTTTTATTTCAGAACTCACGAGACCGCTGATTTGTGCGGGCCCGCAGCCTCCGCGGTTGCGGTCAGCGCCCGCAAACTCGGCGGGCGATAATCGCAAGACGGGCGGTTGCAAGGCGGGCAGAAACGATCAGTTGAGATCCAGACCGCCATGGACACACACCAAAAACGAGCTGTTGCGCTATACTTACTTTACAGAAGAATACAGAAAAAAACCCAAAAGGACGGGCGGTTTCTACTACGGTCGCCTACTATGGGTACTGCGATCGCCCGCTAAACTATCGCAGAGCGCGCGGGCGCAAACCGCCAAGGCTGCGGGACTGCCGCCCGCCGGTACAGCAGGAGCCGCAAACAACCGCGCGGGCCGCGGGCGAAAAACGCGCCGTGAGTTTTGCTTTCGTTTTTTACATACAAAACTGGATTCTACGAAGGCTGCGGGCCCGCAACCGCGCCGGGCACGGGAAAAAACTGCGCCGTGAGTTCGCTCCCTATTACTGAGACTTTGGTGTCTGTCCGTCTGTCCATCTATGTCTCCAGACCAGACTGTAACGTAACTCAAGAACCCCTATAGCTAGACTTCTGAAATTTTCACACAGTGTGTATTTCTGTTGCCGATATAACAAAAAAATACTAAAAACAAAATAAAATAAATATTTAAGGGGTCTCCCATACAATAAACGTGATTTTTTTGGCCTTTTTTACTCGTAATCAATAATGGTAGCAGGGAGGCACTAGGCACTTGAAATACTCACAATATTCTTAATTATATTTGTAAGTAAATAAAATAAATAAATAAATAAAATCTTTATTCCAATTTTTTTAACATTACACAACCACAAAAGAAAAAAAATATAAAGAGAAAAGACTTTACTTTAAACTTTAATAATTAATAATAAAATAATATTAAAATTAATATTTAAGAATACAAAAAACTCTCATACAAAAAACTCAATTTTTTTGCCAACTTTCGCTTAATAACGGTACGGAGTGAGTTTTTACTGTTTTTTAGTAAAATTATATTTAAAAAGTGAGTATGGTAATGTTATTGTATATGATATTGAATGTACTGTCACTTCTTGGTGGAAATTTAATTGAATGTTATTGTAATCTTACAAAAAAGTGTTCTGGAAACATGATAGTTTTAGGAAAGGTCGTGGTAAGCGTCATAAACTGTCCGTCCCCCCACCCTGCAAGCGTCATAAACTGTCAACGGATGCCGTCGACTGCCGCCGACACGTGCCGCCGATTGCCGCCGACACGTGCCGTTCGTCTGTAAGAAGCCTTAAGGTCCAACAAATAAATAAAGAGAAATCCAGTTGAGAAATCTCCTTTCTGTTTTATGGTTTTAGTGTTATCTGGAACTATGGTAGTATTTCTTTCTTTCAATAACCCTGCTAGTCTGGCTGAAGGCTGAAAAATAAATAAAATGATTTAAAAATCAAAGAAAAACCAAATCGTCGTTATACATCATAGTTCATACTTATCTATGTAATTTTGTGCAATTTGCACAATTTGCCTGAAGTAAAATAACGTCACCAATAACATTTTTGATGGTACAACATCATCTTTAAGTCTCAATTTGTCCAATGTTCTATTGAAGCACCAATCTTCAAAATGGATTGAGCAGACAAATATCCTTGTTTTTGTCATGTCAATATTTTATTCACCAATAATATTCAACCATGATTTTCTTTTTTCTTTATCATTAGGTAATCTAAAAGTATAAATAAACACATACATTCTAAAAGTGATGAAATTATTAGGTAAAAAAAAACTTTAAATAAAATTTATCGATAAAGCCACATCACTATTGTTCATACAATAGTATTACCACGTATTTTATATGGAAAACATCAAAAATATAAGGAACCAGGCGGTGAAATTAATAGAACCTTTTGTAATAGATCATTTTTAGAAAACACAGTCATCTGGATTTAAAAATCTGATGTATTTCGAAGTAAAATACTAAACTTACATATGTAAAGACAAATCTGGTTGTTTCTTTCGGATTTTAGTACGACATCCAATAATGAAATAGTTTATTAAATCAAATTACATAAACTCACTTGTTAGTAAAGGCTTATAAATTATGTTAGTAACATTATCTTATATATTATGTTTAAATAAATAATAATATTTTGACTACATTGTGCATCGCCTCTGCGCCATACCGTTAGATATGGCACAGCAGTGACGCACATATGGACAATCGAGTCGACTGGCTATCATAGCAAGAATGCAGTTGGTACTCCCCCCCACTCTGCGCACTAAAGACGCGCATCGTTTACGCATAGTGACGTAATAGCAATCCACGCGTGCCTCAGCAAACATCCCTGAAGCGCTGCAGTAGCGGGGAAGCCCCAACAGCATTCTGAATGCGTTGTTGAACTGGACACGGAGAGCGTTGTAGGCTCTGAGCGTGTATGTGTTCCACAGGCTGCACGTGTACAAGGTGGTGCAAAATGCTCTGAAAAGAGTAATTTTGACCGTCCTCGTACAGCGCGCAAACCTGCGGGCCAACATATTAGCACGAACCTACAACGCCCTTCGTTCTCTTTCTATGTCGTCATCGTCCTTGAGGTCGGAAGTTAGCATGTGTCCTAGGTATTTAAACTTGTGTACCCTCTGTAACACGCAGTTATTAATAGATACAGAGGGCACATTCGACCAGCGTCCACTTCCATCCTCAAAGACCATGACCACACTTTTTTTAAAATTGTAGACTAGACCATGCGAAGCGGCATACGCTGCACACATGGCTACCAGCCTCCTAAGCCCACACACGGATGCACTCAACAGCACCATGTCATCCGCGTAACTATCTATATAGTAATAATGCTGCACGCGGTCATATTTCGGCACTCCAAATCTCACTTCCTAAAACAATTTTTACCGAAAAGAACTAGAATAATGTCGAAAATTTATAAATAAACCCCGTTTGTTTATGTACGTTGACAGGTCAACTACCACTCACAAAAATGGTGATTTGGTCGCAAAGTGGCATTTCTGCAAATATTTCTTTCAAAATGGTAAACACTCAAACTTATAGTTATCTTTTTTCACTTACGTAAAAACGCATAAGCAAAAGGGAGATAGTTATATGATTATAAATTTATCGACGAATTGACGTAATCAATTCTATACCGTTCTATACATAGACATTTTTTTTCGTCCCGGTCGGGACTCGGGACAGGCAAAGGGATCTATACATAGACAATTGCTTCGGATCCATAGGTTTAGAGGTCTTTGCATCAAACATGTTTGTCAAACAAATTTGATCGTTTGCGGGGTACTTAATCGCTGTTCTGTTCATTCGCTGTTCAAACATCAATATTTTTAATGAGAATTTACCTAAATTAATAGGATTTGTTCTCAAAATTAACATTAATCCTACCTTTTTTGTAACAGCGATTGTTGCTGCATCTTATCCCTCGCATAGTTAAGAAAAACAGTAACCCTGGCGTCCGAAAATTATCCGAAGGTACTAAGTTTTTGAAAACACCTTTTTGTTAATTAAAATTTCCTAATTTGTTCAATTTGTTAGCTAAAAGTGCTATGTACAATTCGCAGAAGATGCTAGACGGGTGGTATTGTCGTTCTATAGCGAACATGCAAGCTAACGAAGCTTCGAGTGTGAATAATCCTGTCAAGGCAGAACCAGCGCACAGCCTCGACTCCCGAAAGGATTATTCCAGTGACAGCAGCAGTGAAGCAGAACCGGAGCCTAACTATAAAGCACAGTACCTCAGTCTGAAGAAAAAACTCAAGTTTCTTATTTATGTAAGTAAGTTTCAAGCAAGCAAAATGGTGCTATATTTTAAAGAGGTAGCATTGAAATAATTGTTGGATACTTTTTACTTACTTCCAGTTGAAAAAACAAAGAATCTGGTAGATATGAAAAAACCTTTTTCATTTAGGTTTGTTTTGTATCGCAGATGTGACGAAACTGAATTGATTCAATATCAAATCATAAATGTGATACTGAAATGCTCTGAGCAACTAACAGCTACTAATACAATGATTTCACAACACCAGCAATTTCTTTAATATTGAGTTTTTTTTTTCTGTGTCATTTCAGGAAAACGAATGCTTCCAAGATGCCTTACGAAGTAGTCAAAAAAGGCTTCTTAGAGTGTCACGAGATAGAAGCTTTTTATTGGATAGGTTGTTACAGTATGAAAAACATGATAGCAGCACCTCAGATAGCGAAGAAACTGAGTCTTCTGATGATAATTCTTATAATACAGATGCAGCTAAGAGGTATTTGTTATTTCCAGTCTGTAAATTAACCCGTTGATCGTGGGAAAACGAGACACAATAGATATTCTATTGTGTCTCGGACGCCGGTGACCGTATGGGGCTTGACGAATTAATTCGATTAAAAAAGTGTCCTACACTTACGGCCGTTCCCAATATTTGATCTATCTCTGGTTTTTCCCTACTAGAGATAGGAATAGCTCTCATTAGACATTAGAGACATATATTTTATGTCAATTCCATGTTAGCTGCGATCGGTCGTATGTCAAACCAGAGATAGATTGAATATTGGGAACGGCCGTTAATCTCACTGGTTGGCAATAAACTAAGCTTTTGCAAACAGTAGTGTATATTACTTTTATGGCATAACATTTTTGAAGCATAATATAATCACTTGGGTACCTATGTAATTTAATATTTATTCTATTGCAAATGTTTCCAGAAAAAAAGCTGAAGCTAATTCTGTACATCAGATGTCCACACCATCCTTACTAAATAGAGGTCAAAATAGCACAGCCAAAAGGAAAAGAAACCCTGCACCTAAAAAGCAGACTAATATTGTAAGAAAACAACAATTTTCTATAATTTTGAGGATAGTAGATAGATAATTTAGAGAATTTTTGGGCATGTTATAAATGTTTGTGTGTACTGTATGTTATAAAACATGATAATTTTTTTTTTATCTATGGATGCTTCACACCACGTCAGTCTGGCCCCATGCTAAGTACCTGAAGGACTTGTGTTAAGGGTACTAGACAACGGAAATATATTTAATACTTTTATACTATACATATATTTAAGATTTTTATTATATGATACACATATTTAATACACATCCATGACCCAGGAACTTTTTGAAAACTTTTTGTTCCGTCGGCGGGATTCGAACCCGCGACCCCCGGCTTGATCTACCAACAGCCCACCAACTGAGCCACAGAGGTCGTCGAAATTACATAGCAAAGTCCTTACAAAAGCATCAGAACACCAAATTACTAATGATGTCAAAAGAAGTAACAGAAGCCTTATCAGTGTGTATCTCCACAGCATCAAGCTTGGATGATGAACAAGGCATCTCCAGCTCTTGGGTTTGGTCTGTCAGCCAGCGATGGCCACATGACACCAGAGGAGGTGGAGAGACATCTGCAGTCCAGACAATCCTACCTTGAGCTACTGCCAGAGAGGGCGCCACCTACAGTTCCAACGGAAATGTTTAGCAATGACCCTTCACTTGATAGGTAGTTGTATAAATATTCCTTTATTTAAAAAATGCTGTAATTAAAGAACCGCCTTTTACCAAATCATACATGCACTTAATGATTCCTTAACAGCTAATGGTTGTGAAGGGACCTCACTTCAAATTTTATTTGTTTGGACGTTTATATTTACATATAATTTCATCTGAAATCAATATAGAGGTTGCCGCCAACAACAACATATTTTATTTTTTATTTTTGTTATATATTTGTGGCAAAATATCATCTGTGAAAATTAAAACTGACTGACATGCATGGATGTCTCAGTAATGTTTGTTTTTACCTTTAGGGTACAGAAAACATAAGACTAATATTTATTATTGATTTAATTATGTTTATTATAATATTAGTTGTATTTTAAAGCTATGCACCGAAGCCGGCCGGCATACCGCGACCGGCAAAAACCGGCATGCATGGCCCTGATTTTATATGAAAAATAAATCATGCGGCCGGTTATGCCAGCCGGGGTCTGTGTATAGACACCTTTAACACATGATAATGTAGATACCCTTAAAATGTTATGGTGTTTTCTCTTTTCAGTGAGTCAAATGATGTTCAAGAGAATTCACCTAATGTTGAAGAATGGTTTGATTAGCGTACGCCAAACAAATAAGTAAATTTAGAATTATTAACCTAGACCTAAGATTTGTTGTGTATATTTTTATACAAAACCTCAGTAAGTATACTGGTTCATTAAATTTACTGTAAGCAAAATTTTGTTTATAATTTACCATCCAGAACCTTTAGGGCCACCACATGGGCTGCATCTCATAAGCTAATAAATGAAACAACATCTTATAATATATGAATGGATTAAATATACTTTATTTTAGACAGATAAATAAGGTACAATATGATTGCAAAGCGTTGACGATAGGTATCAATTGCATATCATTTTTCATGCTCGAATGTACACATGTAACCACACAGTATGTTACCCTAATATAGAATCGAGAAATCTTGCCCGTTAACATTCATAATATACAAATATGAAATACATAAGGTACCAACTTCTCATAATACATGTTAAATAATTCTCAATTATGATATATTCTTAACCAACCTACCATGCAAAAATCTCAGCATGCTACAGATGATAATACATAATCAACATGTATATATATTTAATATCATTATTCTAAACGCTAGAGCTAAATAATTTCATACTCGACATAGTACCTACAGGAAAGTTATCTAACACTTGAGATTCCGATTTAAACTCGCGAGAAAACATTAACAGTTGTAATATTTTGTGAAAAACTCTAATTCATCAAAGTGATGGCATTTTACATGAACATGGTAACATCTCTACAACAGGTGAACATTTTAATGTGTCTGATTGCTTGTACATTTAAGTTGTTTAGAGAAAAGCAGCACAATACAGTTACAAGCTCAATTACAGCACATAAATAATAATTTACATTTTGTTGCATTTTATATTGGCATACTACACAAACAAGCAATATTATACTATAAAGGATCTTAAATCTTATTGCTCATTTCTAATGTAACATCTAGTAACAACACCATTAATTATAATTTTAACAATTTCTCTTGGTAGAAAGCAGCGGAACTGTATTTTGTGTACAGTCTGCTGGATTTGGTTATGAGCACATAATACCTGGACCTCTAAATAAAAAAATAAAAATGGATTTAAATGATTAATATATTAAAGACATACTCGTCTTTTATAATATAAAATATCTAATAGAATAACATTGGGAAATAACATAAGGAATTTTTATATGACTTATTAGGACCCTTACATCAAAAATAATAACTTTAAGAAAGTCTAGTGTATTTTTATGTTACATAGAATTAAAATACAATTACACAATTGGTTTTAAATCTCTTGTTTGTATATTTGCAAAGAACTTTAGAAACAAAAATACACAGATTTATTTCATTGGCTAGAACATACAGATATCTAATATACTCCTCCTCTTCCTTTAGAATTTAGATTTTAGAGTATTATTACCACTGACAGACTTGCCAGTAACATACATTCAATAGTCAATAGTGTATTATTGAGAGCATTGTAATGGTTTGGCACAAGGCCTTATTAATTTGTTACTGAGAAAACACAATTTATCAACAGCCAATGAAATATAAAGTTATTTCATTATTATTATTATTTTGATCATTTGTAAAATTTACTTAAAATAATGGAATTTAAGCAAATCTATTAATTTAGATCTAAATACATATTTTAAAAATAAGATTTAAAATAAATTATATCAATATACACAAGAGATTTAAATAAATATTTTAGATCAGTGTAAACTTTGTAAAAATGGTTATTATATAACTCATCTAAAAGGCCTTGTGAGCCAATTTAAACACACTCAGTGTGCTCATAAACAATGAAAATAATTTACAGAATATTGTGTCTAATGCCTTTTTATATTTTAAAACTGATCAGCAAGCAAATTACAGATCTCCTGTGAGACTGTCTCTTTACTTGATCTGACAGTGAGTCTAAACATTTGAGCTTGTTTGTTTGGTTCCAATCTCATTAGGCAACCCACTTGCTGGAGTCTTGTGTGGACAATACCAGCACAAACAAAATTGTCAGGGTTAGGGTCTATGCCATCTAAAAGCTGCATGCCGAATCCTGATAATTTAGTGCGCGCTGATACTAAATCGATAGCCCCTTGAGCTTTAAAGATTTTCTGAGCCCTCTGCTGTTCACCACCTAGATTTTTCCACCTTGCAAAGAAGGATTCTCCATTCATCTCTGTGGGTTCAAAGAATTTATTCAATGTGAGTGGGAGCTTCATAGTGATCTTTTGTGGAACATTATTATACATGAATGACACAGACATGCTAGGCGCGTCTGTGAAGTCTTCTATGCATTCTGCTGTCAACATCTGCTGGATTTGAGCACCAGCTTCCAATACTGGTTCCATAGGCTTCATTTGCACATTCAACTTATGTAAATCGGTCCAGTGGAGTTCAGGGCGAACATTTTGAATGGGAGACTGGGTTTTATTGCCATAGAACAAACCAATTCTGCCCAAATTTTGCCTATATTCACTCTTCACACCGATTTGAATTAAATCATTCTCAAAGAGAACACCATTATTTTTGAACAAGAATTTCTTGACATTATTCTGTTGTACAGTGGTTGGACTAATTTTAGGGGTATATAAATCTCCAAGTACATCTAACAAGCCATTCCCAGTGGTCACAGTTGAGTTTCCAGGGGGAGTTGAAAGTCCAAGAAGATCAGCACTGGAACTGTTTGTGTTTACTGAATTATTATTAGTAATAGGGGCAGGCATAGCATTGGGCTGGGGGCTCCTAGACTCTCTGACATCATCTGGAATGCGTCCGGGCTTCTTCTTTTTCAGAACAGCCAAAATAGATGATTCCCTCTCAGGGAAAGCAGGCATTTCCTCTAGAACAGTGGCCAACACATCTGAACTAGCAACTATACTCAGCTGTAAGTATTCTGAGGCTCTCTGCTGCAATTCCACGTCAGCTGAACGCAAATTAGAATCAGCCCGGAATACTTCTTGCACTCTATTTTTAATCTCTGGGAATAAATTAACCAGTTTAATATAGGTCGATAGTAGCAGTGCTCTTGTTGCTGCAGAACATAAATGATACTTTGAATGCAGGAGTTCAAATTGCACTTGGGGTGAGGACCGGGTGTCGCCAGCTATCAAGTTACCAAACTCACCAAGTATGTATCCGCCCACTTTCACCATGTTCTCATGACATGTGGGGGCTTGCAGAGCCTCAAACACAGTCTTAGCTGCATAGCCTTGGACCTCCTCTCTGTTAATGACTATTTGAATTACTCTATACCAAACCTCTTCGGACACATAATCACCAGCAATTCTTATTAGATTTAAAATTACATCTACATACCAAGTAAAATCTGTGGCGTACTTCTCTGCCAGGATGGCCACTTTCAAAACCATCTCTTCCCGTATTGAATAGTCAGCTGTCTCTAAGTAAGCCAACATCTCCTGGACAATTTCTTCAGCATTAGTTTTATCACACATTGCATACAACAAATCGACTGCTTGCTGTCTTACTGACACATCCTTCTCCATTTTCATAGAAAGTATAACTACTTCCTGATGCTTTTTGACTGCCTCATGAGAAAATTCTGAAGTAGCAAGATGGCACATAGATTCAAGGGCAAGATATCTTAGATTTGTTTCTCTGTTACTTAAAAACTGGCCCAGCTGGTTGCAAGCCCTCACCAACAGATTAGGCTCGCTGTCATTATGAATAATGAGACTTATGGCTTCAAACAAGACTGCATTTTTGGCATTTGAATGCTGCACTTTCTTTGATTTTGGTGGCTCCTGAGCCTTATTGAAAATAGTTTCCAAGCACTCAGATAAGCGCCCTCTGACACCTGGTTCCTCAGAAGGGGGGGTATAGTTTTGGAGGAGACGCAGAAGCTTGACAGACAACCACGGGGCAGGTACAAAATAGTATGTATAGTCTTGAAGATCTGTGTAGCTGGCTGTAACAATTCGGCTCAATCTTGCAACGGCCAAAGTGACACACCCCTTATATTCTTCTGGGTTTTTCTTCACAAGTGCATCAATAAGTGATGTAGCTGCCGTCACTACACCCATATGTGAGTCATTCAGCAAATGTATGATTCTTGATGTCCATTCCCCACCAGGGATGATTTCTGGAGATTTGCGGAAAAGTCTCAGGAGACAAAGAGCTGCTGATTGTTTGACAACATCCATGGTATCACCAGAAACAAGATATTTCGGTATCTCCGTTCCAAAGGCCTCTGCCATATCTTTGCTCCCGATATTGGCGATGCATTGCAGAGCTAGGTTGACGTGTATGGGGTTTCGAGACTGCAAGTCATTTTTGATACTCTGGATGATGAGCTTGATGAGATCACTGTTTGTATTTACCAGTACTGATATGAAGAGGTATCCTATTTGCTTCTCGGAGTATTTGTTGGAGGAGAGTAGATTTACGGCTTCCATATGACCAAAATCAATATCGTGACCGAGCAGAAAAATAAATAGTAGCTTACATACGTACTTCTTCTTTTGGTATCCATCGAGGGTTTTGTCACCTTTGAACTTGCTACGTATGTTAGCGAGCTCCTTGTTGATTCTTTTGATTTCCGCTTCTTTACTTTTACAGTTTCTTATATCCGATATGAAGACTGCGAGACCTCGCATACCATCTCCCCTGACGGCAGGCATATTGCCAAGTGACTTATCGAACACCAGTTTTATGGCTTTCTTGCACTTTTACCCAAAAAATTGATTTCCACTAGTTAAACTAGGATCACGGGGGAGTATATTTATCTTGGACCGGGTAAATTATAAGCCGTCATCAAAAACTCGATTCGGATTCGGCCACTGAACTTTCTTCTACAACGCCTTCCAACATTATCTATGAATTTTGTGATTCGAAAATGTCAGATTGAAATTTGTAATAATGTTGCTAGAAATATCCTTCCATTTTCACAAAATAAACTGCTGCCTGCAACTTTCGATATTTATATATTTCGTGGAACTGTACAATTTATCGCGGTAAAAACTATCTTATGTCCTAAAACTTAAGTATCTCAATATTAAATTGCACCGAAATCAGTTTAGCGTGAATGAACGTGAAGAGGTAACACATAGTAAGAAAAATATTTGCTTTCTACAGGGTGTAACAAAACTAAATGATAATACTTTAGAGCAGGGCTTCCCAAACTGCGACGCCTCGGGGCGTCGCGACATTATCCCAGGGGCGTCGCATGTCAACACAACCAAATATTATGTCATTCACACATCCCCGGTTTCAGAAGCTATGCTCAAAAAAGCAAGCGCACCCTTCACATTAGCCAGCCTTGCTGGCTGTATTAGCTTTCATAAATTATATCTTTTTTAATTTTTATGCTTGTTTTGATTTGGTCATTATTTCCTAATAAAAATATATACGTCCAAATAGTATTTTTATGATAACCTATGTAGGCTGATTCTAAAATTGGAAAGTATTTTTGGGGGCTGGGTTGAGGGGCGTCGTAAAGAAATGGCAAAGTCCCAAGGGCGTCACAGTACAAATAAGTTTGGGAAGCCCTGCTTTAGGGTGTGTATGTGTTCCTTGCAGAGAGTTCACTGTGAAAGTAGCAGCGCTGAAAGACCAATTTTTTTTTTACTTTTGTATGGGCAAGGGCCCGAGCGTCACGAGTTTCCCCATACGAAAGTGAAAAAAAAAGGTCTTTCAGCGCTGCTACTTTCACAGTGAACTCTCTACAAGGAATACATACACACCCTAAAGTATTATCACTTAGTTTTGTTACATCCTGTATACAAAACTGGAAGATACACTCGCATTATTTTTATTAGCTTGGATTTTGCCTTTAGTAAACTTTATTTTTTATTTTTTCACCTGATCTTAAGGACTTGTTTTAATATCATCGTTTTGATTTCCGATTGCTACTTAAGACAGAAAACTCGTAAAAATTGAGCAATATTAATAATGACTTATTTGTACTCAGAATAATCTATTGTTCTTTTTTTGAAAATAAAATATTTTTATTTTGCCTAGATTATCTACCTTCAATTAGGGAAAAATCCATTAACTGGCAATAATATAAATTAGATTGTTTATGGATCAATATCTCAATGCGTTACAGGCTATAAAATTTTTTGATCAAAATCAAAATATCACTTTATATATTGTAATTTCTAATTAATTGAAGATTACTAAAAAATATTATCGCATAATTTATTACATATTAAATATAATAACTTTTTTTAACATGTAATGCTGGCACTTCACATGGCTATTTGTATTTGCGTATTTGATGTATTCGCCAAACAATCACCATGTGTTGGTGTAGACGATATGTTTGACAAAGTATTGGCCTTATATACAAATATGACCAATATGACCAATACCAAATACACGTATCCGCACCTTTGTCGGTTTTTGACGCACATCAAAGGTCAAATATGCAAGTACACAAATAAACCGGTGCTGTCAACTTGACAACAGACGGTATATTTTCAAATTTCAGGTGATTTTCAGAAAATTTTCAGTCATTTTCAGTGTTGTATCGTGAGCGGAAAACAACATTTTGTATCCTTTTTGGAGATTAGTGGTCCAATTTTTTGTAATAAATATTCGAAGTCTATAACTGACATCCGACATTGTATTGGTGAACACAAACCTGATTTAAAAATTCTGAATCGAATGGTTGTAAGTTTGCTATTTGACGGCCATGTGTGGAAGGTAGTATTTGCCTTTATCTGCTTGTTTGCGAATAATGTTGCCAAATACAACAAATAGCCAATAGCAAATACAAATAGCCATGTGAAATGCCAGCATAATACGAACAGAGGGACATGAAATGCATGTTGTAGAATATTTACAATAGAAACTACTGGCTACTGACTACTGACTCTTGGTACTGACCCTCCCCTACCTACCCTACTCAGTACTCTATCTATATCGAATATCTAATAACTAGAAGTTAGAACCATTTATAGTCTGTCAAGAAAGAGATGAAAATAATACAGTCGCCACTTGTTTCCGGTGTGGCCTCTCATGGTCACACTGTATCCGGTAACTATAAAAGATTTTGATACTTTATATTAAATACAGTTTAAAAAACACGTTTTAAATATTATGGTTTATGAATATTATGAAGTTAATAAAATTTTAAATATTATGTAATTTGTAGTTATCGTCTGTTAATTTACGATATTACTAGATAATTTAATCTATGTAAATGATTATAATAATATAATGTATATGTCTACCAGAATCTGATGGCTAATTTTGACAACAGATTTTCAAAAAATATCCTTGATCATTGGATAAATTTGTGAATTGCATAAATTCTCCAAGTCATTTCGGTTATTTCGTTAAACGCTTTTTCTGCTACCTATAAATATAAAACGTAATAATTATAATATTGTATTACGCTGCATCAAAGTGTCGGAGGAGTTCGTGCAAATACACTGTGACACGAGAATTTTATATACATATTAATATTAAATACATAATCATGCAAAGCACAAATGTCAAAGTATCAATTATTGTTAGGCGCGTTCAATGATAGATTTCTTTGACAGTTCATTGTTTACGTAAACTTAAGGATGTTGTTTTAATACCACATAACAGGCCACACTAAGGCCCATATTTTTGGCATAAAGTTAATATACCTGGTATATTAACTTTATGATTTTTGGTCAGTACTTAAGATGCGACCCGGTCTCAAGACGCGGTTCGGCTGTGTGATTGGTCCAAATTTTGCCAGCCAACCAATCACAGAGCCTGAACCGAACTTTAATTATTAATATTAATCACAGTAACATGTAGTTTTTAGATTGTAAAACTTGAAAATCTTTGTCTTTAAAAATAGAGTGATGTCGGCACTATACATATACCGCGGCCGCACATGCGTCTATCGTCACGAAGCTTCGTGCTATGAGACGATACCATTGGACATTTTTTTTAATTGTCCAATGGTATCGTCTCTTAGCACGAAGCTTCGTGACGATAAACGCAGGTGCGGCCCGGGCAATAAACTGTCTCCCCACATAGGCGAGCGCACCGCCAGCGCGTGGGCCAACGCGTGCTACGGCGTTAGTGAGTAATCCACACATTGAAAGGTCGTTCAGTATGCTTTGGATCGCACCAATGTGCGGACGGATTCAAAATTGATGTTGAGTCGCTAACTTTAGGTATTTAGACGTTGGCCCACGCGTTTGCGAGCTTGCCGCGCAGTGTCGAAAACATCAAAGGACACTTGTCGCAAGCCTTGCGCTCCATCCACACATTGGCCGCGCGATCAGTTTGCCCGGAGCAGCGATGAAGAGCGCATGTTTCCTTCTTGTGGCGAATTAACATCTAAGGCCGCCTCCCCACATAGGCAAGCGCATTCGCCAACGCGCTGGTGGTGCGCTTGCCAAGGCGCTTGTGAGTAATCCACATATTAGAAGGTCGTTCAGTATGCTTTGGATCGCGCCAATGTGCGGAGGGATTTAAAATGGATGTTGAGTAGCACAGCTTATAATTATTACTTTGTAAATGTAAACAAGAAAAAGTTTTTAAAGGGTATTCTCGAAATAAAAAAGTAAAAGGCGTGAAAACGTAACAAACAAAGAAATAAACTCACTTTCACATTCATAATATTAAAATAATAATAATAATTATTATATTCAATTATTACTTATTATTATAATTATCACGATGTAATCGTGAGGAAATATAAAAATCGGCCAAGTGCGAGTTGAACTCGCGCACGAAGGGGTTCCGTACCATTAAAGAGCAAAATTAAGTAAAAAATGTGTTTTTAGGGTTCCGTACCCAAAGGGTAAAAACGGGACCCTATTACTAAAACTTCGTTGTCTGTCCGTCTGTTTGTCTGTCTGTATGTCGCCAGGCTGTTTCTCAAGAACCGCTACAGCTACAATTCTGATTTTTTTACAGATTATGTATATCTGTTGCCGCTATAACAATAAATACTAAAAACAAAATGGCAACAGGTAAGCACTTGAAAATTTCACAAAGGATTTAGATATACGTGTTCTTTAATAATAAATAATAATATTTAAATAAAATTCAAATTTAAGGGGGGCTCCCATACAAAAAACACAATTTTTGGCCTATTTTTGCTCTATAACGGTACGGAACCCTTCGTGCGCGAGTCCTACTCGCACTTGGCCGATTTTTTTTTGTATGGAAGCCCACCTTAATTATATATTTTATTTAAATTTTATTATTAATTATTTAAGTATAAATACAAATGAGTATTTTATGAACATTTCAAGTGCCTACCTATTGCCATTATTGCTACTATTGATATCGAGCATAAAATAGTAAAAAATTACGTTTGTTGTGTGGGAGCCCCCTTTAAATTTATTTTGTTATTAGTATTTGTTGTTATAGCGGCAACAGATATACACAATCTGTGAAAACTTCAGAAATCTAGCTATAGCGGTTCTTGAGATACAGACTGGAGACAGACAGACAGACAGACGGATAGACAGACGGACAGACAGACATCGAAGTCTTAGTAATAGGGTCCCGTTTTTACCCTTTGGGTACGGAACCCTAAAAAACATCGTGAGGATAATAGCATGTCCAAGAACCTTATTTTTTAAGCACTTTTGATATGATTTTTTGGTTCCACAGACAGTTTTTACTCTGATAGATCTCAATAATTTAAAATGTTTTCTCGATACTCATATTGTTCGCCATTTCGTCAAGTTAGATGTTAATTCGCCACAAGAAGGAAACAAGCACTCTTCATCGCTGCTCCGGGCAAATTTATCGCGCGGCCAATGTATGGATGGTGCGCAAAGCTTGCGACAAGTGTCCCTTGATGTACCGACACCACGCGGCAAGCTCGCAAGCGCGCCGGCCAACGTCCAAATACCCACCGCCGATGCGCCAACGCCCGTTCTACACATTGGGCCAGTGACTGGGCCAGCGCGCTCGCCAACGCGCTTGCCTATGTGGAGTGCCGGCATAACTTGACGAAATGGTGAACAATATTATGAGTATCGAAAAAACCATTTTTATTGAGCTCTATTAGAGTAAAAACTGCCTGTGGAACCAAAAAAAAAACATATCAAAAGTGCTTAAAAAAATAAGGATCTTGAACATGCTATTTTCCTCACGATGTTTTTATTTCCTCACGATGATTACATCGTGATAATTATAATAATAAGTTATAATTATATATAATAATAATAAGTAATAATTATATTATTTTAATATTATAAAATATGTGAAAGCCAGTTTATTTCTTTGTTTGTTACGTTTTCACGCCTTTTACTTTTTTATTTTGAGAATTCCCTTTAAAAACTTTTTCTTGTCCACATTTACAAAGTAATTATAAGCTGTAGATAAATATATAGATGCAGCTCTTAGCGACTCAAGATCCATTTTGAATCCATCCGCACAGTGGCGCGATCCATATATATCTGTATTATCTATGGCGCGATCCAATTTCCAAAGCATACTGAACGACCTTTCAATGTGTGGATTACTCACAAGCGCCTTGCCTATGTGGGGTGGCGGCCTGACATACAAAAAAGGGTCAGATGTCAAAGAGAGTGTTGCTGTTGCTAAAAAAAAGTTTCGCCTCCTAGACATTCCTGCGTGCTTAGCACGGGGATTTCCGATCTAGAAGAAATAGATATAGAGAAGAAATAACTATAGTTTCTTGGATAAAGTTCCTGCTTCAATGTAAATAAGGTCGTAGATTCATCAACAACCGAAATTATTTTCAATGCAAGTTTTTCGAGCATTTTTTACGACCTATTGTTTAGCGAGCTCGGATTTATGAACATTTTATAAAATGTTAATACATTTTGTCTAGCACTTTGGCGATGTAGATTCATAGAGGGTGGAATTATCAATTTTCCGACGCTAAACAATGGGTAATAAAAACGGTTCACAAAATGCACTTAAAAATAAAATAACACTGACGATTAATTTAGGACCTTATTTACTTAGGAGCAGGATCTTTTATTAAAAAAAAATATAATTATGTTTTCTCTACGAAGATCGGAAACAAATATAAATCCCCGTGCTAGCCCAGCTGATGGACTATATAGTCTGTCAAGAAAGTGAAGAAATTAAAAAGTGGCAACATTGTAGTGTCATCCCTTTCAAATCAATCTAAGAAAAAAGGTACCTAGCAACGGCAACTTCCTGGCTCCTACCTATAATAAATCGCTTTTAATTGTAGTTTTCACTTGAGGAAATTCATTTTATAAGGTCAAAACATACAGCTTGGCAAAGAAGAGTGTGGATTAAATGAGGGCGCTTTTCTTCAAATATAGGCAACACTACGCTTCACTTTTGACACAATATATACTAGAGTTGACAAGTAATGTAGTGTTGTCATAAATAAAAACTCTTAGTTCCAGCTGTCACCGCGTCTGACTCTTCTTTGCCAAGCTATACTCATTTTTATTTTAAGGTGTGAAGGTGGAGAAAACGAGTTATCTGTCAGTGTCAAATATGGCAACAAACATCAAAAAAATCAAAACGTAATTTTTGTATATGGCAAAGTACACCTTAGTGTCAATGCCAAAAAAAAAAAACGTAATTTGTCACTTGTCAATGAAGAACCTGTGTTCTGCAATGAAAAAGGAATAGGTCTGTGGTGTTCTGTTGGTGTTCTGTCATCTGTGTCAGTGATTAGTGAATGTGGTGGAATGTGGAGTGAAGTCACGAGATCTAGGAAATTTGTTTTTTACTACACTTTGTTCATACTTATTAGTACATTCGCCGAAATTCAGTGTTTCAGTTAAAATTAGTTTTCTATCCGTATACAATGGATATAATGGCGTTCACTTTAAATTCGCGATTATAAGTGACACTGATTTCAAAGTTCAATTTATGAATGATGCAGTCTGTTTTTTGGACTGGCAGAGTGCTATCACGTGCTCTAAGAAATGGATTGTCGACTTTATCTAGCTCTGCTGAATTAAATGTTTATAAAAAGAAACATCCATATTTAGTTTCAGTGGTGTGTGGTTTTCCTAAGGATATTGCTAATGGAAGGTCTCACAAAGGCCAGTTTGGAGACGACGCATGGTTCTCCACTAACTCTATCAATGCAGATGTTATTGGTAAGTAGCATTAAGTTGGAACATAATAATTTTATATTAAGATATAGTGATACCGTAATATTTTGCCCATTCCCATAATCTATTTTGTGCCAAATTTTATCAAAATTGGTCCAGTAGTTTTATTATCTTTTCCTAATATTCGTATTTAATTAAAGTGGTTGTTTTCTCTTCTTGTCATAACTTGCACCCTATTTTACTTTAATAATACTTCTATTTACATAATATATCACGTCATGCAAGTAAACTATTAAGTATGCTGGAGAAATTCTTTTATTACTGATTTACAGTTTTAATACGCCCTTCCTTGTAAAGTTCACATTTTGTATAAAAATGTCAACACATTGTGTTTTTAAAACTCGATAAATTGACTAACACTTTATAGTCTAACTTTTTTATTATTTATTCGCTCTAAATCTGTATATTATAAATCACTGGTACTTTATAATATACCAATTATGGCATTTAAAACTGACTTTTAAAGCTGTTTGTACATAGAAGGCTCATGTCAATAACCATTTAAACCAGGAGTCGCCGATGGTGTGGGAGGATGGCGTGCATATGGCATTGACCCGGGAGAGTTTTCTTCGTATCTCATGAGGACGTGTGAGAGATTAGTGCAAATGGGTCACTTCAAAATGACAGAGCCAGGAGATCTCCTAGCCAAGTCGTACTATGAGCTACTAGAACATAAGAAACCAATACTAGGTAAGTCGTGGATGTAGTTCCTTGGCATACTTAAGCCATGTTTTATGTTTTAAAGGTACTTCTTACTATGTACTCATAAGTTAGGAAACACTTGGTTTTTTGCTTTCTCCCTTTTTTACTTTTGTTTTACTATTATACAAAGTTAAAACACATGTAGCTATTTTAAATTGCAATAAATCACAAGTTTACAATCAGTTTTGGAAAAATATACTGTCTATTTTCATTTCTCTTGCTGTTATTACCTCATCAACAATGTTGATAAATTTGTTTACAGGAAGTAGCACAGCGTGCGTCATGATCTTAGATCGCACAGAAAGTGTGATGCGGGCCGCGAACATCGGTGACAGCGGGTACATGGTGGTGCGCGGCACGAGGGTGGTGCACCGCTCCCACGAGCAGCAGCACTACTTTAACACACCCTTCCAGTTGAGTCTACCTCCTCCTGGACACGACAGAAATGTCCTCAGTGACAGGTATGTTGTCAATGTTTTGTTATGCATAAGAACAGCTGAAGAGCATACTTTATCAAAACTCATAAGTCATAGCTAATTAACTAAGTTAGTAGTATATTTTTCATGCATATTTCTTAAAAATACATAACACACACTCTTTTACAGAAACATTTTGATTTAAATGTAGCTTTTTTTTAGCTTCTGTGAATAATAATAGTAACATAAATCCTACTTGATACTTTGACCTTGTATTGATTTGTGACTAACTGATAATGGCATTGTTAAATTATCTCTTTATTATATTATATTAATAAAAATAATGTTGCAAATTTTAGGTCCAAAGTCATGTTTTTAAAACATACAACTATAATAATAATTATGTTCCTTATAAAAAAACAGTTTATATGTATGTTCATGACAGCTTTATGTGATGTAACTATAATTTATGATTGCAAAAAGGGAACAGCTTAGATAAGCCTTTATTATTGTATTGTAATGATTCATTTTCATTATATTCTTTTACTCATTTATTTTATCAAATTGAAAAAGTTATTGTGCTTATTTTTTTCTTAGAAGTCTTCTTGAAACATTCTTTAGCTATAACAACACATGTTTTTCCTGCAACTTTTAACAAACAAGAATGATTTACAAAAAACCTAAGCAATTAACCACTGTTAAAACGTTTACATGAAATACTGGTATTTTCACCTTTTTAAAATAGGTACTATTTTTTGTACTTACCATGTTTTATAAATGTGTTATCAAGTAAATAAAAATACAAATGTTTATTTAAGTATGTCGTAATATTATCAGAGTCTAAATCAACATACATTTTGCTGATAAATGTTTTTCTCAATAACATAATTATCAGTAAAGAAGAGACATAGCGTAGATGGCGTAGGTAGAGGTCAAATAAATACAGATAGGTAATCTTATAGTAGTTGCTTCAAGGATTTCGTAAGATTTAATGACGGTGAAGTTTTTTGGTATCCGGAAAAACCTATTTTCATATTTATGAGATGCTTAATTTTTGAAGTGCAACCTTTTTTATCTTATTTTATTTTGGATTGAGTACAGATAAATATATTGCATGTAGGCGGTACCTTTTTCCTGATGGATCTTGAATGAGTTGATAAATATTACGATATTACAAAATATTTACTAATGTAATTCTTATACTAGAATGACAAATTATATCCGAGAGACGCTTTGCTTTTATCCATAGTCCATACTAATATTATAAATGCAAAAGTGTGTCTGTCTGTCTGTTACCTTTTCACGCCTCAACCACTGAAACGATTTTAAGGCGACGCACAGTGGAAAATTTGGGTCCTTATCGGATCAAAAATCTGTAACTTCAAGGTTTTTCATCGTATTGAATTGAGATTTGGCACATGTATACAGTGATATACAAAGATTTTAAAAATAATCAATTTTTGTATTTTTTTTCATTGTATACATATTTATTTTAGGTTAAAAAAAAAGAAAAGATAAAAAAGTAATACGAGTAGTTTATTTTTTATAAATAAGTAGTAATATGAGTAAAATTATACTTATCACACAAGCATAATAAAATACATAAAATTATAAAATCGTATAGTACCTATCTATGCCTCACACCAAACTAATTTATCTTAGATTAGACAAATCTTATAATATTATTGGTTTTATTCTAGGTTTTAGTTACTTATAATGTTATATCTAATTGTTATTATCCTCGCTATTTCTAACTAAAATTACTTCCGGTGTAAATGTAGGATCACCTTCAGGTACCACCTTCAAAAGACTTAGTGCCTCTTCATCAAGATCCTTCACATTTCTCACATAAGGTTTTCTTAAACTTGAAACGTATGGATCTGAAGTATATAGAAGCGTTTTAAATACGTCTTCATTTGTAGCTATACGGGAACATTTTCTGGCATGGTGCAGGCGCATATTTCTGTAGTCTTTATTGCGCGACTCTTGTGCATCTTCCGACAGTTGCCCAATAGGAAGAACAGAAAAATGTTTGATCACGCTTTCTCCGTGTATAAGTAATTTGTGCACGGAGGATGGCATGTAGTACCAATCATAGTTACTAACATAAATTCGCGCAGTTTCTAAGGCATAAACTCCAAATTTTTCGGGATCGATCATCATTCCAGAAGAGAGAGCTTGTAAAATAATATACAAGCGTTTAATCAATGTTTCATCAACACCTGTTATGTTCGCCGAGCAAGTGTAATTGTAAAAGAACCTTCGTGCTGTATTTCCATCACTTGAGTTTCCACTTAATTGACGAGGTTTGTCGATAATTAATCCTAGCTCTTCCCTGAAACGTTTTTGAACAAATTCCTTCTTTTCTTTCTTCAATTTCTTTTTTTCTTCTGTTGTAGCAGACCAAGTCTTAAAGTCAAGATTGTAGCAAATGTGTAATACCATTTCCATGCAGCGAATCCAGGCATGCAATGTGGATAATCCATATTGGTAAGCACTTTCATTTTCAGGTCTAGCAGTCACTTTTAATAGGTCATTCATAAGTCGAGGAGTAGCCCCACATATCGTGCACGTAGAACCCGATGGAGTTTCTGTTAGGACCTGAGCCACCTTACCATCAATCATTGTTAGAAAAAGTTCGTGCTTCACATTTACTGCAACACCATCTTTGTTTATTAATGACGGGCGTAAAGATTCAATTTGTCTGGTAATTTCGTCTACAACTGCCTTAGTTTTTTCAGGAGTTTCTTTACAAAATTCAATAGAAATGGGTCTACAATAACGAACAGATGAAGGTACTGGATTTTGCCAAATAATGGCTTGTGAGAGGTCATCAATTAATCTAATGGGAACTAATGAAGTGACGAACAGATTGGCATCTGAAATAGTTTCCGATTCTTCTGGCAGTTTCTGCTTGTATTGACTTTGGCCAGATGAACCATCACATCCCCATTTACAGTAAAGGATTAAATTTCTGTGTTGTTCTAGGAAAACTGGATTAATTTTTAAAATTCTGGCAACTGTGTGGTCCAGTAAGTCTTGTATATTAATCACTTTAGCATAAGTATTTGTGATTTCGATTGTAGAAGATGGTGGATAGCAAGTTTGTTTTATTTCTTGTATTTTGTAATATGGGGGAAACATTGTACACTTTCTTTCGTTGGTTAAATTTCTTAGGTACATATATTGTGCTTTAGTTAGATCCAAATCAATAAAAGCACTCAATGCTTCTGTATCAGATAAAATCTTCATTTGGTTTGACTCTTTCCACATAGTCGAGAAAACTTTTTTCTTTTCGCTCTCAGAGTTTCTTAGCTCTTCAACAAGATGAGCCTCTGCATACTCACCTAAGGCCCGCAGTCCTTGCAAAAATGCGTTACAAATGTGCTCAAACCCATATTCTTCTAGTAAAAGAGTGTTTTTCCTTTTCTTTGTTGATTCTGAGGAGTCTCCATAAGCAATGCACGGTCTTCCTCGTTTACCAGAAGTTGATGGCAGTGAATGTGCTTCAGACTCCGGAAACTGTACTGAATATCCTGACTCCAGCCAGCTTGTATTATTTCGAATAAATTCGTCCTTTTTCCGTGATGCTTGAGCCCAGCGCTTATTGAAAGAAGGCAGAATATTTCTTTGAATGTCACCAATTACAAAACACAAGATGTTTTCAGAAACATTTAATGTTTGCTGTAGAACTATGGACAACGATTCCAAGGTTCTGCCACGCTCGATATAGGGAATGATGAAATCGCCCTTAGTACAGTTGAAAGTTGACATTTTAATGGAAATAACCAATTTAAATAAGTGTCACTCAATATGAAATACACGCTGAAGTGTGCAATTTGAAGATATTTGCTTCCCCTTATATACTAGTTTTTTAGATATGAAATACGTACTAATATGAATGTTATGCATATTTACTCATGCACGACGAGTGCAAAATAGATGATAAGCTATTGCTATCAAAATATTGTGGTTAATATAGTTTTTGTAAACTATGTCAGCAGTAACCGCAAAAGATACCGAATTATCTACTCCGACCGCTATCACATTTTTTCCCATAACTTCCAGGACCGCAAACTTCCGCAGCTGATTTTTTTAATTTTTCATTTATAAATAGTTAGGCTATTAAATAACACATAAAGTTGCGCGTCGCGAGCCGTCGGTAAATGTGAAAACCTTCGACGAAAAAAAAAGAAAAGTGAAAAATAGGGTATGTCAATTTTTAAGTACTTACTCAAAAATAAAAAGCATATTAAAAAAAGTTAATAGCTCATTATTAAGAACATAAAATATCCTTTTTAAAAATGTATAAAACCGCATGCATGTGCTAAATACTTTTTTCACAATATTCATTTGAATTACGTGTATGCAAACATTTGAATGAGCCATCCGCTACTTCAACTTACTTCAACCTATGAAAAAAAAATATTTATGCAGTTTTAGAACAAAAAAATGTCTGATTAAGATTATTTGGTTATTAGAGTATCGAATGCAATAAATATTTCATTCAAATTGTGATATTTTTAAAATCCATTTATGATATGCTCTAGTTCTACCATTTTCCATAGTGCGACGCCTTGATAATTTGGCTGTAGCGATATCGATTTTTCTCAGCAATGACTAAAGCTAAGAAATTAAAGTTCATTGTCAGTATTCATCATGTCTTTGTGTTTGAATTACCCATAGCATAATTTGATTGGTCAACTTTTATAACACAGAATAATCAATCAAAAAGACCTTTGTAAAAAAAGGATTCTAATTTTGCCAACAGAGGAGAGTGATTTAAGCTTCCAAAATTTGTACATAGATTAGTTCAAACATACACTTTAATTTGCACATAGCGTATATGAAATATATTTATGGTTTTTAAATTACGCGACAAAAACCATTTTGTCGCTTACGCCCTTTCCATTTCTTGCTATGAGACGCCGGCCCGGCCTCTCATAGAAAACAAGCAATCTACAACATATCCAACACGGTTTTTTACTTTAACGCGGCGTCACCTTAATAAAGTTGAGTCTTGGGAAAGGACATAGGATATTACTTAAAGGCCGTGCCGTGTTCAGACCAAACTAACTGTAAGCCGCCGAATATGAGCAGGCTCACTGTGAGCCCCAGTGCGAACGTGGATATAAACGGTATCGAATGTCCCCGCCTACGCCTAGCGTAATAACGTATTGTCGGTTAGGTGTGAACGAAAAAGTGAATATGTATGGAAATACAATAAACTGCGTAACGTTCGCTCACATTCGGCGGCCCGCGGCTGACAGTCAGTTTGGTTTGAACACGGCTTTTTATCCCAAAAAATTGTACGGTTCCCGCACGATAAACGAATTTTTGCGTACCGGAGTTGGGTGCATCAACTAGTACGTAATATTAAGGTGACGCCGCGTTAAAGTAAAAAACCGTGTTGGATATGTTGTAGATTGCTTGTTTTCTATGAGAGGCTCGGCCCGGCCACAAACAACAAGCAATGGAACAGCAAGAAATGGAAAGGGCGTAAGCGACAAAATGGTTTTTGTCGCGTAATTTAAAAACCATAAATATATTTCATATAAGCTATGTGCAAATTAAAGTGTATGTTTGAACTAATCTATGTACAAATTTTGGAAGCTTAAATCACTCTCCTGTGTTGGCAAAATTAGAATCCCTTTTTTTACAGAGGTCTTTTTGATTGATTATTCTGTGTTATAAAAGTTGACCAATCGTGTTATGCTATGGGTAATTCAAAGACAAAGACATGATGAATACTGACAATGAACTTTAATTTCTTAGCTTTAGTCATTGCTGAGAAAAATCGATATCGCTACAGCCAAATTATCAAGGCGTCGCGTCGCCTTAAACTTTATGCACATTAGATCTATGAGATAATCTATACTAATATAATAAAGCGGAAGAGTTTGTTTGTTTGTTTGATTGAACGCGCTAATCTCAGGAACTACTTTTCCGATTTGAAAAATTCTTTCAGTGTTAGATAGTCCATTTATCGAGGAAGGCTATAGGCTATATTTTATCACACTAAAACTAATAGGAGCGAAGAAATAGAGGAAAATGTGGAAAAAACGGGGGAAATTATTTGAAAGGGCTTATTTGAACGCGCTAATCTCAGGAACTACTGATCCGATTTGAAAAATTCTTTCAGTGTTAGATAGCCCATTTATCGAGGAAGGCTATAGGCTATATTTTATCACGCTAAGACTAATAGGAGCGAAGAAATTGAGGAAAATGTGGAAAAAACTGGGGAAATTATTTGAAAGGGCTTATCTCACGAACTACTAGAGCAATTTTTCTGTTATTTGGGTCAGATAAGAAGTAGACCACGTGAAGGATCATTGGCTATTTTTTGTAAACTGATTTGTCTGTGAAATATCTAATTTACGCGAGCGAAGCCGCGCGGAACGTCTAGTATACCTATAGAATTTTTTGGCGTGTGCTGGTAGATCCTCATATATGTAATATTATAATAGATTATTATATTTATTCAGCTCTGCCAGCTATAGAAACAATGAAATTAGAAGATATTACGATCTTTGATACGATAAAGTTTTCTTAAACAACTATTTGGAACTGCTAAGTTTTGGACTTATCTCAAAAGTGGCAACAGATTGTTAGCATTTTATTTATGTGCAGTTCTACTTCTGTCGGTATAAATAGATCGATAGCGATTTAACAATATAGCAAGCGAACCTTGAAGTGCTATTAGGTATAAATAACAATCTTCGTTGTTGCCTTGGTGTTTTGCATCTAATGGCCTGTTGAAAGAAAATCCTCTTAGACACAAATTCATGAATTAAAAAAATATGACTTTAACCATATTGGAGAGGGCTTTAAAGCTTAGGCTTTGCATCTGTTCTTTGTACTTGAAACACAATAATCTTAACACTCTCCCTGCCATGGGATCCACCGGCGACCCCCAATAATTCTTGTGCAGCAAGCCAAAGCACTTTTGTAACTCTTTTGTTAGGAGGCCATAGGGTCCGCCGGTAGCCCCCATGGCCTCCTGAACTTAAAAGTCATTATATATTGCCAGCAAGGAGAGTGTTAAAGACAAACTCATAAACTAACTAAAAATCATTTTAACCAAATTGAAGATAGTTCCAAAAGTCAGGTTGTTGATATATCTGATGCCCTGTTGAAAGTCAATCCTTTTAGAGGCAAACTCATGAACTAACCAAAACATAACTTTCTCCACATGTGAAACGCCTGCAAGGTTTTGCATCTAATTCCCTGCTGAAAGGTAATCCTTTTAGATAATCTCATGAACTAAAACTCGGCCAAGTGCGAGTTGGACTCGCGCACGAAGGGTTCCGTACCATAATAGAGCAAAAATAGTAAAATGTGTTTGTTTTTTTTTGTATGGGAGCCCCCCTTTATTAATTATTTTATTTAAATTTTATTATTAATTATTAAAGTATAAAAACAGCTGAGTATTTTGTGAACATTTCAGGTGCCTACCTGCTGTCATTATTGATACCGAGCAAAAAATGTTTGAAAAATCACGTTTATTGTATGGGAGCCCCCTTTAAATATTTAATTTATTTTGTTTTTAGTATTTGTTGTTATAGCGGCAACAGAAATACATAATCTGTGAAAATTTCAGCTCTCTAGCTATTACCGTTCTTGAGTTACAGCCTGGAGACAGACAGACATACGTCGAAGTCTCAGTAATAGGGTCCCGTTTTTACCCTTTGGGTACGGAACCCTAAAAAATATGACTTTAATTCAAACGCCCTTAAGCTTAGGTTATCATTAGTAAGGTCTTCCGGAGAAATTATCTTGAAAGAAGGAGCATCGTTAAGCAAATGGGCTGCAATAACTAATAAAATTGTTGGGAAGGCGTATAATTCTAAAGGCGCTTATCACTTCCGCTTCCTTCTGAATTAGGTGCTAAAGCAGCACACCTCCCTGTGTTATTTAACACCTTATTGACTTTCCCTCATCAAGTCATCAATACAATGAATATCATATCGCAGTATAGTTTTCAACAAAGCAATATGTAAACATAATGTATGAACATGTGCGCTAGAAGCGGTATATTTTTAGATCGGCGTTGAACGGATAATTTAGAGTTTCCACCGGTCATGAGACCACGCCATAAGGCATGGTCATGTGCTCATTCCGTTGTATTTCTGAAAGCTCTAATATTAGATTTTTTAGTACACTGGATGCTTGCCAAACCTTAATAAACATTTCAAAATGCAAAACCAAAATATAAACGATTGTGCAAAATCGCTTAATTGAAGTTTTATTACGTAACATGTTAACTGGTGTTTCTTCTGTGTACCCATACCTTAATCCAGGGGCTCCCAATCTTTTTCAGCCTGCGGCGCATTTACACGTCACAATATTTTGTCTCGGCGGCGCCCTACTCTACCTAGCTATTATAAAAAGATACATAAATAAACACCTTCAATAATAATAATTATAGTTACGTTATGCAGGTGAATACTCTGCATGCAGGTAAACAAATATTGAATCATCTACCTGCTGTACACATTTAATATTATAATATTATATTATTTGTGGTTTCTTATAATGATGGAGGATCAACTGATGGCGCCCCTCTTGCATTTCCATGGCGCACCAGGCAGGGCGTCGCTGCGCACACTTTGGGAACCCCTGCCTTAGTCCCTTCATGAACATACTTACTAAAGTCCTAATTTTAAATTCAGTAACCCTATCAGTATTTATATTATTAAATATTATGTTCGATAACTATATTCGTTTATTCGTGATTAATTAAAGCTTGACTGACTGAATACCATATAATTTTATTCAGGAGACCACTTTTCTATTTTGAATGGAAGGTTAATTGCGAAAAGTGATAAACTTTTAAAGCAATTTAAACGTTTCGAGGTAATCATTCTTATGCCCGTATAACTATAAAATTCAATGAGACTTTACGCCTATGCATTTTACTTCAAGCTGTTAAATATTTGATAATGAATGCTGAATGCCACACGAGCGTTGCGAGCAAAATTTTCGTCATCTGCAGTCCTGAAACGCAGTTTGTATATTTTAAAATATAAATTACAACACACCACAAAACGTGCTAGGCAAAAAATACTATTGTGTGCGAAAATCCGCTGTACCACCACCCTTTGGACCGTATTGCGATAGACTGCATAGTACAGTATCTAAATGGTAGGTACTCTTCTGTCGCTATTTTCGCACTGACATTGCATAAGTTTTACCCAATTGTAAAAACGTTTTTATCGCGCGAGAATTACAAATTATGTAATTTCCCGGGACTACCAACCGAAACTATTGCCATACCAATTTTCATCAAATTCGGTTCAGCGCGCTAATCATTAAAAGGTTACAGACAGGTTTTCGCATTCAATAGTATGAATTGAGGTTTATATTCTATCCTTAACCCTTCACCCAGTAAAGTTTTCTACCGTTATCGCTAGCGGATAAACTAACACATGACCTGCTTCGGTAGTTCTGTAGTCAACGTACCCAATCTACAACACAAACAACCCAGTTCACAACTTTTCTGGTTTCACTTGTTTGTTTGTTTGCAAGTTAAGTCGACGACATAACCAACAAACCCAGCCCAAAAACCAATAAAACCCCATGAATCATTGACATGTTTATTAATATTGTATGTAAATAGCTTATAAGTTACTGCAAAAATTTAGGTATCGTTAGCGCTGCCACTTGCAAAAATTCCGTAGGTGTGTTATGACATAATATGTCTGCCTTCGTTGCGGTTTTTTTGTCCAATTATTTTGATGTCTCTAGCGTAAATCTATGGTTGAGAAATTTTCGCAAAGGTATTAGCAATGCTTTGTGACTGTACAAACAACAATTTATGTAATCCAGATTTCTCCACAAATTATCTGTGGCTTGAATAACAAAAGTAATGTAACAGTCGCACTGCGGCGCTTAGTGGTAATTTCCCTAAGAGCCCCCGCAGACTGCAGACTTTTAGTCAGCCGATAGTTTGATCGAAAATTTAATCAGTACGAAGATGTGTGAGTTGCGCACACTAAACGATTTGTATCGGCCGATAATAATGTATTGAAATCCCAATTTGGTGAAACTATCGGCCGACTAAAAGTCTGTAGTCTGCGGGGGCTCTAAGTGCCGTTGTATTGTGCACTTGTCAAATCTACACTCCCATGACTAATGCTGTTCATTGAACGTTCTGTAAACGTATGTGTATAACGAGTATTGCGCGGTTCCGCCTATGTATAATGTACTAGACGTTCCGCGCGGCTTCGCCCGCCTAAATTACATATTTCACAGACAAATAAGTCTACAAAAATAGCCTATGATTCTTCACGTGGTCTACTTCTTATCTGACCCAAATAACAGAAAAATTGCTCTAGTAGTTCGTGAGAGAAGCCCTTTCAAATAATTTCCCCCGTTTTTTCCACATTTTCTTCTATTTCCTCGCTCCTATTAGTCTTAGCGTGATAAAATATAGCCTATAGCCTTCCTCGATAAATGGACTATCTAACACTGAAACAATTTTTCAAATCGGACCAGTAATTCCTGAGATTAGCGCGTTCAAACAAACAAACTAACAAACTCTTCCGCTTTATAATATTAGTATTAATGTATATCCTGTAGAAACCGCTCATGCTATAAAAGTAGCTGATGCATCAGCTTTTATCATTGGCTATCATCAAAGTCTGTACAGTGCTTTCGGAGTCCACTCGAAGCAAATAATTCTTACCGACTATAAATATATTCAAAAATTCATTAACTAGCTTTAATAACTACACTCATTAACATGAATTATTAGCTCAGTCTTCACGTAGAGATAACATGACAATATTGTCAGAGGACACGAGGTTTAGCACGTGGATAATATAATCTAAAGTGCAAGTGGATTTACATCGGCTTTAAATACCGAGTTTAATTTGAGTTACTACGTAACTAACAAGGAATTAATAAAATATGACATTAAAATGATGAATTTGTGTACAGTGAACAAGCTCAACTCTCAAGTTTGCAGCGTACCTATAGCTATGCAGAATTTATAAATATCATTAAGAAGACATTGCACATAGTATATAATGCGAGTCGCCAACAAATAGTAAATCTGGAATAATTTTTAAGTCTTACCCGAAAGCGTACCCTAAGCCAGTGCACTAAAAAAGAGTACTTAGCTGAAATTTTTTTTTAATTTCAGGCCCGAGTCGGCGGAGACGGCAGAGTTTCGCGTAGAGTGCGGCGACGTTATCCTCGTGGCGACGGACGGCGTGTTCGACAACGTGCCTGAGACGGTGCTTGTCGCGGAGATGCGTCGCGCGCAGGGCGTGGCCGGCGACGCGCGACAACTCCAGGCGGTGGCCAACTCGATCGCGTGGATGGCGAGAAACCTCTCGTTCGACGGATGCTACATGTCGCCATTTGCAAAGAGCGCGCGCCAAAACGGCATCGATGCTATTGGTGAGTTTGTTTTTATTGGCCAAAGTAGGCTGAGCTAAGAAGTCGTAGTTGATAAGATAAAGTTTTTGGAACGAAGTTCCTTATCGCGCGTTCGGCGTAAAGAAGCCTAGACAGAACGATATTTGACCTCGACACTTTTTTATTGGTACCTGCATAGTAGGGGCAGAGGGCGTTGATAGTATTCCTGTGCGTCAACTAGATGGCGTTTTTTGAGAATAAACAGCGACGCGTTGTTAGTATTTCTGGGCGTCAATAGATGGCGTTTTTTTAAATATTTTTTTTTAGTGTATATTATGTACACAGGTTTTTTGAACATAAGAAATAACTTCGTTCCATTCGGGTGTCCCTTGACACCTCTCAAGTTTTTTGTTTTGATTTTATCTATTAACTAGCACTTTTGATTGGCTTACGTCACAACATTAACCAAACTACATCTCTGTTTAATATCTACATAAACTCCTGTCAAAAAACTTCAGAAACTAGGCATAAGAAAAGTTATCATTAAAAAAATTAGCATTTACCATGGATAAAGATCCGTGGTAGATGGAGGGTAGTTAAAAACTAACAATGTTGGTAACCTTTGTAATATTTCTTTCAGGTGGCAAACCAGACGACATTACAGTGTTACTAGCTATTGTAGCGCTATGAAGACGTCAATTTAGAAAAAAATCGTATAATTTACACCAGTAGAAAAATGAAACGACACCAAATAGTCAACATATTCGATTAATTGTAGGCGTTATTAAAATTTGTCTGATGCGTATATGAGATCTGAAGACCAATTCTCGTAACTATTTTTGATATAATCTCGTTTCGGTCTACGCGTTGACTCAGTTCCGTATGTCAATATGAGCGCAAGAGCAGGACGGCCTGAGTGCTGAGTGTGAGTTTTTTGTTATGTATATGGCTTCGAATTTGTTACAATTGTTTGCTACTAGGGGCGCTGCTTTGATCCCATACAAATAATTATTGTCTACTCACGTATATGCAGTTAGGGCCGCGCCAAACCGGAATGGCAGCGGCGAGGCGAGCACTTTCAGTGTCATATGATTTTAAACTTTATCTTCATTATTGTAATACATAGTATCGCTTGAGAAGTCTACGGCCGCCCGTGGCCGCTCGTGACCGCTGGCAGCCGCCGGCGGCCGCGATTTCTCAGGCGATACTATGTATTACAATAATGAAGATAAAGTTTAAAATCATATGACACTGAAAGTGCTCGCCTCGCCGCTGCCATTCCGGTTTGGCGCGGCCCTTACAGAAACTAATACTCAGCCTCTTGAAAATCGCACCGGGATGTAACCGTTAATATTTGCGAGAATTCCCTGATCTGAAATTGCAAGTTTGAAACAGTAGCGTATACCACTAGTCAGGCAGTGATATTTTGTATTGAGTGAGAGTTGGACCTCCCAAAGTTTGTTGCAAAAGTATAATGTTAGTTATGTAACTTGGTTACAGCTTACAACTCCAATTTTTTATATCAATTTTCTAAGCAATATTATTATTATTATATTATTCATCATATAAAAACTTGTTAAAAATAACATATCTGAAATAATACTTTTAATTGCGCGATTTCATTTTGTCTTACATACATTTATACTTTTGTAATCAAACTGAATGTAAAATTGCATTTGATTATAATATAACGATAAATATATCTTATTTCTACCTATTCTTATTTGTATTTGACCGAAGTAATAAAATTTACTCATAAAGCATAATATTGAGATTGACTTAAGTGTCTGATAATGTTTACAATTATTTCTTCTACCATAAAGTTTCTTATTTGGTCAAATCATTTTTGTATGGCAACTTTTTTTAAATTGATAGTTTCTTAATCTTTTCACCGATTTGTATAAAAATTTGTTGACATGTGATTTGAATGTGGTTTGGCGATTGGAAGCCTAATGTAGAAATAAAAGAGTGCACGAATGAAGACTGACACTAGTTATTATTGTTCTTGTTGACTTATGTATGAACGGTTTAGAAAACCATGTTCAAATCAAGGAAATGGTTCTAAGCATTTTTTTAGTTTTTTTAACGTTTCATTTTTTTTAGTATTATAAATATGATACCATTACATTTTGAATTTTGTTTTTCACTTGTATATTATTGATTGATTCGATATAAACAGACCGTTGCGGATGCATATTTTGTCAATTTATTTAATGTGTGAATACATTTTGTAATTTTTTTGTGACTTAATGAACATATTATGTGTATGTGGCACTTTTAGTCTAGGCGTTTAGTCAATATATTTTAGCAGCGCAGTTACCTCTGCAGATTAAAAGAAGTGCTAGCGCGGCGTTTAATGACAAATATTAAATGACTAGCGACGCTAGTGCAGTCAAAAAAATCCATACAGAGAAACAGAAATGTATTGAACTGACAAATGGATTTCACTTCTACAAGCATACAGGGTAAACTTTGAAGACATAAGGGTCAATTCAGACCGCAACGCAGCGTGTAGATGCATTTCTAAATTTGTCCATATGGATTTGACAGATTTGCAAGACGTCACGCTCACAAAATCTGTCAATTCAGTACAAATTGAGAAATGCATCTACGCGTCGCGTTGCGGTCTGAATTGACCCTTACGCTGTGTACGAGATATGTGCAACTATGCTTGCAGTAGTGAAATCGTATTGACAGCTCACTACATTGCTGTTTCGCAGTACGACAGTTTTTTTTTAATTCTGCGCTTTTGTGACCCAGCAGTAACTACGTCTGCGCTACTTATAAGTTTATACATTGACCAAACGCCTTTGCTGAACAAGACCTAATGTGAAGGGGCTCTAGAGTCAATTAATAATCTAATTGACGTGTATAGGTTTTGGTATTGACTGTTGTGATTTTTGGTTGAAATCAAAACTAAATTAATTCTAAGGCGTTTAATTTAATATTAGGATTAAATTGATCGAGATTCGAGGGCAATATAATGATGCACTGCTTGTTGTGCTTTCGAGCAGCTGAATAAACGAAATAAAAAGAGGTACATCTAAGATGCGCTAAACTAAGATAAAACGAACAAAATTTTTAATTTTCTTAAATGTCATCGCTGCCGCTATTTTCTACTCGGTGTTAAACTGATTGAAATTTTCTTAAATATAATGTTCCTTAAGTTTTTATTACTTAACGAAAATTATAATAATTACCTTTTTACCCTTTTTTGTCAACCCTCAACCTACTTTGATATAAATTGAAACACTCATGATTTCTTCAGAGTCCTTATTTTGGAAATGTAGTAGGTAAACTATGAAAATCATCTCTAATGTCTTCTGGGAATCATCGTTTTGAATATTTAATTTTAATACATTTGTTGTAGAAACATGAAAACAATCATTCATAGAAGACATTAGCTGTGTGGTCACGTTAATTAAATACTTATATGCATTTACCTGTAGGTGTGCCCGTATAACACATATTTTACATAAGAACTAGTGCTTACTTGGGACACAACAGTTGAAAGTTTTGTCTCGTGTGACATGTAAACAAGACTTGTCTTGAATCTGTGTAAGGCTAGAACCTGCAGATACAGTTTTAAGATATTTTCGTCGCTTCTAAATAGTGTTTAATGTGTGCATATCTTCTTTAAGGGCACCTTCTCCCTAAATTAGCAGGTCGATGTCTGTTCAGTGCGAATATCGACGTAAATGACATTAAAATAACATTCATATTAGCGCGCCTTGTACAGTTACGACGCTCGCCGCATCCATGATAGGGCGAAATAGGAGAAAAAAACCTTTTTACTTAGATAAAAAATATTATAATTAAACATGTATCCAATCATTTCCCTGTAAAATTTTAATAGTAATCGAACTGTCCAAATTATTTTTTGATTGAGTCCCTAGTAGTCCTATAAAACTCAGTTTTTAAAATCGAGGTTGTTTCGGATTTTTTTTTTTATCGAGTAAAATTATCTGTATTGTGTTTCTAACCAAAAAAGTCACTAGTTAAAAGATGTATCTATACATGTATATATTTTTCAGTTTTTTTGAATGGCGCTTTCTTTAAAAATTACTCATTCTAGAAACGTGAATTTGGAAGAAGGTGCCCTTAAGCTGTTGTATCTTAAGTTAGCACTCGACATAGAAATCGAAGTTGAGACAGAAATATATAGTCACAAAATCTGTAATACTGAATGGTTGTATGTTGTAAATAATTGTGGTCATCGAGTTGAGGATTCAAAATGTAGAAAAATTGAAATAAACAGTTGAGATGGATATTTGTTTCTTTTTTATTTTAATTCCTTAAAAAATATTTAGGCTGTCCTTTTTCATGAAGAAATTATGTCACACATTTTAGGTATGAGGTTGCTGCCTCATACCTAAAATGTGTGACATAATTTCTTTCTTAAATGCATACATGTGGGACATCAGACAGGCAACAAAAACCAGCACCTATGCCACACCTGAAACTTCGAGAATAAGCCAAAAACAATGCATGCACACTGCTGCTTGTAAGATATGTGGCAGAGGGTTTAGATTTAGTTTTAATTTAAACCATTTATAAATGGTGAAGTACCATTCGCTTAGAAGATCTTGTATTTAAATCAAAAGATTACTTGTACTGAACAAATATTAAGAATCATTGGACATTCAAATGCTTAACTGTTTATTCCAAAATTTAAAATACCATCAATAATTTTTTCTTTACAATAATATAGTACATTTAAATTAAAACATTTTGGTTTCATGGATCACACTGAGTTTTATCATACACTTTATCTATTGTCCTCATCGTCATTAAATACGTTCCGGCGCCGCCAGTCGAAACCTCCTGGTCTGACATTGGCAAGCTCTGGCATGGGTTCATATTCTGGCTCATCTGGCACTGGATCAAAAATCCTTTTTCTGAAAAAAAAAAAAAAACATACTTCTTCACAACTTTCTAAAATCAGTATAAAAATTGTAATTATTTTCAATGAGAATAAACATTTGTAGTTCTTTTGTAAAGGTACTTGATTATGTTTGTAACACTTGTGTCAATATTTGCACAGGTAAAGTAAACACAGAAGTGTCTTTGGAAACACAAAGTAATAAAAATGTATGGACTGTGGAATAGGAAACCCTTTTTAATACAGACAATATGTAAACGGTGAAATAAATCAGATTCAAAATATAAGTAACTACAGCTTTAGTAATAAAAAAAGAATAAGACAAATAAATATTTCAAGTTGCTGTCTTTGTCATAATAAGTCCGGGGATTGATGGGTTAATAAGCCAGGTAGAGTATACTTACAAAAATGTTGGTGTCTTTAAAATTTTTTGCCCGCCTCTCTGTCTCGGAAGAACATCCTCAAGGAAGAAATATATGTGACCAATAGCCATTCCAACCAAGTCTACAGAGATTGCATTACCAAGAAGGACTGAGAAACCTAGCAAAACCCAAGGCAGGTAGGGTGCCTGGAAAATATATCAGTGTTTAATCAAAACTATACTTATAACCAGAAATATTTGATTGAAACTTATAACATTCAATAAGATAATATGATTATAAGCTTTAGCAGCAACTTTAACTGTAAATAAATTTATATTTTGGCTAAGAGAAAAAAATTTTTTACTTATGGAAGAATAAAACATACCTGGAAATTCATCAATCCAAAGAAGTTCATCCGAACAAACACATTGCGCCTTGACCAAATATATACAATCATTACAGTAAATGCTTGACCTAAAAATAATAAGTTAACAAAGAAAGCACATAACTGAAAATTTATTAAGGAACATTATACATTAGTAACAATCTTTAAACATGTATTTCAGTAAATAAAACATTAAGAAGTCTTGCTCAAATTTAGACATTATTACTATTTAATAATTTAGATCATAAATGCTGTGGAATAGTATTAAATGAATGGAAATAAGAGATTCCTACTAAATATATTATGATAAGAGATTACTACATAGTCAAATATTAGTATTTAGTTTGAAAAGGATACTATCATTAACACTCCACCAAAAACAAACATAACCACAAAATCAGCAGTTCTTCCCCTAAATGAGCCCTCCTCCAACATTCGACAGTATCTATATGTAAATATAATGTTGAAGAAGAAATTAAACCCTAGGTTTCCAAAAAAGAGGAATGTAGTAATAGCTCTCCATATTTGAAACCTGCTCAATATTAATATTGGATTGAAATATAGTGTAAACGGTGACACTAGATCCAGTTGCTGAAAAAAATAATAATCAATATAATTACTTTCTTTCTGGAATCTCAATACAAATAAGAAAAAACAATTTCCTTACCACCGCCAGAGTAGTAATGACGCACGCAGTGGTATAAACTCTTGTCACTGGTGGTATAAGCATATACTCTTGCAAAAATGTTTGATATGCCATTTTTAATTAAAATAATAAATAAAAATTTACTAAAATCAACTGATAAACATTTTCAGGTTTGACACTTCGCTGAGGTTCTATTGGGCCACATCAGTCGCTACGAGCGCAAGAAAAATGTTACATCACGCATTTGCTGCTACGCTTTTTAGATTAACAAAATAAGAAAATTATTTAAAATCACAATTACTTCATTATTTTGGCCACGAATGCAAAATTAATCACAAAATATCAAAAAAATATTAGCACAATCCACAACTTTTGTCATCAAACTTTTTTTTTTCATTTTTTTCATATTTCTGCAAAAAGCATGGTGAAATACGGCTTCTACAACTAGGTATAGGTCTACCAGAATCTGATGGCAATTTTTGACAGCAGATTTTCAAAAAATATCCTTGATCATTGGATAAATTTTTATATTTGCATGTTTAACACAACGATATCAAAATACTTAGATACGACGTATGCCGTCAAAACTGTAGCAATGTTTTTGCATGCAAAATGTGTATCGAGAAAATATTGTCGTCCTTTTTTTTCTTACAGTAATAGCATATACTACTTTCTCTTTCGCTCATTTTACGCTTTAATCGAATCGAGAAAATATTGTCGTCCTTTTTTGTCTTACAGTAATATCATATACTACTTTCTCTTTCGCTCATTTTACGCTTCGCTTTCATTTTGCTCTTAAAATGGAAGACAATAATTTAATGTGAAATATTACACCTTTGGCTTTATTTGTATTCCTCGTGTTGTTACTGCACTGTCGGAAGGCATACGACGGCATTCTGGAGCGAAATGTAGCGAAAAACAACGCGGTAATTAATGAATTAAACACGTCCAGCTGTTACCGCGTCATAAGGCACACTGCTCTCAGATGAGTGAGCTCACTCATTTCGAGCGTGACACATTTTCGCGCTGACGATTGTATGGAATGCCTTTTCTAATGTTCTAATTCTATGGTTTAACACACAGAATCAGCCGCTATAAGAATAAAAAAGAATCAAAATGTTTTATTCCAATTACCCCGGTATTGCTAGAGTAAATTTATTTTCTCACTTTTTGCCATCAGATTCTGGTAGACCTATACCTAACTACCTTTTTTTTGTACCTACTACCTACAGCTTGGCAAAGAAGAGTGTGGATTAAATGAGGGCGCTTTTCTTTAAATACAGGCAACCCTACGCTTCGCTTTTGACACAATATAATATACAAAATTGACGAGTAATGTAGTGTTGTCATAAATAAAAACTCTTAGTTCCAGCTGTCACCGCGTCAAAGTTCAGACTCTTCTTTGCCAAGCTATACATTTAAATTATAATGGGTTGTTTCTTTTTTCTATCTCCACCAGACGGCGCAACGATAGACACTTCTAGATTTTCTATTGGTTCCCCACCAATCTGAAATTATCTGCAGGTTGGCATCACTGACTACATATGGGTTGTGTTTCTAAAAAATATCAGTGTCCTGTCAAGTGTGACATAAATCAAAATATCTTGAACCTAGTATCCGTTAGCATAATATTAACATAAAACTGTATGTATTTATATATTTCCATATATTACTATGTTTTTTCGCTTCGTCCCTCTAGTTTAAATTTCACGAAGAACATACGCCTAGGCGATCATTGGTCTAAGCGATTAGGCCAGTATACTGGTAACAGTTTAGGAACACGCTGACATAATATTATACTTGTCAAACTGAAAACTGACAACTGAAAGAGTTTTGGCGGGCATCAATGAGGTTATATGATCCTTAATCTGTGGCGGGAATGTTACTTTGACACTTCTTCTACTTTTTATTGTTGGTGTGGTTTTTATTATTTTTTCCCAAATTGTGTTATTTGGGTTTTTGATGTTCATTATTGGTAAAATATTAGCCATTAAATATCCGTTATCTTGCACAAGTGCAGCTGTAAGATGTTGTCAAAACCAAAATGTATAATTCCTGTGATATTTGGTGTGAATAACAGTAAATAGGGCTATTTCAAATAAGAAAAATAAATCTAATTTCCCTAATTACATGTATTATAATAATGCCTCGTCGAATAACCCCACTGATATATGTAATTTATTTTCCACTTTTTTCAGCTCGGTCTACAAACCTTCCACTCTGGATCCACTAAGATGGAAACCCTCTGACATTATTTCCGAATCTGCTCAAGGTCTGTCAAATATACATCTAACTAAAAAATGTATTCTAAAAGCCCTGAAATCACTGGATTCATCCAAAGGTGCCGGGCCGGACGGCATTCCGCCTTCTTTCTTTTTAAAAACCGCTAATAACATTTCATGCGCTTTGTACATCTTATACAATAAATGTCTCCAAGAGTCAGTATTTCCGGCGGTTTGGAAACAGGCTTTTATTACACCAATATACAAGAATGGTGACAAGAGCAATATTGAGAATTATCGTCCCATTTCTATATTATCTACATTGTCTAAACTCTTTGAAAGACTCGTACATGATGCAGTGTACCCTTTCATCCATGACCTTATCCTACCCGAGCAACACGGTTTTGTTAAAACAAAGATCTACATGCACTAACCTCATGTGTTTCGTTGGTCGCTTATTTAGTGACATGGATATGCGCGTTCAAGTTGACACTGTATACACAGATTTTAAAAAAGCATTTGATAAAGTGGATCACTCGCTGCTATTGAAGAAATTAGCGTTCAACGGAATTCGAGGCAACTTATTACGCTGGTTCATGTCTTACATTTATAACAGAACGCAAAGGGTTGTGATCAATGGTTACGCCTCTGACTCCTTCATTGTGAGTTCAGGTGTCCCCCAGGGATCAATATTGGGTCCACTTCTATTTATAATTTTTATCAACGATATTAAACAATGTATGTTACACTCAGACTTTTTAATGTACGCTGAAGATATGAAGATTTTTAAATCATGCAAAAATATACAGGACTGTCAGCTCCTGCAACAGGATGTATGCAGACTAAACAATTACTGCATTCGTAATAAACTTTTCCTCAATCTCCCTAAATGCCAAACTATTTCTTTCTCTAAAAAAAAGATAAAACTTGACTTTATATACACTATAAACAATGTGCCTTTGAATAAAGTAAACCTAGTCCGGGACTTGGGGTTGTTGTTAGATTCTTCTCTGCATTTTGATACACATATTGACAATATAATTAACAAAGCCTATCGCACAACGATGTCAATACTTGGATATGGCATACGCCATCAAAACTGTAGCAATGTTTTTGCATGTAAAATGTGTATCGAGAAAATATTGTTGTCCTTTTTTGTCTTACAGTAATAGCATATACTACTTTCTCTTTCACTCATTCACGCTTTCAATACATATTTTACGTAATCAATGCATTAAACACGTCCGACTGTCACCGCGTCCTAAGGCACACTGCTCTCAGATGAGTAAGCTCACTCATTTCGAGGGTGACAAATTTTCGCGTTGACGATTGTATGGAATGCCTCTTCTAAAGGTTATAATTCTATGCTATCGCATGTACGGTTTCATACAAAGGTCCACCCGTGACTTTGCAAGACCATCGACACTATTGCTGCTTTACAAGACCCTTATTAGATCACAATTAGAATACCTACGCTATACCTGTTTGGAATCCTTTCTACGTCAAATATTCTGATAAAATAGAATTGGTACAAAAAATGCCTGCGCACCATATTTTTTAAATGTAAACAATCTAAATTGCCATATAATGAGTTGTTAGACCATTTCAAACTTTTAAGCCTAAAATCAAGACGTACGCTTCTTGATATTATGATGCTACATGGTTTATGTAATAACAAATATGACTGCTCTGCCATCGTCAATCAAATCTGCTACTTGGTGCCGAGAACAATTTATCAGAGAAAAGCGCGACAATTTCAGTTATTCTACACTAAAACGTGCAAGACTAATGCGGGTCTCCGCATCCCCCTACGTCGTCTTGTTGATACGTACAACAAGTAGGTACTTTACTAATATTGATATTTTTGCCCTATCTGATGGTAAAAAATTTAAAAAACAAGCCATGGAAACATTGATCAAATTAGTGTCTGAACATGAACTCTTAACTTATTTATTGAATATTTTGTTTTATTTTACATTGTGGTTTTTATTTTTTATAATGTAGATTTTAATCCTCTGTTATACTCTTTTTAACTTTACATTGTAAATGTCCTTTGTTTTAATTATTTTTATTAACTCTTATTTATTTCAGTTCTATAATATTAGTTTCATATGTCAATGTATAATATGCTATTGTTGTTTTTTTTTTTTTTTGTTTTTGTTTTGGCACTGACACCGGCGGTGTACTTTGCCATATACAAAGGTAGGGAATAGGCGGTGGAAAAGTAAAATAAGTACGGAATTTGGGATTTCAGATCTAGTTAGGAAGTTTCACTACAAGGTATAGTATAATATTAAAGGTTAATTGAATTGCTACGTAAATATTGAGATAAAGACGAATAAACTAATTTGTTACATAAATTTAATAAAGTTGGTACGGAAGTAGGAAAGGGTATAGACATAGAGGAGAGACTATCATAAAGACAGGAGTGATCATACAGAGGACAGGAAAGAATAATATGATTCAAATCACCCACTTCCAAACCGCAATCGCAAGCATCATTGTTGCGAGTTCGTATCCTTTTTAGGTGGGCCGGAGTGAGGACATGACCTAACCTCATTCTTATTAAAGACGAAGTTGTGCTTTTTGATAATTTAATTTTGAAAAACCAAGGTCTGAACTGAATCTCAGGTTGTATTAGCCTATACTGTACACCTTTTTTAAGACTCGTTCGTGCCCAGTCCTTACTCCAATCCTGTTGGAGAAAGTCCTTAGCAAGGGAAGGCAAGTCATGACAATAATTCATATACGGAAAAACATCTCCACTAAAAGCAGCGTCTTTGGCCAAAGCATCCGCTTTTTCATTTCCAAGAATGCCGCAATGACTCGGTATCCAGACAAACGTAACAGATAAGTTAGCAACAATACATTTCTGCAGAAGATTTCTAATTTGAATGATTATAGGAAAACATTTTGACTTAAACGTAAATCTATTTAATGCTTGAAGGGCACTTAAAGAATCAGTAAAAATGACAGTTTTATTAAGTTTCGCTACTAAAATGTAGTCTACCGCTTTAAATAGGCCATAACATTCTCCAGTGAATACGGAAGTTTGCGGCGGAAATTTGACTTTTTGGACTATGTTGTATTGGAGATGATATATACCAACTCCAACACAATTATTATTAACTATTGACATTTTGGAGGCATCTGTGTATATGTGATGCCAACCTTCCCAATTATTGGTTGTTAAATAATTGAAAAATGGTTCTGCATAATACTTATCAGATTTTTTAATACCTATATCGTAACGGATATCCGGATTCAAAATAAGGGAATCAAAAGAAGATTGAAACAGAGGGTACACAGGTAATCTAAGAGTAGGGGCGTCAAGGAATGAGTATCGCACATAACTATTTACTAAGCAAGGGCGAGATTTGTGTAGCCAAAAATTATCGTTGTTTACTAAATCTAACAGTTTTTTTAGTTTCGGAATAAGAGGGTGGTTTGAAAATTGCAAACAGCGAATGAAAAACTTGTCAGCCAAATACTGCCGCCTGAGATAGAGCGGTGGTTCACCACATTCTACCTGTAATGCATTTATTGGTGAGGAAGCCATGGCTCCACAAATGATTCTCATAGCTTTTGCTTGAATCTTATCTAACTGTTTGAAACCAGCTACGTTACAGGGTTCAAGGAGAAATGTTCCATAATCTAACACACTTCTTATCAATGCATTATACAGTAATTTTAAGTTAAACGGGTGAGATCCCCACCACACTCCTGATAGACACCTTATTATGTTTAAAGTACGTTCACACCTTGACACGACATACTCGTTATGAGCGTTACCATTGAGTTTTGAGTCTAAAAATACGCCTAAAAACTTTGCCTCCTTGTCGACTGGAATTTGAAATCCATTATATTTTACCACCACAGGCGGAGGTAAGCGCATACGGGTAAATAGAACAACGGTACTTTTATTAACTGAAAGATATATTATTATATATCTTTCAGTTAATAAAATATATATTTTATTATTATCATATTTTTAGTCTCGCCAAAGAGCGCGATAATCGAGTAGAGGCTCTTTCAATGGATTGGTCTATGACATAAATTGCTAAGTCATCGGCGTATTGCAAAATATATAATTCATCACCTACATCATCTATATCTGTTAACGTAAATGATTCCAAATCTGAAGTCTCGCCAATAACTGCTTCCTCTAAATCTGATGTATAAATATTGTACAAAGGTGGACTTATTACTGAGCCTTGCGGAAGCCCTTTATCTACAACCCGCAATTCCGTTGACGTTTCATTTTCTAAAGGCAGAGCGATAAATCTTTCAAGTAATATGTTTATAATAAAATTACTTAATGTTATGGGAACACCTAATAAATGCAGCTTTCGTTGGAGTATATCTATTCTTACGTTATCATATGCTGCATTTATATCTTAAAAAAGCCGCTAAAACAGATTTGTTTTCTGTAAAAGCGATACGAACATCTGTGGTAAAAAGTGCAATATTGTCTATAGTACCTTTTCCTTTGCGGAATCCAATATCCATATTGACTTTTCGATAGGAGGTTATGTTTTTCAATATACCATTCTAAACAATATACAATATACTACTAATCTGTGATTCTCAACGATTCTTAACAAGATGTTCTGCAATTTTAAGTAAAACTGACGATAAAACTATGGGACGATAGGTGGAAGCAGAAGAGGGAGATTTACCAGGTTTTAAAATGGGAATAACCTTCTGGGTTTTCCATGAATCTGGGATATTGCCTGTCAACAACATAGAATTAACTAAATCCAAATAATAACTTAAAACTTCGTCTGAAGCGTGTTTAAAAGGAGTATGGAATTCCGTCCATGCCAGGAGCCGAGTCATTTAAGTTTGAGACTACACCTTTTAGCTCTTGAAGTGAAAAGAGCGAGTTAAGGTCTTTAAGGCTAACTTCGCCTAAAGGTGATGGACGGAGAAGTGACACAGAGGGAGGTGCTAATCTCTTTAAAAAATCACTGGCTAAAGAATCTGGCATAGGATGAAAAGGGGGCTTATATGCAGACCTATACCTTCTAATTTTATTCCAAACTATGGAAGCATGGGTGTCCGGATTGATAGATTCACAAAACTTTATCCAGCTTGCAGACTTCTTTTTCTTAAATAATTTTTTCGCGTCGTTAACGGATTTACAATATAATATAGCGTAGTTTTCAAATGTAGAATTATTGTTATATTCTCTTTCAGCCTGTTTTCTCTTATTTATAGCGACTGAACAATCAATGTCCCACCAAGGAGGTGATGGTATGTATTGCTTAGGTGTTTTCTTAATAGGAAGAGATTCATCTGCTGATTCAATTAAAGCAGATGCTAGAGCATCAGCACAAACAGATTCATTTCCTGGTGATATACTAGGAAGAAGGGACAGTTTATTTTCCAGTGCATGATGAAACTTTTCCCATTCTGCATTTTTTAAATTATATTTTAATGATGATTTGTAAGCTGAATGATTCTGCTTTTTATTTTTACAGGGGAGAGAAATGAGAATGGGAAGGTGATCACTACCGTGACTTGATGATAAAACTGACCAGTGTAAAAGAGAAGAAAGATTTGAAGTACAAATAGACAAATCGGGAGCACTATAACCCTCGTTGGGTGCAGTATGCCTCATTGGAAACCCTGTATTGAGAATGCATAACTTGTGGTAATCTAATAAATCTAATATTTCAAAACCCCATTGATTATTATTACTGCTACCCCAAGATAAGTGTTGAGCATTAAAATCACCAAGAATCACAAAAGGTTTTGGTAAATGGCTGATTAAATTTTTAATTTCTAGAAATATTGAATAAGATGGATGAGGAATATACAATGAGACAAAACAGATGTTATTTACAGATGCAGCAATTATAGAAACATTTGGATTATGTAATGGAAGTGAAATATGTACATATGAATGATGATGGTTGATGAGTAAGGCTGTACCGCCATACCCATCGGGTCTGTCCTCTTATACAGGCATAGCCAGGAATCTTGAAAAGAGAATCTGGCTTGAGCCATGTTTCTTGAAGAGCAAAGACAAGAGGTTTATATTTGTTTATTAAATGAATAATTTCACTTTTTTTGCTGACTGCACTGCGACAGTTCCATTGGATCAGATAATCCATAATGGGAGATCGTTTTAGGTTTGGTACTATTAATGGAGGCTACGTTGGACGGTGATACTGATGTGGATATAATATTTGATTGAGTTAAGTAACTTAATATAGCTGATATTAATTCAGGTACTGAAATATTATTATCGTTGTTTGCTATTAAAGCTGAGCCATTTGAACCCGTTGGCGGATAATTAAATTAAAATGAGCGGTCTTTAATTAAATTAAAATGAGCTGTTTTATCATATCCACTAATTGTCTTAGGTGGTGTCCTAGGTTGTCTGAACACAGTTTTCTTGTATGATTCTGTGGTTGTTTTATTTACATAGTTATTGCTGGGTGGATTTTGTTTTTGTTGGTTTAAGAAAGAAGGAGGAGAACTAGAAGATAAAACAGTTGAATACAGTTTTGAAACAGGAGGGTGGAGTTTTGAAGCTTCAGCATATGGTAAATTTTTGTGAGCCATGGATTCTTTTATTAATTTTTGTCTGTGAAACTCGGGGCAATTCTTACTAGTAGCTATATGGGAAGCTTGGCATAGACAACAAAACACAGTATCCTCATCTACTGAACATTTGTCACCCGAGTGACTCTGACCACAACGGAAGCATCTGGGAGTTGATCTGCACTGTGACTTAACATGCCCATACCTACAGCAATTGTAATTCTTTTAGGTGATGTTCTTTAAACGCCTTAATTTTAGAATTTCCCCACAACCATAAGGCAGAGTAACGTTAGCCAAAATGTCATCCTCAGTCCAATCTGCTGGAATACCTCGAACCAAGCCTACTCGGCAAACTTGGAAAGAAGGAAGGAAAACCTTGTAATTATTCAGCTTTAAATTTTCATTATTGATAAAATTATTGGCATCAGAAAAAACTGAGAAAGATAAAGATAATCTATTTCTGCCAATCCTTTTAAGGCTGCCGTTCTCCACATTTTTTATATTGTTATTTTTAAGGAAACGACCAAACTCTACGGGGTGTAAAGAGCAATTTCCGTTAGAAGATGAAATCTCTTTCTGAATATGCACTACGTAGGGTGTAGAGTCGGTGTCGGTGTACAGTAAACGGCTAACACGGGGATAAGTTAAGCCCTGACTTTTCTCTTTGATACCAACTCCATGTGTTTCCTGAATACTATTTAAGCATTCTTTGTTTTCTGAATCACTGAAACACAGACAGTTGATATCTGGTTTAGTTTTATTAGGATTTTTTTTTATTTTCTTGTTGCATTTTCTGCAAACTCGTCTGGATGTCGCAGGGCGTTTGCGGTTTGAAGATGATGAATTATTAATCGAAGAATCAGTGTCCATAGAAGAATCGTTAATTTCTGATGTCTGTACAGTTATAAATTGGCCAACAGGGGGGCCCGGAGGGCCCCCCGGGGTCCACATCCATATTTACAAAATACTATATACAAGAGACTTACCAAAATGCGCAGAAAACAATAAAAACTAAAAGTAACTAAATAAATATAAAAAGAAAACTAACTAACTAAGATATTTACTACAAATAATTCAAAAAAATATTTTTTTCCAGTAAAAACACGACCGCCCTTTTTGGAGATTCCCGCGCTTTTTTATTTTTCTATTGTTGTTTTGTATCTATCTAGTCTTACTGTCATATATTTTTTATCTATTTTAATACGCTGTACTTTCCGTTTTTAATCTGTGAACAATGGTGTGGGTTATAGTGCGTTTCATCAAATAGTTCCTTTGCCGTTATGTTGGCACTAATGCAAATTAGTGTTGCCTCATTACCCTTATGGTGCTACCTTAAATTAGGGGAGATAATATTATGTTATCACAAAATACTTTTAATAATTACCTAAAGAAGATTTCATAACTATTAACTATATAACTATAACTATATATTACTATAATATTATAAATGCGAAAGTGTGTCTGTCTGTCTGTCTGTTACCTCTTCGCGCCTAAACCGCTGAACTTGAAAATTTGGTATAGGGATACTTTGAGTCCCGGGAAAGGACATAGGATACTTTTTATCCCGGAAAAATGTACGGTTCCCGCGCGATAAACGAATTTTGGCGCAACGAAGTTGCGGGCGTCATCTAGTTTCATATAATTCTAACTTTCGCCCGCAGCTCTGCCTGCGTTAACGTCTATCGCTCGGGAACCGTTCTTTTGCCCGGGATGAAAGGTACCCTATGTCCTTCTCCATACCCCAGACAATGTGTACCTATGAAAATTTCATGATGATCCGCTTAGTACTTTATGCGTAAAGGCGTAACTAACAAACAAAGTCACTTTCGCATTTACTAGCTAAAAGCCGAGCTTTGTGAATTGTGAGGGCTCGCGTCGTCACACCTTGACTGACTAATGATAACACATCTACATAGTTTTTCCGTAAAGTGCACCACAAAATGTACAGGCTGTGGGATATACTAGGACTCGCTTCGCTCACCCTGATAATATTATTATACTAGCTTTTACCCGCGACTTCGTTCGCGTGTATGTAGTTTTCGTCACTAGAAGTGCGTTGCATCAAATAGTTCTTTTGCCTACATGTTGGCATTCCTGTATGTTAATAACGTCAACATGGTAGACACGCTCTGCGAATATTCGTAGGTTTTACTGTGTTTAAGGGTGATTAAACTGATGCTGGTAACCCTATTTCACTAAGCTGTAATGGCGGCAACCCGAGCTTGTACACATTTTAATGGAATTATTCGGGCCTCGTTACGTTTTTCACGTTCACAAAACTCTTTCACTCTTAGCACCATTACTCTTTCACCACTCTTTAATGTTTTCGGCATGATTTTCTCACGAAATCACAGTAAAACCTATGAATACTCGCAGAGCGTATCTACCGTGCTTACGTTATTGATAGACAGGAATGCCAACATGACGGCAAAGGAACTATTCGATGAAACGCACTCTAAACACATAGAGTGCGTTTCATCGAATCGGTCCCCGAGCGATAGACGTTAACGCAGGCAGAGCCGCGGGCGAAAGTTAGAATTATATGAAATTTTCTTTAGGGAATTATTAAAAGTATTTTGCGATAACATAATATTATCTCCCCTAATTTAAGGTAACACAGTAAGGGTAATGAGGCAACACTAATTTGCATTAGTGCCAACATGACGGCAAAGGAACTATTTGATGAAACGCACTATACTGTCTATACCACTTCTATATAAGTAATTGTAATAACTAAGTTTTAACATGTAACTGTTTATTGTTCCTAATAAAGAAATAAATAATTTCTTCCGTGAGTTTTAACTAAAACATCGTTATAATAACTTTACTATCCTATTCGTTGGAATATTATTGCGTCTTTTTCAAATTAAAATGTATCAAGTTTTACATTCTTTTGCCCAGTTTTGTAGCAATTAATGATGGTATTACCGATAGTTGTCTACCCATACGCCATCTAGTTACTAAAATGAAAACTGTTTGACAATCAAATTAAAAAAATAAGAAAATGCCTCATTGTGTCGTTATTTCTGTTTTATATTTTGGTACCTACTTTAAAATTTAAATTACTGGTTATATTATATATTATTCCAGTTGTAAGTTGTAACTTGTAGTTTTTTGTTTGCGTTGTGCGCAAAAACACCAGAGTTTGCCAGAGTTACTTTTCCTTCTTTTATTTTTGAAATTTGCGTAAGGCAAATATTTTTTTATTGGTTCCTATAATATGACATTTGTTATCAAAAGCAAAGATAATCATTTTTGAGTTTTGCCGGGAATGTGAACAGAAAGAGTGATGTTGTGTTTTTGTATTATTTTCCTAAAATTGTGTTAGATGGGTTTTTAATGTCTAATATTGGTAGGATATTAACCATTAGATATTCGTTATCGTGCACAAGTCTAGGAAAGTGATGCAATATCCAGAAATGTGCTATTTTGTGTTCCCTCCAAAACTCCATCGAAAGCCGTTCCCAATATTCAATCTATCTCTGGTTTGACATACGACCGATCGCTGCTAACATTGAATTGACATAAAATATATGTCTCTAATGTCTAATGAGAGCTATTCCTATTTCTAGTAGGGCAAAACCAGAGATAGATCATATATTGGGAACGGCCGTGAATCGACCGACTTGACTTCTTGACTGTACGTATTGACTTTTACTTAGACTTTGACTAGACTTTAGACCTGACAATATAGAAAAACGATGCTGAATATTGTTTTCCCGCCATATTTATACTCGACACTGGCCATGGACCATGGTTATATAGCCGAAGTGCCATAATAAGAAAAAAAAAAAGATCATTTGTCATTGTCAAAATATGATAAAATTTTATTATGAAATTGTGAATTGGAGTTTTATTCATTATTGTTTAGAATAAATTAATTAATGCTGCTCTAACGTAATATGTACCATAAGTGGCTATAATATTCTGCTAGAACATTTTGTGGTAATTTCACATTAATATCCTTTTATTACATATGCGAATAATTCGATATTTATATTTTACTATGATTGAATGAATACTGCATACATCATAAAATCATTACAAATACTGATTGTATATTCGTATATAACACAGTAATCTATTAAACCATGGATAGCAAAGATCAGGTGGAACACTTGGTGGCTTTAAAAGTCATGAGATTAACCAAGCCCGCCCTGGTTAGTCCAAAAATTGTGACTTGCGACTTTAAGGATCTGCCAGGAAATATTCTAAACAACTTTTTAAAAGAAGATGCCACAGCAGTTGTGCAAATGGAAACCCTCGCTGCGGGCCAGTTTCTCCTGTTGCCACAAAGTTTTGGTAACATTTACCTGGGTGAAACATTTTCGTGTTATGTTTGTGTGCACAATGAGACCAACCAGCCAGTTCAAAGTGTATCTATAAAAGCAGATTTACAAACAAGCTTGCAGCGGGTTCCACTGACAACACAGAACCAGAAACCTATCATGCTGGACGTGGATGAAACATTGAGTGATGTCATTCATCATGAAGTTAAAGATTTGGGAACTCACATATTGGTTTGTGAAGTGACATACATGTCCAATTATAACACCCCAGCTTCATTTAGAAAGTTTTTTAAGTTTGAAGTTATGAAACCTTTGGATGTGAAAACAAAATTTTGCAATGTGGAGTCTGATGACGTTTTCCTAGAGGCACAGGTTCAGAACATAACATCCGGACCCATTATACTGGAACAAGTGACTTTGGAAGGCAGTCCGCAATTTAGTGTTAAATCATTAAACGAAATTGATGATGGTACATCAGTTTTTGGAGATGTCACTTTACTTCAGCCGCAGGAGAGTTGTCAATACTTGTACTGCTTAACTCCCAAGGAGTCAATCGCAAAAGATATTAAACTCTTAGCGGCCGCAAGAAATATTGGTAAATTCGATATTGTGTGGAGATCAAATTTAGGTGAAAAAGGAAGACTGCAAACTAGTCAGCTGCAAAGAATGACACCAGATTATGGGGATATTAGGTTTACATATGAGAATTTGCCAGACAAGGTTGAAGTTGATGAGTCATTCAGTTTCAAATGTAAGATAGTAAATGCTACTGACAGAAAACTAGATTTGATTTTGAAACTGCATTCCCTTCAGAGCTCTAGTATACTCTGGTGTGGAGTTTCTAACCGGAAACTGGGATGCTTGGAGCCCGGACAGGGCACTACTATTGCTCTTACAGCTCTGCCCATAAATACAGGAATACATAATATTACAGGAGTATCTCTAGTGGATTTATTCTTACACAGAACATATGATTATGATGAATTAGCATCAATTTATGTTTATTAAAATTTTCCTCATGTAATAATTGTAATTAAAATGGAAATAATATATTAAATTATTATCTTTATTTGACTTTTTCTTTATTCCATATAAAATATTTATATACAGCATGACTTGTTCAATACTCAAGGATGTGATATTTGGCTATTATATAAGATGAAAAAAAGTATATAAAAAAATAATACAATCGATCACTGAGTAAAGTAAAAGTCTACGAATAATAAAAACTAAGGAATCGTAACTCCCATAATATTACCGTTTTAAATTTGGTTCCTTTCGATCTGTCATGTACAGGGTTGCCAATGCTAATTATCAGATTTCCCCAAAAATCATAGTCAAATTCCCCAAATTGGGGATAAAAATTTTGCTGATTCCCCGCAAATTCCCCACACATGTTTTTTAAAAAAATGAATCAATATTCTACTACCTGAGTGTAATTCGCATTAGTATAATTATAATTAATAATAATAAAAACTCAAACAGTTATCATGATTCATGATCAATAAGTTTTATTTTATTTGTTTCATGCTACTTTCTTTATTTTTTCGTACAATGACCTTCAGCTGAAAAAAACACTACAAAAAAAAAATAAGAAAAGTAGCAAAATTGGTCAAACCGTTCACATGTGTGACGTAATGCCGTGACAAATGGAAATAGCGATACATTTTATTTAAATAGATTGTTGAAATAATACCTCTATAATAATATTTAAAATATTATTTTCTATATTTTCTTTGAAGGGTTTAACTTGACACTGTCCCCTAGTTTTTAATTCCTTCTCTTTCAGACAGAAATTGTAAAAAACCAGCGCATTATATGTGAGCATCAGACATCAAACGTAATCCCTTTGATTATAAGCAATAATGTCAATCTACTACAATAAATCGATTTTAAAAATGTTCGATGTGTCAATGTAGAATGATGAAATATTTGCTAATTATTGAAAAAGATGTCAAAATGTTAAAATCCCCGCATTTTCCCCACATAATGCCAATCCCCAACGAATCCCCAATCAACTTGAAATATGTATTGAAATGTGTACTTATTACTTAACCTCTCGTCTGTCAAGCGCCCAAAATGGGCGTCTTACTCTAAAACTATTCAAAAGTTCTTCTTCTACTTTGCAGACCACCGATTTAGTATTTTGTTTCAAATATAAAACTATGTGTATTTGCGACTAATAGCTTATTTATTAAAAATTCTAATTATATAAAAATTATATATAGCTTTCATGGTAATTTCTTTAGATAATCAGTTTAATGAGAGTAATTGGAAATTGAAAAAATTTCGAAAATGGTTTGACAGTATATATACTGTATTATCTATGGGTTTGACAGTTCGTGACAGATGAAAGACTAAGGTAGGTTTTACAAGTATTATGGAGCATGTTTTTGACGGAGTTACTTTTCTTTAGTGTTTATTATTCGTAGGCGTAGCTTAAAGTTAAATAATTATTTACTCAACGCATGGACACCGCGCGCGGGAAGGGTAGCGGGTGTTTTTCTTTGATGGCGCACGCCGCGCCGCCGCGCCGCCGCGCCGCGCCGGCCGCATAGGTATTTACAGTGTCCATGATTCATTTATTTAAAGGGAAATTTGGTCAAAAATTAAGTACCTAATTTTATTACATAATTATAATGAGAATCGTGTACAGTCATTTTGGGTAACTTTGAACAATACAATAATGTATTGTTCAAAGTTAAACCGCAATTAAAAGTTACCCAAAATGAGCGTACCGAGTACTCTCCTTAAGTATTGAACATGTCTCACCAGTCATGCTCATGCTGGAAAAACATGCACTGCACTTCGATTTTAATGGAAGTAAAAAGAGCTAGTGAAATTAGCTAATAGTTTTATAATATTATATTATGAATGTATGATCATAAGTTACATTGTGGTTAAAGCTGCACACAATTTTAACAAAAATTAAGGAAATCTTATCGACTAAAACTAGCAACACAGATTTATTTTCACATTTTTTTTTTGAAAAAGTTGGCGGGCTTTTTAAAAAGAGAAGTCGTATTTTTTCAACTTTTGCGAAATTAATTATTTAAAATAGTTTTTATAAGGAATTTTAACAATAAAACAACTCAAAACGGTACAATAATAGACGTCGAAATGGAGGATCCTGGGGGGACAACCCCTGGGAAACCCGGTAGAAAAAGGCCGCGAGGCCCTGATATTGACGACGACAAGGATGTTCTAGATGAGTCATTTTACATCCCGTATAGCAAACCCGGCTACAGACGCTTATTCCCTGAGAAGTCGCACTCTCAGGAGTATATAGTATATACAGAATCCACCCAAACTGATAGCAATATCGGCAACAAAAATCCACTTACACTAACATCCATCTTCAAAGAAGAAATTAAAGGAATAACCGGTATCAAACGAGTAGCAGCCAATAAAATAGCTATTGCGTTCTCCCAGGCAAGTTATGCCAATAATTACTTGCTTAATGAAACCTTCCATCTCAAGAATAATTTAAAAGCCTTCATCCCGGCTAGGAGCATCGAAAAAATTGGAGTACTACGGTACGTACCCACTAGGATTAGTAATGAAGAACTATTCAAAAAGCTAACTTCAGCATATGAAATTATAGGAGTGAGAAGGTTTACCAAAAAAGTAAATGGTAAAGTAAAACCGTTTCAAACGGTTTCTGTTACATTTCTTTCAAATATATTACCTCAATCTGTGTCATTAGATATTTTTAATTATAAAGTATATGAATATAACCCTCCTTTGTTGCAATGCTACAAGTGCTTTAAATTTAATCACCATGCTAAGATATGTAAATGTGTCCAAAAATGTTCGATTTGTTCTAAGGAACACCATTATTCTCAGTGCCCTGATGATCAGGCGCTGCATTGTGCCAACTGTGGTGGACCACACCTTGCTATATCTAGAAATTGTCCGATTAAGCAAAAGAAAATATTGGAAAAACAAAATAAAATGGCATACGCAAATATAACTAAAAATACTGACCACACTTACAGTTTGGCACATTACAGTACTGATTTCCCGGCTCTACCATACAAAAAACATGAGATAACTAATGAGGAATTAATACAAGGTATAATAAAAAGCGACAATATTTTAAAGTCTTTAGTAGCAACATTAGTAAATTTAAGTAACAGTAATAAAAAAATGACAACATCAGTAATAAAGGAAGTATTATTAAATAACCTTAAACATGGATAGTAATTTTTTGAAAATATGCCAATTTAATGTTGAAAGTCTTAATAGTAAAAAACCTCTACTTATTACTTTCTTGGACCAAAATGACATTGATATATGTTTGTTAAATGAAACACATTTAAAACAAAACCACAATTTCAAAATAACAGGTTATAATTTTATTTATCAACATGGCCTTAATGGCCGAGGTGGAGTTGGCATACTCATTAGGAATAATTTCAAATACACTACTGTAAATCTACCTTTTTATGAGGATTTACAATCTGCAACTATAGTTCTTAAAACTGATATTGGTAATTTGTCTATCTTATGTACTTACAGTCCACCAAGACCAGGCCGGTTCAAATCAAGACAACTTAAACAAATTATTAATAGTTTACCAAAACCGATAATACTATCTGGAGATTTAAATGCTCATCATGTTGCTTTTGGATGTCTTCAAACCAAGCCTCGAGGTACAGATGTTTATGATTTAGTAGATGAATGTGACCTATGTATCCTGAACTCAGGAGCTCCAACAACAGTAGGTAGTTTACGTAATAGCCAATCTTCAATTGACATTACTTGTGTTAGCCCACAAATCGCTCCTCTATGCCATTGGAGCGTTAGTGATGATCCAATGGGCAGCTATCATTATCCCACTTTCACGTTTATTGAACTCCAACCACAAGATTTTGAAGTGGGTCAACCAATAGAAAGATTTCTGTATGACAAGGCAGATTGGAAACTCTTTGCATCTGAAACAGAAAAGGCATTCAGGTCATTTTCTATTGATTACAATGAACCTTTATCTACTTATGATAAATTTTGTGTTACATTAAATACAGTAAAAGAATCATGTATTCCAAAACTAAATATAACTTCCCCAACCATTAGGAAAAAACCAGTTCCTTGGTGGGATAATGAATGCTTAGAAGCAGTTAAAAAAAGCAAAGCTGCACTAAATTTTTATAGAACACATCCATCTGTAGAAAATTTCATTGAATATAAAAAAATAGATGCCATTAAAAAAAAAATATTAAAGGAAAAGAAAAAGAATGGTTGGAGAAGCCTTTGTGAATCATTCAACAGACAAACACCTGTTACTGTCATCTGGAATTATATCCGCAGATTTAAAAGAGCTTCTTCTGTTAGTAGACCAAAAAACAGTGAATGGATTCCATCTTTTCTTGATAAGTATGCACCCGATGATCCACCTGAAAAATATATAGACACAAATTTATTAAATTCATATTTTGCCCAAGAAGGCAATTCTAGTAGCATATTTTTGAGTAATACTTTTACGTGGCAAGAATTTCAATTTGCTTTGAAATCTAGAAAAGACACTACTCCAGGCTTAGACGATATCCCTTACAAAATATTAGGTTACATGCATAAAGATGTCCAAAAAATTTTATTAGATATTTATAATTTATTATGGACAAACAATCTAATACCAAACTCATGGAAAACACAATGTATTATACCAATCCTCAAACCGGAAAAACCGGAAAGTGACTATAACTCATATAGACCTATATCTTTGTCATCTTGTGTTGGTAAAATATTCGAATACATGCTTAAGATGAGACTAGACTGGTATGTTGAATCAAATAATATCTTACCAAAGGAGCAGTATGGCTTTCGTAAAGGTAAAAGTTGTGTAGAAAGCTTTGTCGCATTATTAAGGGATATTAAAGATTCATTTCAGTCATTTTCTTCCACTGTTTGTGCCTTTCTTGATGTCCAGGGGGCATTCGATAATGTTGATCCAACTATCCTTGCTGAAGTCTTGATAGATATAGGTGTCCCCGGAAAAGTCTGTGAATGGATTTTTAAATTCTTATTTAAAAGAACAATGTGTGTCAAATTTAATAACATTTTACATGGACCTAGACATATATATAAAGGCACAATGCAAGGTGCCACTATCTCGCCATTGCTGTATAGCATATACACAAGTCAGCTGTGTAAATATCTTATAAGTTGTAATGTTAAATTTCTACAATATGCAGATGATATTGTTGTGTATAGTAGTCATAAGGATGTAAATATTGCTGTAAATATATTGAATAAGGCATTAGAACAAGTATATAATTATTATACTAGAAAATTAAAGTTATGGATTAGTTTGGAAAAAAGTACAGCCATGATTTTCTCTAAATCAGATCCAAGAAGTTTATTTAATGTTAAAATTCACAACAACAGTCTCAATTGGGTTTCGGAACAAAAGTTTTTGGGGATATATCTCGACAATAAGTTAAAATTTGAAAATCATATCCAACAAATAATCAAAAAAGCCTGTGGAGGTCTTAATATAATTAGATCTTTGGCAGGAGTACACTGGGGATCTGACCCTAAAACTTTATCTATGTTATACAAGAGTTTAGTTCGTAGTCACTTTGATTACAGCACCTTAGCATATTATAACTGTAGTTATAATTTATTAAGAAAATTGGATGTTATTCAAAATAAAGCTCTTAGAGTCATAACAGGTGCAATGTGCTCTACTCCTATACATATTATGGAGGCCGAGGCATGTATACCTCCACTAACTATCATAAGGTTAAAAATAGCAGAACGATTTTGCCTAAAAGTATTTGCCTCTAAAAATGATCATCTTTTAAATAGAATTCTTCCTATAGTTCCATCAAATAGTATGAATGTGGGTCCATATACTAATGTTTCTAACATTATTTCTAGAAAATTGCCAGAACTTTTAAGGATTATGATAAACATTTACTTAAATTTTGGAAATTACATATTTAGAGAAAATCATTGGCTTATGTATAATATTGAATATAATGCCTACATGCATGATGTAACAATATGTGAGCAACAAATAAGTAATCAAAATGATCTTCTCAACACTATAGATAATGAGTACAGAATTTATACTGATGGTTCAAAAACCTTAAATATTGTTACATCAGCCTACTATGATCCTCAGGAAAAAGTTAAAAAATGTTTAAAATTAGCAAATCAATGTAGTATATTTACTGCTGAATGTTATGCTATATATAGAGCATTATTGTATATATCCTCAATTAATCAAACCAATTTTTTGATTTTAACTGATTCACTTAGTGTTCTAACTGCTCTTAAGAATAGGGTTTTAAAGTTTAATACAAATTATTTGATATTCAAAATCAAGCAAACTTTGTACCATATGTATAATAATAGTAAAAATGTTAAATTCATTTGGGTACCTTCTCACTCCGGAATTACTGGCAACGAAGAAGCTGATGCAGCAGCAAGAGGAGATCCGCACGAAGACCACAGTCAACTACAGCACATACCGTATACAGATATACATGCTCCTATGAAAGACTGCCTGGGAGAGTTGTTCAAGGCATACTATACCCAAACGTCATCTGAAAAAGGAAAATGGTATTACGACATACAAAAGGTCCCGCCCGCCAAACCGTGGTACCATAAGTTGAAAGGAATGTCTAGATCATTTATAGTTACTATGAACAGGATGAGATTTGGGCACTGCCAAGTTAAATCTCATCTCTACAGATTGAAGATGGTAAATACCTCACTTTGTGACTGCGGCGTTGAAGAGGAGACTCTTGATCATCTGGTCCTTCGATGTGGAAAGCATAATATAGCACGCTTGTTGATGTGTAGTGAAATCAGTGAAATAACAACGGACAAATATGACAGTGACAGTGATAATTTAAGCATAGACAACTTGTCTTTGAAAGATTTACTTCAGAAAAATATTTTATATGGACCGCTTTACAGCTTTCTAAAAAATGTTGGGAAAAAACTTTAATTTCGTAATGCTCTGTGTATTTGTGTAAAAACAATGAAATGTATTTTAAGGACTGGGCTAAAAGGACTAGAATCCAGGCCCGTAAAATAAAATAATAAAAAAAAAAAAAAAATTCACATTTTTTGGAGGAGTTTTGCCGGGAATGTGAAAGAGTGATGTTGTGTTTTTGTATTATTTTCCTAAAATTGTGTTAACTGGGTTTTTAATGTGTATTATTGGAAGGATATTAACCATTAGATATTCGTTATCGTGCACAAGTGTGGGATAGTGATGCAATATCCAGTAGGCCTACTACGAAACTGTTTTGAGACTCAAACTATCTGAAGAGAATGCCGCGTCCTGCTCTAACAACGTCATTTCACGTTTGTTAGAGTAGGACGCGGCATTCTCGTCCGATTGTTTGAGTCTCAAAACAGTTTCATGGTACAAGGCCTGAAACGTGCTATTTTGTGTTCCCTCCAAAACTCCATCGAAAGTTTTAGTAAGGCGCCTACCACTTTACTGAATCGACCGACATGACTCCTTGACTGTATTGACTTTTACTCCGACTTTGACTAGACTTTTGACCTGACGATGTAGAGAAACGATGCCGAAAATTTTACACAAGAAAATTGTTTTCCCGCCATATTTTATATACTTGACACTGGCCATGGTTAGAAAGCCGAGCGCCATAATAAGAAAAAAAAAACATTTTTTTTATATGCTGTAAGGAGGAAAAAGAAGAAGTGTCAAGTTAAAAACACGAATTTTTGTGTTTTGGAATCTGAGGAACTACGAAGTTTTGTAATTTGAAAGAATTCAGTATTATATTTATTTAGGAGTTTAGATTTTTTTAGAGACTTTATAGAATATTACACAAAGGCTTTACAAACATGGTTCTAACTAAGGAATACAGGATTTGTATGCCAATGACTGTTGAAGAGGTAAGCACTCCTGTCTTCAATATTATTTTCCTCCCAATCCTGTTGAGCCAGTAGCCACTTCATTTCGTAGCTCAGTAAATAGAACAATAGGCGTAATTCAGCTTATTAGCTGATTAACGCCTCAGCTTAGCTAATTAACGCCTATTTTTTTTTTGTAAAAGTAAATAAAAGTATAAAAAACAAGTTTTAAGTATTTGTATATTGTTTTTTGCCTTCAGTATCGTATTGGGCAGTTGTATATGATAGCTCGGCATAGTTTTGAGCAGTCCCATGGCGGAGAAGGGGTGGAAGTGATAGCTAACGAGGAAGTCAATGATGAGACTAACGGTAGAGGACAATTTACAGAGAAGAGAATCCATTTATCAAGGTTTGATATAATTTATTTTTAAAGTCTACAATATATAATAAACATACTGTTGTGAATAATCAATTTAATTTAAATAGAGTTCATTCGAAAATTATTTTTCAGTCATGATTTATCCTGTTTAGGTAATAAGTTTCAATCTTTTCCTCCTGTATTCAGTAATAGATAATAATTATGAGTAGATGTTTTTCAGAACACTACATTCATGAACTTCGTTTATTTCAGTCATCTACCATACTGGATCCAAAGTCTTACACCAAAGATATTTTATGTCACAGAAAAAGCTTGGAATTACTACCCATTCACCATCACAGGTAAAAGAGATTTCTTTTTCTCTCTTGAAGTTTCAATATAAATTAAAATTGTACAAATATTTGTTTTTTTTTTCATAACCTGCTGGCTGCTGTTAACACAGAATATACTGTAAGTTAATTATCTTTTCTAAATAAAATATTATTGTAGTTTTTCGCATTTTTTTAATGTTCTGCTTTTTCTGTTTGCAGTGTTCCTTCTTACCAAAATTTTCAATATCCATACAAACAAGATATGAAAATAATAATGGAACCACTGAAAATGTAAGTATAACTAGCTACAAGTTACAGACAAGACGTTTAATCCTTCGATCGCGGATTCTTGGAAATCTATTGTTCTCGCAGCCACATGTGGCCGCTTGGGAGTTGAAGCGTTAAACTTCTTATTGTATTATTAATCTGTAAAAACTGTTTTAGTGCTTAAACCTATCACCTGAAGAACTTGAAACTAGGGAGGTAGATGTGATTGATATCGCTTTTGATGAAGTAAAACCACACCACTACAAGGAATCAGAAGACCCTAAGTTGTTCAAATCAGAGAAAACACAGCGTGGGCCACTTTCCGAGGGGTGGAGGGATACTCAACAGCCAATCATGTGCTGCTATAAAGTGGTGCATGCCAAGTTTGAAGTGTGGGGTTTACAAACGAGAGTTGAAGATTATGTTCAACTGGTAATTTATTTCATTCAGTTTTACTTAAGAGCTTTTTTTAATTGTAAAAGTATGTACAATATTGAAAATTATTCTTTATCCTTTGAAGAACTTGTGGAAGAATTTATTTTAAATCCCCTATTTCTTTTTTTTCTTTTGATTACAGGCTATCAGAGAAATTCTTCTTTTGGGCCACAGGCAAGCATTCACATGGATGGACGAGTGGTTCAACATGACCATAGAAGATGTACGAAATTATGAGAAAGATATGCAAGCTAAGACTAACATGAAGGTGGGTTTTTCTTGTATTTCTAATGCACTTTATATAAATTAATAAAAAAACTTCAGTAGTGCCACACACACATCAGTAGTGTTTTTTGAAAAAATAAATAAATTCCCTTTGCATAACATTTCTGCCTAATTGAGTAAAATATAATTGTCTGTGAGTTTAAAGTACTATCATAACATATTTCAGGTCCAAACTGCATTAGAGGCAGTCGAAACTCAGGAGGGTGCAGGGTCCAAGACTAACTCACAGCCTCAAACACCAAAGACACCAAAAACACCAAAGAGTCCAGTTGGTACACCATCAGGGGAAAATAAATCCTGGTTCTCATGGTCTTAAAAACTAAAAAAAAAATAACTTAAATTTCAAATGGCAAATCGAGGCACAACTTGTATGAAATTCTGTGCCTCTATTTTTATTATACCATAGATCAAAGTAAAAATATGCACTTATGACTCTTTAGGTAGTGCGGGTTATAGTTGTGTTGTTAATGATCAATTGTTTGTTGATCTTTTATCATAATTAGTATTTCATGGGCGTAGTGTTCTTTGTTTGTGTTCGTTGTTGCCTTCTTGTGACGTCTTAATTTAAATTTTTGGTTATAACAACAATATTGTAATCCATTGTTTGAAAAAAATTAAAAAATTGACCAAGTGCAAGTTGGACTCGCGCATCAAGGGTTCCGTACCATTATAGAGCAAAAATAGGAAGAAATTGTGTTTTTTGTATGGGAGCCCCTTAATTATTTATTTTATTTTAATTTTATTATTAATTATTAAAGTATAAATACAATTGAGTATTTTGTGAACATTTCAGGTGCCTACCTGTTGCCATCATTGATATCGAGCAAAAAATGGAAAATAAATCACGTTTGTTGTATGGGAGCCCTCCATAAATATTTAATTTATTTTGTTTTTAGTATTTGTTGTTATAGCGGCAACAGAAGTACATAATCTGTAAAAATTTCAACTCTCTTGCTATTACCGTTCTTGAGCTACAGACAGACGGACAGACAGATGGACAGATATTGAAGTCTTAGTAATAGGGTCCCGTTTTTACCCTTTGGGTACGGAACCCTAAAAACACCTAAAGTATTTTATTTTTAAATGGCAATGTTTATTGTTTCAATTAGTACAGGCAATCATAGCTATGATAATAATAATAATAATTTGTGCAATTTTACTAAAATTTACTAAAAAGTGAATGTTTTGAACGTACTATTTAAAACTGAGGTTGTGTGATGTATGATATTGTAAAAATAAAAATGTACATGCTTGTAAGGTTGCCATAACTAATATCATTTAGGCACTGCTTAGTCTAGATTTTAAGGGCACAAATATTTCCTACGTTAAATTTTATCTTTTCCATTTTACCTTTAAAAGCTTAGTTAAAATTTTTCTGCTTATTTTTCATACATATCTGGCCTAATACTGCCACTTAGATTTAGATATTAAATACTCCTACAGTTAATGTAATGTGCTATTATAAATATTTTTGTATTTAGTTATATAATATTATGTTCATATACTTAGTACAAAAACTGAAACGATCCAATGTTACAAATATAATGAATTTTAATTTAAAATGTTACAAATAAGAAGCGTTCTCAGGTTGAAGATAATTCTTTAGATTCTTTAATGGCTATGTGTGCGTTTATAGTGTCACTGGCACACAAATAAAAACTGTATAGTCTTTATTTGTGTGAATGTGTTTGCCTATATATTGGTAACATATAAACAAATATTTAACTCTTCCTCCATCTAACCGCACTATTTAAAGCTAAAGCTTCAATCTTAAGTCTTTGTGATTTCATTGAATAAACGGATTTGTAAACTGACTAGTAAAATATATAAGGGTGTTTACACACGCGCCGCAGCGGCAGCGGCACCGCCACCGCGGCGGTGCCGCTCCATTAGTCATCCCTGTATTTCTAGGAGCCCTTACACGGCGCCGCCGTGGCGGCGGCGATACCGTGCCGCTGCGGCGCCGTCTGTAAGGGCCCATAGAAATACAAGGATGAATTAATGCAGCGGCACCGCCGCGGTGGCGGTGCCGCTGCCGCTGCGGCGCGTGTGTAAACACCCTTAGGGTGTGTGTGCAATATATTATTATGAATGTATAGCAAAAGTGTTACCATTTCACTTGTATAAACTACTAGAGTATGTTTTAATGTGCAATAAGAGGCTGTATATGCTAATATGTTTTAGATCAGAGTTTCTAAGAAAGTTCTAAGTTCTTTATATCGTTAGCATTAATTTATTGTCAGCACTCTGAGGAAAAACATTGAAAAAATAAATAATAATTGTAGTTTTGAGCTCATGTTATAGGCCGCGCAAGTCTGTAATATCTCTCGGCAGAAATATCATTAACGTACAAGAACTTGTCTGGTCGCAAACAGCCAATAACGACTTGTATGATCAGAGGCGGCGTAAGGCGTAGGCGACGTGGGCGACCGCCCACGGCCTCGCGGTCTAAGGGGTCTCGCGCCCCTTGGACCACGAGGTTTTTTTAAAGGATTTATTAGTTTTGATACTCAAATATTCATAACATATTCAAAAATAAAAAGTTAAGTAAAAGTTTGAGTATCAAAAAATTATTTCTTTCAACAAACCCGTCCTCTTGCGTCATCCATCAGGGGGCCTCGCAAAATATATTTCAGGGGGCCTCGAAGACATATCTTGCCCACATCAAATTTGGGTCTTGCCCCGCCACTGTGTATGATCACTGATCTACCAATTAGTAATAACGTGTCTTGCTACCTTTTTTGCCAAGTGATCTAAAGATTTTGCGCGACTTATAATAACAAATGTTTATATCAGGTAGGTAAACAATTAATATAATTTTAACACATAATATTCACCCTTTTAAACTCCCTACTTCCGTCCAACCTTCACACATTATAATTAGTCCTATTATGTTGTCCTACCATCAATGATAATATGAAACCTAAAAATAGCTATATAATATAGTTTAAAGTAAGATTAAAGCCATGTTTTCACTCCACTGCATCTAAATTGAGCTGTACGCGCTGTATTTATAAAATCCTAAAGGGTTTTTGGCTAAGCTGTACCAAGTATATAAAAAAATACAGAACAACAAATACTAACGTTCCACGGTCCGATTCGTATGCTGCTGTAAAAGCAAGCAAATATAAAAAAGCAAATATAGTGCAAAAGTAAACATTCCATAAAAATGCCAATAGGTTAAATAAGATACCTACGGAATGTCTGCAGCAATCATATTGGGATAATTTTTAATTTTAATGAGTTAGAACATACGTCTTAGTCCTGTCTATCGGCCTAAATGTATTATTGTACTATCGGCAAAGGTGATGCTCCACCAGTTACATACCAGATACATAGTTGCATCGAAGGCATGAATACAAGATGTAACAAAACTAAGGGTGGGTTGCACCAACTTACTTTAACTATAACTTTAACTATAACGACAGTGCAAAATGTCAAATCTTTAGTTAAGGACGTCATATTTAACGATATCCATAACCGCTCATACTAAGGGTGGGTTGCACCAGCTTACTTTAACTTTAACTGTAACTTTAACTTTAACTACAATGCCAAATGTCAAATCTTTGGTTAAAGTTAAAAATGGACGCCATCAAGATGCCATATTTAACCATAACCATAGAGCTCGACAAGGTTTTAAATGCATGTGGCGAAAAAAGGAACAAACGCTGTCATCATACAAAAACGCCATTTTTGACAGTTCTCCTTTACCAGCAGCGCCCCCGCCCACGTTCATTTATAACCTTGTTGGACCAGCTGTCATCTGTCAATTTCTCCGGTCAAAGTTAAGGTAAAGGTTAAAGTTAAAGTTAAATTTACCCTTAACTATAACCATAACTTTAACTTTAACTTTAACCACGCCTCTGGTGCAACCCACCCTTAGGGTGGGTTGCACCAGCTTACTTTAACTTTAACTGTAAGTCTGTAACTTTAACTTTAACTACAATGCCAAATGTCAAATCTTTGGTTAAAGTTAAAAATGGACGCCATCAAGACGCCATATTTAACCATAACCATATAGCTCGACAAGGTTTTAAATGCATGTGGCGAAAAAAGGAACTAACGCTGTCATCATACAAAAACGCCATTTTTGACAGTTCTCCTTTACCAGCAGCGCCCCCGCCCACGTTCATTTATAACCTTGTTGGACCAGAGGGGTTAGTGCGAGTTTTATTCGATCATACGCATCGAGCGCGTAAACGCGAATTTATATGGGATCAAAGCAGCGCCAGCGTTCATTTATAACCTTGTTGGACCAGCTGTCATCTGTCAATTTCTCCGGTCAAAGTTCAGGTTAAGGTTAAAGTTAAAGTTAAATTTACCCTTAACTATAACCATAACTTTAACCTTAACTTTAACTTTAACCACGCCTCTGGTGCAACCCAACCTTATATATCGAAATGTTTTCGTGAAAATTTACTATGGCTCAAAGTATTGTTATAACAAATATTTTTCCTGTCGATTTTTACGGATAATTCAATTTTTTTATACTCTCAATCCCATTAACTGTAGCTTTAATAAAAAAATAAACGCAACAGACATCTGTCAAATTCTGTGGTCAAAGTTAAGGTTACCTTAACTATAACCATAACTTTGACCATCACTGTAACTATAACCACGCCTCTGGTGCAACCCACTCTAAGTGATAATACTTTAGGGTGTGTATGGGTTCCCTGTATAGAGTTCACTGTGAAAATAGCAGCGCTGAAAAACTATTTTTTTGAGATTTGTATGGGCAAGCGCCCCAGCGCGATTAGTTTTCCCATACAAAATTTAAAAAAAAGTTGCTCTTTCAGCGCCGCTACTCTGCTACTTTCACAGTGAAATCTATATAACACACCTTGAAGTATCATCATTATTTCATCATTGATCACTATGTTTTGTTACACCTTGTATATTGTACTATGTACGACGAAAGTGTAAAAGCAAAGTTTCTGAACTGGTCGAGAAGACATTTTGTTGATACTGTGTATCATAATAATATTATCATAATGTTAAATATATTTTGTGTGGTTATGAATATGATATTAAGTGTGATGTAGCTTGGGTATATCGTGAATGTTCAAATAATTTAAATATTTAATATTTAGTTAATAAAAATTACTGTCATTATTTTTGTGTTTTACTTATGAACATAATATCCAACAGGTTACCAGAAGCCAGGCTAGCTAGAAGAAATATTTTTATTGTGCCCTGTTGTGTGCGCAACACAACAGGTGCACTATTTCTCTCACAAGAATAGTAGGGTAGACTCTCGTAACGTTAATATATGAATATTTCTTGTAAGACAGTACAGAAAAAAATCTTTTATTAAATCAGGCTGCGTCCTAGTTTCTACTATGTCCTTACCAATCAAATTAAAAAATATATAAATCATCAAATAAAAATAAAACGGAAATCGAATCGAAGAAGTCTTAGCGGGCCCCTAGACGATAAATTTTATTGTGCAATATCACGTATTGTGCAATATTATTGACCGTCTAGGGTTGATATTGAACGCGCCCGCCTTTCAATCTTATTGTCAAATAAATTGTTCAATAATATTGTTCAATGATTTTTTGATTGCTAAAATTGATCGTCTGGGTGTCCACTTACATAAATCGAGATGTTTTTAAATTGCTGGACCAATGCTGGACTACGGGAGCCATAATAACATTTAGATGCGTTAACATTTATCAGGTGGTAATTCGTAGCTTCGACAGTGCTACGCAGGGCTCGGAAACCTGGTTAATCTTCGCGATCCTGTTCGTTAGAAACGCCATACATTTCCAAAAGAGCGTTTTCATTTCGGTTCCGCTCTGAACGGACCGAAATTATTCCTGGTTTTGTTCTAAGAGCAAAATGAAATTGTTCACTGCTCAAAATACCGGTTAGAACCGTTCGCGGTTATGTTCGCCCCGCCCACTCACACACACCACGACCATCACCCATTGTCCACACATAAATAAGTTATGGCCTATTGGCTATTACATGGTGCACTAGTTACTTTCCGCGAGAAATTAACCAGGTTAATTTCAGAAGCAATACCGCTCGCATCTCGATTTCGCTCCGAACACTTACCGAAAAGTCCTTGATAGGGCGAAATAGGAGAAAATTATACATTTTATTTTATTTTTTTAATGACCGAATTATTTATTTATTAAAAAACTATTTGGTTATTTTGTTAGAACTATAAAAAAGCTATCCTTTTTGTAAAAAAAATCCTATCATTGTCATTGAAAATTACGAGATGTTCGAATTTGAAGTGTATTTTTATGATGATATTCAAGATTTTTTTACAGAATTACCATGCTATTTTTCAATATTATGTTCGGTTATTTTGTTACTTTGTTCCTTTTTGAGTCTACATCAATTTTGGTGTAAGAGAATTCCACATAATTTCTTCAGAGTGGAAGCTTAAAAATCAGTCTTTTCGAACTGGCCTCGCCTTAACACATAGGCTACATTTTGATGTGGGAAATGAAGCCTAACTGCGGCCACTAGTTACTCCTTTCTTTACGAGAAATAGATACTTAATTAAGTATTATAATTAAGTATTAAGTTTTATATTCACACTATTTTATCGTCTATAACTATGATATTATATTATAAAAAAAAGCGTTAGACGATGTGTTAGGTTTATTTTCGTTACGGATTTTTTGATTCTGTTCTGTGTCTGAAAAGCTATGCAATAGCTTAACAATAATATTTGTTGTGTTATATTATGCTTTATTCACTAAATTATTTTCATCAATAACACTTCGTATCCAGTCCAAGTGTGGTGCGACACTGGTGTACACGCCCGGGACACCGTGGACACTGCAGCTCAGACCGTAGCTGCATATACCCTGGAGCTGCCCGCCGCATATGAGAGGACCGCCGGAGTCACCCTGGTAGTCGTAAACCGGAAATAGTAAAAAAAAATAATTCAAAGTAGGTATAAACTTGTTGAACGTCGAGTTTACAATGATGCCACACATGTTAAGCTGCAGGGAGCGGATTCTTAATACATTTTTTATAACCTGTCATTCGTACTGTTACGTGCTTAGTGTTTGGACTTAGTGAATTGTGTGAGCTAGTAAAGTCTTTTTAAGAGTCAGCAGGTCTTTTTCTCCAAATCCTTCGAACCCTAGCACGTAACAACTGGTGTCGGAAGTGAGATTTGGAGATGCCATTGACTCCGAGAGAGGACTTCAAGGGGAGTGTCAGGACAAGGGCACAGCGAGCTGCTGCCATTGACTCCGAGAGAGGAATTCAAGGGGAGTGTGAGGACAAGGGCGCAGTGCCATCGACTCCGAGAGAAGACTTCGAGGGAAGTATCAGGACAAGAGCGCGACGGGCTGCGGAGACCACACCCACTGGGGACCAAGCTCCGCCCACGGCGGGGCAGGCCCCACCCTCTGGCCCCGCCCACCAGGCTCCGCCCACTGACCACGCCCATCAGGCTCCACCCACTTCGGGTGAAGCCACGCCCACTGGCTCCGCCCACCGGGACCCGCCCACTGACCACGCCCCTCAGGCCCCGCCCACTCTGGACATGGCCACGCCCACTGGCTCCGCCCACCAGGCCACGCCCACTCAGGCCACGCCCACAGGCCCCGCCCACTGGGCTCCGTCGACTAGCTCCATCCATCCTGTCACGCCCGTAGTTTCTACGGCCCCTCAAATGGCTCCTCAATTGGAAAGCATAATTGGGTTAATTCAGGCTTTGCAGAAGTCTCAAAGAGCTGAAAGTCAGGCTTTGCAAAATTCGCAAAGGGCAATGATGGAGTCACAAGACCGCAAGCTTGGCGCTTTGCAAGAGTCACAAGACCGCAAGCTCGGCGCTTTGCAAGAGTCACAAGACCGCAAGCTCGGCGCTTTGCAAGAGTCACAAGACCGCAAGCTCGGCGCCTTACAGGAGTCTCAAGAGCAACAAAAGGACCTCCAAGAAAAAGCGCTATTGGCTATAAAGGATGTTAGTGACACGGTGACTCAGCTTCGGAAAGATGTCGATGTTATGAAAGAACGAGTATCCGGGTTAGAGTTGGTTGTGGAGAATTTGAAAACCGGCTTCACTGAACTGCAGAAGAGAGTAGTGCGCCTTGAAACTACGGGAGTTGCGGTATCTAGTGGAGCCACGGGAGTGGCGCAAGGGCCAAGAGTCAAGGTACCGCCGTACGACGGCACTACTTCATGGAACGCATATCGTCGGCAATTTCAGGCTGTTGCTACCGCCAACGGATGGACGGAGGAACAATGCCTGACCGCCCTCATTGTTGCGCTTAGAGGGCAAGCTTTGTCGGTCCTGGAAGCACATACAGGAAATGGGTTCCAAGACCTGATGGAGGCACTTGAATCCAGATACGGGGAGCGACACCTGGAGCACGTGTTTCGTGCCCAACTGCGTGACAGAGTCCAACGCTCAGAAGAAGGACTTCAACAATGGGCGTTGGAAATTGAAAAACTCGTCAGGAAGGCATATCCAGGAGCCGACACCAAGATGATCGATACAAATATTGTTCAAGGATTTGTCGACGGAATCAAAGACCTGGAGGTCAGAGCTGCAGTAAGGCTTGGTCACCATACCTCGCTAAAAGAAGCATTGGCGCATGCTTTGGAGGTCGAGGCTGTTCGCCATGACATACGGCAGACCCATAAGATCCACAAGGTCTCTGAGGAAGTTAAGGAAGTTAAGGCTCCTGCAAGGAAAAGATTTGAAGCCATGTGCTATAAGTGCGGTGAGAGGGGCCATCTCCAGCTCAACTGCCCGCAGAAGAAGACCCAGATGGCAAGGATGGAAAGGATCGAGGAGCAAATAGAGGAGCTGAGGAAGCAAGCAGTTTCGTCCCCTGCCCGGGATAAGGGGAAACGAATAGAATCCAGGACTAGATGGCGAGTATTGGACAATGATGCTATGAGGAAGGCTCAAGAAAGAGATGACGACCTTCGGCACATCATCACATGGAAGAAAAGGGGTGACGTGAAACCAATCTGGAGTGAGGTTGCACCCACTGGCGCTGTCACTAAGGCGTACTGGGAGCAATGGGACAGTCTGATACTTCAGGACGGAATACTCTACCGGAAATGGGAGAAGGCTAACGGCAGAGAGTTCTACTTTCAGATAATCGTCCCAAGGGCGAAAGTACCAGATGTTCTCCGCGAGGTACATGAGGGCGTATCAGGGAGTCATCTAGGTGTCAAGAGGACGCTAAGAAAAGTACGAGAACGATTCTTCTGGTTGCATTGGCGAGATGATGTGCAGGATTGGTGCCTCAAATGTACTACTTGCGTTGCTGTGACGGAACCACAGAGCAGGAGTCTTGGGGACAGCGTGACGCGATGCTCGGGACGAGCATCTCTAAGAGGGGAGTAGTGATACGGACACGTAGTGCCATCTAGCGCCAAACCAGCGAAACTGACCAGGGAAACACAGAAAACATAAATCCCCTACTTTATACTAGATGGCGTTAGGTGTATGTTTACTTACGCGTATTTTCTAGAAACATCCCACTTCTGACACCAGTTGTTACGTGCTAGGGTTCGAAGGATTTGGAGAAAAAGACCTGCTGACTCTTAAAAAGACTTTACTAGCTCACACAATTCAGTTTTATCTGAGCGATCCTCGAGGCGACTTCGGAGCGAAAACAAGTGATCAATAGTGCTTAGTGTTTGGACTCAGTGCTTAGTGTTTGGACTTAGTGCTTAGTGTTTGGACTTAGTGAATTGTGTGAGCTAGTAAAGTCTTTTTAAGAGTCAGCAGGTCTTTTTCTCCAAATCCTTCGAACCCTAGCACGTAACAGTACTAACATTATAAATATGCGAAAGTGAGTCTGTCTGTCTGTTACCTCTTTACGTTTAAACGGCTGAAACATCTAGATGAAATTATGGAGAATCTTTGAGAGACGGGAAAGGACGTAGGATATTTTTTATCCCGGAAAATGTACGGTTCCCGCGCAATATCGAATTTCTGCGCAACGGAGTGACGGGCGTTATCCAGTTTACAACAATTGTTTTTTGTAACAAATAAAATAGAGATAGGTATGTATATCTAATCCTGCGATATATCCTTCGGACAAAACGTTTTTGGAACTCGAATACATCTATACAGCTGTACTCGGCGAAACATGGCGGTAGCGGTCATTGACTCCTTGTCAAAAACTTGTCATTTTCTTTTTCTCTTGTCTTTATATGAACGTGGCGAGAAAAAGAACTAAAGGCTTCTTCATACAAAAACGTCATTTTTGACAATATGTGTTTGACAGTTCTCCTTTACCAGCAGCGCTCCCGTCAATGTCACCCACGTTAATTTAAAGCCTTGTCAAGCTGTAAACCGCGATTGACAATGAAGTGTCAGATGTTGTCAATCGCGGCTTTGTATAGAAAATGTCAAATTTTTGACGGGAGTCAATGACCGCTATCGCCATGTTTCGCCGAGTACAGTATATGTATATTCTATCGTATTTTATGACCTTCTATTATCTATATCTATAGATCAGTGAGCTTGTGGGACCTCTGTTTTCGATAGGTTGAAAAAGCTCCCATAGATTCGACATTCGATATTCGTCATCGTTACATACGTAATCGTACGTAGCTGTAATGTACCCCGTTGATTTATTGCACAAAGAAAACGAGCCAATCCACGTACATACACTATTCATACTACTACTCGTGACTACTGAGAGACATAGCTAAATTATCCCCGTCACTTTACATTACTCTCGATCGCGGCTATGTTATACGCGCGTATAACAACTGTTGAGGCCATCCCCAGAGCAAACGACCTTGACCATACATTTGAAACGTTGCCGAGATCGCACCAAAATCCTATTTTTTTTATTTATCTTAGTTCAACATTGATCTTAAAAAAAAAAGGGGAATAGGGTCATTTCGCCTATTCGCGTCCATTTAGTGCAGTTGGCAAGTTTGATGGCGAAAATAATAATGTCCCAACATTCATTTCTATGAAAAAATTATGTTATGTGATCAATATATTAGTCTATTTTAAGATTAACTTTCAGTTTTACTCGAAGCATCTTATGTTACATTTTTAAATAGATAAACTTCAGAATAAGGCGTTTTACCCACTTTGCGTCCACAAAATCCTAATTGCGTCCACCCGTGGACCATTTAGCGTCCACCAGCTTAGAAAAGGAATATAGGGGTGATATTTTAAGAAAATAAAAAAAGATTGTATTTTAACAATTTCTTTATTTCAGAGTATTAAAAATCAACATTATTATCATAATAAAGAATCTCAAAAAAATAATCAAAATCTTCTCAACATTGAACTTAAAAATATATATTTTAACAATTATTTCTTTATTTCTTCTCTTCTCTCGAATTTCATTTAACGCTTTCTTTAAATCGTCTTCTGTGTATGTTCTCCTTTCCTTCTTCTTTCTTTTCTCCGAAGAACTCATCTTAAATAGAAAAAAAAGAATAAAAGAACTCATTTTATTTAAAAATACAATTTTTAAACGTATTTTAATAAAAAATATACAATAATATAATAATAAACAATACATTTCATAATTATTATTTTCACATGCAAGTCAACATGCAAATATTTAACGAAAATAGTGGACGCAATTTGGTTTATGTATCATCCCCTGTAGGTATAGTTTGCGTCCACAGGTGGACGCAAAGTAGAAATTTTGTGAATTCGATGTAGTAATTCGCGTCCACCTTATTTCAGTCGTTAAATATAAAAAACATAAGCAAATTCATAATAAATATTATTCCTTTTTACATTATAATAGTCTACAAACAACTATGTAACCTAATTTTCACTTAAAACAATAAAAAACTTACCATCGAACGCGCCGCTGCACACTATTTTTTTTGTCGCGCGAGCGCGCGCAGGTGCTCCCTTGTTGAACAGCCGAGGCTAACTATTTCTTCTAAACGGTTTTGGTTTGGCGCACGGACCTTTTGTCCATGTGTGCGTACCTCGTATACATTGACGTATTAGCGGGAATGACTTTTCGTTTGATTGGTGTGTTAGTTTACTTATTTTCGGGATTTTAAAAAGGAAGATCCGCAAAATGGACGCGAATTGGTCTATGGACGCGAAAGGGCGAACTTACCCTATGTAGTTAATGAAATTATCTATCTATTGTCGTGTGTTTAAAATAAACGTAATTTGTAAATACTAGGGAGATGCTGAAAGTATGCTTCAATTTTAATAAATTGGTATTACTTTGGAAGCTAATATCAAGAGTATAATAAACAAAAATAGAAAATTTAAAACGGGGAAAGGAATGTTGATATTGTGGGAATATGGGCGGAGGCTACAAAGGAAGATCTTCCAGCCGAGCGAGGTGGTATGCTCGGTCAGGCCGGAGCCCATATACCCACATTGGTGACGCTCGACAGAACACGCCTCCTTCATCATCATCACTCCCCGCACCTCCGCACCGCGCCAGCCAGCATCGCCTCATCGGGTACCTCGTCCACTAGCCGCAATGTACCGCGGCCTGGGCGACTCCGCATCGGCATCATCGGGCTTTCTCACTACACCGACCGGTCAGCAAGCAGAGCACATCTCTCCTGGTCAGCACGTAGCATCGGCCCCACACGGCAGCTATCCGACTCACTGGATCCCGTGCAGCAGCTTACAGTTCCGACTCACTGGGACTCACTGCAACAGTTCCGACTCACTGGAACTCTCTGGCACTGGCGACTCAAGTGACAAGACTTCAAGATTCGACCTCCGGTCTTCGGGGGGAGTGATGTGGCGGTACCCACAATTCGCCTAACATTCCTGCATCGCGCTATCGAAGTTTTCTGAGCGCGTCGGTATATATACAACAGCTGAAACGTATCACGTGGGCTCCGGCCTGATCGAGCATACCACCTCGCTCGGTCGGAAGATCTTCCTTTGCGGCCACTACGCATATCCCACAATATACTGAAGATTATTTCTGTATTTTTATTACCACTTTGTAGCTTTCAAATTATGAGTTTATAAGGCTCTAAATACGGTAAATTACGGAATCTCCGTAGGGGAAGGCCCTTAAGTCAATGCCCGAATAAGTATCGCGTTACCTCTTTCGATTTTCATATGAATGAAAGAGAAGACATGACATTTTAAAGCTGTTAACACTAACAGACGTTGGCGAAATTGGGCCTTAATATTATTAATTGGGTGTTAAATATAACCTGACACGCATCGCTGCCGTCGCCAACTGCGCACAGCATGCCGCTGTCGTGTTTAGGAGCTATAGGACCCAACCGACTGACACATTCGTCTAGAGACACCAGCCGCAAGTCAGCTGATAGCAGCCGCTCCGATAGATCTTCGTCGTACAAACTCTTGATGCCGTAGCCGTAAATCGTGCAAATTCCTGAAAAATAAAACAGAATCTTTAGCTACCTATTAAAAAATACATAGTTATGTTAAATACTAGACTACTAGCAATAAAAACGTTGGACGAAAGTGTCGTGACTACATGTGATTACAACACAAACGTTTGAGAATATTATAATAATATAAATACGGTAACAAACTATCTACCATGTCTACAGTCTATCATAAAAGCATTATTATTTGTTGTTTAGTGTCTCAGCGCTTGCTAAAAAGCTTTTGATCCCGCACAAATGTATTTTAATATTTGCAAAATGTACCTGGTTTTACCTCGAGTAAAGCGTAAAAAACTACTTTACGATCTATTAATTATTGTCAAAGCATTATTGTTAAATGTCTCACTATTCCCCGAAAAGCGTTTGATCCACCTAAAATTGCATTATAAGTATTCGTGAGAAACAAGCTTGAAAACAAGTCATAGTAGAAGCAAATTTTAAAGATTTTCTACAGAAAAAACACTATTATTTTCAAATGACAAATGTAAGTCATCCACTGAATGTGAACTACTTGGAAATCAGGACATAGTACGAATCACAAAGCAATACAACCCACCTAGATTACAGTCCTACATACAAGTATAACGCTAATGTACTCTCGACAAAGTTAATGGCGCAGGAGTTAAAAAAAATATTGTTCTGCAATTATTACGTCTGCGCTTGTTGCGGTTGCTTCATATTTGAGAGTTAGTGTAAATGCAAGGACTGGTCGAGCGGCAACTTTATCAACATTGTATCTGGCAAAAAAGTCGACATAATTAGATAAATGCTAAAAAATAAAGCGTTCAAGACGGCGCTAAAATACTAAATTTACTACGTTTTTCAGAGAATACATTAAATTTTTATGAGTAAATAAAGTAGAGTACACACTTTTGCAGTTCATTATAGTAATTTGTTTTTGGCAGTCCCTAAATATCAGTTTATTTTGATTGAAATATTTGGCAGATATACAAAATACTCGATAAAAATAGCCAAACTATAGCGACATCGGCCAATATAGACAGATTTGATCTCATTAGTAGTTCATTCACTGATGCATTTTAGATTTAAATCAAGGCTATAATAATTTTGTAATGTTATAATATGTCTGACTAAAAGTACCTAAAAAAGTTGGGTAGAGAATCGGCACTCTGGATTTCCTTATAATATTATATTATGTAGTTATTTTTTTCTTAACAGTGTTGCAGTCAACAAAAATATTTTTATACTCATTTACTTATATATTTTTAAAGTACAGAGTGAAGTATGTACCAGGCACCTTTTGTAATACTTAGAGTTGGTTGCACTCACTTACTTTAACTATAACTTTAACTTTAACCATAAAAAAAGTCAAATGAACTGTCAAATCCGTAGTAAAAATCCATTATGGAGGCCATATTTGACCTTAACTAACTTTAACTACGCCTCTGGTGCAACCCACCCTTACTTATTATATTGAAAATATAATTATTCTACTTGGTAGCTCTACATCTTGTAGCATCAATTTTGTGATTACAATTACAAAATAGTAAATACCAACTGCCATACTGGAACAGGCATTTACTTATATTTCAAAGGATTATTATATTTTAATGGATTAGGTAGGTATTGGTTACATTATTAAAGGGCCTACCTACCTATCTAGTATCTACATAATATTGTTTTACCGACAAGAAATCACTTCCCGCCAACACAGGGGCGATAAACTCATTATAATCTAGATAGCCGTAAGTTGAGCTGAGTTACAATTTAATAATGTGGTCGTTATTCGTAAATAGATGAATAAGGACCTTAAATTTTGAATGACGTTGCAAGTAGTTAATCGTCGTTTTAAAATGTAGGTATGAAATAACTCCTGAAATATATTTGCAATACATTTTACATAGAGGTAATTATAATATTATATTTGTTTGCGAGTTCCCAAGATCACCAACGATAGGAAGAAATCCATGTGGGATAGATGGGCACGTAAAAATTCGGTCCTTCGCCTAATCTCTCGCTTGTGACAATCCGGCAATATAAAACCAATCGCACGACTGTTTCAATGAAACTGACCACAGTCATAGAAACCGGTGTGGGAGCCATATAATAAGAAGCTCACCAGATAGACCCAGCGTGTATTCTGGTAGCAGATCACTTAGCGGTGTATCCTGTAAGTCTGAAGCCACGCGCAACAGAGCGATGTCGTGAGCGCGACTGTGCCTGAAAAATATAACATCTTTTTTCTTGATTTAAATTATTGTGAACTAGGCCTAAAACTAGGCCTTTGCATCCGTTATGGATGATTTATACAGTATTTTCAGAGCGAAGTAACCACTCCTCAAATACTGTAGTGCCTGGGACAGCATTTAAATGTCCGTATGGTTGCCCAAGCACATACGACATTCTCGCAACATAGTCGGCCTAGTCCAGAGGAAAGAACTAGTCAATACGTCTGGGACTAACTATGTGCGGGTTTCCTCACGATGTTTTCCTTCACCGTACGAGCGTCCGTATTATGTACTTGAGATCAGAAAATGTCACATTGGTACACGCCTCCACTCGGGATCGAACCTGCACCCTCTACGAGTGCGGACCAAAGGTCTACCCATTAGGCCACGGACGTTCTTTAAGTTAAGTTAAGTTAGTTCATAACATTAATCTAAGATAATAAAATATAGGTGCTTAGAAAATACAAGTACGTCGTCACCGTCATCAGTTTAAGGTGACGCCGCGTTAGGCTGCCTTAACATTATGTCGCGGGTACTGCGGCAGCCGCGCGACTTCCATACTAAACAGAGTCGCGCCGCAGCCGCGCGACTCTGTTTAGTATGGAAGTCGCTCTCCTCTGTTGGCAAAATTAGAATCCCTTTTTTTACAGAGGTCTTTTTGATTGATTATTCCGTGTTATAAAAGTTGACCAATCGTGTTATGCTATGGGTAATTCAAAGACAAAGACATGATGAATACAGACAATGAACTTTAATTTCTTAGCTTTAGTCATTGCTGAGAAAAATCGATATAGCTACAGCCAAATTATCAGGGCGTCGCCTTAAGTTACCATCGTTAACCTTATAATTATTTAAAATACTTTGACTACGTTACTTGAAATATAATTTCTAAGTTTTACTGAATATTTCTCGCAGTTGAATAATATAGCACCGATTTTACTAAACTTCTGAATTCGCTATAGGCTAAACCCCAACTTTACCACCATTGTCATTTTAATAACAGTGAGAAAAATCGAAAAAGTAGTTTAAATGAGTTTATGAATTTTGGGCTTGACTAGTGTCCTTTAAAGGGCTATGTCGTAATTTCAAAAAAAAATTTTGTTATAGATATAGTACTAGATTACTAAAAATAATAACAGGATTTAGGATAGTGTATCCGAAACCATACAACGTGATAATCTTTGTTGGATTCAAGGGTAAAAATATACGCCTTATCAAAATCAAACAAAATAATATTATTATATCGAACCTTTGGTGAGACAAAGGTAAATGATTTGTGCTCTGTCTTAATGGAAGTGTGATATTGTGTTTTGGTTTAAAATTAAAGCGACCATTCTCTGGAGAGCAAAATTTACGTGTCCCGGGCTTATATACTCTGTAAATTGTAATATTATCTTATTCAAGTATGCAATATTTTTAAACGGTAGATAACATCAGTATCTAGCTACAAACTTAAACACAGGCTTCTAATTTGAGTAATTCAGACTAAATTAATTGAAGTCGTGTTCAAAAACCGTGTTTTTCTAATTACCATAACGTGTCCCCACGCCAACTTGATCTAGAAACTTGCTTGTAATTTTTATAACGTACATATTTACTTTAATCTATTCATCATTTTAAACGCTTATAAACATTGGTCGCATTGCAAAATATCGACTCAATAGACCCAGCCTATAAATAGTTATCATTAAATAATCGCTTGTCCGATCAAAAGTTCTAATTACCGTAACACATGCTGTTTTCGGATGCCCACCCAACAATAACAGGATTTGGCACCTGACAAGTGCACGGGTCGCTTCTCTTTTGTGTGTGCCACGGCCCATCAGCGGTCCCACGTCGTTAATGTTAGTGTGCCGCCGATAAAGCACGTGAGTATCTAATTACCGTAGCTTTGACTACAAACTTTTCTAATTACTTACCGTAATCTTTATTTTTAAATTATGTTTAAATTCGATTTTATTATGTATATTATGTTATATTACATAATTTGGCCTACGTACGTTGCCATAAGCTAGTTTTTGCAAACTGTGTCGTTGTACCGTTACGTAAAACATTCTATTTGTCTAATTACCGTACCCATAACATTTTTAAGTCTTATTTCCTAAAAAACTTTAATTTCTTATTGTGTTCGTATCTATCATTTCTTAAATATTACAATGTGTTCAAGTCAAATCAACGAAGAAAAAAAAAGGTTACGGTAATTAGGCAAATAATGCCAAACCGGAGAATGATCGAAAGCATAATATAGATACACAAATACACATAAATAATTTGATTTCCGAAAAATTTAATAAGTATAAATATTATGATTTATGACAAATCTTCACACTCCGTCAAGACCTTTTTCACAAAAATATTTACATACAGTAATAATATAAGTATTAATAGTTAAATATGAATTTGAAATAATTGTGTGTTGAAATGTAAACGCAACTATTAAACATTTTAGAAACCTCAACCATTCAGTCAACTAAGCTAAAAGCCGAGCTTTGTGAGGGCTCGCGTCGTTTTTCTGCGTTTTTTTAATCTTTAAGGCAGTTTTTTTTATATTTTAATAGAAACCAAACCTTGACTGACTGATGATAACACATATACATAAAAATTACTATGTTAAAGCACAAATCAATAGGCGTGATAGTTTTTCCGTAAAGTGTACCACAAAAGTGCTCAGGTAGTGGGATAGTAGGGCTCACTTCGCTCGCCCTGACTAGTTCTACAATCTCTAATTCTAATAATATAATAATAATAATATCTATGGACGCTTCACACCACGTCAGTCTGGCCCCGTGCTAAGTACCTGAAGGATTTGTGTTACAGGTACCAGACAACGGAAATTATATATTTTAATACTTTTATACTGTACATACATATATTTTTATTATATCATACACATATTTAATACACATCCAGACCCAGGAACATTGAAAACTTTTTGTTCCGTCGGCGGGATCCGAACCCGCGAACCCTGGCTTGAGCTGCCACACACTCAACCAATTGAGCCACAGAGGTCGTCATCAAGAATAAGCTATTCCTACCTATTGTAACCAGGGTGCCTGATGACCTCCACAACCGGCAGTCTCGGTACCTCCTCGTCAGTGCAGTAGTTGTTCAGCTGGAGCTGGTACCCCTCACCCTGAGTGCAGTGCGCCGCCGTCACCGCGAGAGTGTTGGTGAGGAGCGTCGCACCGCAGAGGTGCGAGGTGGAGTTGCGTAGTGACGCTATACGTGGCTGTGTACCTGTGGATATTAAAAATATAAACAGACGAACATATAACCTTCTCCTTTTTGGAAGTCGGTTAAAAAGCTAGATTACTAGTATCAAGTAGTAAATTAACCCGACGAATCTGTGCGCAACCTTCTCTCGCATTCATTCGTTGCGCAGAAATTCGTTTATCACGCGGGAACCCTACATTTTTCCGGGACTCAAAGCATATCTATACCAAATTTCATCTAAATCGGTTCAGCGGTTTAAGCGTGAAGAGATAACCTCAGTTAAAGTCAGACACACTTTCGCATAATTATAACTTTAGGGTGGGTTGCACCAACTTACTTTAACCATTAGTCATAACTGTAACTTTAACTATAACTTTAACTATAACTACAGTGCAAAATGTCAAATCTTTGGTTAAGGACGCCATATTTAACGATAACCATAACCGCTCATACTTATATCGAATTTTTTTCATGAAAATTTACTATGGTTCACAGTGTTGTTATAACAAATATTTTTCCTGTCGATTTTTACGAATAATTCAATTTTTTATATTCTCAATCCCATTAACTGTAGCTTTAATAAAAAAATAAACGCAACAGACATCTGTCAAATACCGTGGTCAAAGTTAAGGTTAAAGTTAAGTTAGCCTTAACTATAACCATAACTTTGACCATAACTGTATAAACTATAACCACGCTTCTGGTGCAACCCACTCTTACGGCCATTCCCAATATTCAATCTATCTCTGGTTTGACATACGACCGATCGCAGCTAACATTGAATTGACATAAAATATATGTCTTTAATGTCTAATGAGAGCTATTCCTATCTCTAGTAGGGCAAAACCAGAGATAGATCAAATATTGGGAACGGCCGTTAGTATATTTTAGTAAGGATGTGTACGTTTACCATAATCCATATTAATGCGAAAGTTTGTCTGTCTGTCTGTTTGTTTGTAAGTTCTTTACACTTCACTAGAGGAACTGATTAGTATAAAATTTGGTGAAGAGACATATTTTAAGTGGACAGGATACAGTCCGATTAGTTTTACTGTGGTAAAATGCACAGTTCCGATGCTTAATTACAAAATGGTATACAAAATAAAAATTACTTACAAAGTACTGACGGCATAGGACACATTCTCTTACAAATTCTAAAAAAGTCTTTTTTAGATAACTTTTAAAATAACTGAGTTTCTACCCACTGGTACATAAAACTATATTCTTTTACAACTTTTCTATGGGTAAACCTTTATTTGTTAGGGTACGATTTCTGTTGCTATTTACGAGCGCTGTTACTACGTCTACACCTACAAAACTTTATGTGACCACGAATTTTTTAATTTTATTGCGAGACTAGTAGTTGCGCGAACAAATTCACTTAGGGTGAAGCCAAACGAGCGTAATTTGTGAGTTGTGAGTCGCAGAATTTCGGCTGGCAGAAACTCTGCTGCATTCAGTTTCATACAAAAGTCCAGTTTGATTCACACGAGCGTAATTTTGAGAGTCATGATTTGTATGAAAAATAATTTACGCGACCGAAATTCTGCGACTCACGACTCACAAAATTACGCTCGGTGGCTTCACCATAAGAAAGCGAGAACCGCTCATTTTGTCGCATTTATATTATGTCCGACTAAGAATCATTCGAACCAAATTTCATTTAGATCGGTTTAGCAGCTTATGCTTGAAGAGGTAAGAAACAGGCATTTTCGTGTTCTAATTGAACACGAAAATGCCTGTTGTTTGTTAGGTAATTATCTATTTAAGACGTGAGTGTTCTGCTTGTAAAATTAGAGAAAAATGTAAGTTAGACATATTTTGAGAGACTACAACTATCAGCAAATTTATTATCCTGCAACTATATGACCTAAAGCGTAGTTTATATTCTGCAAAAAGACACAACATCGTCTCGTTAAGGTCATCCCCTGAGCAAACGACCTTGACCATACATTTGCCGCGTTGCCGAGATCGCGCCAAAGTCCTATTTTTAGGGTTCCATAGCCAAATGGCAAAAAACGGAACCCTTATAGATTCGTCATGTCTGTCTGTCTGTCTGTCTGTCCGTGTATGTCACAGCCACTTTTCTCCGAAAATATAAGAGCTATACTATTGAAATTTGGTAAGTAGATGTAGTCTGTGAACCGCATTAAGATTTTGATACAATAATGGAAAAATTATTGAAAATTTTAGGGGTCCCCATAGACAACAACAAGGTACTTACAACTAAATCAAAAGAATTTTTTTTTCATCTAACCTATGCATGTGGGGTATTTATGGATAGGTCTTCAAAAATCATATTGAGGTTTCTAATAAAATTTTTTCTAACCTGAATAGTTTGCGAGAGAGACTCTTCCAAAGTGCTAAAATGTGTGCCCCCCTCTAACTTCTAAAGTAGGGGTATGTTAAGTCTAAAAAAAAATATATATAATGTACTTTACTATAAAAACTACCAACGAAAATTGGTTTGAACGAAATCTAGCAAGTAGTTTTTTTTTATATTATTATTTAAAAAAAAAAAAACATCTAATCTATGCGTGTGGGGTATCTATGGATAGGTCTTCAAAAATCATATTGAGGTTTCTAATATCATTTTTTTCTAACCTGAATAGTTTGCGAGAGACTCTTCCAAAGTGCTAAATTGTGTCCCCCCCCCCCCTCTAACTTCTAAAGTAGGGGCATGATAAGTCTAAAAAAAATATATGATGTACTTTACTATAAAAACTACCAACGAAAATTGGTTTGAACGAAATCTAGCAAGTAGTTTCTTTATATATATTATTATATTTAAAAAAAAATATTTTTTTCATCTAACCCATTCGTGTTGGATATCTATGGATAGGTCTTCAAAAATCATATTGAGGTTTCTAATATCATTTTTTTATAACCTGAATAGTTTGCGAGAGAGACTCTTCCAAAGTGGTAAAATGTGTGTCCCCCCCCTCTAACTTCTAAAGTAAGAGAAAATATATGATGTACTTTACTATAAAAACTACCAACGAAAATTGGTTTGAACGAAATCTAGCATGTAGTTTTTTTTATACGTCATAAATGGTAAACATAATTTAATTTTCATTAAATCAACTGAAATATAAAAATAAATCAAAAACCTTTTAATTTCATAAAAATAAACCTTATTGCTGCTGCGGAACCCTTCATGGGCGAGTAAAACTCGCACTTGGCCGGTTTTTTTTAACTTATATTAGTTCAAAATTGACCTAAAAAAATCAAACGTCCAGTAAGTAGTTAATGAAGTTGTATTGGCGTGTGTTTCATTTGAAACACATTATTATTACACAGTATTTACAAATTACGGTTATTTAACCGTAATTTGTAAATACTAACGAGATGCTGAATGTATGCTTGTATTTAAATAAATTGGTATTATTTTGGAAGCTGATATCATGAGTATAAAAAACAAAAATAGTAAATTAATAACTATGAAAGGAACGTTCATACAAAGATTATTGCTGTATTTTTATTATAATTTTGTAGCTTTCGAATTATGAGTTAATAAGGCACTTAAAACTGTAAATTACGGCATCCCCGAAGGGGGAGCGTCTTAACTGTTGTTGACAGATTAATGGCCGATCTAAAACTGTATCAAGGCTCAAGCCACACTGTAATTAGATGTCGTCAAATTTTATACCGCATATATAATTTCATTATGTACCTACTTTAGCGACAACATAAAATACGCGAAAAAATAAAACAGTATTACACTATAAAATACTAATTTAAGAAAGAAAATTAACGTTTATGTGCATTGAATAAGCTTACTCTAAGAGGATTGTAGTGATTTTGATAAAATTTTGTGGATATAGAGTTTGAGGCATTATAAATGACAACATGAGCATGCGTTATTCGGTTCTAGCAGGATATCATTTAGCGTACTATCAGTGGAGGGCAACGTCTAGCTAGCAAATGAATTATCGCAGGGCTACCTGGAAAGTTTCAAAACAAAGAGCAACAATGAAAAAAAAAAACAATAATAAATGAATGGGCTATTAGCCTACGCAATGTGCGTGAGTTCATACGTGGAAAACACATAAAAATCCTACCACATGCCACTTCATAGCCACCCACCACTCTCTTAACTCTTCTACAGTCACAGGCAAGAAAGAACATCACTAAATACAGCAAGTACATAATACGGTAATCAATTATGATATGTGACTAGGTTTTCGCATAATTATGCCATTCTTTTATCCATATCGTGTTGTAAAACATCGTGACGTAATTGTTTTATGTATACACAGGTGTTTGCTGAAAAACGTGTCTATGAAAGATTTACAGAAAATATATAACTATTGAAAATTATTCGAATATCCAGCAAGGGAAAAAATGAAACCTCTGAGAAACCCTCTCAGGGACCTCTGCCCAGGAGAGAAAAGGCATAGGCTAACAAAAAAATAATAAAAAAACTCACCAAGGTCAAACCAACCAAAATCTTAGGGAATTGGATTTAACGGCATGCAGAAAGCCGGAGTTAAATAATGAATCGTGTTTCGCTATGTAGATGGGTAGCAAATGTGAAATGACCTCCATTTGGCTGATTATAAATCGTCGCTGCATCCTCGAGACTTTATAATTAACATGGTAGTCCGCCCCTAGCTTCCGGCATCGAACACTTTTCAGAGCTTCCTGAAAAAATAAAATAGGTGGCGCGGCAATGGCGCCACTTCCGGGCGGGATTTTTACCCCACCACCACCGGTTTCTCCCCACCAGTTTACCTCGGAGGTTCACTGCAGATCGGTCCTCATTCCTTTCTAGTGTTCGGGCATCGAAACATCTGTAACTAGGTTATACTGCCTTAATTTTGTGAAGTGAACAGTGAAATAACTTAATAATTTATTAAAGTGTTTTTAAGTGAATATAAGTTCATGGTAGTTTTAAATATCAAAGGTAAGCGAAAACTCCCTAAATCGGAGGAAGAAATGAGGAGGATTCGTTGCTTGGAACGTCGTTTGAAAAAATGAATGGATCGGAAGTTGGTGAAGAAGTTTGGTCACTTTTTTTTTCAGATCTGTTTTTTTTGTACAGTTTATTTTTAGGATGTTAATTGGAATTCATCCTGAATATTAAAGTGAATATGGGCAATCTTTCGAAAATATCATAAACTGGAATACTAAATAACATAAAATAAAAACAAAATATGTACGAGTATGTTTAGAGAGTCATGATGTGATCATGGCCACATATACTCTTTTTAAAGGTATGTTTAGAGAGTCATGATGCGATCATGGCCACACATACTCTTTTCAAAGGTATATTTAAAGAGTCTTGATGCGATCTTGACCATATATACCAATTGGGTACCCCTTTTTAGGGGCTGATGAAAGTTTTATTGTTCAGTCTTTCAGACTGATAGTGAATGCGAGTATTTAATTTCATCCGTACGGAGTGTTCGATCCGTTGTGCGTATGCCTTTTGAGGCTGATGCAACCGGAAGTGATTTAATTAACATGACGCTCTACCGGAGCTACTAAATAATAATTTATCTGTCTCGACCTCTCAAGATGACAGACTCAGTGCCCAATGCGGTCGAACCCATCCTATCTTTATCAAATGATATTTTAGAAGCTTTGGGTTCTTTGAAAAACAAAGTGGAGGTTTGTGGCGCCGAAGATTAGGCATGAGATCTCTGAACGTTGGGGACCAATTTGTTGTGGACTCCTAAGTAAGGAGTGTATATAAAAATGAATGGAAAACATCCATATACCTGAAAATTTAACCCTATTGGAAGCTCCAGTTCTTAATCCGGAACTAGTTTGAGTTTTAACTGATTCAGTTTAAAATAGACAAACGATTGGAAAAAAGCACAAGTATTTTGGGCAGTGTATTGCGGCGATTGCTGCTAAAATGGCAGAACGTTCGGGTCTACAGATTAAGTTTAAAAAGTCTTATGATCCACAGCAGCCTTCTACATCGTAATATCAGCATAATCAACCGCTGCCTAACAGTCCGGTAAACTCTCGGGGCCCACCCAAATAAGAGGCAGAAAGAGTGGGCCCAGGAATACGGAACCAGCTCAGACGCACAAACGGCCACGCACTACGACGACGCACACCGATCGGAACGAGCCATACGGACAGAACCACAGGAACTAGAGGTGGCTGCTTTAGCAAAACTGCCACATCATTGTAATAACTGGAAAGTTATCACTAACGATCCTGTCGTTCTCGAATATGTATCTGGATATATATAATTCCTTTTTCTCATTGAGGTCTGCGAGCCACATCAATCTTTTTTGGCCAATGAAATAGTACTTCACATGAATAGTGAAATCACTGGATTATTGCAATTAGGCGCTATTGCTGAATGTCAGGATGTTCCTGGACAATTTATTTCTATAATCTTTCTCATTCCTAAGGATGATGGAAGTTACAGATTTATTCAGAATTTTAAAAAGCTAAATTTATTTATAAAATCTAGTTCCCTAAAATGGAGGATATTACCACTGCTATCAAGTTGGTATCGAAACTAGACGTTACAAATATTGATTTAAAGCTTATTTTTGTATTCCCATACACAAATCAAGCAGAAAGTTTTTGAGATTTAAATTTATTGACCTAAGAATTTCAATACTTGCCCTTTGGTCTCTGCTGATTTATTTCTGTGTTCTGCATAACTAACTTACAGATCTTTTGAAACCTGTCATAACTAACTTAAGAGTATACTATAGTATATATGTATAGTATACTATTTAGATGACATATTATGTGTAGATTTTCACAATTATTTCTGCAGTGATAACGTTAATGAACTTATAATAAAAAAAAAAAAATGTCTTTGTAATCAATGAACAGAAAAGTGACATATTTCTGAGTACAAGAAAAAGATTTTTAGGTTTCAAAATAAATACAGCTAAAATGACTTTGCAATTGGGTACTCCATAATAGGCCTACTGACTTATTATGGTTGACGGATTATGGATAACTAAGTGTACAAGTATTCCGGAAGCTTTTTGGAGGAGAGAAGTTGTTAGAACATCAAATAATAATTATTACTATAATGATAAAGTAATGTCATTAATACCAGTTTTGAAGTTAGACTTTTTTGGTGGCAAAAGAATATTACTTATATTGACTACTTTCAAACATCTTCGCTGTGAGCAATATTATATTGAAATATTCTCGGATTCTTCCCTCACAGGATAGGGGATTGCTTGCGATGGAGAAACATCAAATGAGTTTTGGAACGAAGAAGAGTCCATGTGTTATATTAATTTATAAAAGTTACGGGCAACCTTAAAATGATTAAAAATTAAAATGTTTTGCAAATTTCTTGTATAATAAAGAAATTCTCTTGAGAATTGATAATAATATGGACTGCAATCTCCTACATCAACAGAATGGGAGGAGTGTAGTACGAACATCTTAATGATAAAGGACAACTAATTTTAAAATGGCTAATGGTGCGAGTAACTCCACTTTTTTATTTTTGCATCATAAATCAATTCTAAAGAGAAAATTGACGTAGACAGGGAGTCAAGATGCAGTAATATAGATAGTGAATGGAGTTTGTCCATTGAAGTCTACCACAAGTTTACTGACAAATTTGGTCTTCCAGACATTGATTTTGCCTCCCATATTAATGCCAAATGGTATAAGTATGTTTCTTGGAAAAGACATCCTAACGCATAGAATATTGACACCTTTACAATAAATTACTGGAGTAGTTACTTCTACTGTTTTCCCCCATTTTCTTTAATATTAAAATTTTTAGGTACGTGAAATAATCGGCGATCAGGCATCTGGCATTATCGGCTTCCCTTTCTGGCCTAGTCAGGCGTGGTATCCATTATTTTTAAAACTTATATTACCGTACGAGGTTATCTATTTTAGACCAGAATATGATCTTTATTATCACCTTTCAGAAACGCACACCCCTTGTGGTGAGACCTTACCCTGGTGTCGTGCCGTTTATCAGGGAAGCGTTTTCGCATGAATCGTGCAATCTAGAGACAATTGATCTAATGATTTCGTCTTTATCTAGTAACACGCTTAAGCAATACGATACGACATAAAAACAAATTTGGAAATTTTGTACTGAAAATAAGCTTGCTGATTGTTTCAATGTTTCAAATCAAATAGCATTACAATTTATAACTGAACAATTAAGATTAGGAATTTAGGATCTAGCTATTCAGGAGTGAATACCATGCGCTCGGCGCTTTCTCTCATGTTGGGTAAAAGGTTTGGCACAGATTGTAATGTCAGTAGATTACTTAAGGGTGTCTTCAAATCCTTACCATGTTATCCTAAACATCAGAACACTTGGGATGCTAATATAGTTCTTGATTTTGTGAGTAATTGGTATCCAAATGAAATTTTATCATTTACAATAACAATATATATATATATATATATATATATATATATATATATATATATATATATATATACTCTATCTACTCTATATAGCTACTCGCACTGGCAACTGCTCAACGCGTGCAGACACTCTCTTATAAAAGTCTCAATTATAAATAAATGCAACTCCGCTTTTCAAATACCTATCCAAGACAAATTATTGATTAAACATCTAATCCTAAAAAAAAAAAAAACAACCTTACTTAATCGTTCCTTTTTATAATCATAAAAAAGAAATTTGTCCAGCCTTTCTACTTACAAAAAACACAATCGCTTAGAAATACAGATAAAGCTGATAGACTAATATTGACAAAAAGAAAAAAAGGCACTCGACAGTTTTCGGCACATTGCACAGTGCACTCGTCATGCCTCTACATCGGCGGATTGTCGTGGCGGCGCGGCATTTCCACTAAGACCATGAATAGAGTCATAGGGTGGCCAGGTAGATCTCTCGTTGTTGATAAATTCTATAATAGACCTCTTTTACCTATGTTTTACCTATAAAAGTTAAATGCTTTTGCTAATACAATTTTGACCAACTAATTACTATTAGTTAACAGTTAATACTATTATAAAATATACATCTCAGACTTAAGTTAAGTATATCATAGAGAAATTATTTTCCTTAGTGTATGGTTCTATACACTGTTATATTTAGGTACAAATAATTAATATAAAAATTTGATTTCTACAATATAATATATTTAATATTACAGTATTAAAGATTTGAATGACGATTTTCCATAAGAACTCTGAACTTCTACCATGTTAATTATAAAGTCTCGAGGATGCAGCGACGATTTATAATTAATGGTTAAACAAACTTACCTTAAGTGAAGTTTGACCATAATTATGAGAGTCGCTGCATCCGAAGAGACTTTATTACCCTCCCACCCAAAAACCCTAAAATGTCTTTGGAAAATCGTAATTTATTTAATTGTACCTTCTCTAAAAAGAATGAGGACCGATCTGCAGTGAACCTCCGAGGTAAACTGGTGGGGAGAAACCGGTGGTGGTGGGGTAAAAATCCCGCCCGGAAGTGGCGCCATTGCCGCGCCACCTATTTTATTTTTTCAGGAAGCTCCGAAAAGTGTTCGATGCCGGAAGCTAGGGGCGGACTACCATGTTAATTATAAAGTCTCTTCGGATGCAGCGACTCTCATAATTATGGTCAAACTTCACTTAAGGTAAGTTTGTTTAACCATTAATTATAAAGTACAAGAACGCACTTGTAATCCTTTTGGTATTGCTGGTACTTAACTGGCGGTTAAATCGCCTATAGACAGCTGTGCTTTAAAATGACTCAAGTATGGTTATAGTATTTTGACACTAAAATAATACAATAGCATGGGACCAAATAAAAAGTATAGGCATTAAAAAGAAACTGTAACTAATGTGAGTTAAACTTCGTATCTACCAATTACGTAAGAAAGTTAACTTGAAGTAGCGTAGTTTTATGCATGTGTGCGTAAGCGTGTGTAAATAAAGTAACAATGCGCTATTTAGGAAAGTAAAACTTCCAAGTTAAAATCCTTCGAAGTTAAATTTTTAGTACTGTAGTTAAGTCTTAATTTCAATTGAAATAACAAAAAAAGTTAAGGCTAAGCTAAAGAACCGAAAGCACTAGACTAGATAATTAAATGATTGAGAAATACCAGAGGCGCTCTCTCCGAATAAGGTTGTCTGAGGTATTCGAATTAAGAAGGTGAGCGACCTTCTGAATCGCCTTAAATTTCAGGAAATCGGTTCACTTTGATCGATGTAGTCATCGTATTGTCAAAACGCGCGGTGCCAATTCCCAACATATGGACGCTTCTAACAATAATTATTATTCGGTGATATACAGGGTACAATTAAACCTTCCGGCCAAATTTTGATATATTGATCCTTGTTAAAAATAAAAATACATGTATTTTTTCTTTTATAATCACTCGGTAAGTACTAAAATGTTGAGAAATAGCTTCCAAAAGTTATCCAAAAAAATTGCACCTGTATATTGAGTACTACTTGTATATTAGCGGATATTTACTAAATTCTGTGTGTCTGTTAAATTAAAAAGAGAGAAAAATTAAAATTCTTTGAATAAGGTCTTAATGGACGAGATATTGTTAAAAGAGAGAGAAAATTAAAATAAGTACTTAGAGTAGTTTTTCACGCCACGCAACACACATAAACCTGTTTATAGGTGTTTATTTGCGATGGATCGAAACGATCGATCGTGAGTGGAAGTTTCTAGGATTTTTTATAATATCAACAAAGCATTGACTTCAAAGTTAAAACTTACAAGTTACAACTTGCAACCCTAGAGCAGAAAAGGTAGTTGAAAAACAATGTGCTTTCTTTTCAATATTTAAAAGTATCTGGCAGACTTTCTTTCGCAAGTGGCAGACTTTCTTTTGGTTGATACTATCCGGCAACTTGCAATGACATGTTGACATTGACTTGGATGAATATTGGATATGTAATGTGCACACGGTAATTTGACTATTTCTTTAATACTTCAATTGGCCGATAGATCTGTAGACTTTAGGGTGCGTTTCCACTGAAGCGGAGCGGAGCTTAGCGGTGCCCGAATTGACCAATCGTGCTATTCCAGCGGAATGACAGCGAAGCGGAGCGAAGATTTCGAGCATGGTGATTGGTTAATTCGGCACCGCTAAGCTCCGCTCCGCTCCGCGTCAGTGGAAACGCGGCCTAAGTCTGCGGTTGCTCCAAGACCATAACCTTTAAGTTAATGTTATTCCAATTTCCAGCAACCGTAGGAGGTCCATGAGTCAACGATGACGTCACATAGCCAAGCGTGTGACGGTGCACGTAGATCTAATCTCCGTTGGCGTCAAGTGTTTCACTTAACGACTTTTAAAGTAGTGCTATTACTCATACTGATAACTGATAAGTAAAGGGCGCCGTTCCAAGTTACGATGCAATGGAACGGTCTGAGAAATTATTGATGTATAGAAAACTTACCCTGTTTTTGATAAAGCGAGATACAATGTAAAGTGTATACAGACGATATAGTACAATGTTTTGTTTTTACTCGAATCGGTTAAAAACAAAACACTGTCTTACTTAAACGTCTGTTCTCTATACAGGGTGCTACAAAATAAAGTGATAATACTTTTGGAGTATATATACGACTCCTATAGTCCTAGAGTTCACTGTAAAAGTGGCAGCACTGAAAGAGTATTTTTTAGTTTTTGTATCATATGGGCAAATTGACATTGGTGCATTTCTCATAAAAATCAAAAATAACTCTTTCAGTGCTGCTACTTTCACAGTGTACTCTCAATAACTCCATAATATAAGGGACACCTACACACCCTAAAATTTTATTACTTTGTTTTGTTACACCCTGTACACGCAGCGTGAAACTTTTATAAGTAAGGTGTTAACTTGTAGAGAGCAGTTTATGGTTTTAACGTCTAATTCGATTTGGCAATGAACTCGTAGAAACCGTTCAAGTGTGTAACGTTTCGCCCGCTCTACGAAAGTAGAGCTGCGACATATTAAACTCTCGTTTGGTGTGAGTTTTTTGTATTTATTTTTTTGACAGTTTTATTACTTAAATTGAATTTTTATATGCCTTGTACAATATACTACTTTGATAACCTTTTCACGAGACTTGATACAGTTTCAACTTGGTGTAATTAATGACATAGTAAATACAGTGTTAATCTCGAACAGTTGTAGCGTCCCGAAATAGTACGTCTATAACCGTTGTGTTGTTGTTGTGTAGCGCACATGATGCCAAACTATGACAACGAGCAGGTGGGCGCGGGGGGCGGGGCTAAGTTTATGTAACGCGGGCAGGGTTGGCGGCGGCGCAAGTTTTCCGAGTGCAAGTACTTGCAAGTGCGAGAGTAGTGAGTGGCGCGGGGCGCAGCCCTGCTAGAGTGGCGCGGCAGCGGCAGGCGGGCGCGGCGGACGCGGCAGTGCCTCGACCGCCGGGGCACGCCATGGACCGGCCGAACTCGCCGCCGCAGTCGCCGCCCGCCTCGCACTCCGGCTTCGGCGCCTTCTGCAACGCGATCTCCGAGACCATCTCGGTACGTACCGCACCCGCGGCCGGACGACCCCCGTGCGACCCCGCGCGACCCGCTCCGCCCCGCGCCGGCTGACCCGAAGTTTTTGGCGCCAACCGTGCTCCGCGGGCTCGCGGAAGGTCCGGCCGGTTTATGCGCGGCCGAGAGACCGTCGAAATGAAAAAATATAAACAAGTTTATTATTAGAGTGCTCGTCGGGCCGGGTCGCACGGCCGTGATTTGTCCGATGTATGTGATATACAGAAATATCCGTGCAATAAACGCGGCGGTGGGCGCCGGCGACACTCGCGTGGTCCCCCGAGCCCGGCGCGCGCGACTCCCGGCGATCGTCCGCGATACCCGCAGTACGTACACCACAGACTATACACTAATCACAACCTAACCTAACAGAGTGCCGGTCCAGCTAATGTGATTAATTCGAGTGCTTTCGGAGATTTTGCCGGTTAGATCGTGTTGTTGTTTGTCGGCCGCGTGCTCGCAATTAGTGCAATTTACATTATTACGACTGTGGCGTCGGGAGGACGTCTGGTTATTGTCGTCTCTAATCCACGTTTCCGAACCGTTATTTTTGCTCCCCGGTCGCAGTTTTCCATTTCGAATTCCTGGAATAAATTACATTAAAATAATGGATCCAGAAATGGATTCGGTGTATGCTAGAACGTTGAAACAAAATTGAACGTTTTGTTGTCCTAATGGGTTTCGTTTGGCTTCGAACAAAACGTCGTGAACACAATAAGTAGCTCGATTATTTTGCATAATGTTTAAATTGGTTGGTAATTTAGCCTTACTTAAAAACACAGTTAAGACTACTCATTAGGCGTTGTCGTTTGGTATGTAGGTACCAGCTACTCATGTATAGGCGAGAAAAGTATTTACTATATTGATGACCTGAACATTATGTCATAACAAAATAATTATATTTTGCACGTACTTTAAAAATGCACTTTGATTTGCCTTTACTCTGTATAAAAGTTAATCCGCGCATTAATTATTTGACTTGCGTAAAAATCCAAATAAACAAAAAACAACATTAAGATGTTTTCAACAAAGATAAGATGATGAAGAAACATAATAGTTAAACATAATTAAAATCTGTTTACAACAGAAGTAAAAACTTTTTATTCTGGCAATAAACAAGCGTATTTAGAATTATTACAAAATACGAAGCTTTTTCCTGTTTTTCTTCTAAATTCCTTAAACTTTTTAGTTACGCGATAAATATCATTATACCTTCTCAGACTCCCGCCTGTTATGTACTTTTATTATCTAAATTCTAAGTTGTAAAATATTGTAATTTTCATTTTCATGACGAGGATTTGTTAAGTCGAAGACTGGCGGTAAAGTGTCTAGAACTTTTTAACTCCTAACAGATCTTCAAATTCGGCTTTGCATCAAAATATTATGTGTTGGTATTGGTTGGTATGTAAAACACCTGCACCGTCCATACTTCCTGGATAGAAATTTTGAATTCCTATTACATGGTATAATTTTTTTCAGTATGAATATAACCTATACTCCTGAATAAAAGCAACTTGATCTATAAAGCTTTGCTACTTCAGTATTTTTCTACCTTTTTTTTGATGCGATGGTATGAAAAAATATTTCACGACCCCCCACCTTTTTTTTATCAAGTACCTTTGTCCTAGGTATGTAGTATGTACCTATGTTTATAAATATTATATTCTTTGTTAAAATTCGCCTACTCAGATGTCAATATTTTAATCTTCATTGTTTTTTTAACTGAAATAGTTCTCTTGACCACTGGCGAACCCTCTACAGAAGTTTCACAACCAACAGGTTGAAAAGCACTGTCCGACTCGATAAAAGAAACTGCAGGCACTTTCAAAACCGCTAAACGATAAGGCTAATCACCACATACGGCGATTCAATATCCATACTTCCATATTATAAATGCGAAAGTCTGTCTATCTGTCTGTCTGTTACCTTTTCACGCTTAAACCTCTGAACCGATTTTAATGGAAACAGTTTTGAGACCCGGGAGAGGACATAGGATACATATTTCATTCCGGAAAAATGTACGGTATTCTCGTGATAGATCATGGAGGAATTTAGGCGCACCAACAAGATCATAAACTCTCACACACACGTCACATCGGCGGGATGTGTCCGTCAGTCTGTATGTTCATGATATAATCACAAACGGACGTTACATCCTCATTGTGTTTAATTAATCCTTCAATTTGTATCTAAAATACCGCGAAATGAGGCCAGCAGTGAAAATAACAACTCTACCAAAAATGTGAAAGTTTTTGAGGATGAACGCAAAAACTATTCAACCATTCAACAACAAAAAAAACATTCTATAACGAAAATAAACCTAACACCTCCCACTCCGACGGGGGGCGGCGCGCGGCGTTGCCGTGCATCGTTTCAGTTTAGCAGACTTCGGCACGGTGTTTGTGTACGTGCGACTAGACGTATGCGAAATATAATTGCATAAGTTGATAAAAAATGCTATGCAATAGCTTTGCCGCGGCAGTCCCCGAGTGCCACACGTATTTTTTAACTTGTATTGTTTCAATTAGATAAATAATGTTGCTATATAAGATGCTAATTTTATATAAGATGCGGATTGTATTTAGACTTTTGTTAAGACATGCAAGTAGACAGACAACTAAAAAATATTTTTTCTTACGAATATAATAATATAGATTTTACAAATGCAATAGCTCATTATTCTGAAATCTGCGGGGCTAAAATGGTCGCTTTGAAAAATCATGATATGAATCATAATATGATTAATTTTTCTAAAATCGCAAAATGCAACTCTGCTTGCAATTCATTTCCGTATTTTTGTACTGATTTGACATTTGTCAGTTTGACAGTTTTGACAATTCATTTGCTGAATTGATTGAGAGGAATTGCTAAATGTGACCATTTTAGCCCCGCTGATCATATTTCTCGTTTGCATTTGGATTAAAATTCTGTTGCTGAAAAAATCTACAATAGCAAGATAATGTTACATAGTAGGTTAGTAAGGGTTTTAGCCTACATTATAACCTAAGCAATTTAGTACTGAAGGATCAAACACAAAGTTTCATTATAAAGTTTTAATTGCAAAGTGATTCAGCGATGGAGCATAATCAATGAAGTTAGGGCATTATAGTGTAATGTATAGTCTACGGGGCTAAAATGGTCACATTTAGCAATTCCTCTCAACCAATTCACAAAATGAATTGTCAAAACTGTCAAACTCACGAATGTCAAATTAGTACGAATTTAGACATCTTAATTGCAAACAGAGTGTCAATTTTGCGATTTTTAAAAAATGAATCATATTATGTTTCATAATATGATTCTCCAAAGCGACCATTTTAGCCCCGCTGGTCGCAGTAGCAAGATATATCGGGAGTATTTTTATGACTTAGGTACTTTAATTTGTTGATGTGAAAGCAGAAAGTTATTATAATATTATTTTAGATGCTACCTCGTACTTCGTAGGCATCTTGAAAAATCCCATAGAGTGTGTACATTTTACCAGGATTTGAACAAGCAAAATACTCCACTTATCTGATCCAAATTTTATCAAAATTATTGTAGTCAAGGGCGTACCCAGGATTTCAGCTCAGCTCATACCTGTTTCGAAAAGGTATATTGAAACAAAAAAAATCATGAAAATTGACTTTTTTAATTCGACTGAAAATATATTATTTTGTTTCCAACACTTCATTTTGCGCAGAGTAGGTAACACGTTTTTAATTCCCACTTGCCAGCTGCCTCCCCCCAGCCCCCTGCTCCTACCTGGGTACGCTCATGATTGTAGTGATTTATTGTAGTGATTTCAAAAACTATTCCAGAGATAAACCTATACCAAATAAATACCAAATAATAAAATCTTTGTTTGTTTACATTTTTAGGAAGACGAAATGATGATAATATGACTATGAAAATGGTTTTTGAAAAGTATGAAAATATGATAGTATTATGTTTATTGTTCACGGCTCTCTTCTGTCTTAAAATTCATCAATCAATTTAGTAGTCTCTAGAGAGACTAACTACTTAAGACAATATAGTTACGTAATTCGATGCTGAGTTTAATGCAGATACTTACTAAGTCCTAATTGAAGACGTTTAGGCCTTAACATAATAATATTATTAACAGAATCCGCCCAAACCGCTGAACAACCGATTTTAATGAAATTTTGTATGCTGATACTTTAAGTCCCGGGAAAGGAAATAGGAATAATAGGATAGTCTTATCCCGGAAAAATGTACGATTCCCGGGCGATAAACAAATTTTGGCACAACGGACTTGCCGGCTTCATCTAGTACAGTGGTCCCCAACTTTTTTTTCATGCGGGCCACAAACATGTTTTGGTCTTGGTGTGGCGGGCCGCAACAAAAATTTTTAGGTTTAAAAGATAACGTTCTTCAAAATTAACGATTTCAAAGTAAAAAAAAATCACGACTTTCACGATGTCTACATTATTTTGCCGGTGGGCGTGAATTTCAAAATGGTTTAACATCACGCGGGCCACAAATAAAGTCCCGGCGGGCCGCGGGTTGGGGATAGGTGATCTAGTACGTGTACGTCTATACCTAAGTATTATTGTAATGAAAGAGGTTAACCTTGTCGAACGAAATAATGTTAACCCCAATAGAAAATGTACTACATTCGCAATCTACTAATTTCATGCGCAATAATTATATCCTGAATAATACCATAAATGCGGTTTTAATGCCATTGGCCAATCAAAAGCTTTCGATTACTCAAAGAATAGATAAAACTGTATATATAAACTTCGTCACTAGTTAATACATAAACTTCTTCATTAGTGAATAGATATATTTAAGCTTCTTCACAAGTGGATGATAATATTGTTGAAAAATCTGAGAAACCGGGCATAAAAGGGGCAGTCGGTAGGATAGACGATTCCAATGTCATGTGAATCATTGTAAGTTGAATGCTCGAAGTTGACAATCTTTTATTCCATTTAATGCCTTTCGACATACAAAGTAAAACGTTAAGGGTAACTTCAATTAAACCATTATGTGGGGGCCGCGTCGTTGGTTTCGTGGCGGCCATTATTTCAAGAGGTCATGGGCTCGTGTAGTTCCAAGGGCTGACGTATGATGGATCGGCGTAGCACAACTATGAAATTGCAATATTCACGATCGCGGAGAAAGCCTTTATATATCATCCGAAAGGATAAAGCCCAAACATTGAAGACATGAGTGGATAAATTGGGTAAAACAATTTGAAAACTGACGTTTTTTTGCACGAATGGAGGCTTTAGGGCCGGGAAAATGATTTAAAATCAAAAAAAAAAAATGTGGATTCTATAAAAGCTGTGTTAAAGAACTAAGTAATAATACTTTAAGGTCTGTATGTGTCCCTTATATAGAGTTCACTGTTAGTAGCAGCGCTGAAAGAGCACATTTTTTTTCGTGATTTGTATGGACAAGCGCCCAGCGTCATGAATTTGCTCATACAAAATTTGAAAAAAAGTAACTCTTTCAGCGCTACTACTTTCTCAGCGAACTCTTTACCCTATGTATATGTATATGTGTATACCCTATAGTATTATCACTTTGTTATAATGTTACATCCTTTATATCACCCAAAAGGATAAAGGCCAAACATCATTTGGGTTATTTTTCATTTTTTTTCTTCGGGTGTAGAGAAAGTAGCTTTTAAAATAAGACTCGCGGCGAAACAAAAAAACTTAACACAATATGCTACATTATGCGGCAAATTCTTGCAGACGTAAGAACACTGTCTCTATATCGTCTGTTCTTAAAGGACTGTCGGAGGTCGGATTTTTCGTAGCCTCGGAGTAAAAATTTATTATTGAGGTATATTTGTTTGGCCCTTTTTGGGTTTCGGAGCAAGCAAGCGGGTAAAAGCAACAATACAAATAAAATTGCGCTAGAAAATCCTCCGATTGTCTTTATTTTTCTTAGCATTTTGTATTAGCTAATATATATTATTAATACGCGAGCGAAAAACTTTGGACCCCGTTTTACGAAAAATGCGGAAACGAGCATGAAATTTTGCACAGTTATAGTTTATATGGAGAAGGAGTGCATCGAGCCAATATTGTTGGCTCGATGCACTCCTTCTCCATATAATTTTAATAAATAAAACATTACACAACTACAGTGTGCATACTACCATCTTTTTGAATGACAAGCCTATACACACGAATTATACTCTTTTGTTTATGGTTTGAAGTCTGTGATCAAATTGACAATAGATAGTAGTTTTTTTTATTGAATCTCAAATACCGTAACATATTATTATATTATCTGTGACACCGATAACCCGGTTACCATGGTGTCTAGTGTCTACTTTGTTTATCTCACCAATATGAGCCAATATCTCACTTCAATAAATATTATCCTTACGAATATACGACTACATCGTTTAACTATTGTACTTTACATTACAATGTTAGCCATGATTTTAAGTAAGAATCTTAATAGCGTTCAAACTTATAATTTAAATTATTATTCGACCACAGGGCGACCTCTAGTTTAAATAAATAAGCCTGACTATAAAAAATAATTAAGTATATTATACTTTTTTTTTTTTATGAAATAAGGGGGCACACGAGCAAACGGGTCACCTGATGGAAAGCAACTTCCGTCACCCATGGACACTCGCAGCATCAGAAGAGCTGCAGGTGCGTTGCCGACCTTTTAAGAGGGAATAGGGTAATAGGGGAGGGTAGGGATGGGAAGAGAAGGGAATAGGGTAGGGGATTGGGCCTCCGGTAAACTCACTCACTCGGCGAAACACAGCGCAAGCGCTGTTTCTGTGAGAACGTGGTATTTCTCCGGTCGAGCCGGCCCATTCGTGCCGAAGCATGGCTCTCCCACATATATATATCTATATATACGTGGGAGAGCCATACTATATCTATTTTTTTACATCACTTACATTATAGTTTTGTAATAGTTTCATAATTTTGTTATAAACTATCTTTGGACTTTCCACATGTGGCTTATAAAATTATTTTACGCTCCTACGTTTCTTACTCAGTCTTTTGCTCCTACCCGCTTAACCGACCGAAAACTCGACGTTCAGAAAGAGTATTGTATTATAATAATTGCAAACATTTGATTATGCTTATTAGTATGCAGAAATAATAATTGTGTTAGATTTGTGTTCATACCTGTGTAAGATTGTTGTGTACCAGTTAATAACTTCAACAATAGGCGGACGGGGGCGTACCGCGTAGAACAACGCTCGTCTGTGTATCCCTCATATCAAACTCTTTACCAGCCACGTATTGTGTCAAAAGACAATAATTAACATCAGTTTCCAGACACTTTCTTTAATAATTTGGCCAATATTTACGTACGACGATAAAGGAGTTTTTTGTACCAAGAAAATAATACATTATACATGTTGAATCCACGAGGAAAATGGTTCTACGTTATTTCGTAGGTTTATATCAAGTCAATGTTCGACTGGGCACAACCCGACCAAGTTACGTAGGTTCGCCTACCTAATGATCGATTTCTCGTGTAGTAAAGTCTTAAATAAGTTAAAGATTTTTCTAGAACTTACCCGCATGTAAAATATTCTCAGAGAATACAGTGTCTTATGTTTCTAAGAAATTGTAGAAATAGAACTCGTAAAGTGATACAGTGAAATAAGATGCCGCTCGGACGATTGGATAGCTATGAGGCTACGTGTACCATACCAGGATTACTTGAATAAGGATACAACAAAGGAACAAATGTTCAAAATATGCTATTGCTAAGTAATCAGCTAAAATTCTGTTGCGTTTAAAGAACTACATGGACTACATCATACTAGTACACCTCGATGTTTCCCGTAACAACGTTCGTGAAAAATTTGTTTCTCGCCCGGAAACCGTAGATTTTACATCATAAAAGCTATCTTAAATTTTATTGCCAAAATTCAAAGTTTTTCCAAATTAAAATTCATCCCAATCGGTTCGGTGGTTTTAGCGCGAAGAGATTAGCAAACAAACTTACACACTTTCACATTACCATGGATATCCTGATTGCGTAATTACTGATTAAAATTTTAAAATATAAACTAAAAAAATAGATGCCAAAATTATTGACTACTCAACGTAATCTTGTATCAAACACCCTTAATTAAGGCCATCCCCCGAGCAAACGACCTTGACCATACATTTGACGCGTCGCCGAGATCGCACAAAAATCCTATTTTTTTTTAAATTTAAATTGATCTAAAAATATTTAAAACGGGGAATATGTAGTTAATGTAATTGTCTATCTATTGTCGTGTGTTTCAAATAAACGTAATTTGTAAATACTAGGGAGATGCTGAAAATATGCTTCATTTTTAATAAATTGGTATTACTTTGGAAGCTAATATCATGAGTATAATAAACAAAAATAAAAAAATTAAAACGGGGAAAGGAATGTTGATATACTGAAGATTATTGCTGTATTTTTATTATAACTTTGTAGCTTTCAAATTATGAGTTTATAAGGCTCTAAATACGGTAAATTACGGCATCTCCGTAAGGGAAGGGCCTTAATTAGTTTATGTTAATGTGACACACAGTTAACATTCTCCCAAACAGATAAATAGTCCGCATTGCGCTCTTTGAGCTGTGTTTCGCAGTACTAAGACGACCGCCCCGAATATTCCTCGGGTGGGTGAGACATTTTCCGCATATTCTATGTTTTTTGACAGTCAATTATGGCTTTAAAATCTTCTCTACCTTAAAAAAATATTAAATCCATACTAATGCTATAAATTCGAAAGTGTGTCTGTCTGTCTGCTACCTCTTCACGCTAAACTGATTTTGATGGAATTTGGTATGGCGTTACTTTGGTATGGCATCAAAATCGTTTGAGTAGTTTTACGTAAAAGCTATAGCTAAGAAATAAGAATATATTACACAAAGAGGATATAAACTACGTAACAAATATACGTACACTCAAAAATTTTACCTTTAAAATAAGTATCATTTAGGAGTACTAATATATATTATATCATAAGTACTCATCAGCTTTATAATATTAGTACAGATAATATAACCTTCATATATAAAAACCTTTACTATACTTCTATTAATATTTAAGCAGCGGTAATCTATAAACTATACTATTTAAGTTTAACTGTGTCCTCCATTGTACTAGGTTTGTTTACCGCCGCACCAAAAGGCTTGCGTTTTAATTACATTTTCATTCTGCGTCACTAAAAGCTTATCGCAACATTTTCCGTGGTTTGTGCGTTCTCACTTTATCGTCCTTCGGGCTGAGTGAATGAACCCGAAGGTTACAGAGGGTATGTTCCAAAATATAAGCCAGTACACTGGCCAGAGCTCATGACGACTAAAATCAACGGCATTTTTTATAAAATTTGGGGGCAAACGAGCAAATATTATCTGATGGAAAGCAACTACCGTCGCCCATGGACACTCGCAAAATCAGAAGAGTTGCAGGTGCGTTGCAATACTCATAATTTGTTTCTAAATATACCTAGTTCCTACACCAATGTATTGAGCGTTTATGACTTTTTAGGACGCCATTACAATCCGACCCATTTTGTCTTACTAATGAGTAATGAAACACGGGTACAATATGGTATCGGATACGTCATATTGTATCTGATGCCATATCTGTAGTCTCTTGAGCACTGGCCAGTAGGCCATATTAGAACTCAGTATACTGAGTTATATTTCAGAACATACCCAGAGTTTGTTGGTGATTCGTCACTCTGACATTACTCACAAAATGATTAGAAAATAATCGCAGCACGTTACAAAGGCGATTACAAAAACTTTGAACAATGGATCACTGTTTTAATAATACGCCTGAAAAGGAACACTGAAAAGTACTTATGACACATCGTTAGTTCGTTAATTTGAACACTGAACTGTAGCAAAACGTAGAACTGTAAACAATAGACATGAAACATGGTGCCAAATAGAATAGTTAAAAAAACCGGCCAAGTGCGTGTCGGGGCACGCGCAATATAGGGTTCCGTAGTACCGCTAGTTTTTGATAATTTTTGTATGGTCAATGAATGTACATTTTATAACATGTTTTACACTACTAACAGCATCATCTTAATTCCGTTCAAAGGAATTTGAACGAAAAGTTCCCTTATACTTCGCCGAATACATTTTTGTAGTTGATCGACTATTACTCGATAACTTTTGAAGTCTTCTTAGCCGTGATAGTTTTCCTTTTAAATTCAGCTTATTTCCTACTCCCGTGAATTTTTTCACATTTCCAGAAACAACTGTTTAGCTGGTAGAAGGGGGGGGACACTGGACTCTAACTTTTTATTCCACTTCTTCATATTTCACAAATGGATCCCTAAATCAGAAAATGATCTTTAAATACTCATAATATTTTTTAAAAACTTATCCAACGTGACACCCCACACGATGGGGTGGACGCGAAAAAAAAAATCATCCCCTCTTGATGTGTTATAGGATAGGGGACTGGGGAGGTACCATAACAAAAAATTAAAGATTTTATGTACCATTTTGTCGGCATCATTAATATGTGCATTCATGCCAAATTACATTTTAGATCCTATAGTCTCTGAGCAAAACCGCGGACAGACAGTCGGACAGACGGACAGATAGACAGACAGAAGGACAGACGGACGGACAGACCGAAACTATAAGGGTTTCTTGTTGACTACGGAACCCTAAAAAATGGGCCAATTAGATATTGTTTAAGCCAATTACACATTGATGTTAATGGCAAAACGTTAAGTTGTATGATTAAGATTTTTTTCTACTAAACATGGTGCCTATCCAAATTCTGGAATCATTGGCGTAGGCTAAACGCTTATATTGCCTTCCTAAGGTCAAAATATTAATATGTCGTAAAAGATATGAAAGGTTCCACCGCATCGAGTGATCAAACCTTAGGGTTAGCAAATTTTTATTCTAACTAGTAAGTAAAACAAATAAACGTATTAGAATAAAAACTTTATCAAAACTATATTGTGTTCTGTTTTCAAATAATAATATCTTATATATATTTTGGATATTAGGTACACACTCCATTCTCAATTTTAACAATAAAGATCCTATTTTTTACAATTTGGCATCCCTATTAGCAGGGTTATGCTCTTGCCCTGCTCGAGATTAAAATTCCTATCTGACTTCTGCATTTTTCATTTTTCAATATAACTCGGCACACGGTCCAGAAAAATATTTATTCCCTTTTACCCCTTTTGCTTAGTATTTTTTTAAAATTTTATTGTTGTATTAGGTATAATAAGGATTAGTCATACTTTATTCTAGATAAGAATAATATTTTCCTAACTTTCTAATCGCTTGAATCCATAAAATTTTGATATGTTTTTCATAAATGTGTATTACTAGCTGTGCCTCGCGGTGTTACCCGCGGTTCATTAGGGAAAATAAATTGTGATATTTCTCGCAGTAAAAAGTAGGCTATATGGTAATTTAGGATATCAATTAACTTCATACCAAATTTTATTAAAATCACTCGAGCCGTTTAGACGTGAAGAAGTAACAAACATATAAACTCACAATATTTCGCCTATATAATAATATTAAGTGTGATATTATGTGCGAGTGAGTTTACCCTGAATTAATTGTTGATATTACTCATATTTTCTTAATGTAACACTTATACTGTTTAGTTGATCGCACATTTGTCAGATACGTGCGCGCCGTACGCGCCGTACGCGCCGTATGCGTCGAACGCACCGCATTGTACACGAAATGCGGCGCGTACGGTGCGGACGAACGTGCGAGGTTTTACATCATTTCATACAACGAATTCTAAAATGCGGCGCGTTCGGTGGATGCGTGCTGATAAATATGCGATCACCTTTAGTGATAACTATGAAGATAAAAGTGGTTATTGAAAAAACAATGTTCATGGTTATTGGGATTTCTTGAAATATTGTTGCGCGTTATAGTTTCCGGTTAGAGGGTTAAGAAAACTCAACGAGCTTAATGTTATTAATTTACAGAACCTAGACGATTCGTTATTTTATTGTTGTAATGGTTTTTTTTTTCACTCGTTTTTTTAAGACATACATTATGAAAAATCTAAGATTGCCGAGCACCAATAGCGAAACGGCTAAACTGTTTTTTGTATAAAAATTTGGCGCGCATTTTAGTGTTATAGTTTAAATATCATGCAGTACAACGGCTTAGCCGTTAATCTTTGAAATCAAACCTGCACAACACGGATACCAGTTTTACGCGCATGCAACGTATTAAGCCATTATTTTTGCACTATTTATCTCAAATCAGACGTATAGAGTAAGAGCCAGCGACAAACTTTCGTATATACAGGAAAACTTTCAGCTTTTATAAAATGACGAAAGTCTGGCTGTCGCCTGCTGTTAGGTCATTAGCTTACAATTCTAGCTATCTAATAGAATAGTCTACTGTACATAATTTACATTATGCTAGTGTTGCTATACAAATATTGCAGTAGGTGAACTGTGAACTAATTGTTGTAACGTATCAGTCGCGTGTTTGTACGGACAGCAGCACGCAGCTGCTATTTTTAGCTCCGACTATTTTTGATTGGACCTATTTTGAAATCAGGAACGCTATTGTTTAGAAATGAAATCCCATCTGGGTTGTATTTTTAAAAACTTCGAGTGTCTCCGGTTTCTGAAAAGTTACGTAAGTGTTTAATTTTCCATTGTTCGATGTATTGCTGCAGCAGGTATGATTATTGTGGTCTTCTTTTGATACGGTAACTATAAAAAGTAATGGATATTGTCGAATGACATTTTAATCTTTAAAGTGTAGTGTAGTAATAATAATATCTAATGGTAAGTAAAACAAAAGACGTATAGTTGAACGTATTTACAGAGTGAAAATATCTAGGTATGTATATTGTATACAATACTTCCGTATACATTCTAGTTTGTAATATTAAATTAGGTCAGATGATCCGAGGAATTTTCAGCAAAATGTTACCAGTGTAATTTTTACAAACATTTCCTACCTAGAAGCAATTAAAATTTCACACCTCCCGCGTATTACACGCAATTACTGTTACAGCGGCGAAGTCATTTTTATATTTTTGCCAACGAAATGAGACTGTCGAACGGAATGTGCGAAAACGATTCTACGAATATTGCCGTGCACACATAACTGATTTCAAATATTAAACAGTTTGTTATAGTTCTCGTTTTCTTAACTAACAACAACATACTTAAAGGTTCATACAATACAAAATCGGCCAAGTGCGAGTCGCACAGAGCAGAGATAGGCCAACTGAGTATTTTGTGAATGATTCAAGTGCCTACCTGTTGCTTTTATTAAAATTTGAAATCGAGCAAAAACAGGCCAAGACATCGTTCATTATTATCTGAATCCCCCTTAAATATTAATTTTATTTTGTTTTTAGCATTTGTTGTTAAAGAGGCAACAGAAATACATAATTTGTAAATTGCCCGCCTTTGTAAATTGCATAAAGTGTAAATAAATAAAAAAAATATGAAAATTTCTGTTTCTCTTTTTACATTTTTTTTCGCTTGTTCTAATTCTATACGTGTCGTGTCTATATAGTGGCATTTTATTATCCTGCAACTTTGTGGCAAAAAGGGTAACGTCAAACATGGCCGTGACCTCAGCTTATTACGATAACTTTAGCTTACAACATTGTCATTATACCATCAATCACACGAAACTGTGACCGCCTACCACGAAAATAAAAATATTTATGCAGATTAGAACAAAGAAAGCACGCTTCAGGTTACTAGATGATGCTCGCAACTCCATTGCGTCAAAATTTGTTTATCGCGCGATAACCATTAAATTTTTTCGGGATAAAAGTATCCTTTGTCCTTTCCCGGGAGTAACAATATCTCCATACAAAATTTAAGCGAAATCCGTTCAGCAGTTAGAGACTGAAGAGGTAACAGACAGACGACAGACAGACACACTTTCGCTTTTATAATATTAGTATGGATTTGATTACATCAAAGCAGGCACGCTTCTGTTTAGAGGTTATTAAAGATATCTACGATAGATAACCTATTTAAAGGTTAATACGGTACCTCGGCTTCGATTTGCAAAACTAGAAATCTTAAATTGTAAAAATTACAGTAACTTGATGATAACAAATTACAGCCAAGACACATACCTATGTCGGGGGTTTAAACTTTAAAGTTAGTTTTATGAAGCAAGTAAGGCTTCTTACAGACGAACGGCACGCGTCGACAAGTGCCGTTCGTCTGTAAGAAGCCTAAGGTTCATTGTAGCCGCAATGTAGCCGAATGTATTTGCCAAACAAATGAACTACGTAATAACACTACAACTAAATTGCATTTAGCTGATTAATAAGCATTAATTTGGGTTATAATCGAATGGATACTACTCGTTACTATCCACCCATACTAATATAAAAATGCGGTTACTTGCCTGTCTGTCTATTTGTCTGTCTGTTACCTCTTCACATCCAAACCGCTGAACCAATTTTGCTGAAATTTGGTATGAATATACTTTGAGTACTTAATCCCGGAAAAATGAACGGTTTCCACGCGATAAACTAATTATGACGCAACGGAGTTGCGGGCATCGTCTTGTTTATAATATTAGGATAGTTCAATGTAGCCTAGTGTATTTGTCAACTAAATGTACTACGTCATAACACTACAACCATATTGCGTTTAGCTAATAAATAAACAATAATTTGTATTATAATCAAATGTATACTACAATACTACAGTAGGTACATAAGCTATGTACACAGGACAGTGTTTATCCAATTAATTATGAACCGAACGACTTGGGTTCCACCGTTTAATATTAATTATTGCCGCAACGGCCTTCGTACGATACAGGGAGCCCGATATTTAGGCTGGCCGGATACACACGTTTTCGGTATTCGATTTCCGAGTTCGTTTTCCGTATTCGGAAATGCCAAATGCATGGAATCAGTAGTTAATACATTAACAGCTGCGCACGTTCGTTTTTTCCGAACGGGACGAATTCCGCACGTACGTTTCGATTGCAAGCCAGCGCGTTCGCGCGTGAAAAACGAACTGGGATTGGAAATATCTGCATACCAAATTTTTTCGAAATAATTTTGTAAAATCAACATATCATAATATATCATAGGGACCATCCATAAGTCTGAAGTCATACCTTATGTAACTGGTTTGAAAATCTTTTAAAGTAGCTATACATCTCATTTTATTAAATTAAGAAGTATTTAGGAAGAAAAAAAAACGTATAACACACTTTTTGAGACATTAAACTTTTGAAGAATGAATTAATCATCGGTTATCGTATATGGATCATTGATCCATATTTATGGCCTATTAATGGGACATTTAGGAAGGTCTCCTGATCTGATATGATAAGTGTGCCTCGCTTCGTAACTGCTAAATTAGCAAAGAATATTGCCAGCTAAAATATATTTTTATGAAAACTTATCCTGCAATATCTGCTAAACTATGAAAAAAATTATTTAAAAGTATGTATTTGAGTAGATATTTTTGACCACTTTTTTTGTTATAGGAAAGATAAAAAACTATATCTGAACAATAATAAAACATTTTAGTTTTGTATAAAAACAATTTAGTGAGATTCGTAGCGATGTCTACGAAAATCTACGCGACGTAGCGTTTCGTAGAGGGCCCGTAGCTGCGCACTTGGCAACTTTTGGTGTATGTTTTTTGTATTATTGAATAGATCCTAATATTTTTATAGTATTTTTACTTACAAAATAAAACTTTCACTAACAAAAACAACGAGGAATCGTCTGTTAAAAATTGTTTAAAGTATAGTTTTTTTTAATAAACAAAATTCTAATTAAGTAATGTGACTTCTGAAGTATTTTTTTAAATTTTGAAAGGATAATATTGTATGTTGACGGAACTGCGACTTAATTGGTATAATAATTTTAATTAACAGGGAAATATTATATAAGCCTATTTTGATATGCGCATTTATTAAGTTTGGGTCAGAAATAATTGCTTTCATAAACTCACCCACATAAAGCTCTCGGAGGGTAAACACTGCCAAAGCTCGAAGCTCGCAGTACCTAATAACCCACCATATTGAAAAACTATAAGCGCGCCATAAGCCTTAATAAGCTCTAGCAATAAAAGCTATAATAACATCATCACCATCATGATTATTATCTATTAAATATTATCTTTTCAGTTTTGTTGGGAGAGCTAAAAACACTTTATTATCTTTTGTCATCAAAACAATCGGCAATCGAAGCATTTTTTTCGAATTCAAAGTGACTAAGTAAAAATGTTTACATAACTTTTTATTGCAACAATTGAATGTAACAAAATTATAACCAGACCACGTAAATTAACATCAAAATTACTCGAACAATAGTTCTAAATATAATATAAATAGTTAATAATAACATAAAAAATGAATGATAGTGGAAAACTCAAACAGACCCCCAAAACATTACCGTTCTTGGTTACATCGTAACTGGGTAAAAAACGCAACATATCTAAATAATATATGTATAGCTTAAAGGTGACTGACTGACATAGTGATCTATCAACGCACAGCCCAAACCACTGCGCGGATCGGGCTGAAATTCGGCATGCAGGTAGATATTATGACGTAGGCATCCGCTAAGAAAGGATTTTGATCAATTCTACCCCAAGGGCATTAAATAAGGGATGAAAGTTTGTATGAAACTTTGTCAATTTTAAACCGATCTGGCTGAGACTTTGATACCTAATTAATAATAATACTTCTTAACGCGAGCGAAGCCGCGGGCAAAAGCTAGTCTTGTATATTATCCATTTCTATACTTCAAGCAAATCCACTATCCAGCCATCTGCCACGCCGATATCTACTAACAATATGAAAAATATTTTCCTCGATATCGCATTTATTGCCACAATATTTTCTATCTTTTGTATTAAAGAAGAATTATCCCGCGTAGGAATTGTATTATTTTTGTAATGGCGGCGCCTTCGTCTAAATATCTGAAATATGTCTTCACGCTGCGCGAACCCATTATAAGGATAAATGCTTGTATTTATACTGTTATTTATAACAAAAAAGCGGCTAAGTAGCTTTGAGTTGTAGAAGCTGCTAAAAGTCTTTATAATGACCTACACTTACTCTACCAATAATACTATCGTCATATTAATAGGGGCTATGCAGATATTCTCTCTAGATTATTAATTGGTTTATCATGCAGCGCTCATAAATGAGTAATGACTTTGTCATAATCATTATTTTAAAACTGAACATTTAATTAACTTTATTTTCTGTTTTCAGGGCATGGCAACCACATCTAGGAGTAGACGGAAGGTAAGACAAAACATTTTTTATTCATATTTTATCGGAAAAGGGCATTATGAAGTGAAGCAACATTAGAATGAAGATTGCAAAGTACACATAGGTGGAATTATTTATAATCATTTTTTATGTTCTAAGTTCTAACAAATACTTGAGAAGTTTGTAGGCCAGTCAATAGGACTTAGCAGATATTTGCGTCTTGTTTTTTCACGCTATAGGCAGCACCAGCATAGGTAGAAACCATTAGGTATATTAACTTTATGGTAGAAACAAAAAGTTTCGTTTGACGTTTGACGTTTCTGTCAATATTCATGTACGTGTGCAATATGTCGGCACAATAGATATAACTACTCTGTCTACTCTGATGTCGGGTTTTGGTCGAATTATTTGCTGTATGTGCTAGTAGGTAGTGGTTTGTTTTATGACCAATATAATTTGAGTAACCTCAATAATAATAAAATTAAAAAACTTAAACTTTTAAGAAATCTAGTACTAATAGAAAAAAAAAAAAACAACAAAAATCGTTATAAATTTATTTTTCTGAAAGGGATTTTTTCCTTTTAAAGAGGGAGGCAAAACATGATATCCTTAGAGAACCGTTTCATAGCTATCACAGTTGAGCTTTGAAAAGTAAGAGAAAGGCATATTAGATTTGCATTCATCAATATGAACTTAATATACTTAAACGCGGTTCTCTCGGTAAGCTAGTTACCGAACTATCATCAACGTTTGTAAAATATAATAACCATTCTGAATAAAAATATTTGTATTTAAATTTGTAGAGATGATAAAATAATGATTTTGTATTAGATTTAGTAACTATCTATCTATCATTAGATTTAGTAACATACTAGCTGTGCCCCGCAGTGTTACCCGCGGTTTAAGTGATATAATATAATAAAAGACTATGAAAAGTACCAATAATAGGGTCAAAACGGGACGATACATGGTTCTAAAATGGTTTATGGTAGTGATGATGATGATGATGATGAATGTAATTTGCATAGTGCATATGCTTTCCGTTCTTAAAACAACGTCGAAACTCCCAAACTTGTATCTATAAAGAGTCAGGAGTTCTCTCAGCACCTTCCGAACCATGGTATACCTTGGTGCAAAATCTCACTTGTTGGTAGCAAATGCTTAGAATACTGCTCACGAAACCGAAGTCACCACATGTTTCCATATAAATTTTGAGGAGTTCCCTCGATTACTTATGGATCCCTTCATCAAGTTACCACTTTTATTAATATGGTACCAAATTGGGATGATACCCTATACACCGAAGGAAAAATTTTGAAAATCGGTTCACAACGGCGGAGTAATCGTTGAACATAAAAAAACGAACATAACACCTCCTCCATTGTGAAAGTCGGATAAAATTGTAGCCTATGTGTTATTCTGATGTATAAGCTATATTATTATTGTTAAGTTTCATTAAAATCCGTTCAGTAGTTTTTGCGTGAAAGAGTAACAAACATCCATACATACATACATACATCCAAACTTTCGCCTTTATATTATTAGAAGGATTAATGTTAAAGTTTCTACTTACATTTGTACGCAATTTTAAGCATAACATGCATAATTTATATAATTTGTAAATAATTTTATGCATTGTATGATTTATGAACAGTTGAAAATGTTATTAAAGGTATCTTACAATCACTACTATATAGGTATTCAGTAAAAAACGGAAAGCACAAAAGTGATTTCTGCTATGTTTCAATTTCATTTACTACAGCAAAGATTCAATAGATCGCAATTTTCGTAATGTCCATTGCAGACGTTGCTTGTCTCTGGGGAAATTCTGTGCATGTTTTATGGGTTCATACATCCTGTATAAACTTTGTTCAATTTTATTCACACCTGTAGATATAAATGTATGTGAAGTCAATAAATTGTATGAAGTGCAAAATATTTATAGCTAACTTATGATAATATATTATTATTATTATACTAGTCATTTATCAAATTTTTGCGCTACTTAGCCAAGTTGTCAAATTTTTCTTCCTTCTCTTTATATTATGTATGATACATGTTGTTACATGTTGTTATCGAAATAGGCTTGACCTCTTAGTTAGGCCAAGTTATATAATGGCTAGTGTCCGACCGAAGGTCTATTTTTGGCCGAAGCCGAAGCCGAAGCCGATTAATCGGCAATCGCCACAACCTTCGGCAGAAGCCGAAGCCGAAGGTTTATAATCTCTCGACTCTAAGTAATTAATTTTGTTCAATATTGTCTACAAGCTACAATTAATATTAAAATTATTTCAAAACTTCAATATTGAAGGTTTATATATAATCAACTTCTATATTATGAGACAGTCAATTACTGTCGCATATAGAAGTTGATTTATAGATGGTAATAAAAGTTTGTAATTTTGTGATTTATTAATTATTTGTAAAGAAAATCATTTCTTTATTAATTCACAAATTACTCTTAGTAATTAGACCAATCAATCAGTCTTTGTTTTACTCGACTAGACCGAAACTAGACTATAGTCAGGACAATTTAAGGTGGCACTAGCAGTCATTGACCTTTCTAGTCTAGGAGCTATGTGAAAAATACTCGCACTGCGTTCTATTAACTTAAGAATAAAATTGAATTCTTGTAAAGAAACAGACTATTATATTTTCATCGGAAAACGTCTTGGTTACCTCTTCGTATGATAACCTCCAACTATTTATGAGTTGGAAGTGATATAATTCATACTGTGTTCACATTGTGTAAGCAAAATACTAGTCTACCCTTAGACTAGAAACATCAGTCACTTCATTGTCAATCGTGGTTTGTATAGAAAATGACAAGTTTTTTGACAGGGAGTCAATGACCGCTACAGACAGAATTCAGCGATTTGAGAATAATAAATAAAATAAACAAACACAATTTAATTGATAAGCCCAAATTCAAAACAAAACACTCGTTTAAATACACGTACGAACTTGTCTTGAGTCTTGACGCTCATGCAATGTGATATTTGACAGTGACTCTCAGCGGTCGCGCCTCTGCAAACACGACCGGTCCGTCTGCCGTGGCTCTTTCACTCATTCTTTCGTAACAGTTCGTTCAATCTCGACGGTTGCTCGGACCTTCGGCAAAACCTTCGGCTTCGGCCGGGTTTTGGGCCGAAGCCGAAGGTTTTGCCGAAGATGTTTTTTTTGGCCGAAGGTGGCCGATGCCGAAGCCGAAGCCGAAGCTTCGGTCGGACACTAATAATGGCCAAGATTTGTGGCGGACGTAAGTTGGCCGGTGATTATCAGCGGCGGCTAGTGAATTACACTTTCACATGTGAAGTAGCAATTTCACGTGCTTGAGGTTTCATTGAGGTGGCCCTACACGATAGCCTAGCCATTATAGCAGAGCTGTATACAGTATGCGCAATTGACCATGTGGAAGCCGTGTTATATTTTTATTTTTAAGGATACTCTTCGATCCTCACGGCAGGTGATTATATTATGTCGGTAGCAAATGAAACCTATAGACTAGGACCCTAGGTCATAAAGTGGAATTTATTTGAATTTTTGTCGGTCGCGGTCACTTGCCGCGACAACTTTTCTTTGTACGGAAAACCTTAATATGCGCGAAGCGAATCGTGAGAAAAATCTCGAGATAAAAGTAGGCTTGTATCATTTAGTAAGGGAAAAGACCTTGGAAAAAGATGAATTATAACAGTATTTAAATTTTACCAAAATTATTTAAAAACCAAGCATCATTATGTAAACTAATTTATATCGTAACTTCTAAAAATCTCAACTTTTGACTTGACCTTTTTACGAAGAGACTAAGTTCTTCTAAACCATAATATAAGTATTTTTTTTCTTTATTTTTATGAGTTACTACTCTCATTGCATTGAAGCGGTCTTTTCAAGCCGAATACAGCTAATTGCTGCATCGCTAACAAAATGCCTTCAGGCTGAGAGTAATGGCGCTGTAAGTCTCAGTCTAACGACTTTCAGCTAAACTTAAATTAAATATTTACTTATTGCAGTATTACTTTCTTGAACTCAACAAAGATTAAAAAGAAAACAAAATAGAAATAGAAATCTTTACGTAATATTCCCTATATTACGCAAAGGTCGGAGCAGAGGGCGCTGCTAGCATATGCAGTAAATAATCCCAACAAAATCCGACATGCACACGTTGTTAAACTTTGAAAAAAACTTTTTGTTTACTGTCTATGCTGGTGCTACACTCTAGCGTCAAAACACTCAAAGATTGCAGTAACCTATATTATTCATAGACACCCGCGACAGTAAAAATTTAAGAGTTAAGACTGGATTTATATACGGCGGAGTGAACGCGCGGCTGCCCCGCCAGATGGCAAGCAAATGTACATGTAAGGCATCCATTACACGGTAGGTTTTGCTGTCAGTTTTACCACAGTCATGACTGTGAGTTGTGACTGATGCATAACCTGTCGTGTAATGCAGTGACTGATGGTTGCATGAAATTGATTGACCATTATGTGGATATTTTGGTTTTTTGTCATGCAACCATCAATCATGACTTTTGAGTGAGTTTTGTCACATCTGACAAAATTGGAAAAAAAAATTAGAAACTTATACCTTTGAAAATTTTGGCTTTGACTGACATAAAACTGAAGAGAATTGAGTGACCGTCTAATACCATTCGTCAGTCCATCAGTCACCATCAGCCAAACATAATTCATGACTGACGGAATTGACTGACGCTTGCATGCGCGTATGCGATGCCTAAATGATTGCAATTGAAAAATGTGCAATTGCATAAAATGTGTACCACACGTAAAATGAGCAATGAGTGAGCGTGAGCATTGCTGTATTTCTATGTCATTAAAATGAGTTTTACGACATTCTAATCAGTAAAGACGACGTCTAGAGCACGATTCGTGTGATTAGTCGTTCTATGAATATTAGGACTTAAGTTAGTGTTCTAACGCAAACTAGTTCCTAACATAATTGACAAATATTTACTTTGACTGCAACATTTGTTCTGACTAGTTAAAATTTCTGTGGTGTGGAGATAATATAAGAAACAATATCCGTTCTTTCTGATGGCATCGCCAAATAATAACGAATTCTGTAAGTCTTTTTAAATAAGTCTATACTAATATTATAAATACGGAAGTGTGTCTGTCTGTTTGTCTGTTACCTCTTTATGCTTAAACCGCTGAACTGATTTTGCTGAAATTTGGTATGGAAATACTTTGAGTCCCGGGACATAATCATAATCATTTATTTGCCTTGAATGTAGGTTACAAAAGTTCTTACATTATTTAAAGTGGTACAAACATTCTGCTATAAGTAGCGTGCAAATATTATAAAAGTAGAGAACATTTTATCCCGGAAACCCGGAAAAATCCCGTTATCCCGCGCGATATACGAATTTAGGCACAACGGACTGGCGGGCGTCATCTAGTCATTTATTATCTACAAAATATTCGGTTCCCTGCTGCATGTATTTCCTGAACATGAATTTATAACATGAATTATTATCGAGTAATAATTATTCTCAGTTTCCGAGAGCCGTAACTCCGCAGCTGCCGTGATCTTGTTAGCATCTATTATTTATTAATCACTGTCGCATACACGTACATATTTAATACTTGCACTGCATCGTGAGTATCCAAGATAATTAAATGTAATATTTAGTAATCTGAAGTATAATAAGAAGACGTGAGAGGAAGAATCGAACAAGTAACATTTCGTAACATACGGACAGTAACTCATTTTTTCCCTAATTATTTTAATAAAACTTGTGACTTATCTACTTCATAACCTAGCTAATGTATCTGGCTACACATATGAAAATCCGTTTTTCGATTTCAAATAATTTTTCCGGCCCGAAAGCCTCCATTTAAGCAAAAAAAACGGGATTTTTTTTCATGTTACTTACCTTATTCTTCCACTCACGTCTTGAATTATATACGCGCACAATGCGAAAGTTTTCAGGAAAACTTAACATTTATTTATTTTATGGAAATTCGACTTTCCTGAAGTGTCGAGTCCTAAATTGTCTGAATTTCTGTAATTATTATAATAAGACTTGACAAATATACTAATATAATGAATTGAAAAGTCTTTTCTGCGTCATCGAGTAAGAGAATTTTTAGTATAGCGTCCAAAATGGTATGTTTACAATACAAAAGCTTTGTAAGAGGTTACACAATTGTGTAACCTTGCCTCAGATATACGAGTACGGGGAAAAGATATGGTTCATTCATCTTGATTCATACACTCATAACTCATTTATATTTGTTTTAACCGTACGTCATATTCTTTTGTTCTGTACTGAAATAACCGAGCTATACGACCGACGAATAAAATTTTGTATTCGAAATATTGCTGAACATTTTTCAATAAGTATTGCAGTACCATATTTGCATTACGTTGCATATTTAACAGAAAAAGTTGACGAAATTCGTCACTTGGCCGTATATCGAATAATTAAAAAGGATTAGGAGGAAGGACTTATTGTTTATTCAATACTTTGTTGCGATATAGCTAGCATGAATTATGTAGTATTTGATTCATGTTTCACACCTATGAGAGTGGAATTAAAAAAAATATATTTCTTAGAAAATGCTTACATCATAAGACCACATAAGTAAATTTTTTAGTTTTCACTTCTATCAGTTATAATTACCTTTTATATGTGTAGTAATCGGCTCTGCTCTACCTTTTGTATGTGTGCATATTATTATAGAACATTAGTAGACAGGCAGCTAAGGGACGTACAATAAAATTAGGCAGCGCTTGTGAGTCTCCCCAAACACCTCTTTATATAAGTAGCTGACAACACAGTCACAAATTTCAGACCCTTGTCTCATCAACGGTTATTGACACTCGATAACTTCTATTATCATGAAGTTCGACATAATTTTCCACAACCAGCAGAGGCGTATTTTTTCTTAAAAAAACAGTTTGCACCGATTCTGAAATTTTTTATCCAAGATTCGCAGTATATTAATCAAATCCGGATCCGTCTGTTCGTTATCCCACAGCAAAATGCACATGTACACCAAACAAACGTCAAACGTTTTTTGACCATTCACGGCTCGTCATGCGTGTCATCGCCCGCTCGCGGATCTGGTCCGCATAAAGGATGTCCGCATTCTATCATTTCATAGATGTTTTACTGTCATGCGGGTAACACTCGCGCGACCAGGAGAATGAACCAGCATGCTGACGAGATCCGCGCGCGGTTCACAAGTCACAACACGCATGACAGGAAAAGCGCCCTCAGAACACGTTTAAGGCAGGCCGCATACACACGTTTTCCGTATTCAATTTCCGAATTTTCCGTATTTGGAAATCCGAATGCATGGAATCAGTGGAAAATACATTAACTGACGCACACGTTCGCTTTTTTCCGAACAGAGGCCGTAGCCAAAGTCCCTTTCGTTAAAAACGATGACGAAATTCGTTATCAAAATGTATGGGATTTGACATTAGTTTTCGCAAGCGAAATGTCATTTAGCGATGACTTATGTTTTGATAACGAATTTCGTCATCGTTTTTAACGAAAGATACTTTGTCTAAGGGGCCAGGACAAATTCCGTGCGTACGTTTCGAGTGCAAGCCGGCGCGTTCGCGCGTAAAGAAAAACGAACGTTTGCACTTCGAATTCCAATTCGAAATTCCACATTAGGAAATCGAATACAGAAAACGTGTGTATGCGGCCAGCCTGAAGTTGCTTTGATATTTCATGAAAACTTCATTTTGTAGTTTTCAACAACTAGACTGCATCAAAACCCAATTTGAAACTGTATTATTGTTGGCCAAAGTAGCATAAATCAGGAAAGATTTACATAGTCACAAGCCTAAAGTTTTATAATAGGCAAGCCGCCACAAAATCTTGGCATTCATTAGAACCTTGTCCAGCGTTCTGGACAGAGCTGATGATGAATCGAGCGCTGCCGGTCTAGACTCTTCTAAATGGCTGGCGACGCGACTCTGTCACTGTGCCAAAGGAGAAATGTATTCACACTCACCGTGTTACAGTAATAAGACTCAATTTAAGGCAAAACTGTATATACAGAGTGTAACAGAATCTAAATATATATATAACTTAAAGGTAACTGACTGACTGACGGATTAATATAGTGATCTATCAACGCACAGCCCAAACCACTGGACGGATCGGGCTGAAATTTGGCATTTGGCATAGGACGTTGGCATCCGCTAAGAAAGGATTTTGATCAATTCTACAACCAAGGGGATAAAATAGGGGATGAAAGTTTGTATGAAACTTTGTCAATTTTAAACCGATCGGGCTGAGACATTGATACCTAATTAATAATAACACTTCTTAACGCAAGCGAAGCCGCGGGCAAAAGCTAGTTAAGTGATAATACTTTAGGGCGTGTGTGTGCCCCTTATATAAAGTTTAATATGAATATGTAACAACTAGCAGCACTGAAGGACTTACCTTTGACTTGTGTATCCCACCGTCATGAATTTGTTTAGATAAAAATAATCGGCCAAATGCGAGTTGGACTCGCATACGAAGGGTCGCATGCGTACTATTATAGACCAAAAATAGCCAAAATATTGTGTTTTTTGTACGGGAGCCCCCCTTAATTATTTAATTTATTTTAATTTTACCATTAATTATTAAAGTATATACAAATATATTGTGAACATTTTGATTTTCAAGTGCTTACCTGGTGCCATTATTGATATAGAGCAAAAAATAGCAAAAAAAAAACGCTTGTTGTATGGGAGCCCCCCTTAAATATTTAACTTATTTTGTTTTTAGTACTTGTTGTTATAGCGGCAACAGATATACACAAATTATAAAAATTTCAGAAGCCTACCTATAGCGGTTCTTGAGATACAGCCTGGAGACAGACAGACGGACAGACAGACATCGAAGTCTTAGTAATAGGGTCCCGTTTTAACCCTTTGGGTACGGAACCCTAATTACAAAAGAAAACCCTTTCAGCGTTGCTACTTTTACAGCAAACTCTACTTAAGGGGCATATATACACACACTAAGGTATTATCACTTTGTTTTGTTACATCCTATATACGGTATATTGTGTAAAGACATAATAATCATTTAGCGCGGGTTCTTGGCACCTCGCCACAATAAACGGGAGTTGACATTGTTAACATATTGAAAGTTATTAATTAATTCCGCATAATGAATTTGCGCTTCTTTAACAGTAGATATAGTAAATAGAAATTATAAATCGTCGCTGCATCCTCGAGACTTTATAATTAACATGGTAGTCCGCCCCTAGCTTCCGGCATCGAACACTTTTCAGAGCTTCCTGAAAAAATAAAATAGGTGGCGCGGCAATGGCGCCATTTCCGGGGCGGGATTTTTACCCCAGCACCACCGGTTTCTCCCCACCGGTTTACCTCGGAGGTTCACTGCAGATCGGTCCTCATTCGTTTCTAGTGTTCGGGCATCGAAACATCTCTAACTAGGTTATATTGCTTTAATTTTGTGAACAGTGAAATAACTTAATAATTTATTAGTGTTTTTAAGTGAATATAAGTTCATGGTAATTTTAAATATCAAGGGTAAGCGAAAACTCCGTAAATCGGAGGAAGAAATGAGGAGGATTCGTTGCTTGGAACGTCGTTTGAAAAAATGAATGGATCGGAAGTTGGTAAAGAAGGTTGGTCACTAATTTTTTCAGATCTGTTTTTTTTGTACAGTTTATTTTTAGGATGTTAATTGGAATTCATCCTGAATATTAAAGTGAATATGGGCAATCTTTCGAAAATATCATACACTGGAATACTAAATAACATAAAATAAAAACAAAATATGTACGAGTATGATTAGAGAGTCATGATGCGATCATGGCCACACATACTCTTTTCAAAGGTATATTTAAAGAGTCTTGATGCGATCTTGACCATATATACCAATTGGCTACCCCTTTTTAGGGGCTGATGAAAGTTTTATTGTTCAGTCTTTCAGACTGATAGTGAATGCGAGTATTTAATTTCATCCGTACTGAGTGTTCGATCCGTTGTGCGTATGCCTTTTGAGGCTGATGCAACCGGAAGTGATTTAATTAACATGACGCTCTACCGGAGCTACTAAATAATAATTTATCTGTCTCGACCTCTCAAGGTGACAGACTCAGTGCCCAATGCGGTCGAACCCATCCCATCTTTATCAAATGATATTTTAGAAGCTGTGGGTTCTTTGGAAAACAAAGTGGAGGTTTTTGGCGCCGAAGATTAGGAATGAGATCTCTAAACGATGGGGACCAATTTGTTGTGGACTCCTAAGTAAGGAGTGTATGTAAAAATGAATAAAAAACATCCATATACCTGAAAATTAAGCCCTATTAAAAGCTCCAGTTCTTAATCCGGAACTAGCTTGAGTTTTAACTGATTCAGTTTAAAATAGACAAACGATTAGAAAAAAGCACAATTATTTTGGGCAGTGTATTGCGGCGATTGCTACTAAAATGGCAGAACGTTCGGGTCTACAGATTAAGTTTAAAAAGTCTTATGATCCACAACAACCTTCTACATCGTAATATCAGCATAATCAACCGCTGCCTAACAGGCCGGTAAACTCTCGGGGCCCACCCAAATAAGAGGCAGAAAGACGTACAAACGGCCACGCACTACGACGACGCACATCGATCGGAACGAGCCATACGGACAGAACCACAGGAACTAGAGGCTTTAGCAAATCTGCCACATCATTGTAATAACTGGAAAGTAATCACTAACGATCCTGTCTTTCTCGAATATGTATCTGGATATATATAATTCCTTTTTCTCATTGAAGTCTACGAGCCACATCAATCTTTTTTGGCCAATGAAATAGTAATTCACATGAATAATGAAATCACTAGATTATTACAATTAGGTGCTATTGCTGAATGTCAGGATGTTCCTGGACAATGTATTTCTATAATCTTTCTCATTCCTAAGGATGATGGAAGTTACAGATTTATTCAGAATTTTAAAATGGAGGATATTACCACTGCTATCAAGTTAGTATCGAAACTAGACGTTACAAATATTGATTTTAAAGCTTATTTTTGTATTCCCATACAAGAATCAAGCAGAAAGTTTTTGAGATTTAAATTTATTGACCTAAGAATTTCAATACTTGCCTTTTGGTCTCTGCAGATTTATTTCTGTGTTCTGCACCATTCGTGTTTACAAATCTTATAAAACCTGTCATAACTAACTTAAGAAACCGGGGTAGTATACTATTTAGATGACATATTATGTGTAGACAATTTTCACAATTATTTCTGCAGTGATAACGTTAATGAATTGTCTTTGTAATCAATGAACAGAAAAGTGACATATTTCTGAGTACAAGAAAAAGATTTTTAGGTTTCAAAATAAATACAGCTAAAATGACTTTGGAATTAGGTACCCCATAATAAAAGACTTAAAATTTTAAGCTTAATTAGTATAAAAATATATATATACAATATTAATTCGATATTTATTAGAGACTGCAAAGTTTTTAGGCCTACTGACTTATTATGGTTGACGGATTATGGATAACTAAGTATACAAGTATTCAGGAAGCGGTTTGGAAGAGAGAAATTGTTAGAACATCAAATAATAATTATTACTATAATGATAAAGTAATGTCATTAATACCAGTTTTGAAGTTAGACTTTTTTTGGTGGCAAAACAATATTACTTATATTGACTACTTTCAAACATCTTCGCTGTGAGCAATATTATATTGAAATATTCTCGGATTCTTCCCTCACAGGATGGGGAATAGCTTGCGATGGGGAAACATCAAATGAGTTTTGGAACGAAGAAGAGTCAATGTGTTATATTAATTTATAAAAGTTGCGGGCACCCTTAAAATGATTAAAAATTAAAATGTTTTGCAAATTCCTTGTATAATAAAGAAATTCTCTTGAGAATTGATAATAATATGGACTGCAATCTCCTACATCAACAGAATGGGAGAAGTATAGTACGAACATCTTAATGATGAAGCACAGCTAATTTTAAAATGGCTAATGGTGCGAGTAACTCCACTTTTTTATTTCTGCATCATATATCAATTCTAAAGAGAAAATTAACGTAGACAGGGAGTCAAGATGCAGTAATATAGATAGTGAATGGAGTTTGTCCATTGAAGTCTACCACAAGTTTACTGACAAATTTGGTCTTCCAGACATTGATTTATTTGCCTCCCATATTAATGCCAAATGTTATAAGTATGTTTCTTGGAAAAGACAGCCTAACGCATAGAATATTGACACCTTTACAATAAATTACTGGAGTAGTTACTTCTACTGATATTAAAATTTTTAGGTACGTGAAATAATCAACGATCAGGCATCTGGCATTATCGTCTTCCCTTACTGGCCTAGTCAGGCGTGGTATCCATTATTTTTAAAACTTATATTATCGTACGAGGTTATCTATTTTAGACCAGAATATGATCTTTATTATCACCTTTCAGAAACGCACACCCCTTGTGGTGAAGCCTTACCCTGGTGTCGTGACGTTTATCAGGGAAGCGTTTTCACATGAATCGTGCAATCTAGAGACAATTGATCTAATGATTTCATCTTTATCTAGTAACACGCTTAAGCAATACGATACGACATAAAAACAAATTTGGAAATTTTATACTGAAAATAAGCTTGCTGATTGTTTCAATGTTTCAAATCAAATAGCATTACAATTTATAACTGAACAATTAAGATTAGGAATTTAGGATCTAGCTATTCAGGAGTGAATACCATACGCTCGGCGCTTTATCTCATGTTAGGTAAAAGGTTTAGCACATATTGTAATGTCAGTAGATTACTTAAAGGTGTCGTCAAATCCTTACCATGTTTTCCTAAACATCAGAACATTTGGGACGCTAATATAGTTCTTGATTTTGTGAGTAATTGGTATCCAAATGAAATTTTATCACTTACAATAACAATAAATAAATAAATAAATATATATATATATATATATATATATATATATATATATATATATATATATATATATATATATATATATATATATATATATATATATATATATATATATATATATATATATATATTTATATATATATTTATATATATATATATATATATATATATATATATATATATATATATTGTTTATATATATATATATATATAAACAATAATAATATATAATAAAATAAAAAAGTAAAGCTACTCGCACTGGCAACTGCTCAACGCGTGCAGATACTCTCTTATAAAAGTCTCAATTATAAATAAATGCAACTCGACTTTTCAAATACCTATCCAAGACGAATTATTGATTAAATCTCTAATCCTAAAAAAAAAAAACAACCTTACTTAATCGTTCCTTTTTATAATCATAAACAAGAAATTTGTCCAGCCTTTCTACTTACAAAAACACAATCACTTAAAAATAGAGATAAAGCTGATAGACTAATATTGACAAAAAAAAAAAGGCACTCGACAGTTTTCGGCACATTGCACAGTGCACTCGTCATGCCTCTACATCGACGGATTGTCGTGGCGGCATTTCCACTGAGACCATAAATAGAGTCATAGGGTGGTCAGGTAGATCTCTCGTTGTTGATAAATTCTATAATAGACCTCTTTTACCTATGTTTTACCTATAAATGTTAAATGCTTTTGCTAATACAATTTAGACCAACTAATTACTATTAGTTAACAGTTAATACTATTATAAAATATACATCTCAGACTTAAGTTAAGTATATCATAGAGAAATTATTTTCCTTAGTGTATGGTTCTATACACTGTTATATTTAGGTACAAATAATTAATATAAAAATTTGATTTCTACAATATAATATATATTTAATATTACAGTATTAAAGATTTGAATGACGATTTTCCATAAGAACTCTGAACATCTACCATGTTAATTATAAAGTCTCGAGGATGCAGCGACGATTTATAATTAATGGTTAAACAAACTTACCTTAAGTGAAGTTTGACCATAATTATGAGAGTGGCTGCATCCGAAGAGACTTTATTACCCTCCCACCCAAAAACCCTAAAATGTCTTTGGAAAATCGTAATTTATTTAATTGTACCTTCTCTAAAAAGAATGAGGACCGATCTGCAGTGAACCTCCGAGGTAAACTGGTGGGGAGAAACTGGTGGTGGTGGGGTAAAAATCCCGCCCCGGAAATGGCGCCATTGCCGCGCCACCTATTTGATTTTTTCAGGAAGCTCTGAAAAGTGTTCGATGCCGGAAGCTAGGGGCGGACTACCATGTTAATTATAAAGTCTCTTCGGATGCAGCGACTCTCATAATTATGGTAAAATTTCACTTAAGGTAAGTTTGTTTAACCATTAAATATAATATATTAAGAATAAATTATTATTTTAAAAATATTATTTAGTATACTTGAGTTACATCAACTAACAATATCTATTTTATTCGCCTATTAATAATAATAAAAATATTAACAAGCTAACCTAAACAATGTTGTTTTATCGTTCGAGAATCTTTTCATACAAGGATAGCAACATTGTATAACATATGCGGCATGCGCCCTATAAAATATATTTTTATTAGTAAGAGCCGAGAGAGTACTAAAATACTATCTAGTGCTTGTACTCCTGAATCTAGATTCTAGACGCATTATACTAGCCTGCAATTCTTTAATTTTTAACCCCCGACGAAAACAGATGGGTATTTTAAATTTCATGTGTCTGTCTGTCTGTGTCTGTTCTTGGATTTTGCATCGTAGCATGCAAACGGATGAGCCAATTTTGATCTAGTTTTTTTGTTTGTAAGCTAACATGATCGGTGCTCTAACCCATACATCATCGTCAGCTCTCGCTCACTACTGGAGGGGGGTCTTTAAGTTTGGTAATTTATTAGTTATATACTGAATTTATCCATACTAATATTATAAATGCGAAAGTGTGTCTGTCTGTCTGTCTGTCCGTCTGTCTGACTGTCTGTCTAATACCTCTTCACGCCCAAACCGCTGAACTGATTTTGCTGAAATTTGGCATGGAGATACTTTGAGTCCCGGGAAAGGACATAGGATACTTTTTATCCCGGAAAAATATACGGTTCCCAGGCGATAAACGAGTTTAGGAGCAACGGCGTTGCGGGCGTCATCTAGAATTCGATATTTAAAAAACATACCTATGATTTAACTTAAAAAAGGGATTCAAAAAGGTAATACAGAAATAAATTAGCAACAGAAACGCGTCGAAACTTCTAAACTAACGCTTGAAACTTGTGCGCTCCACCTTCAGTTTTAGTTCGCTTTGGCTAGAGGTTTTCGACACAACTTACTTTAACGAAATTAACGTTTTATTGCGGAATTTAAATGTGTTTAATTTAAAGTATATTATAGTGCATTTATATTTAAATATAAAATAATAAGGCCCAATTTCATTTCACCAACGTCTGTTAGTGTTAGCAGCTTGTTAAAATGTCATGCCATTCTCTTTCATTCAAATGAAAAATTAAAGAGGTATGGCCGTCATCATGAAAATCTAATTAAAATATTTTAGGTAGCGCCTAAAATATTTTAATTAGATTTTCATGATGAATGAACATATTGTTGAATAAACATACATAAGGTTAAGCATTTTGTCTCCTTAGGATATAAGCCTCCGAAAAGCCTATACATTCCGAGTTACGTACCTCCAGTCGTGTTTGGAGTTTAAGATTTAATTAGAGGAATCTACGGAAAGACTGACGACTGGGAATTGACGATCCTTTGAAAGGGCCTTGGCAATACTCCAAAATGGCCGAACGAAATACTAAATTGAACTAATAATGCCAGTAGCGTGGCGGTGCGAACTAATATTTGTGTGACTGTTTAAAATATAAACAGAGTAGTAAAAATTCCGTAGGAACTTTAAAAATATTCAATTTTCATACTAGAATTTTCACTTTAATATATATGAACTTCTAAATAGAAGTTCATAAATGAAATGATGATGAAAATTAAAACTACATGGAAGGTTATAGCTGGTGAGACTGGAAACGTCACCTGTCGTGACACAGATTTTGAACTATATTTTGATAATAAAAAGGTTTCTATATAATCTAGAAGTTGCGACGGTCTTTGAAAAATTCTTTGCCGACATTCCGGTCTCAACTACCAAAAATCTAAATTCCTCACCTGAAGCTGCTCAAAAGCCACTCAGAGACAATGTAAAGGAATGTGATGTCAATTTTAAGTTTAGGGAACCTACCTCTGTGGCTCAGTGGTTGAGCGCGTGGTCAGCGCTCAAGCCGGTTCGAATCCCACCGACGGAACAAAAAGTTTTCAATGTTCCTGGGTCATGGATGTTTATTAAATATGTGTATCATATAATAAAAATCTTAAATATATGTATAGTATAAAAGTATTAAATATATTTCCGTTGTCTGGTACCCGTAACACAAGTACTTCATGTACTTAGCACAGGGCCAGACTGACGTGGTGTGAAGCGTCCATAGACATTATTATTATTATTATTATTATTATAACCCCAGAGACATTATTGATACATTTAAATTGCTGAATGTCAAAAATACTACTGATCTCTGGGGAATGTCTACAAAAATTATTAAATCTGTAATTGACATCATAGCTCCTCATCTTGCAATGATTTTCAATTACTGCATAAAGAGTGGTGTTTTCCTCACTTAACGAAGCACAGTAAGATTGTACCATTATTTAAAGCGGGAATTAAATCTGATCCGACAAAATATAGGCCTATATTGATTTTACCAATTATAAGTAAAATTTTTGAAAAAATAATTTTAAAACAATTATTGGTACATTTTAATTCAAACAATTTATTACATGACAATCAATAGGGATTTACTAAGGGTCGATCCACAACGGATGCTGATATAGGTCTTCTTTGTAGTATATTTCAAGCTTGGGAGGAGTCGCAGGATGCTCTAGGTGTGTTTTGCGATCTCTCCAAAGCCTTCGATTGTGTGGATCATGCTATATTTATCAGGAAATTGCACCATAATGGCATAAAGGACTTAGCTCTCAGCCTTTTGACTTTTTACCTTATAAACAGGACTCAAAGGGTTGAGGTAAACGGTAACAGATCTAATGGAATCAAAATAGAATTAGGTATCCCACAGGGATCTATTTTGGGCCCATTTCTTTTTCTCATCTATATAAATGACTTACCTTACCTTGTTAAGGATAATGATAATGAGATAGTACTTTTTGCTGATGACTCATGACACTTCACTTATTTTGAAAGTGAAGCGACAACAGTCAAACTACGACGAGGTAAACAGTGCTCTCTCAAAAATAGTATTAGGTTTAATGTTAATAACCTACTTTTAAATTCCAGTAAAACTAAATATATAAAGTTTACCTTGCCCAATGTTAGGAAAGTCCAAACCAATGTACTATTAAATGATGAGAAGATGAATTTGGTAGACACCACTGTTTTCTTAGGCATTACAATTGATAGTAAATTACAGTGGGGTCCTGATATTGCTAATCTTGCAGGTAGGCTCAGTTCTGCAGTATATGCAGCCAGAAAAATTGGAGAAATTTCTGATGAAGACACGGCACGATTAGTATATTTTAGTTATTTTCATAGTAGAATGTCACTGGAATCCTTTTATGGGGAAACGCTACCGATATTAATAGAATATTTGTCCTGCAGAAGCGAGCCATACGTTCTATTTATAAAATGTCTCCTTTTGAATCTCTGAGAGATAAATTTAAAGAAATTGGTATTCTAACTGTTGCTTCTCAATACATTTTGGATAATGTAATATATTATGTTAGAAAAAATATAAGTTTTAAAGCTAAAAGTGACATTCACTGTAGGAACACCAGAAACAAGCACAAGCTAGACTTGCCGGTGATCAGACTTAGTAAAGTCAGTAAATCTTTTAAAGATCAATGTATACGCCTTTACAATAAAATCCCAGAAAACGTTCAAAATCTTTCCATTAATAAATTTAAAAAAGTAGTCAAAGAACGTTTGTGTGCCAAAACCTATATATAAGGTCAATGATTTCATAAATGATGGTACATCCTGGGAGTAGAATGGCTGCTTGCTAGGCTGCTTCTACATATTTTAATACTAAGTTCTGATTCACAATTATGTAACTATTACCTTTTTTTTTTTAATGTATGACATTGTAATTTTTGTTACATAGCTGTAAGCCATAACACTGTTATATTATTTTATTTTAAAATTTTTGTTTAATAATATATAATGTAATTTTAAAGTTTCTACGTTCTTCCGACTTTCAAAAAGTGTATTCATGATACCTACTTTGAATAAAAATATATTTTATTTTATTATTTATGTTGGATTCATAACATGCGTCTGCGCGAACGCGCGTTTTGCCCGCTATAGCGCGAGATCACTAGCAATAGTGATTTCGCGGTGTAGCCGCCTTACCGCGCGTTTGGGCGGACGCATACAAATTGAGCTAAAACGCGTAAAGGCCGCAGAAAGCGATATGTAGCGATAAGTTAATGTAGGTAATTCTAATTGCTCCACTCGGCCTCAAAACTTTTTTATTATAATTTATTTATCGTATTATCTTTTAATCGGATAGATCTACAATGTAAATACCAAATATTGTTATCAATTTATCATATACCATTAAAACCTACTTGACTAAAAATAATGATGACATTTCATTTCCATACCAAACCTAAGTGGCTACTTGATAATGTTATCATATGGGAATAGTGTTGCAAAATTTTGTTTTCGTTTTAATAAAACGCCGCCCACAAAGAAAACATAATATTGAAAACATCGATCTTTAGATAACAGATAAGCTTCGATAAAGTGGAGATAATATCGTTTCGTATCGCACTCCAAGACATTTCCTCTTTGTTTTAGTTTAGAATTACATTAAAATCGTCGTGTATGTCTGACGAAGGTGTTGTTTTGCAGACGGACGATGAGAAGAAGAGTAAGAAAAAGCAGGCGCCTGCGGACGACCGACCGATGGTGCCCTCTCCCAGTGATGCTACCCTCAAAAGTGAGTATTTTTAATCTGTGGGGTACGAAAAATGTGAAAATCGAATCAAGTGTTTTTCAATTTGAAAATCGAAAGTTATTTTTATTATTTTGACAGCTTCCGTGCATCTAATATTCTACACAGTAAAGATTACGCACACGTAATTTAACTTGTAACAAATATCGCCGCTTGTACCTCTGTTTGTAGTAGGTGAGTAGAAATTAAATATGTACAAGATATTGTAATCAGTAGGCCTCCCATGATACCTATAGTCAAGCTGAATCCAATTTTACTAAAAAAATTACTATAAACAACTAGATTTCTTTATTTGCATTATAATTTGAAACTAGAATCTTTTACTCAAAAGTTTAAAAGTAGGCGAGTAACAATTTAGCTTTCTTTCCCGTGAGGATATTTTTAGAAGACTTAAGCAAATTTTATTCCAGTATCAACCTATTTTCGATATCGAAGTGGAAAAGGCATTGAGGTTATCGAAAATGCTGGGACCCCTGTTCCGAGGTCACTGCCCTTATGCACAATACAATATACAGTAGAGTAACTTAGCTGTGTCCTTGAAAAACTCGCTTTTGACAAGTTTACACTTGTGCGACGTGTTATGGTATTTTTTTGGAACTTAAAGTTATCTAAAATCATGCTAATTTGTACGCAATCTGTGCTCCCGATGTAGGATGAAAATGGTTTACTGAATATTATTTATATTGTGTCTTTAGTCCCTAGAAACCACATCTTTTTTTTACTAAATTTGTATAATATTGTATACTAATGCTGAAATAACAAGACAGTGTTTCATTAATCTTAATCCTGTTACACAAAAATGTGACATACCACGCATGCAAAAAACAAAGGTTTATCTCAGGGAACAGGGATTATTAAAAAAAAACTATATTTTTTTAAATAATAAGAGATTTAGGCTGTGTTCAAACCAAACTGACTGTCAGCCGCCGAAAGTGAGCGAACGTTACGCAGTTTATTGTATTTCCATACATATTCACTTTTTAATTCACACCTAACCGACAATACGTTATTACGCTAGGCGTAGGCGCTGACATTCAGCGGCCGATTAATATAGCACTTCACTACGCTCCGCGGACGCTGATGGCTACGCAGCTACGTCAGCTATAGCGTATAGTCAGCGTAGTGTGAAAGAAAAATACCGTTTATTTTCACGTTTACACTGGGGCTCACAGTGAGCCTGCTCACATTCGGCGGCTTATAGTCAGTTTGGTTTGAACACGGCCTTACGCAAATAGGTAATATTTTGTTTGAGTATATCGCAGATTTCAGGTCTATATTGTCTTATTGCGATAATAGGTAATATTTTGTTTGAGTATGTAGCAGATTTCAAGTCTATATTGTCTTATTGCGATAATAGGTAATATTTTGTTTGAGTATGTCGCATATTTCAAGTCTTGTCTTATTGCGATAATAGGTAATATTTTGTTTGAGTATATCGCAGATTTCAAGTCTATATTGTCTTATTGCGATTAAGTTTGTTGATACGTTTTCATTAATGAAATTTCTAAAAGTAAATGTAAAATACTTTTCGTTTTCGTTCTGATACATAATATCTAGGAATAGGTGAAAATTTCCAGACATTTCATGTTCAACGGTAGAATATACCTACTACAAATTTAACACCTTATTTCCATTTGCTAGAATTCCGTCTCCAAACGAAAACAAGTGCGGGTTGTAGCTTTACTCTGCTTAATTAAATCTGTCACCGGATTGAATTTATTATTTTTGTCCCTAAATGAACCTTTAAAATCTTTTTAGTGGTAAGGGGTTATTTAAACATTATTTCTATCATCTGCTTAATCGAAAATACCATATCTTTGTACTGTTGCTGCCATTTGAAATTTATGTAGCTGGAAATCATATAGCGTAGGAACCATAACTTATACTCATAATATGGTCATAAAATATATCATAATATTATGTGAAATAAACCATATACGACTTTTAAAGTTTAATTACAAAAAAATTTGGAAAACAGCTATTTTACGCAGCTTTGCTTATTGTTTCGAATCAAAAACATGACAACGTAGTCAAATTTCGAACCATTACGAATTAAGTGGTAAAACGGAAGAATAGGTACATAAACATCCATTATGGCATCGAATATCAATTCCTAAAGGTTGATAGCTTAAGCTTCAATTACACTCATTTGATTTGCATAACGCTGAAACGGACGTAGAGCCGTCAATACTATTGCATACTCTGCGCAAGACCCCCAAAAAATGAGGGTATTTTGCAATTGCCAAACGCGTCCTACGTCGTAGCGGTCGTAGCAGATGCTACACTTGAGCTTTCAAAAGTATGAAGCATAGGAGGCGACAAAATACCTGAATTAATATAATGTACTATTAATTGATTCATAGTGTAGTCACAGTATAGTGGCCTACGTAATTTTGTTGGGTTATGTCAAGTCAAAGTTAGTCGTTATGTTTGACGGGCTTGACGTAATAACTCAACTAAATTACATAGGTTTAGAACATACATAATATGAATCAGTTTCTATAATAGGGTGATAACTTCAGTGCGATTCAGGACTGTGACGCTAACATTATTATTGGTCCTCCACCACCAAAATATAAAATTAACACTTTTTTTCCTGAAAATCGTATGCATGTGAATGAGACTTTGTCGTTTAAGCATCCAATTTAACGTCCGTAATTAAAACACTATTAAGTAGCGTCCTTTACATAAATTCGGCCGTAAAAACCCCAGCTTGGTTCCAATTCTCATAATTTGAATATCGCTACGGTCACTTTAAGCCGTTTTAATCGCGCGGGAGAGTTTTTACCAACCGCCACCTAACGCGTACTATAGCGGCCACTAGTGTGTATCCTACAAGATTTCACTAATGTTTCTATATCATCTACGCCCTTAGGGCCTAAGAACGTTGGTGAAACATAAGTGTTTTCAAAAACGTGTTCTTTTAAGAGATACATATTGGCTCTAAAATACTAGCGGCCAGCGATCGAGGCGAAATTCAAAGTTTGTGAATTGGACATCTGGACCCGAATATTTCACCTCGTAACGACGCAGGCCCTTTTGTATTTTTAACAGCTCCAACGTGATTTGAAATTGAGTTGAGTTTTTACGTGAGAGAAGCGCTAATTGTTGTTGCTACTTACTAGGTTTTGTGCTTTAACACCAACGAGCACTAGGACCGCTTATGTACTAGGAACGTAGATAAAACATTATGACACAAAATGAGTACTTTGGGACTTAAAAAAAAAACCAAAAACATTTAGTAGAATTAAATATTTGGCGTTACTTTGTTTATAATTTATCTAGTAACTATAGTTTATGTATTCATTAAAGGTTTTATTTATTATAACTATGAAATAGAGTGAGAAACAAAGAAATTCCAACGATGAAGAGTATGCCTTAATTAGCAATATTATATCATGTTTGTACCCGAATAGCTTAATGTTGCATATTTAAAATAATACAATATTATCTTTTAAAGTGGTAGAATTAAACAAGGCCTTTGCATCCAATGCGGATGATTTATACAGTATTTTCAGAGCCTTTAACCACTCCTCAAATACTGTGTAGTAGTACTGCCTGGGACAAGATTTAAAATAAGATGATTGCCCAAGCACATACGACATTCTCGCAACATGGTCGGCCTAGTCCAGAGGAAAGAACAGGTCAATACGTCTGGGACCAACCATGAGCGGGTTTCCTCACGATGTTTTCCTTCGCCGTACGAGCGTCCGTATCGTGTACTTGAGATCAGAAAATGTCTCATTGGTACACGCCTCCACCTGCACCCTCTGCGAGTGCGAACCAAAGGTCTACACCCTTCTACCCAGTGGTAGAATTAGGTGCAGAATTAAGATACTGCTTAATGTTTATTGAACTTTTGTAAATTTAAAATACTGTGTAATATGTGTATTCAAAAACAATTTCGTAGCAATTAACTATAACGAGAACCGAGAGGTTCCGTAGAGTCGTTATTTATAGTTTCATTATGTTGTGGCGATTTCGAGACGGAGATGTATAGATTGTGGAAGCAATTGCAGTAATCAGCGCCATTCTTAAGGCTTTGATCGACACACGTGTGACCTCGGTGACGTGATTCATAAGAGAGGTATTCATAAAAAAGTGGTAGAGAATCTAAGGCTGCCTTCACATTATGTCGCGGGTACCGCCGCAGCCGCGCTGCAGCGGCGGTACCCGCGACATAATGTGAAGGCAGTCTAAGTCCCGAAGTTAGTTGTCTTTTGATTTTGCTTTCATTTGTATCGTGTCGAAGTCTATTAAACAGTAAGTAAAATATAAACCATATTATATTATGTCGTTTTCAGTATTTTACTCGCAGTTTTTCTGTATTTTCTGACCGTACAAACCTTCCCTGGACTTCAACGAATATTTTAAGACTAAAATTAGCCAAATCAGACGTGACTCTACAATTTCTTCCTTTGGTAGAACTCACAATTTTTATGACCGAGAGAGATAGCGAGGACCCGAAAATAAAGCTTACGGTGGACGCGGTACCTCAAACAATACTATATTGACGAAACGCGCTTGGATACATGGAAGACATTGCGTACCATCCATACGTTTCACGTGCAGATTTTAATCGTGTTTTCCTATTTTTCCGACTGAAAATTGGTTTTTCGTTTGCACAACTGTATTACTTAAAAAACTTTAAAAATTAATGCTGTGAATTTCATTTATATAATAGTTGTGCCTACATATTGTATATTTATTTATGTATTGGTAAAATAATAGACAATTATTCAGTGTTTATGGACATTAGTGTTGATAATTTCGTATGTATTTATTAACTTAAACTTATTTATTTTAAACATAATAATTATTATATTTGTCATGTAAATTAACTTTTAATTAAGTATTACTTTTGTAATGGATTTTCTTTTCTTTCATGGGGGGGGAATGATGTGCCTACATATTGTATATTTTATATAAAGTTATATAGTTAACAAATTATTATTTGTCACTCATGGTTGCATCATCTAGGTCTCATCATCTAGGATTCTAGACCGCGGCACCATTCTCAATTTGTACAGGAATGACTAAACATCAACTTTATATAAATAGTCATCTTTTTGTAATTACGAAGTACGAACACACTTCGCTTTAAGCTCGCAATATTGTAACTCATCAACAATAAACGGTCACGGTAAATCAGTCTTTAAATAATTCCTATTACCTCCACACTGGTAGGTAAATAGTCATCTCGAATAATCGTGTTTCCCAATTTCGTATTTGCAATAAAAAATTGGCGAAAAGCCAAACATTGAGAGTATCAAGATTGTAAACGTCTAACACTTAAGTTCATATTAAATTCAACATCTGAAATACATTTAACACGAAATTATATTTCGGCCACACTATAATGAAGACGTAAGTGGATGAAGTTGATAACTAACACTTTGGCCGTGTTCAAACCAAACTGGCTGTCAGCCGCCGAATGTGAGCGAACGTTACGCAGTTTATTATATCACTACATACAACACAAAGTCGCTTTTTTTTCCCTCATGTCCCTTTGTTCCCTTTAATCTTTAAAACTACGCAACGGATTTTGATGCAGTTTACTTTAATAGATAGAGTGATTAAATAAGAAGGTTTCCAAGTATAATAACATTCATTAAATAGTGGAAAAATACTGTTATTTTTGGGGTTTCTAATGTGATGTCGTAAATAATTACATTTTTTCCGCTTACATTGCAAACGCAGGCTGAACCCTACGAGATCTATCAAAGTAATGTACTAAGTATTGTACACAATGAAAATGTCTACAGAAAACTCCGCGTTGGTATATGTCTATCTCTTATGGATATCCCACAATAACAGTTTTTTGTCATTTACTTTTAACGACAAATAATGGCTAATTTTCGAAGCGATTTTAACCAATACGGCATTAATCCTTATTCAATTAAACACTCTAAATAAATTGTTGATTTAATATAGATCTATATGGCCCTTTACAGCATATTATGATTTAAATGAATATTTTCGAAGACATTACATATTTAAAAATTGCGAGACGTAGCTTTAGCGGCGGTACCGACCAATGCGGGCCACGGGTAGTAATAATGAATATAAATCAAAACTGCTGAATCGATTTTAATCATTTTTTCAGTGGCTATATATTTTATACCCGTGCGAAGCCGGGGCGGGTCGCTAGTTTCTATACATATTCACTTTTTCGTTCACACCTAACCGACAATACGTTATTACGCTAGGCGTAGGCGCGGACATTCGATACCGTTTATTTTCACGTTCACACTGGGGCTCACAGTGAGCCTGCTCACATTCGGCGGCGTATAGTCGGTTTGGTTTGAACACGGCCTTTATAACATAAGGGAAAAAACACAAACAAAAACAAATGATAAGGGAAAAAACATCATTTTTTCCCTTATCATTGTAACCTACTTCATCATCTGGTTAATATATCTGGTACACGTAAAATCCACATTTCTTGAAAATCATTTCAAATTATTTTCCTGGTCCTGAAACCTCCATTTTTGCAAAAATACATAAATTTTCAAATTGATAGTTACCCACTTCATTCACTTATGTCTTCTATTACCACAGTATACATTTAATGTACAGTAGAACGTCGTAGGCATTGTAGATTTTTCAGAAATATGCAAATAAAACATTTTCATTGTCAGTAGGTATATAATTCTTCAGATAACTTCTAATATCAAAACAATGTAGTATCACTTTTAACGATGTAATGGTGGCAGAAAAGGAAGATTTTCCGACCGAGCGAGATAGCGTGCTCGGTCAAGCCGAAGTCCACTGAAATCATTTCAGACGTTGTACATATAATAATATCTTGCCGTTCTCCGAAACTTTGATAGTGCGATGCAGGATTATGAGGCTAATATTGGGTACCGCCACAAGCGAGTTTCAATTTAAGGACACAGCTGTTACTCTACTGTATATGATATTTATACTGCTACGATTAAATGTAAATTTTTTTTGGACTGTAATGAAAATGGGAATGGCAACTTAAGGCAAGTTAACATCAAGCTATCGTAGTCGGTATTAGCTTCTTAAATACTATAACCATCATGAAAGAAAAAGAAACTCGAAATTTTGTACATAATTTATATGTTGCAGCTCTTAAGTTGAATTGTCCGGTCAAAAAGTCAGCTAGAATAATTCTATTCTAAAGTTATTATTATTATATTTACGTTTATTTTCCGTCAATAAGATGCTTATTTAGACTTTAAGGCTAATCCATGATAGATCTTACAGCTATACTTACTATGAAATTTTTAGCGTGTTCTTGGTTCCTTATGCATTTTTTGTTCGGCATTAGTAGTTAGCCTTTGGTTACGACATATGGGCATACCACAAAAACCTCAAGTACAAACATAATATTTTGGCAATAACGCTGTGATATTTTCCACCAAAAACAGGACCACCTGTTCAGAAAACTAAATAGCTTTATTTCTAAAAATAAATGAGCAATAATAATTGCACAAGTATGCGGTATTTTGAGCTGTAAATTCTACCGAATAATACCGCGTTTACACGCCGTTACAGTTACTGATCTTGGCATGAGAATGCCACATCTTTATGGTGGTCATTACTCTTTTAAAACACCGTACACACACTCAATTTATGAGTATTTAGTGCTAGCGTTTGAACAAAGTTGTGGACGTTTCGATGTTTCTGTTATTGCACAAACACGTGACGTGATTTATGGATGGCCCCTAATAAACAATTACGGTTGAGTTAATGTTTCTAGAATGTTGTGTTACGACGTTGTCACTGCCAAGGACTTAGCTGTGTACTGTTTACTTCGTTCCAAATTATTAAGAACTAAATTCGTACCTACAAAGCTGATTATGCGCTGATATAAAGCCAAAATGCAATGTATTAATCACACAATAAAGAATAACATTTTGCCACCGTTCTACACGCAAAATACCACCCTTATCACCTTGATGAGGTGGTCTACCACCGTGAATTTTCTCCGTTTCTTTCTGCCACGCACAGTTAGGGTGCTTTTCCACCGGAGCTGCGTTGCGAGGAATGTGTTTTTGAAAACCAATAGAATGGCTGCACTTAGCGAGGTCCGGCAAATGAAGTGATCCTATTGGCTTTCAAAAACACATTCCTAGCAAAGCAGCTCCGGTGGAAACGCAGCCTAAAACTCTGGAATGAACTGTTACCAGCAGTATTTCCGGACTATTACGACCTGCGATTTGCGAACCTTTAAGAAGAGAGCGTATTCCGTCTTAAAGGCCGGTAACATACTTGGCAACTATCCTTGCTAAGATTTTTGAAAACTTTTACGGAATTTTAAAACGTGACCCAAAAAAAATTGCTACGTGCTGGTAAAATAAATTGGATTTATTATAATCCGAGATGTAAATCAATGAAGATATGTTTACCGTTTTATTTTTTATACCATTTTAATCCTTTCATAGTAAGTATTCAACCTTACGCTTAAGAGCCTGCTGTCAAAAATATCAAAGCACGCTAGCCCCGCCTACACACCCCGCTATCCTCCAATCGTGATATAATGATTCCATGAATTGTGCCCCCGAGCATTGTGCTTCGCGCTGCAGCTAATAGTGAACAATATCGCGTAACAACGGTTTCCGCATTATAGCACGGAAGTAAAGGTGGTAAGTCCCAAAACTGTTTTTGATGATTATTTAAAAATTAAATACAATACCAATATTTCCTTTAGCCATTATTTTATAAAGTGTGTGATTGTAGTAGTGCAAGTTATTTAATGATAGTAACTCAATAAAGTGTAACAGATATTTGTTGAAAAGCCCAGAAAGATTCATAATTTCGAAAAATATAACTATCGAGTCAAAATAAGTGAATCGTGTTTTCCGTTAGGCAAATATCAATCGTCTTCCGGGATCGTAATACTTATTAGAAAACAAAGCAAAATTTGGCTGCCCGCTCTTAATAGTTTTATCAATTAACTGCCGCACTCATAGACATTTTAATGATTACTTTTCTTAAATCTAATGTAGATTTTGATATTATTATATTCACACATTTTCTGTCAAAGTCAAACTTGATTAAATTAGATTTAAGTAATGATTAAATGTCTCTGAGTGTGGCTGTCGTAGATTACCTATTATTTTACCGCATAAATTCCATTTAGAATTTGATTGATACGTTTTGGTGGTAGACATTTCAGAAATGAGCAAGTCACTAATCAGAGGAAAATGCAAATCATGGCATTAAGCCCGCCGATGACGAATGGTTTTGTTTTGATTCATTTAAAACACTGAATATTAAATATATTATTTAGAAAGTTTTAATTTCGAATGATTAAGTACAATAGAATCAGCAGATATTTTACTATTATTCAGAAAAGTTTAATTTGGATTATTTGGTATAATATAATGAGAATCTTCTGTATAGAACATAGTTGCACATGCTGCCAAACATCAATTGCGTGGTCAACAAATTTTTAGATATATATATATATATATATATATATATATATATATATATATATATATATATATATATATATATATATATATATATATATATATATATATATATATATATATATATATATATCAAATGTTTTAAAGACACATCAACATTTTAAAATATTACAATGTTATATTTTTGTATATTGGTATTTATTATCATTACTCACTAATTACTTATTAATATCTTTCGATGTAAGACAGATTTTCATAAAATATCCTTGATCATTGGATAAATTTTTATATTTGCATGTTTAACACACAGAATCAGCCGCTATAAGAAAAAAAAAGGATCAAAATGTTTTATTCCAATTACCCCGGTATTGCTAGAGTCAATTTATTTTCTCACTTTTTGCCATCAGATTCTGGTAGACCTATAAATATCGTAGATACGAGAGTTGTCGGCATTCCGAACACATTCCGTAAGGGATGGTGAATCTTTTGGTATCATCGTGGCATTTTTCTAAAGAAATATTTAGTTAGTTCATAGACGTGACACATTTTTTGTGTTTCCTTTAATTATTTAAAGATTTGGTGCACAGAGACGACAGTTTGACGCCCATCTATATGCAGTGGTGGATCTACAACTTTTAAAACAATTATTGCGTACTGTAAACGTGTAAATATTGCGATCAGTGTCGTGCCCAAAATATTATATCGTGTTCCACAGGTTCGTTATCCCTGCTGTAAGGATTGTGAGTCCCTTTGAGCGTTGCCTGAATTATAATGGGGCAATCCTACAAAATAGGATATATTACTGCAATGTTTTCACGCTAGATCAGCACAATTAGTAAAAAAAAAGTTTCGTTTGGCGTTTATTAACGTTTCTGTTTTTGATATGACGTGTGCAAAATGTCGGATTTTGGATGTATTTACTGTATGTGCTAGTATTTATAGCACCCTCTGCTCCGACCTCTGCGTCCATGGGCGTACCCAGGTAGGGGCAGAGGGGGGGGGGGGGGGGGTTGGGGGAGTGGGGGCAGCGGCCCCCCCTAGAAGATAAAATAAACGTCAATTTTCCTGGCAAGTGGGAATTAAAAACGTGTTTCCTACTCTGCGCAAAATGAAGCGTTGGAAACAAAATATGTTTTCAGTCAGATTAATAAGTCAATTTTCATGATTTTTTGTTTCAATATACCAGATCGACCATCTTCTTGAAACAGGTATGCTCCCCCCCCCCCCCCCCCCCCCTAAAATCTAATCTAAAATCCTGGGTACGCCCATGTCTGCGTCATATTCACTTTTGAGAAATAACAGAAAAGTTTTCCATCAAAATTATCGTGATTATGTTTAACGACACTATAGTTAAGCTATCTCAAAGATAAGAAAGGAGACGTTGATCTTTTGTCAATATTGTGAACGTTATAAGGTGAACTGATGAGATGGCACTCATTTCCATAAAACATTTCGGTAGATAACGGTACAAGGTGTGGAGATATAAGAAACATCCGTTCTAAACCAATTTTCTGATGGCATCGCCAAAGAATAACGAATTCTGTAAGTCTTTTTAAATAAATGTATGTATAAAGTGTATTAATGTTAAGATGAGCATGAAATTACCAACAGTAGCCTATCAATTTTCATCGTATCAGTCAGATAAGATGTTGGCATAGTTTGTAGATGATTTTGAGTAATAAACAGCCGAACAATAAGATAATATCATAGCATCTACATTTCATTGCGCCGTATTTGTATTAACCTGATAAATAGTTGCTGTGAAAATATGCGTGGAGGCATAAAATATATATAATTAAAGTACTGGATAAAATTTGTAAACATTAATAATTATGCTCAGTCTATTTTACATAATCTAAATGTAAAGAAAACTGGGACAGCTATAATACTACTAATTTAAATGTCATCTATTAAACGTCCAATAAAAAAATATATAGCACCTTAAATTTGTCGAGTTTAAGTTTTTTACTTTTTTAAGTTCAATAATTATTATCAATGTTTTTTTTGTAGGAAGAGCAATTAAATACATTTTAAAGTTTATCGGAATAAAGAATGTGAAAATTTGTTATGTTTTTTTGCTCAGGGACCGGTGCCAACATAATAATCCACAACTGAGTCAAGCGCAATTTAAACATCAATATATTATTTTGTTTGACTTATAATTAGATATATTTTTATATAAAAGTGTGTAGCGACCGCTTTAACTCTACAAAGAAAATCTTTAACAATAGGTAATTATATTTTGTGAAAAAAAATTTGAAGAAGAATAATATAACATGGACATTGGACAACTGCAAAATATCAACAACAATCATATGACACCTGCGTAATCTTAAGATTATATCAAAGTTAAGGGCAATGTCACCATTTTATAATGTACTAGACATTCAGCGCGACACTACCCGCGTAAATAAGGTGCATCGCGAAAACCGTTAACAGCAAAAAGTAGCATATTTTGTCCTTCCCCGTGATCTAGCCTCTACTTGTGCAACGTAAAATTCCATTAGATCGTGAGATTAACGCGTTCAAACAAACAAACAAGCTCATCAGCTTTATAATACAAGTATAGATCTGCAGCGGTGCAGCGGGTATAGATCATATTGCAACTTGCTGCATCTCTCAACCTTTGCACTGCAGAAATCTCTCCGAAAAACGTACAGCGTCCTACCCACAGACATAGATCAAGATAGATACCGCATGTGTATGTACTTCGCGTGCCATATCGCGTTCCCAAACGACGAGCAATGCTCGTCTTTCGAAAGTCTTTTCTTTAGTCTGCTATCGGAATCGGACGTCAATCGGAATTTTAAAAATGCCTAAATGCCTAAAAGTGCCATATTGAGCTGTAGAAATTCAAATAGAAACGTTGGCCTTGATAATGGACACGTTTCTTATCATCGGTACGTCACAGTAGGTAGTAAAAAAGTGGCACGCTCGTTTTCATACAAATGGAGCGACATGCGGTATCTATCTTGATCTATGTCTGTGGTCCTACCTATCTAGCGTCAACTATTGGAACCACTCGGAAAACAAAGACAACATGAAACTTTTGTTAGCTTTGTGTTGGACCTAGTGCTAGTAAATAAAGTCTTCAGAAGAGTCAGCAGGTCTTTTTCTCCAAATCCTTCGAACTGTTAGACGGTCAATTATAAACCTCTTTTAAAAAAAAAGGATTTTATTTAAACACACTTGGATTAATTCACAATTAGAATTAGAAATGGATTTTAAAATATAGCCAGGCAAATGCCGCGCGCGGATGTAGAAAGATGGACAGGAACTGAGGTCTCGGGCCGAATGCAGGGATTATATATCAAATGGAAAGAGTAGTGCTAGGCACTATTATATACTAACTTAGTATATAACAGAACCTTAGCACGTAACAGTATATATCCATTCCAGATCTTCGCACCGCGTTCGGTCTGCTAGACCGAGACAGCGACGGCCACGTGACGCCGGCGGAGTTGCAGTTCATGCTGCGGAACCTCGGCATCGAAGTCAGCGATGACCTCATCGACGGACTCATCAAGGACGCCAGCAAGACTGGTAAGGATCTTGCACAGTAAAGAGGCAGAACGGCACTACCACCGGCAGGGTGATTACTTACCTTGCGACAGCAATGCAAGTGTCTGCTATCAAACGTATGTTACATTGCTGTCGCAAGATAGACTTCTCTGTATGCTTGGTTGCAATGGATTTGACTGACTGGGCTAGGAATGAGGGTTAGCTATGTTTCATGATTTGGGTCGTAAGGATATAAATATCTATGTCATATAAATGTTGCATATTTGAGCTTATGAAGAATCTTTTCTTGTTTTAATTATAGGTTCATCTTTGGTCATACAAGTACTAGGATAGGTAGAGCGTAGGGTAGAGTAAATTCAAAACGTGCCAAATAGTGAGAGTACTGAAACGATATCGATGTTTCCAAAGTCGTCTAGAAATATTATTATTATCATTTGCGTGTCGTATCCGTACTAATATTATAAATGCGAAAGTGTGTCTCTCTGTCTGTCTGTCTGTTATCTCTTCACGCCCAAACCGCTAAACCGATTTTGCTATATTTGCTATGCAATAAAACGTTCACGAAACAAGCTGAAGCTTTAAATAATAAACAAGCACATAATATGTATCACGGACCACGGTTACAATTCTTAATTTTATCACCACTAGATAAAACAAACTATAACTAATTCTATTTTCGATGAACTAAATTATCGTAGTATTCGATGAATACTCTATGCAGGGATTTAAAACTATTAGGTGCGGAAGTGTAAACATTTTAGGTTTCCGGGCCACGCTCCACTAGTGTCATCAGTTTTTAAAATATGTGCCCTCGTAGATGTATGACAGTGGCCGAATAGTGGCCGAATGGTGGCCGAGAATTGGCCGAAAATGACCGAACGACGGCCACTGGTCACTTTGCACTTCGAGTTGAATTGTTGCCAAAAATCGAATAGCGATATTTTTGCTTTGAGATAAATTGGGTCATTTAAAAGAGATGAGTTTATTCGCAAGAGACTATTTAGGATTTGGAGGCTTCCAGAATTAGATTAAATATATTTTTGTGTCTTAAAATAAAATATATTTTTATTCAAAATGGGTATCATGATACACTTTTTGAAAGTCGTAGAAACAACGAAGAAACTACGTTGCCTACCACCGGTTCGGGAACTACCCCGCCGAGAAGAACCGGCGTAAGAAACTCGCACGGGCGCTAAAAAAGTTCGTATATTATACGTACTAGAAAATAAAGGTTACGCACCTTGCGTAATAATATACTTAATTATATTGAAAACTTGAAAATAAACAGTGGTTTTATCTTAATTAGATCACTATCCTAATACATCCATTCTTAAGTAAATATTTTTCTTTAAATCCTTTACAAACTGCCCCTTAGTTGCAATTGCCCTAACTATGTTTATCTTGCCCGAAACATTGGGGGCCACTGATACTACGGGCTATCTTTGAGATACTTATTAGGACTCTCTACATAGGTTTGAGACCATCAACAGAAATATATTTTCAAAAAATATCCTTGATCATTGTATAAATTTATATATTTGCATGTTTCACACACATAATCAGCCGCTATAAGGAAAAAAAAGGATCAAAATGTTTTATTCCAATTACCCCAGATTGCTAGGTTCAATTTACTTTCTCACTTTTTGCCATCAGATTCTGGTAGACCTATAAATGGTTAGCTTAATCGACATTTTTGTCGATCGTGCGCGTGGTCTTATATGATTATAAATTGCAAGATTAAATCTTGATCTTTAATATGCCCTCGCCTAATATTTTGCATATAAATTGTATTTCTCGTCGATAATATATGACATGCAAATATTATTGGATAAGTTTGAGTGATTTATAGCTACGATATACGTTACTTCAATATATCATGTAAATAATTTTATAACGGTCATAGAGTTTTCAATACTTGGACTTGATATTTCAATTTTTTACGGGCGCAATATCCAAAGTTAGAAGCAATATAAAAAGGGAAAATTCTAAACCGTGGGTTTAGAGTCCCCGCAGACTGCAGCCTTTTAATCGGCCGATAGTTTAGTTTGGCTCTTGATCTTGGAGTGCGATATTACAGCGATTCCGAGTCGGCCGATACTTAAGTTTGATGGGCTATACGATTGCCTTCAAACTTAACCATCGGCAAACTGTCGGCCGATGCTTAATCAGTACGACGTTCTCCCACGCGTGCACACTACGCCGATTGTTTGGTCGGCCGACTCGACAGAAATCCGAATCGTGTAAAATTTTCCATTCAAAAATCTATCGATGTGAATGGAATCGTGCGAGAACCATCGGCCAACTGTTGTCTAGTCTGCGCACTCACCACCAACCCAACTGTTTAGTTGGCGTAGTGTGCGCGCTAACAGCCCAACCCGACCAAACTATCGGCCGATAGAAAGTCTGCAGTCTGCGGGGGCTCTTATACTTACTAAATTAATAATAGTAAGTATATATTTTGTCGAATATTCATCCGATAAAAAAGTATAAAGTTCGTAGAGGATTTCGTAGACCTCAGAGCTACGCCGCGCTACGAAGTGCTACGCCAGACTCTCTAAGGACGCAATGCATACTACGAATATGTTTCATCGAAGAATTTGATTCATAGGCCGACCGGATGGCTGACCCGCATTATTTGGTCAGTTTATATCAACTTAATATTAATAGTACTCTATCGTGTGGGATTTGCATAACGCAACCAAATTACCTATGTATCAATTTCTATGATAGTACAACATTTCATACTAATGATGATATTGAATAAACTAAAAGATGGTGTCCGCAAATGCATTTATCGAGCGGGAACCGAACATTTCCGGTAGAAAAAATATCCCATCGCGGCCTTTCCCGGGACACAAAATATCTCTATACTAAATTTCATCGAAATTGGTTCATCTAAAATTCTAAACAGACGACCTCATATTTATAGTATTAGCATGAAAAGGAAAAAAAATTACGTTTAAAAAATATACGTAATATTTATAGCTTCTACATAAACAAAAGAGTACATTGTAGTTAGCCGACAGATACGGTCAAACTTCAAGATCAATACACGAAAACATGAAAAATTAAAATCTGTCAATGTCAAACACATATTGGCTTGTTGTCAAATAGACAGGACAAAAATAAACGGTAGATGTCACATTTTGTTTACTGTGTGTTTACTTCTTCTGACAAAAGAATTTTCACGAAAACAACACTCATTAAAGTCGTCCACAACATCGGTATCGGTCTTTATTTATATTTTGATGAAAATGCGTCTAGTCTAACCCATGTCTATATGTCATCTAAAATATTTACATTGAAACTACGAATAATAAAAACTAAGGAAACTTAACTCCCATACCGTTTTAAATTTGGTTCCTTTCGAACTGTCATCTAACGTCAGCCGGATACCGCTCAAGGCCACCTAAATATTACAAATGTATTGAAATGTGTACTTAATGCTGGCACTTCACATGGCTATTTGTATTTGCGTATTTGATGTATTCGCCAAACAATCACCATGTGTAGACGGTATGTTTGACAAAGTATTGGCCTTATTTGCCTATTTGACAAATATGACCAATACCAAATACACGTATCCGTACCTTTGTCGGTTTTTGACGCACATCAAAGGACAAATAGGCAAGTACACAAATAAACCGGTGCTGTCAACTTGACAACAGACGGTATAATATTTTCAAATTTCAGGTGATTTTCAGCAAATTTTCAGTCATTTTCAGTGTTGTATCGTAAGCGGAAAACAACATTTTGTATCCTTTTTGGAGATTAGTGGTCCAATTTTTTGTAATAAATATTCGAAGTCTATAACTGACATCCGACATTGTATTGGTGAACACAAACCTGATTTAAAAATTCTGAATCGAATGTTTGTAATTTTGCTATTGACGGCCATGTGTGGAAGGTCGTATTTGCCTTTATTTGCTTGTTTGCGTATTCGTAAATAATGTTGCCAAATACAACAAATAGCCAATAGCAAATACAAATAGCCATGTGAAGTGCCAGTATTAGGTACACATTTTTGACAAGTATTGTAGAACATGTTTTTGACGGAGTTACTTTTCCTTAGTTTTTATTATTCGTAGCATTGAAAGGATAAATTAATATCGTAAACGTGTTTTGTACATAACTATGACAAAGGCAAAATGTAAGGTTTGTTATGATATGATTTTGACAGTTAAACCAGAGTAAACAGAACTAACGAGTAGGCCGACTTAGAAGTGATCTCGAAATTTATACGTTTGACGTAGTATGTCATATCGGCCGGCGCGCGCAGTACTAATGGGTTACTTAGCATTGTGAAACATGTTGAAAGTGACAGTCGCGCCCAACTCGCGTATATTCGCCCGTTTGTTTGAAGTCGAAGTACTCCTTAGTTCTGTCTACTCTGGTTAAACGTTTGTTTTACCATAGTGTCAAATGATTCTTATAAATACTTGTAGGGTAACAAGGGTTTGTAAATCGCATAGTTAAATAATCAATATTTTTAACTTTATATTCACCTTCGAATAAAAATATTCAAAGGCATAGAATAGCGGATGATTTGGTTGGGTTATATCAAGCTTAGGCTGGCCGCATACACACGTTTTCAGCATACGATTTCCGAATTCGTTTTCCGTATTCATAAAATCCGAATGCATAGAATTATAAGTCTACCAGAATCTGATGGCAATTTTTGACAGCAGATTTTTAAAAAATATCCTTGATCATTGGATAAATTTTTATATTTGCATGTTTAACACACAGAATCAGCCGCTATAAGAAGAAAAACTGATCAAAATGTTTTATTCCAATTACCCCCGTATTGCTAGAGTCATTTTATTTTCTCACTTTTTGCCATCAGATTCTGGTAGACCTATAGTTGAAAATACACTACAAATATAATAAAACTGGCGCACACGTTCGCTTTTTTCGAACGGAACGAATTTTGCATGTACGTTTCAAGTGCGAGCCGGCGCGCGTTCACGCGTGATTCGTGAAAGAAACGAAAGTTTGCGCTAGTCTTACGTAATTCCATAATTATATATAAAATACGGAAATTGAATACGGACGTATGTTTGCGGCAACCCTTATGGCTCGTGAGTCGTCAATCGTAATCAGTCACCTAGGTGACTAATTTGGCACTTAACTAATTTGGTCGGGTAATGCCTAGACATTACCCGACCAAATTAGTTAAGTCAGCCATCTGCCCATGAAACAATTTCTCTGATATATTAATTTCTAGGCTATGTCGAAGCGTGGTGTGTGGGAATATCTATTCAAAGTTAATCAACGTTCATTGTTTTATAACTATTATAGGGCACGAAGTTACGCGCCTACTTGATTCGCTCCGATCACGCTAGACTTTCTTAAGTCTTAAAGGGGGGACACATTGATGGAAAATGCTAGTATTTTCCGCTATAATGTTTAGCAATTCCAAAACCCATTTCTGCCAGTCTGGGTCCAACTTACCTAATACTGTGTTTGGTCCTTTTCTAATACGTTAGAAAAGTGGCTTGGACAGATATGGAGAAAGTACAAATCATCGTATAACTGTAACATTTTTACACAGCGTGAATCTTTTTATTACTAATAATAATACGCATAAATAAATGTCAAAAGTCACGGCGCTTTATCTTGCAAGTGATGCGTCATTATTATTTATTTTTATGTAGTACTAGACGTTCCGCGCGGCTTCGCCCGCGTAAATTAGATATTTAACAAACAAATCAGTCTACAAAAAATAGCCTATGATCCTTCACGTGGTCTACTTCTTATCTGACCCAAATAACAGAAAAAATTGCTCTAGTAGTTCGTGAGATAAGCCCTTTCAAATAATTTCCCCCGTTTTTTCCATATTTTCTTCTATTTCTTCGCTCCTATTAGTCTTAGCGTAATAAAATATAGCCTATAGCCTTCCTTGATAAATCCTTGATAAATGGAATATCTAACACTGAAAGAATTTTTTAAATCGGACTAGTAGTTCCTGAGATTAGCGCGTTCAAATAAGCCCTTTCAAATAATTTCGCCCCGTTTTTTCCACATTTTCCTCCATTTCTTCGCTCCTATTAGTCTTAGCGTGATAAAATATAACCTATAGCCTTCCTCAATAAATGGACTATCTAACACTGAAAGAATTTTTCAAATCGGACCAGTAGTTCCTGAGATTAGCGCGTTCAAACAAACAAACAAACAAACTAACAAACTCTTCCGCTTTATAATATTAGTATAGACTAGACGTTCCGCGCGGCTTCGCCCGCGTAAATTAGATATTTCACAGACAACTCAGTCTACCAAAAATAGCCTATGATCCTTCACGTGGTCTACTTCTTATCTGACCCAAATAACAGAAAAAATTCTCTAGTAGTTCGTGAGATAAGCCCTTTCAAATAATTTCCCCCGTTTTTTCCACATTTTCTTCTACTTCTTCGCTCTTTTTAGTATTACCGTATAAAATATAGCCTATAAGCCTTTCTCGATAAATGGGCTATCTAACACTGAAAGAATTTTTCAAATCGGACCAGTAGTTCCTGAGATGAGCGCGTTCAAATAAGCCCTTTCAAATAATTTCCCCCCGTTTTTTCCACATTTTCCTCTATTTCTTCGCTCCTGTTAGTCTTAGCGTAATAAAATATAGCCTATAGCCTTTCTAGATAAATGGTCTGTCTAACACTGAAAGAATTTTTCAAATCCGACCAGTAGTTCCTGAGATTAGCGCGTTCAAACAAACAAACAAACTAACAAACTCTTCCGCTTTATAATATTAGTATAGATGAAAGATACATATCAGTATCAACGATCAGCGTACTATGTTTACAAATCAATAAGTGGATGTATTATAAGACATTGGTAAGCTTAAGTTAGCTTCAACGAAAGCTAGCCAACGTCTCACCTTCGAACTAACAATGAAATGGAACTCCAAACTCATATAAAGGCTTGCTCAATAATAGTCAAGGGTAAGTATTGAGTTTGCCCGAGGCCTTAGAACTCGCGGGCTATAATGTGGCCTTAATGTGTGTTTGGCCTTTCTGGATACTTTGCGTTTGGCCTTATGGTCCAGGAGTCAGCGGCAGCCGATCTTCATTATTTTATAAAAGCCTAAAGTTTTCTGTACTTGTCCCCCAAAATAGTTATGAACGATCAGCAACTATGAAGTTTGGGTCGCAGTTTATACTTTTTACTTTAACCTATACTTTAACGGAAGTATCAAGTAGTGCTGGTATACATAATGGCTAATACCTTCACCACTAGATACCTCCTAAAGTAACCGCGACCCAAGCTCCATAGTCACTGCAAGTCGTTTTTACCTCTATAGGGGACATGTACAGAAACTTCAGCTTCTATTATAGCTCATCTGTCAAGCGCCCAAAATGGGCGTCTTACTCTAAAAGTATTCAAAAGTTCTTCTTCTACTTTGCAGACCACCGATTTAGTGTTTTGTTTCAAATATAAAACTATGTGTATTTGCGACTAATAGCTTATTTATTAAAAATTCTAATTATATAAAAATTATATATAGCTTTCATGGTAATATCTTTAGATAATTTAATCAGTTTAATGAGAGTAATTGGAAATTGAAAAATTTTCGAAAATGGTTTGACAGTTCGTGACAGATGAAAGGATAAAATAATAATAATAACTTCCACACCGGTTTCGGTGACGGTGGACGGTTTCATTGAAACCAGGCCAGTGATTTTTTATAGTGCCCAAGTGTGTGCGCAGTACACAAGAGCACTCCCTATTCCTTTACTCTCATAACCCAGTGGGACGGAAGACCGACACGACTGGCGAGAGATCAGGCGCAGGACCGACTTTTTACATGCCCATCCGACGCACGGATTATCTTACTTGTCTCAGACAATCAGGTGATCAGCCTGCATTGTCCTAACCAAACTTGGAAATAACACGTTTCCAACGCGGGAATCGAACCCACGACCTCCGAGTCAAGAGCCGCGCTCTAAGCCACTGGACCACGGTGGCGTTACTATATATATTCTATAAAATGACGAAGGTCTGGCTGCCCCTGACTCTTACTCTGTTAGTGGATATAATATATAGCCATTTTATGCAACCTGGGTAGTGCGCGCATGGCCTTAGTGACGCGGCTTCCGGTGACCTCGCGGACTCCGCGTGATCACGTGATCGTTTGCAAATGTTAGTTAAATTAGGTGTGACGTCAGAACAGTGGTTTCACTAAAAGCCTAATGTTGTGCAATGGAACGTTTTTAGACAAGGAAAATTATCGTGTATAGACAAGGTTATAGAGAGATTTTTCGATGATCAAATATCATCCTTGTTTCAAAATAATAATATTATTAACCATAAACAGTATGGCTTTCAAAGAAAACGGAGTACGACAGAGTTGCTACGAGATTTCACTGATAGGGTTAACGGCTATCTTGATCAAAAATTTCAGGTAATCGCGCTGTTTATTGATTTTTCCAAAGCTTTCGACGTTTTGGATTTTAAAACACTATTCCAAAAATTATCGAACGCGGGGATTCAAGGCCCTCTGTTGAAAATACTCAAAAGTTATCATACTGACCGATTTACGGCTGTTAAAGTTCTCGATAAGTATAGTGACCTGCATAGCACCGAGGAGGGCACGGCACAGGGGTCCACGATCGGCCCAGACGAATACCTGGCCTACGTTAACGAAATGTGCAATTTAATAATAGAAGGAGATATTTATCAATTTGCTGATGATACGTGTCTCTTAATGGCTCATAAATCGATTCATGAAGCTCAAAATGCCATGCAAAAAAATTTCAATCTTATTTGTAAATATGCGCATGATGTGGGGCTGATAATAAACTCACAAAAGACTAAATTTATACATATTCATTCAGCTCATAATGTGCCTCTCGCCTCCCCCACGATTATAGCACATACTCACGATTGTTTTCACTCAAATGTAGTACATATTAATGCCTGTAATTGTCCAGCATTGGAAAAAGTAAATCAACATACATACCTGGGTCTCATAATTGACAACCGACTGAGTTGGAAGCCACACATAGACCATGTATGCTCGAAACTAAGATCTGTACTCAGTAAAATCTATATTCTTAAATACAAGTTACCCTACAGAACCTTAAGGTTATTCTATTTATCGTTGGCTCAGTCGGTTGTTAACTATGGACTGAGTAGTTATGGAAGATCGTTTGAAAGCCGCTTACTTAATATACATTCATTAATGTTACGCATGTTAAAAGTAATTGTACGTAAACCTGTAAAAAATAAATTTTAAACAAATGAGGCAGGCTTATTTGAGTATTGTAATGTTATGCACATTTTTGATCTTGTTAAATTTGCAGTTTTAAATGAAGTTAATGATCCTACACTATTAATAGAAAAAATAAGACCTAGCATTTTAAGACAAACTTGTAAAACAAAATTTATCAAGCCAGACTGTAATAATTATTACGGAAGCAGAATGCTTAAGACATTAATACCTTCGTTTGTAGAAGAGCTGCCGGAAGACCTGCAAAAGTTTTATCGGGACAGGTGTAAATATAGACGGCAACTTAAAAAAACATCTATTAAGTAAAGTTAATAATTAATGATGCGACCACATCTTGTCCAGATAAACTCATTGTAGTTTTTGCGGCAAGGTTTTTGTAATTTTTGTAATATTATTGTATCTAGATATTGAACAAAATAAAAAATAATAATAATAATAAACGTCCATCGATGCTTATAAAGTTAAATGATGATTTCAATTATTAAGCGAATAAAACATAGTGTAAAAATTTAGAAAACCCACAAAATAAGCATACTTGATGTCCCAATATTTCATTTTGTAACTACATAGTTTGTATTTCTTACAGAATGTAAAAAAAAAAACGGCCAAGTGCGATTCGGACTCGCGTACGAAGGGTACCGTTATTGAGCGAAAGTTGGCAAAAAATTGTGTTTTTTGTATGGGAGCCCTTAAATATTTATTTTATTTTAATTTTATTATTAATTATTAAATTACAAATATAATTAAGAATATTGTGAGTATTTCAAGTGCCTAGCTGCTACCATTATTGATTACGAGCAAAAAAGGCAAAAAAAATCACGTTTGTTGTATGGGAGCCCCCCTTAAATATTTATTTTATTTTGTTTTTAGTATTTTTTGTTATAGCGGCCACAGAAATACATAATCTGTGAAAATTTCAGAAGTCTAGCTATAGCGGTTCTTGAGTTACAGCCTGGAGACAGACGGACAGACGGACAGACATCGAAGTCTCAGTAATAGGGTCCCGTTTTTACCCTTTGGGTACGGAACCCTAAAAAGCACAAAAATGTCTAAACTACTTTTGTGATTCTTTCATTACAACGTTCATTTGTTTTATAAGTCTATAAATAATAAAAAAATATATACAGGGTGCAATTAAACTTTCCTGCCAAATTTTGATATGTTGATCCTTGTTAAAGATAAAAATACACGTATTTTTCTTTTATAATCACTCAGTACTAAAATGTTGAGAAATAGCTTCCGAAAGTTATCCTAAAAACACTACAATTAATGGACACGACGCGTCGCCCGCGCGTGATGTGATGTGACCCCGCGCGCGCGCCTCCCCCCGCGTTACCCCCTCTCATTCTCCCGCGCCGCGAGTGACCGTTCTGCAACGATTTTAAATAGGATAAAATATGCCATTGAAAAAAAAAATAACACCCAAGTTTTTTTGGTTAAATGGACTCTCCTAGTGATACCTAAGCCCTGGAAAAAAATTGGCAGGAAGGTTTAATTTCACCCTGTATATTTCCTAAAAATACACTTTTTTATTATCCAATTTCAACGGAATCCCACGAATGTACGTGTCATTAAATGAAGAAAAGTTCTATACCCAAAACATAGTTCTAAAAATAAAAGTTTTAAGTTCTTCACCTTACATTAAATATTTTATCACGTCTTCAACTATTTTATTTTGAACTAAAAGATATTAAGCACCTAATTTTACCTAAAATTAAAATGGCGCTGTATTTCAGGAATTCAGGAATTTGGTGGCTGAGCGATGAATTCCTTTGAAATTTCCCTCAAAAAGGGAAATTTTATCAAGAATTAGGCATTTCCATTCCTCTGATCTTCGAAATTTTAACCCAATAACAAATTATTTTTTACACTTGGCTTAGTCTTTAGGCTATTAGGTAGTTTTCAAATACTTATTTTAAGAACAAAATCAGTTCCGTAAACCTTCCGAGAATCTTTGATTTAATGAATCGGAAACAAAATGTATCAAATTGGTTTGGTTAAGCAGAACAAAATTGGGTTTTGTAACATCTATGTTGTGGTATATCTTTTGAGGACACGACACAAATACGTTAGTTTTATTAGTGTTTACATAAATAATCCTATGTTATAATATGTTAAAAGTAGTCCCGCGATGATCCTTCGAATTAAACAAATAACGGGGCTGACAAATGTTAACTTACCGAATTTTCCTGTACAATTTCGTACTAAAATTATAAATGCAAAAGTTTTTCTCTCTGTGGTAAGCAACATAAATTGCTGAACCTATTTCGATGAAATGTTCAGTAAATATTTTGAAACCGAAAAAGGACACAGGATAACTTTTTAGGTATATCGGAAAAATGTACGTTTCCGGAGCGATACTCATAAGTTAAGATTCGGTACAACAAAGTTACGGCCACCATCCATATCCATACTATATATAATATTATAAATGCGAAAGTGTGTCTCTCTCTGTCTGTCCGTTATCTTTTCACGCCCAATTCGCTGAACCAATTTTGTTGGTATCGAGATACTTTGAGTCCCGGGAAAGGATTTACTTTATCTAGGAAAAATATACGGTTACAGTGCGATAAATGAATTTTAAGTTGATACAGAGCAAGCACCGACAAGATTTACACATTTTTTTTAAGTTCAGTATAGACTTTTGAGAGATTTTATATTGGAAAATACACTTAGTTTTAGTACCTAAAGAACATAACATTATCTTTGTATTTTAAGTCGTGTCGGGCGAAATATGCAAATGTTATGGCCGCTTGAAGTTCGCCTCGATACTGTATTTTTAATTGGGTAGCGTGAAGGACAGTGATAAAAGTGCTTATGTAAATATTGACTTACAAGCAGACCGACTCCGACAAATGGGTATGTCGCCGTTCCGTCCAGCTTTAAGAGTGTATGTAGTCTGTAGACGGTATAAAATATTATATCTAAAATGAGAAGATTATATAGATTTATAAGTACCTAATATGAAAGCTTTATACAGTAATACCCCGCTTTACGCGAGGGATACGTTCCGGAAAAAATCGCGTTATAGTTAACTGACATTCGCGTATTTCGGAGTTTATGATTAAACTGGTCAAAATTTAATAAAAAAGCACGAATACATACCATGAATGATTTTTTAGGACAAATATATGTATTGTCTTTTGGGTAGCGTTTTTTTACGTTCTTGTAAAATACGACCATAACACCCAACACATGTATTCAATTGTTTGACACACGGTCAAGACACAGTTATCATCATTGTGTATACTGATGACTACATTTATGTTTATACGCACTTTTTCGAGTAGCGCTATGATATGAGCGCGAAATTTAAATTTCGCGTTATAGTGAAACTGCGCATAACGGGGTCGCGTAAAGCGGAGTATTACTGTACACTGTTTTTTTTTAATAGTAATTAAACGTGGTGGCTTTAATTTGCAATATTATAAGCCCGTTTCCACGTTTGGCGACAATGGATAACTGTGATTACCCAGCTGTCTACAGTAAGCACAATCGACGTCAACCATTGACAATCCTAGTCGAATAATCATAAAGTTAATATACCTATATATTAACTTTATGCGAATAATATTACTTCATATTCCTAATCGTTTATGGATGGACCGATGCCCGTCATGGGTCAACGTAGAGCCCCCATTACGTAATAGACTCTAATGGCAGCACTCAGAGATATTTAATAATGATTAATTTTTTTTTTAAGAGAGTGAAGTGAAGACATTGTCTATAGGGAATGCAAATCTCGCGAGATTGGGGCTCAAGCGAGATCCTGCGAGTTTATGAATAACAATACTGCGAGATCTCGCCAATTTCGAGATCTCGCGAGATTAGCAGTTTGGTGGTTTTTTTTTGCAAATAATCACAATATTTGAATAAATTAGGAAAAAAATAATAATATTATAAGTATTATAAGATAAACATTTATTTTCACGAATTTTTTCAATAGAAATTTATGCATCAAACATTGTTTGAACGCTGAAAGCTTAAATGTTCTAGAAATATATTTAATAACCTTTAAAATTATTAACAAATGAAATGTGATGCTATTCATATTATCAGAACGTCTGTCTGAGTAACTTTGACATTGTAAAACACAATATTTCATCCTTTCCTTGTTAAAAACGCAAAAAACACCAATATAATGCGAGTCTCGTTAGGGTCACCGCAGATATACAATTTCAAGTTGGCCGACTATCGTACAACTAAATTGCGTAGTTTCACAATTTGATTGGACAACTTTTTAATTTGTAGGTAATCGGAAAGAAATCGCGGTTCTTATACGATCGGTGTCCAATTATTTAGTTGTACAATTTAGTTGGATGCAATGTGGGAGCTCTCATGAGTCGCTATAGCTATTGGTATACTGTGCGATTTAGTTGATCAACTTGAAATTGTAAGTCTGCGGTCGCTCTTACGTGTGCACCTGACAAATGCTAAAAGTGTACTGACTTAAGCCCCACCCACAATGATGACGTCAGCGGTCAGGACCTAGTTGAAAATCACAGTGCACAGTAATTGCTTAGGCCAGCTCCTCTTTGTTTTTACTCCGTGATCGTAACTCCGTCCGTCTGAATAAGACGTTTTTATGCTCAAGTGCAATCTCGTCAAACTCGCGAGATCTCGCCTTTTTTTCGTCCGAAATCAATCTCGCTAAAAAAGGCCGAGCTCTCACGAGATTGCATTCCCTAATTGTCTATGTGTGAGGCTTATGTCAAAATATTTAATATTATGTACTTACTATGGATATTATTATGATGCCGCAGCCGCACATGAGTTTATCGTCACGCTGCGTTTAGCTTCGTGGCTCGTGCTAAAAACGATACCATTGGACGATCTGCGTGTATCGTCCAATGGTATCGTCTCATAGCACGTAGTTTCGTGACGATAGACGCATGTGCGGCCGCGGCATGACAAAACCTTTATTTAATTACAGAAAAGTAATATTCGCCTCTGGGTACGGCTGGTGATGTAAATGCTTCTCTAAATGACTATCGAAAAGCCCACCCGCTTACCCGCTGCACGGGCGCCTGCGCCATAATGCAGTGACTTGTGAGCACTGAGCATCTATATCCATACTAATATTATAAATGTGAAAGTGTGTCTGTCTATCCGTCTGTCTGTCTGTCTCTTACCTCTTCACGCCCAAACCGCTGCACCGATTTTGCTGAAATTTGGTATGGAGATACTTTGAGTCTCGGGCAAGGACATAGGATACTTTTACAGAAAAATGTACGGTTCCCGCACGAAAAACGAATGTTGGCGCAACGCAGTTGCGGGCGTTATCTAGTAGGTACCTTTATACAACAAATAAAAAAGTATTCGTCCAGTAAAATGGAGAGGCTCTGTGAATGACTCTCGGGGGATCAAGCGATTAACTGCCGATACAAGGACGACTGATAAAACGCCGTAATCTTAGTAATTAAGTGTTAATGACATGAACTAGCTACGTCTCAATATTGGAATGTGAGATTACCTCACTTTCATTATTGTTTGTCGCTAGAATTGATAGGAAATACGCAAAGACTTGAAAAGAGGGCGCTACTAGCACATAAATAATCCGACATATTCCACACGTCATATCATAATATTGGCAGAAACGTTGTCAAACGTCAAGAAAAACTTTTTGTTTACTGTCTATGCTGGTGATGACTCTAGCGTAAAATACCCTATTGATACTGGATAAGTAAAAAAAATGCACTCCGAGAGCCGACAAAAGTGAAAAAACAGCATCAGCCGGCATATATTTTTGCCACGCGGTAGAAAGAGAGGAGGATCACTTACTAGTTACTACATACTTTGTATATAAAAACATCTACAACCTAATATTATGTAAAAATAAAAAATCTATACAAGCCATAGTAGACTGTCTTACTCGTCGACTAGTAAGATTAACGGCCGTTCCCAATATTCAATCTATCTCTGGTTTGACATACGACCGATCGCAGCTAACATTGAATTGACATAAACTATATGTCTCTAATGTCTAATGAGAGCTATTCCTATCTCTAGTAGGGCAAAACCAGAGATAGATCAAATATTGGGAACGGCCGTTAGAGCTATAACTCACCGGGACGCCATCGCGACGTAGAGGTGACATTACCATGTCACCTCTACGTCGCTTCAAAGCGCTGTTTTAAACTTAACTTTAAGAAAACACCGCTTTGCGGCGACGTGGAGACACCAGACGTTGCTTGGACGTTGCCATGGTAACATCACTGGCTACGTCGCGTTGGCTTCCCGGTGAGTTATAGCCCTTAGACTTCTTACAGACGAACGGCACGTGTCGGCGGCTCCTGTCGGCGGCAGTCGACGGCTGTCGACGGCAGCTGTCGACAGTTTATGACGCTTGCAGGGGCCTACCACGACCTTTCCTAAAACTATAATGTTTCCAGCACTTTGTTGTAAGATTACAATAACATTACCGTACTCATTTTTCAAATATAATAATTTTACTAAAAAACAGTAAAAATGCAAAACGTGTGCAAACCATTGTTAAATCCGCTGTGAAATATCAACTTTTTAAGATCGCTAGTTTGATGTTAAAGTAATATTGCTCAGCTGTCAAACGGTGTCGCTTTGTAGAAGTGGTGGTAGGCCCCCAGTTCTGACGTACCTCCACAGGATCGGATCGGATCGGATCACCGACTAGCCTAGTGAATGAATGCTCAAAAAGGGGGTGTGGATGGAAAAGTCGAAAGAAGAAATTTTGACTTAGGAACTTTGTTTGGACTAATTTGAAGATAAACATACTGGCTAGCCGGTAATCCGTACGCTGCCGATACAGTGGACGTACTGTTAAAAATTATCCGTTTGATGCGAGACGTCCGTTACGTACGATACTGACCTGTGGACGCTTACCTTTACGCAGTACGTCACAACTGCAAGCGTAATAAACGACACGTGCACCGACTGCCGTCGACTGCCGCCGATACGTGCCATCGCCTGCCGTCCGTCGACTTCCGCCGATACGTGCCGTCGCCTGCCGTCGACTGCCGCCGACGCGTGCCGCCGACACGTGCCGTTCGTCTGAAAGCGCTCTTAGACCATACCTCTCCGGGATGCAATAGTGACGTGGCCTGCAGTGACGTTACCATGGCAACGTCTTGCGTCTCTACGTCGCCGCAAAGCGGTGTTTTTCTTAAATTCTATTCAGAAGATTTAAGAAAATACCTTGAAAAAATGTTCAATTACCGTCACTCAATCAGCGACAGATTGAGTGACGGAGCATACAAAGACGTGCAAACAATTGGCAACCTCAACAGTCGCCGCATGCGAATTGGTCGACTCTGGCTACGCTGGCTACTTGGCAACGTCGCCACTCGCCAGTTGGTCGCCAGGTGAGTTACCCGTCATACCTATTCACCATATAGGTATGACCCTTAGTGTGTCGTACAATTTTTTATTATGTACCTAAAATTAAAATATTTCTTAAATTTTGACGAAAACAAATAAATTACAGTCGGGCAATATGATAAATGCACATTATTATAAGCGATAACGCAGACGAAATAACGTTTTCGGTAGTAAATTTTAACGGCATTAAAAATTTTACTGCCAATACCGCTTCGTGATAATGATATTTTATGTGAAATGAACTCCGTAAGACAATATTGTGAATAACCGCTTTTCATACGTGCGATATATCGTAACGATTTTTGGAATTCTAAAGTAAAATGGAATCGTCGATCGCAAAGGTGGAAGGTGGAAACAAATCGATCAAGTTATTACAATTTGGTAATACAATTGATATGACTTAAAAGATCGATCTAACACGATCGACGAACACGATTACCGATCCGTGGTAAAGATCAATCACATTAATTTATTGGTATTTGGTATAGAGTTTATAGAGTACTGGCGACCCGCCCCGACTTCGCACGGGTATAAAATATATAGCCTATGTCACTCACTGAAAAAATGATTAAAATCGATCCAGTGGTTTTGATTTACATATATATTCATTACTGCCCGTGGCCCGCATTGGCCGGTACCGCCGCAAACGCTACGTCCCGCAATTTTTCTGTATTATCTTCGAAAATATTCATTTTAATCATATACTGTACAGGGCCATATAGATCTATGTTAAATCAACAATGTATTTAAAGTATTTATTTGGATAATGATTAATGCTGTATTGGTTAAAATCGCTTCGAAAAAATGTTTCGAATAAATCGATTGTGCTTACTGTAGGCAGCTCGGCAATCACAGTTTTCCATTGTCGTGGAAAGGGGCTTAAAATATTCTAAATTAAATTCAGCACTTTAGTAGTTAGTTTTTCTAATTAATATGTGGCAATTTAGAAAAAATATGGTATAAAACTTTCATATTATCTTTCGCAAAAATTCCAGAATGACTAAGCCAATTTGGTTAATTTTAGTCTTGAAATGTTCGTGGAAGTCCAGGAAATTATTTGTCGTAAAAGATAAATGACGAAAAAATGTTATTGTGGGATATCCATAAGAGATAGACATATACCGTCGCGGAGTTTTCTGTAGACCTTTTCATTGTGTACAATACTTAGTACATAAGTACATTATTTTAATAAATCTCGTAGGGTTCAGCCTGCGTTTGCAATGTAAGCGAAAAAATGTTTTATTATTTACGACATCACATTAGAAATCTCAAAAATAACAGTATTTCTCCACTATTTAATGGATTTTATTATACTTACAAACCTTCCTCTTCAATCACTCTATTTATCAAAAATCCGTTGCGTAGTTTTAAAGATTTAAGCATACCAAGGGACATAGGGACAGAGAAAGCGACTTTGTTTTATACTTTGTAGTGATATAGGTAAAGTGCAGTGCAGTTATACCAATCAATATTTTTAGGGTTCCGTACCCTAAGGGTAAAAACGGGACCCTATTGCTAAGACTTCTTTGTCTGTCCGTCTGTCTGTCTCCAGGCTGTATCTGAAGAACCGCTATAGCTAGACTTCTGAAATTTTTACAGATTGTGTATATCTGTTGCTGCTATAACAACAAAATATACTGATTATTTTTGCTCTGTATCGGTACGGAACCCTTCGTGTGCGAGTCTAACTCGCACTTGGCCGATTTTTTTTAAATTTTACTGTATTTCAATAATATTTCTTAAAAATTTTCTTGTTCATTTCAGGCAACGGCCTAATAGATGAGAACGACTTCATGCAGTGGGTGACAAAGATACAAGCAGTCCAAGGACTGGACGTCAACTCCAATGAGGGAGACACAGAGGAAGAGATAACTAGGGATTTATTAGCAGCGTTTAGGTGAGTAGTGTACTTTTAACTCTTTATGGAGAAATAGTTGCCCAAGGATAAACAATTTGAGAAAGAGAATTGCAGGTTACTGTTTACTATTTTTTAGTGAATTTGGGTCGTGCTTCGTTTTTAGGTTTGTTAATTGTTAAGTACATTAATTTGTGTATTACATTCTGTGACGCTGCACGCATGGTGCATGCCATTATGCGACGTACGATACTGTACCAACATTTTATTTGGCGTCAGTTATATATTTTGTCGTAGAGCACGACAAATCGTTTGTCATGAGTGGCGACTTGTGATGGATCTTCAACTACTTTTTTGTGAGGCAGTTAGGGTGATTCGTCAAATGAGTTCGATATAACATTATTAGACTGGCCTTAAGTCGCCACTCCTTGCCGCCGCCGCTGGAATACAAAAAATAGATTTTTTAAGATTTTCTCCACATTTCAAGGCATATCTCCATTCTTCCAGGGTATTCGACCGCGACAACAACGGCTACATCACGAAGGACGAGCTGCGGTCCGCGCTGGAGATCATAGGGGAGCCCGTCACAGACGCGCAGCTCAATCAGGTGCTCGCGTTGGGTGACATCGATCACGACGGCCGAATCGACTATGAAGGTGAGTTATAACGCGCCCACGATGCGCCCGATACGATATCGCATCGGAGTTGTTAATTAAGTACAAATATGGCAAATTCAGTGTACTTAATTTTATTTTTATTTTGAGGTCCAATTAACAGTGATAATTGATAAGGATTTTTTTATAAAAACTAATTTAATGTAACGAAACCTCTACATTTTTACAGCCAACGAAATTAGCCTATGTTTAAATATCTAATCTTGTATCAGGGTTCTAATATCTTATTTCTTGTTTCAGAGTTCGTGAAAATGTTACTGTAAATAGGCCTGGTGAAAGACCTCATTAAGTCATTAGTTTGTACAGTGTGAACGAGCCTTTACCGCATGTAGTGTGCGTAGGATGTTGCTGAGGAATGCTCGTCCGAGAAAGAACTATGTAAGTTCGTACAGAGTTATTTTACATGAGAGTGGAAGAGTCCGAGGGCGTGAAAGCCGCTAAAATCTTCCGACCGAGCGAAGTGGTATACTCGGTCAGGCCGAAGTCCACTAGATTGAATTCAGCTGTCGCATATATACCGACGCACTTAAGAACCTTCGATGGCGCGAGTCAAGACTGTGGGTCTAGTTATTCCACCACAAGCCTAAAATCAAAAGTATAAGTAGAGTAACTCTGAATGAACTGCAAGGTAAACGGTCATCTGAATATTCTAAATTCACCGTCCATCTTCTTCTTTCATAGTAGAAGTTAACACTTAACTTTTTCTTGGCGCAACTTAGCACAGACAATACTACATTTTCTGCAAAGTTTTGTCGAATGGTGGGAGACCGCAACGGTCATCCTATATCCTATGGCAAAGGATCTATAATACTAATTATTATCTGTGTTTGTCCCTATATTTTTAAGACGTATCCTCATATCGTCTTATTAAAGACAAAAAAGTACTGTAATAGTGACAGAAGTTGTGAAAATTTTCAATATTTCTTTCCATTATTCAAAAGCAGATGAACGTTTATCTTTAGAATTTAGATACAAATAATTAATTAAGCATAGGTTTTGTAAAGTTTATTCTTGTATTAACCAATACATAGAGATTGAAGTTTGCAAATAGATTTAAGAATATAAAGGAATAAAATTTTATAAATGTTGCCTTTTTCAGTTGATGTTGGTTAAAAAGAGCTAGTAGTATTACCGTTACAAATTATAATATTTGTAAGTAAATCAAAATTTGTAGAGGCATGAATAAATAATAATTAATTAATTATTGATGAAAACAATAATAACGTAATATTACACCCAAATGTTACTTAGATTGCCTTTGTTTAAAAAGCCTGTAGATATTTTTGGTGCTTGAAAGTTTTTGTTATAATTTAATTAATGCTAAAAGTACATACGTGTTACGACTAGAAAAAAATCGGCCAAGTGCGAGTTGGACTCGCGCACGAAGGGTTCCGTACCATTATAGAACAAAAATAGGAAAAAAATGTGTTTTTTGTATGGGATCCCCCCTTATTTATTTATTTTATTTAAATTTTATTATTAATTATTAAGGTATAAACACAATTGAGTATTTTGTGATTCATTCAGGTGCCTATTGCCATCATTTATATCGAGCAAAAAATGGCAAAAAAAATCACGTTTGTTTTATGGGATCCCCCCTTAAATATTTAATTTATTTTGATTATAGTATTTGTTGTTATAGCGGCAACAGATCTACATAATCTGTGAAAATTTAATCTCTCTAGCTATTACCGTTCTTGAGTTATAGCCTGGAGACAGACAGATGGACAGACAGACGGACAGACAGACGGGCAGACAGACGAACAGACAGACGGACAGACAGACATCGAAGTCTTAGTAATAGGGTCCCGTTTTTACCCTTTGGTTACGGAACCCTAAAAAATACCTTAGATGTATGCCGGAACCAGACATTTTAAAAAAGTATATAAGAAATGTATAAAAGTTAGATTTACACCTGTTTAAAATGTTTGTGTGGTGGTCGTCATGATAATAACAATTTCAAAAATAACACTAAAAAAGTAAAAAAAATCACATATTTAAAAAATATGTATATTTAGTACCTATGAAAAATTGTAGGTGTGAACTATTTGTAATGCTATTATATCAACATATAAAATTATATTTTTATGTACAAAATTATACATAAGCATAAGCTTGACCAAGTTTTGAAGGTTATTGTTAGATGGTTGCTTTTAATTATTATGATTTTATATTTAATAAATTATGTATTTTAAGAACATAAAATCTCAGATATAAGTACTTACTATTAAATGTTTGGCAAAATGTAAGGTTAGTAATATTTTTTGCAAAATAATCTGGTTTAAATACATAATTTCAGAATGTTAAAGTGTGATGTAGAGCCAGTTATTATTTTTGTGTCGAATTGTAGCCGTGGCATCCAGGTCTACTTAATTATAATTTAAATTGAATATAATATTTTGTAATATTATATTCGGCGAGCGAAGCGAGTTAATTATTATTTATATTTTTTTATTTGAACGATTGCACTTTTTGATGTCACAGACTAAAAAATTCTAAGTCACCAATAACCTCTTCAACATCCATTGCAACAGTCTTTTTACTTTACCAAAAGTTTGTTAAGTATTGCTTATAGTAAGTTTATGGTTGTGAATGATAAGTTATTTAGTCGCAAGCTGTACATAGTATCCATCGCTTTATATTTATTGTCTTTAAAGCTCTATACTATGATCTATATCCTTATGGAAAATCGTAATTATTTATCTCAGTCTAAGCACATTAAAGTGTCTACAATTCAAATTACCATATTTGATTAAATTTAATGAGATTTTATAAACCAAAGACGAAATATGTACAGAGACATAATTTTTTAGGTCAGAAGCAACATAATAATAATTAATAAGTGTATGTTAAGTACCTCTAGTATATCGCCTTCGTAAGGCAAGTGATGTGAATGACACGTGATCAAATAAAACATACGATTGTTATTTATTTCTCTTTTATTTACCCATACTTTTGCTGGCAACACCACATTATAAATTTTGACGAAGTCGGCCGCACATTATCCGAATTTCTGATTAGAAAAATTCGGACGCCCCGCCCCGCTCATACATTTTGACACGTCAGAATTCTGATAGTATACGGGGTCTACAACAAAATGTATGATCAGAGTGCGTTCCGGCGGGCGTCACAATTTTTCTGATCAGAAATTTCGGATAATGTGCGGCCGGGCTTAAGGAAGTCTATACGAATAAAACAGTGGAACGAGTTAAAAACGTTAACATAAATTCCTAATAAAACAGTAGAATATTGTTTCTTTTGCTTTCTTTTAGTCTAGTCCTTCCAAGAACTTTCCCATAAAATCTTGTGGTTTGGGCACATGCGTGGGGTTCCAGTGAGCCATGACGTGTCCTTTCTGTTGCCAGTTGTTTGTCATTTCTTTTAGGTTAATGTAGCCCTACGAGGAAACAGTTTTATTTAGGAAGTATATAAATATTTTTTTTATTAAAAAAACCGGCCAAATGCGTGTCGGGCCATGCGCAATATAGGGTTCCGTAGTACCGCTAGTTTTTAATAATTTTTGTATGGTCAATGAATGTACATTTATGACGTGTTTTACACTACTAACAACATCATCTCAGTTATGTTCAAAGGAATTTGAACGAAAAGTTACTTTATACTTCGCCGAATATTTTTTTTTAGTTGATCGACTATTACTCAATAACTTATAAAGACTTCTTAGCCGTGATAATTTTCCTTTTAAATTTAGCATGTTACCTACTCCCGTGAATTTTTTCACATTTTCAGAAGCAACCGTTTAGCTGGTAGAAGGGGGGGGGGGGGGGGCATTGGACTCTAACGATTTTTTCCGCTTTGAAACTTCATATTTCACAAATGGATCCCTAAATCGGAAAATTATCTATGAATACTCGTAATATTTTTAAAAAACCTACCCAACGACAACCCACACGGTGGGGTCGACGCGAAAAAAAAATATCATCCCCGCTTGATGTGTAGGGGAGGTACCATAAAAAAAATATTTTTTTAAGATTTTATATACCATTTTGTCGGCATCATTAATATCTGTATTCATGCCGAATTACAGCTTTGTGGGTCCTATAGTTTCTGAGTAAAACCGCGGACAGACAGACGGACAGACAGACAGATGTAAAAACAGACAGACAGACGGACAGATAGATAGACGGACAGACGGACGGACAGACTGAAACTATAAGGGTTCCTTGTTGACTAAGGAACCCTAAAAATGGACTAATGACACACTAACGCAGCCGTTATATTATTTACATATAATTAGAATTTAGATAAATACGGGTCTACGTGTCTACGTGTCGACTGTTGTCAGTAGCGGCGTGAGGGGGGAGCGACGCTAGGCGACCGCCCAGGGTACCGCTTAAAATGGGGCGCTGAAGGCAAACAAAAAAGGGGCGCCACAGACGCCCCTCTTTTAGCACTACCAGCACCCTGGGCGCCGAAGAAATTTTGCCCAGGGCGCTGGTAGTGCTAAAACCGGCACTGACTGTTGTAGATTCGGGCGTAGCGACGCGTAGCTGGCGCTACGAATAACGCAGCGCGGCTTGCCGTTCGTCGTTATGCTACGAACTTACGTAGCGGCTACGAGGCATTTTAAATTGGTATTTTAAGGTTCGCGCACACTTTGTCGGCGCGTGCCGGGGCGTGCCGGGGCGGGTCGGGGCGCAGCGCAACGCAAAATGCGCTATAGCACACTATTTCCGGGTCGGTCGCATCGCATTGACGGATTTTAACGCTCACTGTGCCGGGGCGGGTCGGCGCGCAATGCATTGACGGATTTTGAGTCATCACATCCGCGCGCCGCTTGCTATAGCACACTGTTGCCGGGGCGCAGCGGGTCTTGTCGGTCCGTGTCGCATTAACGGAAATCCGCCGAGCAAAATGCCGATGCGCCCCGGCACAGTGTGCGATACGCGCATCTGCTTCCATACAAATTGTATGGAGGCGGATTTTTGCGATGCGCCCCGGCACGCTGAGCCCCGGCACGGCCCGTCTCAGTGTGCTCACTCCTTTAGGGTCAGTTTAAATTGCGACGCGTGGCTTTTACGACGATATTTGAAACTTAATTTACTTAATGAGTATACGACTCATTTAGGAGTTCGAACCTTTTGCAGTTCCACGCAAAAGACTTTTGTAGTTTAAATTAAAATATACTTATTGTATGTTTGATGTTGTGTTGGGACTTGGGCCTGAACTCCCGATCAAAATTTTAAGATACTACAATGTTTAAATGACTTTTTTATATAAAATAAGGGGGGAATCGAGCAAACGGGACACCTGATGGAAAGCAACTACCGTCGCCCATGGACACTCGCAACATTAAAAGTGCTGCAGGTGCGTTGCCGGCCTTTTAAGAGGGAATACGCTCTATACGTCTTGAAGGTTTACAGGTCGTATTGGCCCTTACTTTATATTATTTATTATATTATTTTATTATTGACTTACCTTTATAATCAGCATGTCTATTACCCTTATGTCAGTGACGCTAGCGTACTTGTAGAAATACTCCCTCAGTTTACACTTGCAGTCGCATTCGTTCTTCGGTATGTCGAATTGTCGCACTGGAAAATATTATGTGCGTTTCTTTAGACTTGAAGATTTGGACGCAGTATTCGTTTGAGAAGTGTAAGCTAAAGAAAGAGGAGGCGCAAGTAGGTACGGACGCAGACAAGTAGGTATTTGTGCTTTATAGTTTCTGATTATTATTCTTGTATTAGGTATATTTTTCTTTTGATCCAATGAGGAATGAAGTGGGCAGTAGCATATTTTTGCTAAGATTGCGCTGGATCAGCATGTCTGTTTGTGTATGTAGCCTATAGGTATTAAATTGCAAATAACGGCTATTGACGGCCGTAATGAAACATGTAATTATACGCTTTTCCACTGCAGTCTGCAGAGATCTAGTGAAACCCGTACTGCAATAATATACTTGTCTTTACTCACGCAAATGCGGTATGTATCTGAAGTATGCTCTGTACAAGCCCATAACACGACGGTGAGCATCGCAGTGATCTAAGGACATTAGAGGTCGCACTACCTTGCAAGTGGTCTTCAACGAATTGCCGGACATTTTTAATTAAAATATATTTTATAAACTTTTATGCCCAAATCTCTCCAAGATTCAAATTTCCCTGTTATTGTTTTTTTTTTAATTTGTGGGGAGGTCTTGCAATAAGCAAAAATTTTTTTTGGCTTCCAGGCTATAGAGACTAGGCACACTACTGATAAAATCCTATTTTGCCGGGAATGTGAAAGAGTGATGTTGTGTTTTTGTATTATTTTCCTAAAATTGTGTTAACTGAGTTTTTAATGTGTAATATTGGTAGGATGTTAACCATTAGATATTCGTTATCGTGCACAAGTGTAGGAAAGTGATGCAATATCCAGAAACGTGCTATTTTGTGTTCCCTCCAAAACTCCATCGAAAGTTTCAGTAAAGCGACGTCTACCTACCACTTTACTGAATCGACCGACTTGACTTCTTGACTGTATTGACTTTTAATTAGACTTTGACTAGACTTTCGACCTGACAATAGGTATAGAAAAACGAAGCTGAAAATTGTATTATAGAATATTGTTTTCCCGCCATATTACTCGACACTGGCCATGGTTAAATAGCCGAAGTGCCATAATAAGAAAAAAAAATCCTATTTCTTCCTGAGTTATTGCTCAATTCCACTGACCACTATAATACAGTCAGATACAGTCCGACAAGGCTTTATGAATGTGTCAAACTGTCAATGGGCGCTGCTGCTGGTAAGGAGAACTGTCAAAAATGACGTTTTTGTATGATAGAAGCGTTAGTTCCTTTTCTCGCCACGTTCATAAACAGCCTTGTCGAACTGTACACTCTTTGTACACTGGACTGGCTATGCCGTACAAAATGACAGCTATTTCTTGTGTCGATTTGAAGCGCCGCGGTGAGTGTACTGTGAACTAATTGTGACATAAAATGCAGCGGCCATTTGCAAAATTCTCATTATCAATGACATTTCTGAGGGATGTCAAAAATGATATCGATAATATCATAATAATATTCATTTATAGCGTCATTATTTTTTGTACTTAAACGAACATATTATGTTATTCAATAAATAATGTTTAACATTAAATACCATACACTATAGCACACAGACATAATATATCAAGATTAGATACCGCATGTGTATGTAGTTCGCGTGCCATCGCGTTCCCAAATGACGAGCAATTTCAATCTTTCGAAAGTCTGTTATTTAGTCTACGCTCCACCGTTATCGGAATCGGACGTCAATCGGAATTCTAAAAATGCCTAATTGTGCCGTATTGGGCTGTGGAAATTCGAATAGAAACGTTGATCTAAATAGTGGACACGTTTCTTATCATCGGTAGGAGAACTGTCGGAGTTTTGTCGGGAATGTGAAAGAGTGATGTTGTGTTTTTGTATTATTTTCCTAAGCGTAATATTTTTGTCCTAATGGTCGACATTATCTGAATCTGGAAACATTTAATCGATAATAGAAAAGACATATTGGCGCTGACAGCACTCACCACTGCTGTCAGCGCCAATATGGCGACTTTCAAATAGGAACATTTTATTGATAGTAATCGCCGGTCCAGTGTATTATAGAGGTCAGTGCTCAATCCTGATTCCTTTTTTTCTGAATCATCTTACAGGTTTAAATCTTCAATTAGGATTATCTCTCCACGAGCTATGCTGTGTACTACGTTTACAAGGTATTTTATAAAAATATATTTAACAAAGCAAAATGCCAGCTGTCAAATAATTAATGGGAGTTTTGCCAGGAATAAAACCGGGAACGTGAAAGAGTGCTGTTGTGTTTTTGTATTATTTTCCTAAAATTGTGTTAACTGGGTTTTCAATGTGTAATATTGGTAGAATATTAACCATTATAAATTATATTCGTTGTTGTGCACAAGTGTTATAGGTATATAAATGCTGCAACTTCCAGAAACGTGCTTTTTTGTGTTCTCTCCAAAACTCCGTCGAAAGTTTCAGTAAAGCGACTACCACCTTACTGAATTGACTGACTTGACTCCTTGACTGCTTTGACTTTTACTTACACTTTGACTAGACTTAAGACATGACGATATTATAGTAAAACGATGATGAAAATTATTGTAAGAAGAATATTGTTTTCCCGCCATATTTTACTTGACACTGGACATGGTTAAAAAGCCGAGCGCCATAATAAGAAAAAAAAGCTAATGTCAATTATTGTCATATTGGATTGAAAATACGAGTCTTTGGAAAATCTAAACACGAAGTTTCATTTCTTCCGTAAAATACGGTACTAGAATTGTGAAATGGCTTCGCAAGCCATAAAAGTTGGCACGAAGAATGTGCGACCAGTTCTATCCCTAAATAAAGCCGAGGCTAGAGCTCGAGTTCTCAATCTTTACAAAGCCTGGTATCGCCAGATCCCGCTTATAGGTTTGGAACTATTATGTCATCAATTTTAAATTAAATTCTACAAACAACTCTTATTATTTTCCTTTATTAATCAAATAGTAAATGTAATGGGTTTTTGTTATGTTTTAGTCAAGGATTACGATATCCCAAAATCAGAGGACCAGTGTCGAGCGAAATTGAAGGAGCTGTTCTTGAAAAACAAAGATGTTACTGACGTGAGAGTTATTGATTTACTGGTCATAAAGGTAAATCTTATCAATAAAAGTACTGAGTTCTATAACCCTTCAACTGTGGCAGCCATATTGCAAAAATAAGCCGCATCTGTGGGGCTACTTCTGGATGATCTCTCGTGTCGCGTTAAAATGACGATAACTCTAAAATTCCCTATGGGGGGTGTATGTAATAACTATGTCATTGGAACCAGTATGAATTAAGCAAAGATTATCAAAATTAATTTATCCAATTTTGCCAAGTTAAGTTTTATTAATTTTAACTTTAAATCGGAATAAACGATTTTTTCCAGTTTATTGTATAAAATCCTTATAATAAAAAAAGTGAAAAATTATTTAAAAATATTTTTATTTAATTTACATAAACATACATTATTTAACATTAATCAAAAAGAAAAACACACTTCTCCATACATTTTTTCACCTCACAAGCTTTACAAAAAACAAAACTCGTCAGTACGCGCGCGATTTTACGACAAGGGTTAAATTTGAAAGTTCTAGTAATCATCGTAAGTGTGCTTTAGGGCCATGAGAAGTGACTACAGCCCATCTTTGTTATTTTAAGTACACTTTGTGCAAGTTAGAGCGGTAAAGATATAGTTTACGATATACTGTAGTTAAAATAAAATTTGGAGGTGATAATCGATCTCCAGGAGAGCAGTCAACAGATGCGCACATTTTTGACATCGAGCTCCTAGAGCTCTGTCAACAGTTGAAGGGTTCAAAATGATATTGGCCATTCATTGTTTACATTTTTCTTATAACATAGCACTGGTAGTAAAAAATAGTCATATTTTTATCAAATCCTGTAATATTCTTGTGATAGACCTCGTCATGGTAAATTAATATGTATTTCAATATTACAAAGATATGTATACTGCACATAATAGTAAATAATGTTTTGTTGTCTTATGCATGTGCAGATGTTTCTTCAGAAACGTTTAAGTAACTACACATATTTGTCTTTATTCACAGGGACAAATGGAATTAAAGGAATCTATAAATATTTGGAAACAGAAAGGCCATGTGATGACATACTTCAAGCCGACGGAAGAACCCAAACCCCATGATTTCCTTTCCAAGTTCTTTTCTGGTTTAGACTAATTGGAAACTCTTTTGTTATGTAAATATGTTATAGAAAAATACAAATAGAAATCTAATTAATCATAAATATTCATTTCATTCCTGTTGTTGAGATGGAGATCAACATAGAATCTGCTTTCTTGTAAGTTTAATAATTTCTACTGTCTCTTTAGTTCATTAACTATTAATGAAAATATTTTCTTCATGCTTAATCATTATTTCTACCTTTTCATAGTCTGGTACATTGAAAAAGTTGCTTGACAGAAAACATGCATTAGCATTAGCAAATATTAAAAATTACTAAAGAGGGAAAAAGTATAGTAAGGTTCTTCATAAGTATTTTAAAAGGTAACAAAGGATGATTTATCATTTAAAAATGCAACACACTTACCGTAGGAATTACTATATTGATCCTTCATAGCTAGGTAACCTACCTGAGCGAGCTTTCTTCTGTTTACATGAACCTGGTTGTTTTATGTATATTATCCCACTCTTTATAAAGCTAAGACAGTAGGGACTTCATAAATAAAATTAATCGTTTGAAGTAAATTATTTATTGTGTAATTGCATATTCTTAGTTTGTTCTAGTACCTGTTGGTAAGGGGGATCAATGGGACTTTGAACAGGTTCCTTGTATTCATAAGACGTTTGACCCTCAAGTAAAAGAGGGTACGAGGTGTCAGAATCATATGCACTTAGATCACCGCAAACATTAAAAGGCACAATAAACCTATTTTGACCCATAAACTCATTGAAATCACAATACTTGTGGTCTAAAAGAGGATTCACCATATTGGGGACATAATCTGGGGGAGGGTTATAATTTTGACAAATTACAAAAGCTTCAATACTGGAATTTCTCGAACTTCTCGGTTTGGAGACTGTGACATATTCAAAGAACAATTTCAACTGAGAATACAAAAGTGTTACATCTTTGCCTCTGAAAATTTTTGCAACAAATACACCACCATTCTTGAGCACATGTGTTGTTATGTTCAACGCTGCAAGAAGCAGCTGTGATTGTACATATTCATCGATATCATGTAACCCTGTTACATCCGGAGCTCCGTCACACACAACTAGGTCAGCTTTCATTCCTTCAAACTCTTGTATGATTTCATTTGCTGTTGAAAATTTGGTGATATCGCCTTGGATTTGTTTGACACCAGGTAAAGAGGCCATAGCCTGTAAATCTACTGCAACTATTTTGACGTCATCGGGGTTGGTCGTGTTTTGTCTTAACTTTTTCGTTAGGACTTGGCTCCAACTTCCCGGAGCTGCACACAGATCTACAGCTCTAATTACTCCATCAAAAATATTATACTCTTCATTAATTTGTAACAGTTTAAATGCACTTCGCGCTCTCCAACCCTCTTCTTTGGCAAGTCTATAATAAATATCTCTTTTATCTTTTGATGTTTTACCCATTTTTTTTAAATTTAATACACAACTGTTTTAAAAATTATAAATTGCACAATTGTTTTTGCAACAATGCTTAACTGAACAACTGATAATATTTATATTTTAAGCTATTGCACAACTGACTGTAATTTGTACGCTCAAAAATACGTGAACACAGATTAGTTATAATATATATGTGATGTATAACTTGCAATGAAAAAGGAAACAGATGGAAGTGACATAACAAATTTTTTTTTTTTTGTTAATTCGTCCCGATCGGGACAGGCAAAGGGAGCGTTGCCCATACAGCCATTTCTATGTTTTCCCTATTTAATGAATGATAGTGAAGGCCGAAGCCAATTCTTTTATATTAACCATCTGAAATAGAGTTTTCATCAGGCCGAAGCCAATTCTTTGATATCAATAATATGAAATAAGTTTTTTCATCAGGCCGAAGCCATTTCTCATGTTTTGAATTTTGATAGTATTTTACTGTCCCTTCTTCAATTTGACATATTGTCGTCATTGGTCATTGTGTTCATCTTGACGTGGTCTTGACTCTTGACTCTTGACAGATGCCTAAAAAGTCTGCTAATAAACAGTTCAAAGTTATGTACATTAAATAATATTTTATTACTAAAACTAAGAAAAAACGAGATGAAAAGCAAATATAAAAGAGAATTATTTACAACCACAAAGTACTTATATATAATTAGGAAATTTACAACACATAACCGTTACAGAGAACTATCTCTGTGTTACTATATACAATCTCAAGGTATATAATAGGTAATGACTGGTGGGTATTTATTTAAATATCACCAATGGTAGAAAGGACGTACTCATATATTGGCTTATAACAATCAGGTGTTTTCAGAAGCTGCTGAAGGGAGTGCGGGATGGCTTCAGCAGTTTTAAAGATATCCATCAAGTGATTAATAAAAATAAATCTTCGAAGAGAAAAACTATTACAAGTAAAAAAAATGTGATCCAAGGTTTGTTCAGAATGATTACAGTAATTACAAACAGGTGAAGACAATATATTCAGTCTGTGAAGATGAGCATTAAATCGACAGTGACCAAGTCTAAGACGGCAAATAGTAGAATAAAATTTCCTGTCATGAAATGAAACACCTTTAGTAAACCATGGGACTGACAACTCCTGTTTAATCTTAGAATACCATTTTCCTTTGGTTTCCATGGTCTGTTTCCAAAAATTTGTAAATTTGATTTTAAAGGTTTCTTTTATTTTGACTAAAACATCAGATTCTGGAAGGCATATGTTTTTAATGCTCCTGAGAACAAGTAGTTATAGCTCTTGCTAGAAAATCAGCCTGTTCATTTCCCTTAACACCAATATGTGACGGTAACCAGACTAAAACTATATAATAACAATGTTATTTAAAAAATATCATTGGGATTACCCATATTTTTAATGAATCCCTACGCTGGCACGCCACCTGTCGCTATCACTTGACACCTTGAATGGCTGCATAGGTAACGCTCCCTTTGCCTGTCCCGACCGGGACGAATTAAAAAAAATTGACACCTTGACAGTTGACACCTTTAGTTTGTTTTCTCATTTTGCAAATTTCAAAATCTTCTCATTGTTTGCTTTTGGTTTGCTTGTTTGCACTTGTTTAAGAGTAAATATTAAATTATTATATCTAATTTAATTGTGTAATTCTTAACTTTAGTTTGAAATAATTGATATTCGTATTTTACTGGTTTTAATTCTATATACAATAATATACTAAGCTACAAAAGGTCGCATTAATTTTTGTTCTTTAATTCGGTAAAAATGGATACATTTAACGGGACTAAACAAATTTTACGTTTTTTACTTGATGACTGGAAACTGTTGACGACATTAAGCGTCACGTTTTTCATGTACTTTTATTTCACCAGCACATTTACTTACTTTAAAGAAAGGGGCGTTAAATATTTAAAACCGGTAATATTTTTTGGAAATCTTTGGCCTAGGCTTATAGCTAAGGAATCTTTTAACGAGTTTCAATTGAAAATATACAACCATTTCAAAGGGGAGCGATATGGAGGTAAGTTAGTTATAGTTAAAATATAAGTATTTCTTTGGAGTTTCTCACGCCCAATAATCGTTTTTTGTTTTAGGTATTTTTGAAGGTCGTCGGCCAGTTATGTACATTTTGGACCCTGATCTAATCAAGGCTATAACAATAAGAGATTTTGATCATTTTGTCAATAGAAATACACTCAGGTCAAGAGCCCCAAGATATCTCGAAAGAAACATTTTGAATTTGAAGGTAAGAAGACACAACTTAGCCAAATAATAATAATTTTGAAAAAAGTCATATTTTAGTGTTCTGGTTAAATTAAGCTGTACATAACATTCTGTTTAATTATTCATTTTTATCTTAAAGCATGCATTATAATAATTATAATATTAAAAAATCACACTTTTGTTTCAGGATTCAGAATGGAAGTCAGTGCGCAGTGTTATAACACCAACATTCAGTTCTTTTCGCTTAAAGAACATGTTTCCCTTAATGAAAGACAGTGCTCAGAAGCTCCTGGCCTATTTGGAGGACAAGAGTAAATTAACATTTTTATAACATAACATTAATAGTTAGCTATGTATAAATTAATTAACCTCTCAAGCCCCAAGCGGTCGCATATGACCGCACCAATTGTACTGCGCTATAAACATTGTCTATTAATTATTATTCTTTTAAGTTTTATAAACAAAACCAATATTATGTAAGATTAATTTAATACACAGATGGGTCAGTTATCGAAGTGAAGCAAGTAATGGGTTACTACACTTTAGACACGATTGGAACCTGTGCTTTTGGGATTGACACATGCTTTCATAAGAATTTTGATTCAGAATTTATTAAGGTGAGTTAAATTTTGAACTGTAAAAGTCTTTTTGTGACTTTTGATCTTTAACTGTTTGTGTTGTATGAGTAATGAGTAAATTTTTTTACTTATAAACACTATTTTGCTGAAAACTGCATTTAAATCCATTGAGTTTTAAAGGCTTACAGCCAGCAGTCAGCAGAAGCAACTTTCATTGTATAAATATTAAAGTCAAAACTTTGAGGAATGGTATTAGAGCTTTTTATGTAAAAACACTTTTGTGTATCAATATATAGTTTTGCTCTGTACTCAATTTGACCTACAGATAATGCTCAATGCTTCTTAAACATTTTTTTTTACGATATAAAGATAATGATAATAAACTTTTAGGCAGCTGAAAACTTCAATAAGATGTCAGTAATGAAAAGAATGTCATTGCTGCTCATATTCATGCTGATTCCGGGGCTGGCCAAATATTTCAACATATCATTCTTCAATTCCGACTCTATGAAAGTTTTGATGCCAATTCTGCAAAGGGCCAAAGCAGAGAGACGATCCTCTGAATCCAAGTAAGATCTATCTCAAACAGACATAGAGTAGTGTATGGGAAAGGATGTACTTTTATTACAGCAAAATGTATGGCTAAAATGTAAACTAAACGACATGTAGTCTAGGACTACATGTCGTTTAGTTTACATTTACATTTCTGAGAATTAAACTAAATTTTTTTGTGAGCTAAAGATGACATTGAAAAGCAAGTGGTAGACTAAAAGAAAAAAGTTGTCTAAAGTTGTTGTTGGTGTGCGCCACGGACAAAGATCAAGAAAGATACTGCATGTCCCTCCATTTGTATGAAAACGAGAATGCCACTTTTTTCCTACCTACTGTGACGTACTGTGGCGGTACCCACAATTCGCCTAACATTCCTGCATCGCGCTATCGAAGTTTTCTGAGTGCGTCGGTATATATACGACAGCTGAAATGTATCACGTGGGCTTCGGCCTGACCGAGCATACCAACTAGCCCAGTCGGAAGATCTTCCTTTGTGGCCGCCACTTATTTCCCACATTGGTGACCCTCGACAGAACACGCCTCCTTCATCATCATCACTCCCCGCCCCTCCGCACCGCGCCAGCCAGCATCGCCTCATCGGGTACCTCGTCCACTAGCCGCAATGTACTGCGGCCTGGGCGACTCCGCATCGGCATCAACGGGCTTTCTCACTACACTGACCGGTCAGCAAGCAGCGCACATCTCTCCTGGTCAGCACGTAGCATCGGCCCTGCACGGCAGCTATCTGACTCACTGGATCCCGTGCAGCAGCATCACAGTTCCGACTCACTGGGACTTCTTGCAACAGTTCCGACTCACTGGAACTCTCTGGCACTGGCGACTCAAGCGACAAGACTTCAAGATTCGACCTCCGGTCTTCGGGGGGGAGTGATGTGGCGGTACCCACAATTCGCCTAACATTCCTGCATCGCGCTATCGAAGTTTTTTGAGTGCGTCGGTATATATATGACAGCTGAAATGCATCACGTGGGCTCCGGCCTGACCGAGCATAACACCTCGCTCGGTCGGAAGATCTTCCTTTGCGGCCTCAACGCATATTACCACAGTACCAATGATAAGAAACGTGTCCATTATCTAGGCCAACGTTTCTATTCGAATTTCTACAGCTCAATACGGCACAATTAGGCATTTTTTCAATCCGATTGACGTCCGATTCCGATAACGGTGGAGCGCAGACTAAAGAACAGACTTTCGAAAGACGAGCATTGCTCGTCGTTTGGGAGCGCGATATGGCACGCGAAGTACATACACATGCGGAATCTATCTTGATCTATGTCTGTGGTGTGTGCCAACTCGTATAGTATAATATAATAATTATATCAGACAAAGTAATATAAAGTTGAACATGTGTATTGTGTATAATAATTTAATTTACAATCTCGATTTCACTAAGTAAACTACAAAGACTCATAAACCACTTAGATAATGAATATTGTTATTTAACAAATGAAGGAATGATCAGGATTCAAGAATGATAAAATTTATCACTTCTATTTATATTTATGTCACGATTATTTTCACTAGAAATAGTTCGAAATTCAAACCTAGAAAAAACTGAAATAACTAAAAAATGCGCGGATTTTAGGAATACATAATTCCCAGCTCCAGGAAAATCGGAAACATACTATTATATTTCAGTCATATTCTTACTGAGAAACCCTAATGGGTAGTATGTATACAAGATCTTCTTGTTTACTTTTCAGACGAAGCGATTTTCTGCAGTTGCTCATTGATGCAGCGGCAAAGGAACAAGAGGAAGTAAATGGGCACACAGGTTTGTATAATTATATAAGGGATTATATAATGGATACATGGCTTAAGACTTGTAATAAAAATCGGCCAAGTGCGAGTCGGACTCGCGCACGAAGGGTACCATTACAGAGCAAAAATAGGCCAAAAATTGTGTTTTTGTATGGGAGCCTAAATTTTTTTCTTTTATTTTAATATTGTTTTTAATTATTAAAGTAGACTTATAATTAAAGCCTTTCTGAAAACATCAAGTGCCTACCTGTTGCCGTTATTGATATCGAGCAAAAAAGGCCAAAAAAATCACGTTTGTTGTATGGGAGCCCTTCTTAAATATTAATTTTATTTTGTTTTTAGTATTTGTTGTTATAGCGACAACAGATATACACAATCTGTGAAAATTTCAGAAGTCTAGCTATAGCGGTTCTTGAGATACAGCCTGGAGACAGACAGACGGACAGACAACGAAGTCTTAGTAATATAATAGGGTCCCGTTTTTACCCTTTGGGTACGGAACCCTAAAAACGAATTACCTACACTAATGAAGATACTTTGAGAGACGGGAAAGGACATAAGACAGTTTTTGTTGCGAGTTGCGGACGTCATCTATAAATATAATATATATTATATATTATAACTCAAAGGTGACTGACTGGCTGACATAGTGATCTATCAACGCACAGCCCAAACCACTGGACGGATCGGGCTGAAATTTGGCATGCAGGTGATGTTATGACGTAGGCATCCGCTAAGAAAGGGCTTTGATCAATTCTACCCCCAAGGGGATAAAATAGGGGATGAAAGTTTGTATGAAACTTTGTCAATTTGAAACCGATCCTAACTAATAATAATACTTCCTAACGCGAGCGAAGCCGCGGGCAAAGCTAGTCTTGTAATAAAATAAAAGACGCAATTATCAAGATACGTATCTATTGTTGATTTTGTGACGTTTTAGTTATATGAACAAGGTTTATAACAGGTGTATAAACCACTAGTCGGTCTAGAACTCTAGAATCTAGACGAGATTTAATTTCCTAACAAGAGAACAGATATCACATTTCCAGGACATGATCAAATTACTGCAACTTGCATTTATAGCACTATAGTCGTATTTGTTTTGACTTTATCACTCGCACGCGAAAGTATTGGTATCATATTTTTCAAGCGAATGTTATGTGAGCTGGATATCAAAAATTTCGTGTAAAAGAGACGTAAGACAAGTTATAGAGAAGGTGAAGTCGTTTATAGCGCGACAACCGTACATTTTTCCGGGATAAACTAGGTATCCTGTGTCCTTTCCCGAGACTCTAAAGTATGTCCCTACAAAATTTCAACAAAATCGGTCCAGCGTTTGGACGTGAAGAGGTAACAGATAGACAGGCAGACACACTTTCGCATTTATAATATTAGTATGGGTCTATAGCTGATAGATCTTCTCTATAACTTCTCTATACCTGCACTTATGCTTCTACACCTTTTGGCAACAGAAGGGCCGCATTATTGTGCCTCTCTTAGAAGTTGGTTTATAGATTATATTCAATTTCAAATTTTTATTATTATTCAGATAAGTTACTTGAAATTAGATAACATTATTTAATTAATGCCTAATAACATTATCATTTGAAATTCGTGAGTAATATGTAATTTTCCATTCATTAAATTGTGTCTTCCGTAGAGGCACATTCACAGATCAATAACCTAAAGCCTAAACGAATGAAAGACATGAGATAAACATAAAAAACGCGTCTAGGCCAAGAGGTCTCCCACGCCACGTTTAGGCAACAGCCAAGGCTATTTGTGATAACTATTAGCTATTAAATATGACGCGTTAATTTTTTTGTAATATTATTTCTACTTTATATTATTAAATATTAATCGAGGGCAGGCAGTTCCTAAATGTTTCGCTTCGCTGCCTAAACCATTAAATACATATAAAATACTATTATTGGTTGTTTTACAAGGACACTTTAATTAGCATATTATAATATAATGATGCTAAATCCTGCTTTTGTTTGTCCTCTATTCTTTTTGTTCAAGTTTATTAACATCGTCAAAGGCTCGATATGTATGCGCCCGCAACGACCGAGCGGCCTGCCGCTACACCACGAGATCATAAGCAATTGTGTAACCATTTAGTCGCGCGGACGCATATATCTCGAGCCTAAAGGCCGGCATTCACGAGCGATCCATCGATCTATTTGGCACGCTGTCGATCCAAAATTCATTCATGAATGTGAAAACACTGTCGGTCCAAATGGATCGGCTCGACGCGATGGAATTCCAACTGCGCCGAGCCAATTGGCGCGGCGCGCTCGTGAATGGTGTTACTCGCGAGCCAAAGATGCCATTTTGATTTTAGTTTGCGTTTAGAACACGTCTGCTGTCAACGCCTACACTCAAAATGATCAAATGGAACAGCTCGCTTTCGTGTTCGTGAATGCCATGAATTTGGCTCGGCGCGAGAGCCATCTGGATCGCTCGTGAATGCCTATTGTAAAAGCAACTACCTGCAATTTTTAATACTTAATCAAATTCCTTCTAGAATTGGACGACGATACGATCGACGCCCAGGCGCTGATATTCCTTGTGGCGGGCTACGAGACGTCGAGTACGCTGCTGTCGTTCGCCATACATACCCTGGCCGTGCAGCCGGAGATCCAGCAGCGGCTGCGGGAGCACGTGCGCGACGTCACCGGGGGGGAGGACGTCACGTACGACCACCTCGCCGAACTCGACTATCTCGAGGGCGTCTTACTGGGTATGTATCATACACACCCTGGCCGTGCAGCCGGAGATCCAGCAGCGGCTGCGGGAGCACGTGCGCGACGTCACCGGGGGGGAGGACGTCACATACGACCACCTCGCCGAACTCGACTATCTCGAGGGCGTCTTACTGGGTATGTATCATACACACCCTGGCCGTGCAGCCGGAGATCCAGCAGCGGCTGCGGGAGCACGTGCGCGACGTCACCGGGGGGGAGGACGTCACGTACGACCACCTCGCCGAACTCGACTATCTCGAGGGCGTCTTACTTGGTATGTATCATACACACCCTGGCCGTGCAGCCGGAGATCCAGCAGCGGTTGCGGGAGCACGTGCGCGACGTCACCGGGGGGGGAGGACGTCACGTACGACCACCTCGCCGACCTCGACTATCTCGAGGGCGTCTTACTGGGTATGTATCATACACACCCTGGCCGTGCAACCGGAGATCCAGCAGCGGCTGCGGGAGTACGTGCGCGACGTCACCGGGGGGGAGGACGTCACGTACGACCACCTCGCCGACCTCGACTATCTCGAGGGCGTCTTACTGGGTATGTATCATACACACCCTGGCCGTGCAACCGGAGATCCAGCAGCGGCTGCGGGAGCACGTGCGCGACGTCACCGGGGGGGAGGACGTCACGTACGACCACCTCGCCGAACTCGACTATCTCGAGGGGGTGTTACTGGGTGTGTATGAGATCCATACATACAACTTACAAGCAACTACGTCACATCAAAGAATATGAACTCAAATTAAAAATCGAAAAAAAAACAATATATTCTCGCTTTGCTCGCTCATCTTTAATTGATAAGCCTCTCAGAAATAAGGTATCGGAAAATTCGCTCGCTTGATACAAAATTATGTTTAATTAAATTGTTTTCCAGCTAATATTTTGGAGTATTTTACAAACAAAATACATATACGAAATATCGCAGCTCGCTCCGCTTGCTCGTTATTCATTTAACATGAATATTTCTAATGTAGTATGACAACTTTTCCATTTATTTGTCTCATAATTTCAGAGACGTGTCGGATCTACCCGCCGTTCGCGCGGTTCGATCGTGTGTGTGTGAAGCCCTACACGATCCCTGGCAGTTCCATACAGATCGGCGTCAACGACGTTGTAGCTATACCCGTGCCAGGGTTCCACATGGACCCCAAGTTGTTCGCTGAACCGGAGAAATTCATTCCGGAGAGATTCATGCGCGAGGAGAAAAATAACCGCCCCGGACACTACTTCTTGGGATTCGGCGCGGGACCTAGAAACTGTATAGGTATGTATATGTATCTATAATCTCACAAGGTCTGGTACCGAGTCAAGGTACCGATTATTTTGGGCGTACCATCTACTGCTTATTGTTTGGGCACAAAAATTATATTATTTACTACATGGCCTCGCTACTCCATTGCGCCAAAATTCGTTTATCATGTGGGAACATAGAATAGTTTTTATCCCGGAAAAGTGAGTACATAAAAACTATTCTATGTCCTCTCCCGGAGCTCAAAGTATCTTCATACAAAATCTTATCAAAATCGGTGCTGTGGTTCAAGCGTAAAGTAAATAAATTATTATAGAAAGACGATCCACTTTATATTATGTTCTTCCACTTATACTATCAGAGAAATTGATTCATAGGCAGATAGCAGACCTATGTAATTTGGTTGCGTTGTGTCAATCCTAGCCGTTGACGTTGGTCTGTCAACTGCCTAGGAATCAATTTCCTCGATGGTACATTAAACATTTTCTGTTTCAGGGATGCGCTTCTCGATGGTGTCAATGAAACTCGCAATGTGCGTTTTATTGAAAAACTACAAGTTCTCTCCCTGTTCCAAAACAGAGGTACCTTTGAAATACGCCAAAAGATCTTTTGTACTAAAGACTGAAACTGGTATATGGGTTCAATTGGACAAGATATAAAATATGGTACAAAACATCATAGTAAAATTATATAATAGGTTGGGGAAAAAGTCTTCGCATTATAGTATGTATGAACTTGTCATAAAATCTCTTGGGCTACTTATACCAATTGTATCTGGCTGATTTTGGTATCATTAAAAAGTTTTAATTTTACAGAAGACAAATTCAAATTAGGTAAATGTAAGATTTTCATTTGTTTTTCTTATTGTTAAAATGAGTGATTCTAATGAAGAAATTCGATACATTTTAAAATTTTATTACAAAAAAGGTAAAAATGCAACACAAGCCGCGAAATAAATTTGTGATGTTTATGGACCTAATGCAGTATCTGTGAGAGTAGCGCAAATTTGGTTTAAGCGTTTTCAATCCGGAAATTTTGATATAATAATAATAATAAGCGTTTATTCAGCACATACACATTACACCACATTACAATAAACATTTCACAAAAAAAGACAGTAAGTATATAGAAAACATAGATAACACAGAAACAAAAATAACATAAAAAAGAACATTAATAAGCAGACGGACATAATATAGGTTAGTGTCTATTTGGGTACAAATTACAAAATACAATGCAGTGTAATGCGAATTCCACCGAAAAGGACCCCACTCAGGTGATGATCACGGTATAATACCTATACCGCGATCCCTGGTGTTATGTGAGGCCTTATTGTCAATCGCTCGACAGATGCACGTAGATAAGCCTAAAAATGATGTGATATATATATATATATATATATATATATATATATATATATATATATATATATATATATATATATATATATATATATATATATATATATATATATATATAGGCAAAATGGCATATAATATAGGCAAATTATGTTGTGAGAATGATTTTATAGTGTAAAAATAAAATATTATATAATAGCATTAGAGTTCCCTCTCATCCCAACTGTAATAAGACGTCACGTCATAGATCAAAAAAGGTGGCGCCCAGCTGACGACTGACCTACATAGCGACGAGATAAGGGCGTTAAGGGCGACGCGCGCGCAGCATACCGCGAAGCCTGACCAAGGCAGTCCGTACACCTGTTATTTGTTATTAAAATATTAATTACTTATTAGTGTACCGTGTACGTAGGTAACAAGTTAAGTAATGTTGCGGCTACGACGACATGGTAAGTGTGGGAACAATACAATAATAAAATTATGATAAATATAATAGATTACAGATATAGATTATAGACATTACAGATATCAAAGATGCACGACGCTCTGGTCGCCCTGTTACGGACAAAACTGTTGCCATTTTTGAAAAAGTGGAGCAAGATCGGCATATTAGTAGTTACGATGTAGCTGAAGAACTGGGGATTGACCACAAAACGGTTTTGGCGCATTTGAAAAAAGCTGGGTACACAAAAAAGCTCGATATTTGGGTGCCTCATGAGCTCACTGAAAGAAACCTAATGAACCATGTACTCATTTGTGATTCTTTATTACGCCGTAATGAAACCGAACCATTTTTGAAGAAGCTGATAACTGGTGATGAAAAGTGGATCACGTGTACGACAAGAACGTGCGAAAAAGATCGTGGTCAAAGGCCGGTCAGGCTTCACAGACTGTGGCGAAACCCGGGTTAAAAGCTCTCCCAGACAGGCGCGGCCTGCGGTGGCGGTGGCGGTGGCGGTCAGTTGAATGGCTTGGCCGCGTCGCCGCGTGTGTCAGTGTCGTTCCTAGAACTCTGAAGTCATCCAACTGACCGCCACCGCTACCGCCACCGCAGGCCGCGTCTGTCTGGGACACGCTTAACTCGCAACAAGGTGATGCTGTGTGTGTGGTGGGATTGGAAGGGCATTATTTATTATGAGCTGTTACCGCCAGGCAGGACCATCGATTCTGAACTGTACTGCGAACAAATTAAATTAAGATTAACCTCTCGTCTGTCAAGCGCCCAAAATGGGCGTCTTACTCTAAAACTATTCAAAAGTTCTTCTTCTACTTTGCAGACCACCGATTTAGTATTTTGTTTCAAATATAAAACTACTAGCTGTCCCGGCAAACGTTGTTTTGCCATTTAAAGTATTTAAATCTTACCCCCTCTTTTGTCCCCTAAGAGGGGTGGGGGGAAAAATTTTATACACCAGATTTTAAGTTGGAAAAAACAGTTAATAATATGAAGTAAGTCCATTAAAGAAAAAAGTTTGATACAAAATCTGACCCCTCTTTGCTCCCCTTAGGGGGGGGGGGGGGGGGGGGGGTTGATTTTTATACACCAGATTTTGAGTTGGAAGAAGACAAATATATTTGCGAAAACCGTATGCAAATCGGATCAGTAGTTTTCGTGTGATAGTGGAACAAACATACAGACAGACAGACAAAAAAACTAACCACATTTTTGGCTTCTATAGCGATGTAGTAACACCCCCCGCTTATTATTTTTTGAATATCTTTAATGTACAGAATTTTCATTTCTACAGTTTTATTATATGTATAGATGTGTATTTGCGACTAATAGCTTATTTATTAAAAATTCTAATTATATAAAAATTATATATAGCTTACATGGTAATTTCTTTAGATAATTTAATCAGTTTAATGAGAGTAATTGGAAATTGAAAAAATTTCGAAAATGATTTGACAGTTCGTGACAGATGAAAGGTTAAAGCAAGAAGTTGAGAGAAAGCGGCCGGAATTAATCAACAGAAGGGGTGTGGTTTTTCACCATGATAACGCTAGACCTCACATATCTTTAGCCACTCAGCAAAAAATACGGGAGTTTGGCTGGGAGATTTCCTTCAGATTTCCACCTGTTTCGGTCACTGCAGAATTCCTTAGGCAGTGTCAGGTTGACATCACAAGATGACTGCCAAAACCACTTGTCGCAGTTTTTTCATCAGAAGCCCCTGCTATTGCTATAAAAATTTTGGCATGAAGATGGCAAAAAGTTATCGGACAAAATGGCACCTATATACTTTAGTCAATTGTAAATAAACTATAAAAAAAACCTTTTGAATTTTTATATAAAATGCGAAGAAACTTTTTCCCCAACCTAATATTATTATGCCTTGCCTACATATTATTATTTACCTGATGGCTAATGGTAAAATTATGTTACCGGCCAACATATTTAACTAAAGGTTAAATTTATAAGTTAATAATATATTTTTAAGTTATTCTTGCCTCAAGTAAGTTGTTGCCTTAAATTATAATTACTATACTTTTGTAGTGTAAAGGTGTGCTTATACGGGCAACTAAAATTGCTCAATTCCAGTCAATACTCGTCAATTATGACGTCACGACTACATTAAGCAATTTGCGGCAACAGCAACAAGCATCTTGTGCCGAGCGATATGGCGCAACTTCATCAACTAGGCAATGCATTAGCATCCTACACGTGCATTTCAGTATTCGCTCGCTATGGACGACATCGTTGCTCGGAAGCAAGACAGCAAGCCGCAAAACAAACAAACAAGTGCGAACGAGATACATATAAAAATTGCCTGGAATTTCCAAGCCCATTGGATATTCGTCAATTCGTATCTGCGGCATTGAGCGATATGAAGTATCTGGAGCAATTAGAAGCAATATCGCCGAAATAACTGCCGCAATTTATTGAAATTGCTCCATATTGCTCCACTAATTGCTCCAAACCGGTCCATTCGTGTCGCCGGGCAATTATTGCCCCCGTGTAAGCGCATCTTTATATATTTTTTATTTACAATTTCCCCTTATTAATTAAAACGTTTTCATCATGCTTACGCTAATCCATGTAGCTGTCATTATCTGTTGTGTGGCTATTTCATTGTATCAGACAAAGAGGGCAACATGAATTAGCCAGTGTTAATTATTTAACTGATAAGGGGGATTATTTTAATGTTTATTGATATTCAAAATTAGCATAAGACTTAGTTATTTTTTTTATTATTTAACATAATAATAATTATAGGCTGTGCTTATAGAAAAATAAAGTATATAAAGGAATCATTTTTGCGTCCTAGTATAGGGTGTTCCATCAATATTTTTTGTAGAAAGAAAACTACTTTTCAAATTACTTTGAAATACTAGCCAACTTGGCAAACAAAAATATTGATTATTCGTTTTACAACACCCTATATCAGGAATGTGATAAAGTAATAGTTTTTTGTATATTAGCAAAATACTACAAAATGTGTAAAGGCAGTACAAAGAATTGTGATTAAAATAATATTTTAGAATATTACAGCTTCACTATTAAATAATTAATAACTATTTTGAAAGTAATGTTTACATATACGTACATATAATTATTATTTGAGATTTACAATGTTTTGTTTGTTTATTTTATAAAGTCGTTCTACATAATATACACATTTTATAAATAAGTGAATAAATATTTTATTTAACAACGACTTTCAGTTGCATGTTTATTGTTTACTTTTTAATAATATTATTTAAATATCTAAGGCAAGAATTTGTTACTTGAAGAATTATTGGATAAAAGTGGTAAAATGTTAGATGTGGTTTTTTCCATACAAAACAAAACATTTTTAAATATTTGGTACTCTGTGACTATAGTGTTAATTTGATCAAGGCATGTAGATAGTTCATTTTTTTGTTTTTTGTCATTTATTTTGCTTTGGTATCAATGGAAAAGAAAAGGAATATAATCAATGTTCCGCGTCCCGACTATGGTACGTTTTATTTATATTTACGTATAAAGGACGGATTAAAGTAATTTAAAGAATACCAATGAACAACTTTAAATTGTTATCTTATCATTTTTTGATGGTACAAACCGGTTGGAAAAACATTTTTATTAGGTACTTAATATTTTTTGCATTTACATTACATATAAAACACAAATTAAGTCTGTGATAAACCACACCACTGGTTGTGTTAACACAAGGAAAATAATTTTAAAGTATAAGATTAATTACTCGCGAAAAAAATCCAAATACGATTTCTCAAAATGGTTATTTTATATTTTCTTTTACAAGTATTCATTAGCTTTGTAATCGAGAAGTGGCTAACGTTTGGTTTGGTAACAATTTTTTTGATATTCTACATTAATCATATCACCAAAATCGATCATTTTAAAAACAGAGGTATAAAATATATCGAGCCGAATATGCTTGTGGGTAACTTGTGGGCGAGACTATCATGTAAAAAATCATATTTTGAAACTCAGCTGGATATTTACAATTATTTTAAAGGTGAACGTTATGCAGGTAAGTTCTGAATAACTAATTTTGTCAGTCGAGATTATATTTTGTGAAGGATGGCTTCTTTTATTGTACTTACCTACCGGAAGCGGACGATATTGTATATTATTACTAGATGACGCTCTTTTTATCGCGGGAACCGTAGATTTTTCCAGGATAAAAAGTATACTATGTCCTTTCCCGAGACTCAAAGTACCTTCGTACCAAATTTCAACAAAATCGATTCAGCGGTTTGGGCCTGAAGATGTAACAGACAGACACATTTATATGAATATTTTGATACATCATTTAGTACAATTTCAGGATATTTTGAAGGAAGCAAGCTTGTATTATACATCTTGGACCCAGATCTTCTAAAAGCCATTATGATCAAAGATTTTGATTATTTCGTCAATAGAGTTGCTATGCCAAGCAATAAAAGGAAACAATATTTAAATAGGATGATTTTAGATTTAAAGGTAAGTTTAAAAAAAAAAATATGAATCTGTAGATGCTACGGGATAAAAGGAATACTTGGGCCATGCGTACATAGGCTTAGAAGGCTTGGGACTTTATTTCGTCGTATTTTGTAAGCTCTAAAATATCGTTGTCCTTATTAAACACATTCGAAAAGTCGCTCGATACACAAATACAAAACATCACTCCTAGTCCTAACTTATTCACTGTGTAACTTTTTTCATTGTTATACTACATAATAACTATACTCAGTAATTTCAATATTTTCAGAATGACGAATGGAAATCGGTACGCACTTTGGTAACGCCCACTTTTAGCTCGTTTCGTTTGAAGAACATGTACCTGTTGATGCAAAATAGTTCTAGAAAACTCTTAGGATATTTAGAGAAAATTGGTAAGAATGAGAGGTTTTGTCTCCTCATTTAGTTGTTTATTTTATTTTAACTTATTGATACTTGGCCTGGCTCCCGAAAGGGGATGGCCAATGAAGTACAGAATTTAGATATTCAATAATCCTGAGGTTGGGCTTTGATCATTCTGGAGGGATAATCCTGGGGTTGGCGTGCAAAGTTTACCAATAGGATACAAAAAATTCCAATATCGTGTCACCGTTTGATGGCGACCTACAAACAGCTTGTCTGATCACAGATCTACAATTTTTTTTACCGTCCCCAACTCATGCTGCTCATAAATTGAACGATGTGGTCGGGGTTGGTGCCACGAATTTCCTATGTAGATTTGTCGATCTACCAATAGCGTATCCACGTGCGCACGCTCCCGCCTCGCTCACTCCTCAGCAGTGAAGCAGTTTGAAATTTTTTGAGCAAAAATAGCTTCCACACTCTTATCTTCATTACGCACCTTTCTTTCTCAGCACGCTGCACGTAAGTTAGAGTTAAACCCGAAAAGCGGGACTGAGCCTGTCCCTCGTGGGACATTTAATTTTGATTAAAAATCGGGACGTCTGGCAACGCTGCTCCTCTGTCCTTCTCACCAATGAGTTCTATAAAAGCAACACAGCGCATTCTTCTTTAATTTTCGAAGCGATCTTATAGTTACGCGGCTTATAAAACTTGTTTTTGCAGATCGTTCAGAAATTGAAATTAAAGAAGTTATGGGGTACTACACTTTAGATGTTATTGGCGCATGTGCTTTTGGCATAGACTCTTGTTTCAACGAAGAAACCAATTCAGATTTCATCAAGGTATTGAAATTATAGTTTTAAATGTAACTGAAAATTAGTATTCTACTCAATTTATAAAATTGGGAAATTGATATCTCATAATATTATGTGCTTCATTGTGTATAAAATAAAATTGTGGGGCTTGGAACATTATCTTGAGAGCTCTTATACTAATAACTTTTTCAATTTCGTATTGTTTTAGGCAGCTAAGAACTTTAATAGAAAATCTTCGATAAGTAATGCATTGGTGAACATAGCGCTGCTATTGCCACCAGTGTTGTTACAACATCTGAATATATCGGTGTTCAACTCAGACGCACTTGAAGTTTTACTTGGTGTATTAAAACAGGCTAAAGCTGACAGGAGATCGTCGAAAACTGAGTAAGTTGAGTAGAAACACAAATGCCACTAAATTAATAAAAAATAAAAAAATAGAATTCAATCAAAGTTTCCAACACTTCATTTTACGCAGAGTAGGTTACACGTTTTTAATTCCCACTTGCCAGAAAAATTGACGTTTATTTTATCTTCTAGGGGGGTTATTTTATCTGCCCCTACCTGGGTACGCGGTACGCCCATGCCGACGACGCTGCGAAACGCGAAACAGCGGCGAACCGATTTACTGTCTCACCCGCCACACAACAACGATATCGCGTTGTTTATTGAACCTCGCTCTGTTCCTGTTTCGCAGATTTTTCGCGTTTCGCAGCGTCGGTGTACTAAGGCGTTAAAAAGTGAATGTCGTTTTGACTTTTTGTGTCTTTTATGTCATAATTATTATAAATCCTTTTCAAAACCAAAATGTATGTCTTTTTATTTCTTTCTTCAGGCGAAGCGACTTCCTACAACTTTTAATACACGCCGCAGAAAATGAGCGAGAGGAAAAAAAGGGTTCCATTGGTGAGTCATAACTCATAACACACACGCAACACGCACATACGCACACCCGGTTCGTGCGCGCACGCTCATATACACACACAAACAGACCAACGACAAGGCACTTTCTCCCTGCAAGTGACTCAAAAACTCCGCAGGCTCACGGGGTTTTTACGTCGCCTGCAGCGCAAGGAATAACAAGAGGTGAAGACTAGTGAAGAGGGGAGATATTAGATGACAGCATACATTATACATATCATATTGCAGATTTGGACGACGACACAATAGATGCTCAAGCGCTAATATTCCTATTAGCGGGTTACGAGACGTCGAGCACGCTGCTGTCGTTCGCCATCCACACCCTGGCCGTGCAGCCGGAGATCCAGCAACGGCTGCGGGAGCACGTGCGCGAAGTCACCGGGGGGGAGGACGTCACGTACGACCACCTCGCCGACCTCGACTATCTCGAGGGCGTCTTACTGGGTATGTATCATACACACCCTGGCCGTGCAGCCGGAGATCCAGCAGCGGCTGCGGGAGCACGTGCGCGACGTCACCGGGGGGGGAGGACGTCACGTACGACCACCTCGCCGAACTCGACTATCTCGAGGGCGTCTTACTGGGTATGTATCATACACACCCTGGCCGTGCAGCCGGAGATCCAGCAGCGGCTGCGGGAGCACGTGCGCGACGTCACCGGGGGGGGAGGACGTCACGTACGACCACCTCGCCGAACTCGACTATCTCGAGTCCATCTTACTGGGTATGTATCATACACACCCTGGCCGTGCAGCCGGAGATTCAGCAGCGGCTGCGGGAGCACGTGCGCGACGTCACCGGGGGGGAGGACGTCATGTACGACCACCTCGCCGAACTCGACTATCTCGAGGGCGTCTTACTGGGTATGTATCATACACACCCTGGCCGTGCAGCCGGAGATTCAGCAGCGGCTGCGGGAGCACGTGCGCGACGTCACCGGAGGGGAGGACGTCACGTACGACCACCTCGCCGACCTCGACTATCTCGAGGACGTCTTACTGGGTATGTATCATACACACCCTGGCCGTGCAGCCGGAGATTCAGCAGCGGCTGCGGGAGCACGTGCGCGACGTCACCGGAGGGGAGGACGTCACGTACGACCACCTCGCCGACCTCGACTATCTCGAGGGCGTCTTACTGGGTATGTATCATACACACCCTGGCCGTGCAGCCGGAGATCCAGCAGCGGCTGCGGGAGCACGTGCGCGACGTCACCGGGGGGGGAGGACGTCACGTACGACCACCTCGCCGAACTCGACTATCTCGAGGGCGTCTTACTGGGTATGTATCATACACACCCTGGCCGTGCAGCCGGAGATCCAGCAACGGCTGCGGGAGCACGTGCGCGAAGTCACCGGGGGGGAGGACGTCACGTACGACCACCTCGCCGACCTCGACTATCTCGAGGGCGTCTTACTGGGTATGTATCATACACACCCTGGCCGTGCAGCCGGAGATCCAGCAGCGGCTGCGGGAGCACGTGCGCGACGTCACCGGGGGGGGAGGACGTCACGTACGACCACCTCGCCGAACTCGACTATCTCGAGGGCGTCTTACTGGGTATGTATCATACACACCCTGGCCGTGCAGCCGGAGATCCAGCAGCGGCTGCGGGAGCACGTGCGCGACGTCACCGGGGGGGGAGGACGTCACGTACGACCACCTCGCCGAACTCGACTATCTCGAGTCCATCTTACTGGGTATGTATCATACACACCCTGGCCGTGCAGCCGGAGATTCAGCAGCGGCTGCGGGAGCACGTGCGCGACGTCACCGGGGGGGAGGACGTCATGTACGACCACCTCGCCGAACTCGACTATCTCGAGGGCGTCTTACTGGGTATGTATCATACACACCCTGGCCGTGCAGCCGGAGATTCAGCAGCGGCTGCGGGAGCACGTGCGCGACGTCACCGGAGGGGAGGACGTCACGTACGACCACCTCGCCGACCTCGACTATCTCGAGGACGTCTTACTGGGTATGTATCATACACACCCTGGCCGTGCAGCCGGAGATTCAGCAGCGGCTGCGGGAGCACGTGCGCGACGTCACCGGAGGGGAGGACGTCACGTACGACCACCTCGCCGACCTCGACTATCTCGAGGGCGTCTTACTGGGTATGTATCATACACACCCTGGCCGTGCAGCCGGAGATTCAGCAGGTACATAATATATTATCATTTCATCTTTGTGATTTACATCACTAGCCCTATAGCAGCGCCCCTTGTGGAAAAGTTCAGGTACTACATCTGAACTTACTGATGTCTAAAATGGGAATTAATGCTATTTTTCACTAATTTAATTAACATGCTAATTTTTATGTCATAGCATGCTACGTGTTATTGCTTTGCTATTTGCTAAAAACGCGGCATCGTGTATTATCGGTTCGAATCGCACCGCTCGCGTCGAGTATTATTTCGCATCGAGTGAAAAGTAGCAATTCATTAACAGTTAGCGCCGCGGTGCGTAATAGCGCGGACGTAAATTTTTTATCATGATCGCAGTCCGCAGACTATTGCTACGCACGATAATATTAGCAGTCGTATTTTTTAGCAATTACGATTAATTTAATTATTGCTAACATTTAACAATTAATTATTATTGTTAATGCTATTTTTACCAACACTACTAATGTCTATTGCAGCCCTCTCTTTGCCTGCATGCTTTCATCATAGAGGTGTAATTAAATCCATATTTGACAAAAAACCATAACTATTTTATCACTGATAAATCAGATAAATAACATGTAAGGGGAGCGCCCTATGAGAGATGAATTAAATAAAAGTATTTTCGGACTTCATTTATTGTGTTAAGATTCAGTGTACACTACACAGGCAGGCAGGGCGACAAGCCCTTACGGAATCTTATGAAAGACTAACTAAAGACTAAAGGGACACCTGACACGTATATGCCAATGATGCACACACACAACAGAATAATTGTGTATGTGCATAATTGCATATGCTGCACGTTACATTACTCCCCCCAAAAATTTAAAATTTTTCAATAAACATTACAATGTCATTACATACTTTCTAACTATAAACTTTTTGTATAAGTGCAATATGCAATGCATGCAAGTGACACTCGCAGGTGTCGAATATGCTTTACTGCATGCACAACGTGACAAATTCCAAGACAAAACAAGTAACAGTATAATAATAATAATAAATATTCTTTATTGTGCACACACTAAGAAGTAAAAACACAACAATTATCAACTTATAACTACAGTGTACCACAATGGCGGCCTTATTACTAATAAGTAATTTCTTCCAGGCAACCACAGGCAAAGGACAGTATGTTATTGATAGTAGGTGAATGTGCAATATTACTTAGATAAAGATTTAATTTAAGTATAACCAAGATACAATTACAATAATAATAATTGTAAGAATGCATTACAAATGCATTACTGATACATTGAACAAAATAAAAAAAAAACATTTGATCATGATCATTTCGAACAAAATTTTCTATTCTAAGTATAGTTAAAGTTAAACATCACTAAAGTGTGTTTCACTAAAAATTATTTTGACATTTTAGAAAAGCACTGCACTGACACACAAAGCACCGAAAACGTGGAAAAATAAAAATGTAGCACTTTTGCTCTAGCATACTTCGATATGGGTCTGCGCTGGTTTAGCGGCCTCGCGAGTTTTACGGAAACTCGCTGTGGCTCTGGAGAAGTTGGATAAGGTGGAGTTCTGCATGGACTCTTCCTGTTCCAGCAGCCATTTCTTCGTCTGGTTAATGCCATAACGACAGAGAACGTAGGTGATAAACACGCCTAACAGCATCAACACTACTGCCCATCCGATATACGACGCTACCATCGCGTTGTGAATCTAATTCACTTGAACTTCCGATTGATTCACGACTATGTTATCTTTAGTAGACTGATTTCCCATATTTAATGATAAATGTATGTCTAGCTATAGCGGTTATTGAGTTACAGCCCGGAGACAGACAGACAGACGGACAGACATCGAAGTCTCAATAATAGGGTCCCGTTTTTACCTTTTGGGTACGGAACCCTAAAAAGTGTGGGTTAGGAGTTAGGACACTAATGCTTAACAGCGACCATTACTGTTGTATACAATTTTCAGAAACATCACGTCTTTATCCACCGTTTCCGAGAATTGAGCGAGTGTGTGTGAAGCCTTACACCCTGCCAGGAACCAACGTACGAATCGAAGTTGACGAAATAGTAGCGATACCAGTGGTCGCCGTTAATACGGATCCAAAATTGTATCCCGAACCTGATAAATTTATACCGGATAGATTTACCCGCGAGGAGAGAATGAAACGACCGAGCCACCATTATTTGACATTCGGAGCCGGCCCTAGGAATTGTATAGGTAATTTTCAGGGTTTTAGGCTTTAAGCACAGACATAGATCAAGATAGATACCGCATGTGTATGTACTTCGCGTGCCATATCGCGTTCCCAAACGACGAGCAATGCTCGTCTTTCGAAAGTCTATTCTTTAGTCTGCTATCGGAATCGCACGTCAATCGGAATTTAAAAAATGACTAAATGCCTAAAAGTGCCGTATTGAGCTGTAGAAATTCAAATAGAAACGTTGGCCTTGATAATGGACACGTTTCTTATCATCGCTACGTCACAGTGGTAGGAAAAAAGTGACACGCTCGTTTTCATACAAAAGGAGCGACATGCGGTATCTATTTTGATCTATGTCTGTGGCTTTAAGCTACTTTTTAATTTTATTGGTAAGGAATAGTGACATAATATTGATTTCTGTTTCAGGATATCGCTTTGCGATGATATCTATGAAGCTCGCTATGTGTGTTCTGTTGAGGAATTACAAGTTTTCACCGTGTTCTAGGACAGATAATCCTCTGAAAATAGACAAGGCAGTATCATATTTGAAAGTCAAGAACGGTATTTGGGTTAGATTGGATAAAATAAATTAAAGGTAGCCCTTCGTATTTACTTTAGAAAATATTTTTTTTAATTCGCACAGTGATTTGACTTTGTTTTAAATTCATGAGTTAAGGACGCTATCACAAAAATTAGCAGGTTGATGTCTGTCAGTACGAATATCGACGTTAAGGACATTAAAATAACATTCATATCAACGCGCCTTGTACAGTGGCGGTTACGACGCTCGCCGCGTTCTTAATAGGGCGAAAATGTATGAAGAAATTTGAGAGCGTTTCTTATTTTTCTTATAAATGGAAATGTTATTTATTTTTATATAAAATATTTAGCTATTCGTACAGAGGACTAAATAAGCAACTATTTTTTTGTATATTTATTTTCCTTAGTTCAGTGTATTTAGCTATACCTACTGGTTCCTAATCAGACCCCATTTTTTAAATATTTTTATTATGATGGAAACATATTTACTTATGTGAAAATTTTGTATGCGGCTATAAAAATTTTATGGTTTGACTGTGGAGATGAATATATTATCTTTCATTTGAACCAAAACATCCTCGCAGTGTGACTTCTAATTCTTTGAAATGGTACCTGAAAATCGCTGATATTTGTGAAAAAATGTGATAGCGTCCTTAACTGTAGAGTGTAGAGCAGTGGTCCCCAACCCTTTTTTATGCGGGCCACAAACATGTTTTGATCTTGGTGTCGCGGGCCGCAACAAAAATTTTTAAGTTTAAAAAAATAACGTTCTTCAAAATTAACGATTTAAAAGTGAAAAAAAAAATTCACGACTTTCACGATGACTACATTATTTTGCCGGTGGGCGTGAATTTCAAAATGGTTTAACATTACGCGGGCTACAAATAAAATCGCGGGTTGGGGATAGCTGGTGTAGAGGTATAATTATAAATCAGACCGTGCCGACTCTCTGGCATAATTATTGTAAAAGCATTTCAAATAAGAAAAAACATTAAAGGTTAAAAAAATATGCATTGATAAAATATAAAAATATATTTATTGTTCTTACCTAAAATCAGTTTTGATAAACTTAGCTATAAAGAATCCAATGGAGTTTCTATAAATATCTTCAACCGGTCTTAATTCATCTTCAATTGGGCCAAACCTCTGAACCATTACCCTGTAATTTTAAACATAAATAAACGAAGAGAAGTTTAGTTAATATAAATTGGCACATTGATTTAATTACTGAAAATATAATTAATGTGGTCTGCTGAGACTTGAGAGTGACTGATATAGACGAGGATAATATTTTCTGAGGAATGAGTGTAAGTTTTTGTCACTTCTCTACATAATATATTTTGTATACTGCATAGCATAGAAACAGCGCCCCCTAGTGGCAAACAATAGAAATTTATCTGACGCCATACAAAAGTAATAGTGAATTTTGACAAAAACTTACATTATTAGATCCCTTGTCCCATATTATTTATTAAAATACCCACCTCTGTTCATCAGTGAGCCCACAGTTGGGCAAACCTGGCCCACCCTTTAAGGGCTCAGCTGGTACAAGCTTCATGAAAGGGAATTTCCCCAACACCCAAGCAACCATCCCTTCATTCTCCTCCTTAGTTATTGTGCAGGTACTGTATGTTAATTCACCACCAACTTTTAGTATTTCAACTGCCTGCAAAAAGTACATTTATTTTAGAAACATTTTAGCTAGTTTAAAGTGGGTTTCAAAACTTTTACCCCCTTAAGCTGGTTTCAGACTACGCTATAATCTATACTAATATTATAAAGCGGAAGAGTTTGTTAGTTTGTTTGTTTGTTACCTACTGGTCCGATTTGAAAAATTCTTTCAGTGTTAGATAGTCCATTTATCGAGGAAGGCTATAGGCTATATTTTATCACGCTAAGACTAATAGGAGCGAAGAAATAGAAGAAAATGTGGAAAAAACGGGGGAAATTATTTGAAAGGGCTTATCTCACGAACTACTAGAGCAATTTTTCTGTTATTTGGGTATTTCGGAAATAAAATCTTGCAGGTACTAACTTGTTTAACCTCTAAGATCGACCGTGGAACCTCTCGCGATCGACCGTTTGGGCACCACTGGCGTATAGCATGCCAATAATAAGGGGTTTTCCAATAAGGACTTGGCAACTTTTTTTTAAAATAAAATGAAAACCAGTTGAGATATTTCAAAAATTTTATTATCGGTTTGAAGTAAAATCAAAACATTTTTGAATGGAACTCGACTTCGCTCATATGGCCACCATAGCACGTTTGCAGCGGTCGATTCGTCGAACCCAATTTTCTATGACTCGGACACACATTTCGGCTATTTCGCGTTTAATTTTGGCTCTGAGCTCTTCCAACGTCGTCGGCTTATCCAACGACTTGACGCAGCCCCAAAGAAAAAAATCAAGAGGCGTTAAATCGCACGAATGAGGCGGTCAATCGACTGGTCCATTTTTTGAGATAACACGCTCATCAAACTTGCTCTTCAATAAATCGATTGTAACGTGTGCTGTGTGGCTTGTAGCGCCGTTTTGTTGAAACATCATGCTGTCCAAGTCTATATCTACTAATTCGGGCCAAAAATAATCGATAATCATGGCCAATCTGCCTGTCTACTAGGGCGAGAATTACGATCGAAAATCGAAGTTAACGCTCTTAAAGTAGCGGCCAACGATTCCGAATTTTTGTAGTAAATTTTTAAGATTTACAGACGTTGTTCGTTGGTATACTTCACCATGATGAAAATGTTTTTTTTTTTTCTTATTATGGCATTTCGGCTATTTAACCATGGCCAGTGTCGAGTATAAATATGGCGGGAAAACAATATTCTATAATACAATTTTCAGCGTTGTTTTTCTATATTGTCAGGTCGAAAGTCTAGTCAAAGTCTAAGTAAAAGTCAATACAGTCAAGAAGTCAAGTCGGTCGATTCAGTAAAGTGGTAGGTCACGCTTTATTGAAACTTTCGATGGAGTTTTGGAGGGAACACAAAATAGTACGTTTTTGGATATTGCATCACTTTCCTACACTTGTGCACGATAACGAATATCTAATGGTTATTATCCTACCAATATTACACATTAAAAACCCAATTAACACAATTTTAGGAAAATAATACAAAAACTCAACATCACTCTTTCACATTCCCGGCAAAACTCCATGAATATGTTATGTTTACTGAATAAGCTGACAGTGACAGTTCGATGTTAAGTGAAAGGGTGCGTCCACAAACTAAATTCAAAATTGTCAGGTCCCTTTTGGAAAACCCTTTATGGGCATTTCTCCGGATTTGGATTATTTAGTTGATTCCCTGGTACATTTTTATTTCTGCATATTTTTTAAAATCAATAATCACATATTATTCTTAAGTGAATTATCTATTTTGGCCCTTTTTCACTTCACAATTTTAGAAGATATTTTGATTTAAATTTTTCTAATCTAGGGAATCAACAAAGCTTATAGAAAAAAGCTTTTTCAGCTAAATAAACATGTTCAATTTAAATATAAACATATATAAAATTGACTACAAACTAAACTTGTTAGTTAAAACCAAATACAATGAATTGAAAATGAATTTATTTGAAATATTTTGACTTTCAGAATTTTTTTTTTTTTTTATATATTTTACTTATTGGTGTCATTTATTTGTATCAGAATATGAAGAGAATGTAATTTATTTTAATAAAAATAAACAGATATGTATCAATTAGATAAATAAATGTAAAATATTTTGATTCCCTACTTAAAATACCCAGGGAATCATCAAACTCTACATAGGGAATCAATAAAAAGTTAGTTTTTCCTGAGGTGTACAAAAACTGTGCATGTAGGTTAAACAATAAATAGACTAACTAAAAACCATACTCATTATCGTCGTTTACATCGTGTCTAAGCAAACTTAACTTTGGAAATGACATTGTAATTAGCGAATAGGGAATCAATTGTGTAAGGAACCCAGGGTGAGGGAATCAGATATTTTCCTTTGTAACTCGGAAACGGAGCAACGAATTGTGTGATCTCCTTCCATGATCTTTAGAGGGCTACCGAACCTCCCGCCCGTGGGCACCCGCAACCACGTGCTACTTAATAACTAGGGAGGTACGAGCCTCCAAGTGAAGCGTATATGGAATCACTATGTGAGCCAGGACAAATCTTAAAATGACTTTTTCTATTTATATAACGATATGTATAGCTTGGCAAAGAAGAGTGTGGATTAAATGAGGGCGCTTTTCTTTAAATATTGGCAACCCTACGCTACGCTTTTGACCAATGAGGTTATATGATAGGAGGCCGCCTTATATTTTGAAAGCTGATAATGTTACTCTTTCTAACTAACGATTCAGTAAGTTGGGTGAAAGAGAAAGCTCATATCAGTGTATAAACGTCAAAAGAGTGTAATGTTATGTCCTACCTCCCGGGACATAACAAAGGAGTAGGTCTGCATATTTCATGTTTAAAAAGTGATAATAAAAGTGTTTAGTGAACGTTTAATGCAATATCTTGTTAGGTTTTGTGGTTCCGCTATATAATAAACCATAAAAACGGTCAAGGAATGCCTCAAACACGTGGATTTTACATAACATACGTAAGTTTTCAACAACGTTTTTTGGGCTTACCAATCGGTATTTTTGTAAGCTAAAAAGAAAATTTATAAGTTTAATAATCCCTTAATCATGCTGTTTATGGCATTTGTGATAAAAATGTCACATCAAGTAATAATTTCGCTACAAATATGGCATAGCTTTTTACGTGTACTTTACACCTTGCTTGAAGTATATAATATTATATCGATAAAAATATTGTCATGGACTAAATGTTTTTTTTTTCAGGACTTGAAAATGCTTCAAAATAAACGACGAACAGAAATATTCAGACGCAAGTTTCTTACTCCCTTATGAAGACATCACAATATTGGGATTATCATTTCAAACGTAAGTTTGAAACAATGATTTTATTGAAATAAAAAAGTTCTAACGGAGAGTAAAATGATTAACAGCTCTCACACCTCCCCCCTGTAAGTACTCAAATCGTTACTTAGATCTGCTTTTTGAAATTTTATCCTGGCATTATTCTTTTTTAATAAAATGTAAAATTTTAATAAGGCTAAAGTCATAATCATTTGATAAAATAAATTTAATACCTCGATCGTCGAATACCAGACACAATAGATATTCAGTTGTTATGCGGCACCTGGGTTCCGCTTGGGGCTTGATGGGTTAAGTATGGAAAAATTACATAAAGCATATAATTGCCCCGTATACAATATTATATATGTATATATTTTATAGTATTAAGTACATTTAACGACACTAAACCAACTATTTTTTTAGGTTTTTGGAATGCTTCTAAATGAAGAGTTCAATATGATGGTGATGACGGAGAGACCTATAATGAAGATAATATTATTTTATTAATTGTGGGTCAACCCACATTTTTTTAAGTTATGGATGCCGTTTTAAATGATCTAAAGAACATGACTGAATTTATCTCAATACGTAATTTTTTGTAGCATGATACGCAGTCATCAAACAGAGTCCAATAATTATAAAGCAGACAACCTTCCCCGTAAACCATATTTAAAAATTGCCAATTTCATATTTTTTCATTTAAATCTTGACATGTCCAAATTTTGATATGTGTAAAAAATGGAATTTTTGAATATTGATACGAAACAAATTATTTTTTAGGTTAAAGAAATGCTCCTAGAGAAGAGGTCAATGTGATGATGATGACGATTGAGAACCTATAAGGAAGTTAATATTATATTTACTTCAAAAGCTGCGACTAAGAACATATTCAATAAAACCTTATGTTTGAATATTTTTCATTTAATTTCAAATTTTTAATATGTGTGTAAATATATTATTCAATGTGTCCTAACACCGGTGTCCGATCCTTACATGTTATGATGTATGGCATATTTTATAGACTGAAGGATCGGACACTGGTGTTGGGACAGTGGACACATTATATTATGTGTCCCGTCACCAGTATCCAATGCTTTAACGTCTTTATTTCTTCGATAATACATAGTAATTGGCATTTTACAAAATTGTTGCTTAATAGTTGAGTATAATATATTGGTTAGACGAACCAATATACTTTATTATAGGTACTTCGTTAATCCGTAGTTTATGTAAAAACTGTTGATTTTATTGATATTACACTCCGGACAAGCCTTCGTGGCTTATGGAGTATACATATTATGTATATTTTTAACTATAATATAAGAGTGTAATTATATACTTAAATATTTTATAAATAAAATAATATCTTTTCACCAAATTGAAAGTGACTTCTAATTTAATGAGCATAATATATCCTACATTGAACATGCGGGTCGAATTGATAACCTCCTTTTTTGGTGTCGTTTAATAAAAATCTATAACATAAAATTATGGTCGACTATTGGTCGATAGCTGTAGTCTAATTTTATATTTTTATCGATATACAAGCAGATATACGCCCATCCCTACACGCACACTACGGCAATTGCACACAAGCATAAAATGGCCACGCGCTGGCGAGCTAAGAAGCCATCTACCTATATCCTTAATCTGTGCTTTTGACACGATATATACTAGAATTGACAAGTAATGTAGTTTTGTCATAAATAAAAACTCTTAGTTCCAGCTGTCACCGCATCAGACTCTTCTTTGCAAAGCTGTATGTTAATTTACAACTTTTTTATAAATATTTTGTTCATGCTCTAACGATTTAATTACTTTTAAATTAGAATTTCATCGTATTTGTGGTATTTTTTTGGGAATTTATGGTGAATTCTGGGGACAGGACAGGTCCAGGGAATCAATTTTTCGACCTTTAAATTAATTTTAATTATATTTACAATTAAGTTTTTCTAAAAAACCTAAGTGGCCCAGTTAGATCACACCTTATATTACTATAAAAAAATACGGAAGTCTATTTATGTAACTCTGCGGGTACTTTATACGTCCGGACAACTAAATTTTGCGGTTTGGAGAAATCGCCTTATATAGTACAGTACAGTGTGAACGTGTCCATAACAATGTACTATATGCAATTATATTATAGCGTAGTCTGAAACCTATTTACAAAGCAAATAATTATACAAGATGTCTTAGTGAAATGTCACATAAGAGAAAAGCACAGCAGACCTTGAATAGTTACTGTGCTGCATAAATATATTAATAACTCTCACACCGGTTTCGGTTACACAGGAGTAATTTTTATAGTGCCCAAGTGTGTGCGCAGTACACAAGAGCACTCTAAAATTACTCCTGCGTAACTGGCCTGGTTTCAATGAAATCGGCCACCGTCACCGAGACCGGTGTGGAAGTTATTATAAATATATTGGTATGAATATGTCAGTATACTGGTCAACATGATTAAAGTAGTATCCCAGTTTCAAAAATGAAATTGTTAATTGTTTATTAGAACTTTGTTAACATTGTTAAATAATTTCCATGTACAGTCAAACCTGGATAAGCTAGACTTCAAGGGAGCACATCTCATTCTCGCTTATAGAGTTTCTCGCTAATGCAGGTACATGAGTAGCGTTTCTCTCTTATAGAGGAACGCAATGACAAGTCAAAAATTCATGCCCTATGTAATTTTATTTTATTTAGAACTTATTTACACTTAGTAAAATCCGTCAATTTCGTTTGGTTTTCTGTTTTGAATCTGTATTTTGAATGTTTTTCTCTAACTCATAAATTTTGTCAAATATTGCTTGATCAATAACCGCGCGTATTCAATGTACTGATGGATGGATACTTCCATGTCTATCAGAGCACTCAGACTTTATAGTCTTTTGATTTTATAAATTGAATAATAGGCAGATCCTCGTAAATTAAACTCCCTCTGAATTTCATTCCGCGATTTTCCGGATTCAAACGCATTCACTTAAATAAATACAATTAAATAAATAAAAATAAATAAGTTTATCACTTAATGATAGTACTTTAATTTTCTGTTTTAACATGATACAGAACAGAACTTTCCTTCTCTGCAATTGATTAATTATAAACTGAGCAAGTCCATTCAAAGAGAATTCGATAAAATAACAATGATATTTAGTTTCACGAGATAGAATGTATAATATTAACGAGAAAACAATACAATACAAAAACTGTGCAAAAACAATGGTAGGAAGTTTCACGAAATTTAAGAATGAGTCATAAAATAGCAGATGTTCAGTTTGTAATTTGTTTTCTCATTGTGTGTAAATAAATAAAGCTCGACTGTCTCTTATAGAGGTATAGATAAGTAGCAGTCTCACTTACGGAGGGCCATGAGGGAAAAACTACTCTCTCTTTTAGAGGTTGCTGTTTCTCGCTAATAAAGGTTTTGGGAGCTTTCAATGACGGGTCCTGGTTATTACTCTCACTTATAGAGTTTTCTCACTTATCCAGTTCTCTCTTACCCAGGTTTGACTGTATTACTTACCGCAGTCATAAGCTTCCTTTGAACAAATTTATATGATTGCAACATTTTTTCAGACATTTTGTTGTTCAATTGTGGTCTCTGTCCTAGGCCACTGCATGGAGCATCCAAGAGTATTTTATCAAAATTGTTCACAGGGAATGGTGGTTCCAATTTGTTCGAAGAGTCTTTCACAAAACATTTTGTGGAATCAAATGCATAAGCCTTAACACAGGACACACCTTGGATTTCACAATTTTTTACTATTCTGGCTACTTTTGGTTCAGTTTTGTCTATTGCTATGATGACTGCCTGAAAAAATGGTTTAACATAATTTAAATTTCCCTGTATTTTTATAATTCACTCAGTATTTTTATTTTAAGCTTTTAATACTTACTTTATCCCCAGACATTTCTGCTAAATGTGTTGTTTTGTTGCCTGGAGATGCACACATATCAAGAATAAGTTCATGTGGTTTTGGGTTAACAATCCATCCAGTTACTATTGAAGGTAAATTCTGCAACAATATTTGGCCAGTTGGGTAAATTTTTTCATTGATAACTGGCAATCTTGATGCTGGCAGCAATATGTGAACAGCTATTCCTCTAAAATTTATTAAAAAAAAAAGAAATTACAAAAAATAAATGTTTGTAGAAAAAAAATGCTTGTTTTTTTTGTACCTGGGTGCAATTCCGTGATCAAAGAGATCACATCTCAACTTTTTCAGGATGCCTACACCCACATATTGTTTATTGCCTTCATAAGGAATTTTAAGTCCTCTTTTGCAGTGTCCCTCCATGTGACAGTAGACATTAATAATTTCATCCAGCTCGCAATCTAAAAGATGCATGTACTCACATAAAAATAGTTGGGATTCTAACAAAAGAAATTATTCAAGAATAATAAAGTTCATTCTTAAACATTTCTGTATTATGCTCCAACAGTCCAAAAGCACTGGTTTAAAAAGGTTTTAGAAAAAGAGAATAGATGGGATGGAACATCCAATCTGATCAAAATACAATAACAAAATTAACCTTACTGGTAGGCAGTCCTAAGACACCGGGCGCAAAAACATGGGCGCCTCTCAATACTGCTGCACCACATGCTGCATCCACAATCACCTCCTTATTAATGTTTCCAAACTCGACACCTTTAGGCCATCTCCCAACAATCAAACAGTCATTTTTTAAGAAATAATACTTAGGAATTTCAGACACATTCAGGGCTTGTTTTTGCTGTAACACATTTTGATGATTTAAACTCGTATAATTTCAAATTTCAATGGTAGAATATAATTACTTTTAATGGTTCTTACGAGATGGAAATATTCTTCTAAATTTTTAGTATCAAATGATTGCAGCGAATTTATTCTGAATGTAGTAAAAGACGGAACTTCACTCAACCACTCTTTTAAAAATGTTTCATCCATTGTTTTCTGCAAAATATCACAACATGTAATTAAAATTTGAAACAAAAAAGTAAAATAAGCAGTTTTGAAATTTGACGTTTGGCAACAGGCAAAGGGAGCGTTGCCCATACAGCCATTGGCAATAGATATTAAAGTTTTGACAGTAGTTTTTTTTTTTCAGAAAATATGACTCGTGAAAGAATTTACGAGTTTTGATCATGGACTTATGTTTTGATACTCAAAATTTTGTAAATATTTTTTTTTTTAAATAAAAGTTTGAGTATCAAAAAAAAATCTGGCTCAACAAAATTCGTCCTCTTGCGTCATCCATCAGGGGCCTCGCAAAATATATCTTGCCCACAAAGACCTCTAAATCTAGTTTTGCCCCGCCACTGCACCCCCGTTTTTTCTTGGGTCCCACACCGCCCCTTTAGGCCTTCAGCGCCCACAAGGCCCACTTTGGGAAAGGCTGCTCTAAAGTCTGGATATTTTATTCATAATAGTAGGAACAGACGTTCCGATTTGGTCGGGGCCGACCGAATCGGAGCTGACATGCCAACCATTTCGACATTGCTACAGATTGTCCGACGGTCGGCCTTCCAACCGTCAGTTGACTTTGTATGAAGTAGTGAACGGAGGTCTTGCCAGCTATTGCCGTCGATGCATTTAAACATCATGCCGCCGGTATTATCTAATAAAATCGGCCAAGTGCGAGTTGGACTCGCGCACGAAGGGTTCCGTACCATAATAGAGCAAAATTAGACCAAAAATTGTGGTTTTTGTATGGGATGCCCCCCTTATTTTTTATTTAATTTTAATATTATTATTAAATATTAAAGCACACTAAGGATTTTGTGGAAAATTCAAGTACCTACCTGTTGCCATTATTGATATAGAGCAAAAAAGGCCACAAAAATCACGTTTGTTGTATGGGAGCCCCCCTTAAATATTTATTTTATTTTGTTTCTAGTATTTGTTGTTATAGCAGCAACAGATATACACAGTCTGTGAAAATTACAACTCTCTGGCTATTACCGTTCTTGAGCTACAGCCTGGTGACAGACAGACGGACAGAAATCGAAGTCTTGTAATAGGGTCCTCGTTTTTACCCTTTGGGTACGGAACCCTTAAAATGCTAAAATAGCGTTGGTTGCGGCAACCATTGTTCAAAGTTCAAAGTTGCCGTACTGTTCATTTATTTAAAACATCCAGCATAATTAGATAAGCTTGATGCCTGGCATTCCTATTTGCGTAATCTCTATGAGCTAAGTCCCACAAACAGGGAAATTCTTTATAAAGTTCTAATATCTTTATTATTATTACACGTTCTGAGATCGTTACTCCCTCGGCCTTCATAATGACGTCATACAACGGCGGCGGCACGAATGCGACTGAGCCGATTTGGTCGGGACAAAGCTTCCAGACGTTCCAATTCGGTCGAGCGGTCGGCTTGTCGGGTGCGCCGGCGACCCGACCATGCCCGACCAATATTAATAATAATTATGTCGGGCCGACCGCTCTCCACACTTCTCGATTTGGCTGTGGTCGGGTGGTCGGGACCCGACCAAATCGGGACGTCTGTTCGTACTATTAAGTAGGAACACACGTCCCGATTTGGTCGGGGCCGACCGAATCGGGGCTGACATGCCAACCACTCCGACATTGCTACAGATTGCCCGACGGTCGGCCTTCCAACCGTCAGTTGACTTTGTATGAAGTAGTGAACGGACGTCTTGCCAGCTATTGCCGTCGATGCATTAAAACATCATGCCGCCGGTATTATCTAATAAAATCGGCCAAGTGCGAGTTGGACTCGCGCACGAAGGGTACCGTACCATTATAGAGCAAAATTAGACCAAAAATTGTGGTTTTTGTATGGGATGCCCCCGTTAATTTTTAATTTTATTTTAATATTATTATTTAATATTAAAGCACACATATAATTAAATATTGTGTGAAAAATTCAAGTACCTACCTGTTGCTATTATTGATATAGAGCAAAAAAGGCCATAAAAATCACGTTTGTAGTATGGGAGCCCCCATTAAATATTTATTTTATTTTGTTTTTAGTATATTTTGTTGTTATAGCGGCTACAGATATACATCTGTGAAAATTACAACTCTCTGGCTATTACCGTTCTTGAGCTACAGCCTGGTGACAGACAGACGGACAGACGGACAGACATAGAAGTCTTATTAATAGGGTCCCGTTTTTACCCTTTGGGTACGGAACCCTTAAAATGCTAAAATAGCGTTGATTGCGGCAACCATTGTTCAAAGTTCAAAGTTGCCGTACTGTTCATTTATTTAAAACATCCAGCATAATTAGATAAGCTTGATGCCTGGCATTCCTATTTGCGTAATCTCTATGAGCTAAGTCCCACAAACAGGGAAAGTCTTTATAAAGTTCTAATATCTTTATTATTATTTCACGTTCTGAGATCGTTACTCCCTCGGCGTTCATAACGACGTCATACAACGGCGGCGGCACGAATGCGACTGAACCGATTTGGTCGGGACAAAGCTTCCAGACGTTCCAATTCGGTCGGGCGGTCGGCTTGTCGGGTGCGCCGGCGATCCGACCATGCCCGACCAATATTAATAATAATTATGTCGGGCTTACCGCTCTCCACACTTCCCGATTTGGCCGTGGTCGGACGGTCGGGACCCGACCAAATCGGGACGTCTGTTCCTACTATAATAGTACGACCAAATCGGGAAGTGTGGAGAGCGGTCGGCCCGACATAATTATTATTAATATTGGTCGGTATTAATATTCTACCGTATTCTATCGAAATCTTACGTCTATGAAAATCAGTTTAATGATAATTTATAATCACTTTATAGTTTACTACAACAACAAGAAAACAAAACAAAACACTTTCTATTTTTTATAAAATAATATTTTTCAACTGGCCACTTTCAACAATACGTGGCATAGGCACGAACATCTTCCACGTTCGCCGCCATTTTGACATCCAGGGAATAGTAATAGACTTCACTGGAAAATATCTTTTTTTCTTCAAATAACGTATAAATATTTAAGAAAACGTAAGTGCTTATATATTTTAAATGTGTTACGTATAAAAGCTGTTGTTGCGACGTTCATTTTGTTGAGAAAGTGAAACTGGGTGGTGACTCCACAACCAACAGCGGTCTCGACCGATCATTGTTTTAAGTAAAGCGTAAATCTAGAAGTAAAGTCGTAAAAACTAAAATATAGTGCTACGTAGTGCTTCAAATCACCATCCTTCGTGAAAGTGTTAGTTTTCGTTAAAGATATTCAGTTTACTATTTCTATGCCATGTCATTAGCCATTGATTATAGTAACATGGAGTGACGGATGAGTCAGTCGAGTACCTAATATCAATTTTTACTTTACAGTGAACTTGAAAACACTGCAAAATGGGGAATATGTTTGCAAATTTATTTAAAGGCCTATTCGGCAAAAAAGAAATGCGGATATTAATGGTCGGTTTGGATGCAGCTGGTAAAACTACAATCTTGTACAAACTAAAATTAGGCGAAATTGTTACGACAATTCCAACTATTGGTGAGTAGTCTCAGTTTTATTTGTAATAAGTAGCTTTATATTGCAATCATATTGCAATAGTATAATTAATTTAACAGACTGAAAATAAATCTCAGATTAGAAAGATTCTTTGAGTACATAAGTAACTTTATACCTGCCTAATTATAATATTAATTTTATAGCAATATTGAATTATGCAACTAAATTGAAAAGATTTAGGTTATTTTTGAGTTGAAGTTGAATTTATTAGTTGACATTTACTTTGCTTTAAGTGGGCATGGAGAAAGTTTAGAATGTTACACAATGAAATTATAATGAAATGAACTGGACCAATAAGTTATTATATTATGAAATTATAATTGATGTATTGTGTAAACAAAAACTTACTTTTACAATAAATAGAGATGGAGAGATCAAAAATTTGGCATTAACCTATCAACCCCCATAAGGACACCGGCAACCACAACAACAATAGAATAACAATAGATTTCTAAGAATCTGCGATCAAAGGATTAAATATTGTTTTTAGTCTTGCACTTTGGATACTGTGAACTGTAAAATAAACTTGAGTATGGTATACTTAACTATGTCATGTACATATTCTACTGTATTTTTGTCCCCACAGCATGCAATAGTTGCCTAGTAACGAACATTACATTTCTATAAACACATCTACATGAAAAAGTAATTTAGGTTGATGTGATTCTAAGTTTACAGCAAATAAAAAAGTAGCTTAATAATATGCTTATTGCATGCAGTATTTTGAATTTACTAATGGTATATTTTATGTTTTAGGCTTCAATGTGGAGACCGTAGAATACAAAAACATCAGTTTCACTGTGTGGGACGTCGGTGGCCAAGACAAAATCCGACCACTGTGGAGGCATTACTTCCAGAATACACAGGTATTTCATTTATTCTTATAATAATTGCATTTCCAAAATCTTGAAATATCACAATTTATCTAAAATATGTATACCAATTCATAATTTGTAGACATGTTTTTATTATTTATCTCTATGTGGTTTAGAGCGACCGCAGACTCAGATCAGAACTGCGTTTCCTTCCGATTACCCACAATTAAAAAGTTGTCCAATTAAATTGTGAAACTATGCAATTTAGTTGTACGATAGTTGGCCAACTTGAAATTGTATATCTGCGGTGACCCTTAGTGTCACATGTTTCATTTCTGTATTAGAACAATTTAATAGTGTTGGTTTCAAGTTTAAATTGGCCTGTTTATCTGACCAGAAGAATGAAAGATGTTTCAAGTTTTTTTTTGCATCTGTGCAGTGGTGATGGTTTATCAGTCCCACTAGGTTATAAATAAAATATAACCCCCACACCGGTTTCGGTGACGGTGGCCGGTTTCATTGAAACCAGTGCGGTTACGCAGGAGTAATTTTATAGTTCCCAAGTGTGTGCACAGTACCCAAGAGCACTCTATTCTTTTACTCTCATAGCCCAGTGGGACGGAATACCGACACGACTGGCGAGAGATCAGGCGCAGGACCGACTTTTTACATGCCCATCCGACACGTGGATCATCTTACTTATCAGACAATGAGGTGATCAGCCTGCATTGTCCTAACCAAACTTGGAAATAACATGTTTCCAACGCGGGAATCGAACCTCCGAGTCAAGAGCCGCGCTCTAAACCACTGGACCACGGAAGCGTTAGCACTGGGTTATGAGAGTAATGAAACAGAGTAAATCTTTATGTGCAGCTCTGTTCTCTTTTTTACTAGCCTATAGGCAGGAGGCCTTAGTGCCACTGCTGGGCAAAGGCCTCCTATCTTACATCAAAATATTAATCATAAATTTTATAAAATAATCACAATTTTAACAAGATTATTTACAATATATTTTGTATTCACCAAATTTTTGACATCAGCGTATAGTTTTAAAGTAATTTCTATATTACATGCAATAATTATGAAAATTATTGATAAAACTCTGATAAATACCACATTTCAAGTCATTGTTTTAATAACATAATATATTTTATGCAATTACATAATATGGCATAACATGCTTAATTAATCATGTCATAACATTCTTAAAATGTATTAAATATTTATTATTTTTAATTTCATTATCATTTTAAGCATGTATATTAATTAAATATTTCTTATAATAATCATAATATCATTAATATGAATAGTAATGTAACTATAAAGATGATCCTACTTAAAAAAAAAAAACAAAGTTTTTATAATTTCAAATTTCTTTCAGGGTCTCATCTTCGTAGTAGACAGTAACGACCGAGAGCGTATCGGCGAGGCCCGAGAAGAGCTCATGAGAATGTTAAGTGAAGACGAATTACGGGATGCTGTCCTTTTGATCTTCGCAAACAAACAGGTATGATAGCTTTACTACTTGTTAATTTTCATCCCTTAACTTTGAAATTATTTAAACAGTTAATTGGTATACAAAATTCAACAGCTTTCTAACTTGTTAAGGTTTATCCTCTCAACAAAAAATGTGTAGCACCTCCATCGTCGGTATCACAGACACAATAGATTTTCAATTGTTATATGACAGCCGGCTGCCGCTTGGGGATTGCTGGGTTAAACAACTATGATATGTTGGGAAACAAGGACAGGGAAACTTAATAGCTGACTAATAAAATATGGTTTCATATTATAATTCGAAATATTTACCTTCCTAACTATGTGACTTTATCCACCAAACAGTGTGATAAATGATTAATTTTATTCTTAGTTTTTGAAGATGCTACACTTATTGTATACGGTATAAAATGCACAATGAATTTTTTGCTACCTAGCTTGTTGCAGCTTCGCCCACCTATATAAAGTGGTTCCCTATTGGATTACTACATTTTCGAAATAAAGTTGATAAAAATTTCTTAGTAAAATTGGTCCACTCTTTTGCACAGAAAGATGCCAAAAACATTAAGTGTGGTTAGGAAAGATTTTATTTATTACAATTAATACTAGAAGTACAATCATTAGATAAATAATCTTAGTAGTGTGAGAATAACTTCAACAATTTATATTTTTATTTATCACTGTGTATTAATAGGAAATGTGTAATTCATACCTTATCACTTATTTCACGGAAGATAATATTTTTATATTGTGAACTGGTAGGCTGTTTTAAAAATAGTATTAAATATTTTAAACTTTTAATTACTTGTGTCAAGTTTGAAAAATAATCGGCCAAGTGCGAGTCGGACTCGCGCACGAAGGGTTCCGTACCGTTATAGAGCGAAAATAAGGAAAAAATGTGTTTTTTGTATGGGAGCCCCCCTTAATTATTTATTTTACTACTTAATATTAAAGTACACATATAATTGCGGATTTTGTGAAAATTTCAAGTGACTATATGTTGCCATTATGGATTACGAGCCAAAAAGACCAAAAAAATAATGTTTGTTGTATGGTAGCCTCCCTTAAATATTAACTTTATTTTGTTTTTAGTATTTGTTGTTTTAGCGGCACCAGAAATACATAATCTGTGAACATTTCAGAAGTCTAGCTAGAGTGGTTCTTGAGTTACAGCCTGGAGACAGACAGACAGACGGACAGACAGACGGACAGACAGACAGACAGACGGACAGACATCGAAGTCTCAGTAATAGGGTCCCGTTTTTACTCTTTGGGTACGGAACCCTAAAAAGCCAGACCGTAACAACATCTACTACATAAGAATTATAGATAGATTTAACTTAGTACATTTTTCCTTAAAATTTATAAAATATATTTGTTTACAATAAATTCGAGTAAGCCACTTCCTTTTTAAAACTTATTTTTAATACTTGTAGCATAACAATATACTAGAATATTAGTAATCTGTACACATGTTTAGCCAAATGAACATGTGCTGCTAATAATATAATCACTCAGTTTTATGAATGTGTTACATTCATAAAACTGACTGATTATATTTGCATTAACTAACATTTAGACGAGAGGTTAATGTCATCACAGAACATAAAATATTACACATTTTAGCTATTATTTAAACTCTGTATTAATATCTGTTTTCATAGATCAAGTTAAAAAAAGATTAACATTTGGTTTATGAATTTATAAGTATACATTACTCTTCTTTGTACAGTATTGCTTTCAAAACATTGATTATGAAAGTTACGGATTGCTCTCAATAGTTTATCCAGGGGCCTCACCGTAGACCGATATAAACCAAAATAATATTTATACCTATTACTGTATTTTCCAGGACTTACCAAACGCCATGAACGCAGCGGAGATAACGGACAAACTGGGCCTGCACTCGCTGCGCAATCGCAACTGGTACATCCAGGCCACGTGCGCCACCTCCGGCGACGGCCTCTACGAGGGACTCGACTGGCTCTCCAATCAGCTCAAAAACGCCAACCGCTAATCGCCCGTGCGCCACCAACTTACAGACAAATCTGATTATTGAAAGAGACTATGGTTTAAGATACTTTAAATTTATTTGCTAAATGAATATGATGTATTTTGTGCGGAAACCTTAATGTATTCTGTCGTGAGATCGAACGCGCGGCGCGCCGCATCAAAGCATAGTTCATTACATAGATACGACAGTTTTATACGCGAGCCGGGGGTCATGTAGACTAGATATTACTCTAGGGCGCTGCGCGTTCGATCTCAGCCGACGTTCAACAAATATAGTGTGTAAACTTTATGCAAAATTACAATTTTTTCGTTTACTTATATTCGTCTGAAACGGTGTTAATTCCAATTCTCTGCGCATTGTGATGTGGATAGGTATATATTTTGTAGCCGACTCGTGATAAACTGAATCACATCTTAATATGTTTTATATGTATACTATTATAAGTTGTCGTAATAAAGTATTTAAAGTGAATTTATCTTTTCAATTCACTAGATTAGCATGCGAGTACTATGTTAAACTGACAGGTAAAGTCACGGGAATTAGCACAGTCGTAAAGCAGGTCCGACACTAACCCTAGGTCACATAGACAATAAGTAAAATGTTTGTAGCTCACGTTCAAATGGAATATGACATTTAAACTTTTTATTTTACTTCTATGTGCAATAAATCAACACTTGTAAGTTTTAGACAAGATTCAATCAACAATTTGTAATCCGTATTCCATTGTAAATGTTGTATTCCATGGAACAGTGAGACAATATCCGCCCCACAACCTATTCACATCCTGGCGTTTCTGAGCTTTACCTTTACGAGTGGTCATGCATATTCCAATAATTTGAACTTATTGTACGATGATAGTTTATTTTTATGGAAGTTAACTAGGTAGAGTAAGCTGTTATGTAATTAACAACTTCTTGCTTCGGTTCCGGACTGAGTCTGGGCCCGCGTTTAGTCTTGAGACGAGCCGAGATTCATTTTAGGGTTAACTTGTGTACGTTGAGCTGTGGAGTATCAACGCTTGGATCTCTTGGTACTATCTTACACAATTAATTATAACTTAGCCTTTTTATAATAATTTAGATAAAATTGTTGGAACACAATACAAGTGATTATGTGGTGTGGTGGGTGATTTTTATTTTATTTTATTGAAGATCGAGATTCAATGAAAGTATGTGACATTCCGGTTTGTCTTACGCTGTATTATGGAATAAAATATCCTCACCAACATTGTTTTTGTAATTCATGCCCATTGCCACGTCATTATTGAAATTAACTTTACTTAAAACTTTTATAATGTTAGATATTTGGATGATTAAAACAGACATTAAAACATACTATTCTAATTTGAATGTTCTTGTAGAACTCACAAAAATAGTTTTTTTGTCTTAGGGCTGATTTTTCAATCGTCAGATAAATTTTACCAATGGAATAAATTTGGCGTTTTGACAGATTTTATATGGAAAAAATGTCAGTGTCATATTTGTGGGAATAATGCGTGGCGGCCACAAAGGAAGATCTTCCGACCGAGCGAGGTGGTATGCTCGGTCAGGCCGGAGCCCGCGTGATTCATTTCAGCTGTCGTATATATACCGACTCACTTAGAAAACTTCGATAGCGCGATGCAGGATTGTTAGGCGAATTGTGGGTACCGCCACATCACTCCCCCCCCGAAGACCGGAGGTCGAATCTTGGAAGTCTTGTCGCTTGAGTCGCCAGTGCCAGAGAGTTCCAGTGAGTCGGAACTGTAAGCTGCTGCACGGGATCCAGTGAGTCGGATAGCTGCCGTGCAGGGCCGATGCTACGTGCTGACCAGGAGAGATGTGCTCTGCTTGCTGACCGGTCGGTGTAGTGAGAAAGCCCGATGATGCCGATGCGGAGTCGCCCAGGCCGCGGTACATTGCGGCTAGTGGACGAGGTAACCGATGAGGCGTTGCTGGCTGGCGCGGTGCGGAGGGGCGGGGAGTGATGATGATGAAGGAGGCGTGTTCTGTCGAAGGTCACCAATGTAGGATATGCGTGAAGGCCGACAAAGGAAGATCTTCCGACCGAGCGAGGTGGTATGCTCGGTCAGGCCGGAGCCCGCGTGATTCATTTCAGCTGTCGTATATATACCGACTCACTTAGAAAACTTCGATAGCGCGATGCAGGATTGTTAGGCGAATTGTGGGTACCGCCACATATTTATTCTTTAGTTAAAAGTTATCTGACGATTGAAAAATCGGCCCTTAAAATAATTAATGTTGCTACGGCATAAAATATTCAGCACTTATTCTTAGATAAAGCCGGTCACGTTTAAGCATAACACACAAGTTTATTTACCTGTGAAACGTAAGGAGTTGATATTTAAGGTGTAATAAACCAACAAAAAATAATTTTATACGAAGTGGCGCAAGTGCTAAATAAAAGGGACTGCCATATGTTTAGCTTGTAGAGGCGATTTCTTATTTGCGATTATTTAACGTAAACTATGTTATGTCTAATATAATAATTATTATATGTACCATTGAGGAAATTGATTCCTAGGCAGTTGACAGACCAACGTCATTTGGTCGGATCATGTCAATTCAATGTTAATTGTGATCTGTCGGCTGGTATTGACGCAGACGTAACGCGACCAAACTACTTACGTAGGTCCCCCATCTGCCTAGGAATCAACTTCTCTGATAGTACGTCCATGACCTAGCAACATAGGCTAAGTTTTTAGCTTTTGGCGGGATTCGAATTCGCGACCTTTAGCCATGACCATTGACCATTTCAGCCATGGTCAGTTCAGTCAGTGGATAAGTATACTTTACATATTAATATTTTCAAATATTGTTGTGCAATGGGTGCATTTTCATACTCTAATAATATAAATCATAACTTTGTGCCAAGAGATGTGGAATGTAGATAACAAGCACATGATCATACCTAAATTGGTACCTAATTTTCGAAACAAAATTAGAAAATGTTAGCCTTTCCTATTTAAATATTGATATGTATTTTGAAAAGAAAAAAAAAATGAATATTTACGTATAAGACACGACATGTGGCCCGGGAGCCCTAGCAATGGGGTTCTATCTGTCTTCAGCCCCGAATTTATAAAGAGTTCTAGTCCTAGGATGGCGGCAGCGTCCATAGAGGCCCTACAGATTGCGTACATGGGGCGGCGGAAATAAAGCGGCCTACTCATAAAAAATATAGGTAAATTCGGCACTGTCTGTTTCTAAGCCCAATAGCGCACTAGCGGCTAGGCCGCAGCGGCGGCCATCGAGATAGATACCTTAGTATGAAACCGCCATAGACCACGCGCACCTGGCCGCCACGCGGCCACACCATACTCTCGATGGCCGCCGCGACCTGGCCGCTGCGGCCTAGCCGCTAGTGCGCTATTGCTCTATATCTCTACCAGTGCGGTTTTTGCACTACGAGCGCCCTGGGCGAGATTTTTTCGGCGCCCAGGGTGCTGGTAGTGCTGAAAAAATTGGCGCCCCTTTTGTTTGCCTTCAGCGCCCCTTTTTATCCGGCGCCCTGGGCGCTCGCCCGGCGTCGCGCCCCCCAACGCCGCTACTGATCTCTACAAACCTACATTCATAGTTATTATGCGCTTCGGCTCTTGCTACTAGTATATTCGAGCAATCGGCCCTCATCAATATTTATTATTTAAGAGTAGATAAGTTCATAATTGATTCATCTATGATGAGCATGTTATAGTCTACACACCGCTTCGAAATCATGGATATACATACATACACTATACATCTAACATCATGGCACCACAAGGATAGGCTTTATGTCGCACTAGCTGTGCTCCGCGGTGCTACCCGCGGTTTATTAGGGGAAATTAATTGGGATATTTTCCCGCACTAAAAAGTAGCCCATGTGTTAATTCAGGACATCAACTAACTCGACACCAATTAAAATCGCCCCAGTCGTTTAGACGTGAAGAAGTAACAAACATACAAACTCAGAAACTTTCGCATTTATAATATTAGTGTGATTGCGAATGTATCGATGTTTTTGCTCGTGTCACTACTATGTATATTGGCGCGTGCAACCTGTTATCATTATATAATAATTGTAAGTATCGTTCCTAGAAGAGATACTTAATCGTGTATTTGATTGAGAGATTGGTAGAGATAAGAAAAGTGATAATAGCGAATAATCACCCAAATATAACATTCATTTAGGTACCCTAAAATCAATACATTTTGTTCTATTGCCAGTAAGTGTTCATTGAGGTTTATTTTAAAGTAGATATTGCGTGTGAACATACGCGGGCAGAGCCTGCTTTATACAGTTTTCAGTATCCCGTTTATTATCCCCTTGATAACAAGTATCATAATATGTCCTTCCCCGTCGTCTACTGACTATGACTAGATGTAAAATTTCATTACAATGGGCCCAGTAGTTTCGGAACCAATTAATATGGAAAATGATAATTTTGTGAGGAACTGTAGGTACTTTTGTAGAGCTATACCTATCTATTTCCAGTTAGATAATAATAATACTTACCTTTCAGAGTTCTTTATTTGAAATGTCAGGACTATTACTTAGAATTTTGATAATATAAACTTATCTAGACAGGTCAATGACTCCTGAACTTATCTCAATATTTATTTCACCAATCATGATACCTTCCATTTTGGCTTTTCCGATTAAGCTGTCCTGCTCGAGTGCGCGCACAATCAAATAATTGAGATTCGAGATAATATTACAAGAACTGACTCTCTGGTTTTACACTACCCTTTAAACGGAATAGAAAAGTGTAACTTTCTTTGAATAGTCGTACTTAGGAACTGTCATCTATGAGAACTATGAGAACCAGTGGCGGATTTATATTTTATGAGTGTAGGCCACTTAATTTCCGCCGCCCCATGTACGAAATCTGCCGGCCCTCTAGGAGCTGCCGTCCCTAGGCCGCGGCCTATATGGCCTATTTATAAATCCAGGGCTGATGAGAACTGACCCTAATTCGGTAAAACCGCACTAGGCGGAGCGACACTGCGACGATGGCAAATCTTGCCTTGTCAACGCGCCACTTTTCTGAATAATTCTTTAGTAATGTCATAGACGTGCCATAAAATGATGTTTTTCTTTGTAATCCTGACGCGTATTTAAAAATATAGTGCCAACTTGGGGCTTTTGTAGAATAATCACTCTTTAGGGCCAACCCCACACGACATACGTACCACAACCACACGACAACCACAACCACACCACAACCACACCACGTAGTCGGGCGTATATTTCGTATTGTAAATGAACTGGACCATTCACACGCGTACCGCATTTTGCAGTCGTTGTCGACCACTTGTGTGATACCGACCACATCGCAACCACGGCCGACCACATCGCAATCACAACGTTGCGACAGTGCGCGCACACCGCCCGCGCTTTTCCCTCCCTCCGTTTCATTGACTTTCGTACGTAACCAGATCGCAACCACTGGGACAACGCAACCACGTCGGCATTTTGTCGGTACCACAACGCAACTACAAAAAGCTGCAGCGACACCATTCACACGTAACCACTGCTCGACGACATTTTGTCGTTGCGATGTCGTGTGGTTGAGGTACGTGTGGGTTGGCACTTGGCCCTAATACCTACCTAGTTTTGTGATTTTGTGATGTAGCGTGCCTAAAATTTTATGTCACATGCCACTTCTGGCACGCGTGCCATTGATTCGCCATCCCTGTCCTATAGTAGTAGGTACTGGAGATAGTAGAGCCGTCTTACCGTCTTACCACACTAGCATGGTTTTATCCATAGAATGTTTTATCAAAAAAAGTTGATTCTAACGAAAAAAATGCGTTTATACCTACATGCGTACCTTATACTGTATATTACATTGTGCTTAGGTATACCTATTCACGTAACCTATAATAATTATTGTAAGTACTTAACTAAATTCTAAAGACACCTGCATTGCCTGCATAATTTAAAGACATGCTAATATTACTTAAATTAAATAGGTACTTACTACTTACATATAAAAAACTCCTCTGTAGGTAGGTACAAAAATATGAAATGAAACGAATGTAAAACTCATGTTTTACATTCGACGAGGAAGTGTTCTAACTTGTCCGGTCATCTCCGCGACAACACAACATTAATATAACTTGGCGGTGCATATTTCTTCGCCGTCACGATAAATCTCCCCTCTCTATGTAATTTGTTATAATCCTATACATATTGACTTGTATATTTCTTCCGTAAGGACAGGCCTTGTCTACGCGTAATATGTCTCCAAAGTGAGTGGCCCAATGGAGCAATTTGTCACCTAGACCGTAAAATGAAGCGCATTGTGACAGGGGTCAGGGCATAGTTATCAGGGCGAGCGAAGCGAGCCCTAGTATTTCCCACAACCTGAACACTTTTGTGGTACACTTTACGGAAAAACTATCACGCCTATTGATTTGTGCTTTAACATAGTAATTTTTATTTATATGTTGATGTGTTATCATCGGTCAGTCAAGGTTTGGTTACTATATAAATATAAAAAAAAAAAAAAATGCCTTAAAGATTATTACCACGCAGAAAAACGACGCGAGCCCTCACAAAGCTCGGCTTTTAGCTAGTTAATTAATTGTAACTTTCAGAGCTTAATCAATATACAGGATGTACCAAAACTAAGTGATAATACTTTTGGGTGTGTGTGGGTCCCCCTATACAGGATGTAACAAAACTAAGTTATACTTTACTTTTTTTACTTTTTTTTGGGTCCCCTAAATATAGAGGACCTATAAACACCCTATAGGGGAGTTCGCTGTGAAAGTAGCAGCGCTGAAAGAGTAACTTTTTTTTCACCTTTGTAGGGGCGTTTGCCCATACAAATCACACTTTTTTTTGTTATTTCAGGCCTGCTACTTTCACGTTGAACTCTATCGAAGGGATAGATACACATTCCAAATTATTATCACTTAGTTTTGTTACATCTTGTATTAATATAGGAAGTATAGGTCTACCAGGATCTGATGGCAAAAAGTGAGAAAAGAAATTGACTCTAGCAATACCGGGGTGATTATAATAAAACATTTAGAACATTTTTTTTCTTTTAAGCGGCTGAGTCTGTATGTGAAACATGCAAATATAAAAAATTATCTAATGATCAAGGATATTTTTTGAAAATCTGCCATCCAAATTTGCCATCAGATCCTGGTAGACCTATAGCACATACTATGATGAAAGTTTTAACAAGTGCTACGGGCCCTGCGCTCCAACGCTTGTTTAATTTGATTGCAATAACTCGGAAGCGTCAAAATATTTTACAAACACCTTAAAAATAATTATTCTTTGAGTCACTATCTACATTTCGCGTTATAAGAAAGAGAAAGAGTCATAACTCTTTCTGGTAATAAAGATAGGTTTCCTTAGGACATTGGCTGTTAGCTTGGCTTTTGAATTGAAAGTAAGCCAGTCGAGGACCCCGACGTACTACTGGACTGGGTGCCATACCAAGGTTTATACTGAATGTTATATGTGCTCATCCTTACTTTAGAAAGCATTGTCTATACATATTATATTGATATCTCATTCTTTGAAGATATAATATACTTGCCTAGATTGGCGGCCCGCCAAATTCAGGGAATTATTATTGAATTCAGTATACGGTGCATGTAATCGCACCGATTAATATAGTTGCATAAATACTAGAGCGTATTTACCGTTACAGTTAAAAGTGACAGTTGACACGTATTTAAAAACTTCATAACTCAGTCCCCGATTCTTCTATTAAAATACCACATAATGCAGCTTCGTTCCAGTCCGATTTCTGTCAACCAGCAAAATAGTCTTCATGTTGTACGTCAAACAAACGTCAAACAAGCCATAATCTCCAGTTTACATTATTCTAATCCCATGAAGGCCACTGGAATGCATTGGAATGCAACAATTCAGTGCAATCCAGTGGCCGTTCACATTATTACAGTAGCGATCCAACGCTGGATTGGATTACTGGATTAGAATAATTTAAACCGGCCATAAAAGTGGAACTTGTAAGTTTAGAACGTTCAAGCACTTGAGTTACAAATCATAAAGTAATGAGAAAATTCGTAAGTCAACAGTTGATTCGTGTAGCTATCATTCAAGAAGCATTTATTGTACTTAATTCCTAAAGCCTGTCAGTCTGTTAGGCAGCATAAACCACTAGCCTAATTTGAATGAAATTTAGAATAGTGATAGTTTGAGGACATAATAATATAATGATTATTTTTTATACGGGAATGATACACGGACCCCGCTAAATAAATTTTGGCAACACAATTTTCGCTGTCGTTGATTAAACAACTTGTTATTTTATGTAATTATTTATTATACTCATCAACTTTAATTATTTAATCGAAAATGTATTTTTAGTATATCAAACGCTGCAGTCGAGACGAAACGCAATTTTTTGCAGAATCGAGGTCGTTCTAATATTATACTGCAGCCGAAGTTTTCTGTTAATTGGTTTATTTATAACATATTAAAAAATATACTATTCTCTATGTAATTGCAGAGTAATTATAACTTACTTTAATTATTTGAAGTTTTAATTTTAAAGAACTTTTCACAGCTTTATTACCAGAGTAGGCTTTAACGTCAATGAGTTAAATTTTACTTTTAATGTAAATATTATTTTACAATAGTTAAATAATACATATTATGTAATTTAAATACTTTTCTTTATTCATAAAAAATAAATCTACCTTCCATTTATTTTCTTATCACTTGTTTACTTTTTTACTTGTTAAGTGTTCGGCGACTGGCGAGTGGCGAGTGGCTAGTAAGGTAGCGGCGCGGGGCGGCGGCGGGGGCGGGCGGCGCGGGCGGGGCAGTTTTCCCCGCCCGCGTGGGCCGCGCGTTTTCCGCGGGGCGTCGGCCCCCTCGACCGTCGACGGGAAAACGTCAGTCCGCCTCGGCCGTCGCGGTACGTACACGTGTGACAGTGCGCTCGACGCGCGGCGGAAATAGTGCTCGCTCCGGGTGATAGTGTTGTGCGGGTGATGCTGCCCGCCCTGGTGTTGCTGGCGCTGGCGGTGGCCCCCGGGCCTGCCGCCGCGCGCCGACACGCCCCCGACCTCCGGGAGGACGAACCGGCCCGACGGAACACCAGACCCGCCGGTGAGTGTCATGCAAGTCTAGTCACTAGCGTTATATTCAGGAGCAAAATGCATTACGATGTTTGCAGTATCATAGGTACTCGTTTTCTACGTACGAGAATGTGCAACAGATGTAAGGTTGTCACTAGGATAATAAGTTAGTACCCTTGCGGCCGCGATTAAGGCCACTCGGACTGCAACTAATCTTATTATTTTCGTGGCTGCAGCGATAAATTAGTAGCCGATCGAGGTCTTGTATTTGCCAATATTTCGCTACGTTATGCTTATGTTTTGGGAGTAAATTGCCAATATTATTTCGCTGCATTACGTTTCGATTGCGATCGCGAGGAGAGTTCGATAAGGTGTGTTATCGGCGATATGAGGTGTTGGATAATAAAAACAATACCACGTGAGAACGATGATCGGCATTCGTGTCTCGGATAAATGTCAAGTGATCTATTTTGGACGTATCATTCTAATCTTATCGGCCAAAGACTTTGAAGCCAACGCGAAGGCACACCGCGATCGCCGCGATTACACTCGCCCGACTCGCTGGTAATGTGTTCAACGTATTTAAACCGTTTTATAACATTGAGATGTATGTACTTTATCATATATGATGTACGTAGTACTTATACCTCAATGTTTTATAAACCACATTGACTGGGTAAAGTAGCAAGCTTACAGTTCCAGGATAAAATTAACCTTTGCGACAGTTTATAGTGTGCAGCAGTTTTGCAGTAAATATACCGAACATTAACAGTAAGAAAATAGTAAATACTAAATACACACATTAAGTACCTATTATTGCATACATTCGTGATGTAAAAATGGCAGTTAACTATGACCACTAGCGACCTTAAGGTCCAACCACAGACTTTGACTCAATGTTATGTTATATCTCTCGTTCCTTACCTATATTTGCAGATATTTACTAAATGTTGTATCTCTAGTTCTTCATATTTATCCAGAGGGACAAAATAATATTTAACCCAGGGTTAACTTTAAACCAGTGCAAGTGGGCCTTAGGGGGCGTCCACAAATTACGTGAGGTGTTTTTTAATTTTTTGACACTCCCTCCCCCCTGGTGAGATTTCGTGAGATTTTATTCAACCCCCTCCCCCATCCCCCAATCTCACGTGAGATTTTTCAAAATGTGGGTTTCTTACGTAAACACGTTGGATTGTTTGACAGTAGATATGTACAACGAATAAGTAAATGATCTTAATCGTATTACGATTACGCTTACGATTGTACTAATATGTATTCTGTGCTTACGATTAAATCTTAAGCATACGTACAATCTGGATGAAATGGACCAAAATAGTATATATTTTTTTTGTAACAATGAGAAAAAAAAAATTACGTGAGATTTGCCGACTCGACTCCCTCCACCCCTTAAACACCTCAAGTAATTTGTGGACGCCCCCTTACTGTTACAAGGAATTTTAGAAATGTACGACGCTGGTGCTAAAGCAAAAACGTGTGTATCGTTTGTGGGTGCAATTGAAATGAAAAGCTAATTTTCATGAATCGAGGTCGTTCTAATTGTTGTAGCCGAATTTATTAATATCTACTAATTGGGTAATCCCAATGTGTCAAGAGTCAAGACTCGAGACAAATGAAAAGTACAAATCAAGAGATACTTGTACATAATTATCTTGGTTCCTTCAAAATAATTATTTGTAAAATTTGGGTTATTCGACCAGAATATTTGATCGAAGTATTCGACTAAATTTTTTATACTTACTTAAGTTTTTTCTTGTTTTACAAATAATGTAAATTTTGTTTTTAAATCTATCTTAGTTAGTGATTAGAAATCATAATCGTATAAATATTATGCACCCGGTTCAAACTAAATTAAAATTGTATCTACGGTTGTGTAGTTTCCAATAGTTTTCTCTCAATGTCTTTCGTGTGTTATAAGAAATCTATAACTCTATTGAGTTACAATTAATTTATTTAAAAGTTGATCACCAGGAACCGTACATTTTTGCTCGTTAAAAAGTTGCCTAAGTATGTCTTTCCCTGTGGTCAACATCAAAATCGGTCCAGCCGTTCGCGTGTGATGTCGTTATCAAGAGAAATTAGAGATTAATCTTTATATCTAAGAAATATATTATTTACTTTATATGTATGTACTTCTATGTATCAAGGTATTAAAGAATCTAGGCAAAATCTAGGCTACTTAACACACTACAAAAGGACGGTGATAAAGCCAATCCTCTGAAACGTCACGAGTCACGACTTTTACGTAATCCTTGGAAACTCGTACGATTCACAATCTTATCTTTCGCGATAATAGGCACAATTTAGCAAAGATTTCGACTTAATATCTCCTTATCGACTAATTGAGTGAATGATAGTAATTTGCTAGTATTTTTATCAGTTGTGAGTTGTGACCTGTTTTTCGCTTGCACTTTGATTCATGAGTGTTCTCTGGATACACAAAGTGCGCATGAAAATGCGCAGTTTACTCGTTAACATTAAATGCGAGATACCATTTTTATGAATATCGACTCAACCTCTTTTTGGAGATGAAGAAGTCGTCCAGTGGAAAAGTGGGAAAGCATAAGTCATTAAAAAGAAAACTTAACTGTAACTCTGTAAACAGTAAACTAAATAATCGCCATGAGGCGATATAATATATTTATATTATATACTAGTGACGTCCGCAACTCCGTTGCGCCAAAATTCGTTAATCGCGCGGGAACCGTACATTTTCCGGGATAAAAAGTACGCTATATCCTGTCCTGGGACTCAAAGTATCTGTGTACCAAATTTCAGCAAAATCGGTTCAGCGGTTTGGGCGTGAAGAGGTCATAGACAGATAGACAAACTTTCATATTTATAATATTAGTATGGATGAATATTTACCAATAATAATTAATGGCCAATACTTATAGGCTTAGGAGTTGTTTAGAAATCCGTGTATATGGCGGAACCGTTCTTTTGCATTATATGCCCTTTCCCTTAGTCTACTCTACATCTGTGTCATCATTCTGTGTCCAATTTTTTTTTGTAAATCGGTCCAGTGATGTCGAAGCCTATTCGATGCAGATAAATAAACAAATCTTTTCCTTTATTAACATTTAAGTGTATCAAAGTGTATTTCTAAGGGTATTAAACAGTCACACAATCTCCCCTTTACTCCTCTCTCTATAAATAAAATAAAATAAAATAAAATATATTTTTATTCAAAAAAGGTATCATGAATATACTTTTTGAACGTCGTAGAAAGAACGTAGAAACTAAGATGCCTACCACCGGTTCGGTAACTAACCCTATCTTGTCTCTATTAAATAAACTATATTCTCTAGTTTTTCTTCAGTGTCGTATTATCATCGAATTCAACTAGAACCAGACAAACAGACAGAAACACATTCTCAGATTCGTGAAGAGGTGAAATTTGGCATAGAATACTTTTTTCCCCAAAAAAATCTACGGTTCCTGCGAGGTAAACGAATTTTTTCGCAATAGAGTTGCGGGCGTCATCAGTAAATATAAATATAAAAACGATTTTTAAATATAAGTAATCGGTTATTAGTAATAACCGATTTTAGAATGGAAAATATTCTTTATCATTCCTTATCGTTTGTGATATAATATTTACATGATTGTACAATTTTGGGCGTTATATTTTATATAAAAATGGTACGAGTAGTGAAATGATATTATTATGAAAACAATAAGCTACAAAATATCCAATTTTCTCCAATTTTGTTCCAGTAATTAAAAATACCATTAATTTTATAAACCAACTTTCAAGTGTTTATGGCGAACATACATAATATTTGGAGTATAAAATACCTTTAAAAGAGTTACAACTTAATGCTATAACAATTATACTACCGAAATAAAACTAAATGTACGATGGCGCCAAAGATATTAATTGAGGTATCACTTTTAATTTGGCTTAATATAATTTATGCACCAGATCGGATTATAGACATCTTTTTTTGCGTCGAATGTGATATGGCCTTGTATTTTAAGAGTTAGTTTGAGTACCTCATACAAAAATCCGAGTCCACCAGTTTTTGAAGTCATTTTAACGGCCGTTCCCCATATTCGATCTATCTCTGGTTTTTCCCTACTAGAGATAGGAATAGCTCTCATTAGACATTAAAGACATATATTTTATGTCAATTCAATGTTAGCTGCGATCGGTCGTATGTCAAACCAGAGATAGATTGAATATTGGGAACGGCCGTAAGTCTGCCAAATCCTAATGATTTGGGTCGAAGGAATGCAGAATTTGAAGTCCGTTTAAAGATACTAGAAACGTCTTTTGAACGCTGCAAAAGGGTTTGGTTAACACAATGGTTTTAATTTAAAACAAACAATATCGTTTGCAACTGCAATCTTGAAATATTATACTTGCCTAATGTGATCAATATATTATGTCGAATAAAATATAATAAGGATCATAACAAGAATACATTCAGTATAAAATGTATCACTGGACATTCCCAAGGCACATTTTCAAGCAGACAGCAGACATGAAAGGAAATTAAGTCTCTCGGCACCCGTTTTAAAATAAAAAGGATTTCCTTCAAAGAACCGAAAAATTTAATAAAATACACAAAATGCTGCCACAAAAAAGTTTTCGCGCGGATGCCACGTTTAAATCATAAAAAGTGTGACATGTTACATTAATTTTTCGGCTGGTATAAGTTAAGAAAGTTTGCCAAAATACATCAAGGTGGGTGCCAAAAATGTAATACCGAGAAGAGAAACCGTCTCACCGTCTAGACGACGCGACGCGACGCTGCGAGACGTGTCACCAGCATTTTTGTGAATAATTTCTTATAATAGAAGAACATCGACTATATAATATAATATTCTATACGAAGTTTTCCGATTGGCTAGATTATATTCGTAGCCGAGGATAAGTTAATAATATTTGTTGGGCGTGTGTTCGTCATAAAAATTAATATATTGTCGCCTTGGCGTATTTTGAGAATTTGCAATAAATACAGCAGCGCCATCTATATTTATTGCTCGGGATTATTTTCGCAAAGGCCGTGGTCTATCTCGGGCGTTATATAAATAAATATAAATTGAGAAATTTAAAAAACCTCGATAAAAAAAATCAAACTTGATAAACCCCAAATGTTCCAGCGGTGAGTAGACTGATGATGATAATATTATAATAAGTAATACAAAGGCACATCAAACTTATAACCCCTCTGTTTTCGTCGGGTGCTAAAAAGGCATGCTTGTAATTTTTTTCTTAAAGTAATGCCCCTAATGGCATTGATCAGGATTTTTGTGTTTTTGACTCCAGAACAATAATAAGACTTCCAATTTACACATACTTAATATCATAGTCGATAAAAGTAAAACGTACAAGAAAATATTTCACTGATCTGAAAATATACATTCATTATCTAGTTATTTAAACATAAGAAAGAACAAGCCCCAAAATTAAAAATCGTTAAATATTAAGGCTTCAAAGTATTAAGGAAAAACTTTAAGCAGCGGCTCCACTAAAGACCTACGCTAATCTATGATCTACCTGGCAGGTATTTAGATCGATATATAAACATATTCCGTCTGGCCGTCAGTCTGTCACAGAATACGTAACACGGCGCATACAAATCCTGATTTGTGGAATGTACCATCGAGGAAATTGATTCCTAGACAGCTGACAGACCAACGTCATTTGGTCGGATCGTGTCAATTAATTGTGATCTGTCGGCTGGGTTTGACGTTACTCGAGTAAACTACGTAGGTCCCCCATCTGCCTAGGAATCAACTTCTCTGATAGTATTTAATTTTATTCGTTTGATGCCGCGCGACGCCGAGTAATTGCCTTGTATTATAATATTATGTGATTAGACTCATTAATGTATATTGACACTTTATACTCATATACTCCGTATATGTTGTGAATTGTGATATTACGTAGTAAATACCAAGTACATTATAGGCACTAGGAGTACTAGAGCAATAACTATTACAAGTTTTAAAGTTGGATTTGTTGGGCCCGGCTGTTTTCATTTTTACTTGCAGCAGTTTTTATTTTTCTTATAGTAACCTCCTTTACATCTATACTCATATTATAAATGCGGAAGTGTGTCTTTCTTCTGAACCGATTTTGCTAAAGTTTAGTATGAACATACTTTTAAGAGCGGGCTGTCAAATGCTGTGTTTTCTAATAAGTATTACGATCCTAGAAGACGATTGACTCAAATGAAATTGAGATTTATTTAATCATTGTATATTTATCTGATATTTGGCTAACCAAAAACACGATTCACTTATTTTGACTCGATAGTTTTATTTTTTGAAATTATGAATCTTTCTGGGCTTTTCAACAAATACCTGTTACACTTATTGAGTTACTATTATTAAATAACTTGCACTACTACAATCACACACTTTATAAAATAATAGCTAAAGGAAATATTAGTATTGTATTTAAATTTTAAGTAATCATCAAAAAAAAATTTAGGACTTACGACCTTTACTTTCGTGCTATAATGCGGGAACCGTTGTTACGCGATATTTTTCACTATTAGCTGCAGCGTAAAGCACATTGCCCGGGAGCACGATTCATGGAATCATTGTATCACGATTGGAGGATAGCAGTGTGTGTAGGCGGGGCCAGCGTTTTGACAGTAGGCTCTTAAGAAAAGGGTATAGAATAAATACTGTTTATTTCGGAAAAATCCCCGATTTCCGCGTAAGATACGAATTTTGGCCCAACGGAGTTGCGGGCGTCATCTAGATATTATTAAGTTATAAAAATTTCGAAGGAGGAAAGGTTAGGGTGTTTCCCATTTCATACGTACACAATTGCTCTACTAATTATTATGCGATTCATCTTTTTTGCTATTTTTTATGAATCTAGTTTAGTACAGACAAAATATAACTATGAATGGGAGTTATGATGTCACATTTTGGCCGCAAGCCAGGGACGGATTTCAGACGAACACTCGATAAGGTTTGAAAAGCTCAGAAGCGTAGCGTGCCTTGGCGGGGCTCCGTATAAAATTTTTTTAGAGGCCCTAGCGTAAGGGTGCCTTTTTTACTTTTAGGAAATGGAAAGTTTTTATAAATTTTTGCTTACGTACGTTGGGGGTTCCTGTGGCCTGGAGGCCCCGTATAATTGATATGTCGGCGATAGCTACGCCCCTGAAAACCTAAACAACTTTGCCTGTTCATCTTCATAGAACAGTAATAATTGTAATGTACCTCTTTTTAATTTTTGTCTATATTTTTTTTAGTATTTTAAACACACAAAGTTTGAAATAAGTACTTTAAAAAAAATTTAGACAAAAATTAGTCATAAATTTTATGACAATACAACAAAAATCTAGAAGATTAAACCTTCTGAAGTATTAATATTATTAGCTCTACATTCTAGATTTTATCTACAAATTAGAATTGTACTGCAATTAAAGCTTCTTCAAACTTTTTATTATTATACTAAATATATTATAATGCCATCTACACCGGTCGGTGGTAGATAAGCGACAGTTGCAGCCTGAAGGTTCATTGATACATGTGACAGTCTGAAAATGCTGTGATCAGACTGCATTGCCCTTGTTTCCAACCCGGGAACAGACCCCAAGAACTCCGAATCCACTGAGCCACTGAACAGTTGCGAAATTACTGGAGACATACTAATAACTAAAAATTAGGACATACACTTTCACACACTGTTTAATCTAATCGCTTTCAAGAGCAATTGTCATTTGCTCTTCGCCGCGTCGGGTGTTGTCATGTGCATGCAGGACACTTAGGTCCAATTCCCCGGGGTCAATAACCTGAGGGTGACGTCAGCGCACAGGGAACGCGAATCCGATTAAACATCCATGGATTTAGAACTGATAAAAATCTAAACAAGACCAAAAGTTAAAAGTAAAGCAATTAATTTGCTTTTTTCTCGAACGAGCCCATGGATTTGAAATAAATAGCCAAGTGCACAGTAAAAGCGTTTTTGTAAATTGCCATATAGATATAAATATCTTTTGACAACATTGATTTGGTTGAAAATTGAAATGGACCAGATCGGTCAAGGATTGTGCATTGAAATAGCTGGGATACTCTTTGTTGTGTGGTTATATGTTCTGTACAGCCCGTAGGTGTAACAAAACAAAGTGATAATTCTTAAGGGTGTGTATGAGTCCCCCGTATAGAGTTCACTGTGAAAGCAGCAGCGCTGTAAGAGTAACTTTTTAACTTTTGTAGGGGCAAAACCATGACGCTGGGGTGTATGCACATACAAATCACAAAAAATGCTCTTTCAGCGCTGATACTTTCACAGTCACAACTAGTATAAGAGACACATACACTTCCTAAACTATTATCACTTTGTTTTGTTACACCTGTAGAGTATATAGCCAATTTATCGCCTACCTAAAAAGTAAAACGGTTAAAGAATTCTGCATTCATTCATAAAAACAAAACTGGTTGTGAGATGGCGCTTCGGATCCGATGACTTTTGCCCCCGCGCCGCTTGCAAGTCAATGAGTGTTAATAAATTATCAATTTTTATACTCCGCATAGATTGGAACGTGTTTTTGTTTCTATTTTAAGCGATTCGGTTATATTTGGCTTGGTTTTAGATTACATGATCTCTAAGGTCGCGTCGTATTCGAGGGCAAACTATTTCGCAGAATTTTCTAGATTTTCGAGAGAGACTAAAAAAAGCATTTTGCTTTGCCTTTGAATTAACTGTCTTCACTCAGCTTTTGTTCACCATATTAAAAGTAAGAATAGAGACACGGTAGAGGCTCTAAGTACATAGTACAGTCTACAAGAGAGTGGTCGAGGTAAAATTTTATGATGAATTTCTATATGATCTTAGCATAAATAGAGCTTTATTATAAGTAATTATATAATAGGAAGGACGCCCATATGGACTGTTACTCATATAATGTAGGTTTGTAGGTCGTAGGATACTGCGTAGAGAATGCAATGTAGTATGTAGAGTTTGACTCTTAGCTTAATTAGTTTAAGGCTATATTATGACATCACTTTATGCAACTTCGTGACGCCACTGAATGCCCCTTAGGGACCGTAAATTATCTTCTGAAAGGAAGCTTACACGCCACATTTATATAAGCTTCATTAATCAGTGGTGTTAGGAAGTTGCTGAAAAATCGTGTCTCCTTATAATAACCTAGTTAACGTTTTGTCTCTACAAAATTAATCTGATAGTTTCAGCAGCTTCTGAGACTTTTCAATACATATATCACAATTTAAGTAAGTCATAAAGATTAGGCGCACAAGTATTAAGTGCAGTGTCCAGTATATTACATAATTAGGGGCGAATCTGTTCCGCGAAACACAACGAGGCCAAACAATGCCAGCCGCTCAATTAACTTCAACGCATTAGTCCTGGAATACTGGATAAGGAACTCTAAATCGACTGTGGAAAGTTCAAATTCGTAAGTACACATCGTCTCATTCACAATTTCGGCCTAACGGCCGTATCACACGATCATTTTTGCAGAGCAGTGTCAACGAAGATACTAAAGATATAGTTTTTAGAAGTCTGAAGTTAGGTATAGGTTATAGGGAGCTAGTGCCATCAAGACACGACAGTTCACGGGCCATTGCTAAGATGAATACGCAATGAATCTCATCCCAATATTTGTTTATCTCAGTCTTCAAACTCCAACGCCGAAGATGCGTTTACCGACTAAGAACTGTCGTGTCAAAACTCAAAAGTGTACGCATTAGGTATTTTCCCCTCAGCCCCGTCCCAATAGTGACGTCTCCCAGACCTTACAATTCGGTAAGGTGGGGTCATAAACGAAGACGTGAGTGGAAGAACCAGATAAGTAACAACTAGCAGTTTAAAAGTTACCGCTTTTTTGCATACTTAAATGGAAACTTTAGGGTCGGAAAAATTTGAAATAAAAACACTGTGGATTTTATGTGTAGCCAGATATATTAGCTAAATGATGAAGTAAGTTATACAAGGTTTGTTCAAATTATAAGGGAAAAAATGAGTAATTGTCCTTATGTTATAAAATGTTAGTTATGTGGTTCTTCCACGCACGTCTTCAATCAATAAGGCGTATTCGAGTCTTAATTTTCCATCGACCCATATCACTATGACAATAGTCGCACCAGGTATCATAAGCCACCCACGGAAGCGCCCGGTCGTCGCCCCTCGCGTGCTGCGGCCTGCGCCCCCGCCATCCAAAAAGTTAGAAAAGTTCGCCGCGATACCATCTCGGCGCCATGCGCCTGCGCCGACACAGATCTCACTTGCGCTAGAAGACGCTATCTGAAGAAAAAATATTTGGTAAAAACCAAATTTTTGGCATAAAAAGTTTATTATAGATGCAGAAAAGCCTATTGCTGCAAAAAATTCATGGTGCCTAAATTAAGATGATTGCTATGATTGGGAAGTTTGGCTTACTTGACACTAACATTTCGGTAACAAAAATTACTGTGTAATAAATTGTGTCAAAGTGCTCAAAATCTTTGTCCTTGTCTGATACGTAAGAAAAGTGTCTATTTAATAAATTTGTGACTTATAAAGTTGTTAAAATTTTGACTATTGTATGATTGGTTATTCATAAAAAAACATTACAGATTACTTTTTTAAGAATCAATATTTATGCAAATTCAGGTCAATATTTTATTTAGCTGCGCTGTTTGTAAATTTAGCAACAAACATATTGCGTAAACAAAACATGATGTTTAATATTTATGCAGCATGTAAAACTAGGTTTTACCGAAACGACTTAATTACGTTTTATATACTATCCTGACCCTGTGACCTTTTATCTCGTACCGTCAGTCACGTCTAGAAGCCTGCAATCAGTGCTTTGATACGCCGACATTCTTTTGAGAAAATGATTCATAACTTCTTGTCTTGATTCTACTTAAATAAACGCAGTTTCGGTTAGAATTTTGATGTAGTATTCGTGCTAAAATAAAAGTACAAAGTATAATTTTCGTAAAATTTCAAACGGCGTTCTGATTGGCCAAAACCATGTCAAAACTGCAAAGGAGAAATTCTACCAAACGATATTGTTTTCTCCAATTGCTGCTAATGCTGGAACAAAATAGAAGATCTTGATTGAAGAAATTTTAATCTTGTACGACCACACGGTTTGCATCTCTGTAAACACGGAACCGTGGGAATACAGATAATGATGTCCATTAGAATGCATAGCAGATGCCATCGCCAATTAAAGAACCATTACAAAGAAAGTGATCGGATAATAATCAGTAAGGCTCGAGCTGGTGGGTTTATGCCAAGTAAGTTTTAAGCCAAATGTCTGAAAACATATTATTGAAGTTTATCGAAACTAGTATAGATGTTACCTGTGGAAGCCGTAAATTTTTCTTTCTCGAAATCTTTTTACAGAACTTAAAGTATCTCCATACCATAAAGTTAATATACCTAGCGGAATAGAGAAACAAAGGCCTGAGCAAGCGAGATGTCACTATGACAGCAGAACTCTTTTTTTGACGTCCAGTCGGCACTTATCGGCACGTTGACAATTTAATCTCATAGAATTCATGTTCAATCATGCTTGTGTAAGTGTATACGTACACATATGTTTACACACAGATGTAAACCAATTTCGGTTTCGTTTGACAGCTCGAGATTGTTGTTCTATTCCGCTAGGCATATTAACTTTATGCTTCATACTGAACGTCCAAATCAGATAAGTGACAGCCACACAGACAAGACACGTTTTTGCATTTCGGATCTTAGGCTGGCTTTATCGTTAAGCGTTTCGGCAGCGCCGTTAAAGCGCCGCGCGTTCAAAGATGTATGGGGGTAGTAGTTGCGTGCAAATAAGTCGCGCGCTTGAGCAGCGCCGTTCGTCCGTTCGTTCGTTACATCTTGTGTTGAAAATAATATTATACAGTGTGTAACAAAAGTAAGTGATAAAACTTTAGGGTGTGTACGTGTTTCTTGTAGAGAGCTCACTGTGAAAGTAGCAGCGCTGAAAGACGAAAAATTTTTTTTCACTTTTGTATGGGCAAGGGCCCGAGCGTCACGAGTTTCCCCATACAAAATTGAAAAAAAAATCGTCTTTTAGCGCTGCTACTTTCACAGTGAACTCTCTACAAGGAACACGTACACACCCTAAAGTATTATCACTTATTTTTGTTACACCATGTATAATATGGGTAATTCGAAATTTAAGCAATCATGGCGCTAACTATGAACCATAAAAAAATCGGCCAAGTGCGAGTCGGACTCTCGCACGAAGGGTTTCGTACCGTTATAGAGCGAAAGTAGGGGTTTTTTTATGGGAGGCCCCTCTTAATTATTTATTTTAAGTTTATTATCAAATATTAAAGTACACATATAATTAAAGACTTTGTGAAAATTTCATGTGTCTAAATGGTTCCATTATGGATTACGAGCCAAAAAGGCCAAAAAAATCACGTTTGTTGTATGAGAGCCCCCCTTAAATATTAACTTTTTTTGTTTTTATGTGAAAATTTCAGAAGTCTAGCTATAGCGGTTCTCGAGATACAGCCTGCAGACAGACAGACAGACGGACAGACATTGAAGTCTCAGTAATAGGGTCCCGTTTTTACCCTTTGGGTACGGAACCCTAAAAATGATATATTATTTTTAAGTCCGTGGCCACATCCAGTATATTTAGGTCCGCGTTGACTCCGATTCGAATCTTAATTTCGATCATTTTGTAACTGTGATGTTCTATATCCGGCGTTGGAGGTGCGTCCAGCTTAATTAGAAATTTACTTTTAAGGTCCTGTGAATTATGGCATACCTTAGACCTTAAATGGCCCAATACCGAGAACCAATTGCGAGGTTCGGATTTATTTTATTGGCACCTTAAGGGTCGGGTCACACCGAAATGTGCATAAAAGCAGTACTAAATTAAACGTCAAATAACCTGAATATAAACTTGCTTTGTTTGTATCGCGAATCGCGATTCATCGCGTTGCGTATCGTTTCGGTGAACTGTGAAATGACCAAGTTCTAGCTTTAACAAAGTTTAAAGCTACTGCATTGCTTTTATCACGGGTATTGAGCGCGTCGACCAAATCAAGAAATTCCGTAACGAAAAAAACCTAACACCCCCAGGCCCCACTCCAACCTGCCTGAATGCCTACGCCATTTGATTCTGTAAAATGAGCTTTAATATATTGGATTTTGGGCCGCTTAAAATTAAAGTGTAAGCAGCAGGACCACTTTCGTTGATGCTACTAATTAAAGCGATTAATTTACGTAATAACCGCACGCGGCTATGGAGTTGAATGTCGGGATGTAAAGCGGTAAAATTACTTTCGTAAAATTCGGTAAATTACGATATTTTACGTAAAATATTATATTTTACGGTAAATTACGGTAAAATTGGGTAAAAAAAGATTTGATTTCGTGGCGTAATTTTCATTAAGAATGTGGATATAAACAATTAAACAGGTTACTTAATGCAAGTCTAGACTGCAGTAAGTCAAAACAACATAATAGCCAGCCTGCCGGCTTGCTGTATGCTCTGTCGAGTGTCGTCAACTGTCAACAAGTCGCAACAGCGCAAAATATTATGGCAAACAGCACTAATCGGCAACGTCACAACTCACACCGTGCGACGCGCACGCAGTACACAAATTACAACTTGCAACACGCTCGCCCCGCCCGCCGTCATACCACCATTCTGCATACATACGTAGCCGGTAATTTTACCGTAATTTATATAAATTACCGTAAAATACGCGTATTTTACCAGCGTTTTCGGTAAAATTACGTAATTTTGCAACCCTAGTTGAATGACGTTCAGTGAATGGTCGCACGCGTTTACATTTATTTTACATCTGGTAGGACCTTATTGGTGACAAGTGATAACTGACAATATAAGGGTCACTATTATATAGAATCGGAGGTAAAATAATTTGAAACAGACTGTCGTGTGCATCCGCCTTATATGCGTTCCATTTTACGCTGATAAGTTGCTTTCATTTTAAATCGACTGCAAAAAAGGAGATTTTTTTGTTCGTCGACCTAACACAAGCGATTACAAACGTGTAGATTGCCAATATTATGGACGTTGATTGTGTATGTTATAGACGGCTTTGTAATCATAGTAGCATTATGCAACTTAGCGCTTTTACAGATGAACGGCACTGATTGACAGCTTGTCGATGGCTGCCGTCGACAAGTGCCGTTCGTCCGTAAGAAGCCACTTCAACGTAAAAGGCGACTTCACTCCAAAAAAGGTATCATTTCGAAGTCAATAACTAGAAAAAAATTGCACGTATCTGAAATTACAAATTGACCACTTACTTTTAAATAACAAAAGTAATTAAACAAAATTTAATAGAGTAACTCGAAGGCTTTAACTTTTAAGTAATAGGTATTTGTTCCTCTAACGGCTTGACCGAATTAACTTTCTAAATGTAGAGTTCCTTAAATAGTTCTTAATCATGACCCAAAACGATAATAGAGAACGGAATTGCGTAGCGGAAAACTTACTTGTTTATTTCATAAACCGATCATGCCAGTTTACGTAAGTGGCCGTATATGAATCATTTTCTCGAAGGAATGTCGGTCTGACGATTTATTTGCATGGTGTTTAATGGCCTACGTCTCAACCCCTTACTAATACATAATGTAGTTATATAGTACAGTTATAGTAATACAACCGGCTCCACGACCGGCCGGTCTACCTCATAAGGGACCGGACTTCCACCAAAGTTAGGGAACGCTCCGGCAAACTGAAGCGTTCCCCTCGGCGCCGGGACTGGCTAAGCCGGGGAGGTCCCCCATCCTCTCCCGGAGCCCCGTTAGACGAGACTTAGGAGGTTCGCATAGCATATGGCCTACGTCTCAACAGTCAACCCCTTACTAATCCATAGTTATTATAGTTATTAGTTTGTACAATACAGTTATAGTAATACAATTAACTGCCGTACTCAGAGATATATTTAATGATGATTTAACTTCAATTTAATGAAAAGTTTGACAGATAAAGTATGGGCTTATGTCAAAATCTTCATTTAAATTTTAACTGTACAGTTAAGTATTTGATATTCGTCTCTGAGTGCGGCAATAAGTCTTTCATGCAACTTTTCTAATACCTAGGTAGTAGCAGTTAATCTTTTTTCTGACTTTTATATATTATTTTAATTCATCAAGCCTCAAGCGGCCACATGCGGCCGCGATAACAATTGATAAGCTATTGTGCCTCATTTTTACACGATCGACGGGTTAATTTTAATAAAAAATAAAAACTTTGTCGTTTTAGGGTGCTGAGTGCTGACATTAAAATCGGAACTCTACACAATTGAGACAAAAAAGACAGACAAAAGCTCTACAAAAACGTTGCGGTCTAAAAAATTTTTAAAATTATGTATTGTCAAACTGACAATTTGTATGCTTTTTGAATTTAGTAGTATTGCACCAAAGTGAAAAGATGAGTTTACCTTTAGTTTCAGATTATTAATAAGTACATAATATTTATATCTACAACATTTATTATATTGGTATTACGTGTAGGTCGTGAGGCTGAGATGTAATTAATGTCAACAATAATAATTAATAATTTATACCGGTATAACTTTGCACATATTTTATATTGTGTACTAAAGACAGAGTAGAGTTTATAAATAAATTATGTTTACAACTTACTATGAATATCGTATAAAGGATATTTTACGTAGTACGTATTTTGTATACGTTAATATACATATTATATGTATGTATAGGTTATGATAGCAATTTTCTTACTTAAAAAAGAAAACCGGCCAAGTGCGTGTCGGGCCACGCGCAATGTAGGGTTCCGTAGTACTGATAGTTTTTGATAATTTTTGTATGGTCAATGAATGTACATTTATAACGTGTTTTACATTACTAATAACATCATTTCAGTTTTTTTTTTTGAACGAAAAGTTCCTTTATATTTCGCGGAATATTTTTTTTTAGTTGATCGACTATTACTCAATAACTTATGAAGTCTTCTTAGCCGTGATAATTTTCCTTTTAAATTCAGCATATTTCCTACTCCCATGAATTTTTTCACATTTCCAGAAGCAACCATTTAGCTAGTAGAAGGGGAGGACACTGGACTCTGACGATTTTTTCCGCTTTGAAACTTCATATTTCACAAATGGATCCCTAAATCAAAAAATGATCTATGAATACTCGTAATATTATTAAAAAACCTATCCAACGATACCCCACATTGAGGGGTGGACGCGAAAAAAAATATCATCCCCGCTTGATGTGTAGGGGAGGTACCATAAAAAAAATTTTTAAAAGATTTTATATACCATTTTGTCAGCATCATTAATATCTGCATTTATGCCGAATTACCGCTTTGTAGATCCTACAGTCTCTGAGTAAAACCGCGGACGGACAGACTGACAGACAGACAGACAGACAGACAGACGGACAGACGGACAGACGGACGGACAGACCGAAACTATAACTGTTCCTTGTTAACTACGGAACCATAAAAACCTTCTCTTTTACACTCAAGCCTTTTGTTCTAGTAAGAAAGTTGCTGTCGCGTCATAGACTAAGTATTTTTTGATGAGGACCCAGTAGTATACTAAAATTATTCTGCAATATCTCGCAATGTAATAAATATTCATTCAATATACAGGGTGTAACAAAACTAAGTGATAAAACTTAAGGTTTGTATGTGTTCCTTGTAGAGAGTTCACTGTGAAAGTAGCAGCCCTGAAAGACCAAAATTATTTTGTGATTTGTATGGGCAAGCGCCTCAGCGTCACAAGTTTTTCCATACAAAGGTGAAAAAAAATATTGCTCTTTCAGTGCTGCTACTTTTACAATAAACTCTATACACGGGACTCATACACACCCTAAAATATTATCACTTAGTTTTGTTACACCCTGTATATTTTCGTTTTTTATTTTTTATGTCGCGACAAAATCAATGGTGTAGCCATTGATTTTGTCGCCTACAAAGAATACATTCATTACAGAATAACAAGGGGCTAACTTTGAGTCAAGCCTAACATTTAGGAATTCGTAACGTTTTAACCTTCACGTTCGGTCTAGATGCAGTTACTATAAAAATATGACTTCCACCGTCCGTTATAAATATTAACGATAAAAATAAAACAAATATTAGCACGCGATGATTTTTTTATGTGCGCGACAGAAAAATATTTGCAAATTTTTGATGGGCGTAAATCATACATAAAAAGAACTCAAGATTATAATCAGCGCACATGAAGCCACTAGACCTTGGCAATTTGACAAAGGTCGACAAGATACTAGTAAAACATACGTTATATAAGAGAATATCTGCAAAAATGTATGGCGTGCCGCATCTAGAAGATACCGAATCAATGTGTTTCTCGCTGAAGCTATAGTCTGGCCGCGGATGAAAATTTTTTCCTTAGCGATGGGTTATGTTGTCTGTTTCAGTCCAGTTCGAGGTGTTAAAAAATCAACTACAGATATTTTGTGTTTATATGTTTAATGGTCCACTGCTTACAAGTTACATACGATTATACAAAAAATTATAATCGTCATGTTCAAAGTAAAAATGTACTCTCATGTATGGGTGTCAATCTTCCATTACTTTGAGAGGCGAGAGAGAGAGAGAGAGAGGGATACTCATCCATAATATAAAGGAAGATTTTTTTTCGGGTGTGAAAGTTATATTTTGCCTAAAAATCTTTATGTAATATGTGTATTAGTAACTAAATGTTTAAAATTTACAAATAAAATTCTGTGGGAAATATATTGCACAGATATTTTATTCCCATTTTTGGTAGAATCACTCCTCTCTTAGCTCTCCGAGGGTGCATTTTCGTGCATAATATTTACTTAGGAGCTACTGAGACGCAATTTCTGTGTTGTTCTTGCTAATTTAAAATAACTATGAAGCGCATGCCGCCTTCACGTTGTAATAAAATATGCGAATGCAAACACACAACCACTTAAGATTCGCGCTCAATAAATATTTATACGTCTTCAGTTCGCGCCAAATGCTATTACAGAGCTCCTTTTGGCGCCTTATGTCAATTTTCTTAACGTTGGTAGCCTTTGCAAACAAGTTAATGCATGCTGTTATAGCACTTATGTCGATAAGCCTAATAGCGATAACTGTGTGCGGAAGATTCTCTCGTTCCTTGAGATGTAATGGATCGATGCACTCTTGACTGGCTGATCAATGCGTTAGAAGAGATCTAGAAAGGATTGACTTAAATAAACAGTAAGAAAGTTAAGTTAAAATATATCTTAAAGTATACATATTATTATTTAAGACAATACAGTAGGTAACTTCTAGTTTCTAAATTCAGACACAAACATATAAGCAGAGACTAAAAATTCAACTTTATAGACGTAAAAGTAGGGCTCTACCATAGAGCCTCTAAAGTTAAACTAGCAGACGACATTGACGTTTAGGAGTCTAGAAGTTTCGCAACGAATTAGGAATTCGTCTTAGCTTTGGTCTTAGCTGCGGAATAAGAGTGAGGTGAATGATAATGGTGGTACGTCGGCCGCATACGGAACAGGGTCATATAAAACCTAATTGATTTTATAAAGTAGCTATAGACGGTTTCTACATTAACACCGTTTAAATCTTCACTTCATTGCTTAAATGTGGTTTTTCACTAGAAGATGCAACAGAAAACTGACGCGACAAAGTTACGCATAATAGGCATGATGCCTTTTTTTATTCTTGGTAATTAAAGGACCATTCAAAAGTAGAAACATCGGTGAAAGAATTAGGTATAACTCTGCTAGCTTAACAACTTTACAAGATATCACAATTCAAAACTCTAATAAAATAGACCTTCCCGAAATGCTCCATACAAAGTGACACGAATTATGAAGTCATCGTTTTGTAGTTTTCCTCTTAGGGGAATTGTGCTTAAGATGACATACTTTTTGTTTGAAGGTAAATATTTAAAGTAAAATAAGTCACATGAGATTGGTAACTTACTTTTATAAATAAATGATTCATAAACAAGTGAATTAAACAGTTTTAGAAAAATTAACTTAATATATAACATTAAAAAAAACGTAAATTGCATATTAGGTCTACGAGTGTAAGATGACATATCGATATGGTAAGACGGCATACTATGATTCCTTAGATTTTGATGGTATGTCGTCTTATACAATACGTAAATGCAAACTGCATTATCATCCCTCTAGTTGTCAGTGGTGTAAGGATTCTTAAGTTCTTAATCATCGTCAAAAAATATACAATGCTTCTGTTAGCGATTTGGCGGGACATAAGTAATTATAGTATGTCATCTTAAGCCGACGTCTAGTATGGCATCTTACCAAATTAGTAATAGTGGGTACATTTGAATTTTGTAAAAAAATATTTAACGAGAACACGCTTTTATTATTATTTGTGGCCTATAAGAATCCATGTCCATAATAACAATTTGTAATAAGGAAAGATTCTGACCTTATACGTGTCACATGTGCACAGAAAGCACAATTATTAAACGATTTTTGCCGATGTGTCATCTTATCTGACTATGCCATCTTAAGCACAATTCCCCTAAGTTAGATGTCAAAAAATATATGGGATAAAAGCATCAATAAGTGTCATGGGCCATGGCGCTTGCACTCTGTGTAGAGAGCTACGGTAGTGAGCAGAGCCCTTTAAGGACATCCATCAAACTGGTCGCACCTCAAACGTATATTACGTCTGGCGCCAGGCTCAGGTGGGAGATTATCTTTAAAACCCCATAACTGAACAATGCTTAGTGTTTGTTTTGTAACACTAACGACAGTAAAGTGTGTGTGTTTACGTGTCGTTAACTCTTTACTTTTATGTTAAATAAGTTTTATTATTAATTTCTTTATTGATAATAATTATAAGAAATGAATGTCTCTGTATGAAGCATCCCTAAATGCTTTTTAAAGCTTTTATGATACTAAAGAAAGTAACGTAAATCAATATTCTTTATATGAAACTACGTAATCAGTTATTACTTATTAGTAAGTATATTATTATAGACGTATAATAATATACTAGTAACTAGATTAGATTAGTAGACTAGATTGCGCCCGCAACACCGTTGCGCCAAAATAATATATCACGCGGGAACCGTACATTTTTCCAGGATAAAAAGTATATCCTTTGTCCTTTCTCGGGGCTCAGAGTATTTCCATACCAAATTTCAGAAAAATCGGTTTACGGCCGTTCCCAATATTCAATTTATCTCTGGTTTGACATACGACCGATCGCAGCTAACATTGAATTGACATAAAATATATGTCTCTAATGTCTAATGAGAGCTATTCCTATCTCTAGTAGGGCAAAACCAGAGATAGATCAAATATTGGGAACGGCCGTTAGCGGTTTGGGCGTGAAGAGGTAACAGACAGACAGACACACTTTCGCATTTATAATATTAGTATGTATATGGAAGTATGGATAATATATTAGCATGGATGTACAGTGAGTGACCTAGTATAGACTCCAAAGTATACGAATTATATCGACGTTCATCAACCAGTTTTTTCCTATCATAAATCTACTGTGAATAACAAACTAAATGACGTATTAAAATGTCATACGAATAACAAAACATATTTAAACATGAATAAAACAATTGAGACTATAATCACAATGCAATTTACGTGACAGACATTCGGAACAGTTTATTTTGTTTAAGTAGCCAAAATATAAACAGTTATTTGACTGTTTAGAATACTAAATATCGATGAGTCATCTAATGTTGTAAATATTTATAGCGATTACACGTATTTTGTGTTAAAACTTAAAAGAGATAAAAGAGTATATTTTGTAATATTGCATTTTATGAAAAGACGGTTAGCAGCAGCTATCCTAAAGGTTGTTATCATTTAATCTTAATATGTTAGGATCATTATAGGGCGTTTACTATATTTTTGTTCATTAGTTTCGAAGCTAAGATGCCACTGCAGGGCGCCACATATTCACCTCAAAGTTATAAATAAGAAGAAATAATCGGCCAAGTGCGCCATTTCAGAAGTCTAGCTATAGCGATTCTTGAGATACAGCCTGAAGACAGACAGACAGACAGACAGACTGTGACGAAGTCTCAGTTATAGGGTCCCGTTTTCACCCTTTGGGTACGGAACCCTAAAAATCCATTTTGTTGGGCGCTTAAACAATAAATACTTCTACAAGATCATGTTTACAACACCCATTTCAAATCTTACAATTATTCATTCATCAGTTCATTACAGCCCACTTTGTTTCTAAAGATAATATCAATGTTTACAAAATAATTAGCGTTAACGCACAATCTACATGTAGTGTTAATAAAACATGTTAGGTTATCGGGAATTAAAAATAAATGTGACTAATTTATGTTGTGTTTTTAAAATCGGGCGTTACGTAAAATATCCACCCAACTTGACCCAAGATTAGCGCAAGAATATGGCAGCGTAATGCACTTTTAAGTGTAGCGCAAAATTTTCCTTTAGGTATTAATTCTTCACAAATAAGTAATAACGTATCTTTTACGAAAGTCTTATGCTCTACGCCTAGATTTTCATACCTCTACCATACCTTTTTCTTGTTGACGCATAGGAAATAGTCCTCCTCCATATTATTAATTAGCGTCATGTCTTATAATTATCTTAAAAAATAATAGAGGTTGAATATCTAGGGAACACAGAAAGAACTGCTTCGCAGTGAATCACCAAAAGATAATAGGCCTGCAATACAAATGTAGCAATCAAAACAACAATTAGAATCACTGTCGTACTCAACAGTTTTAACGATAGAGTACGTGGTAAACGTGATAGCGATCACGTAAACATTACGTAGAAGTTAATTTTATACAACTTTGATTTTCATTAGTTTTCTATAACTAATTTTTAAGTTTTTTGATTATATTTATAGTGCGAAAAAGTAGAAAAAGGCTACGACGATTTTTCACTCAGAGATGCAGAAAGTACCAAGACAATTTAGATGATTTGCGGTGTACCTCAAGGAACATTTCAGGACTAACGCTTTTTCTGATTTATGAGAGTAAGCCTAAAATTAATTGAAAAGCGATTCTAATATGAGTTAGTTATGCACCACTTACAATCTGCTACAAACTAAATCACTGATTTTTTAAAGTTTTATATGTTTCAATCACGATATGCGATCACGAGACAAATTTTTGCAAGTCATCCTTTTAGGTAATCAGAGCTTATTGATTTTCTTATAGTATTGCGAGCATAAATACTTGATTTTTAATTATGGTTAAGAATTTGAAAATTGTGCCAGTCACTCATACGTCACTGGAAGCATTGTCAAGCGGTAATCCAGCCGATGATGTTATACCATCTCCATGGTCGATCATAATACCAAACTCTATCAAAATCTGTGTAGCTATTAGTATTTGAGATAAAATTCGGTATAAGTACTTTGAGCCCCGAATTACCGGGGCTCAAAGTACCTATCCGGATATTATTTTATCAAGGAATTTATACGCTTCCCGCGCGGATTTCTGTGTGAGCGAAATTTGTTGGCAATTTAGTACCATTAGAACGTGCGCTTATTCAAGACACGACAGTTTTAAGAAAGTCTATTGCAATTTGCAATACAAAATAATTGTTTCATGTGTCTTGTATTGCTGCAGTCAGACGATATAAAGTAAGCGCTAGACCTAAAGTAGCATGATGTGAGTATGGTGTGATTATTTCTAAACTGTCGTCCGGTTGTGCAGTTGTTCGCTCGCCGCTCGCCGTACAAGGGCGGCCAAGTTTCTCTGCACCTCGTGGGCTGCAATCTTTCGGCCAACGTTGAATCTAAAACTTTCTAATATTTCCATCACTCTTTTTTCTTTAGAGATTTTTTTGGTAGTAAAGCCTAGAATAGGAAGATTGCGCTTTGTGACATACTTTATATTGAGTATTATATAGATGATGCAACTTCGAAGGCGCCGAAATACTTTTATTGGAGCAGTATTTAACCGCGATAAAATTATCATTTTTTTCATTTTTGGATTTTGTGACATCACGCATTGGAGAGTTTTTCATATTTTCTACGGACTTTATCTATCTCTTTCCTTCTTTACTATAGGTTTTATCAGTTAAATGACATTATGTAACACCCTATCAGCTCATTACTGGGTAATTATGGGATTTTTCAAACTGTGCCTATCATTGGTACTCTACTTTGCTATCCTTTACAGTTTTTAGTTAACTAACGACTTATTTTGACCTTCTATTTTCAGTAGGTATTAAAATATAAGATTTAATTTTTTTTTCATTCAGTCTGTTAGTTACAATATCTAATATTTATTTTTTTTTGACTAACAGTATAATTTATGTAATTGATTGTAGTGTCGATTCTTGATGGAAATTCATTAAAACACAAATAAAACACAATTTTACGTGCACTTTTTCCACTATATTCATTAAAATTTATTATAATTATAATAAAATTAATATAATAATTTTTATATTTCAATTAATATAATATTAATATATAATTCGAAACAAAAACACCTGATGATGAATTGTTTCAAAACCGGTCGTGTATTTAGCTAAAATTAATAATCATTAATTAATATAGTGGAAAAAGTGCACGTAAAATTGTGTTTAATTTGTGTTTAACAGTATAATTTATCTTTCTCTTTTCATTTTTATTAAAATATTAACTCTCTTCAGTACATTTTTGTTTTCATTCAGTCTGTTAGCTACAATATTACTATTGTTTTGTTTCTATTGAGCCGTCTCTATGTTTATCTCGGAATAATGTCAAAATATTGTCGAATAGGAATACCAGACGTCACATAAATTATAGTTTCAGTTGGCAATAATCCTATCGGGCGATTTATTTTGATCCCGCGGACCGCTTACATGTCACCGGTTGTTGAACCGAGCCTGAAACTGCATTACTTGTGCGTTATTTGTTGAGATTCAAGTTAAAGAAACATTTTAATTATAAATAAAGGGTTTTCCAATAGGGACTTGACAATTTTGAATTTAGTTTGTGGACGCACCCTTTCAGTTAATAAACATCGAACTGTCACTCTCAGTTTATTCAGTTAGACATAACATTTTCATCATGGTGAAGTACACGAACGAACAATGTCTGCAAATCTTAAAAATTAACAACAGAAATTCGAAGTCGGTGGCCGCTACTTTAAGAGCGTTAACTCCGATTTTGGATCGTAAATCTCGCCCTAGTAGACAGGCAGATTGGCCATGATTACCAATTATTATTTTTGGCCCGAATTGGAAGATATAGACTTGGACAGCATGAGGTTTCAACAGGACGGCGCCACAAGCCACACAGCACACGTTACAATCGATTTATTGAAGAGCAAGTTTGATGAGAGTATTATCTCAAGAAATGGACCAGTCGATTGACAACTCGTTTGTGCGATTTAACGCCTCTTGATTTTTTTTTCTTTGGGGCTACGTCAAGTCGTTGGATAAGCCGACGATGTTGGAAGAGCTCAGATCCAAAATTAAACGCGAAATAGCCGAAATGTGTGTCCGGGTTATAGAAAATTGGGTTCGACGAATCGACCGCTGCAAACGTGCCATGGTGGCCATATGAGCGAAGTCGAGTTCCATTCAAAAATGTTTTGATTGTACTTCAACCCGATAATAAATTTTTTGAAATATCTCCAATGTTTTTGATTTGATTTTGAAAAAAAGTTGTCAAGTCCTTATTGGAAAACCCCTTATAATATTAATAGACTGAGAACATCATAATATATTGAAAAAATATACTTGTTATGGAAATATACATGATGTGGAAAAAAAATTGTTTGAACAAGGTTAGTATACCATGTTGTTAATACGATACATGTGAGATTAATTTTACTTTCTCTGTTTATAGTAAGTGCATATATTGCTACATTAGAAACTCCTTCAGCTACAGAGTTTCACGTATTTTCAAATCTTCAAAAGATTTCCCGATCAAAAGTCTAGGTAATGAATCAATTTAATAGACCATTTTATCATGCTTACCGAAATGATCTATGCACTATCTTGGCTGAAGTTTACCAGACAAAATGTTTTACTCTCAAAATAACTTCTCAGATTTTGTATTTTTATCTACATTGGTGTTTATTTATCTTGTTTTCTAGAAATTGTTATAAATGTATAATTATGTTAAAAAGTATTAATAATACTTTAGATTATTATGTTTCATTACCTGATATATGAGTTTTGTTAGGTATCTATAAAATGTAGCCTATGAGTTATTTACTGTTAGTGCCGACCTCGACCCAGCGATGCAACGTTCAAGGAGAAAAAGATAGAACTTCGTCATTTAAAAACAATAACATACACGCGTTACATACTATGTGCTCATGATTAAAGATAGAGTAATTATCCGGTCTTCCTTCCTAACTGAGTGATTTCCATGTGATCTACTATGCCGGCACTGAAAAAGGACAGTACATACATCAAATTTGAAAATTCAAAATTAGAAGCGCCAATTTCATCCGATTTTGACAATTATGTTTTTTTATTTCAAACGCAACGTTGCAAAAGACAACTCCAGAAAAGGCGAGTCACGTGCTACCTCTCCCTTATACGACGAAGCTTGGCACTTGGCATAGCTCATTAGCCATATGAATGAACGGTTTCAGTACCATGTGGTGACTGGTGAGTCGTCACTTCCTGTGGCCGGTCCTACGGCGGCGGTTCGGCTCGCCCTATGACTTGGCACTCACTATCGTGTGCGTAGTGACGTGCCCGTTGACGCGGTAGGTATATTTAGAACAATACATAATATCGATAGCGCATTACGACTTTGAACACACCTACCGTGCGATTTATTTATATCTTTTTGAATGCATTTTGCTCTGCCCTTTCAACATCGGGGCAGTCACGTAATTTATGTTAGGCGTAGGCCAACTTTTAGATCGCTGTGACCGTCTTTTAATTTGCAGTATCATTTGTCAATGACCGTATTTTCTATCAAATGTGACGATGTGTGGAAAACAAAAATTTCCGAAAGATAAGACATGTAGATAGATATATAAGATACTTAGTTTAAATGAAAAGAGTTAAAAGCTATAAAATATGTAACATGGGTTAACGTAAGTAAACCTTGAAAGTTGAAACTTAAATCGTACGTAGTAGACAGTAGTTATAGTATAATAATTAACATACGTAAACGGAATTGGGACAACCTTGAGACGACCGAATTTATTTGAATGCATTGGTCGATTCTAGATTTGATTACAGTATTCAAAGTTAAAAGTAAAGTACGAGCATACATTACATACTCTATTACTAATACATGTGACGATTTAGTAAGGTACAATTAATATTTAGCAACATTATTTTTCAAATTCTTCGAAGCTCTTGGAGTTGGTACCACTAGAGACGTACGATTCATAGGCAGTTTACAGTCCTATGTTATGTAGTCATGTTACATCAAACCCTGCCGGCAGATCAAAACTAACGTTGAATTGATATTTAAACCAAATAATGTAGGTCCGCCATCATCCTGCGAATCAATCTGCAATAGTACTATCAGAGAAGTTGATTCCTGGGCAGATAGCGGACCTAAGTAATTTGGTCGCGTTAAGTCAAACCCATCCGACCGACCGCAGCTAACATTGAATTGACATAAGCCAACCAACTGACGTAGGTCCGTCAACTGCCTAGGAATCAATTTCCTCGATGGAACATAGGTATTATTTTAAAAGAAATGATATACTTCACGAATGAAACAGTACGAAGTACGAACGAAAATGAAAATACTCTTTTTTCTCTCTCGGAAATCTCTGAGTCTGGTTGACGTATAAAAATCGCTTTCGTAACCGTCTGGTAGACGAAGGCCGGAGGATGGTGACACGACCCTGGTGGGAGCTCCCAGAATAGCAACTGGGGCGCCACAGCCCGGAAGCATTAAATCAACGGCTAACGAGAAAAATCGCTTACATAGGTGCGTCATAGGCATCACCTTTGCACTAACACTGTAGATTCTACTATGTAGAATATAAGTGTAAATTAAGGAATAAGGGTGTTCGAAATTCTATTTGCCACCAGGTGCCGCTATGTAGCCTTAGGCTGCGTTTCCACCAGAGATGTGTTGCAAAATGTGTTTTTAAGATCCAATAGAATCGCTGCTCTGAGCGATGTCACGGCAAGCTCACGTCAATGAAGTGATTCTATTGGTTCTCAAAAACACATTTCTCGCAACACATCTCTGGTGGAAACGCAGCCTTAGGGTCTATCGTGTCAAACTGCTGTCGTATGTCACGATATAGCTGTCATGTGTCACGATAATATGCCTATATGACACGGTAGACCCTAAGGCTACATAGCGGCACCTGGTGGCAAATAGAATTTAATTTTTTTTTCTTAATTTTATGGATTTAAATTCGTAGAATCACCCATGTGCGAGTGCTCGACCGACGCGAAGGCAACATGTTTGAACAAACCGTCCATCATGTTCTCTGGGAGTGTAACCTCTGGCAAAACGAAAGATCAACATACTTTGCAAGTCTGGAGTCCCATATTACGATGATCTCGTGGACAGCGTAAGGAACTTCCGTGCCTTTAAGCGTTTTTGTCATAATTATTACTGGAAACAGTGTAACACAACAAATTCCAACCTTAACTTAGATCAAGCTTAGTAGTCATAATTAACATTAATTATTCCCGTGGTGCTTTCCCTTTAGTTCTTTGACTTTCGGTCATTGCAACTTTGTGCTGTCTTCCGCTTTTTATGGAGGGAAAATTGTATACTTCCTACTCCACCTATTTTCTTTCTTTCTCTATTCGTTGCGGCTCCCAAGACAGCTTTAACATGTCCCTCGGGCTCCTTGAGATCATATTATTATCAAAGGGTTTTCATGGTTGGATACCGCTGTCGATCCTGGCGACACAGGAGATACAGTGGTGGGAATGTGTGGTGGGCTAAAGCCCCTTAAAAAAAAATAATTTCAAACACCCTCATTAAAAAAATCCAGCAGTGATGATGATGAATTATTACTAAGTACACTCCACAAAAAAACTAAATCAAAATCAGGACACTGTTTGGATGCTACGATGCCACGGACTGACACAAACACACAGACCGACAGACACGACAAATTTGGTTAAAAAATCGTCTACATAGGTGCGTTATAAGCATCACCTATGCACTACTATCACAGAATACATAATAAATAATAATATTTGCTACTGTGGAAAAAAACCAGCAGTCGATTAGCCGCGTACTGACCAAGCGAGCAGCCTCGCGAGGCTCGGGCCGCGGCACGCTCGGGCGAGGCAGCGCGTACGTTGGCCTCGGGCGAGGCACGTCTTGACCGACCGAGGATTTGCCACACGAGGCAGCCTCGCGAGGCTGCTCGCTCAATCAGTACGCGGCTATGGTCTAGCATAACCTACCTAATAAAACTTATAATTTTTGTTTTTTTACAGGTAAGTTGAGATATTGTTTGCAAAGAGTTTCAAGTGGACTCCAACCAGGCAGTAAGTAAAGCATGATTGCGTCTAATTCCACTGTAGTATACACACTGGTAAACTTTACGAACTCGGAAAACTTCGTTAGCACGATTCAGGCCTTGTACCATGAAACTGTTTTGAGACTCAAACAATCGGATGAAAATGCCGCGTCCTACTCTAACAAACGTGAAATGAAGTTGTTAGAGCAGGACGCGGCTTTCTCGTCCGATTGTTTGAGTCTCAAAACAGTAGGCCTACTACGAAACTGTTTTGAGACTCAAACTATCGGACGAGAATGCCGCGTCCTGCTCTAACAACGTCACGTTTTACGTTTGTTAGAGTAGGACGCGGCATTCTCGTCCGATTGTTTGAGTCTCAAAACAGTTTCATGGTAAAATGCCAGTTTCGTAGTAGGCCTACAGGATCCACCACAGTCCACAATGCGAATACCATCGTATTCGGAATACGATGGACTCTCTATGTCAAACACCAAAAACATTTATTTTATCAATCACTGGCCATTTCCTACCTTTCATATTCACAACTGAACTTGCCCATTGGTAAAGTTTCTAAATTCGAAGGGTAACTTCACACAGCGCACCAATACTTTTCATTATAAGGACTTGTTCCCGTTACAAAGTTGTAGTAAAAGTAATTTACTACAGAATTATCATTAGTGTGACGTCACAGTCACAGGTATGTAGGTTAAACTTGCTATAAACTGTTATCACTCTGCGCGTACGTAAGGACGTATGCATAATGCTTGTATTTAATGGTTCATTAGAACCTTAAATTAACATTTTCTAGACGAATATGTAAGTACTCGTTATTTTGAGGTTTTGGGTGCCGAGTTGTAGGCAGCATCTACTAATATACTTATTATTAAATTTTTTTTATAAAATAAGGGGACAAACGAGCAAACGGGTCACCTGATGGAAAGCAACTACCGTCGCCCATGGACACTCGTAACATCAAAAGAACTGCACGTGCGTTGCCGGCCTTTTAAGAGGGAATACGCTCTCTTCTTGAAGGTTTGCAGGTCGTATAGGTCCGAAAATACTGCTGGTGACAGCTCGTTCCAGAGTTTTACAGTGCGCGGCAGAAAGGTACGCGAAAAACGCACGGTATAAGACTGCAATTTATTAATTTATTTAACCTCATCAATAACATTATGTAGAGACCCTTTGTTTTCATTTTACGCATTTTATGTGTGTTGTCCGGCATATTTACAGCGGTCTTATCGTGCGGAGAAAAATGTTCACTTGCAACACTACTCTTGCTATACCTAATAATAATCTATTAATTAAAGTACTTTAAATTGACAAGCAGCAAATTAATGCAGATTCGATCCTGGTTTGGTTCAGTCGGTTTTTTTATCAAACAGCATAAAAGCATTAGTTTTTCGTATAATATGTCAAAAAAAGATACTATATTATAATACATTGACTAGACATTTTTAACACCTTAGTGTAGTTTAATAGAAATCCGACTGGATCAAATGAAATCAACTAGAGGTCGCTAAACCGAAAAGCCGGACAAAGCAGTCAGCTTGGCCGGACATTAGTACAAAAAAGAGTTGCTATCAAGTACTTAGAATCTAAACTTTTAATATAGAAATACGTTCAGCAGCTCGTGTACACCGTACCTGTTTAATTAAAACAGTTTAACATCTAATTTAGCTATACAATTTTACATCTCATTAGGTGTAAAATCGTCTAAAATGTTTGAGGCTCTACCGGTCGGTCTCCCTTTGATTTTGGCCAGACACGCAAGCAAAAAGCCTGACTGTGTCCGGCTTTATCCGGACGCCTGGCAACCCTAACTAGAGGTATGAAATTTCCTTTTAAAGTTTTTACCGCTAACTTTGTCGGTGCGGTGCGACAGCGCAATTGTTTCGGCCCTAGAAGAACTAAAACGTTCAAAATTCAAATCCTTCTGAATCATAAACACACTTAGCTTCAAGATTACTACACGTAGAGCTCCAGGGTTCCTAGAATAGCTCTTGACTCAGCTCACTCCATTTATTTTAAGGATTTCGTTTTACTACTTAGATTTATCTTCATTACTTTGTGTGGCTTTCAGCATTTCCTACTGAGTCAGACACCATCGTGGAATCTTTGAAATGTACCATCAGGGATATTATTAATAGACTCATGAATATAAGCTACTTATTCCACACATGGTTGATAACTATAATACTTTGTTATTATCTTATAAAAATCAATAATTAAATTATTTTTGATATCGCATCAATATATTTCATGTGGTTTAAACTACGTTTAAAGCTGTTTATTACAAAAATATGCATGATGTTCCTGCAGTTCGCGGTTTTTAAGACAGGCTTTGCGTAAATACTTTCTAGCGTAGGTAATCAAAATACATAATACATTTCTCTATCTGTTGGAGTATTGATAAAAATAATTCTTTCGCTGACGCTACGTAAAATGCTTTGAGTCACCTCTACTTTGTTGTTTTTGTTGACGCTACATAAATTTTATGTTGCCATTTTTGTTGGCGGTACAAAACGTCTCATCATTTTGCTGATACATAAACCGCTTAAAGTATAAAGACGGTAGTACAATGATCGCGTTGGCGAAGTTGGCGTAGCAGAGCATTCAGAGTTATTTCCCCCTGATAGGACTTTTATTGTGAATGATATAAGGGCTAGAATTGAAATGATTGAATGTAGAAAACGTGTGTGGGATATTGGATGCAACGGCGCCGCAGGCGGTGAGGTTAGGGTTGTCAAAAATATCAATTTACTAGCTGTTGCCCGCAACTTCGTCCGCGCGCAAATCATAAAAGTATATTGTGTGAGAACCACACATTTTTCCGGGACAAAAGCATTCCTTGTCCCGAGATTCATATTAGTATCTCCATGCCAAATTTCATCAAAATAGATTAAATAGTTTAGGCGAAAATCATAAAAAATTATTGTGCGGGAACCGTACATTTTCCGGGACAAAAAGTATCCCTTGTCCTTTCCCGAGATTCAAAGTATCTCCATACCAAATTTCATTAAAATAGATTGAATAGTTTAGGGGAAAACCATAAAAGTTTATTGTGCAGGAACCGTACATTTTCCGGGACAAAAAGTATCCCTTGTCCTTTCCCGAGACTCAAAGTACCTCCATACCAAAATTCATCAAAATCGATTGAATAGTTTACGCGCAAATCGTAAAAGTTTATTGTGCAGTAACCGTACATTTTTCCGGGACAAAATGTATCCTATGTTCTTTTTCGGGACTCAAAGTATCTCTATACCAAGTTTCAGCAAAATCGGTCCAGCCGTTTACGCGTGATGTCGTGACCAAGCCCCAAGGAATAAATGGATTCATTTTTAACCCCCGACAAAAAAGAGGGGTGTTATAAGTTTGACGTGTCTGTCTGTGTGTCTGTCTGTGGCATCGTAGCATCCAAGCGGGTGGACCGATTTTGATCTAGTTTTTTTTGTTTGAAAGCTGACATGATCGAGAGTGTTCTTAGCCATAGTTCATCATCATCAGCCTGCTCAGTGCTGGAAAATCACGATTCATCTGGTTCGCGAAAGGCCGATTAGCAACTTGCAGTCGTTTGATGGGTTTTATATTTTGCATTCTAGTTCGTGACATTTATGAATATATACACATTAATGGAAAGTAGACCTGGTGCTACAGCATCAACTCCTCACCAACTTAGAACAGAGGTTTCGTGTTTGGGCTCATTTTAATTGCGACAACTAGTAAGACGTAGATAAACAGTAAATATTTGCATGCTGCTGCTGCAGCATCACCTGGATTCTATAGGAGCCGAGCTCCGTATGAACCCAAAGTGGAGGGTTCATGTTTGGGCTCTTACTGACGGCCTCATCCAAGAGGACATTAATGGTATTCATTGGGATATGATCCTGTTGATAGGAATTATTCTTCACTATAACCAACACAAGTTTAAAAAGCATGAAATAAAATTAAATTAAGAAATTAAAAAAAAAACCCGCCAAACAACTTTAAAAAGTAATGAAATAATATTTATTGACTTTAAGTGTAAATAATTCCTAAGTGTAAAGTGATATTTTAGTCCATAATTGTAGTCAAGGTGTGTCGGGGGACCGCTAATGTCATCTACATTAGCGGTCCCCCGACACACCTTGACAACAATTATGGACTAAAATATTAATTGTCTTAAACTGCAAAGAATAACCCAATATTACGTAGCAAAGTCAGCCATCATATTTCTTTTAAATCAATTGTGTATTTATTTCTGTAACATCCTGTACGCAGCCGTAGGGCGGGCAATATTTTTATTTGTCGATATCGGTGATCGGCGCCGGCTCCATTAGTCACGTGACACTATCGACACAACATCGACCCTCACGGCTCTTTTAATTCACCAGAATGGGTGTATGCAAATTTGTTACTGATGAATGATCTACGCGTTTTCACATTTTTTATGATAATTGTGACGGGAACGATGAGAGAGATTATTAAAATTGATGCTGGTATAGTTTAAAATGATGGGGTTATTCGTTATAGTCATTGTTAAGTAGCGAACGGTCGAGGATTACACCTAGATTTATGGGCTTGGCTTGTAGGTGTAAATTGTTTGAAATAATAATTTTTTTTTTTATTCTGTTTCTTTTACTTTTTAAATATATGAAACTATGTAAGTGTTATTTAATTGAAATAACTTTATGTGGTTTTCTAAAGCCTTACAAAAATTATAATTATATTTTTATCTATCGATAGCCATTTCAGATTTTTGGGCCATTTCAGACTCTAGATTCTACAATACCAATAGCCATTACTTAATTTTCCAAACTTTTTTCTTACCTACTTTTTTTAAGTATGTACACTGTACAGGGTGTACAAATATTAGCGTTATGTGCAGAGGTCATTGCGCCGTTGAGTGTTGCTGACTCACCGCGACATAATATACTATCACAATATTATTGCTTTCTTATAAGGACACAAGCATTGATATTATACAATGTTAAAAGTGCGGTACCGTTTTAAATGTTGCGTATGGCACACACTAAATTTTTTTAATTAAGGCCAAATTTAAACAATCTTAAGACACATAAATCTAGATAAATTATTATTTATGTTTACCGTATTACAACGAACTATAATTTTTATTTTGATGTTTTTATGATTCTCGTCTGATTGTTTGAGTATCAAAAAAGTTTCGTAGTAGGCTTACTTACACAGAATATATATTAGTAGTACCAACTACTGATTACGAACTAGATGACGCCCGCAACTCCGTTGCGCCAAAACTCGTTTATCGCGCGGGAACCGTGCGTTTTTCTGGGACGAAAAGTATCCTATGTCCCTTCCCGGGACTCAAAGTATCTTTAATTCTCCATGCCATATTTCAGCCGAATCGGTTCAGCGGTTTGGGCGTGAAGAGGTAACAGACAGACAGACACACTTTCGCATTTATAATATTAGTATGGAAGTATGGATGTAGTGCTCTAGTATATACTCCTCTTATTATTGTACTTATGGCTGATTTTTTGTATGTGTATCTGTATTTTAACGTCCTTGTCTTGTATTTAAAAATGCAGGTAACGTATTGCCGGCAATTTCTGTCTCATGAGACAGTAGTCTGCGGGAAAGCTGAAGCGCCATATTATACATACAGAATTGTCTTCCACGCTTTCGACAAGGCCAAGTTCCTCAATTTGTATTTTACTTGGTAATGCCTTACCATCGTAGCAACCAAGACCACAGAAGATTCGTTAATTTTGTCATATCCTCAAAAACCTCTTTAGAAGTGAGCTTCTAAAGAGGTTTTTGAGGATATGACAAAATTAACGAAAAACTTTCACGCGTAAAGGAGGATGGGCAAAATGTATGAACGTTGGTCCCAAAAAAAGTAAAAATTCTTTCTAATATTATAGCTTATTATGAGGGTGCGAGAAAAAAAATTTACAAGCCAATATTTTGCTGATAAAATATGCCACATACATCATAACATCAAAGGCTCGGACACTGGTGTCTGGACATATCGTATAATATTTAGATGCTAATAATAAAATAGATGCACATTCATTTGTTCTCTACTTGATTGACAATGTTTGACAATGTTTACTCTCTCGTGAAAGCAAAACTATAAGCACTTTAAAGTGAAAGAAGCTCAGTGTCCGTTTATAAACACTGACGGAGACTCGGTCTGCTGCTATCCCATTACTCATACATATTATTTTCACAAATGGACGTAGGGCTTCAAAGAAATTTCCAGGGTTGTCGATTATTGATTGAAAGAAATCAAACTTTTGATTGAAGTGAAAACTTCTTTAGCGGAGATGTGCATTTTTTTAAGCGGGTATTTTTTTTTAAATTGCGCCAGGAGTCAGGACAGACTAGAGTAGACCGCCGCCAGCGCGACGTAGGAGAGGTAGTAAAGAATTAATATGGAAGATATGCTCCTACTACCACGTGGTGAAATTGTTGGCCTACCCAGCTGTTTCGTTCTCGTTCGGCAGTCCCGGAGTGCAAGTGTTTTTTAGAGAGAAAAAGACTTTGAGGTCTTTGTATTATGAGGTCAGTCAGTATTAAGCTTTAATAAAATTATATAGCTTTAAACGATGCCTGATAAGTCACAAAGTAAAGAAATAAATAATATTATACGCAGCGTCTGTTCTCGTTCTATAATTAATATTAAATACAGTAGCTGTATATAAAATATTATAAAAGGGCGTCAAAACATATTCCCAAGGTGTTCGGTATGCGGGGCGACGCGATGGGCCGATAGCGACCCGCACGCCGGCACGTCCTCACCCTTATCAGCCCTGCAAGGCCGCTCACTTGCCATATTCAAAAATAACTCGATTTTAATTTTTTTTTCTTTATCTTTTCGGGCAACATTTAGCGTTTTCTTGCGTTAATGCTCTTTACTTACAAATCGTTTTAATTTATTATGTTACTTAAACGTTAACAATTTCATCAATGATTGTCACAGGGATTCGTTAAATTAAATGTCACTTCACGTATTTCGTTCTTTGAAATTTGCATGCATATTATTTTATGAAACAATAAACACTAACAGACTGGGTCCCGATTTCACTAACGCTGTGGGTGCTAAAGATTTGTTAAAATACCATGTCTTTCCGTTCTACGAAAAACAAAAGGTATAACATTGATAAACAAGATATAATTTTAACATGTACAGCTGAATTTTCATCTCAGCGAATCACGTCTTTTAATTCTACAATGAATTAAGTTAGGAAAGCTCACATGAATATTTTCGCAAACATTGAGGTAACACCACCTGGATTAACACCACCTCCATCAGGTGATCAGGAAAATGGCTAACGCTGAGTGCGGCTAATCACGCAGCACGTATGCATTTAGCGGCAAAATGAAATGTTTGAAGCCGCGAGCTGGTATTAAGTACATTATCGTGTTATCGATCAGCGTCCTTGCGGGTTGCAATTACTGCGTGCGCGCACTCTGCGACCCCACAGGTTGGACGGAAATGAGAAAAGTTAAACGCAAAGTAATAACTATTTGAATGACACATCTTTATTTCGGCATAAACAGACAGAATAGTCAAAAATATTTTTAAAACTTAGTGATAAAATAATTGTGGACTGTCTTACTAAAAGTTTAAGGTACCGCGACAAAGTAAGATGTACTTTAGTAACTACTAACTACTAAGCTACATCTATACAGGGTGTAACAAAAAAGTAAAAAAGCTCTAGACTCTAGTGTGTCTTGCTTAAAAGTTGAACGTTGTAGCGCGGAAAGAGTTTCTTTCATTTTTGTATGGTCTTTATGTTTAGGCATTTCTCACAGAAATATAAAAGTTAAAAGTAGCTCGCTCCATTCACCTAGTGTGAACGCCCCCTTAGGTTTATTCAAGACCCCCCGTACTACAAGTTGTAGTCTACAACACGCCTCCTTGTCTTTACGAAACGAGCGAATTGAGAGATAAGTCTCTCGGACGTGGTAATAGCTGCAGAGCTAACACATTGACAGCCTGTTTCGGTGCTTTTTTACGTGTCATGGCTACTTAATGTCATAATTGCATTTATTTGCAGTGCAATGAATAGTTATGTTCCTTGTTAAAAACTAAAAGAAAGCTGAGGGCAAATTTTGTCACAATTTATTCGAATTACATGTCGATTCTCATATTCTACTAATATCTATTATTGTCCACAATGGTCAGAGGCGTATAATATAATAGACATGGCAAATGGCAGCAATAAGCGTGACCTAATAAATGGCCAATTTGGTAATTTTGCATCAATGGCTTAACTTTTTCATGTCATACTTTACCTATGAATTTTGAAATGCCTACGGGAATTCTTCGTAATTCTCAATACAATTTTTTATAATCGCATGACGATTTTGCTCATCGCACGTTTTTTGCGATGATGGCGGGCTGTGTGGCGGCATAGCTGGCTCTTAAAGGGCGCCCGATTTTCCTTAAATGGCACTGTCACTTACGGGCCTTTCATAACACTTAATAAGATGCGAGTATAAAATTTCGTGATGTATCCGTGAGTGGAGTCACGAGGCACAGAGGCCGTGGGATACTTTGTTTTCATTTATTTATATGACACTTTTTAGTGTTTACTTAAGTCATTGCAACTGTTTACTTTCATTTTTCAAAATGGCGGTTTAAGTTGGCGGGCTGTGGGAACTGGGAGTTGAGGGGTTGAATTTTACGCCACGAGTAATTTGTGAGTTGACTGCAACATTTATTCTAACAACCACACTCAGATAGATATGTGAAACTATATGAAATGACTACTTAACTACATGAAATGACTATTTAAACATCATGTTACATTTTCTGTCAAACTCTTCATTAAATTAAAGTCATAGTTTTACATAGTCCTTAAATCTCTCTTATGCAGTCGCAAGTTACAAGATTTTTTTCTCCAATTTTAATTATTATTTTTCATTTTTTAAAACTACCTTATCCCTCTCAATATTTTTTTTGCTTATAGAAAGTACTGACGTATAGTATACATATATTTAAAGAAATTTGTATGCCCACTTAAGTGGTCACATATTTACTAATTATTATATCTTGTCTGTTAAGGTAATTTGATGTCTTTGTTGACTGAGTACTAACAATATAAGGAATATTAATTATTGACCTCTTGGAATAGTAAGTTTTTCAATTTTGTTAACACCCGACGAAAAAAGGTGTGTAATGAGTTTGATGTGTCTATCTGTCTGTGTGTCTGTCCGTGGCATCAGCATCCAAACGACAAAAACAAATAAAAGATTTTGATATTTTTTTGGTCAGAAATGAAGGATTTCGATTCAGTTGTTTTTGTTTACACGCATGGTGATGTTCTTAACCATAGTTCATCACCATTTCGCTCAGTTGTAGAAAATTTTGGTTTATATTTTTAATTATTTGTTTACTGTGTGTGTGGTGGCAGACTGGCAGTATTGACTTTAATCTAGAAGGACGCTTCATATTTGTTAAGTAGACGATAGTAATCAAATAAATGCTTCCATTACTGTTAAGACATAAGCTCTACATGACTCTATATAGATTATATAGACCTAGCAATACATTGCAAACTCTCAATCCCAAAGCAAACGTATCACAAGTAGAAAACTATTTACTTATATTACTCAATCGCAGGTTTTTATGTGCACATGTAAATCTAATATTTATCTGCGCTGTGTACTCTGTTATTAGAGCCTTAGCAACCTATAGTTATTTCGTCCTTTCAATATTTTGCATTCTGATTTCTGACACTTTTTATATTTGGTATTTTTAAAACATTCAGAAACACCTATTATGTACATACAAACCAACTCGAAACTAATATAATATTATAATATCCGACATGTCTGCGGCAGTTCGGATGAAATCATCGTAGTATATATAGTTTATTTGTATGTCAACAGTCAATACAAACTTTTATATTACGTTATTGCCTTAGCTGTTTTAATGGGCATATAAATTTGAAATCTAATTTTATGTTGTATGGTCGCGAGCGACGACCTATTCGCCCACGTCATAGTCTGGTGTGCTCAGACAGTATGCTTACAGGCTTTTGTTGTTATAACTATAAACAATATCATACTCATATATCATAATCATACGTGGGAGAGCCATGCTTCGGCACGAATGGGCCGGCTCGACCGGAGAAATACCACGTTCTCACAGAAAACCGGCGTGAAACAGCGCTTGTGTTTCGCCGAGTGAGTGAGTTTACCGGAGGCCCAATCCCCTACCCTATTCCCTTCCCTACCCTCCCCTATTCCCTTTCCTTCCCATCCCTACCCTCCCCTATTACCCTATTCCCTATTAAAAGGCCGGCAACGCACTTGCAGCTCTTCTGATGCTGCGAGTGTCCATGGGCGACGGAAGTTGCTTTCCATCAGGTGACCCATTTGCTCGTTTGCCCCCTTATTTCATAAAAAAAAAACAAATTAAAATATTGGCCAAGTGTGAGTAGGTCTCGCGCGCCAAGGGTTCTCGCTCGCTTCTCTCTCGCTTCAATCGCTTCCATTTATTGACAAGCTCGCAGCTCCCTCCATCCTAATTTTGACTGTCTAGCTATTGCGGTTCTTGAGACGTAGGGTGATAGCGAAGCCTTAGTAATAGAGCCACTTTTTACTCTTTAAGTACGGAACTCTAGAAATGGATTGCACTATGGAAATGCCGGCAGAAGTGAAAAGGAAATAGCAGATATTTTGTCTCACATAGTGAAGTTGGGAATCGGTCTTATGACTAAAACCGCTAAAATACTTTTTTGTAAGAGAAACTATTTAGCTAATTTGTGCACTTTTTTGGGAAGGGTTAAAATTTTAAAAAGTCGCCTCAAGACATGTGACGTATTCAACTTGTATAAACATTAAAAATATACTTCAGACACTCGACAGGACCTATGATATTAAACTCTCGACTAAGTAAGTAGTTTGAAAATAGCAACGCCCTAATGGCACAATAATTGTGTGAGTAGCCGGCGAAGTAAATTCCCATATCAAATGCACATATGCCAAACTAACCGTTATGCAGCTTAAAAGATTCTGTAGGTTATATTGTAGAGAAAATTTTAGAACAAAGATGTTGAAGCTACTGTTACAGTCACCAATCATACTGTGGATCAACCAATGTTTTGACCAATCAAAACGCTTTTAACAATGGTACTACATTACATGAGAATACAATTTTGTAGTTTATTAGGAAACTGGATTGAACAAGGAACAAAGCTGCATATTAGTGGACCCCCTAGACGATCAATTTTATTGTGCAATATCATTGAACAATATTATTGACCAATTTATTTGACAAAGAGATTGAAAGGCAATCATGTTGCATAATATTATGCGATATCGCACAATAAAATTGATCGTCTAGGGGCCCGCTTTAGCTGTGTTAAAAAGTAGGATCGTCAATCAAACTTTTGAAACGATAGCTTACATTTTTGCGACGTTCAAAACGGGTTGCGTGCACTGACATCTCAGTGGTCGTCCTCGCAACATCGGTAAGAGAGAGCAAAAACACCAGACAATGGGAAACGCGCGTCCCCGATAGAGCTGGCGGCTTCGCCTATTTCGGACCGTCCGTATTAGGAAGCCTGCCTCGATATCGCCCGGTCGACAGCCGATCACCTTTTATATCACACTATCTCCTATTTGTTACTATTTTTGCGATGTCCGTTGGAGTTCGCAGCTTTTTAATTGCTGCAGGCGCCAGGGTACATGCGAATTGTTAGTGTCGAAATGGCTTTTCAACAATGAATGCTGAGAGCGAGTTGATATGATCGGCATTGGCCGATCACTGTGGTGTGTGTGGTGGCAGACTGGCAGTATTGACTTTAATCTGGAAGGACGCTTCATATTTGTTAAGTAGACGATAGTAATCAAATAAATGCTTCCATTACTGTTAAGACATAAGCTCTACATGACTCTATAGTCTATATAGATTATATAGAACTAGCAATACATTGCAAACTCTCAATCCGAAAGCAAACGTATCACAAGTAGAAAACTATTTATATTACTCAATCGCCGGTTTTTATGTGCACGAGTAAATCTAATATTTATCTGCGCTGTGTACTCTGTTATTAGAGCCTAAACCTTAATCACTTATTTCACAAGAATGGCTGAATAATTATTTACTTAACATAAAATTAGCGATGTTGGTCACCATGTTACGTGACACGATCGTGAGCCGTTACTTTGTCAATATTGTAATTATCATTAGTTGGAAATTCGTGCTCAAAATAAAGTACGTTCACCGCCCTCTACCCTGAAACTTAGCGGTACACGTCGCTGAAACGAAAATGTTGCAGTTTTTTAACAAAATATAATTCAAAACTCTACGATAATATTATTATGTCTGGAAGAAACCACTATTAGCAGTAAGACCGCCTAATTTGTACAGTTCCTTTTATTGTTTCTATAGTTTAGGGTAGTTTAGTTTTAATCATTAAATAATTTTCTATCTATGTCGTGATATATTTGGCAGTAAAAATCGTCATCATAAAAAAAAAAATATTATTGTAAATGAAGTTACATTTACAATCATACATCAAATATAAAGTGACCCTAAATAAACTTGAAGTGAGTCCATTAATTTAACAAGGCCTTTTGCTTTGGCAATGTCTATTAATACGACTAAGTACCAAAGGAAAATATAACGAAACCAAAAAGCAACGTATCAAAATGTAGATAGTGAAAAATATATTGAATGATATTATATAATATAGGTAAGTGCGAGCCAAACCTTTCATTATTTGATACGATCGGTATATATTATATACCCATCGGTCAATTGTTGACTCTGTTCAAGGGCATTATTCAGTTTTCATGGCAGAAATACCCGCGAAGTCACCCGCTAGGAATGTGAAAGTATGTAACAGCTATTAATGAAATAGTACAGTGACTGCCCGTTTGTCCCCGCCTAGGACTAGGTCGGTAGTCACGAGCGTTTGTCAATGCCAAAACAAAGAGTTAGTGTCTAAACACACTAGGCCGAAAATACGCCGCGGAAGTTCGGCATGATTACGCTTTCAATGCGCTATACGCATACAATATAACGCGACGTAATTTCGGCATGGTGTGTCATCAGCAATTTAAAATACATTGCAGGCGTAATCATGCCGAACTTCGGCCGCGTTTTTTCGGCCTAGTGTGTTTAGACACTTAGACTAATGTCTCTGACTAATGTCTGTTTAGTGAGGTTTTTTGGCCAGAGTTTATCTATAAAATAGTGCAGCGCTTTTAATTGGGTAACACCAAAACATCTACCGATATAATCAACGCTACTATATAAACATTAAACAGCTTAATATGTCAAACAAATTAATTTGAATATCAAACCAATTGGCTTAAGGCTGGCTTAAGGGCTCTCAACATCTTTGACATCTATGAAGATTTCATCCCTGAGAAAGTTGTGGTCGGCTTAGGCTGCAAGAGATCAAACCAAATGGTTTTCGCGGTTGGATATCGCGTCAATCCTTGCGACACAGGAGATATAGCGGTAGTAGGAATGTGTGTTGGGTCAATTCATGCCTAAAAATTGCTATTTTAAATGAAAAAAAAAAAACATTTAAAATGGGGATAGTCCTTGATAATGCACACAGTATTGCAACTGTGGCAGCCTTGGGAGCCGATTGTGGCGTTTGCGGCGGGAAATCAATAAGTCTCGTTGTTGCTTATTAATCCCAATTGCCGGTCAATTGCCATTTAAATCCTCATTTGTTGTGCACCATTAGGAGATTTGTTGATGGTACAGTTAGAGAAATTACATGTTTAGCATTTGAAATTGAAATTATAGATCTTAAAACCGAAATTGTGCATGATTTTGGAAGAGTTAAAATTGATATAATAAGTAATTGATTTACTTAATATTATTAATAATTGTGCATTCTTTTTGGCGTGATATCAGACAAAATAAGTAAAAGAAAATGAAAGTCTTTCTATAAGTTTTTTAGTCCAGATCAAAAGTACCGCGTACGCATACAGACAGAATCACGCTTAATTGAGTCTGCAATCGGAATCCGAGGTACGAGAATCGGGGCCCTTATGTGATGGGCCGTAATCCGTATGCGGCATTTTTGCAATAAAGCTGTCGGGAATGTATATGGGGCGTGACACGGCGCGGTGAGGTATCGCGGCATTGTATTCAAATGCCGCATCCTATGAGGGGTGTGATTCAGGCTGTTCGCATGCGGCTCAATCATATGAGTACAATTTTAAGTGGTGTAAAGGCTCGTTTACATAAAGTTTGTCTTATTTTGATGTACATCCAAATATATATAACTCAAAGGTGACTGACTGACTGACATAGTGATCTATCAACGCTCAGCCCAAACTACTGGACGGATCGGGCTGAAATTTGGCATGCAGGTAGATGTTATGACATAGGCATCCATTAAGAAATGATTTTGATCAATTCTACACCCAAGGGGTTAAAATAGGGGATAAAAGTTTGTAGTCTATTTTAAACCGATCGGGCTGAGACTTTGCATGCATAAAGCTACTATGACGTAGGCATCCTCTAAGAAAGGATTTTGTCAAATTTCACCCCTAAGGGAATAAAATAGGGGATGAAAGATTGTACATAACAATACTTCTTAAGGCGAAGACTTATCTCAATTCCAAACGATAACCTTGCACACAACCAAAGACCAAGCGTGTACGCATCGCATTAATATTCATTTTAGCTTAGCATAAAATTGTAGAGTCTAGGGGCTAGGGCATCGAAACCCGGACCCAATTTTCAAAACCCGGGTTTCGGGTTTTTTGTTTGATGAAAACCGGGTACCCGGGTTTTTCGGGTTTTTTAACAATTCAAAAATTAACAATGCGAAAATACTTTACACATGATTTTCTGCGATTGCCATCACCTATCCAGTGAAATAGTATTTAAATACCATTGTCTGGGGTCGCAGCAGTGCCCAACCAATTCTCGAGTAAGCTGGCACGGCCGTATCATACTTTTATCGATGCGACTATTTTACCTCTCCTATATTTTGGATCTTATCTAAGCTAGGGATTAAGATTTTCGGGCCAAGATTAAGTATTACAACAAGCTTCACCTCCAAATTACATATTATATTATTTAATGTATTTTTATTTTATGAAATATATAAAAATGTATCCAGAATTTTTGAAGACATTAAATGGAAGAATAACCTTAAATATAAAACGTATGCCAACAAATATTTATTTAATCTTTTACATTTTTATTGCTGATTGTCAAATTATTAATAATCATTTAGTCCTAATTGATGTTGGCATACTTTATACCTGTAATTAAATTTTTGTGCCTAGTTTTTATCTGAAATTGCCTTTTGTCTGCCTTGCTACGGTATGAAGCCGAATGTTCTTTGCAATTTAAGGTAACTTTTTGCTGTGATCTAACTTACTGGAAAATCTTACATTACTGAAAAATCTTACATTACACAACAAAGCTTTTTGTAGTTATTAGTTCTAGTAACAATAGACAGAATTCATGTCAGATAACCTTGTAATTGATCAGAACAGACCACGTGGCCAATGCGGAAGGTTGCTTTTAATGAGTTTGGAAGATTAACCATGGTGGCATGGTGTTACACACAAGAAATTGTCTCTGGCGCTGGTGCTGATAAAAACTCGGCTTATATTTCATCTGGGTTTACTAAAATCACGTGTTTTAATAATTCCGCAGTGAGTATGACATCCACGGACGGCTAAGGAAAGCCATCATTCGTCCTATTATGTGTTACCAACTAGAGTGTGTATGAGTCCCGTGTATAGAGTTCACTGCCCATACAAATCACAAAAAAATCGGTCTTTCAGCGCTGCTACTTTCACAGTGAACTCTCTACAAGGAACACATACACACCCTAAAGTATATCAATTTCTTTGATGTTTACTACGTCTATGTAAATGACATTTTTTTTTTATTTTTTTTTTAAATATCTATGGACGCTTCACACCACGTCAGTCTGGCCCCGTGCTAAGTACCTGAAGGACTTGTGTTACAGGTACCAGACAACGGAAATATATTTAATACTTTTATACTATACATATATTTAATATTTTTATTATATCATACACATATTTAATACACATCCAGACCCGGGAACATTGAAAACTTTTTGTTCCGTCGGCGGGATTCGAACCCGCGACCCCCGGCTTGAGCTGCCACACACTCAACCAATTGAGACACACCAATTGAGTCAAATATTATATATATTATACATAATATACAGATTATGGCAACATTTTTCTTGATTGGATTGCTAAATGTTATCCACCATGGCCCAATCAGAAGACAATTAATACGTCACCTGAAAGATATCACCGAATAATGCAAAATATTGTAAAAGACAAAACTAATGTAAGTAAAGCTTACAAAAACATCGCCTAGCGCCTCAGTAAAAAATCAAACTGTTTATGATGACACGTAATTTTATGAATTCAAGAAAGTATTACTTACTACATAATTGCCTTTAAACCGCTCCACGCCCGCCATTACGACCGGCAGTAATAATTGCAACCTTTATGTTGCCCGACGTAAATATCATTAGTGTGAACATCGTGAAAAAAGTAAACCCAAATGATTTGTTGAGTGAAGTCGCGAGTAAATCCGATACGTCTGTCGGGGCGTTTATCATCATTATTACGAGTGCAGCGCCCGCCGCGCCGCCCGAGCCGCCCCGGGCGAGGCGAGCACACCCTCGTAAAAGTCGTTAACCTGCTACTTGCTTTAAACTTCTCCGATGGTTCGTTTTATATAGAATGTTACATAAAGAATAGATAATACTTTAGGTTGTACAGTCAACGTGCAAAAGTCCAGTAGCACCGTAACGACCATATTCGTTTGCCGGTATAGTGCGTATTTATGTGTGCGTCGTGTTACCGTGCACACACTTAAATGTCGTACAGTATCAATACAACAAAGTTTAAGCGTGTAGTGGATGAGAGACAAAGATAACATATATTTTTGTCTTCTTCATTCATTCTTCTTCATTTATGCACTGCACTGTGTCAATAAATGCAAAAATGTCGTTGGACACGTAAGACAGTTCATAGCTCCATCAGTAAATAGTTGGCCTCGCAAGGTTGAAATGGTCACGGTTCAAATCTCAGTTATCATAATAAAGTTATTTTAATGAAATGACTATTTTGAAAGCTTTTTTTTTAAGTGAGGATAATATTATTATATTTTGGTTACTTAGATAATTACTTATATTAAATTATAAATATATTATAATAAAACAACATTTACAAAAAATAAAATATATATTTATTTCAATGACATAACAATTATTGAACAATTGAATTGATTGACGGACGACGGTAAAATATTTGATCCGCAGATCTATCAATATAATAATACCTATTATATCTATTGTGTTATCAATATTTCATGCTATTGAGGTTATAGTTTAATTATTCGTTTTCCGAGGAAAAGAGGATTAAAACTTAACCTCAACCTAAAAACCTACCAATTATTGGCCAGCACGTTCCTTTGTATAATGCCCAATTGAAACTTACAAAATATAAATATTATAACAATTGACACTAATTATTGCGACATAGAAATATTTCTAATTTAATAATAAGTATTAATGATTATTAATATTTTGTGTAACCTCCATTATTTTCGATACAACTAAGAAGACGTCTGCGCATGGAAGCCACAATATTCTTACAAAATACAAATATCTGTTCCACGTAAGTCCTCCCACAACTGCATGCAATGGGATTTGAGCAGCTCCGGACATCTTTCATCGCGTGCTCGCCATCTTTGCACCATTAAACCCCATATATTTTCAATCGGGTTTAAATCTGGGGATCGTGCTGGCCACGGAATAACCTTAATATTAGAATGATCACTGAACCAATTGCGAACTACGGAGGCTCGGTGAATTGGACAATTATCATGCACAAAACTTATTTCGCTATCACCATACACATTTCGCACAGTAGGCAACATAATGTCCTCTAACACTTCCACATAATTTGCACTGTTGGCTCGCGTAGGTATAAATTCAAGTTCACCCGGCCCTTGCGCACTAATCCATCCCCACATGTTCACACTTATTCTGCCAGATTCAGTGTTTGACACCACGTTATTTTCACACCAACGGGTGTTATCTTTACGCCATAAATGTAGTCTTCCTTTTTGAGAGGATTTAAAAGTCTTTTCATCGGAAAAAATTGTTGTTTCCCAATCAAAATCTAAATACTCTCGTGCAAAGCGTAACCGTTCGTCTTTATGCCTTTGAGTCAAAAACGGTTTTTTCGCCGGCTTTCGGTGGTGCAGTCCCTCGTCATGAAGTGCACGACGAACGGTGACCAATGACGTGTTAAATTCATCGGCAAAACGTCTTGTCGGTATGAAACCACACGTTTCATACTCCGCTGCCATATAACGCCGCTGAGTCTGGTTAATAAGAAGTGGCCTTCCACTTCGTTTACGACTCTGCAAGCCACCTTCTTCCTCGAATCTTTTCACCCATCGACTCACAGTATTTCTCTAAAAAAAAAGAACAAATTGTAAAAGACGATTTTTACCAATGAAAAAATACACATCAAAATAATATAATTAATTTCTACTTACTGAGAAGCCAGTTTCGTTAGAAATTTGAGAAATATTCAGGCCATTCGAATATAGGGCCACAATATTAGCTCTTGCTTCGATAGTAATATTTGCTTGCATATTGGATAAATTGTAAATCGCAACAGTAAGAAGTAAGAACACAAACACTCGTAGCTGAGTTCACCAACCAACAACATTATTTTTAATATTTTGTTTTCTCCAAGCCTTTTTTTTAATCTACCCTCACATTCTTTGCTGTGACTAGAATGTTACATTTCTAACTAAAGTTACTGTGCTTTTAGTTAGAAACGTAATTTTTATATTCTACATAGTTGTATCAATACTAATAGTTCATAATAATTTATAAATATTTCTCAAAAAGTGTTTTACGCAACACTTGGGTCGGATTTGATCCTGCAATTTAGCTGGTAACTTAATAAATCTCAATAGACGCACTTGCTAAACCACTGGGCCACGGCAATGCTCGCGTGTTGACACGAAATTGACGATATGAATATACAGACAAACAAAGTGTATGTGTGTGTGAATTGTCTTTATGGAAAAAGGTCACAAGTAACGTTAAGTGTTGACGCTATCGCTGCGTTCGATTGCTACTGGACTTTTGAACGTAACTGTACATATATTATGTGTGCCTTATACAGGGTCCACTGTAAAAGTAGCAACGCTGAAAGAGATTTGTATGGGTAAGCGCCCCAACGTCACGAGTTTGCCCATACAAAGGTAAAATATACTCTTCCAGCGCTGCTACTTAAACACACCCTAAAGCATTATCACTTTGTTTTGTTACACCTTGTATAAAGAAGAAAAGTTTGTTCGTATCGAAGTCTCCAAAACCGCTAAGTGCTAGGCTTTTTTTTGTGAAATTTGGCCTAGAGATAGAGTAGACCATAGGGGAGGACATAGGATACTTTTCATCGCAGGAAAATATATGACTACTGCGGGATACTGTTTTTAAGCGAGCGTTGCCAAACGCAACTTCTAGTATATTAGACAGAAATACCTAAATTAATCACGAATTCTCAGAAACTATAAAACCTGTAAACCTTCGGTATGAGGGTTACTTTAAGAATGTAGAGATAAAGAACAAATTTCGTAGAACTCTACCCCTATAGGGCTTAAACGGCGGTCGAAAGTTTAAAAATTGTATTTACGTCGAGTTGCTGCTAAGTTACTTTTAAATATATGAATATGTATACTGTTTACCTATAAAATGTCACCGCCGATAATTCTAACGCGAATAGCGAAAGGCTTTCTAGCGATAACGGAGCCACAAAACCATTAATGAGTGTTCTCGCTCGGTGAAATCGTCGAGGAAAAATCTCAAGGCTTATTAACATAGTAGTAGAGCTAGTTTATTCATAATTGGCGTTTATCTCCCACCCCGTGTGCTATTCGCCCCGCCCCTCCCGCACACGCGCAGGGCTGCTACTTACGAGTTTTAGGATTTTCGTTAACGAAAATTTCTAGTACTACTTCCACTCTAATCCAACTTATATAATTATACACTGTACTGAGTTTCGAAACGACAATGTAGAGTCGTTTTATTTTCATAATAAAGTGTTGAATTTTCTGGCACGTGGCAACCCTAGAGGTTGGAGTAAATAAATCGCGATCGTAATATCGCGTGACATCGATGCGGCTGGTCCACAATTAAAATTTGCATTCCTGTTGTTTGATTGATAACTTTGTTGGATAGGCGCGGTTTTGTGGGGTCCACAATATCAGCATTTTGATGAGTCTGGATTTTAAGATATTTAGAATAGCACAGTGAGACAAAAATATAATAAACTGTGATAAAAGCAGTCATATTACTGAAAATCACTTTTTTTTCTGTAGTTCTTTGATAAAACGTAAAGCGATTAAAGGAGAATGCCCAAAAATGTATGGACCAAAAACCCGTAATCGATTCAAACCATTTATATGGGGCATAGTAGACTACACATACTGTATCCCAAATATAATGTCCTTTTTGGATTAAACAATCACCAAGTACTTTTTTTTTTTTTTAATAAAATTGGGGCCGTCTATGGGCTGTTCGCCCATATCCTTTTTTTGTTATTTTATCCTCTCGTCTGTCAAGCGCCCAAAATGGGCGTCTTACTCTCAAACTATTCAAAAGTTCTTCTTCTACTTTGCAGACCACCGATTTAGTATTTTGTTTCAAATATAAAACTATGTGTATTTGCGACTAATAGCTTATTTATTAAAAATTCAAATTATATAAAAATTATATAATTATGGTAATTTCTTTAGATAATTTAATCAGTTTAATGAGAGTAATTGGAAATTGAAAAATTTTCGAAAATGGTTTGACAGTTTGTGACAGATGAAAGGTTAATATTTATATTTTTCGCACCAAGGATAATTGAAATAATATTATTAATTTTAATTAATTGTAGTCCATCACGCCATCCATGGACTTTATATATATATATATATATATATATATATATATATATATATATATATATATATATATATATATATATATATATATATATATATATATATATATATATATATATATATATATATATATATATATATAAGAATAAGATATCGTTCTGTGTCGAATCTACCAGATGCCAGCCAGTGGAATCGCCAGGACCGTGTCCTTCCTAACGCATATTCCTATTCCATATGTGAATTCTTGGGAAGGGCGAGGCTCTGTCGATCCCATCACCAAGTACTTTAAAAAAAAATGATTGTAACTAATTGACTTTTCATATAGGAATCTATGATATTTAGGACATGATGCTGCATCATGCATGCTACAAACGATATTGTGACGATTAGTACGTAGTAAAAACACAATTTATATATGTCTACTGATTCTTTAATTCTTATATTCATGTATTTAATATTTAAAATATTTACCACTTTTATATCTGAAACTATAGAATGTCAGTTTGGTATAGAAATGGTATATATAATCTGTATATGTATTTTTTTACGATTATTACATGATATCAGTTAACTATTTACGTCTTTTCGAAAATAAAAGGGGCAAACGACCAAACGGGTCACCTGATGGAAAGAAATTACCGTCACTTATGGACATTCGCAACATTAGTAGAGCTGCAGGTGCGTTGCCGGCCTTTTAAGAGGGAATACGCTTTCTTCTTAAAGTTACGCGAAAAACGCACGGTGGAAGATGCCACTCATCAAAGTGATGAGGATGGTATATTTTTCGCGTGGAACGAGTGCGAAGAGTTGCAGGAGGTATGATTCCGAACAATTCCTCAGAGCGCTCCCCGTGATACAACCGATAGAGGATACAGGGAGAAGCCACGTGTGATTTAGTGTTTTCATAAAAAAATATATACAGGGTGTAACAAAACTAAGTGATAATACTTTAGGGTGTGTATGTGTTCCTTGTAGAGAGTTCACTGTGAAAGTAGCAGCGCTGAAAGACCAATTTTTTTTTCACTTTTGTATGGGCAAGCCAGCGTCACGAGTTTTCCCATACAAAAGTGAAAAAAAAATTTGGTCTTTTAGCGCTGCTACTTTCACAGTGAACTCTCTATGAGGAACACGTGCACACTCTAAAGTATTATCACTTAGTTTTGTTACATCCTGTATAAGACTGAAAAATTCTTATGTGTCACCATCGCTCTCACGAGAAATAACACGTCAAAAACAAAGGAAGAAACTAGTTGATTCAAAGCGCTGTGCATCTCTGATTTATTTTTTCAAATTATCCGTTTCGGTTATGGTTTTGAATAAAATGAGTTACATAATTATATTTACAATCTACTATTGATGGTCTACTTTGCTGTATTGTAAATTATTTTAATCGACTATGGGTTTTTTTGGGCATAGTCCTTTAACTTTATGCAGCGGTTTTACTAGGGATGCAACGAATAGTGATTTGGCCGAACACCGAATACCGAATATTCGGCAATGCTGTCGGCCAAAGCGCCGAATATTCGGCACGAAATACATACTTTTTGGGGGTGCGGTAGCTGGATTAAACTATCAAGCCCCATAAGATCACCGGTGATCGCGACAACAATAGAATAACAATAGATTTCCAAGAATCCACGATCGAAGGATTTAAGACAAGTCGCAACCTGTTTTCCTCGTTGCGTTTTCAAACAAGTCATTTGCGTCAAACGAGTTGGAATTTATTTGAAAACAGTTACAAGTGGTGGTAGCAAACGAAAAACAATACCCAATTCCAAACCTTTGAACCGAAATTTGCTAAAGTTTATCTCCTGGAAGTAGCTTGTATATTGAGAGGTTATTTTCTGAGGCTGGTAACATTTACGATGAAAAGCGCAATCGTTTGCTACTAAAAATGCTGAAAAGCTTGTTTTTATCCATCACAACTTACCACTGATCAATTTTAATTACTAAAGTGTTGTAATTTGGAAATAAAAATATTATGTTGAGTAATATAACGTGTTTTTTTTACATGATTTGTTATTCGGTATTCGGCCGAATAGTACGTATTATTCGGCCGAATACCGAATAGCAAAAAAAGAAGCCGAATAGGCCGAATACCGAATAGTTGCCGAATATTCGTGACATCACTAGTTTTAACATGTGAAAACTAAATATAATATTATCATTTTCTTTATTTAGATCGTCTCCTGCGTGTGTTTTGACAAATTTATATATGTTGCTTTCTAATTATAATATTTTTATGTGAGAGGAGAATGTTGTTTTCCTGCTTGTAATTGAATGAATCACTCGTGTAAAAAGCAAAATTAATATGATGTTCTATTTATTTGAAAATCGCAGACTCAAGAAAAAATTTACGGACGGTAATATATTCTACTATAATTATTATACGTGAGACATGCATCTTCTCAAATCGTACGTAAATAAAAACTTTTAGGGTACCGTAGTGTTTCCAGATTATTTTGTTTATTCTAATGCCTTTAGGACTGATTACAGACAGGCAACTTTCGATACAAACTTTAAATTTTTAGACCAACCGTTCATCAATAACATAAAATATGAGGGATTCATTTCTCGAAGGGGACCGAATTATTATTTGGAACAGTATTAATTTACATTCAAAAACTTCAAAAACGACTAATCATTTGTCGGCTATGCAAACTTTTAATATCACATAAAATTGTCTAGGTCGGAACCAACAAGCACAGTGCTTCTCTCCCATTTTCGTGCAGCCGTAGCTCGTAGGACACAGCGTATTCATAGAATAATTGATGGGTATGCGATATTTTTATTGGGCGCGTTGGCCCGGCTCCACCGCAGCGATGTAACGATAACGCACTCATTGATTAGGTGACGAGAGGATGTCATATCTTTGATACTTTATAGCGGCATTAAATTAAACGGCATTCTTCCGAAACCCACGCGCCAATTTCTAGATAGCCCGATATGGCGGCGCCTATCTCCCCACCGTCAGCGCCTCGTAAAAATGTCTCAATATTTCATTTAAATACGAGGACGATACCTGGCGCTCAATAAGGAAGCGACTCGATATTATTTTTATGGAAACTACTAATTGACACACAATGTAAACGGCCTCCGCGCCGCCGTCGTGCATTTTAATCAGCTCACGGTGGAAATAACGTATATGAGTTAAATATGGACATTTAGAACGAGAAGAACCAGTCACAATTGCGACCCGGCGCCGGGCTAGTCAATGGAGTCTGAACAATAAATAAAAGTTGCTGCCCACTCGAAATCATCACTAATCATCACATAATTGAATATGCACTTTACGACCGGGCAAGTGAATCCAGTACTACCAACTTCCAAAAATATTTACCCCTAAATATAATTAAAACAACCCCATATTCACCATATTAATAATTAAAAATGATCTTAAAATGTAATTCGCACTAATATAACACAACATATAACGCCAACAAATTAGGTGTTTTCCCCCTAAATTTGGAGGAAAACCTCTAAGTTGGTAGCCCTGAGTAAATCGCGGGTCAGACAGCACCAGCGATGTCGTCAACCTTAACGAAAAAGGATTCGCATATACGTCTAAAGAATGGAAATAGTGACGTTAATGAGATATAGTTTTAAACTGTATTAGCATTTTATATTTTAGTCGCTGAGACAAACAGGTCTCGTCATTATCGCCATAAATTATATTTTAGAGTTACTTTAGTATTGGCCTTGACGATTGCCTATTAGGTGATGACAAGTAGCATTTTAGGGTTCGAGGCATAATCTAAATTTCTAAAAGATATTGTAGTATTTGTTTTTGTGTTTGTCTGTATATATTTATATCTGTACAATTTAGGGCCGAAACACATAACCGCATTGCGGTGTGCGCGTCGCAGCGTCGCGAAGAACAGCGTTTTGGCAGGGTTAAACTAGTTCCTCGTGATTTTTTATTGTGAATGGACGTGTCTCTGGCATGGATCGTCGAAAGAAACTTATTGCTTATTTGTTATTAAGAAGACATTACTCGGTTTTAAATATACGACACAGAAGATAGTGGATTGCGGCGCCGCGCCGCTAAAATCGGCATTGCCGCCACTGCCGATTTCAGCGGTGCGATGCCGCAACGCGGTTATGTTTTTCGGCCCTTAAGGCGACGCCTTGATAATTTGGCTGTAGCGATATCGATTTTTCTCAGCAATGACTAAAGCTAAGAAATTAAAGTTCATTGTCAGTATTCATCATGTCTTTGTCTTTGAATTACCCATAGCATAACACGATTGGTCAACTTTTATAACACAGAATAATCAATCAAAAAGACCTCTGTAAAAAAAGGGATTGTATTTTTGCCAACAGAGGAGAGGAAGCTTTCAAAATTTGTACATACATTGGTTCAAGCACACAATATAATTTGCCCATAGCTTATATGAAATATATTTATGGTTTTTAAATTACGCGACAAAAACCATTTTATCGCTTACGCCCTTTCCATTTCTTGCTGTTCCATTTCTTGTTTTCTATGATATCTAATAATATCTATGGACGCTTCACACCACGTCAGTCTGGCCCCGTGCTAAGTACCTGAAGGACTTGTGTTACAGGTACCAGACAACGGAAGTATATTTAATACTTTTATACTGTACATATATTTAAGATTTTTATTATATCATACACATATTTAATACACATCCAGACCCGGGAACATTGAAAACTTTTTGTTCCGTCGGCGGGATTCGAACCCGCGATCCCAGCTTGAGCTGCCACACACTCAAACAATTGAGCCACAGAGGTCGTCAAAGGCCGGGCCGGCCTCTCATAGAAAACAAGCAATCTAAAGCATATCCAACACGGTTTTTTAATTTAACGCGGCGTCACCTTACGTTGCTTAATGTAATATCATAAGCCAAAGTACAGACAAACTAACTAAACTTACTAAAAAACATTACTTAGACATGAAATAATTCAAAAGTTTCAAAAATCTACCGTTTTATGATCGATTGAATGTTGTAATAACGATACTTAAGTAGCTGACATAATGACGTCTTTTACTATTTTGTTTAATTTTAACAAAACGCTTATGTTAATATAAATTACTACAATATTAACATTTACATTAAATTATATGTTTTTTTAATTAAATTGTATATGTAAATCGCGTGACATAATATAACAAAATCAATAATTTATTTAAGACAATAATTACAAGGTAGATCCGAGTCAGCTTATCGACTCACTCGTATGCGGCCACACTAACGTAAAATTAACAATATTAGCTATATTTTATTTTATTACTGGATATCTAGTTTCAGTAAAACTTCGAAGAATCTTTCAAAGTTGTAAAATTTTTGTACAGTATTGACTTAATTCTTCAAGTCCTATACGGTCACCGGTGACCGAGACAATAAAATATCTATTGTATCTCGTTTTCCCACGATCGACGGGTTAAGTCCCAGCAATTGACTCTTATATATTATAGATTTTGCCTCTTTTGTACCTTAGTCCAAAACTTAGGTAAGTAATACGTAAGTATTAATTACCTAAGTTTTGACACGTAACTTTGATAGTGTCGAATATGTCCAAATATGACTTGACTATTGTCAAATATGATGACAGTTACGTGCACCTGTCGCGCTGTTGCGTAAGCGCTGCAGCGCTTTCTCATTACGTCCAATGCGAATCCAATCCCAACCCGGTATTCACCTATTTTCATGAGCACTGATAAAACTTGAGAGGTGTCAAGGGACACCCGGATGGAACGAAGTTTTAAATTTCCCTCCAGTTGACGTCATCGCCACATCAACGCCCTCTGTACTTCGCAGGTACTAAAATCACTTATTTTAGTACCTGCGAAGTACAGAGGGCAAAAAGTGTCGTTCCGTCTAGCCCCCTTTCGCAACGCGCGATAAGGAACTTCGTTCCAAAATTCAGATACAGTATGAAAGCGCTCTTACGGTGTACACCGAAGCTACGAACTGAGAAAAATTAGTGTACCTTCGCAAAGTCAGTGTACCGTCAAGTGCGAAATGCGTTAGTGTGGTCCCAGCGTGCAATTCTCAGGGCCTCACAGACTGTGGCGAACGTAATATGTAAAGCGGTGTCGAATGTCACTAACAGGTGGATATCACTGAGAATTATTATTGCGCATCGATCTACTTTACGTCCATAATAGCTCCTATGTCGTTGGCATAAGGGGCAGAGGATAGGTCAGAAGGATCTCGTTTTAAATCAATAGCGGGTATTTTCCTCTTGTCCATGGAAATGGGCGCGCAGTGAGAAAACGGAAATGGAAACGCACGTATTGAAATCTATAATTTTTAAATTTGCCTGATACATGTTCTAAAAACTGTTATTAAAAGAACCTAGGTAAGCTTCTAAAGTCAATTTGGAATACATTATTTTGGCGCGAATACTGAATGATGCAACTTAAGCCAGACTTATCCGAGATACCATCATCTTAACTTTTAGCGAGATGCATGCGAGATGTCTTATTTTTAACGTAAAGATGCGTTGGAAATTTAATTTATAGTTCCGCTGACATTAAATACCGTCATGTACTAGGTGATATTAAAAATGCGATGATGCTGTGTCTTATTAGATGTTTATTCAACTGAAACTATTTTAAGGCGAATACAGCTGTCAATTCGACATCTTTGTGCAGTTTCCTAAACGTATGTATTTCATTGATTGGCACAAAAAAAAAGTGATTTTTGATTATATTTGGAAAAACTTTCTTATTTTAAATAATAAAATAATGTACTCCTACTGGATGAAAAAAAAACCAAAGTAACATCTTCCAGAAACTTTAAACAGTTCTAACTAAAATAATATACATTAAGCTATGCTTTAAAAATTTGTTTATTTGATACCTTTTACAAAAATCCAAAGCTTGTAAAATTTAATTTTCGGTTCTGACATCTAGATTTCTGTCATCATAATATTTATGTTTTCCTCTAACAAACGAAAAATGTATCCACGCTACCGAGTGAACATTTCACATCTCTCTGTCTCTCTCGCATGAAAATCGACAGTGATGCGAGAGTGATGCGAGAAATGGGAATCCTCAAGGTCATTCGCAGTTAACAGCGTCTTAATAAAAATCTGTACGGTAATTTAACAGTTTTAGCGAAAGTAGAATATAATCAAGGTCATTACTACTGAAAAAACGATCTCTTAAAACTGAAAACCTGGAAAACTGCGCATCCGAGAAAAATAATGTCAGAAAACACATAAATATTATATATAAGTGATAACGAAAATAAATATTCCCCAAATAGACAGTCTGAGTCGTCATCAAAAAGTCTAAGGCACGTCTAATATGACTTATGTAAATAAACGGCGAGACAACCTAAACTCTGGCGAGTTCTGGGAACCGTTGGCGCAGTGCCAGAACTCAGGAAGAGTATTGGCGACGGCCCTTCATGATCTGTTTATGGAAATATCCAATACGTTTGATTCATAAATATATGGCGCCATGTTACAAATAAGGGCGTGTATATGTCGCAGTCATCTAGATAAATCTGCGATTCGATTGAATGACTAGCGCATTCATTGAATGACACCATTCAATTGAATGACTCGGCCGAACGTCGATTGAACGATCGTCACTCAACGTCCAACTAGCTAGCGATTTGTAACATAGCCCTTTGAAGATAGCGGACATGAAATCAGTCAGGTAATTGAACGTATTTCACTTTTTCCCACTGCGGCGCTCGTAGTCACCAAAATAATTCTTAGGCAATTAATAGCAACGCATTACTCCGTGTTGGCCCAATACGACTTCATTGGGTTAGTTAGGTTAGATGGTTATTTTTTTGTAAACCACCCAGAAGTAGGAGCCCCCGCGTAGCGGGACTCCGTCATCTCATAATTGAAGCCAGTTTCTAGATTAACGTATTATTACGCCACCAACAAATACTTAAAAAAATCATAAAATTCCATTTAACGACTTCACTATGATGACGTTTAGTCAAGACGTTAAACGTTACAGTCAACGTATTGACTAGTTGTCCTTCAGTCATTCAAAATAAAATGAGTACGCTAGTCGTTCAATCGAATCACAGATTGAACCAGATGACTGCGACATAAATATTTTAATTTCGTGTCTCGTACCGGGAGCCCTAAAAAGTAGCCTTGTCACCAATATTTACAGCCTGTTAATACAGAGCCTTAAGTACTATCAAAGATGGTCAAAATCCGTTGCGTGGTTTTTGTGTGAAGAAGAAACAAACACACTCGTTAACTTTCTGCTGATATATTAGTGTGATTGCCTTTTTTTCAAGTTTAAATGATGGACGGTAAAATTTCATGTGGCGCCAAATCTTTTTAGATAAGAAACAATTTCATATTTTTGTCTAATAGAATAAAAAATTTAATGTCTCATCTAATTATATTGTGCTTGAGGATGTGCAGCGAGCATAAGATCTACGAAAGCATAAATAACACGCAATATTAGGAGTGCCACAAGGACGATCACCCATATTCTTTACAGCCTTAAAGCTTTACATAAAATCTCAACAATTCCTTCAAACTCAATACATCAATGCTATGAAGGCTCGGCGTAATCTGCGGTATGCGAGAGCCCTCCATTGTCATAGATCACGGGCGTGTGTTTATTTAAGTCGCATCAATAAATCCTGTACATAAAAGGGCTGAGCCTAAGGACGTGGGCTGAACATAAATTTCTAGTCGTGAATTAGCCTTAAGCAGGATATTTTGACGCGTGTTCAGCTCATCTATAGAACTCTACACGTTTATCTGGTTAGTTTAGCGTGGCTTAGCATTAAACAAATTCTTACAGTTTATTTTAGTTTAGAGTCGGAGCAGAGGACACTGCTAGTATATTCAGTGAACAATCCGACCAAAATCCGACATATTGCACACGTCATATCAGAATATTGACAGAACCGTTGTCAAACGTCGAACAAAACTTTTTGTTTACAGTCTGTGCTGATGCTGACGTCTAGTGTGAAAACAATGAAGCGCTATATTCTATTGACTGAATTTTCCTCAACTTTGAAACATTATGAATTTTAACTATAAAAATAAAAAAATAAATAAATAATTAACTATCATCATTTTAATGTACGTAGGTATACGCTATTGCTTTACATACAATATTATGTTATAACTAGCTGTCCCGGCAACGTTGTTTTGCCATTTAAAGTATTTAAATCTTACCCCCTCTTTTGTCCCCTAAGAGGGGTGGGGGGAAAAAATTTTATACACCAGATGTTAAGTTGGAAAAAACAGTTAAAAATATGAAGTAAGTCCATTAAAGAAAAAGTTTGATACAAAATCTCTCTTTGCTCCCCTTAGAAGGGTGGGGGGGGGGGGGGGGGGGGGGGTGATTTTTATACACCAGATTTTGAGTTGGAAAAAGACAAATATATCTGCGAAAACCGTATGCAAATCGGATCAGTAGTTTTTGTGTTAAAGCAAAAGTCTTATAAAAAATCTGACCCTCTCTTTCGTCCCTTTAGAGGGGTGGGGGGAATTTTTTTTATACACCAGATGTTAAGTTGGAAGAAGACAAATATATCTGCGAAAACCGCATTCAAATCGGATCAGTAGTTTTCGTGTGATAGTGAAACAAACATACAGACAGACAGACAGACAGACAGACAGACCAAAAAAACTAACCACATTTTTGGCTTCTATAGCGATGTAGTAACACCCCCCGCTTATTATTTTTTGAATATCTTTAATGTACAGAATTTTCATTTCTACAGTTTTATTATATGTATATATATTGTATGTAAAGCAATAGCGTATACCTACGTATATTAAAATGATGATATTATAATATAATATTACTTGATACTTTTACGTCTATTACATATTATTATGTTTTCATACAGTTTAACTAATAATTTGCTTATTTCATTAAATATCTACCTGGTGCACACTTTTGTTGATGAAGCTTATATTTTTGTTATTATTTATTTGACATTTGTTATTTGTTATTGCAACCGATGAATTTAAAAGCTTAAAAAAATCTTCTTTTCTTTTGAAAAGTTTCTTTTGACGACTACTACGACTGTAATTGGTAAGAAGATCCTGGGAATTCGTAAAGACAACCTTGGCATTAAACGAGGTAAAAACACGGGGAAAACTTAACAACGTATAGTTTTACCTCTAGCCCAAGTAGGAAATGCAGACAATTAAGTGCTACATCAAATAATTTAATCCTTAGAAATAAAAGCTTGGATAATATTCGATTTGATGAGAGATTATAATTAACTCCAGATGTTAGTCGCTCAGCAATACTTTTATTGCGCAGGAACCGTACATTTTCCAAAATAAAAACTCTGTAAACGTTATAGGCACTAGACAGTCGCGCAATGATAATTAAATAATCATGATTCAGAAATTATAAAATACTAGCTGTTGCCCACGACTTCGTCCGTGTTAACATAATATTATAATCCCACCAAAAACATTTCCTGTAAAATTTTGCCGAGACGTCCACATAAGGTTTACCCTAGGAAAAATATATGAGATCTCATGTAGAGCCAAGCTTCTGAATCTATACGGCCTAACTCTACTGACCCTAACTTAAACAAATTCTACATACCAGTAAATATGTATGGCTTCGCCGTTTCGCTACCATCGCGGAGGTGATGCGAATATTTAGTTTCTGGTCTGAATTCTGGAGTTAGTAACGAAACAGCCGAGCCATACATATTTACTGATATGTAGAATTTGTTTAAGTTAGGGTCAGTAAAGTTAGGCCGTGTAGATTCAGAAGCTTGGCTCTACATGAGATCTCATATCTTTTTCACAGGGTAAACCTTATGTGGACGTCTCGGCAACATTTTACAAGAAATGTTTTTGGTGGGATTTCAGTTATTTTTGTAAGTTAGTTCTTGTAAGTACTTATTTAAAGGTTTTTTAGTTACTGTCTACAGTCCCGTGTAAGCTCATTCATAAAATTGGTGAAAGTCTCATATTAACCTCCAACCCCCATTTTAGAGGATGGGGGGCGAAGGTAGGTTTATGAATTTTTTGATGGTTGTATACTAAACTTAGAATACATACCAAATTTCAGCACTTCAGGAAGTAGCCAAACATTTTGATGATCATCAGTGTGTCAGTGAGTCAGTGACGAAATCGGTGTATTTTAGGTATCAATAAAATCTAAAGTATTAGAGCTATTCGGTTGACACTTTATATGTTTAAATAATCTATTATTGACATCATATCCTGAGAATACGAACTATCTGGTACATCGGAAACCAACTCTATGAGGGTTCAAAAAACGACGAAACACTTCGAGAAAAGTTAGGTAGTGCCCTTGCGCTTCGCTTGGCTCGTCTCCGCGGGTGCACTACCGTGCACCCAGATAACTAAGATGGATAGTAATTTTGCCCCTTTATGTGGTTCCTTATACAAAGAATAAAAACGGGACCCTATTTAAGCGAACGTCTTCATCATAGTAGCTTTATTCTTTAATTTGAGTTTAGTTTCAAGTTGAGAAGATTTATACAAACTTTCATCCCCTATTTTATCCCCTTACGGGTGGAATTTATCAAAATCGGTTTAAAATTGACAAAGTTTCATACAAATTTTCATCACCTATTTTATCCCCTTGGGGGTAGAATTGATCAAAATCCTTTCTTAGCGGATTCCTACGTCATAACATCTACCTGCATGCCAAATTTCAGCCCGATCCGTCAGTGGTTTGGGCTGTGCGTTGATAGATCACTATGTCAGTCAGTCAGTCAGTCACCTTTGAGTTATATATATTTAGATTAGATATCTTGGCCCAACATGGAAAAGGGCCTTTATAATAGTGTATAAATTGGCCAGTCCGTAAAGTAAAGCCTTTTATAGAAATTGATAAACTTATAACCATTAACATCTTTATAATATTAGTCTGGAATCTAGATTGAGTTTGTATAATTTAGATAAGATTTGAAAATGCGATTGTGCTGCCCTTTCCAAAGCGGGTTTATTTCTAGCATTTCTATCTCGACTTACTATAATTATCATATTTATTTAATTATAAGGTCTTTGCTTTTCGCCGACAGCATTGCGTTTTTTTCTATGTTCTTTCATTTTTATATTAAATACTAGATGTTGCCTGCAACTTTGTTCGCAGAGAAATTTGTTTTTAGCGTTATAGCCATTTGTGTTTCCGTAATAAAAAACTTTTCTTCATCCCGCTCTCTCCGTACAAAATTTCATCAAAATCAGTGATTTAAGCGTGAGCAATTAACGATTAGATATTAGTATGGATACTATATTAATGTCCAATAAGTGTTTCAAATAAAGAAATGTTCTTAAATAAAGAAGAACAACGGTGTTTTTAAGCCTCTGCAATCTAGCTTTATTCATCTACTTTAAAAAAATTTAGGCTCAACGAAATCACTTCTGGAACACTCTAAACCAGCGGTCGGCAACCTTTTGGCAGACAAGGGCCACAAGGTGGCAAAACAAACTAAAGGCGGGCCACAGACCTTATACTAGTATTAACCCTAGAAGCCTAATAACGAATAATCACGGCTTTTCTAGACCACAATTTAAAAAAAAAGTTTCAAACTCTCTGATGGACGGCATTAGTATAAAGTGTGCTGGCAGTAAGAGAGAGTAATATTATAAGAGGATTTAGAAAAATAAACAATGTTTTTATTACAAAATGGCACAAACAGCTACATTTTTAAGTTGCGATAACTTATACTGGCAATATTAGAAAACATTGTTTTTGATGCTTATAACTTATTCACAAAACATTCACGGGCCGCAAGTTAAACGTTCGCGGGCCGCATGCGGCCCGCGGGCCGCGTGTTGCCGACCGCTGCTCTAAACTCTAAAGCAATTTACTTGTACGGTCGTAAAAATGATTCCGGATCAATGAATGACTTTGTAATAAGGATGGAGGGTGCTGCTGGGCCAGGATGTGGTAATCGCAGCCTGGATAGTGTTAAACAGGAGATGTGTCTAGTCAGGTTCTTAACCCCGCTTGGTGATATGCTTAAGCGCATGCGCAGTTTTATGCGAATTTTAAGCAGAACTTTAGCCATTTTTTTACTTAACAGTCGCACTGATAGACATTTAATAAAGTATAGGTCTACCAGAATCTGATGGCAATTTTTGACAGCAGATTTTCATAAAATATCCTTGATCATTGGATATATTTTTATATTTGCATGTTTAACACACAGAATCAGCCGCTATAAGAAAAAAAAGGATCAAAATGTTTTATTCCATTTACCCCGGTATTGCTAGAGTCAATTTATTTTCTCACTTTTTGCCATCAGATTCTGGTAGACCTATAGTTCTTTTATTTATTGACGAGTCTGATAAAAAATGAATTTTAATTAAAAATTAAATTAAAAATTCATTTTTATTTAAATCCATACTTACTTAATATAATATAAATGCGAAAGTGTGTCTGTCTGTCTGTCTGTTACCTCTTCACGCCCAAACCGCTGAACCGATTTTGCTGAAATTTGAGGTATGGAGATACTTTGTGTCCCGTGAAAGGACATAGGATACTTCATATCCCGGAAAAATGTATGGTTCCCGCGCGATAAACGAATTTTGGCGCAACGGAGTTGCGGGCGTCATCTAGTTTTTAATAAAAGCACTAAATGTAGAGTTTGTGTCAAAATCTGCAGTAATAAAAGCAATAATTAAATTTCTTCGAGTGCGGCCGCTGTATAGGTGAACAAAACTATACCTACAACCTGATCATAGACGAACATGGAAATGATATAAATTCAGGAAGTTGAAGAGTTACTGAGGATCAAAGAATCGAATAAAAAAACGTAACACATAAAAGTCATACAAAACCGAGGTGATTATGAGTGAAGAAGAGCATAATTATTAAGTAAAACGATGTACACGTGCAAGATATAGTTAGGTAACATAGGTTAACTAGGTATTTACGTACCGCTCTAGTGAGTGGCCGGCTAAAAATAAGCTACCTGTAGTGTTGATACGTAGGGAGACGACATCTCATGAGCGGATCTCTAACGTTTGAGTTTACAATTTGAACTTACTAGAAGAGAGGTCTTACGGTGGCGTTAGAGCGACATGAATGGAAAACTTGGAGGCGGCCTATGCCCAGTGGGACGGCATAGGCTCTTAAAAAAACAGAAAAGACGTATTATTGAGAGGCTTATAGGATAAGATAACTCCTTAAATCTGAAATCGGAAGGAATGGCTGAACGTTTTAAGGTAACTATTGGTGGCGTTTACTGAATATTAATTCATGTTAATGCTGCTAATGATAGCACAAATATACAGGGTGTAACAAAACAAAGTGATAATACTTTAGGGTTTGTATGTGTCCCTTATATAGAGTTCACTGTGAAAGTAGCAGCGCTGAGGGAGCACATTTTTGTGATTTGTATGGACAAGCGCCCCAGCGTTATGACTCATGCATTTGCCCATATAAAAACTAAGTAACTATTTTAGCGCTGCTAAGTTCACAGTGGACTCCATATAAGGGACACATAAAAACCCTAAGGGTGAAGCCAAATGAGCGTAATTTGTGAGTTGTGAGTCGCAGAATTTCTGCCGCGTAAATTTCTTTTCATACAAATCATGACACACAAAATTACGCTCGTGTGAATCAAACGGGACTTTTGTATGAAACTGAATGCAGCAGAATTCTGCCGAACCGAAATTCTGCGACTCACAACTCACAAATTACGCTCGTTTGGCTTCGCCCTAAAGTATTATCACTATGTTTCGTTACATTCAATGAGTTATATTCCGCCAGTGTGGCTTAGTAAATCTGATAGTCGGGTCGATAGGCCTGGCCTCTATAAATAGGCGTCACTGTTATCTGTCCCAACTATTTAATTAACCTTACAGCACGAGTGCATTGATAACGATGCTTTACGTGAAAATATATCTATCTCGCTCTGACGAGTGTAAAGAGAAAGAGAGGAAAACGTGGCGCTTCATTTACGGTATAAGGCGATAAGAGAAGATTCTAACGAGAAGTCTATATTCGCTATCCAGAATGATTCTTAGTATGTTCTTTGCAGTCAAAAGAGCCTTCTTTGATTTTGAACTCAAACATATAATTTATTACTGATCAGATTATTAAGTAATTATTTAAGAATGATCTTATTTAGAGCCTACTTTTTGGAACATAAAACATACAGCGTAAAAAACTCGCACGGGGCATGTTCCAATTTTCTCAAACATCTCGGCTTTTTTGTTTACTTCATATCACATAATATATTTCCCTCTAGATCATTCTATCTGTATATCTGGCTATCGATAGTTTGTTTTTAATTTCACATTTTATCTTTATATTTAGCAAATAATAATATCAGTCAGTAACAGTATTTGTTGAGTTGCAGCAAGTTTTTCAGTGCATGTTGCAATATCTAATATTTGCGTTGCGATGCTCGTCATTCCTCTAATGGCCCTGATTCACAATGCGCAATTCGACTCGGATTCGGAAACTTCATCGCGCGACATCCGCGCTAGGGATTGACCAATTATTACTGCACGGTAAAGTTTCCGAATCCGTGGCGTACGGGAATCGTGAATCGCCCTACAGCAGGCCTTAGCATGGTCACCAAAGAAGCGTTTTTTTTTTTTTTTTTATGAAATAAGGGGGCAAACGAGCAAACGGGTCACCTGATGGAAAGCAACTTCCGTCGCCCATGGACACTCGCAGCATCAGAAGAGCTGCAGGTGCGTTGCCGGCCTTTAAAGAGAGAATAGGGTAATAGGGGAGGGTAGGGATGGGAAGAGAAGGGAATAGGGTAGGGGATTGGGCCTCCGGTAAACTCACTCACTCGGCGAAACACAGCGCAAGCGCTGTTTCACGCCGGTTTTCTGTGAGAACGTGGTATTTCTCCGGTCGAGCCGGCCCATTCGTGCCGAAGCATGGCTCTCCCACGTATAACTTTCTACGGAAGAATAGACAAAGTGACAGACAAAGGAAATCCACCATTTTGTAACTAAAATCTGTCAAAATTCCATTCTTTCCCGTTTCTAATGTTGTTTTGCTAAGCCTGCAGATGCGCGTGCGTGCGCATTTCGCAAAAGCATTTATTTCAGCGATCAAACTGCTTAATAAAATTTTCATTGCCTCAATTGAGGAGCGCATAAGATGTACAGTTTTTAGGTTAAATAAAGGTACATTGACGTCAGCGTTTGATTGCGGAATTTAACTGATGCTGACTGCAAGATGGCTACACTTTGATATTGATATTTTGAATAATTTTATTTATGTTTGAGATAGCATTTTTTTAAGAATTGAGAAAGGAATATTTTATAGAAAAGTTTTATAATTGAATGAGTACCTGTAGGTAAGAAATCGATAATGTTTTGATAACATGGTAAGTATCAAAGAAAAATAACATGTTATTGTAATTTGATATGATTGAAGGTAGGTCTTCGAAGGGATCTACGTAGAACGCCATATTCGGAATGGAATTTAAGATTCTCCATGACGCGCAATAGATGTATGTAAATTCATACGTACCTCTTCTGCAAAAACTACGGTAGATACGTCTCATAAATAGGAATTTCAAGGAATTAATATTGCAGAATTATATTCAACTAAGATCAAAATTATTTATTTCTAACACACTCCTGAGATAAAATATAGCTCCAGCTACGCCAACTGTACACACGACTTTCCTCTATTTACAGAGCATTTAATTTACTTAGCGCTTAATTTTATTCAGTTATAATCAACTTCGGGCGCATTTGAATAATTAAGTGTTACATAAATCAATTTAGTTCCAATTCGAACGTTAGGAATTGCAAATTTTAAGGCCAGAGAGGTGTTTTAAGATATGCTCCATTATTTATCGTATTGCGGAATAAATAATTCAATTTTCGAGTGGCATTTTAAATCGTGACCGAGCCTTTACATTAATTAATAAAATTTCCGACTGAAACAATTGCTTCGTGCCGCATTTATCATTGCACGGATTGGAAAGGACGAACTTTCTTGCGATATAAATCCCAATATTATAAATTAATGCAACCGTACTGTTTGCTTTGTCTCAACACGGTGATTACTGCGGCTTGAGTTATGGCTGCCATTTATTATACTAGCTCAGTTAATTAAACAACTGTATAATTTTTATATGCACTGAATTTAGATTAGTTGTGACTTAGCATTTTTCATGTTATCGCTATCTTTTTGAAAAATAACTCTTTCTTTATGAAACTTTTTTTAGATGCTGCTTATCATTTTCTTCTATATCTGAATTCGTATTCTTCGATAGACTACTTTTTCTTACTATAGATAACTGTAAGTTTTTGGTCATTATCTTAATCTTAATCTTTTACAAAATTAAGTGGCTAGTACACTGAAATCGGGCCTACGTCTTTTAAAGGGTCTTCCTTCTTCATACTAACTAATACCATAATGTGTTTGTCAACAGAATGTCAGTTCGGCAAGCAGGCGAAGGAGCTGGGGTCGACGTGGTTCGCGGACCTGGGCCCGCCCTTCGGCGTAATGTACTGCATCAAGTGTGAGTGCATATCGGTGAGGGCCTTGTCTTTTTTAATCCTTCGATCGCGGATTCTTGGAAATAATATATTGTTAGTCTATTGTTATCGCGGCCCACTTGGGCCGTATTGGGCTTGACGGGTTAAAGGTCTAATGGCCGTATTCACAAATATTTTATGATAATTTAATTTTAATTTAATGGAGAGTTTGTCAGATACTGTATGGAGGCTTATGTTAAAATCTTCATGATATTAAAGGTAGATAGAACTCTTTACTCCTCACAAATTGGTACTAACTAAAATTGGTACTTTTAAAGCTACGAGTAGGTTATCATTACATATCTCTGGGTGGTGCGTAGAGTGCGGTCTGTAGTGCATGAAAACTTTCTAAGCAAAGAAATAGCTCGGTCATTCAGATATTTGTCATTTATTTGAGGAAGAGAAACTGCAAACGATTTTTTCGGCATCGTCTTTGCTAATTACGGTTAGCTGTTTTAACGACTACAGTGTCATCTTGGCTATTCGTTTTAATCCGAAGAATGTTGTAGTTGAAATCATTTTGCGTTTGTTCAATAGTTATAAACTTTATCACATTCTTCCACCATAGGTACAGAAAAAGCGGAGAGTAGTGGCGAAGGTCCACTGCCGTAATATCAAGAACGAGTGTCCTGAACCCACGTGTGATACGCCAGAGCTGCTGCCTGGTCGCTGCTGCAAGTCCTGTCCTGGAGACGTTGATTGTGAGTATTTTAATCTTGTAATTCACACTTGCTTACTTGTATACTTCTAGTCCCAAATGTAGTTATTTTGTGGATTTGACGTTTCACAAAAGAGAATAGTGTAACACCAACTTTTCGTTTTAGATTTACATGTTAAAAGGGACTTTTAGTAAATAACATAAAATTCAATTTTTTAAACAAAGCCGCTAAAACCGTTTTCGTTTCTGACACTAAATAATTTTTGAATGCAAAGCAATTATCAAATAAATAATAACCTTTTTAAAATTCTTTCGAATTTTATATACCGACATTTGAATTAACGATAGTAGAAAGTACATAATACTATAGTATATGTTTATAAATAATTATTATTGGCAATTCAAACTTCTGTAATGATTTTTTTTTTGTAATTTAATTTAATGTCCTAACTCTACTTTGAAGAAACTAACTCTACCGCCCTTTAGGTATGAAAAATGTCCTAACTCTACTTTCAATTTCAAGCCAACTCTACTGCCGTTTACGTATGAAAATCAAGATAACCTTCAGGCGGTAAAGCCGTTGACTGAGACAATATTAACGACTGCCAGACTGACGTGAACATTATAAATTAATAGCTTTATTAAATAGCAATTTCTATGAAAGTGAGTTAAAATTGCGATATGCTCGATTGAGCGAAATTGTTGATCGCCCCGGCGAAAATTACTAGATAAAAATCCTTTTTACCTGGAATTTTTAAATTATCATGGAGTATATTATAGAGATAATAATGTTCACATGCTTAGTTGTATTGTATAATAGTATTACTTGATTATATTGGTGCGATATTCTTCTACTGATTCTGTTAGGATTCTTCTAATAATTTGGATATTTGGCTATGGCTAAGCCACTGCGGCTAGAAGTATGTTTTTACTTAACATAATATGTTATAGTCAAGAGGATTTTTATTGACAATTTGAACAAAAATATTAAATCACAAATAGTGTCTTTCTAAGACCTATTGAAAGTAACGTACCGGGGGTGTTGGAGTGCCAAAATTTGGCTAGCGTTGTGTTCGGTAAAAGCTGTTTTTCGGTTGGCCAAACTACGAAATGTGATACAAAACTTCATAATAAAATTTGTACGTAGTGTTGTAACTAGCTTCGTTTGAACCATAGTTAATTATGAAGCATACAAATATTATTTTATCTGAAAATCGTATATAAGCGTAAAACATACTTCGTGTCATGATGTTATAGCAGAAATGAGTTATTGTTGTAACAGGTTAGTGAATCACCGCCATCTGTCGCTAGCATGTGCAGAATATGTCTTCATTTCGATCATATCTCAGGATATATGATGACCTATGACATATAATATAATGCTTAATTAAATCTCTGGCGTATGTTTTGCCTGGTTGACCTCTCCATTGTTGGGAATTGCGATGGGCAAAATAGATATTTAGATAAACATTCAGAACGTGTAAAAGAAGGGCTTTCTATGATTGCTCATGATGAAGCCCATCATGAATAATCAATATAAATTGTATGGTGAAGATAGCTTCGTAGTGACAATTATGGTTAAATATGATGGCCTAACGTGAAGAGTGGATTGTAGAGAATTTGAGAGTTGGCCTGGCTGAGCTGTATATACTCGTAAATTGTAATCAATAAAGTCCGAATAAAATCACATTCACATTCTTCAGTATTAATATTCTTGGATTATAGGATATCAAATACAGGGTGTAACAAAACAAAGTGATATAGGAGTTCACTGTAAGAGTAGCGGCGCTGGAAGATCAAAATTTTTTGTGATTTATGTATGGGCAAGTGCTTCAGCTGCTACTTTCACAGTGAATTCTATACGGTGGTCGGTGGAACACACCCTAAAGCAGCGGTCAGCAACAGGCGGATCGCGGTCCGTTTGCGAACCGCGAAAGGTCGAATCGCGGACCGCGAAATATTGTAATGTATTTTATACCAAGTCTCAATTAATACATACATAAGGTATACGTTTACCTACCGTTATTAATTGAAATAATATTTTTAAGCTACATAGGACAAGTGTGTTTTTTTTCTGGACCTCGTTAAAATTTTCCCGCAGTATCCGGACTCCACCTAAAACTACTTGCCAACCCGTGCCCTAAATCTATACTAATATTATAAAGCGGAAGAATATTTTGGTAGTTAGTTTGTTTGTTTGTTTGTTTGAACGCGCTAATCTCAGGAACTACTGGTCCGATTTGAAAAATTCTTTCAGTGTTAGATAGTCCATTTATCGAGGAAGGCTATAGGCTATATTTTATCACGCTAAGACTAATAGGATCGAAGAAATAGAGGAAAATGTGGAAAAAACGGGAGAAAATTATTTGAAAGGGCTTATTTGAACGCGCTAATCTCAGGAACTACTGGTCCGATTTGAAAAATTCTTTCAGTGTTAGATAGCCCATTTATCGAGAAAGGCTATATTTTATCACGCTAAGACTAATAGGAGTGAAGAAATAGAAGAAAATGTGGAAAAAACGGGGGAAATTATTTGAAAGGGCTTATCTCACGAACTACTAGAGCATTTTTTCTGTTATTTGGGTCAGATAAGAAGTAGACCACGTGAAGGATCATAGGCTATTTTTTGTAGACTGATTTGTCTGTGAAATATCTAATTTACGCGGGCGAAGCCGCGCGGAACGTCTAGTATATTATAACTTTGTTTTGTTACACACTGTATAAGTTTCTTTTAACTGCATAATTTATTTGTTTGTGTGGTCCGTCTTGATGCTCTACTGTACCAAATAATCAAATCTGAGTTTTCAAATGTCCTGTTATACCGTAGGCGGACGAAGAAAGTGGTTTTTGGAGACCAGCTGTTTATGGTAAGGCGGGTTCATCGTTCACATTCGTATTCGGAAGCCGTGACTTACATTTTAAACAAAACGTTACATCGGTTTTAAGAACATTTTCTCTGCATCATCATCATCATTAGCGATTCTTATGCCCGCTTTGACTGTAAATGGAAGTAAATAGGCGCACAGTACACGATATAGGTATAACTCGGCCTTCATTCTTTCTACTAGACCTCCCGAATTTGCGTACGTTCACTCTTGATATTTAGCATAATTAACTCTTATATGTCTAAAATGTATTTAAATTATTTTATCATTATGTGTAAACTTCGTTTAGACTTTAGATATTGCTGGTTATGGTCTGCATTTGCTGAACCTCTCGCCTAAAAATTGTAGGAAAATTGCGGTTTCATGTGAATATTTACTTTGATTATTATATATTATACGTGGGAGAGCCATGCTTCGGCACGAATGGGCCGGCTCGACCGGAGAAATACCACGTTCTCACAGAAAACCGGCGTGAAACAGCGCTTGCGCTGTATTTCGCCGAGTCGTGTGAGTTTACCGGAGGCCCAATCCCCTACCCTATTCCCTTCCTTTCCCTCCCCTATTCCCTTCTCTTCCCATCCCTACCCTCCCCTATTACCCTATTCCCTCTTAAAAGGCCGGCAACGCACCTGCAGCTCTTCTGATGCTGCGAGTGTCCATGGGCGACGGAAGTTGCTTTCCATCAGGTGACCCGTTTGCTCGTTTGCCCCCTTATTTCATAAAAAAAAAAAGATTATAACTAGCCGAGACAATTTTTTCAAGCTACCTGAATGGTCATTCACTTATATCAAAAAAAGTTGAGATATTGTTTCGATGATGATTGTTAAATAACAGTAGCTGCTGTTACCTCTTAATTATTTTATCCCTGCCTCCCTCTTTGTAATAATGCCTACCAGTTTCCTTACAGTAGATCAGCTATATTATGTGCTCTTGCATGTTATATTATAAAAATCATAGCAACAAGTTTGCCGGTTTATGAAAGGCAATGCACATTAACTGGTGACAAATGACGCTCAGCCATCAAGTCCAGTGATTCGTCACGCAATTTTATAATGGGTGGCCAAGTGCAATATAGTTAGGTTATGTAGACTGTAGATTAAGGGTCTGTTCACATCTAAACGAAGCGATATGGGAGTAGGCGATTCGTAAAAGATAAAAATGTAGCGTTCTCTTGGCATTTCGTCTCGTTTAGATATGAACCTTCAAAGACGTATTGGGTTTTGTAACAGGGAATCCCATATTCAACAGATTTATGATTCCATATGGACTATGGAGCATCCATTTCATTTCTATTTCCTTACGGGCTTTGGTAGATGCCTTCCTCGTCTCCATGGCAACTACGGGGCCCGATATGGCGATAAATCACGTAGGCCGCGACACCGCGTCTGCCATATGGGATATATCAGGCACATTACAATGGCATTACTCAGATGCACCGGGCTGCAGAAATGGCACGCCCCCCCTCGCCCCGCGCTGCAAATAGCTGCTGCTGCTATTCTGGGTTCGGCCGACGACCCGACGTCGCGACGCCGTCTGAACGCCTTTTTAGCGATCAAAGCTTACAACATACGGCATTTTTCGCGCGAATATCCTCGGTCAACGCTCGCACGAAACGAGGTTATTAATGATGCGGAATATTAGAAAGATAACCTAATTTCTCGGTATTAGCCTTTTTGATTTGGCGTGAGCAAATTAGGAAAAGCAGATGAAAGGACGTTATATTTTAGAGACCTCTGGCTACAATAGTTTTTAAACGAAGTAAGCGAATGAAGAAACAAACGAATACAAAATGTTTGCACACATAACTTGTGGTATCGTAAAATTTTCAGGTCAAAACTATCGTTCTCTACGTATTTGAAAACTGAGTGAATGAAGAAACGCTAAGTGGAGCATAGTAATTATTTTATAATTAATTTTTGAGGTTATCAATATTCAATTACGCACAGAACAATAAAATATAATGTCATTTATATCAATATGTCGTCAGTTATTGTTTTTTACTCGGTGACCCGTGAGCAGGCCACACATGGCCTGCATTTTGTATCAGCTCCCTAGTTAGCCGTGATAAGCATGAGAATTTCGAGAAGGCGTCAAAGTGTGAATAAAGCTGCTGACCCTACATTGAATACCAGTAAGATCTATTTGCATCAGTCTGGGTTAAAGTTAACCCATGTTATATTATGATGTCTTTCCTTTCACAAATGCAAGGGAAATTAAATAACTTAAGAGTACATGCGATAGGTTTGGGGCTATGAGTGCGATAATCTTAAGCCGGTAATTGCGAACGAAATTACGGGCAACATTAGGTACCTTTAATCAGTTGCGTATTACTTAATGTAAATCTATTTTTGATGCATTCTATTATTGCATAACATTTAAGCCTTAAAACATTACAAAATAAAATAAAATTCATTAAAATTAATGCGTCTGCGCATCAAGCATTCAAAACGAATCTGCAGGATTAAAAATAACAAATCCGGGACTTGTAAATTTGTATCAGCTTGCCTCTGTCATCTTAGTATGTATGTCTTATTCAACTAAATCACATATTTTACACTATTTACTAAATAAATATCTCAACTGGCAATAAATAAACTGTACATCAAACGGAAAACTGATACTTCAACGCGTAGCAAACTTTTACGCAGTTCACTTACGATACGCGGTGCACTTACGCCCCTGTACGCGGCGCACTTACGCCAGTGTTGCGGCTTATGGCTTTATCCGTCAACTGCATTTCACGGTTCAGCGGACGGTCGATCACTGGTTCTAATTCAGTTGGCCGCGAGGAATTTGCTCCACGCCGACATATACATATTGAGGTTTTATTTTCGTTAGTGTCCCTGTTTTAGCGGTGCATTCCGTGCGCTTTTTGTACGTTTTACGCGGCTAAGATCCCGCTTGGATATTCAAATTGGGTTCAATATTTAATTATAATTTATGGACACGCTTAAATAGGGTTTAAGTGGATTACGGACGTGATATATTATGTTTAAGCACATAATTAAACTTTTGTTTAATTTTTTGCGACACCGTCGTATTTCGAATTGTTGCCTTAATTTATCGTAAATGCAACGTTCAATACCTTTATTTTATTTAAATATACAGTGAAGATGAAATGAAGTCTCTAGCGTACCTATACCAATCGTATTACGTATATCACGAAGTCATTATTAATGGAATTTATGTAATAATTGTTTTCAGTTTGCGTATAGTGTGCGCGTGCGGCGACGCGACGCGCGGTGACGCACGATCACGCTAGATGGCGCCAGGCCCGATTCACCTCAAACATTAATCTTTTGATCAAAGCGGGTCATGTTTATATTTATGTCATTAAAATATATCGCCAGTTCAATAGATTGTAATACAATCGGTTACGGAACGCCGCGCCGGTTGCGTGACGACCTTAGGGGTCAGTTGCTGGTACCTTGAGTTGCAATTTATTCATAGGGTGGACTCTCACATTGCTTTATGCTTTGCAGTTCCATATTCTAACTATTTCAGGTTTGAAGTTGTAATGATTTAGCGGTTGTTGTATAGTTGCTATGCTTAATTTTTTCACGCAATTGAGGTCATAATTATTTAATAATAGATAATAATTTACGAAAATATTTTATCGTCCATTTTATTTACACGGTATCCCGATTACATTTTTCCTACTAATAAACATGCATGGCATAGCATGCCCGGATTACAATCCGAATCCGTTCTGTTGGCTTTTAAATTAGCACAGTTTACATTAGTATATTATAATGGCAGCCACATGTCGAGTATTTGCTCGATGTTAGTATCAATTAGTGGTGTTTATTGAAAAAAACGTGTGTAAATAGCGAGTACAAACAGCGGCGCGGCGTCGCGACGCGCGGCGCCACAAGGCGCCTGTAAACTTCTTTTTACACATTCCAACATGTATCTGTTTCATTTATATCTGTCTTGGAAATCACTTCTACTAACCAGTAGGTATCTCGTTACATTATGTAATGATAGGAAAATTCTTTATGATGTTTTTAAAAAATGTAAGATAATCTCCCGCATAAAACGTTGTATCTAATAAATGTGCAATTGGCATAAAAACACATACTACTTTTGTCACAAAATATGCATGTTCCACCGGGTTATTCTTATGATTATTATTTATATAAATGATTAACAGAAGTATAGAATATGCTTACTATGCATTAAGTTTCAAAATGTCCTTTTATTAATATTATCATTTTATTTATTATATAATATGTTTATAATAATCATAAGATGGTTAATAACACCTTTTCATGGATGAAATAACTAATAACTAATCCAATGTACACAAGTATATCTTGATATTAGTTGAACTATCGTTATCTATGACAAGGCATTAAATTTTGATATTGTCTTTTAATAGACGTTCCATTTAATATTAGATTTAGTAATTTATCATACTATTTTACGACCCTTATCGCAATTATTAGTTTACTGCTGAGACGAGATATATAATGAGAGACCTATAAACATGTTGTATGTCACTATTAGGCCCGGCGGGAAAAGCCATAATTTTAGATATTATGATTATTTTATCGGAATATTACTCATAAACTGCAAACTTGAAGCACCAAAGCACTTTTAATTTTTTTATATTCTATTATAATATTATGTTTCCCGCAACTCCGATCTGCAGAAATTAGTTTGTCGCGCGGGAACCGCACTTTTTTCCCAACAAAAACTATCGTATGTCCTTTCCTGTCTCCCAAAGTATCTTCATACCAAATCTAAATCTGTTCAGCCGTTTAAGGGCATTTCACTGTAAGCTCGTAAGGGCCCCATACAAATGCTGTCCTGGGAATTATTTTAAACACTTGTCACAAAAATATTATGTATTGTTTTAAAGAAAATTAACTATTATTTTAGTTCGATAAGGAGGCCCACTAATTTTATGCGTATATTCCGAGATATTATCGATTTCGTGACAGGGGACTGTTATGTGTGACAGATTTTTGTATGGGAGCCTCTCTTGAATATAAATTTTAAATTAATTTTATGAATATTTATGAAAGTACAAATACAATTGAGTATTTTGTGAATATATCAAGTGCCTACCTGTAGGCATTAATAATATCAAACTAAAAAGGGGCCCTCCTTAAATATTAATTTTATTCTGCACAACCCTAAACACAGTCTTTTCGCTGAAATATTTGATGTTGCTATCGAGATTTTCAATCAAATCGTAAGATTCAAGACAGGAGACTGTTGGCAGGGTATTTTGGTCAGATTTCAAAATATGGACTAAACTGATGAAAAATAGTTTATAAAGAAACAACTGATCAGTTTAGACATTAAAAGTACATAGAATGAACTGTATAAACAATTGGTAAAGTAATTAACACTCCTATTATTACTTACCAGAGGACTGTTTGTGATAGCGATCGAAACGCGTGTTAACCTTCCAAATAACTCTTCGACACTTAAAAAAAATGCATCTCTTCGCCGCATTTGACAAGGTTGCTAACTTCACAGCAGTTACGTTTCGTTTCACTCGGAAAAACGTTTGTAAATATTATAGTTTTTATTTTAAATGGATCGACATTTTTGGCAGGGGACTGTATAAAAATTTTGGGGACAAAGTTTACAGGAGTTTTCTAAATAAATAAATTGGCTGTGAGACTTTGTTTTACAACAATATTATAGTTTAATCATTTTTCTTTGCAATATTAGCCGCCTTTTGTATGTAGTTTCATAAACTTCTTCGTAAATATCTTTTATAGGTGGGGATACAGTAATGGGGACAGCCAGGGGACTGTATTTTTAGGGTTTTTTATCGCTTCTAGAAAAAAACTTTAAACAGTTATGGTTCTGAAAACAAAAGGCCTAAAAAGTTTCGAGGTTGAAGTTTCATTAGGAGTGACTTTTTTATAAATTATTATAATACTTTTTGAGAAAATCGGTCAGGACAGCCACTTTACGAGCTTACAGAGAGCTTAAATGTGAAGAGATGACAGACAGACACAGTAGAGATAGACACTTATGCATTTATAATATTAGTAAGGATTCTCTTAGTTTCATAAGATGATGATATGATCACTCAAATACACTTATAATTCAGTAAACGTAGTACTAATTAAGAAACTAATTAGTATTAACCCACGACTCCGGAGTGCCTAATGAAGTGTTTTCAAGGAAAGTGAAATGATCATATTCTTAGACTTGAACTTTTCCTTTAGGAACCTATTAAAATTTATCTCCCAAAGAACTAGCTATTGTTTGCATGTAACCTAAAAATGGATAGGAAGATTTTTTTTTTATATTTTTTTTAAGTACGACATATTTTATAATATTATTAAAACAGTATGCTGACATGCAAAAATTGACTCTTTGAATAACAAATATTTGTTTAAGTATAGCTTTTACCAATTCTCAGAGAGACATTTATTTGCTTAGTTAGATACAAGAATTTTATACGTAGTTAGAACATTACTCACAATAGTATGTTTCGCCATTCGTTCCGCATATATGATGACCTGAAAACAATTGAAATGTACTTCGAAATAGTAGGTAGTGATGTCATGCGATATGACCTAATAATAGTTTAATCATTCACTAATAGGTCGACGGCCGTTTCTGACGTTTGGAGTTGAGATTTGGGAGTTGAGCTTGGGAATTGGCCTTATTTCTCTCAAAAGAAGCTTGTTTGATGCCTAAACGCTACTTAACTTAGAAAATGTTGATTTAATTAGCCCAACTCTTGAATTTTTTAGAAGCAAATACAACAATTTAATAAAAATTGCGCAATAATTCCAAGCCTTAACCTCTTTCTTTCAATTTATAACGCTATTTTACAATAAGGCGTCTTCCGGAAAGCTTGATCTTATTAGCTTTTGATTTTTAAAACACAGATACAACAATTGCACAAAAAATGCGCAACGGTTTGCTTTTGTCAATTTGTCATTTTATACAGCCAATTTATAACACTTTTTTACAATAAGGCGTTTTCCGGAAAGCTTGATCTTATTAGCTTTTGATTTTTGATTGCACAAAAAATTCGCAACGGTTTACTTTAAAAAATCCTTATCAATTCGTCATTTTACTCACCAAATAAGCAGTAGCAACGCAGCTACCGGGTAATTCCAATGAAATTACTTCACTAGTAATTAAGCGATAATTAAAAAATATCCACGCAATTATCCGATTGGGATACCTAGATATAATTAGATCAATTAAAATAGTAGTTCGCGGCTGGTATTAGCACGTAAAAGGTTGCAGGCGAGACGTGAAGGTTATTTGGAAAGTGGACTGGCGCCGGCTGGGTTCGGAGAATCTGACCATAGCCAACTAGATAACGGGGCAAATATATAGGGTGTGACAAAAGTAGGTGATACTTTAAGGTATATGTATAGAGTTCACTGTAGAAGTATAGTAACATAGTACTCTTATAAGTATAGTAACATAGTACTCTTTCAGCTAACATTTGATTTGAAGGTAACAAGGTATTACTGCATTCAAAGCAAACATTAATAGACTAACTTACTATGGAATTGGGTAATCTGTACTTTTACAGCCCGGAACATAATCAAAAAGTTCATTCAGCGAATTTCTAATGAGTCAACTATCTCGTTCTTCTTCCTCCCTAAAATGATGTTCAAATAACTAAAACATATTCTAATAATATCAGCTACATTATTAGAATTTCCAAATATGCCTCAGTTCAGTATGTGTGGTGATCCTTACACAATAAATAGTGGAGTGACGTCGCGCAGCCCGCAGGTTATCAGCGCGATTGCGTTGTCGCCTGACCCCTCGCCTGTCGCATAATTTGGTCGAGTGATGTGCATTACGAATGTTGATGTGATTTTCAGGAAATCGTGAGTCTAGTGATGATAGAAATAATTGACATAGCTGTGTATTAAGAAATATTTATGATTGCTTTAATGTCTGAATTGTCGTTATCACGACTAATAATAAATTATGATAGTGACGATTGATGAATGAAGGCAATCGATCGACAATGATCTCAAACTAAAATGCAACATGGCATTAAGTGTATCCAGCGTGCACATAACCCTGGCGCAATTAAGTAAAAATCATGCCCATATCTTAGGTTTATGTGTCCATATTTTTCTCTAAGTCATAAAACTGTTCAAGGAAAGCCAACATCTTTTTACTTCGCACATAATTATTCATTTCAATGCACACCTTGTCTTTTTTACAACACTGTAGTATTCTAAACACGCGGCCGGCTCATGAATTATTACGGTATAAAGCGCCACATACGTTCACGGCAGCTAAAGATGCAGAAACAAGCGGACACACAATTACGTATGGAGCAGTAAGTGCTGGCGCCAAGTTTCAGAACAATGGAATGGTATGCTAATGTCCACACTTGATCATAACGTTTGTACAGGGATGGCAGTATATTGTACAGATTTTGAAAGTTTTACGGCTAGGAGAAGATGCTAAACAAGAGGATATGCTATTAATGAGATGACACCAAGTTTGTTAACAATGGAATGGTATCCTAATGTTATAGCTAATCATAACGTTTGTAAAGGGATGGCTGAATATTGTACAGATTTTGAAAGTTTTATGGATAGCAAAAGATGCTGAGGAAAAATACATGCTATTAACAAGATAACGCCAAGTTTCTGAACAATGGAATGGCATGCTAATGTTCTTCTTAATCATAACTTTTTTTTACAGAGATAGCAGAATTCTACAAACGGATAAATGTGAAAGTTTTAAGACTATTAAATATTGTACAGATAGATAAAATATATGAAACTAACAGATGCAGCATTTAAATATGCAGAAACAAACGATGATTAAAGAGCTATAACAGTTGAGATACAAGGGGGACATGCTATTAAAGTAAGTGCTGGCGCCGAGCCTCTAAACAATAGAATGCTACAGTCATAACTGCGGTCGTTTGTACAGGAATGGCGAAATGTTAAACAGATAAATATAAATGAGAAAGTTTTATGAGCCATAGCAAGTAATGATGCAAAGCAATTGAAAATGAAGCAAATAATGCTACGAGTATAAATGGTATACTTACTTAATTATGTAACAAAAAATTGCATAATATTTTGCATAATATAATTTCAAATTTGTTTAGGAAATCTTTAAAGTAAATAACTTCATATTTTATCCTCTTACGTAACAAAACAAAATTTTCTATGATAAGATTATAATTTATAATGGCATTGGCGTGGTGTTCTTTTACATTTATTTTCAGAATTGGAATATTTTTGCCAGCCCTGCTTGCAGCATATTTCTGACGTAACGTTATTATACCCCCTTGAAAGTATTGACAGCCTCATCGTTGATATTTGTCTAACACCAGGCTTTGAAAACACCTAAATATCTTTTTTACGTTTCTTAACTATTTTAAACTTGCTTTTTCTATAGTCTTCTGTAAAGACTATATCTATCTGGGGACACGGTAGTGTCCCCGCCGAGACGAGCCAAGCGAAGCGGAAGGGCACTACGTAGGTAGTACTTTTCTCGAAGTGTTTCGCCGTTTTTTTAACCTTCATAGAATTGGTTTCCGTTGTAGCAGAATCTTCTTTCGTCTTTAAGCAATTTTTCAAACCAAATTTGATTTATCAGTCATCAGTAGAAAATTGCATGTGTGACTATATATTTTCAGCGTGAATTATGGATATTTAACTTTAAAATAATACATTTATAAATAAGTAGAACTTAATTATAATGTAAAAATCTACGAATAATAAAAAGTAAAAATATTATAATTATAATGAAATTTTATGATTATACTTTAATTTAATTGGGATACCTTACATAAAAAATGTTATGTTTTATTAAAGTAACTTCAGGATGCGCCACCTGAAGATAAAGCCGTAGAATTTTTATTTTTTGCACGAATGAAGCATTCATATAGGATCATTGATTAATGACACAGGAGATAAAAAAAAATATATGTTTTTCACTCCACTCTAAGACTCATAGTATATCTATACTCTAAACTTATAGTCTACAACTCTACACAGAAAATTGCTGTTTACTTAAGAGTCTTGAGTAATCAGCAACGAAATAGTTTTTTTTACCCCAAAATCCTCGTAAAAGTTCTACCCGTGCGTACCTCGTGTCCATTCGCAAATCAAAGAGTAAACTTCGAATACAAAGTAATAAACATAAACAGAATTGCGCACACCCGTTAGTGCACCTAGCTGATGAGAGGAACTCATAAATATTTAAACTTGGAACGTCTGAGAGCGGTGGAGCGTTGATAGATTTATCTCGTAGCTCCGCTGCTTGTAAGTAAACATATCGACTTTAAAAATGTTTATACTGTTATCGATATTTTATTTAGTTAAAAAGGTGTTAGTAGCTTCTTCATAGAATTTAATTTACTATACTTACTTTACTAATAAAAAGTTGCAATTAATAAACTATAAAATGTTTTGACATAATCTCTCGAATAATTTTTCCATTGTATCAGACGAGGACATTGTAGCGTTTCCATTTGTGTAAATATTTTTCTAAGATAGGTGGCATAATAAGTGCTTTCTGATTTTCTTTATCAAGGTTAATTGATTAGCTATAATTTCTGCATACGTTTTATAAGATATTAAATCTCTATACTCTACGATGCAATACAGTATTTCAAATCCTATTTTCCGTAGACATTCGCTCGATGAATATTATGTAAATGTGCAAATATTAAATTTTGAGTTAGCATAGCCATAAATTGATAGTTCGTGAAGTAAAATATACAATTAATACCGATTCCAATCAATCGCGGTTTGCAATTACAGCGGACCTCTGCCCTCTGTGAACGAATACAGCCGTGGCGACTGTTTTCTGCGAAATTGTAATTTATTTTAATGCAAATAGGATGTATTACTGCAATGTTTTCACGCTAGAGGCAGCACCAGCATAAACTGTAAACTACACTGTAAACAAAGTTTTCTTCGACGTTTGACAACTTTTCTGTCAATGTGTTCCGTTTGTTGGTTCTGTTGGTCACAGACATAAATCAAGATATGTCCCTCCATTTGTATGAAAACGAGCGTGCCACTTTTTTCCTAGCTACTGTGACGTACCGATGATAAGAAATGTGTTCATTATCTAGGCCAACGTTTCCATTCGAATTTCTACAGCTCAATACGGCACAATTAGGCATTTAGGCATTTTTAAAATTCCGATCGTCGTCCGATTCCGATAGCAGACTGAAGAACAGACTTTCAAAAGACGAGCATTGCTCATCGTTTGGGAACGCGATATGGCACGCGAAGTACATACACAAGCGGTATCTATCTTGATCTATGTCTGTGGTTCTGCTACATGCTTAAAAAGGGGTTTAAATGGTTTTTAAGACCGACGCAATACGACTTTTAAAGTTTTTAGTTGTTACGTAGATAGTTGTATTGCAAATTACTTTTAATCAACTATAATGACGGTAAATAATTTTATGTACTGACTGTTTTAGGTATTGTTTCCTATTTGGTCTTCTTCTTTTTAATTTATTTATTGACATTGGGACATCCCTCGTATTTCCTCTAAACTTGACATTGATAAAGTAATGGTTCAGTTGAATTGTATACCGTGATTATAATGTTAATCTTCACTTCTACATAAATAACGTTAGCCTTATAGGAATAAATTTATGTTAAAATCCTTTAGATATACGGGCTCCTTTCGCGATAGATTGACTAGTAATTGTTGAATTTGAGCAAAAAAACTGTTAATAATTTTTAAATTATAATAAAATAATCATAGTGTAGAGCTATACTTTAGGCAATATTTGTAGAGTGAAAGAATACTGAAAAAATCAAGAACCGCAGTAATTCAAGTCGACTACAAATTTTAGTTGTTTATCTTTAAGTCAGTTGACACTCAAAGGCGATGAAACGCTGCGCGACTTTTCGCGCCGTCTCGTTTCATTTCCATGTGAACTAAGGCTTCTATCAAACCAGTCTACTAATTGATGAGTTTATAATTTGCAACTATGGCATACAAATGTGTGTTTTATATATAATAAAGATCATTAAGTTTAGTTTCTTTTAACAGGGACTAACAATCACGATCAATTAACGTATAGCTCCAATGCTGCTCAATTAAAATATTTATGCATTTTTGCAATTGATATAACATTCCTTCATAGTATTTATCATACACATTTAATGTGTATGATTAATGTGTATGATAAATACTATATTATACAACGTGTTACAAAAATAAGTGATAATACTTACTTTGGGGTGTGTAATGTGTATGAGTCCCGTATAGAGTTCACTGTAAAACTAGCAGCGCTGAAAGCGTAACTTTTTAAAATTTTTGTATCGACAAACTCATGACGCTGGGACTCTTGCCCATACAAATCACTATCAAAATTGCTCTTTCAGCGCCACACACCCTAAAGTATTATCACTTTGATTTGTTACATTCTGTATAAGGCCCACTCAAAGCTAAGTTCTAGTTAAGATTTAAAAGATACGGCCATTCTGTCGTTGCATTCCAATTTGCGTGCACAATATACCTATTGCCTTAGGCAGTAATAAATTCAAATACAATGCATAACATAAGTCATAATCAGTAAATATTTCTTCTATTTGTAATAAATCTAGTACCTAGACCTACCCGCTTGTTCTGTGGTGATATGACCGTTGACCACAATATAATCAATATAGTGGCTATGACCGTTTCTGAATGTTTCTGAAATTTTTGTCAGGAATTAAAAACTCATAACGTAACAATGCTGTTGAAATAACTGTCGAAATAATAAACTGAAATAAAGAAACTGGAGCTAAATGTCTTCTCTTATATATAAAATTCTCGTGTCACAATGTTAGTTACCGTACTCCTCCGAAACGGCTTTACTGATTTTTACCAAATTTTATATGCATATTCAGTAGGTATGATAATCGGTTACTGGCTACTTTTTATATTGATAAGTGCATTTGTTGAATAAAATATAATAGTAAATTATTACAACTCGAGACTGACGGCGACTATTGTTTGTGCGACGGAATAGCGATGGACGTTGCCATGGTGCCATACTTATTTAGTCACTTCAATAAAATAATATGGGAGAAATACTTTAAATGGCAAAACAACGTTTGCTGGGACAGCTAGTATTTTGATAAACATAAATGTTTCAAAAATTACATTTTATATTAATCGACCTACCTTACTACCTAGTACCTGTACGGGCAAACTACGTTTACTAATATGAACTTTTAAACTTTCGCGTTGCATTATAATTGAAACTTAATTATAATGCAACGCGAAATGCGTGGTCCCCTCTTGACCACGGCCGTTGCAACACGGCCGAAACGTCGAGAAAAAAGTATGTAGTAGCATTACTACTAGAATAAGTCGCGTTAAGTCCCGAATAATAAGTTTCAATTACGTTTACTAACTTGTACCGCTGCCTACAACTATTCTCTATAATTTCCACCTAACTCTTCAAATTCTCTATTCTCTTTATCAATCAAACCATTTCGAGATAGATCTGTAACAAATAGTGTGACAGGAGAATTTTATATCTAATTGGTTCACTAATTGGTACCTGCAATAAAAAATACAGAAATAATTATAAAATCAGCATTTTATGGCATTGGTCAATCATACTTAAACATAGTTTATAGTCGTAGTGCAAATTATTTACTGTGCTAAATTAAAAGTCTTTTGAATTATGGTACTGTGGAAGCAGCTTTACTTAACTTTTACATTGTGAAGATCGTTCTCCAGATCCATGCCTATAATATTTACTTTTAAAGAAGGCTGGCCTTTGCCATGAGGATATAATATGGTGAAATCAGAGCTGATTGCTTAGTCAAAATGCATTCGCCAGCGCATCGCAAGCGCCATGACATCTAATTTCACTATCGAAACTGGCTAATGCATTTTGACCAATATTTTAACTAAGCACTCTGCTAATTTGACATGCCACCATTATTTCATGACTTTTGGGAATGGATGAAACAAGGACGCCGCTAGTTCCTTATTGAATAATTATTCTTCATAGCTTTTGCATATATTTTTGCTACGTGAATTATTTTAAGTGTGTATGAGCTGTACATGTACTCGAGTCTGAACCAGTAGCCATTATTGCAGTGGACTAGACATCCAAAAGAGTATTGTAGAATACTAACTGAAACAAAAATTTATTTAAAGTACCTGTCGTTGCATTTTCATTATCAAAAGCGTTGCATCCGCGAGTCCGTAGAATTACCGTAGTAGGCGTTTTTTTAAACGCCAATAAGAACAAAGTGGCCTATAAAAGGTGTGTCCACTCATTAATAATTATTATAATAGTATCCACCGGAGTATGTTATTATCATTATATTATTATTGATTATTAATCCAACAATTATTAATAGTGGCGAGTTAAATTGTTGATTAGCATTATCAATAACGGCCCAGCTTCTGTATATTATACTTTATATTCGCTATGATAAATCGCTTCGGGTGGAAAACGTTTAAGTATTTAATAATACTTATGTAAATGTTTTATTTAAAGTGTTGCAATTTATTGCAAATACGCGGTATTGTAAATATGACGAAATATGTTTATTCAATGGAATATTTGCTTTTTATCTATGTTTATCGAGTGCTGCGTTTGTTTTTTCAGGCCAATGCTAGTGAAAGATCTAGGCTATCTTTACTACCGGTACGTGAAATGCCTCTTCAGAATACAGTCGTTTATTCAATTGAATAATGCATATTTATACTATCTACGTTACACATATTTTACTATAATATTATGTATTTTATCATAACGTGCCTACTGCAAATTAAATTGTGATAACTATGTATTTAGATTTTCGATATAGTGAAAATCATCAAATCTAAATTCAGATATTAATCTTGTTAAAATATTAAGCCATGAAAGAAACGATTTGTTAGTAAATGTTATCTATTGTTATTTTCGTGTTAACTCAATTTAACTTAGCGATCTTAACACGGAATTAGATCGTTGTGTTGTATTTGTAAACTTACACGAATAAGTTTTATTTGGCATTGTCAATTTCTAAATTTGCCATGACAAAATTTTAATTGAGCATTGTCATTTTCAATTTTGTATTGTGTAATTTCGTTGTCAAATTTAATTCGGCATTGTCAATTTCTTCTTTTGCATTGTCAAGTCTGAATTTATTGTTGCCAGTTATTCAATTTGGCATCGTCAATTTTTAATCTGCGTTAACAATTATTGTTAATTTGTTGCTGTCAATTTCATCTAGCAACTTGCCAATTTTTAATTTGGCGCGTTACGTGTATTTTACCTTTACATTTTAGATTATGTAGGTTGTGATGTTTTTTATTAGATATGCAGTTAGTGCATGTTGAGGTCAGGGCCAGGACCCCTGGTATCTCGGTCCGTCTGGGGCCGCTAGAGGCGCCACGTTGCCCCTTTACAATACACACGCCATTCACATTCAGAATAATTCTATTATTATCATGATCAAGGTAGAGATTTAGAATTTGTGAGTGAATAAAATATAAGTCACAGATTATTTAGAAAGAATTTGAGATAAGCGTACAGATAGGCATTGCAAGCACGAGGAGTTGGTTAGCAGCACAGCATAATGGTTGAGAACGCGTTTGCTCCACCTCTCAATTTATTTCACACACCACTAATCCCCAGAGGAGTGCTTGAAACAGCGATTACACCTTCACCAGGCAATCAGTTTCCTTGTTGGCAGACGGCAGTCGGTATTTTGGAGTTAAGTGGAAATCTATTTTCTTTTATTTTATGAAATCTTTTAGCGATGGGCTCCAAAAACTTAAACGTCAATTTGTAACGTTTTTTAGAACGTTTGTAAAGGTAATCAACCCAAACGCACACGTGACTTTTGAACAAAATTAAAACGTTAACGCGACCGCTATACATTCTCGTTTCCAGGCTAAGTAGATTAGCGGAACTGTACTATGGCGAGTCGAAGGCGATACGGAAATACTTAGAGAAATTACCTTCTATGTATAAAAGTCAGTTGTTATATGAAGTTCTATGAAGTAGCGGCTAGTCTTATTTGGTATTCTCGGAGCTGGCACTGTGAGAACAATAATTACGGTCCGTTCAAAGATAAACTACCTCGCAGCGAGTATAAAAATGAACCTTGTGGTGTCGGAACAAGGTTATGTGAGGGGGAAAATGATTCTGAACGGTCTGCACGCGGACCGTTACCAGCGAAATTATCCGCAATTGCTAGGCGGTGCTCCTTTAATATTTTATTCACATGCAAATAGAATTAACTCGCCACAGATTGTAAACAAGCACACGAGTTTGTTCCCTTTACGCTGCAAAACAAGGTTTGAAAATAATATGAATGTCCATTACCAAGAACGTACGGTCGAAGGCTTACTATATTTAACCCTTTAACGCCTCCGTGGTCCAGTGGTCTAGAGCGTCGCTCTTGACTCGGAGGTCGTGGGTTCGATTCCCGCGTTGGAAACATGTTATTTCCAAGTTCGGTTAGGACAATGCAGGCTGATCACCTTTTGATTGTCTGACAAGTAAGATGATCCATGCGTCGGATGGGCATGTCAAAAGTCGGTCCTGCGCCTGATCGCCAGTCGTGTCGGTCTTCCGTCCCACTGGGTTATGAGAGTAAAGGAATAGAGAGTGCTCTTGTGTACTGCGCACACACCTGGGCACTATAAAATTACCCCTGGTTTCAATGAAACCGGCCACAGTCACCGAAACCGGTGTAGGAAGTATTATTAATATTATTATTATTATATTTAAGCCTTATTTAAGCCGAGAAGCAAGGTTGCAAAGTTATAGTACACTGTATAATATTCCCGCTACTGTACAGAATCCTAAAAAATAAGAATTAATATTATGATATTATGAGCCATCTGGCCTAGCTTTAATAGGTCCAGAAATACAATTAAACATTTCCCCGAATCATAAAATAAAATAAAAAAGAAACCGCGAATGTAACTTTAAACAGATGATGATAGGGATAGTGTTTTTATAGTTTTCCTCCTAAATATCGTATTCAAACATTGCAATCTGCAACACTACTTTGTAAACGCGCGACCGTAAAAATGTTCAAATAAAATGGTTGTTCTGCGGTTGTGGTACTCATATATTTTATATTTATATGGCCGAGCTTTGTTCGCGGTTAACCGAATCCTGGTCATCGCTCGCGAAATAGCTCAGTATGCTTATACAAAATCTAGTTTTGTGTTTAAAGTTATTGCCTGCATCTCCGCTTTGATTACAATATCGCTCCAGAACCGTTCTGTGCTAAAAATTATCCTCACCAATCACCATGCTTCATTCTTTTTCTTTTTCATTAAAATTTTATACAGACAGATTGAAAGATAAACATTAAGAATCCAAATCTAAAGAAATAGATGCACCTAAAAAATGGCACTGATAAGTGGAAAGCAATAAATAGTTATATTTTTAAAATTGTAGATATTGAAAGTTACTGATACAAAATCTTATGCTTTCTATATTTTCATAAACACAAAGAAAAGATTTCACCGAGACTGACGAAACTAACTGGAACCTAAGAAAATCTATCGCCTATCCATCTCAGCTCTTAAACTACATAGTTTAGGCGTGGTATTCTACGAATTTCTACAACATTTACGATCGTTGTAAGGGACGTGTTCCCTTCTAGTCGCCAAGTCTTGTAGCTCTCAGATTTAAGTCTTGTATTCAAAGACCGCCCCTCGTATTATGTTACTTGAGTATTCTGGAATATTCTGGATCATAGAGTTAAATTTTCAATTGAACTCTAGTTAACTGCTCGGTAAGAATTGAAGAGATATATATCTATTGATCTTTGTGCTCAATGATAGACAAATTGGACTAGACTCATAAACATTGTACTAGAATATTAGATCGTTCTGAATTATTGGCAGTTAAAACTAGAAATTGATAGCAATGTATTTGGAATTGCAGCCGCTGTTAAATTTGATGTCGATGATGTAGAAGTTATAGTTTTAGCTTCCGCTGAAACTGTTTGATGATAGTCCATCTCTCTGCCCTTAATGTCATACATTAAAGATAGTTTTAATAAATAAAATGTGGTTTAATAAATAAAATTAAATGTTTGATGATACGAAATGTTTATTAAGTCTTAAAACTCTTGTAAAATCAATCAATCAATTGTAATTAGCAAACAAGAAATAATTTGTTATGTTTTGAAAAAATATTTTAATTATTGGTAGCAAAGTTAAACTTTAATAAGTGTTGAAATCTGTGGTATCCAGCAAGAAACGGTTTCTATTGACATAATTCCCGTGTCGCCAGTTCAGTTATTAATTACCTGATTATTTTAATTTACTGCAGCTAACATTTGAGTTGAAGCGTTGGAATGAAAGGCTACCAGTTTTCCTTATCTGTCAGATATTCTAGTGGCGTGTAGAAAAATATCCGCGGCGACGTGCAAGACTGCGAACCCTTATATGTTAAGTGTTTTATTAAGCTTGTCAAACCCGATGCAGCGATGAAATACGTGTACAGAACATTAATATTAAAAGCTATAATCTGGCGAATTTAGACTACGTTACATTTGAAATTAGTTATTACCTAATTTTGCGGGACTGTGTTTTTGATTGCAATGTTATGTAGCCTTATTTTAGTCGCACGATCTTGCTGCTTTATGGCATTTATGTAATCACCAGTGACGCGAAAATATTCTCGTTTGGCAGCGAGTAGTTCAGTGAACATTGAAAAATATTTGCAATAGCGTGGACAGCCTAAATATTAATGACTCTTAAATTCCTGAACACATTAGTAATTCAAGATATATTCAAAGTGGACTTGTATATTCAGAACAGATCGCCTTTGATCTGGCGGCGCGTCCTCGCTCTTCGATCAACCGTTCGTCGCTTCTGAAATGTAATATGAATCCAACCGGTGCATTTTATTTTAAACCTTAGCTTCCCGGGATAGAATCTGATTTTCCCCGTTCCGTTTCGAAAAATGGGACCATCGGAGTCGGATATTGGTCATAATTCGATATGTCACTCGCCAATAATGTTTGTTCGCACTATTTTGTATACTACGACTGGCACTCAGCTCACGTTTCTGCTCCGACTTCGTTTACAGTCGATGCATAGATTGTAACTAGTGCAATATCAATTGCATTGATTCATTGCCTGCACCGTTTTCATGAGAACTCATATCAGTTCTCATGAAAACGGCACTTGATGTTAATTTGTTTGTTCTGCATCAGTGAATTCAGTATTAACTACGTGATGTTCTGTTAGACCCCGAATATCGTCTCTCTTATATCTAGTAATATCAGCTGTTGGAGTAAATTTGAGGTCATATTAAAACATTGTTATTATTTTCAATGAGTCATCTGAAAAAAGATACTGGAATCTTCACGTGACTTTGGTTAGTAGAATAGTAACGAGAATTGCACTGTATGAGACGATGTTATGGATTATGATGACGAAAGTCCTAATGCCTTAAGTAATCATGTTATAGGCTATACTCGTGATGTTGATATTATCTGCACGTTATAATAGGTGACTGAGACACGCTCGGCGTCAGGATATTTACATAGTTAAGATAACCGACACGATTCGAAACGTAATGATTAAATATAGTTCTGACGTTTCGACCTTTGAATTATTATAATCTCATTAGTATACAAAGCTTTATTGATATAGAAAATACAGGTAGTTCGAAAAGGATTCTCTCGCCATTTTAATGTATTAACGACATCCATTTTAAAACTAACTATTTATATCCATGTTTGTGAGGAAAGAGAGAGTCGTTTCGCAAATTTAACCTCGGTGAACCTTTTAAAAACGACAAAATAAATAGAGACGATGCTTATGATATTTACATAGATGAATATTTAAGGCGTACTTGACAAATGTTAGCAGATATAAAAATTCATGAGAGAGCGCAGGATGCGGCTTGTAGGCGTTAAATGCAAATTACAGACGTTTCACAACAGGACAATGTGGCTGAGCGTGTGCTACGTGTTGTGAAGCAGACGTAGTCGCTCGTTCTACTTTTTTGGGTAAAACGTCACCCATAAACGGCACTGAATAGCTCGCCGCAGAAATACCGCGGAGATACAATGTCCCGTGCCCGTACAAGGCGGCCGCGAGTGTGAATGATCGTTTCACCGGCGCATTTCCAACACATTTTATCGGCCGATTTCATATCGGCTCCGCGGCGTTCGAAGGCGACCTATATTATCCGAATTAAATATCGAAGAATGTATCGAAATCGACAGCGTCGAGATGAAATTATATTTTATGGAAATAGGTACTGAAACTGAGCCAACGCATAGCTCGGGGAGTATGCACGAGCGCGAAACGACAATTTGTATAGACAACAATGAGACCGCGCCTTGCGCTATAAACATTCTTCGTCGATCATTACGAGGACGTGTTGAGATGCGACGTCGCCATGTTTTTGTCTCGAGCTATAAGCATTATAACGAGATTTTTCTGATTACTCTGTTAGGACTAGTTATATATTTTTGGAAGACTCTTGTAGGGAGACGAAAGATCACGATATTGTTCTCTTTTACAAACTGCAGAAATAATGGATCTATCCTGTTAACTTAGATCAGTGTCTCAATGTAGCTCTACAAGGCTATGCTGGGGTTCTCTGAATTATTTAGATAATTTAATATTCTTCTTAGATTAAAAACTTTAAAAATGAAAACTTGGACGATATAAAACCAAATTCTTCTTGGTTTCTTTTCTTGCTTAATTTTTTTGCAAATCATTACCGAGTTTTTATCGTCAAAGTAACGATTGCCGATTGTAACTGCACACACGAAAGCATTTAATCACCGAGCTTCATGTGTCATGGTCATGGAGTGAGTCAAATGTGAGTGACCGGCTTCGACCTTGTTGCATTTATTATGTAATTAAAATTTGTTATCTCGATTAAATGTAACTTTTATCGAAACTTTGTCAGCAAATTGAAATGAGTAATTGTTGGCTTTATATTTTGTTTTGTTTATATTTGGTCTTTCATTGGTTGAAGGTCTAAAACAAAATAGAGAATTTTACACAAGGTTATGTTGTGATTTTCAGTTTTGAGTGGTGTGTTATTAACAATCGCGTCATTTTAGGGTTCCGTAGTCAACAAGGAACCCTTATAGTTTCAGTCTGTCCGTCCGTCTGTCCGTCTGTCTGTCTGTCCGCGGTTTTGCTCAGAGACTATAGGACCTACAAAGTTATAATTTGGCATGAATGCACATATTAATGATGCCGACAAAATGGTACATGAAATCTTAAAAAAATATTTTTTTATGGTACCTTCCCTACATATCAAGCGGGGATGAATTTTTTTTTCGCGTCCACCCCATCGTGTGGGGTGTCGTTAGATAGGTTTCTTAAAAATATTATGAGTATTCATAGATCATTTTCCGATGTAGGGATCCGTTTGTAAAATATTAAGTTTTAAAGTGGAAAAAATCGTTAGAGCCCAAATATGTCCCCCCCTTTTACATTTAGCTGGTGCTAAACGGTTGCTTCTGGAAATGTGAAAAAATTCACGGGAGTAGGAAATATGCTGAAGTTAAAAGGAAAACTATCACAGCTAAGAAGACTTCATAAGTTATTGAGTACCTAATAGTCGATCAACTAAAAAAAAAAAATATTCGGCGAAGTATAAAGGAACTTTTCGTTCAAATTCCTTTGAAAGTAACTGAGATGATGTTGTTAGTAGTGTAAAACACGTTATAAATGTACATTCATTACCCATACAAAAATTAAAAAAAAAAAAAACTAGTGGTACTACGGAACCCTATATTGCGCGTGGCCCGACACGCACTTGGCTGGTTTTTTTTATCTTGTCCATACTTATATTGTGAATACTCATTGAATGCATTTTAAGAACGACATACCTTAGGTACCAAAATCGGATTCAAGACAGTTTAATGTAACGTCTACGCTACGGTGCGATATACGCATTTCCACTAACGTCAAGTTGCGGGCTAAATCTATATACTTTTAATTCTCACAAACTGGAATCTACCACGTTCAAGTATCAATTAAGGCTACTCTACATAGTCTAGAACTGTTAAACCAGGTTCTGCTACAAAAAGTCATAAGTAACACAGATAAGTCGGGCGGAAGTAGTAGGCTTCTTACTTAATGGACCGAGGGCCACCGGTTGACAAGTTGTCTTCACTTGCCCTTATCATAATCCCTTTGCTAATTAGATACTGCACTTCTATCTACATAAATAAAAGGGAATGTTGTGTCTATATTGAATTTTATCTGGACGATAGAAGAGTAAACGTATCAATGTTGAAATACTTGTTTGAAGTATTTGTTTTCACTTAGGTGTTACAGTTGCATGGAAAAAAAATCTATACTTACTTTAAAAATACTATGTTTTCTTCATCAAAATCGGCCGTGCGGACAGCCGATAATCGTTTTGTATTGATTCGGTACAGTGTCCATGGCATCTGCGAAAATCATTTGACATTTCCTAAAATATTGTTCCAATTTCGATTCAGCGGACAGGGGCCGTTCATAAAATACGTCACACTAAAATTGACTTTTTTTGACCCTCTCCCCCCCGATAGTCACGCTGTGCCATACTTTCTGTGACCCCCCTGTAAATATTTCGTCACAAAAACTAAGGCCTCTGCCCCCAAAAACTCGAGAGCGCAGAGTGCTTAGAATCGTTACTCTCTCAAGTATTGGAAAAACAAAGAAATCGATTGTGATGGATCGCAACGCCACTAGAGCCAAGTCAAAACGCTAGAGCGACACAGAGCGCCACAGAGCTAGCACTCATGTTGAAAAAAATAATTATTAAATAAATATACTTATCAAGTTACAATTTATTGTAATAAATATATTATATAAGTACATTTAAATATCGGTATATTTACTAATAAGAAATAAATGACTTCTATCATCACAAAATTGAAAAAAAAAGTCGAGAGAATGAATACTCAGTAAAATTTTTTAATGAACGGCGAACGCTGCCGTAGACCCCCTGTCCCCCCTTGTCACATCTTGTCACACTCGGCAAACCCCCCTCCTCCCCCCTGTATGCGAACGTATTTAATGAGACTTTAATTTACCCTTCTAACTTCTTCGTAAGTTGCAACCTTTATAATATGATATTGTATCGCGACAGAAGACTTTCTTAATGGAAAATGGAATCCCATTATTCCAGCGGAATTTCCTCTTTCCCTTTGAGCTATCACGTCATTCATTAAGTTTTTGCCGACCTTACGTTGGGATTTTAAAATATTTTTTGGCAGACGCTCCGGTGACGACAGGTATCTGACACGTTTGACATAAGGTTAGGTTCTGTCTACCCGTATTACGTCAAGATAGCGTCATTCTTTCAGAATAGTCCATTTCCCGTTAACGTAGAGGTCAAGGTATTGTCTGCGATCTCATTCTTGGTTGCTAAAGTTGGTAAGTATTTTTTGATTGAACATAAGAAGGTTAATTCTGCTTAGTAATCAACAAAAATAACAGTCTCTATTAAGAGGATACGCTAAAAATGATTTTCCATACAAACGTATTCCCCAATTTACTCCCAGGACAATGCGTTGCGTATGATTTTTTTATGCAATATTGGGATCTGTTAAAACTATGCCTCTACGTTCGATTTTTTCTAAATTTACTAACATATAAAAAATATGACCCTTCAAAAATCGCAAAATATGAATGCCCCGTACCCCGCCAATCCACCGACCATAAAACTATTTTGAAAGATCTTTAAGATAAAATAAAAACGTAGAGGCATAGACTCACTCTTCCTGAAGATATTTAAAAAAAAAATAATTAGATAGGCTCTATTTTGAAGGAGGAATCAGAGGAATACGTAACCTCGATTTACTGTATCTGTGTCTATCACAATACACGTGCCGGCGCAGGGTGAAGCGTGATGGCAATAGTTTCTTCGTTTAAATTCTACTGTACCCGCGTTCCCTCTTAATGCAAAGCTACAAAAATGATACTATATTCATAAATGTATAAACAAAAGTTTAAAAAGCGTTCTGATGGGAAATTCCAAAAGCTGTTTCCTAAAGCCAGTACTTTCATATTCTTACGGATACGGACACGTAGTGCCATCTAGCGTCAAACCGGCGAAACTGATCAGGGAAACACAGAAAACATAAATCCCCTACTTATTACTAGATGGCGTTAGGTGTATGTTTACTTACGCGTATTTGCTAGAAAGTTCCCACACTTGTTTACTTGTTTACTTGTTTACATGAATCGGAACTTTCTGGAATTCGTCTCGCCATATAAATAGCCGCAGGTAGACGGCCCGGCAATTCAGTTTCATCTGAGCGATCTTCGAGGCGACTTCGGAGCGAAAACAAGTGATCAATAGTGCTTAGTGTTTGGACTTAGTGCTTAGTGTTTGGACTTAGTGAATTGTGTGAGCTAGTAAAGTCTTTTTAAGAGTCAGCAGGTCTTATTCTCCAAATCCTTCGAACCCTAGCACGTAACAACTGGTGTCAGAAGTGGGATTTGGAGATGCCATTGACTCCGAGAGAGGACTTCAAGGGGAGTGTCAGGACAAGGGCACAGCGAGCTGCTGCCATTGACTCCGAGAGAGGAATTCAAGGGGAGTGTGAGGACAAGGGCGCATTGCCATCGACTCCGAGAGAAGACTTCGAGGGAAGTATCAGGACAAGAGCGCGACGGGCTGCGGAGACCACACCCACTGGGGACCAAGCTCCGCCCACGGCGGGGCAGGCCCCACCCTCTGGCCCCGCCCACCAGGCTCCGCCCACTGACCACGCCCATCAGGCTCCACCCACTGCGGGTGAAGCCACGCCCACTGGCTCCACCCACCGGGACCCGCCCACCGACCACGCCCCTCAGGCCCCGCCCACTCTGGACATGGCCACGCCCACTGGCTCCGCCCACCAGGCCACGCCCACTCACGCCACGCCCACAGGCCCCGCCCACTGGGCTCCGTCGACTAGCTCCATCCATCCTGCCACGCCCGTAGTTTCTACGGCCCCTCAAATGGCTCCTCAATTGGAAAGCATAATTGGGTTAATTCAGGCTTTGCAGAAGTCTCAAAGAGCTGAAAGTCAGGCTTTGCAAAATTCGCAAAGGGCAATGATGGAGTCACAAGACCGCAAGCTTGGCGCTTTGCAAGAGTCACAAGACCGCAAGCTCGGCGCTTTGCAAGAGTCACAAGACCGCAAGCTCGGCGCCTTACAGGAGTCTCAAGAGCAACAAAAGGACCTCCAAGAAAAAGCGCTATTGGCAATAAAGGATGTTAGTGACACGGTGACTAAGCTTCGAAAAGATGTCGACATAATGGAAGAACGCGTTACCGGGCTAGGAGTGGATATGGAAAATGTGAAAACCGGCCTCACAGAACTACAGAAGTGGAAAGTGCGCCTGGAAACCACAGGACTCGCGACGTCTAGTGGAACTACCGGAGTAGTGGTACAAGGACCAAGAGTTAAAGTGCCACCATACGACGGTACTACTTCTTGGAACGCTTATCGTCAGCAATTCCAGACGGTTGCTTCTGCCAACGGATGGACTGACGAACAATGCCTGACCGCTCTCACTGTTGCGCTCAGAGGGCAAGCTTTGTCGGTCCTAGAAGCACATACAGGAAATGGGTTCCAAGACCTGATGGAGGCCCTTGAATCCAGATACGGGGAGCGACACCTGGAGCACGTGTTCCGTGCTCAACTTCGTGACAGAGTCCAACGCTCAGGAGAGGGACTACAACAATGGGCGTTGGAAATTGAAAAACTGGTCAAGAAGGCACACCCAAGAGCCGATTCCAAGATGATCGACACGAATATTGTGCAAGCATTTGTCGACGGAATCAGGGACCTAGAAGTCAGAGCTGCAGTGAGGCTACGTCACCACACCTCGCTAAAGGAAGCATTGGCGCATGCTTTGGAGGTCGAGGCTGTTCGCCGTGACATACGACAGACCCATAAGATCCACGAGGTCTCTGAAGAAGTTAAGGAGGTCAAGGCTCCCACGAAGAGAAGTTTTGGAGCCATGTGCTACAAGTGCGGTGAGAGGGGCCATCTTCAGCTCAACTGCCCGCAGAAGGAGACCCAGATAGCAAGGATGAAAAGGCTCGAGGAACAAGTGGCGGAGCTGAAGAAGCAAGGAGCTTCGTCCCCTGCCCGGGATCAGGGAAACGAATAAAAGCCAGTACTAAGGGGCGAGTACTGGCTGACGCGGAGGAAGCCCCGATAACTGTTATCTCCCAAGCATGCAGCGGGAATAGTCTTGTGATTCAGGGGACTATTAACAGGACGGATTGCAAAATGACTCTAGACACAGGAGCCTCTAGAACGATAGTGAACCCAAATCTAGTGAAAGCCGCAAGGAGACATAAGAGGAGAATTAACTGTCGGCTTCTTACTGCCTCCGGTCAGCCAATACCCGTCCTGGGAGAAATATCAGTTACGATTAATGTAGGGGGTTACTCATACCCTCATGACGTTATCGTGGCTGAGATTATGGATGATTGCATCTTGGGTTTGGATTTCATGAAGAAACACCACTGCAAAAGTAATGTCGCTGACGGAGTTTTCAAGTGTGGCGAAGAAGAAATTTTCATCCTTGGAGGCGCCTGCGGGAAAGTCGCATGTGTAAAGGAAGTCATTATACCTGGACGAGCAGAAGCTAGAGTGCTGGTGAAACTACCGCCAGCTGGAAAGAAGAAATCAAACAGATGCGTGTTGATCGAAGACACACCTACCAAGACATCAGCGCAAAAACTGATGACGGCGAGAACCCTTGTTAGTGGAAGCAGTAACGCTGTGGTCAGGGTTTTGAATCTTGGTGATCGCGAGATCTGCTTGAACAAAGGTGACGTCATTGGAAAGTGCGAGGAAGTTGTCTGGATGAGAAAGTGTAGTTCGATAACAGGCTCAGACTCAGCAGACAGCAGCAACTACGGAATAGTGACCGAGCTACTCGATGACTGCAAGAGTAATCTGACTTATTCGCAGTGCATGAAAGCTAAGAAGCTTTTACAACGCCACGCGAATATCTTCTCCAGTCAGGAAGGCGACCTTGGAAGAACGTCGATGGTTCAACACAGGATAGATACCGGAAGCGAGAACCCAATTCGTCAACGAGCAAGACGGATACCCATTGCAAAGGAAAAAGAAGTTGAAGGCCTTTTGGAGGACATGAGAAGGCATAAGATTATTGAACCGTCTGCAAGTCCGTGGTGCTCACCTGTTGTGTTAGTGAAGAAGAAAGATGGTAGCACAAGATTTTGTGTGGACTACAGACGTCTCAATGATGTCACCAAGAAGGACAGTTACCCGTTACCTCGAATCGACGACACGCTGGATACCTTGAGTGGCATGAGATGGTTCTCGACCCTGGACCTGAAATCTGGATACTGGCAGGTGGAAATTCATCCAAAAGATAAAGAGAAGACAGCTTTCTCCACCGGTAAAGGTTTATGGCAGTTTAACGTCATGCCCTTTGGATTGTGCAACGCACCTGCCACATTTGAGCGACTCATGGAGTGTGTACTGGCAGGCTTAGTTGGAGAGGCTTGCTTAGTCTACTTGGACGACGTCATCATTGTGGGCCGCGACTTCGAGGACCATTTGCGAAACTTAGAACGAGTTTTCGCCAAAATAGAGGGGGCCAAGTTAAAGTTGAATCCGAAAAAGTGTCGTTTATTCAGGAGTAAGGTAAATTATCTCGGCCATGTTATCTCCAGTGATGGAATCCAGACGGACCCGGAGAAACTGGAAGCAGTTCAAAATTGGCCAACCCCTAAGAACAAAACCGAAGTGCGGGCATTTCTCGGCCTATGCTCCTACTACAGGCGTTTTGTTAAGGGATTCTCGGAGATAGCCAAGCCATTACACCGGCTGACAGAAGATAAACGACAGTTTATTTGGGACGAGACTTCTGAAGATTCTTTTCAGAAACTGAAGAAACATCTGTGTGAAACACCAATCCTGGGGTATCCACAACCTGAAGGTCAGTTTATAGTCGACACGGACGCAAGCAACACGGCCATTGGCGGGGTGTTATCTCAAAAACAGGGCGAAAGAGAAGTTGTAATTGCATATTTCAGCAAATCTTTATCTAAGCCAGAGAGAAACTACTGTGTGACAAGAAGAGAACTCTTGGCTGTTGTAAAGACGCTACAACATTTCAGCAAATATCTCATCGGCAGACAGTTTTTACTGCGAACTGATCACGCAGCCTTGAAGTGGCTACTGCAATTCAAGAACCCAGAAGGCCAAGTAGCTCGATGGATTGAACAACTTCAGGAGTATGACTTCAAGACAGAACACCGCAGCGGAAAGGCGCATGGGAATGCCGACGCACTTTCACGAAGGCCGTGTTCAGAAGACTGCAAACACTGTGTTAAGCAGGAATCTAATGAAGTAACATTAAAGTTAACGAAAACAAGTCCTTTGGGTCCATGGGAGAATGATGCTATGAGGGAGGCTCAAGAAAGAGATGACGACCTTCGGCACATCATCACATGGAAGAAACGGGGTGACGTGAAACCAATCTGGAGTGAGGTTGCACCCACTGGCGCTGTCACTAAGGCGTACTGGGCGCAATGGGACAGTCTGATTCTTCGGAATGGAATACTCTACAGGAAATGGGAGAAGACTAACGGCAGAGAGTTCCACCTTCAGATAGTTGTCCCAAGAAAGAGAGTACCAGATGTTCTCCGTGAAATACACGATGGCGTATCAGGAGGTCATTTAGGTGTAAAGAGAACGTTAACAAAAGTGCGAGCACGATTCTACTGGTTGCATTGTCGAGATGATGTACAGGATTGGTGCCGCAAATGCACTACTTGCGCTGCAGTGAAGGGACCACAGACCAGGAGCCGTGGGAACCTGCGGCTGTATAACGTTGGCGCACCGTGGGAACGAATTGCAGTTGACGTAGCTGGGCCATTTCCCGTAACGGAATCGGGAAACAAGTATTTTATGGTCGTCATGGACTACTTCACCAAATGGCCCGAAGTATTCGCGATACCAAACCAAGAAGCTACAACAGTCGCTTCTAAGTTAGTCGAAGAAGTGATATCTCGCTTTGGTGTGCCTCTGGAAATCCATTCTGATCAAGGCAGGAATTTCGAATCGCAGGTCTTCCAGGAAGTGTGCAGAATTTTGGGAATGCATAAGACGAGGACCACCGCGTACCATCCACAGTCTGATGGAATGGTTGAGAGATTTAACCAGACCCTTGAGAGGCATTTGGCGAAATTGGTAGATGACAGACAAAAAGATTGGGACAAGTATATACCACTCTTCCTTCTCTCGTACCGTACCGCCGAGCATGAGAGCATAAAAGCTACCCCGGCATATGTCAATTACGGTAGAGAACTACGAGTGCCAGTAGACCTCTTGACAGGAGGTTCACCGGGGGAACCAAAGACCGTACAAGACTATGTCTGCGATTTAAGGGAAAAGATGCGCTATATACACGCCATGGTTCGGGAAAATGGGTTACAGTCAAGTGAGAACATGAAGACCAGATACGACCGGAAATCGAACACGAGCGGCTTCGAAGAAGGGTCACTGGTGTGGCTGCATAACCCAACTCGCCGAAAAGGGAAATCTCCAAAGTTGCAGACCAAGTGGGACGGTCCATACAAAGTGGTTACCCGATTGAATGATGTGACTTACAGGATTCAAAAGCAACCAAGAGGGACATTCAAAGTGGTACACATAGACCGTCTGGCGCGTTACCATGGCAGTAATAACGATGCTCGGGACGAGCACCTCTAAGAGGGGAGTGGTCTTACGGATACGGACACGTAGTGCCATCTAGCGTCAAACCGGCGAAACTGATCAGGGAAACACAGAAAACATAAATCCCCTACTTATTACTAGATGGCGTTAGGTGTATGTTTACTTACGCGTATTTGCTAGAAAGTTCCCACACTTGTTTACTTGTTTACTTGTTTACATGAATCGGAACTTTCTGGAATTCGTCTCGCCATATAAATAGCCGCAGGTAGACGGCCCGGCAATTCAGTTTCATCTGAGCGATCTTCGAGGCGACTTCGGAGCGAAAACAAGTGATCAATAGTGCTTAGTGTTTGGACTTAGTGCTTAGTGTTTGGACTTAGTGAATTGTGTGAGCTAGTAAAGTCTTTTTAAGAGTCAGCAGGTCTTATTCTCCAAATCCTTCGAACCCTAGCACGTAACAATATTATGTATTACTTTTACACTTTCTTACCGTACTTACCTTTCATTCTTATCATCCTCATAGCATAAGGCTACTTGTTTTAGTTACATATTGGACTATGATGGATCACCTCTTTCATCTTTTCGTGTACTTTCACTGTGAAAATAACGATTTCTATGGCTTTCCACTCATGAAGTTCTAAGCTGTCAATTGCAAAACAAATGTCAATATTAGTTACAGTAACAAACACTATAGGTCTACCAGAATCTGATGGCAAAAAGTGAGAAAATAAAATGACTCTAGCAATACGGGGGTAATTGGAATAAAACATTTTCTTCCGTTTTTCTTCTTATAGCGGCTGATTCTGTGTGTTAAACATGCATATATAAAAATTTATCCAATGATCAAGGATATTTTTTAAAAATCTGCTGTCACAAATTGCCATCAGATTCTGGTAGACCTATACAATGTATTTATTTGTCAAGTGACCATTATAACGTGATCCGACACAATATTGAACTAAATGGCCCCACACATTAACAGTCCGCCGGCAGGCCGCCGCCTGGCAGTTAATCGGAAAAGATCACAGACTCACAGTTCCCCTGACGATTTTGTATCGACGGTCAATGACTGTCAGGCAGCCTGCCGACCAGAGCCTGCACGCGCACTGTTAATGTGTGGGACCCTTAAAACAATTTTATACACAGTATTGTAGCACCTCCATCGTGAGTATCGCAGACACAATAGATTTTCAATTGTTATGCGGCAGCCGGCTGCCGCTTGGGGATTGATGGGTTAGTAAGAAGTTTTAAATCATCTACATTCCCTTCAATTTACTTCTGTTTGTTTTTGATGTCAATTTAAAATTTAAATAACTATTAGTATTTAGTATATTTGTCCATAACGTTTATTAATTTCAGATCTAAGTATCGATAAGTACTATTTACCATTTAATTTTATGGTATATTAATTATTAGTTACCAATATTCCAATCTTCATTAATATGAATGAGCGCTAAACATGCGACTATATTACATGTTGTGGTTTGAATTAATTTATCGTTAGTTTTATCGTATCGTACTATTTTACGGGATCATAGTATTATACACTTTATAAGTCCATAGCAAGGCTCATTAATATGTACTTTTTCAATTATTATGTTACATTGTATCTTACTTTTCTCATTATAACACCTGTATTTTGTAACTTTTATCATAATATTATTATGGTATTATTTTTGTTGATGCAGACATTAGTGGTAACTAAATATTTTTTTTGTTTCTACTAAGACCTAAGTACATACCATAATACCATTACTAAAATTTTACAACTTACGATTAATTTTTTGATTTTAAAATTACAATAACTCTTGTGATGGTTATCACTTTCAGTAAATTTAATCTAAAAATATTTCCGATTTCATGCGTTAAAATTAAAATGATCGTTGTTTCAATTTTAAAAAATCGTATCGTGAATTGAAATGGCGTGCTTGCATGAAAAAGTCGCAAAATTAAATTGACAATAAAAAATGCAGCTGTAAATCAATTGATGGAATGTGTTTTTGATGATTTCGTGACCATTCAGTGCCATTATCATGATAAGCTGAATAAAATTGTTATGATGTTAAGGTACAATGCTAATTTCCGTCTGATAGGATGGATATCCTATTATAAAATTAGCATTGTACTTATGTATATTTAAGAATAGGTAGAGTAAAAGATGTGCAAGGAATAGACGCGCCTCTTTATGACATTTTTCTATCTGAAATTGGAACGATATGTCGCTACGATATGTCGGATGAACTAAAAGTCGTAGGCTCGACTAATAAGTGTGAAAGCCGTAAATAATCAGCATTATTTTGATAGCTACCGTTAAATATCGTCTTTATTGGGGTTTTAGTTTCATGAATTATTGATTGTCGCAAGTCGTAAGAGTCTATTCGCGGTGTCGCTGTCGGCGCCGGCGCCAAGTTACATCATGGCGGAAAACTCGTCGGAGAGGAGTACCTTAAGGAGCGGTTACACGCATCCGTATTATATGGTCTTACTCTTTATGGTATGAGTTTTTTATGGTAAAAGCGCCTTGTTACAGTATTATCATAGTGGGTAACGCATGTGTCCTATGGGCTGTAACTTATCCGTGGCTACTAGAATGACTTTGATGAAAAAAAAATGGCTTTCTTTCTAAAATTCATTTACCGTGAAGTAATAAAGTTAATTCAAATCAAATAAGGTCGGGGGCAAAACTGATTAATTTAAACGACAATTTCAGTAAATATAATATATTACTAGCTGTCCCGGCAAATGTTGTTTTGCCATATAAAATATTTCGCCCATATTATTTTATTGAAGTGACTTAATAAGTATGGCACCATGGTCCATCGCTATCCCGTCGCACATACAATGGTCGCCGTCAGTCTCGAGTTGTAATGTTGTAACAAATGCACTTATCAATATAAAAAGTAGCCAGTAGCCGATTCTCAGATCCACTGAATATGCATATAAAATTTGGTAAAAATCAATAAGCCGTTTCGGAGGAGTAAGGTAACCAACATTGTGACACGAGAATTTTATATATAAGAAGATTAATACTGTCAACAACTAAGTTTAAACGCGAATATTGTGTTTACTTAAAATCATACATTATGCGTTATGCTAAAATATGTGGCGCCGTTTGGCAAGTTGGTTATCTGGTATTTATAACTAACTAGCTGACCCGACAGATGTTGTCCTGTCTTAACGATGATTATTTAATTTAATCTTTCGAGAAATTGTGCGATGGCCAAAGTGTTGCAGCAGAGCAATCTAATAGTTTGGGATGAAATGTAGCAAAGTTTCAGTTTTTTTATGAAAACAATAAACGTTTCATTACCTTCTGCGTAAAATTCTTATTCCTTACCATTGCGAATCTCTGAAGAGATTTGTAGCAAGGGCGTAGGAATGCTAACTATTCAAAAGTAGCAAAAATAGCGCGAATATTTTTCACATATTTTTTAAATTTTACATTCTCTTTGATGAATCGCAAAAATAATCCAAAGTCAATGTCAAAGTTGTTTTACATTTTTTTGAAATTATTAATAGGTTTATTAGGGCAGTCATACACGAATAATCTACGTGCGCAAAAACGGGCAGAAATAAAATGCTAATGAGATGTTAAATTGCTACGATAAAATAATAAAGTGGTCTATTATTATTTAATACTTATTAAAAATTAAAGTGTAGTTCAGACGATTTTCCTGCTACTAGTTGCAAATTTTGAATTAAAAATTACCCTATTATTGTAACAAAATTTGCCTTAATCTATTTTACGAAGTATTTTTAGGTGAGTACAATATTTTTGTAACTCGGTTAAAAGTAGATATAAAAAGTTATCAAAAATAACTGTGCATAAAGACACCATTCAAAAAATCATAAGGAATTGCATGTGTGAAATCCTTATAGCATACCTAATATCTGGCTGTATATTATATGGATTTTATACAATATGCAACATAGTATAGTTATCAATAATCTGTGCACGGCCTATCAGGCTAGCCTCACAAGTCACACGTCACCAGTGGCGCCAACCACCAATAAATTTAGGACTGTCTCGAGCATCAAATGAATGCGCAGATTGAGTTATGATCGTCGGCGCCTGCGCTAGATCATAATCGTATTTATATTATGTAAAAGACGCCGTATCAAATGCGCAAATATAAACACACTAGCTGGCCCGGCATACGTTGTTTTGTCTTGTACTTCATGGGAATATGCTTAGCCTCAAAGGAAGATCTTTCAAACCGCAAACGAGCGAGAACTCGTCATTTCTGGCGTTGTAATGAAAACTCGTTTCAGAACCTTCAACTTTTGCGCAATTCAAATGCCCTGTTTGGTTAGCTACAACGTAATTTCGGGTACAAAAAATAGATACGGGTGAATCAGACCTACAGGATAAGCACAAATTTTTTTTAACACAATCAATTCAGCCGTTTCGGAGGATTTTGGCAATAAACACCGTGATACGTGAATTATATATATATATATATATATATATATATATATATATATATATATATATATATATATATATATATATATATATATATATACGCATGTTTGCCATTCCCATTTAAAGCTTGTACACACTAGCAAACTTTATAGCCCAGTAGCAATAAGTTGTCCAATCGTAAAGCGAATTACGTTTATTAATAGTTTTTGCTTAAGTAATATCTAGTTTATTGTAGCTAGTTAGGTTACTAGCATGATTTTCCATTGCCAAATTAATGATTCTAGGAGTAGGTAGTCCAAAAGAGCAATTTGACTATGTGATACATAACCTTGCATATTATTAAAGCCAAAAAAGTTGGTGCCATCAAACATTTTTCTAAGATTAATTTTATATAATATCTTGGATAACAATAGCTTCGTAGGAGAAAAGCTTAATACAACAGTTTTGTTTCTGTCGCTTAGTAGTAAGCAAAGACAAAACTTCCGGATAAGCTACTTAGTTTATTAGCTTTTTAGGGTTCCGTAGTTTTATTTTATTAGGAGTATTATACAATATTTTCGTTTATTTACTTATTTTCTTATGTGTTCATCACTACACATCATTTAGCCGGTTTGAGTAGGACTCCGGCAGGAGTTGTGTTTCATTCGATAAAATCTTGTCATGATGTCAGGATGTTTTCACAAACAGTTGCATTTTAAGGGCGTTCCTTACGGAGATTCCGTAATTTACCGTACTTCAAGCCTTATAAACTCATAATTTGAAAGCTACAAAGTTATAATAAAAATTCAGCAATAATCTCCAGTATATCAACATTCCTTTCCCCGTTTTAAATTTTCTATTCTTGTTTATTATACTTATGATATCAGCTTCCAAAGTAAAACCAATTTATTAAAATTCAAGCATACATTCGGCATCTCCTTAGGATTTACAAATAACTTTTATTTGAAACACACGCCAATGGATCGACAATATCATAAACTACATATTCCCCGTTTTAAATTTTTTTTAGGACAATTTTGAACCAAGATAAGTAAAAAAAATAGGGTTTTGGTGCGATCTCGGCAACGCGGCAAATGTATGGCCAAGGTCGTTTGCTCGGGGGACGGCCTTAATTTAAACTAATGTTTTTCTCTCCATTCAATAATTATGTGACTCAACCGTTGGAATGAGCTCCTACTTTTTTGTTAACTATGTCCTGTCCTTTATTTCTTTAATTTTGATTAAAGTGATTGATTAATATTATTTGGTATCTCAATAATTAGTGTTTTGATAATTTTATTTCTATTCAAAGCTACCAAAATTTACTTTCGATTTATAGATATTATTATTATTATTATTATCATGTAAAGCACTCTTAAAAAGCCGCCTAATTTTTTTGAAAAAGAAATAAATTGTACTTACTTTAAAATTGTTTATTATTATTAATAATAATGACACTTTCAAAGAACGTGACGATCCATGAACACCTGGGTAAATAATGATAAATAAAACTTAAATTATTTTTGATCTCGCCATGGCAGAGCTCCAAATGATTGTCACAAAACATACTAGAGACGATTAATTTTTAATTTTTTAAAGAATTCCAGCAAAATATTTTTCGTATCAATCACGGGATAAATATGCGCAGTAATTTTAGCGTTCGTCAGTCATATAAATATATTAATAACTTCCTTGTGCTTCTAATAAAAGTGCACGAATCGAATTGAAATGTTTAGCCCCACTTTCATTGACTCTTGTAAGTGATATCCAATTCTATGATACGTCGCCACTAATTCAGATAGCTACATAAAGTTGCAACAAGTGATTATTCTACACATTGACATAAGTAAGCAATTTTTAAAAATGCCTGTGATAGCTGTAAAACCACCTTTAAATGACAAAAGTGAAACATAATGAAGACTACTATAAAATTCATTAAATAGTGCTGAGTTTTTGTCATGATTGTTATGACATCGAAATAGTGTTTCTAGCGAATAATGGTATAAACTAATAAGATCCTATACAAATTGTAGCTAACGTTCTCATGATGAGAAGTTACAAAAACTTACACTTAACCCACAGGTCGACTATATTATAATTAAATAATAAGTAATGAAAGGCTTAAATCATAAAAGTGTTGTAATAAAGATTAGCAGTAGTAAACTTAGATGAATTACGTAACTAAGGCCCAATTCCATAAACGACTTAAAGTTAATGCTCGAATTGGTATCACGTTTCCTCTTTAATCTTTATATGAATGAAAGAGAAGACATGACATTTTAAAAAGCTGTGAACACTAACAGACGTTGGTGGAATTAGGCCTTAACCTAAGTTTAACTCACACAAAAACTAGCTTGAAAGGGAGATTAGTATGTTTGTAGTTTGTAGGAAAGTCGGTATAAATAGCATGAGTAATGAACTCATAGCGGTGGCTCTATCTATCAGGCGATACATACTATCGCGAAATGTCACTGCTCTCTATTTCCATCGAGATCAGTGTTTCTCAAACTTTTGCGAATTATGGGGTAGTTTTTTAAAGCAAGTAAATAAACATATATGATAATCCAGAGCCAGATAGTTCACAATTTAGATAAAACTAGCTAAGCGGTTTTAAAGTAAGGAATTTACAAAGTATAAACACGTTCACAAACTTATGTTTTTATAAAAAAAAATTTGGGATTGAAATAACGCTTTGCTAGGGAGAAGCAATCAATCTTTAGTGTAATTTGTTAAATAAGGCATATATTTTGTTCTAATTCAGCTTTTGCAGTACTATACTTAAAATATTAATATTTCACCCTGTATGATGATATACTAAGCACACAATATAGTATTTCTTAAAACATTTTTCTACACATCTAAATTGAACTTGCCCGGCCTAGAAGTATATTTTCCTACATCACAATTCAGAGTTCACCATGTAACAAGCACATAGACCATATTCCACCGCACAGTTTAACGGTCAACAAACTTTGCGAGCCACTGTCTAATACATACCTAACAAGAAAGCAATGCCAAACGCAAATTCTACCGCCGCCGTCTAGACGCCGATCCTGCTTCGATTGAATAACATTTGATCCAATAAAACCGAAGGGGGGAAAGGGGGGAAGGGGGAGAGGGGGTCTGTGATCCGGCCTTTATTCACTAGACCCCACTTTAGATCAATTGATCATAAAGTTTTTTATTGATCGAGTTGCAAATAGAAGAGCATAGCTTTGCGGAGCCGAGTAATATTTTGTGTGTATCATATTTTTAGGATGGGCACCAAGGAGTTTTAAATTTTCGTGTTGGTCGAATGATGTACTGTATGGAAATAAATTAGAAGATTAATAAATAAGTAAATAGCAAAGGAAATTCCTTTGTTTTTCATTTTAATTAGTTCTCTATAACTGGATACCAAAGTCGCCAGTATGAACTCTACAAAAAAAGGCTTCTAAAGAATTTCATGGAAACTCTACTTCTATAACAACATACTCTATTGAAGTCTATTGAAGCTATATTCTATATACTACCACTATATACATAAGTAGGAAACTTATGTGTAATGTAATATACGTATTCACATAACTAGTTAATCTAGCAATTAAGCAGATAGAGGTGTGTCCGCAGATCGTGTCATCGCGCCGCAAATATATTTACTATCACTTAACCACTTCAATAAAGGTCCTCGCACACTATGCTGCCAATTATAGATACATTTAAGTACTTAGATCGAAGTGTTAGCAAATAATGTAAAAGGTTAACTCATATAGTAGTTTTAGCGGCGCCAAGACTTGTTAAGCGGTAAATTTTTATAAGAAGTTCATCATTCATCATCAGTTTTTCTCTTTGTTTCAGCACCGGATATTGTTCAAGAAGACAGCCCGACTGCAGTTATAACTACTAACGAAGACGATGAATTAAGCCTTAAACGTAAGTCTTTTTTGCTCTACCAAATTCTCTACATAATCATTACGCTCTCTAACTTGCGAGTCTTTTGGATTTTCAACGGACTTCTTTTAGAATCAATTCCTTATAATAACCTCACAGAAAATTGTAACACTTAGTTTTCTGATAGATACTGCTTCTTCCTGTTTTCTATTTTATGCTTTTCGGCCAACTTTGAATTAGTTTTTTCATTTGGTTTTTTTTTCTAGATTTCGGAGCCCTCCTAACCGGTCGCTCGCCCCTCTGCATCCAACGGGATGACATGAGTGGGGTACCAGTAGCCCCTGGTATCGCCACAGCGCGCTTCAACTTCCGTCGCCGCCATCTCTTCTGGTCTGTCATCATGGGACCGTCCATCGTGGTACCACCACGGGCCCTGGCGTTCCTAGACAGGAGTGGTAGGATGCTGCTAGAGCATCCATTGAAGAAGGCACCAGGAATTCACGCGACGTATGAAGAAAAAACGGATAAGGTAAGAATGATTAGATTTTACAAAAGTTTTGGGACACTTACTGACTCTCCTCTCTCTTAATGGAAGAACTCACGAGTGACTAGGACTAGCGATTTAGTTTCGTTCCGTAGACTCCCCGTTCCTACTCATGTACGGCTAGTTAATCTGGAATCAATGATTTATCTGCAACTTTTAAGAGCCAATGTACAGTTTTCATGGTTCTAAAATACAAATACGCAGTAACAACTACAAGGAAGTGATATCCTGTGCTGTGTGTAAACACCTAAATTACAACATTTTTTGTAAATATTAAAGATTCAATGTTCTTATTCCTCCAGCTTTGCGGCGTTTGGAGACGAGTACCGCGCGACTACAAGCGCTTGCTTCGAGAAGGTTCCTTGTATGTCGCGCTTCTGTGGGGTGATGAGAAGAACAACTCCATGGACAGTGCGCTCAGCGGTCGTATTAACAGGTAATCATCATATCATCATCATACTGATTATCATCATCATCATCTATTGATATTACAATAATGTAGATCACATCAGGGGAGCGTGTAAGGTTTATGATGTGCTGTGAAGCATGTCACCGTCATTATCGCCGTGTGTAAGAAGATTTGTAATATTATTATACTGTGAAGCAGTCATATTTGCCAAACAATTTTCTTCAAAATCATTTCGATATTTCACATCCGCCCGACAACTCATTATTATTCTCTTGATACTTCTGTATTGTGGAGGAAGTTCTAAGAATCGCACCAGACATAAATAGAAGGTCTAAACTACAAAACGCCTCATACATAGCTTAATGTTCTAAAATCGCTATATCTATGCGCGTCAGGCGCCTCCGATATAATAATCGTAAAGTACACTTTATACGAGGGCTTTCATGAGGCGTAATGCAAACGACATCGTTTCCGATGCATTACAATTGCAAGAACTGTGCAGTGCTACATTCACTTAAGCGCGTTCCACACGGATGATACGTCAACGGTAAATTTAATTTGCGTTATTATTGCAATTGTTTTGCGTTGCAGATGCGTCAATTCAGCAAAGCAACGTTAGCAAGCAAATAAATTAAATCCACTTTTCTAAATACAGGCATGAATTTTTAAATTATTATAGGTAATATTCAGCACGCAATAATTGGTTCAAAATTAATATTTTATGTATGAATGTAGTTGGTATTTGTTTTGATTTAAATAAAATGGGCAACTATGCTAATGATTTTACTATTAATTGATTGATATCTCAATCCGAGTTCCCCTTGAGCATTATTCCAAGGATACCGTGGAAGGCTCATTGTTCGGAGTAAATTATCCGTGTGATTAATAACGGAAACTTACCGGCTTTAGTCTGCCGTCTGGTGGAAATTTATAGGGTTAGTTAGGTATCTAGTGTTTGCTGATGTTTTTGACTTTTTTAAAAAAAATGAATCGATTTCATTTGCAATTGCAGTTGTTGTACACGCTTGACTAGTAATTAGTAGTGTCTAAACACACCATGCCGAAGTTCCGACTTCCGAGGCGGAAATTCGGCATGATTACGTCAGCAATGTCAAACGCATACAATATAACGCGACGGAATTTCGGCATGGTGTATCATCGGTAATTCAAAATACATTGCAGGCGGAATCATGCCGAACTTCCGCCGCGGAACTTCGGCATGGTGTGTTTAGACACGTATAGTTATTGCATCTGAAATAATTTTAAAATTATGCAGTGATTTAAATTACTGATTTTTCACTACGATGATTCATTGTTTCCTCTTTAATTCTCATTTTATTCAGCGATTTTAAAATGATTGATTGATGATTGTTAAAGATATGGAAACAAAAGTTTTTATAAATGAAAATATAAAAACATTTTATTTTGCGACTCAATTCTCAAACTAATATAAATTAGTAAACATGCTAATTGTAATTTGTAAAATAATTTAAAATGTTAAATAAGTTTTTTGTGTCCTACGCAAAGCATTTAATTCTGGTTTCGACAAAATCAAGTTTTGATGCGCACATAATAATGTTAAAATTTACATATAATGGAGGAAGTTAGTTTTTTTTATTAACTATTATTATTTGAGTACTATTAAAATTTTTATTTTTATTGTTGCTATGATTTTCGTGACGTAAACGTATTAAGAGGGTACGCTAACACTGTTTTTCCATACTAACGTATTCCCCAATTTACTCCCTAGAAAATGTGTCTAGACAAATGATTTTTTTACACAATATTGGGATCTGTTAAATCTATGCCTCTACGTTAAATTTTTTTTTAAATTTACAAACAAATAAAAAAATATGACCTTTCAAAAATCGCAAATAATGAATGCCCCGTAACCCCGCCAATCCACCGACCATAAAACAAATTTGAAAGATCTTTAAGATAAAATAAAAAAGTAAAGTCATAGACTGACTCTTCCTGAAGATATTTAAAATAATTATAATTAGATAGGCTCTATTTTGAAGGAGGAATCAGAGGACTACGTTACCTCGATTTACTGTATCTGTCTCTATCACAATACACGTGCCGGCGCAGGGTGAAGCGTGATGGCAATCGTTTCTTCGTTTAAATTCTACTGCACCCGCGTTCCCTCTTAAGTGGCGTAATTTATGCATCCACACATCCGTTTCTAGATCCTAAATTATAAGCTGTTATAAAATATGTGATGTCACCAGTAGCTGACTGAGGTTAGAGCCTTATCTGTGCTTGTAAATATCTTAAATCCAGACTTTATTGGTTGCAGACGATGCGTCAGCGACTAATAGACAAAAAATGGCCAGATAAATACATACATATAAGATAGGTATTTTAAAGTGGAGTTAAAATTTAGATTTAGGTTCTAATGACTTAAAAAGAACATCTTTCGGATTTTTTCTTAAAGCTGCAATTTGTCTTATAACGATATAATTACCACAAGTTTTAATAATAGAAGAAAAAATATACGACATAACTTGCCATAGGTAATCTGCCGTCTTTGTACAATACCTAAATATATGAGTATATGAAAAATATAAAAAATACTCAAGGAAAAAAGTATACCATATAACTACAGCCTTATCCGTCACATTGTATCAAATCAAACACTTTATAATTTAATTAAAGTGAGAGTGGACTTCCAGGTACCCAGCGTTATCGACGGAGATGTTTACGTCACTCCTGGAACCGGAGCACGCTCCAGCTACCATCAGCAGCAGCGCCTGCGACAACTACCGAGTCCCTGGCCAGGAGGAGGGCTGGTGGGGAGGCACCGCCATCGTCACAGGTGCAGCAGGAGCTGCTCCAAGCATCCACCTGGCTGTCATCTACAATGGCGTCTTCTCGGCCGCTTCCAGGGACCAGAGTGTGAAAGTGCTTCTGACGCTGCCGGAGAGGAACCAGACTATTATTAATGAAGTGAGTTTTATACCCGATTCTTGTCCTCAACTTTAGTAAAGTTCATTTGAAGTGAGCTTTTTATAAAAGCTTAACGCACTTTGTGACGGGTCGTAGCTAAGCGGGCCGAATCCATACTAATCTATACTAATATTATAAATGCGAAAGTGTGTCTGTCTGTTACCTCTTTACGCCCAAACCACTGAAACGATTTTGCTGAAATTTAGTATGGAGATACTTTGAGTCCCGAGAAAGGACATAGGATACTTTTTATCCCTCGCGGTTTATATAGAAAATGACAAGTTTTTGACAGGGAGTCAATGACCGCTACCGCCATGTTTCGTCGAGAACAGTATAATTATCTTTACCAATCCACATTTCAGACCCAAAAAATCACGAAGCCAGGATACGAATTGAACGTTTTGGAAGTCTCGACGCCAGTGTCTGCTGCTGAACTCAGGTCTTTGGCCCGGGGTAGGCTCCTGTTGTCAGTTGAGGCCAGTGGAGTACCAGAGAGGAGGATCTCAGGAGCAGTTCGTCAAAGGGCAGCCTGTGAGGTCTTCCATGCTCCATTAATGGCTGAAAGACCACCAGCTTCCGCTGTTCCCGAAGGCATGGCCATGATTTATATCGACAAGGAAGGGTCTTTGGTTTATGATATTCAGGTAAGACATAATTTTCCTAATCTACGCGTATATCGTAAATATTTTTAAGCTCTTGCACTTTTGTTATTCACGATGTTTCGGTTTGTGCTTGAAACTTAGACTTGCTTATACTTGATCACATGATTTGTGTTCAAGACGGTATATATTTTTATTTTTGTACAGTGTAAATATTAAAGTAGATATAATATGACTAATCTAACAGTTGGTTTGTGTAGAAATTTTTTGACACGCATTAGCAAATCATCCATTTCTAGGTGGACAACCTAGGTATATCCGACCCTAAGATCACTCTAGTGGAGGAGCAAGGAAAACGTCATTCGCAAGTGGAAATACTTGACACAAGAATGGGAGTTCTGACCAGACCCAGCGCTCGCATCTTCCCCCCGCTGTATGAGGATCAGTTGGCTGTTCACATTGGATCTGACACTGGTTAGTATTCTAGTCGTCGACTTATTCTCTCGTTAATAAATATATTAACTCATTGTCTGTGGTCTATGCCTGTTATATGACTATTTACTAGTGTGCTGGACAAAGACAACATACCTTGTATAGCTTTTCGCTATGTAAATATTTTTAAGTGACAAGAATGAAGAAGGGTTAACTTTTTTACTTGTAATCACACTAAACTTTGTACGTATGTAACTTCGCGCAAAAACTACTTAACGGATTTTGATCAAATTTGTTATAGTTTAGGCTTTGGATGTTAACCCGAAGCCTAAGCTACTAGTAGTAGTAGCTTAAACTTTTGGCATAGGCCAAAGAGCTATTTTTTATCCCAAAAACTACAACCAAAATCATTACAGTTTGAAGACTTATTGGGTTGTACTATCAGAGAAGTTGATTCATAGGCAGATGGTGGACCTACGTAGTTTGGTCGCGTTACGTCAAACCCAGCCGACAGATCACAATTAACATTGAATTGACATGATCCGACCAAATGACACTGGTCTGTCAACTGCCTAGGAATCTATTTCCTCGATGGTACATCCATCCCTAACATAATGTTTCCACTTGTTTCCAGGCCCACCGATTCTCCGTGGTCGTCTGCTGTCCAGGTCATTACCGGACTCGGCGAGCGAGGGTCCCGCGCTGCTGCGGCGAACCGACGCCAGGATGCCCCCCACCATCACCCCAGTGGCAGGTCTCGCCTGGGTCTCCGTTGACAATCTGTGTGGAGTTAACTACGAGGTGTGTTGTTGAGATTTTTGTCTGTGTTAAAGTAAATTAGTAGGTCAATCAATAGTACGGAACAAAATGAGAAGTTGTCCAAAAATGTTGCCCAAAAAGGGCTAGCGTTCACTTGAGACACGAAAGTCTTAAGAGAGATGTCTTGTTTTACAAAACACTGCATGAAGTCGCTTACACAGAAATATTTTGTTTCGTAATAAGTTTATCCGGCTTAAGTCTATACTGTTCAAATGAGTGATCGCTCTTAGAATCCTCTACCTACTTGGTTAGATAATCAAGCCTTAAACTTTTTCCACGACTGTGTTTTGGCCGAACATTTAAGATTTTAGATTACATCACCAAATACCTATTCCACGAATATAATAGTACAGGTTCCCTAGAATATTTTTTGACTTGATTACTATCAAGCTCATTTTTCGTGAGTAGCTTCATTTTGATAAGACGAACAACAATTTCCTCTGCGAAAATTCTCGAAAGTCAACGAAGACTTGTTGATTACAAAACCTTAAAACGGAACATAGCCAGCAGATTTTTTGTATACTGATAGATTAATAGTTATATAATTTAACAGTAACATTGTCCTACAAATAGAACAATCCATATTTTAGGACCATCAAATCGAATTATTTAATCCTTTCTATCTCTGTTAGCTACCACTTTCGTGAATTTTCGCAGAGGAAATTGTTGTTCGTCTTATCAAAATGAAGCTACTTACGAAAAATTACCTTGATAGTAATCAAGTCAAAAAAATGTTCTAGAGAACCTGTACTATTACCACTTTGCGATAAATCTATATTTTAAGATTTGCCAAGTCCTTAAAGACGGAGGACCAATCTACCAACTTTTCATGTCTTCATCTCCAGGTGATGATCAACGGCTACAACGGTCCCTGGTACGCGTACCTGGAGTGCCACGCCTACCCCGTCTCCGGGCCCAGGGCTCTCCCCGGCTCCGAGGGTTCCATCCTGGAGCCGACCGCGGCGGAGCTGACGGCGCTGAACGCGGGCGCCGCCTACGTCAACATACGGACTTCGGACAACGATAGTGCGATACTGCGCACGCGAGTACCTCAGGTAAGGGTTACTATACTCACTTACTACGATGGCTCAGTGACCCAAAGTGGGTCTTGTAAGTTTCTTGCCACTCTGTGACAAGAGGATATTATAAAGAGATATTTGTTTTAATAGAATTGATTTCAAAACTGCTGAACTGAATCAATTTGGCACATGTTGGAATGACACAAAGTATGCTATCGCTACGTTGTTATTTTTTTTGTTGTAATGACTATTTTTCCTAATGTATTATTTTCTGTTGTGCTGCTAAAGAGGGTATGTGAAAGGTAAGTAACATATTATAAAATCCTTTTGTAAAACCAGGATAGCCTTCCAGTACCTACCGGCTACCTTAATTTCATTGTGGAACATTAAAGCATCGCTGCCATGTTTAATCCAGTAAAATAGACAGACCTACCAAACTACACCCTTTCTCATTGGACAAGCTTTCTCACATGAACTCGGATCGAACAAGGCACGAAACATCCTTTCTCAATTTTCTTCAAATTTTATGATCCATAAAATAATAGAATCGTGGAACAGCACAAATTCTAACATTCTTTTTTCAAATTTGAAAATTCTAGATAAGCGTGCCTGGCTCCTGCCTGCCGTCCACATACCCGTCCGACACGGACCTGGGTCCGAGCTACCAGCCCACCCACAACACGCCACCCGACAACACGCTGCCCAACACCGCTGTGTGCCAGTACGCCGGGAAACTGTACGAGGACGGCGCGCAGTGGATGTCTGCTGAGGTGAGTACCTATTACATGTTTGGTCCAAGGGGACTCTTTTAAGACAAGAGCCTACTAAGCCTTACAGCCAGTGGCGGTCCAAGGGGGTGGCGAACATGGCAATCGCCCGGGGCCTCGCTCTTGCACGGGCCTCGCAAGGTATTTTTTCGTAAGACAAAGGGCCTCGCAAAGACCTGCCGCCCAGGGTCTAGCAAAGACCTTCCACCCGGGGCCTCGCAATGGGTAAGGCCGCCACTGCAGTTATAGCTATACAAACTTTAATATTAATAAGCAAAAGTTACAAGATAAAAGCTTAATATTGTCTAGCCATACTGGATTTACAGGTTAATTGTCCTATTTCCTAAGAAAGGTCTTAGGAAATTGATAATTAATAGGAAGTATAAAAACGTCATGTGGTGGAAGTGGAAAGGTGAAAAATGAAAATCGATATGTCGTTGTGATTTTCGTTGATTATTCTAAAAGCGTTTCGTAAACCGTTGATCACTTTAAAATATTTGGCTAAATCATCATAATGTCATTTCAGTCATGTCACATGTGCGGTTGCGTGCACGGCGAGACGCGCTGCGACCGCGTGCGCTGTCCGCCGGTCACCTGCGCCGTGCCCACCATACAGCCGCCCGGCCAGTGCTGCCCGATCTGCACCAGTGAGTACCTTGTTTACTTGGGGAAATGCTTAACAGGTCCTAAGTACGGTGGGGGCATCTAAAACCCCATGGTACTACCTCTCCCACTGAAGGCACCGGGACCCTTTATAACTGTTTTGTTTACTTGGAGAAATGCTTTATAAATCCTTAGTGGTTGGGGACATTGGTGCGGGGCCTACCCACTAAAATCCCACGGCACTCCACCCCTACTTAAGGAGCCGGGAACCATAAACCCACCGCAACTCTGCCAGCGGTCGTCTGCGTTTAGTGTCACGCATGACAGCCACTTTAATAGCTATAAAAGTAAGCAGGCAAAAGAATCGCCAAAAATGGTTAAAAAAAACCTATTAAGTGTCTAAACTCTAATGTACATGGGCGTACCCAGGATACCTGTTTCGAGAAGATGGTCGGTCTGGTATATTGAAATAAACAATCATGAAAATTGACTTATTTATCTGACTGAAAAGATATTTTGTTTCCAACACTTCATTTTGCGCAGAGTAGGTAACACGTTTTAAATTCCCACTTGCCAGGAAAGTTGACGTTTATTTTATCTTCTGGGGGGCAGTTGCCCCATTGCCCCTACCTGGGTACGCCCATACTAATGTCTATAACATTGGACACCCAAAACATTAGACAAATTGAAGGTCTTGGCTGTGTAGTATTATATTAAAATGGATCTTGTGTGACCGTCATCTGCAGCCAGCAGTTAACCTTATCGTTTCATTTTACAGACACAACCTCTGCGGTGTGGAACGAGTCGCACGGCTGCCACCTCTCTGGACAGTACCACGCGCCCGGCTCGTCCTGGCACCCGTATTTAGTACCGGGAGGCTATGACACCTGCGCGATCTGCACGTGCGAGTTCAGCACGCGGCAGGTGCGGTGCCCGCGCGTGCGCTGCCCGCCGCTACGGTGCGCGGAGAAGGATGCGTACAGACCGGATAAGAAGGCATGCTGTCGAGTTTGTCCGGAGGTAAGAAGTGGTCATTTACTGTCTATGGTTTACCAATAAATGGAAGGATTATTTAGTAATATCTTTAGAGCTAAAGATACAAGACTAGAAGTTTTTAGTTTACCTTTTATTTTTTTGTTTTAATATTATCGTTTTATGTGTTACTGCCAAAGTTCGAACTATTTTAAATCCTCAGATTTAAAAGCAAGTTCTAGGGCCTGTTTCACCACTTCCTGATAAGTTCCGGATAGGCTATCTACAACTTATGGTGAACATGCCCTTAGGATTTACCGACATCAGTTGGTAAATGTAAGGATTTATGAAAATGGGTCATTTTGTAAAGCTTATCTTACTGTCATTAGAATTTAGTACATGTTAGGTTACCACTGTCAGCTAGTAAAAGTTAGATATTCATAAGCATCGAAATCAGCCGTTGCTAATATCAGAGTAGACAGAACTAAGGAGTTCCTCGACTTCAAACAAACGGGCGAATCTACGCGAGTTGGGCGCGAGTACAACTTTCGATATGTTGCACAATGAAGAGTAACGCATTAGTACGGAGCGCGCCGGTCGATATGACATAACTGCGTCAAACGTATAATATCGAGATCTCTTTTGAGTCGGCCTACTCGTTAGTTCTGTTTACTCTGCTAATACCATCAATCATCATTTAAAATTCCAGGTGAAACCGAAGAAAGCAGACGAGGAGTCCCTCAAGGATCAGGCGGCGCCGCGCACCGCCGAGGAGATTCTCGCGGAGGGCGGGTGCAAGTTCCCCGACGGGCCGCTGCCCAACGGCAAGGAGGTGCACCCCTCCATACACTCACACGGCGAGCAGAGATGCGTCACTTGTAGATGCAAGGTCAGTATTCATGCACCTAATAAATTAGAAGGCTTTTTTTAGGAAATTCAACCGTTCTTGAAGAATACAGTTGCAGTGAAGCGTCAAAACGTTGATTAACCAAACGACCAAACACGTCACTCACCAAATTTCTGCTTTTTTGATTTTGTAGTTTTTACCAAATAGAGCTTCTTTATTTTTATTTCAAAACGTTTTGCCTTAAGCACTACTTTGCAGGCTTCAAATTCGATTATCGAAAAAATCGACCTGTCTTGGCGGGGGCACTACCGTGCCCTCAGATTTTTCGAACACCCAGGTGTACCAATTAGCTCGGATAATCGACAGTCGACTGTACATACAAAGAAGGGGGATCAACACGCAAAAATGCAACTGCATTTTATAACCAACTTCCAATATTTTCAGGATGGGGAGGTCACCTGCGTCCGCAAGCGCTGCAACCGCGCGGCATGTGCGCGACGGCGGCGCGGCGACGGATGCTGCACGTGCGCGCGACACCGCCGCCAGCGCGCACCGCGCCCGCACAGCTGAGCGACACAAGTGCAAGGAGCAAACGTTACACTATGAGCGTATCCACGGGGCGAACGCTGCGATTCGTCCGCGAGTGAGCGGGCGCCCTAAGTGTCCACAAACAAGGACTAGGATTGCAGAGCTCTTAATATGCTCAGGCAATTTTGCTATGAGTTTATTACATCGCAGTTTGATTGCGTTCTACTCCTCAGTGGACAAGGTCTGAGTCGCTAGCCCCGGAAGACATTCTGTTGAAGTCATTTTTCTGTGGTGACTACGCGGTTCGCGAATTGGTATTTCCGCCTGTCGTTTAAAAAATCGGCCCTAATGTTTTAAATTTTTTATTGGTGATAAAAAGTAATTTGTAACATCACAATGTGCACCTAATATACTCTGGCACGAATCAATCAGTATTTTATTATTTAATTCGCAACTCGATTTTGTACATCGTAATCGATTTCATAAACTAATCGTTATTAACGAAAAATCATCGTATGCTCATGAGTTTAACGGTTTACTCTACTATGTAAACTAGGCTTACCCCCAGACTGCTCCTAGGCTAAGTGTGAGTGAACGCTTCGCTCTATAGACTGATATATTTTTATGTATTCTTGCGTAATGTGTTTACCATTATGGTGTGCGGTAGTCGGCCGCGCGACTGCGCGCTGCGTTTCTATGAATATTCATTTCCCACCGGTATTGCTAATTGGTATTATCTCTTTAAATTGAACGCGTTTCGAAAAAACGCAGCGGCCGTCGCGCGTTTGAATCGCTCTGTGTGGAAAGTTTGCGATGTTAAAGATGTGCCATATTTTCTTAATGTAAATAATAAATTATTAAACTTTATTTTACATATTATGTGCATATTTATTATCGACTATGATGTACGTTAAACGTGGTCTATGTGACGATTAATCGATTGTTATTATTTATTTCGCCTGATAAAATTTATCATGAATTGGTTATAATATTTTATTGGAATCATTTATTGGTTATAATATAAAATCTATTATAGATTTAATGAATTTCGAAAATAATGTTCGTTGTCGTGGACAAAATTTGGGTAGGCTTAAATCTGTCAAAATTTTTATGTAGATATAAAATTGGTTGACAAAAATAGTTATATTCATGTTAATAATACGCTAGATCGTGATGGTCATTCTTGTTATTATATATTAATTGTCATTAGATTGACCATTTTTACTGTGCATTTGCTTGTAGTATGTATAACTCTATGTATAAACCATCCCCTGTTCAAACGTTACACTTAAATCATCTGTTAGCTTGTAACATCTTTTATTTGCCTGTGTTAACATGTAGATAATTTAGGTAAAATTAAGTTCGTTTTAAATTATATTCAGATGATATTTTGTAAATATTTTTTATAATATACTTATATAAAGTAATGTTTTACAGTTTTATATCGAAGTAGCTACGTTACTCATAAACGATAGAGCAATTAAAATAAATTAGCAATTAATTTTGTCGCGACTAGTTTTGTTTAATTACTAGGTAAAACGTTCTATAGTTACGTAATTAAGAAAGCTAGTCCCAGTGAGTTGATGTGATGAATTGAATGCCATGTAGCTAAGAATGTCTGCTTATGATACATAATATACGTTTTAAATAAGAATTGGAAATATTTAACGTCAATATACCAAATCCACCAAAAGTGGTAAGATACATTTTTTTTGCAGTCGTGCGTTTTTGCGACGCAGTGTGAAAACCTACTATATTTTTTACATTTCTTTTCTAATCTTCTTTAAAACGTGTATCCTAATATAATATTAGTTATTATAAGAGTATTTTTGCTTTTACGGCATTAAAATATTATATTTCAAAGCTGTTGTTGAAAACATTGCCAAAAAAAATTTAAAACTTTTCGCGTCTTTGTGGGTTCTAGTCCTTCAAAATTATGTATGTATTATAAGTTGTACTCGATTTATATTGGCGAAAATATATTTTATAATTAATTACACAGTAATTATTAGATTTTAAAATTAAAGACGAAGGTTCATAGTTCGCGTGCAACTAGATGACTCGAATTGGTCTGAATATTGAAAAGTAAATTATAATAATTTAATAGTTTACTTCAATGTGAATCACACTATAAATTGTTGATATTACAAGATTATTGATACACAATATTTCAAATTTCAAGCAAATTTTTTACCATTTTCCTTGCATCAACAGCAATTGTGTTCCAAAATCAAATAACATTCAGATGCTTAGCACTCAATGAAAATTCGGAGTCCTAATTTTTTTTCTTTTACTTTTTTTTTGTTTAAAAGCGTCATTTAGTTCATGCGAGGTATGCCTCGGTGTTAGTGTTATAACGATCTAACGTTAGGAATAATCACCTATGGCTTGCGAATAACAAACTAATAGCCATAAAGGGTACTTATAAAGTTGCTTGTGTTGCATTGTTTTTATTTTAAAATACAGCTGTCTCAACTGTTGCCCGAGTATAGAGAGGGATAGATAATAAAATATGATTGTGAACATATCATTTCGGTCGTTTAGGTGTCAGGACACTAAGTGCAACCAGTCTAAGTTATGTAAAAACTACGGTCATACAATATCAGTACGTTAATATACCTGTGAAATTTTTGTCGACTTTTATTTACCTGTTTACCTACCTTTTATTTAACATTTTTCAGTTTTATTTAATAAAAAAAAAAAGAAACAATGAAGTCTATTTTTATAGCAGCTGCCAGCCGGTTATAGCTACTTCAGCTGAAGACGAAAAAAATTTTTATCAAGAAATTAAAAACGACAACTTTAACACCCTCCATTTTATAAACAAACTTATAACCGAAAACCAAATAGTATATGTTTACAGTTTATGGACTACTTTAAAAACTAACTAGCTAATGCTAAAATACCACAAAGAAAACATCTATGTTTTCTACAACACCTAAATTATTATTAGAGAGATGATTTAGTGAGATTCTTCAGAGTATCCGTCATAGCATCAACTAAAGCGTCTGCTACTTGTGTGGTGGAATTGATACCCATGGTGCCGATACGTAGGGCCTTGCCTTTGGTAGGTCCTAGGCCGGCGAATATCAGGATGTTGTGTCTGAAAGAAATATAAAAAACTGATAGAGACATCGAAGTCTATGAAGACCCTTTCTTATCACTGACCTCCATTATACAAGTACGCTGGACTAATGATACCTTTTGAAATGACAGCTATTTTTTGTGCCTATTTGAAGCGGAATCAGCGCCCCCAATGCGGGGGAAGAGAACTAAATCTGACGTAAAAATGACGTTTGAAAGTCGCCGTATTGGCGCTGATAGCAGTAGTGAGAGTATTTGAAACTAATACTAGTGATGACAACCAATAACGATTAAGCGGCCATTTGCAAGTTACGTCAGATTTAGTTCTCTTCCCCCGCATTGGGGCGCTATTTCCGCTTCAAATAGGCACATAAAGCAGGTGGGTATCATAAGTCCAGCGTACTTATATAATGGAGGTCAGTGCTTTCTTATTCGTCCTTAAACCCTACTCTTATAAGTAAATTATGACTTTTAATGAAAGTCAATTGAAAAAGATATTATAGCCCTTATTTGAAATTAACTATCGATTTTAAACGCCTGCACTCAGAGTCATTTAATAGTGATTATTATTATTTAAGGAGTTATATACAAAGTGTAACAAAACTAAGTGCAATACTGCAGGGTGCGAATGGGTTACCTATACATACGAAAGTAGCTGAAAGAGTAACTTTTTTTACTTTTGTATGGAAACATTAATGACGCTCGGGCGACAAATCACAAAAAAATATCTTTCAGCGCTGCTACTATCAGAATGAACTGTATATGGGCATGGGCGTACCCAGGTAGGGGCAGCTGCCCCCCCCTAGAAGATGAAATAAACGTCAATTTTCCTGGCAACGTGTTACCTACTCTGCGCAAAATGAAGTGTAGGAAACAAAATATCTTTTCAGTCAGATTAATAAAAGTCAATTTTCATGATTTTTTGTTTCAATATACCAGACCGACCATCTTCTCGAAACAGGTATGCTGCCCCCCTCTAGCTAAAATCCTGGGTACGCCCATGTATATGGGGAACACGTCATGTAACATACACACACTAAAGTATTATCACTTAGTTTTGTTACACTCTGTATAATTTGATAGAAAATAAGGTAGAAAATAAGTTATTCCTTGATTAACGTATGAATGTCTCGACTCTCGTAGTTGCTTGAAAGGCATTACAACTTCAAAATTAAAGAAGATTTCAACATAAGTAAGCTCTATACATTTACCGTCACTCTTTATTACATTAAAGTTAAGTAGGTACCTAATTATTAATCTTTACCGAGTGCGGCCTTAGAGCCAGTCCACACGGCGCATTGCGTCAGCGTTGCGTCGACGCAGCGCTGCCGTTGCGTTGTTTTACATACAAAATTTCGTATTAATTTATCGTATCTTGTAACTAAGATGTCCATAATTATTATAATATAATATTTATGTAAAATAATATTTTATATGTTAAAATCTTCGATCACATAATACAAAATGTAATTGCTGAGTGCTTAACTGTTCCTGTTTCCAGATGACGGTTTTCTAGGAACCACATATCACCAGGCACTGTGGTGTACGTCACCGCGGTGATTCGCCTGAGTGGTGTCCTTTTTGACAATTAAAGACATAACAATGCACTACTTGTACCGATCCTCATGCTATTATTATGCTATTTTTTTATGTGAAATTTATGTGATTATGATAATTTTTACTTTTTTTATTTTTCTTTGTGTATTGTGTATTTGTAATGTGTATCGTTTTATTGTAGTATAATGTGATGTGTTATTGTTAGATAAACGTTCTTATTATTATTATTATTATTAAAATATAACCAAGGTGTTTACACGGCGCGCTGCGTCGTGACAGCAGCGCGCAACGCACACATTGCGGACAGCAGCCCCCGAGACGAAGCTGGAGGGGGTGTTGACGTTAAGAGCTAACCCACACGTACCACAACCACACCACGTCGCAACGACAAAATGTCGTCAAGCAGTGGTTACGTGAATGGTGTCGCTGCAGCTTTATGTAGTTGCTTTGTGGTACCGACAGAATGTTGACGTGGTTGCGTTGTCGCCAGTAGTTGCAATGTGGTTACGTACGAAAGTCAATGAAACCGAGGGGGGGGGGGGGGGGGGGGGAAACCGCGGGCGGTGTGTGCGCACTGTCATTGCATCGACGTAACGTTGTGGTTGCGATATGGTCCGTATCACACAAGTCGTCGACAACGACTGCAAAATGTGGTACGTGTGAATAGTCCAGTTCACCGACCACGTGGTGTGGTTGTGGTGTGGTTGTGGTTGTCGTGTGGTTGTGGTACGTGTGGGTTGGCCTAGACTGCTTTGTAATAACGCTGCAATGACGAAGCGCCCGTGTGGCCGGCTATGCGTCAAACGGCAGCGCTGCGTCGACGCAACGCGCCGTGTGGACTGGCTCTTAGTTTCTTTAATGTAAGTCTTTGCTTAGTCATGCTACAGTGATGCCGCGGCCGCACATGCGTCTATCATCACGAAGCTTCGTGCTATGAGACCACCATTGGACAATTTTTTGCATTGCCCAATGGTATCGTCTCTTAGCACGAAGCTTCGTGACGATAAACGCAGGTGCGGCCCGGGCATTAGAAATACTACAAAATAATTTCTGAAACTCACTTCTTCACCATGTACTTGACGAATGCCAGATAATCATAACCTGATGGTAGGACCACCGTCGTGACAGTCGATAGACGGTCTTCTGGCTTCGGTATGAGGAACTTGAAGCCCATCTCCTGGAGACGCTTGTGGAAATGGACCATGGTGTTCGTGTGACGCTCCCAACTCCTTTCCAGAGTTTCCTCAGAGATTTCCTTCAAGCTGCACCGGAGAGCCCAAACTAGGGGTGGACTTAAAGTGTGATGGTATCTGGAAAAATTGCATATTCCATTTCGAGAATTTTGCAGAATACAACAGTTGAAGACGTGAGTGGATGAACCAGATAACCAACATTTTATAACATAAGGTCAATTACTTTTTTTAGAGTTCCGTACCCTAAGGGTAAAAACGGTACCCTATTACTATTTCTTTACAATTTGAACAAACCTTATAAGTATTTCCTACTTCATCATCTGACTAATATATCTGGCTATAAATAAAATTCTCATTTTTTTATTTCAAATAATTTTCACTAAAGCCCCCATTTATGCAAAAAACGACAGTTTTAAAACTGTTACTTACCTGCTTCATCCACTAACGTCTTCAATTATTCTGAATATAAGTAATAAGACACTATTTCTATACAACAAATTTACTACTTGAAAAATAAATCTGCGGCTTACAAAAGCGCGTATGTAGCGTTCAGGTGTAAAAAAGTAGATTTTATATTTTTTACATTTAGTATGAAACAGCAGTTTTTTTTTAATTCTAGGAAAATATTTCTATTCAACATTTTGCTTGTGCATAAAAGCAACTATTTTTGATTCGCCAAAGTCTACATAAAATACAATATGTTTATTCTTTAAACACACATTGTCGATTTTCATGTACACCAAATAACAGAACTCGCAAAAAGAAAAACGAACGTATAATTTTTTGTGGAACGTTCTAGTTTTAAAATTTTCGAATGTTTTTTCAAATTTCGAACCTCAAATATTTCTATGCTAATCTGAACCGTTTGAACGAAACAAAGCAAACACTAACAATCTAGTGTTACCGTGGCAGTTCCACTGCTGCGCCAGTATTTTCACGTCGAAGTAGAACGGCGGTTCGTGTTGCCTCTTGTTTATTCTCTCTCTGGAAATATAAATATTGCAAAACTGAAACTCCTTTGAAATCACTGTGCTGTTGTTATATCAAAAATGTACGCTATTCTAAAAGTTTAGATATTATTGTCAAGATATCTAAGGTCAAGACTGAAGAGCGTTTTAACGTTGTAGTTAGCCTCTTCCAAGGGGGATTAAAATTAATTAGGTACACCTAATCCGATGATTTCTATTTTTTGCCAATTCATACTCTTTAATACTTACCAGAGCGTCCAGATTTAGAGTGAGTTGCACCAGAGGCGTGGTTATAGTTACAGTTATGGTCAAAGTTATGGTTATAGTTACTTTAACCTTAACTTTGACCACAGACTTTGACAGATGTCTGTTGCGTTTATTTTTTTGTTAAAGCTACAGTTAATGGGGTTGAGAGTATAAGGGTGGGTTGCACCAACTTACTATAACTATAACTGTAACTTTAACTATAAGTACAATGCAAAATGTCAAATCTTTGGTTAAAGTCAATAATGGACGCCATATTTAACGATATCCATAGAGCTCGACAAGGTTTTAAATGAACGTGGCGAAAAAAGGAACTAACGCTGCACTGTCATCATACAAAAATGCCATTTTTGACAGTTCTCCTTTACCAACAGCGCCCCCGCCCACGTTCATTTATAGCCTTGTCGGACCAGCAACGTCTTCTGTCAAATTCTGTGGTCAAAGTTAAGGTTAAAGTTAAGTTAGCCTTAACTATAACCATAACTCGACGACCTCTGTGGCTCAGTTGGTGGGCTGTTGGTAGCTCAAGCCGGACGTCGCGGGTTTGAATCCCACCGATGGAACAAAAAGTTTTCAAAGTTCCTGGGTCATGGACGTGTATTAAATATGTGTATCATATAATAAAACTCTTAAACATATGTATAGTATAAAAGTATTAAATATATTTCCGTTGTCTGGTACCCGTAACACAAGTCCTTCAGGTACTTACCACGGGGCCAGACTGACGTGGTGTGAAGCGTCCATAGATATTATATTATTATTATATATTATTATTAACTTTGACCATAACAGTAACTATAACCACGCCTCTGGTGCAACCCACCCTTAAAAATGAATTAATAATATCTATGGACGATTTTAATAATATCTATGGACGCTTCATACCACGTCAGTCTGGCCCCGTGGTAAGTACCTGAAGGACTTGTGTTACGGATACCAGACAACGGAAATATATATAATACTTTTATACTATACATATATTTAAGATTTTTATTATATGATACATATTTAATACACATCCATGACCCAGGAACTTTTGAAAACTTTTTGTTCCGTCGGCGGGATTCGAACCCGCGACCCTCGGCTTGAGCTACCAACAGCCCACCAACTGAGCCACAGAGGTCGTCAATCCGTAAAAATCGACATCGAATATTTTTATAACACCACTGTGAGCCATAGTAAATTTTCACGAAAAAATTTCGGTATAAGTTTGAGCGGTTATGGTTATCGTTAAATATGGCGTCCATTATTGACTTTAACCAAAGATTTGACATTTTGCGTTGTAGTTATAGTTAAAGTTATTGTTAAAGTTCCAATTATAGTAAATTGGTGCAATCCACCCTTAATAAAAAAAGATAATAAAAAGAGTGTGTCGGTAGTTTAGGTAGACCTAAGAGGATATAAAGTTACTGGGGCGGTAGATGGAAGATCGTCCATCTTGGACAATAGACATGTCACATTACTGAAGCTATAACGGTTCTGAGACTACGAAACTCTAAAACCAGTCCTATTTAATATCAAAAATGACATATTCCTGTCGCTGTAATTACGACAGCAATACATCAGCAGAGTATGTGATCGATAACGAATGCGTCAAATGTATCTGATTGTGGTCTGTACCTGAGCACTGTAATGCACAATATGAAAGGGATTCCACAACGATAACACATTATTAAAAGCGTCGGTTTGGATGAGACAAGAATTTCGAACGCATTCAATTCTGAATTGAATTGGGATTTCGCGAATTTAATAATCCACTATGATAATAATTTGAGCAAATCATTGTTTAATTCAAATTATGAACGGTCTTATGATATTATTAATAATTGGCCTTTAGGGCCCTAGCACACGGAGACTTTGTGGAGCGATGCAATCGCGAGTTTTGCGAACACGCGATTGCATCGCTACTAATGCTTGTTGGTCGCATTAGCGACGAGCGATGCAAACGCGCGACCGTATCGGGTGACAGCGGGGAATAAAGCGGTGTGTAAACTTACTGCCGTTACTGAATCGCGTTTTATTTAATGATAAATAAATGAGCGCCCGTGTGCTGGAGCTACAGCTAACGACGTCTTCGCGATTGTATTGATGCAAACGCGCGATAGAATCGCAATTGCATTGCTACAAAACTTTGACATTTTATTATTATGTCGCCTAGTCGCGCCTTGTACCGTCTAATGTAAGTGTGAACTGCCCTTAATTGATTTTTAATTTTAAAATTGACGCATATTATAATCTGATTTTAAGCCACATAATATTGTATGTAAGCTGTACGGGGCAGCATGCTCAATTCTTAATCTGTACTTTCTGTCTTTAAAGGATTTCAATGTAGGTCCACATACATGAGCAGGGGTTTAAGCCTGGTAATCTTTGGTTTAAACTTTAATCCAATGACATTCCCCGTATGAAATAAAAGCCAACATATTTTCACCTTTCATTGATTTTATAGGGTGAATTTTGGCTATTTGGTCTTATAATGATTTAAGCAGTCTTTGTCGGTGCCTAATGTGTGTGTGTGGGTGTCCTCGTACATCGACAGACTGACAGACAAACTTTCGCATTTATTATATTAGTAGATATGTATATGAATTTAAAACTGCACCATATATGTATGACAAAAGTGTAATTCTATTTATTTCTACTCACTCAGCTCTAGCGCTGAAGGCAATAGGCGTGATTCCAGCGGGAGCACTTAACGCTTTTTGTGTGGAAGTGTACACGGCATCCACCTTCCACGCGTCCATGAAAAACGGTACACCGCCTATGGACACCACGGTGTCCACTAGAAGAAGGGCATCGTATCTGTAAGAGAATTAAGATGCATTTTTAGGTATTTCCGTCGTTTATTAAGATGACAAGCAAAAAGTACCTATTTAAAGTTTTTATTATTGCATTGTACATGGAAAACCACATAGGCTACTTTTTACCCTTAAAAACTAGTATTCCCATTTGACACTACAATGTATGTATTGTAATAAGTGAAAAGTAGTAACTACTAAATACTTACCTAAGTAGCAGTATTTAGTAATTATATATAAAACTTTGTATTTTTTAAATGTATTTATTATAATATATTAACGAAATAAAAACAAACGTTTTTATTTCGTTTTTACGCCTACGTTTTTAGTACTCGTCCTACATAGCTTCAAAATAAACCAATAAGGATAGGGGTTGAAAATCTAGGTGTAAAACATGTATCTTATGTATAACGTTACTTTTAATCTCTTATTATCATGGGGATAAGGTTCAAAAGACTTGTTAGCGACTGTGTTTCTACTGTAGGTGAGATTACTTTTGTTTCAGAAACAAGCATTGGTGCAATTAAAATTTCACCGAAAAAATGAAAATGGAGAATTTTCCGATATGTACTTATTGTTTCGGATTTCATCTACAGCGCAAATAAAAACATAGTGTCTGTATCTCAAGAATAGCTATAGCTAGATTTCAGAAATTTTCATAGATTGTGTGTTTCTGTTGCCGCTATAACAATAAATATGTACTAAAAATAAAATAAATATTTAAGGGTGTTCCCATACAACAAAGTACAAACGTGATTTTTTTGACCTTCTTTGCTCGATATCAATAATAGCAACAGGTGGCACTCGACGTCTTTACAAAATCGTCAATTTTATAAGTACATAATTAATAATGAAATAATTAAAATAAAGTAAATTTTTAATTCAAATTTATTTTCAATTAAAATAAATTCTACCACACAAAAAAACACAATTTTTGGCCTATTTGCTCTTAAACGGTACGAAACCATTAGTGTGCGAGTCCGACTCGCGCTTGGCCGATTTTTAAAATAATGATTTAAAATAAATAATAATAATATCATGTTCGTTAACTTCTTAACCGATTTTGCTGAAATTTGGTGCGGAGATACTTTGAGTCCCGGGAAAATACATGGGATACTTTTTATCCCGGAAAAATGTACGGTTCCTGCGCGATAACTGATTTTAGCGTCTAAAAAATCGTAAAGTAGGTATAAGTTAATCATAGTATGAGAAACTATAATGCTGCCAATTTAAAAGTACCTATGTAACTATACCTCTCCCATCTGCCTGGGAATCAACTTCCCTGATAGTACATCGTTATACTTAACCGTGCAATAAAAAATACAATTGCACATTTTGGTCAGGTTATTTGTTTACACTTGCATCAAAATGAATTGGTTTGTAAATTGGAACGGAGTAAACTAATATGTTTCCGAGATTTTGGATACGTCTGAGTTATTGGGAAAGTTGCGGAAATTAATTCCTAAGTTCTGGGAAACGGATCCTATGACTGAGGAAAGGTACTCGCATTTGCATTCGGACTATGTAAATTCATTACGTACGGAATATCCTGCGAGGTAGATCACATAACTTGGTCATAATAAGGGAGCTTCCAAAAGTTACGCGAGTATTGGGGAATAGAGCTATCGAACTATCGGTGTTGGTATTGGTAAAGGAATACGTATAATATAACGTATACGTATAATATTTAAAAATCGGCCAAGTGCGAGTCGGACTCGCGCACGAATGGTTCCGTACCGGTATAGAGCGAAAGTAGGCAAAAAATTGTGTTTCTTGTATGGGAGCCCCCCTTAAATATTTACTTTATTAAATTTTTATTATTAATTATTAAAGTACAAATATAATTAAAGATTTTGTGAAAATTTCAAGTGCCTAGCTGTTACCATTATTGATTACTAGCGAAAAAACTTAAAAATATTACGTTTGTTGTATGGGAGTCCCCCTTAAATATTAATTTTATTGCGTTTTTAGTATTTGTTGTTATAGCGGCAACAGATATACACAATCTGTGAAAATTTCAGAAGTCTAGCTATAGCGGTTCTTGAGTTACAGCCTGGAGACAGACGGACAGACATCGAAGTCTCAGTAATAGGGTCCCGTTTTCACCCTTTGGGTACGGAACCCTAAAAATGAAAGTGTATGAAGTGTATTGCTGACATTTTATAATATAAAGAAAATTACTCATTTTTTCCCTAAACCTTGTAACTTACCTACTTCATCATCTGGCTAAACATTAATCCACATTTTTTGATTTCAAATCATTTTCCCGGCCCTAATGGCTCTATTTATGCAAATAAACTTCTCCTTTTTTTGAAAGTTGGTTAAAAAACCGACCATTTTTAATGTTACTAGTTAGCTACTTCATTCACTTCCATCATTTATATTTTAATACAAAAATAATCTAATATAAAAATACTATGAATACGAACCAATTTCTTTCATGGTGTACATAATTTTATGATCCGGATAAACATTTAACTTCCTGAGCGTACTATACGATGTTATTTACATTCCTATTCGAATAAGTATAAACTCATTAGCTCATAATCTTAAGTTATTCCAAAGAAACATTTTGATATAAAAAGCGTCTAATGAATAGGTTTTAAAAGCTTTTAAACGCTTAATAAAGCTCCAAAGAAAGTTTTCTGTGTAAAGAGCAAAACGTTTGAATATTAAAAAATAATTCAATATATTATCAGAACTTCAAAGGCTCAATTCTGCGATTCTGAGCTGCACTTTGGCTGCAAAAAACATTCCTAAGACGAGATTCGATTACTTCTTACCGCTTTTCGTTTTTTGCTTTCTGTTCATTTAGGAATCCCTTTTAATTGCTTCCTCAGAAAATGTTTGCTTGGAATTTTATTAATTTAAATTTTAAAATTGCTGTAGAAAATATTTTTAATAATTTGTATAATTGTAATATTATATAACTTTAATATTGAATTGTTTTGAATTATGAAGTTGTATTTTAAAATTAGGGTACAAGCTGAATTTCGCAAGTTTATTGTTTTGAACACAATTTGAAAACCTCTCTGGTTTTTTATAATTCACTAGATTTCCCGGTGAACTTTGTATCACTGCCCTCCTAAAAAAAAACATAATACAAACCTTTCCTGGACTAACAATATTGAAAATCCATTTTTAGGGTTCCGTAGTCAACAAGGAACCCTTATAGTTTCGGTCTGTCCGTCCGTCTGTCCGTCTGTCTGTCCGCGGTTTTGCTCAGACTATAGGACCTACAAAGCTGTAATTCGGCATGAATGTACATAATAATTATTAATGATGCCGACAAAATGGTACATTAAATCTTTAAAAAATATATTTTTATGGTACCTCCCCTACACATCAAGCGAGGATGATTTTGTTTTCTCGCGGCCACCTCTCCGTGTGGGGTGTCGTTGGATAGGTTTTTTAAAAATATTATGAGTATTCATAGATCATTTTCTGATTTAAGGATCCGTTTATGAAATATAAAGTTTTAAAGTGGAAAAAATTGTTAGAGGCCAGTGTCCCCCCCTTCTACCAGCTACACTTCGGTTGCTTCTGGAAATGTGAAAAAATTCACGGGAGTAGGAAATATGATGAATTTAAAAGGAAAACTATCACGGCTAAGTGACTTCATAAGTTTTTGAGTAATCGTCGATCAACTAAAAAAAAATGTATTCGGCGAAGTATAATGGAACTTTTCGTTTAAATTCCTTTGAACGTAACTGAGATGATGTTGTTAGTTATAGTGTAAAACACGTTATAAATGTACATTCATTGAGCATACAAATATTATCAAAAGCTAGTAGTACTACGGAACCCTATATTGCGCGTGGCCCAACACGCACTTGGCCGGTTTTATTTATATACTTAGATGGATTATTAAAAATAATTCATTATTTCCTTTCTTATTTTAAAACAATTACGTTTAAATTCCCCTTTATTTTAAAATTACCTAATTAAGTTACCTAGGTCATTCCAGTCATCCAGTCCGTCACCTAGTTAGCCACTAATTAAAAGCAAGTAATATTTTAATAAAACCTTATTTAAAAGATTTATCAGCCCCATGCACGCTATCCTTTGTCCGTGCATGCAAATTTATAGTGCAAGCATGCGACTTTAGCATCGTGCCCTATGAAATATGTCAACGGTTTCTTGTGCAAAGAATTTCCAGTGAGAAAATCGCCGGGCAGCATGCAAGAGAAAAGCGGGATAAATATAGTATGTTTGGGTTAGATATTACGTGGTGACGAAAACATGTGCTAGTCTTATAGGTACGTTTGTAATAATAATTATTATTGTCATGATTCAATATTATTTACAAAATAGCAACAACACTTCCATAAACACTTCCATAAACATATAAAACCCTTTTGAATTTTTGATGTAAGTATAGTTTTGATTATTAAGGCCATCCCCCGAGCAAACGACCATGACCATACATTTGACGCGTTGCCGCGTTGCCGAGATCGCACAAAAATCCTATCTTTTTTTACTTATCTTAGTTTAAAATGGATCTAAAAAAATTTTAAAATGGGGAATATGTAGTTAATGAAATTGTCTATCTATTGTCGTGTGTTTCAAATAAACGTAATTTGTAAATACTAAGGAGATGCTGAAAGTATGCTTCAATTTTAATAAATCGGTATTACTTTGGAAGCTAATATCATGAGTATAATAAACAAAAATAGAAAATTTAAAACGGGGAAAGGAATGTTGATATACTGAAGATTATTGCTGTATTTTTATTATAACTTTGTAGCTTTCAAATTATGAGTTTATAAGGCTCTAAATACGGTAAATTACGGAATCTCCGTAGGGGAAGGCCCTTAGTGTATGAGGTAAGAACTCTACGAAAAGACCAACGGGCGCTTTTCAGTGCTACGAAATACTACCGCTACGACCGGTCTACGCTGCTACGCGCCCTAACCGTAATTCTACCATCTACAAAGTACATGTTATGTATTAACTTATAAGTAATCTTTGCTACCGGCGGCGCTATATAATTTCAAATTATTTTAATGTAGAAAAGTTATATTTTACCGACTGCGTCAGAAGATGTTTTAGTCTTAAACTGTATTTAAAAGTATATTTTTAAGAACGTTCTATTGTAATTTCAACTTGAGAATATTGAGAGACTAAAATATTTGTGGACACGATTTTATCATTGGGTTTGTAAAATTGAGTTTCAGTATATAACAGTAATCGTCTTTTTGTACTTTAAGAAGTACAAAATCATACTTCATGCATATTTCATTTTTTTTAATAATAATTATTTATTTTAAAACATCCACTTACTTCTGACAGAGGTCGCCTATGCCCTCCAAGTTCTGTACGGTCCCTGTGGAAGAGTCCCCGTGAGTGATGAAAAGTGCCGTCGGTCGATACTTCTTCAATCCAGCTTCGATCTGGTCTAGCGTGAAGGTCGCGGTGAAGGGTATCTGCATCGGTATTGCCTTGATACCTGTAATTTTTAACAAGAAAGTTATACTTTGTCAAGAAAGTTGTAGTTGGGGTAATTTTGCCTACGGCTCCACCAGTGTTCCATGGGAACAAAATGTAATCCACGATTTGAAATAATACTATACAAAATAAAAATAAATCATCATATAGCTTCTACGTGACAGAATAACAATACGCCTCTTTGTCAATCTTCACAATAAATGTATGTTTTCCAAATAAATAAAAATGCACGAGTGATGAGAATTTATGATGACGTCAATGTACGACCTACACGTAGTTATCCGCGACTACCATTTAGCAGTTGTAATAACGAAATTAGACATTATATTATGTCCGTCAGTCGAAATAATTAACTGCATATTGTAAACTGAACACTTACCATATCGTGTACTAATGATCTTCGCGCGCTCATCCCAGATGCCTCTGCTGGCGATCAGCAGGGTGTCCTTGGGAGACAGCAGGTTGCAAATGACAGCCTCCATGCCAGCGTGGCCAGACCCACTCATGGCCAGTACCAACTTGCTTCGCGTCTGGAAGAGATACTGTAGTCCGGCTCTTATGTCGTCCATTGCCTGGAATGAGAGAAGAATTTATGTTATACATAATTTGTGGTTTTGTTCTTACTTTGAGAAGGAGTTCGAGATGACGTTATTGTAGATATTTCTTGAAAGTTCTGTGACAAAAATTTAGGTAGCTTAACTTACTACTAATTTGGTAAATGGTGACGTAGGATAAGGGACTAGATTCTATAGCAAACACACCTATTTATCGCACGAGAAACACCCCTATGCTTGCTGTGCCTTCGCATCGTACATCTTAAGAGGCCGGGTGCCATCGAAATTCTCATACATACGTAATACCAAAATCATTTTCTCATACGAAAATATTTAATGTTTGAGTTATTTTTCTTTGTGCAGGAACCTAGGTAATTACTATTTTAAGCTGAAAAATAACTCAAACATGTTAAATATTTTCGTATGAGAAAATGATTTTGGTATTACGTATGTATGAGAATTTCGATGGCACCCGACCCCTAAAGGCCAAAAAGCTGTACTTACAAGAGTTGCAAAAAATTACAATAAATACTTTTCTGAAGTTGACATCTTTATTGGTGATAAGAAATCTTTTATGAACAAAATAAAAAGCATTTTATCTGGTGAGAGCGCTCATTAATTCATCTCAATTTATTTTGTGTAACATTTTATGACTTTGCATGTGCAATACCTATTGTATGCTGCTAGAAGGTTATAATTATAATTATTGTAAATTGAGACAAGGTTTTTTTTGGTTGTAATAGTTTCTATATTATTATCTATAACATAATAAGTATGTATTGTAGTGTGACTAAACCATATCTTACCTCAACGCAACATTCCATGAAATGGTAATGAGACAATCTAATTTATATTTTTTTTCTGTACCCTCTCATATATTATTTCTTTGTTTTAAGTACATTATATTAGTTAAATTTATGTATTAGTTATTTAGATATTTTAAAATTATATGTGCTAATATTTCGATTTTCTAATTAAGTCGGTCTTTAGTTTAGTATTTAAGCTGTATTTAAGTAGGTAACTTTAATTGACCTTCTAGTTAACTATACATTGTTTATTTAAATAGTATTAAGGTTGTAGTTATTGTACTACTACTAATCTCCTAAGGCAAGTAAAGGCTATATTATGAACTAAGTAAATATATTATAAGAAAATTTGTTAACCATGTTTTTGACAAACTATACGAGTAGGTATTCACTATTCTTCACCCACAATAATTCAGTATGCCACATTCATTGTCGGGACATTCGGAATTTCGCATTTTGACGCGGGGTATTTTTCGCAAGTCGGGCTGATGCGCGCCGTAAATCAGAGCTGGGCAAACACGGCAAATTCAATTTGTTTACTGGACGCTACAATTAAACCTAGGGTTGCCAGCTGGTTAAAAGCGTGGAACTGCCGAAATTTGGGTAAAAAAACTTACCATTTTATGCGATGAAGAAAAAAACTATATTGTTAACAAGTCTAGAAATCTAACTTTATGAAATACTTAACAAAAGTCACGGAATCTAATGAAATATGTCCTATTTTGTCCGTGTGTTGGTAACCCTAATAAAACCGGCCGGACATTCATCAGCATGTTACTTTACATTGTTACTATGATTTATTTAATAAAAAATATAATATCGATGCATCAGCACCATTTAATTCAGTTAGTATGAAGCGTGTAGTATGTAGCTTTAAAGATAGGTAGGTATTAGGTACTACTTACACCTAATTTTTCTACTAATTTTTCTACTAATATTTAACTTTTTTTTCATACTAATGTTATAAATGTGAAATACACACTGTCTTTATGTCTGTCGATCCTCTCTTCACAGTATTTAAGCTGCTTAACAAATTTTGATGAATTTTGGTTAGCAAATACTTCGAATTTTTAACTCGCAACATGGTCAGATTGTTTTACCTTTTTTGGACGCCACTTTCATGGGAATGTTAAAATATGTTCTACAATCTACAAATAAAATAAAAACCCAATCATGAAAAAATAGACACAAAATTCAATAAACAAAAATAACTTTTTGGTAATCTAATAGAAATAATAAAATTCTATTTCCGTCCATTTTAATTTATAAATAGAATGAATATCAAATATTCCAAATTCCAATACTTGTGTCAAAACAATCATGTTAATAATTAAGTTTTCATCTGTTTCCACTGAAGTAGTTTTGGCGACAACAATGGGAATAGGCTAATAAAGTACGCTTGTTTAATATCAATCAAATTGTTATTCCTACATATTGTAGCACATTAAAAAAGTTCTAAATTTATTTATATACCATATTACAAAGGTGAATGCTTTTGAGTTGTCTTTTTATTTTTGGATGCAAAAACACCTACTACTAAACGGATTTTTGTAAACGTTTAGACTCTGAATCATCATAATATCAACATAATTATTCTGAAAAAAATACAGTGTTCCCGTTTATCCAGACAAGTTTGGACCTAGAAATTAAAGGGTGGGATATCTATCTATAGAACGTGACATTTTAGTGGTTGTATGTTCACACAGTAGAACGATTTACCTATAGTAGTACAATCGAATCATGCAAGTGATTTTTTTGAAAATAAAAAATATTTTGTATGACGTACGTTAACGAAAGGGACTTTGGCTACGGCCTCAGTTAATACATTGGGCAATGATGGTTAACATTGATTGCCATTATGATTGTGCTGTCTGTATCGCATGCACAATGGACGTCAAACAGGGGCAATCACAGACAAATATGGCCGTCTTCTAATAATTGCTCATCATGCTTATCATCGTCATCTTAGTTTAAGACATACTTATCTACTTACATTGAAGTACTCATCGCACATGGCGGATATGACGGGCCTGGTGAGAGCCTCGGTGACCGCCGGGGTGATGTCACACGGACCAGGACCGCACATCAACGGCTTTCTGAAGTTGCGGTCCTCGATCTTCGGTCTTTCTACTGTCATCTTAGGTAGCGACATCATGGATTCTGTAACTAAACAAAAAAGGTTATAGCCAGGGATCCCTAGAACAGTTTTTTTTTATTACTATCAAGCTAATTTTTTGTGAGTAGCTTCATTTTGATAAGACGAACAATATTTTTATCTGCGAAAAATCTTGAAAGTGGTAGCCAACAGAGATAGAAAGGATTTCATACTTTGATTTGATGGTCCTGAAATATGGATTGTTCTATTCGTAGGACAATGTTACTCTTAAATTATATAACTATTAACCTATCAATATCCAACAAATTAGCTGGTTAGGGTTCCATTTTAGGGTTCCTGAGTCAACCAAGTTTTGTTGATAACAGAACCCTAAAACGGAACCCTAACCAGCTGATTTTTTGTTTATTAATAGGTTATTATTTATACAGGGTGTAACAAAACTAAGTGATAATACTTACTTTAGGGTGTGTATGTGTTCCTTGTAGAGAGTTCACTGTGAAAGTAGCAGCGCTGAAAGACCATTTTTTTTTCACTTTTGTATGGGGAAACTCTGACGCTGGGGCGCTTGCCCATACAAAAGTGAAAAAAAAATTGGTATTTTAGCGCTACTACTTTCACAGTGAACTCTCTACGAAGAACACGTACACACCTTAAATTATTATCACTAAGTTTTGTTACACCCTGTATAATTTAACAGTAACATTGTCCTACAAATAGAACAATCCATATTTTAGGACCATCAAATCGAATTATTTAATCCTTTCTATCTCTGTAGCTACACTTTCGAGAATTTTCGCAGAGGAAATTGTTGTTCATCTTATCAAAATCACGAAAAATTAGCTTGATAGTAATCAGGTCAAAAAAATGTTCTAGGGAATCTGGCCATTTAGCCGAAACTTTTTCGTTTTCGCTTCGTTATAGAAAGGCCGAACAAAATGTATGGAATTGACATAAGACGAGTCGAACATCAACGTCATACTAGCTAACGAACGCTTATTGTCAATTCCATACATTTTCATCGGCGATTCTATAACGAAGCGAAAACGAAAAGATTTTGGCACCCCCCTGTACTACTATCGTATCGTGCTTTAAGCAGCGTTTATTAATTACTACTATTAAATATTACTTTTATATGGTGTGAGAATATAAGAGATCTACCTACCCTTTATGATCTTAACATTACCAAGCCAACAATACTGTCCCAATTTAATCCTTCAAAACCATTCATAGCCAAACAAAATACAAAAATTGTCCCAAAGTAAAAACACGTTAAAACAAATTAGTTTAACGAAACGAAACAAAAGTAATTAATCAAAACGTTGGAACATGTTGATTTAATTAGATAGTCGATAGCTGCAGTGCAGTCTCTAGAATTTAATTATTTTTATACGCTAATGAAGTGTAGCTGTCGGGATAAATCGCCTGTTCGGATTTTATGTCTGTGAAACTATTTTAAAGAGGATTTCGATTTTATAATACTACTCGTTATTACTCACAACTCGTTCGCGCAGAAATTATTAGCAGGAACCGTAGATTTTGCCGGTATTAAAACTATACTTTACTCTTGCTTAGGGCACGAAGTATTCCCTAAACAAAATTCATCTAAATCGGTTCAGTGGTTTGCGTATAAAGAGTAACAGGCGGACATCAAAAACTTTTTTAAAATTTTAGTACGGATATTGCTGTTACTTGAATATCTCCAAAAGTGACTTTTTGAAGATGTACGGAATTTAAAATTCTTTCACCGTACCATACCAAAATTGGTTCACAATACCAGAATACATTTTATTCCTTTATCATATCTCATATATTATGCACGGTGCAAGGAAATGGCAAGCCCATAAACTATGCAAACTTCCTCAATACACTTCCGGTATTGCGAAATGACGAAGACGGGGTGCATTTGCGGCTTATTGGAGCAGGAATACGAATATGGTATACAAGTTGTATTAGGTGATTTGGTACAAATAGTTATGACATAATGATTTCTGTGTCGGCTGCACTAGGTTTACTGAACAGGGTAGCTACGCTGGAGTCATATTTTGCCCAAGTGCCCTTTTTTTACTTTTACTTTGGTAACCCAATGGGGTATATTTTGGCCCAATTGTATCCGTCTGAATAGATTTATGAATATAATTAACAATTATTGTCAATTGCCCTTTCGTCTCAGCCGGTAAAAATATCTATGGAGCTGATTTTATGATTTCATTTCCATGCTAACTGCTAACGCATAGCATACAAGTGTTAGAGTGGAGAACAAGATTAGGCAAACGTAGAGGCTCGATCTTCCGACGCTTTGAAGAAGGTGGTGATCAAGGAATCGAATGAGGGCTGTCTAAGATCGGGATGTTTGGCGCTCTTTGGGGTGGCCTACGTTCAGCAGTGGACGGAGATGGGCTTATAATTATGATGGCGAGTCTGCATATATTTTGACAAAATAAATAATCCATCTCCTAGACCCACGTCGTCGTATTTGAAGAAAGTCCCCTACAAAATCAAGCTATCAAAGTTATGAACGGCGCATTATTTTCATTGAGACATTTATTGTTCGGGGCGGCCAAACACGAGTGTCGTACAAAAGTACCTACCCGTGAAGCTCGGTTACCCGAAACCGGGTTAATGTTTAGATTTAGTGCTAATATGCCAGTAAATTGCCAGCAATGTTCTGGCACTATCGGCCGGTACATTTGGCACGCCGGCCCCGCCTCCGGCGTATCTGTGGCCGCGGCTTCACAATTGTTTTTATATCTCAATTGCTGTGGTACGACTATTGCCTTTTTGTTGTTATTTTTTTATTTTTATGTTACAGATAAATGCGAAAATGCGCCTGTCTGTCATCTATCAACAACTGAAATTATAATTTAGGTAAAATTTGGTAGGGAAAATTTATATAGGTACTTTGAGTCAAGAGGTATGACAGTTTTAATTGCGGAAAATTGTAGGGTTCCCCCACGGTTTACGAATTACTGCGCGAACAAATTTTAAAGCAGTTCGAAATGTCAGCTTGAACCTATCAAAAATATGATAAATATTGATAGGTTTATTAATTATTGTTGTGTATTTTCAAAACCTAAATGTTTCAAGGCACACGGTAACGACTAACGAGCATAATAACTATTCTAGAATCTAGGATTCTTAAGTTTAAAAATAATATGTTTTGTGATAAATAAAGATTTAAGCTATTTACCTACTTGTTCGTTTCTTTCTTGTAAATTCTAATGATAATATCAGATCACTTTATAACAAAACACTTTATTTTCACTTCAATATAGCACGTCACACACCAGTTCACTTGTTTATCTCACACGACAATTAAGTAATGACTCAAGAATATAAGTTGTGTGTGATAAGCAAAGGTCATTAAGATGTCTGCTTATGTTATGTCTTATCTATGTCGCAGTCATCTGGTTCAATCTGCCATTCGATTGAATGCCTAGCGCGTTCATTGAATGACACCATTCAATTGAATGACTCGGCCGAACGTCGATTGAACGATCGTCACTCAACGTCCAACTAGTTAGCGATTTGTAACATAGCCATTTGAAGATAGCGGACATGAATACAGTCAGGTAATTGAACGTTTTTAATTTTTTTCACACTGCGGCGCTAGTAATTACTAAAACAAATATGAAATATGGCGTCAAACAGCTCGCACAGCTGATAGCACTGTGTTGATATTTTGTCGATTTAATTTACTTTAAAGTGCTTTATTTGTAATAAAATAATATGACATCGTGGCTTTACCTATAACTACCGCGTCAACGACTACTTAAAAAATTATAGCATCCCATTTAACGACTTCACTATAATGACTTTTAGTCACGACTTTAAACGTCACAGGCCACAGCCAACGTCTTGACGAGTTGTCCTTTAGTCATTCAATTGAATGGTGTCATTCAATAAATGCGCTAGTCATTCAATCGAATCGCAGATTAAACCAGATGACTGTGACATCTACATTATGAGGAAATTGTAATGCAAGGAAAGTTTGTAATAATAATGATATTTTAATATACTTACGTAAATATGGGCCATGCACGAACTTAAGATCGCTTGGCGAAACTGGAGGTGGCAATCCCCGCATATGTACTATCAGAGAAGTTGATTCCTAGCCAGATGGCGGACCTACGTAATTTGGTCGCGTTATGTTAAACCTAGCCGACAGATCGCTACTAATATTGAATTGACATAAACCAATCAAATGACGTAGGTCCGTCAACTGCCTATGAATAAATTTCTTTGATGGTACAATATCTACCAATCATGTGTCACCATAATAGTCTCAATTTACCAATTAAAGAAGGATCTTACGTACACGGCCAAATCCAAAGATACATTCGACTTCAGTACTTGACTCTCATAAAAATTATAGATATACTATTACTGTATAATTTTATTTTAAAATAATTATTAATCAACAATAAACACAATTATTTGATTATGTCATCACTCATCGCCCGCAACGTATTGCAGCTATTGTATAATATTACAATTTATACCAGCATAAGCTTATTAAGCATTTTTCCAAATTGCAGACTATGTAATTAATAACTACCACACATTATTATTGGCTGTAATTTTATATTTTTCTAGTTTCCACTTTTATTCGTGGACAGGGCATTCTTAGTGTCTACCATCGCAGCGAGGATGGCGTCTGCCCTTTCTATATTGGAGTGGACTCCCATGTTGCCAACACGAACACACTTCCCCAGTGTGGGCCCACGACCAGGGAATATAAAGATGTTGTGCCTGGAAGCAAATATGATAGAATAAAAGAAATAATATATAAATCACGTAATAATATTATTATTATTGTGAAGAGGTATGTTTGCATAAATTGAGCTGTAAAACAACTGGATGAATTTTCTATCTTAGTAAAATTTTGGCATGTACCATCGAGGAAATTGATTCCTAGGCAGTTGACGGACCTCCGTCATGTGGTCGGCTTATGTCAATTCAATGTTAGCTGTGAACGGTCGGATGTGTTTGACTTAACGCGACCAAATTACTTAGGTCCGCCATCTGCCTAGGAATCCACTTCTTTGGTAGTACATATAAAAAGTATAGACCACGAACAATAACATAATAATAAAATTATTATTATTTTTATAGAGCAAATACCTACCATATTATTATTATTATTATAAATAATTTAGTAACCAATTGATTCTCTTTTATATATTATGAATAGTAGGGCGACTGAAATAAACTGAACTGAAGTAAGGGAACAAACAAAAGTAAAGAAAATGTGTTCAAAAATTCCGAACGTTTGTGAATAACATTTATTGATTAACATTATTGATCGTAAAACCGTAAAATTTCTGCGTGCTTACGGTACGAAATTCCTTCTATCTTATTAAGCAATTAGGTAATAGGACTTACGGGCCATAAAAATCCTATAAAGGTGGAAGCACGCGACGAAACTGTGATTAATAGACCAATTATATTTTAGGGTCAGCTTAGGATTTTATTACACCCACTAAAATTTTTTGGTATTATACGACTAATGCGAGTAAGAACAGCTGTAATGTTTTATACCTTGCAGCAGGTGATTCATAATTCTCGTTCGAATCGGATTCGAAAATTTACCACGTAGTTATTGGTCAACGCTAGGCGCAGCGAACGTTTATTGGGTGTTATGGGTACATAGAGTACCAGCAGCTTACTGAGTAAGAAAAATAAATCAATCAAGTACCATACTTACTTTTTCAGCATGTACCTCACAAAGACATCAGGGTCAATACCGTTCGGTAAGACAACAGTGGTGACATTAATGAACCGATCCTCTGGGTTGGGGATGAGGAAGTCGAAGCCCAGCTCCGGGAGACGCTTGTGGAAGTGTTCCTTGACATTTATAAGGCGCTCCCAAATCTTGGGAAGGGTTTGCTCGCAAATGTCCTTGAGAGAGGCCCTAAGAGTCCATAATGATACTGGACTCATTGTGTGGTGGTACCTGAAAGTACAGTTAATAAGTAACTAAGTATGATATAAATATTACATATATAAATACTACCTTTAATTAGGCCCAAAGTCAAGACGCTAGAGAGAAAGAGAGAGAAATTACTATAGAGGATTGGTTAATTATTATAGCTATTTTACAATTTAACGCTATCTCTTAAAGAGAGTCTAAAAATGAAATGCCAGTGTATTTTTAGGCGTTTCTTTCAAAACTCTCTTTATCTGATGATCAGACTTTAGGAAATTCTAACTTAGTACAAAGCAATAGAGTAGAAAAGTGATACACAACATTGTTATATAGTAAATCGGTCTAAGTGAGATTAAAATATTTATTTGATATTCATGAAAGCTAACAAACAAAATATAATCTCCATAAATTGAATAAATTCTTTGATATTATTCATGGATAAGATTAGTACAGTGTGTTGTTTCTATAGATTTGTCGTTTCTAATCTATAGAAATGTACTGTGGGAATATGCGTGGTGGCCACAAAGGAAGATCTTCCGACCGAGCGAGGTGTTATGCTCGGTCAGGCCGGAGCCCACGTGATTGATTTCAGCTTTCGTATATATACTGACGCAATTAGAAAACTTTGATAGCGCGATGCAGGAATGTGGTGCTAATTGTGGGTACCGCCACATCACTCCCCCCCGAAAACCGGAGGTCGATTCTTGAAGTCTTGTCGCTTGAGTCGCCAGTGCCAGAGAGTTCCAGTGAGTCGGAACTGTTGCAGTGAAGTCCCAGTGAGTCGGAACTGTGATGCTGCTGCGCGGGATCTAGTGAGTCGGATAGCTGCCGTGCGGGGCCGATGCTACGTGCTGACCAGGCCCCTTAGACAAAGTATCTTTCGTTAAAAACGATGACGAAATTCGTTATCAAAATGTATGCGGTTTGACATAAGTCATCGCTAAATGACATTTAGCTTGCGAAGACCAAATCCCATACATTTTGATAACGAATTTCGTCATCGTTTTTAACGAAAGGGACTTTGGCTACGGCCTCTGGAGAGATATGCTCTGCTTGCTGACCGGTCGGTGTAGTGAGAAAGCCCGATAATGCCGATGCGGAGTCGCCCAGGCCGCGGTACATTGCGGCTAGTGGACGAGGTACCCGATGAGGCGATGCTGGCTGGCGCGGTGCGGAGGGGCGGGGAGTGATGATGATGAAGGAGGCGTATTCTGTCGAAGGTCACTAATATGGGAATATGCGTGGTGGCCACAAAGGAAGATCTTTCGACCGAGCGAGGTGTTATGCTCGGTCAGGCCGGAGCCCACGTGATTGATTTCAGCTTTCGTAGTTAATATATATATATAGTGACGCAATTAGAAAACTTTGATAGCGCGATGCAGGAATGTGGTGCTAATTGTAGGTACCGCCACAGTACCATAGATCTGAATGCAAAAACTTACTTTTGCTGACCTTATTAGCAGGTTAGGGCTGACTCGAGACGCGACAATCTTAAGACAGAGTTTTGCAATACGAAATATTTATTTTAAATTTGCGCATCTTCATTTCTTTTGAATAGCAACATCTGTATATCAGTTGTCTTAAGACTGTTCCGTCTTAAGTGAGCCCTAAATAATAACTAAAATGAAAATAAATAATAATAATTAAACTGACCCCCGTGTGTTCCCGTAGCAGTTCCATTGTTGCGCGAGAATTTTGACGTCCAAATAAAATGGCGGCTCGTGTTTCCTTTGATTTATGACTTCTCTGAAAATATTCGCGTTATTTATTGAGTGGGCATTATTTTAATTGCGAGCGTGAATCAGAGGTGACATCCGAAATAATATGTGCGTCACATAAATACAAAAATGTCTGGTATTTTTGCAGTCCGCGGAGACTATTTTATTTGTATGATCACCGAGTGCATGGGATCTGATAATTTTCAATGTCTTTCGAAAACTAGGAGCTCAAATTTTTTATCTCGATTGTCACATTAATCGCTGCCGCACACATGCTGTGTAATGCGGGGGCATCCCCGACAGGTTGAGATCGAAAAAACATCGAGGAAGCAACGACAACCTAGCCCAATTTGTAATGATTGTGCGAGTTGAGAAAAATAGGGCGGGTCACCTTGGTATACGGTGTTTTTGCCTTAATCTAAGTGATGGTAGTTGTAAAAACTATATTCCGGCACGTTCTCATAGACGTTAATTAAGAAAATATGGTATTCATACTCGGCACGTTCACTGAACGCTACAGGTGCAGTGCCAGCTGGACCACTGAGGCTTTTCTGCGTGGCCGTGACCACTCCATCTACCCCCCAAGCATCCATCAGTAGCGGCGAACCACCGGCAGACACGATAGCATCGATCAGCAGAAGTGTTCCATATCTGGAAGAGATCGCAGATTGGCTTAGAAGGATCATACATATACGTTGGCATGACCAAAGTATGTTATAATTCTTGAATGAACCTGTGGCAAATATCTCCCAATCCGTCCAGTTTTTGGATGGTACCAGTGGAGGAATCTCCGTGAGTCAGATACAGAGCTCGTGGTCGATGCTTCTTCAACACTTCTTCCAGCTCCTCGAAGGTGAACACATTGTTGTATGGAATGCGGTGCTCAACAACATTGACACCTGAAAAATTTATATGTAAGTATAGGTTAGTTTAATTAGGGTTCCGTACCCAAAGGGTAAAAACGGGAGCCTATTATTAAGACTTCGATGTCTGTCCGTCTGTCTGCCTATCTCCAGGTTTAAGAGCGGCAAGAAATTTTCACAGATTGTATATTTCAGATGCCGCTATAACAACAAATATTAAAAATAAATTAAAATAAATATTTAAGGGGGGCTTCCATACAAATAACGTGATTTTTTCGGCCTATTTTGCACACTAAGGAACTTTCGAAAAATCCTTTATTATAATATGTGTACTTTATTAACTTATAATTAAATTAAAATAAAATAAATATTTAAGGGGGCACTTATACAAAAAACACAATTATTGGCCTATTTTTGCTCTACGGTACGGAACCCTTCGTACTTCGTTTGAGTCCGACTCGTACTTGGCTAATTTTTTTCATTTTACATTCGCTAAATATAAGCTAATAATTTCTACAGAAAAATCTTAAAATTGCTCGTGGCCTATGCGAGTTATTATATATACCTACTTACCGTTCTCTACGTAGTAACAATACAAGATAATGCATTTATATTGCGTAATTGAGCAGACAATTGTTATATTTTGTTTTAACCAATTAATCTTTTTTGTTTATTTTTCAAGTAACACCTCCATCGTGGGTATCGCAGACACAATAGATTTTCAATTGTTATGCGGCAGCCGCGTGCCGCTTGGGGATTGATGGGTTAAGAGTAAGTAATGTGACAAATCTATATTTTAATCTATACTAATATTATAAAGCGGAAGAGTTTGTTAGTTTGTTCGTTTGAACGCGCTAATCTCAGGAACTACTAGTCCGATTTGAAAAATTCTTTCAGTGTTAGATAGCCCATTTATCGAGAAAGGCTACAGGCTATATTTTATCACGCTAAGACTTATAGGAGCGAAGAAATAGAAGAAAATGTGGAAAAAATAGGGGAAATTATTTGAAAGGGCTTATCTCACGAACTACTAGAGCAATTTTTCTGTTATTTGGATCAGATAAGAAGTAGACCACGTGAAGGATCATAGACTATTTTTGGTAGACTGATTTGTCTGTGTAATATCTAATTTACGCGGGCGAAGGCGCGCGGAACGTCTAGTCTTCTATAAAAAAAAAATATGTAAAAAGCCCGTCCGGGTTTTCGGGAAAAACCCTCCCATTTTGGACTTGGCTAAAAAACTTACGATGTCTCTTAGCTATTCCCACAGTCCTCTGATCCCATTCTCCTCTCACGGCCATGACCAGGGTCTCTCCCGGGGCTACCAGGTTGCAGATCAGTGCCTCCATGCCAGCATGGCCAGCACCGCTGATGGCCAGCACCAGCTTACTCCGAGTTTGGAACAGGTATTGGAGACCAGTTCGGATGTCGTCTAGAATCTGAAAATTCCAGTTCCTTTGTTTGACATAATATAAAATAAATGGCTGATCCGGGTAGGTTCAGAAAAAAAGGTAAGACCGGATAACTCTAAGCTAACGTTAAAAAAGCTATTAGGTATTTCGCAGCCTGATGGGGATAAAATGGTACTCGTATTATACGTAGTTGTTTGGGTTTGATTTGGCTAGTTTTACATAAATGTCACGTACATAATATAACAGCCATCGTAGTTAAATAACATTTTTGATAAGTGTTATGACAGAAGATATTTTCTACACTATAATAATCACTTATATAAAACTAGTAAAATCCGTCTAAGGAATTTTAATGGCGTTGCAAAAAATATTACACAGTGTTATAAAATATAATATTAGGACTTGGCCCCCATTTATCACTTTTGTCTTTAATCGAACTTGGCCCATTTCTCATTTTAAATGTTTTAGACTTACATTAACGAACTCGTCACAAAGTGGAGACATGCACGGTTTCTTCAGCGCTTCCAACACGGCGGGAGAGAAGTTGCAGGGCCCGGGGCCGGCGAATATCGGCTCCTTGTAGTCCCAGTCCTCTATCTTAGGACTAGCAAACGTTGACGGAATCATGGTGTTCTAGATTTGCGTGCTATCTTGATGCACCTGTAAAGAAAATAAACCATAACATAAATTACGTTTTCAAAAATAAATTACTTTTAAATATGTAAAAAGTACCTATTGCTCCTGTTCGTTACTTAATTCTTAGGTTTACGCGAATATTCATAATGTTTTTAAATTAGGAATTTTTTCGCTGATCACTGTTTTATTTTTTATTACGTTTCTGTTACTTTCCACCGGACGTGGTCACGGGTGGACTGTGGTGACAGATGTCATAGTTGCTAAAGTTATTTAAAACTACCCGAAATATTAATTATTATTTTTTGTGTTCCGACTTACGCACTAACGATGTTTTTAATTAATTTATAAGTTTGTTGAAGTCAGAACCCAGCCATCTTCTCGGTTAAAATTCTGATGTTTGTGTGTGTAGATACTCGTGGGCTGTCATGTCAGATGACAGATCGGATGTAGTGTTGAGGTTAAGGTTGATAATATTTCAATCCAATCCATACTAATATTATAAATGCGAAAGTGTGTGTCTGTCTGTCTGTCTGTTACCTCTTCCGTCCAAACCGCTTAACCGATTTTACTGAAATTTGGTATGGAGATACTTTGAGTTCCGAAAAAGCACGTTAGATACTTTTTATCCCGAAAAAAATATGGTTTCCGCGCGATAAAAAGGTAACAAACAAACGGACTTTCGCATTTATAATATTAGTAGGAAGTAAGATACTTGTATATCCAATGTCAGTCGACACCACCACCTACGCACAATACTACGGTTACTATAGCTGTAGTAGTTTTATGAATAAATCAAGCAGTCGTAACTATAGGGTGGCAGGGCTGGCAAAACGCCACGGGCCCTTTTTTATACATTGTTTTATTATTAACGTGACGATTTTTACTGATAGGACCCCATCAATTTGCCACGGGCCCCGAATGTTATAGTTACGCCACTGAAATCAAGTAATATGAACTGTTTTTACTTATATAATATGGTGGAGATTGAAGGGGACAAAAATAAAACAGTTGACAAAAACTAATTAGTAATTACCCGTATCTGCGAAGAATTCAAATATTATGTTTTAAATTATCTTGCGCGACGATAACTGAGTTGTCTTCACCGCGATGCTTACTTAATTACTAATTGTTACTTGTAAACTATAACATATAAATGCTCTCTATTTACATATAGATAATGTTATTACGTCATATTATTTTATCAGAGAACTATAATATAACTAGTGGACATCCGACATGGGATTATGCAAAAGTACGTTGTCATCGAAATACTTGAATCTAATAATCATACAATCCCTCGCCCTATCAATTTTAAATCTGTTTTATGTTTTGTAAATACTCCATTTATTGAAACTCTTTGTACATACATTCATACTAACAAAATTAGATTATAGGTGTGTGTACTAATCCATAAATGTTTGTGTTTGTTTTAGGTTATAGACTTTTCAACAGACACTGTACATTATCATAAATTCACCGTACATACCCTTGTTTGTTCATTAAACCAACTTTTAAGGCAGAGTCTACACCAACACACTCTGACATTGGCGATTCATAAAGGAGCCATAAATAAGAAGAAGAAGAAGAAGAATGAATCTAATCAAAAATATCATGGTCGAACAATCGTGTTACGGTGATATAAAATTCTTCTCCGAATGGACTGGACCGATTGTGACGAAATTTTGTGTTTACTGTACGGCTATAATGTCTTTCTAGACTTGTATAATCGTTTAACAGTCACGCCATTTTCGATTATTTTTTTTAAATTACTCTCATTATAAATCATCACAAAAAATCGTTTATGTTTACACTTGAAATATCGGCTCACAGTAATGTGTTGGCGTCTTTTATTTGCATCTCTGTTTTATTGTTTACGTTGTAAGAAGTGTAACAAAAAGAAGCAATATAAGCGGGCTTATATTGTTTATTTATAGTTATTAGGTCGTATTACGACGACGCCCATTTTGGGCGTTTGACAGATGAGAGGATAAGTTAAAAAAAATAAAGACAGTATTATACATCATAAACTTAACAAGATCAGATGGAATAATTTTACCGCTTGTATCAAAACAAAGGAGTATTAAAATCTCTTTCCACAAGTTAACGTCGTATGAACTTTTCTGTTTTTAATTTCCGGTGGTAACGCGAAAATAGTTGGAGATTTACTGTGTATTAAAACTGGGGTGGAGAAATGACTTTTTGTATAAATGGGTATTGAAAACACAGCGGTAAGAAAATTGGAGCAAATAAGAATGTTTCTGTGGAATAAAAGTGTTTATAAACTAACTAGGAAAGTAGAGTCTTTTGAGATATTCAAAGTTTACCAATGTAACTTCAATTTAGACAAAATGTTGGCCCTGACAACTACAAGAAAACATAACCTTCCTTACGTTTATAGAATTTTCTACCAAAAAATTCTGAGATCGATGTAACAAAAAAAAATCGGCCAAGTGCGAGTCGGACTCGCGCACTATGGATTCCGTACCGTTATAGAGCGAAAGTAGGGAAAAATTGTGTTTTTGTATGTGAGCCCCCCTTTCTAGTGTTACTATAATTTATAAATCCCACACTGTACATGGTAAAACAAAGTTTGTCTGGTCCAGTAATGTATCCATACTTACTATAATATTATAAATGCGAAAGTGTGTCTGTCTGTCCGTTACCTCTTCACGCCCAAACCGCTGAACCGATTTTGCTGAAATTTGACATGAGGATAGTTTAAGTCCCGGGAAAGGGACAGCAGAGGGAGGGATAGGATACTTTCATCTCGGCAAAATGTTCGGTTCTCACGCAATAAATCAATTTCTGTGCAACAGAGTTGTATAATATCATAAAAGTCCACCCGCGAGGAGTTGAACCGTGCACAGATTGATAGAAGGACAGCGAGGTGCGTGGAGGGGTTCGGACATTGAGGGATGGCGATCTCTCAGACGGATGGATGGACGAGGTTGATTAACGACCAGCATAGAAGACATGAGTGGATGAAACGGGTAACTAACATTTTACAACACAAGAGCAATTACTCATTTTTTGCCTTTAAATTTGAAAAAAATATTGTAACTTACCTACTTCATCATGTGGCTAAAATAATATCTAATACATTATATATTATGTAATCCATATTTTTTTGATATGAAATCATTTTTCCGGTCCTCATAAGTCATAATATGATACTAATATATTATAACTCGTTTTTTTGCGTAAATGGAGCCCCTATTTATGCAAAAAACGACAGTTTTCAAATTGTTACTTACCAACTTCATCCACTCATGTCTTCAATTTATTCCTGATTGCTTCAAATTTTACGTTAAATATAAAGGTGGATTCGTCTTGGGTGGACGAATTGCGTTATTTGTACACGTAAAATCGTGTACAAATATGGCATCTTTTTTTATACCGAGAGTAAGGGCCTTTCCACACGACGTATTTTTTGCGCACTGACGACGCGCGTTTTAATCCATGGAAATCGTACCATAAAAGGGGTCTTCACTTGCATCAAATGGGGTAGTTCTGATTTTTTATATGTTGTATGTAACGAGGTGGTAATGACAAATATAATTTTTCCACCTCGAAGTCCTTCCGGAACATTGTAAAATTCACGAGAAACCATAAAATTTTTGATCAGTTTTCAGTTTTCATTTTTTACCACCAAGGACCTGCTTAATGGTAGAAGTCACTAGAAATTATTTTAAAGTAGACTAAATTTGAAACAAAATGAGAATAGTAATGTGTGGAATTTGGTACATTTTGGTTTGCATCAACCAAAATGTACTAAATTCCATGAACTATTTCAAATGTGCTCGTCTTCTGCGCGTTTTCATCGCGTTTTGGCAGATATAAAGTTTAAAACGTGTCGGCTTCCTTGCGTTTGCTGAGCATTCAACTTGCGTTTGTATCGATACAAACGAGCGTAAAAGAACGTCGTGTGGAAGGGCCCTTATCTTTAAGCAATTATTATAAATAATTCTACATACGATTACTTACCTATGTTTATCTATACATATTATAATATGTATGTCTATTGTCTGTCTATTATATAAATTTAATAATTAAATTCAATTATTGGGGTTAATATAGGAACTATTTAACTATCGAAAGCGTAAAAATTGCTCGAAAAGTTACTTTATTATTCCACAGTGTTGTCTTGTTATTTTACTTTGTTCTATTATTTTTACAGCATTAATTAGGTTAGGTTTGTGAGCGAGCGGAGAACCAATTTACATTGTTCGAGAAGACAGGAGCTCTGAATTTAATAAGTTTGTTACAGATTTAACATCTCTAATGCAAATTTTAACCCAAAAATAATATCACTCGAAGACAGAATCGCAGTTGGGAAAGTCCATTCGGAGCTTAGTTGCATTCTGTACGTCGAATTTTATAAGTATCTTTGTTTTAAACTCGACTAGATAAAGATTTATACAATGGTGAAAGTTTTATTGATCCGCCCTGGGTAATATAAAACATTGTATTGTTCTTCTCAGTTTGTGTTTTAAATTCTTCAATTCGCTACTCAGATGTCTGTGCATACAGATTACTTACTCATTCTGTGCTCTACATTTTTCATCAATTCGCCTGCTGAGAATTTTAAAATAGGAACTCAAAAAAAAAAAAAAAAAAAATTAAAAAAGTCTAATTCATATTTCGAAATGTAAATTCGCTTTTCAAATTAACGACTTAACCCTTCCGCTAATAAGGTTGTTGTGTTACTTCGACGGCGGGATCCCCGCGCTTATGAAACCATAGAGTGCGATGGAGGAATTGAAAATAGAGTCCTTGTTATTTCGAGTACGTGTGGAGAGGAACACAAAGGGGAATATTGTCTATGCCCCTCGTTATGCGGTTTAAGCCCAAGACGTTATTTTGTATCAAGCGGAGGAGAAATATTGGAAACTACAAAGCCAAGAAATATCTGTTCCGAGTTTTGTGCTGCTGGATAGTTGGATTGGAAAATTTCGAATTCACGTTTTAAAGTTTATCTTGTAATTCAGGTTATATCATAGTTTAAAAAGTTGGTTTAAGCAAGCCTGATATGTTACAAATATATTTTTTATTTATGATCCTGGTCGTCCTTTTATGAAACGCGCGACGTCGCGTTGCCTATGGTACGGTAGGTAGCAACGTTTGAAAAAAAAAAAATTTTAGGTCGGCTGATTTTGTAATATGTCGTTATTTTTGCTCTTCTGGTTACAGTCTGGGTGGTCTGGCTGCCGGTAGTAGTTGTGTTCATTAGTGCGCAACCTTTTTGTCCAGGTTATAATCCTGGATTTTAAAATAATTTTAGTATACATACTGTATACCTACTCAAATGATTTTAAAATTATTTTAGTGAGCAAGGAGTGCTTAACACAAACGTAAAAATTACGACAATAATGATAATAATTGTTAAAGCCTGGCCTTTAACATGACAAGAGCCAGAAGCGAGAGATTGCCATTTCTTTTTATCAGGCTCCTTATATTAATAGCATCACCTGGATAAATGAAATGCGCACTAATGAACGCAAACACTACCGGCAGCCAGACTGCCGGGACTCTAACCAGAAGAGCAAGAGTGACGACATAATATCACAAAATCAGCCGACCTGAAATATTTTCTCGAAAACGTTGCTACCTCCTATACTAGGTATATTCAAATTTTAAATAGCTTATTTAAAATGTATTACAACTCCTCGCGATGTTTCATCGTGTACTAACCTTTACAGTTAAATATCTGACTTATAAGTTTTCGACAACTATTTTGTTCACCTAACGTACGTCTTATACTTTCGTAATTTTTATACTAAACAACACCGACGATTCCTTGCAAGCGTCTCCGTTAAATGGATCGTTGTTTTGTAGCCAGTAGCTGGCGCTAGCTGGTGGATTAATAAATCTCCCGGCCAGTCGGCAGTCGCCACGGAATCTCGTGGGGGTAACAAATGATTTACACACACCGTGTGAGTATTATGTGATCCGACAATGTTCTCTATGAAATATGGCGTCCTTTTAGCTCGTAATTATTTCCTGAAGAATTTCACCTAGTATTTTGCTCTTCATTTGTTCTTATCGCTTATATTGTTTAGTAGCGAAGAATTGTTTGTTGCCAAGTGTGGTAAGATGTTATGTCAAGTTTTTGGATGATCATGACATGTTTTTAACCGACTTTAAAAAAGGAGGAGGTACCTCAATTCGAGCGTTTATAAAATGTTAGACGACCTCTGTGGCTCAGTTGGTGGGCTATTGGTAGCTCAAGCCGGGGGTCGCGGGTTCGAATCCTGCCGACGGAACAAAAAGTTTTCAAAAGTTCCTGGGTCATGGATGTGTATTAAATATGTATATCATATAATAAAAATCTTAAATATATTGATACGGACACGTAGTGCCATCTAGCGTCAAACCAGCGAAACTGATCAGGGAAACACAGAAAACATAGATCCCCTACTTTATACTAGATGGCGTTAGGTGTATGTTTACTTACGCGTATTTTCTAGAAACATCCCACAGTTGTTTACTTGTTTACGTTAATCGGGGAAGAACTTTCTAGAATTCGTCTCGCCATATAAATAGCCGCAGGTAGACGGCCCGGCAATTCAGTTTCATCTGAGCGATCTTCGAGGCGACTTCGAAGTGAAAACAAGTGATCAATAGTGAGTGAACCAGTGAACCTACGACTCGGCTACGACCTAGGACTATCTAGTGCTTGGTATTTGGACTTGGTGATTTGTGTGAGCTAGTGTCAGTACTAGTAAAGTCTTTATAAGAGTCAGCAGGTCTTTCTCTCCAAATCCTCGAACCCTAACACGTAACAATATGTATAGTATAAAAGTATTAAATATATTTCCGTTGTCTGGTACCTGTAACACAAGTCCTTCAGGTACTTAGCACGGGGCCAGACTGACGTGGTGTGAAGCGTCCATAGATATTATTATTAATGTTAATTTTATGTTTGTTCGCGAATAACTTCGTCGCTTTGGAACCGATTTTGATGAGTCTTTTTTGATGGAAAGCGGATACTTCAAAGGAGGTCCCATGATAGGGACATAATATTATAGTTTGATTTTTGAAGTCGGTTTTATTTTGCTAAAATTATTGTCACAAATTTTTGGTTGCGCTAAAATGTGTTTTTCGCGACTACTAATTGTGGCTAGTAATACTTTTCGTGATATGTTGTAAAAGCAACAAAACTCCTTTATTACAACTTTTCGCCCATCAAAAGTAAAAAAAAAAAACAAAAATTACTTTGCAAGCATGTTAAATGTGTACGAAATACTTACCTAGCACAGTCTACGCAGACGGAGACGCATGTAAAAGCTGGTATTGGATAATTGGTTAAGAGAGCACTTATTCTCCCCTTGTGCTCCGTAATTGCCTTCAGTATTAAGCCGTGAAAGTACGCAAGTCTAACTAGATGATGCGTTGTCTGCGTTTGATTCTGTAAGTTGTTGGTGTTCTATCCTAGCTTGAGCTTTGTAATACAATTTTGTAGTACTGGTATATTTTTAAATTATATTTTGGAATTTAAGTAACTCAACGAGTTAATACTGAAATGTGTGTGAAATACTATAGTGGAAAAAATATAGTTTTCCCCAGCATGACGTTTTATATTTGCCTTAGGTATGCTAGACCTCCAGCCTAAATATTATCACCAGACATTAAAAATATCGTTTTTTACACATCACCATCACGTTCAATCCGAGTAATCATAAAATAATTCTAATTTGTGACACGAATTTCTAAGTGCTTAAAAACTTTAAAGTAATAAAGTTGTTCTTTCAATGAATCGCTTTATTCCGGAGTTAATCAAGGGGAACCGGGACCGGGTTTGAAGAATGGCTGAACTTGCGACGATTAATTTTACTTCGATGTATACAAGCGAGTGACTGACGCTTTTTGTTTGCTGTAAAGTCATTTTTAGAGCTCCGAGTCTCTTACACTCTACGTTGGGAGCGATCTAACGGAGCGGTTTTCGTCCGCGCCCGCCGCGGTTGCGGAGCTGCGGTTTTATTTTAGAACTCACGAGACCGCTGATTTGTGCGGGCCCGCAGCCGCCGCGGTCGCGATCAGCGCCCGCAAACTCCCAGCAGAGTTTGCGGGCGATGATCGCAAGACGGGTGGTTTCTACTACGATCGCCTACTACGGCTACTGCGATCGCCCGCTAAACTATCGCAGAGCGCGCGGGCGCAAACCGCCGAGGCTGCGGGCGGCCGCCGCCCGCCGGTGCAGTGGGAGCCACAAACAACCGCGCGGGCCGCGGGCGAAATAGTTGTGGAGGGGAAGAGGGGATTTCGACAAGCTCGAGCGTGTCAGATTAAGCTTGTATAGGCTTCCGACATGTGTCTAGTTATCATGGTATAGAAATCAGATTGCTCACGTGGTGTGTTAAAAAAAATATTTTTTTTTGAATATTGAAATGTCATCGGATCTGTCAGATTAAGATAGGGGATGTTTAGTATACCCCAAAGAAGCTTCCATATAAAGCACTGACGATTCAAAGGTTAGATAAGCCTGTAGGGACATTTTAAAATATAAAAAATAAAGCTTCATATTTTCCTAACTAAGCTTCGCAGATATTTTATTTTGCACTAAACTAAATGATTTAGTCCTTGTTGTCTAAAATATATTTATAATTTACCTAAATAAGCAATTTTCTGAATATATTTTCTTTTTCAAAACTTTAAAATGGCTGCAGTTTCTGAACCCACCGCTAAAATAATTATTATTTTTAACAAAAAAATTAAAACCAACTTCCAAGGTAAAAACTAAAAACAATAATAATATCCTTATAATATGAACTAAAAAGTATTAAATAATTTTTCCTATCTAATAGTGCCTTTTTCCGAATTCGGCTAAACCTCAACTATTTCTGTACTCAATCTTCATCATTTTGAAGTCGGTACCAGTCACCAGATAGCTCAATCTTCAGTTCTCTGAGAGAATATTTGAAACTTTTGGAACTGGCACCGACTTCAAAACAATCAAGATTGAGTACAGAAATAGTTGAGGTTTAGCCGAATTCGGAACAAGGCACTATTAGATAGGAAAAATTATTTAATACTTTTTATACTTATAATACTTTTTTAATTAGTTCATATTATAAGGATGTTATTATTGTTTTTAGTTTTTACCTTGGAAGTCGGTTTTAATTTTTTGTTAAAAATAATAATTTCACTCTTTTTAGTTACCTAGTAAACCAACGCATATATTCTACGTATCTTATTACAATTTGTTAAGAGTCACACTCACAAAATTAAATATCATATAATTTTAAACAATACATATTTAAAAAAAAATCGAAGTGAACAGTGAACACGTGCTAGGTTATTTAACAATTTTAATCTATCAGATTAAAATTGTATTAACTTTGCCTAAGTCGGTGCCAGTTCCAAAAGTTTCAAATACCTATTCTGTCAGAGAACTGAAGATTCAGCTATATCTGGTACCGACTTCAAAATGATGAAGATTGAGTACAGAAATAGTTGAGGTTTAGCCGAATTCGGAAAAAGGCACTATTAGATAGGAAACATTATTTAATACTTTTTACTTCATATTATAAGGATGTTATTATTGTTTTTACCTTGGAAGTCGGTTTTAATTTTTTGTTAATTACATACAAAACTGTATTCTACGAAGGCTGCGGGCCCGCAACCGCGGCGGGCGCGGGAGAAAATCGCTTCGTGAGTTCTTAGCGTTACCATTCTTTAACATTAATCTAATGGAAATATTGTCTGTTAAATAATATATAATCCGTCAAAATTTTCATTAAATTAAAATCAGATATTATCAGCTTAATATTTAATTTGATGGTGATGGACCATTACATTAATTTTCTGTAAGAGACAAATATAAATGAGCTGAAAAAATAATAATTACATTCAAGAATGAAATAATATATTATGTTTCTAGGACTCTTGAATAACCTTTTCATTTTCATATATTACATCATACTAATATGATGTAATATATGGACTGTAATATATGGACTATAAGCGATGGACAATCTAATCAGTTACAAGATAAAAATATATAAATATCTGATTGTGAAGTTATCAAATGAACTTCCTGTGTTATATTATAGTAAAAAACTTACTATACTATCTCTCGGCCATCCTCGTGTAAAACCGGCCAAGTGCGAGTCTGACACAGCCAAGAAAGGTTCCGTGTTTAACATTGATTATTTACTTTGTGAATATTACAAAGGCCTATCTTACTGATTCCTTTATTGATAGATGAGTAAAATGTGACAAAAACATTGTTTTATTTTGTTTTCATAGCGGCATTAAAAATATATTATAATTCGTAAAAATTTAAAGCTACTGAAGTTATATGGATGCAACATAGTGATAGTCTGCGAAGTCTTTGTAATAGAGTCCCATATTTAGTCTTTGGGTACGGAACCCTAATAAGCGACAATGATAATGGTAATAATAATATAATAAAACGATTAATATCAACTATAATATAAAAGTGAGTACTTCTTAGATTTACAGATAATTAATCTAAATGACGCCTGCAGCTCCGTTGCGCCAATTTGGTTTATCGTGCGGGAACCCTACATTTTTTCCGGGATAAAAAGTCCTATGTCCTTTCTCAGGACTTAGGGTTAACGTCAAGCGTGAACAAGTAACTAACAGACGACAGACACATTTTAGCATTTATAATATTAGTATGGATAACCCCTTACAAACCTTCAGTACCTACCTAAATAACTGTGGACGCGGCCTGAGGTAACAAATAGGCGACAAGTGGACTGTTGTTTACCGACTAAACACACTTTATTATGGTTCCGTCTCTTCTATTATCTTAGCTAAGTGCCGAGGGCGACTATTGATTATTATTATTTTATTTGATACACTTAACGGGGTGGCCTTTTATTTTCTTAATAAATATTTACTGTGTTGACTCCTTTTACCTTTATATATATTTTTAGAAAAAGAAGGTTAAAGTTTAAAACTTAAATCATTCAGAAAATGTTTCGTGATTTATTCTGTATAAGTTATTGAGATTTATAATCTGAACACGTTCGCGTTAAGAAAATAGAAAAATATAAAAAAATATTAAGGTGCTTAAATCGCGTTTAAATTAAACCAACAATTGTAAGCCTTTTTGATAGGTACTGCACTTTTTTTCTACTGCAAACACAAAAATCGGCGAAGATGTAAGTTGCAACTGACACAGTTTGCATTTTAAAATCAAAGCTATTCAAATGTTTAAGATAAATATAAATAAATATCATATTTTATACTCTAATCAAATTTTCTATCATATTTTTATACTAATATTTAAAATAAATATAATATTTTGATTCAGGCAAAACCCTAAAACATTCTATACCAGAAGTATCTAATTCGATGTGTTCGGAAGCAGAAGATAATGTAGTTATAAAGTTTTTCGGTCGACAACATTATTCTCCCCTATCATGGCTTGTTATCATGATGTGTAGACCACTTAGGACTCTGTTACGACTATCTCGAAATAAATTCCGCCTTCCTTTTCATACATAAAAGTGGTGTTTGGTTTTAACTTTTAATTAAGTTTGGGCCTTGTTTAGATTATTGACAATGCGAATTCATAATGAATTACTTATTTAGCACTCAAAAGCATGACAATATTATTAGAGTAAATTGTGTCTCTGTGTATGTGTCTGTCTGTGTTACCTCTTAACGCTTCATGAATTGGTTAATACTTTTAAATATTGGTATGACAATCAAATAAATATTGTTAGATGGGCTGGCAATGATGAAAAACTCAAAGCTGATATGTTACTACCGCGCGCGTTGTGAAGATTCAAATACGGCCCAATTGGGTCGTCTGTTATTTAGTCTGCATCGAGCGTAGTCACGAACGTGCCGCGTCTTGTCTTACCTAAATAAATTGAAAATGACGTCGTGCGTGTTTCGAAAATGTACCAATTATGACTCAAAAGAAAACAAAACACATGGAATCTCTTACCACATATTGTCTTGATTGCAATAAATACCTCGATTATTTACATTTTCAATTATTTTTCCGAACAATCTGGAAAAAATCGATTTTCGTCATAGATCAGGCGAAGAAAGAGACAGTGATACGATTTGACGTTTAAAAATAGAACTGTCTCTTTTATGTAAATGGTTTTTCGTATCTTTTGTTTCAATTATCTGTCAAATTTGTCAATGTTTGCAATTTTGAATTTGAAAATTGTTCGGAAGAGATTTAAGCCGGAAAATACTATGGACGTAACAGATCTGTATAAGTAGAATATCATTGTGGGCTGGTGCGATGTCAGATCCCTACAAGCTGGAATGTGGCATGAGACAGGGCGGGTTAAGCTCCCTTTATATAAATGGACTGATTGAGGAGCTCAGCATGCAGCATATCGGTTGTTATATAGATGGAGTATGTTTCAATAACATAAACTATGCGGATGACATGGGTCTTGCTGAGTGCCTCGGTCTGTGGTCTCAAAAAGCTGCTTGATATTTGTGAGCGTTACGCAGCGGAGCATGGGCTGATATACAATAGTAAAAAGAGTCAGTACATGGTCTTTCACAGTGGAACCAGAAAGGTGGATACAGTGCCGACTCTTTTACTCAATGGTGTAGCTAGAGTCGAGGAGTTCAAATACCTAGGACACATTGTGACGTCCACTTTGAAAGACGATACTGATATAGAATGGGAGCGAAGGGCGCTGTCGGTTAGGGCGAATATGGTTGTTAGGAGGTTTGCGAGATGCTCGTTACAAGTAAAAATGACGTTGTTTAGAGCTTTTTGTACATCCTTCTACACCTGTAGCCTCTGGGCAGCATATACGCAAAGGGCCTACAGCGCCCTTCGCGTCCAATATAATAATGCGTTCAGGATGCTGGTGGGGCTCCCCCGCTGGTGCAGCGCTTCGGCGATGTTCGCGTGCGCACGAGTGGACTGTTTCTTTGCCACAATGTGCAGGCGAACATCGTCGCTGGTGCATCGCATGCGGGGGAGCTCCAACGGCATGCTGGCCGCGCTCTGTGAACGCCCTGATAACCTGTATACCAGTCACTGCTGTCGCATACATGCAGAATACAGGCTTAAATAATAGTTATACCTATGTAAGTATTGTGTTTTTTCTTCAAATGTGACTTTTATTAATGTAATTTGATCTGTACGTATATATGAGTATTGGATACTTGAAATAAATAATAATAATAATTATTATTATTATCAACTTTGATTTGAATGAAATGTGATTTGTAGAGTCCCGATAAAGGATAGTTTTTGTCCCAAAAAAATCGATTAATGAATTTCTGTGCACCTAGTCTAATAGTCAAATCCTATACATTTTTAACATCTAACTTCGCAGTTAAAACAAGCGAATGCATTGACAAGCACTCTGCTAAGCTATTGACAATCTTAAATCTCTCATTTTATAACGGACATTTTATTAGAACGTAATAAAGAGGAGCAAGTTTTACGAGAATCTTAAGTTCCCCAAATGTACGATACGGGATCCATTAGGAAGGGCTCTTAATCCGCCCTGAATCCAGCGACACATTAGTATTACAGTACTCTGACCGTGTGGGGATAAGATGATATCTTATGCCCTCTACAGACGGTGGAACTGCACAGTTTAATCACAAATCTATCATAGATATAAATAAAAATGAATTTTAAATTTTGTTATTCCTGTTATAACTCAAGAACGGCTAAATGAATTGGGTTAATTTCAGTCTTAAAATATTTGTGGAAGTCCAGGTAAGGTTTATGTATGGATTTAGGAGGGAAGTGATTCGAAGTTCACCGAGATTATCTAATACTTAATAATTTAACAATTAAAACAAACATTAAAATAACAAAACATTAAATTTTCTACAATATTTTGTCCTTGTCCGTTTCATTGGAAAATTCGCCTGATGGATAATACCAGAAACAATGTAGCGTACCCATCGATTAACGCGATACGATGCATCTAAAACGATGCTAATATATAAAAAATATCTTTTATCAAGTCTGACATTGGGAAGCCAGACGATTATTTGACTGATCGTAGACCGACCTGACCGGAATCGTGTACATACACAGGAATGCACTTAAAGAGTCCGGTCATGACGGCCTGCGAGCAGTCCGACAGGATCGATCGGCCTCTGCGTCTGTGGGGGCATTTATACTTCTTAGCTGTCTATAATCTCGTGATGCTGAAATGTGTCTTATTTTCTGTGTCCAAAGTCTAAGTCCTCTGGTAAAATATTTATTATGGAATAGATGTGGGAATGTACTGGTTAAGAGCGGGCTACCAAATTTTGTCGTGTTTTCTAATAAGTATTACGATCCCGGAAGACGATTGTCTTAAATGAAATTAAGATTTATTTAATCATTGTATATTTATCTGATATTTGCTAAACGGAAAACACGATTCACTTATTTTAACTCGATAGTTATATTTTTCGAAATTATCAATCTTTCTGGGCTTTTCAACAAATATCTGTTACACTTATTGAGTTACTATCATTAAATGACTTGCACTACTACAATCACACAGTTTATAAAATAATGGCAAAAGGAAATATTAGTATTTTATTTAATTTTTAAGTAAGTAATCATCAAAAACAGTTTTGGGACCTACGACCTTTACTTTCGTGCTATAATGCGGGAACCGTTGTTACGCGATATTGTTCACTATTAGCTGCAGCGTAAAGCACATTGCTCGGGAGTACGATTCATGGAATCATTATATCACGATTGGAGGATAGCGGGGTGTGTAGGCGGGGCTAGCGTGCTTTGAAATTTTTGGCAGCAGGCTCTTAAGGATATATAATATGTTCTTGCAAAATGAAGTTCAAATACTGAGTTATAGAACTGTTCATCAGTAATATTATAGCTTATTGTCTTACAAACGTACTTAACTAAAAACTTACTTTACTTACTGTAAACGTACAAATAATATTTTTACAAATTTTACTCCATGTAAAAAAGAAATAATAAATAAGCTTAGCTCTGATCACTGTGGGCAACTAGCCTCATTTAATATACATTGCGATAGTTACCTAGAGGAAAAGCGTGTGTTTGTTCCTGTGAATACAAAACGTACTGAGAAATTTAGAAATAACTTAAGTTCAAGTATTCAATTATTATTAGATGAGTCAAATAGTTCAGATTTAGCATTTAACAAATTGTTTAAGATGATATGAACTCAATTTAATACTGTATTTACTCCTAGAACGGTTAGAAACAGCCATAAAAATAATAATAATTTTACAGTATGGGCAACTACTGGAATTAAAATAAGCAGGCAAAGATTATTCGAATTATATGATGAAAAATGCATGAATACTAATGATAAATTCAAAACATATGTAAAAAAATTATTCAAAGATTTTTAAACAAGTTTGCAAAGCCGCTAAGGCTATTCACATTAGGAATAAAATTAAAAAATCGAAAAATAAAATTAAAACTACTTGGAAAGTAATAGCTGGTGAGACTGAAAATGTCACCTGTCGTAGCACCGATTTTGAAATTTATTTTGAAAATAAAAAGATTACCAATGATCATGAGGTTGTGACGGTCTTCGAAAAATTTTTTGCTGACATTCCGGTCTCAACAGCGAAAAATTTAAACTCCTCACCTGCAGCTGCTGAAAAACTACTCAGAGACAATGTAAAGGAATGTAATGTCAATTTTAGGTTTAGAGAGATTGTCCCCAAAGATATCATTGATACTTTTAAATTAATAAATATTAAAGATACTACTGATCTCTGGGGCATGTCTACTAAAATTATCAAATCGATAATTGACATCATAGCTCCCTCATCTATCAATGATTTTTAATGACTGCATAAGGAGTGGTATTTATCCTGACTTAATGAAGCACAGTAAGGTTGTGCCTTTATTTAAAGCGGGACTTAAATCTGATCTTACAAATTATAGGCCTATATCGATTCTACCGACTCTAAGTAAAATATTTGAAAAAATAATTTTAAATCAGTTACTATTACATTTTAATTTAAATAATTTATTACACAATAATCAATATGGTTTTATTAAGGGTCGATCCACAACGGATGCTGGTTTATAGTATATTTGAAGCATGGGAGGACTCGCAGGATGCTCTAGGGGTTTTTTGGGACCTCTCCAAGGCTTTTGACTGTGTTGAGCATGCTACATTGATCAGGAAATTGCACCACTATGGCATTAGGGACTCAGCACTCAACCTTTTGACATCTTACCTCAAAAATAGAACTCAAAGGGTTGACATTAATAAAGGAGGTTCTTTTCAAAACTTGACTATTCCACTTGCGACCAAAGTGGATTTTTTATTTTTTTTAAGTTGGTAACATTGAAATCTATATACATCGAAAACAAAATCCTAACAAAACGTGATCAATCCACTAGAAAAAAACATTTCAAAACGCATGATTTCGACAAAAGTAGATTATTCCTCTTCGAATTAACATGTTCAAAATAAGGATTTTAAAATTGCAACAAAACATGATTAATCCTGAAGATATTTTTTTTATTACTAGAAATTGTAACAAAACATGTTTTTTCCTCATATTTTTCAGGTAGTTTAAACTTTTAAAGTTTTTATGTTCTCATTGGTGCTAAATCTGCCAAGTTTTTGAAAGGTTGAGTCAGGCTTGAAAGGGCAAGAACCCAGAGCCGTAAAACGTTTAAAAAAATCCTATTTGACATCTCATAGCTTGACAGTGAGTGACGTAAATTATTTTGTCAAAAATTTTGTCTGTCGCCGTCAGTTGCAGTTCTCTATATTATATTGTATTATCTATGGTTGCAGTTTATTATCCTTTTGTGTTGCGAATTGTGTTTTCTGCATTTCGAGGATCAAAATAATTGAGAAATGGAGTGTCAAACAACAGTACAAGATATTAATACAGGTTCAAGAAGTAGAAAGCGCCGACGACAAAATCGAACGAAGTAAGTTTTTGTGTTTAAACTTAGCTACGAAACTATTGTCATAAAATTTCTGTGATTATGCGTTAATTCAATGTAATTTTTTATAAACCTGGTCTATATTTTTGCTTCAGGGACTACTCGGACTGTGACCCATGTGCACTTGCATTTGAGAAGCCTTGTAATCATAGCGAAAAGAGCAAATTTATATAAATAAAATATTACTTAGTAAAGAACGATTTTAAATTAATGTGAACAAAATAAGATTAATCCATAATGGTTTGAATCAAAACTAGATTATTCCTATAGAACACATAACAAAACTTGATTATTCCAATCAGCCTCGTCAAACCTTGATTATTCCATTTTAAGATTCTGGATTTATTCAATATTATAATAATGCTAAAATTTTGAAACTCATACGAAATAATCACTATTCTTGTTGTATATTATAATTCACCAACATTTTATGTTAAACATGTAACTCTGTTCTTAAAATTATATTTCTTTAAATTATACAAAGATCCAAAAAGTGGAATAGTCAAGTTTTGAAAAGAACCTACTCATTATAGTAAAAGGTCCAATGGGACCAAAATAGAATTAGTCGTCCCACAGGGATCCATTTTAGGTCCATTTCTTTTTGTCATCTACATAAACGACTTAGATTATTTTGTTAAGGATAATGATAATGAGATAGTACTTTTTGCTGATGACACTTCACTTATTTTTAAAGTGAAACGACAACAGTCAAATTACGACGAGGTAAATAGTGCTCTCTCAAAAATAGTACATTGGTTTAACGTTAATAATTTACTTCTAAATTCTAAAAAAACTAAATGTGTAAAATTTACTTTGCCCAACGTTAGGCAAGTTAAAACCAATATACTATTAAATGATGAGAAGATGAATTTGGTGGACACCACTGTATTCTTAGGCATTACACTAGATAGTAAACTACAGTGGGGTCCTCATATTGCTAATCTTGCAGATAGGCTCAGTTCTGCAGCATACGCAGTCACAAAAATACGGGAAATTTCTGACGAAGACACAGCAAGACTAGTTTATTTCAGTTATTTTCATAGTAGAATGTCGTATGGCATCCTCTTATGGGGAAACGCTGCCGACATTAATACGATTTTTGTGCTGCAGAAGCGAGCTATACGTTCAATTTATAAAATGTCAGCTTTTGAATCTCTGAGAGAAAAGTTTAAAGAAATTGGTATTCTAACTGTTGCTTCTCAATACATTTTGGATAATGTATTATATGTAAGAAAGAATCCTAGTAAATTTACAACCAAAAGTGACAGTCACGGAAGAAACACTAGAAATAAGTACAAACTAGAAATACCGGTGATCAGACTTAGTAAAGTTAGTAAATCTTTTAAAGGTCAATGTATACGCCTTTACAATAAAATCTCAGAAAACGTTCAAAATCTCTCCATTAATAAATTTGAAAAAGTAGTCAAAGAACGTTTGTGTGCCAAAGCCTATTATAAGGTCAATAATTTCATAAACGATGGCACATCTTGGGAGTACGATGGCTGCTTGCAAGGCTGCTTCTACATTTATTTTTATGACTTACAATAATTATGTATGTATGTTGACATTGTATAATTTTAAGTTACAGCATTGTAAACTTTACTTTAAAATATTATTTTTTTTCTCATTTTTTTTGGTAAATAAAGAGGGCCCCATGCGAGTTTATTACGCCGGTTCTTCTCGCCGGGTTAGTTCCCGAACCGGTGGTAGGCATCATGTAGACTTTCAGAAAATATTTGCAAAAATTTATTCTGAATAAAAAAATTTGAGTTTGAGTTTGAGTACTGAACACATGGTTACTAGCTAAAAGCCGACTTTGTGAGGGCTCGCGTCGTCACACCTTGACTGACTGATAATGAATTGATGACACATCTACATATAAAAATACCTTGACTGACTGATGATAACACATCTACATTCTACATATAAATAAAAATTATTATGTTAAAGCAGAAATCAATAGGCGTGAAAGTTTTTCCGTAAAGTGTACCACAAAATGTACAGGTTGTGGGATATACTAGGGCTTGCTTCGCTTGCCCTGATAATAGAAGTAACTACATTAAAAAAAAATCGACGATAGAATCCAACCGACGACCTTCAGGCAAGAGCCACGCTTTAAACTACGGACCACGGAGGTGTTAAAACGTCACAATTACAAATCACTAAATGCAAACACAATTGCAGCGAGTCAGTGCGGTCGAGTGCTAGCGATTTATGGCCTCACTTGAATAAGTTATCAAATGCCTCCCGACGCCGGCTCGCCTGAATATTCAGATCGTAATCCTGTAATGTACAGTGACGTCATCATCCTGAATATCGTGTGATTGTCAGGATTTGCTGCTGGACTGTGTTCTTGGCATTAGGTATCCCATGAATATAGGTAGGTAATGATTATATTCATGAGTTCGTCAGTCCGTCGTCAGCAGAGTAGGTAGAGCTAAGTTATTACAATGTTTTATTTTTTCAAAAGAACCGTTTCCTTCGCTGTTTCGAACCGCGGTATGAATCGGGCAATTCAAAAACAGTACTTCGCTGTTTCATACCGCGGTATCAAACATGAGTGGTATGAAACAGCGAACCACCCCTAAATTCTCGCCTCATACGCTCCTTACGTGCGGTTCTTCTCGCCTTGCTAGTTGCCGAACCGGTGCAGTGGTCTGTGGTAGGCATCATGTAGGACAATTCCAAAAGTGTTCATTTTTAGCCAATTTGGAAGTATATAAAATATTTTTCATCACATTTCAAATTATCAAAAAAACTCTAACCTCTGAGCCGTCTCGTGTTATTTACAGGGTGTAACAAAACTGAGTGATATTAATATTTTAGGGTGTGTATGTGTTCCTAGTAGAGATTTCAATGTGGAAGTAACAGTAATTCTGAAGACCAAATTTTTTTTGTGATTTGTATTGGCAAGCGCCCCAGCGTCACGAGTTTCCCCATACAAAGTGAAAAAAATTGGCTCTTTCACCGCTGCTACTTTTACAGTAAACTCTATGCACGGGACTCATATTATACACCCTAAAGCAGCGGTCGGCAACACGCGGCCCGTGAATGTTTTGTAAATAAGTTAAATGTATCAAAATCAATGTTTTCTAATAATGCCAGTAGTTATCGCTACTTAAGTATGTAGCTGTTTGTGCCATTAAAAAAAAACTTAATTCCTTTCAATATGTGTACGTATATTGAGCTTCTAGGGTTACTACGAGTATGAGGTCTGCGGCCCGCCTTTAGTTTGTTTTGCCACTTTGTGGCCCTTGCCTGCCAAAAGGTTGCCGACCGCTGCCCTAAAGTATTATCACTTAGTTACGTTTTTTTTTTTTATGAAATAAGGGGGCAAACGAGCAAACGGGTCACCTGGTGGAAAGCAACTTCCGTCGCCCATGGACACTCGCAGCATTAGAAGAGCTGCAGGTGCGTTGACGGCCTTTTAAGAGGGAATAGGGTAATAGGGGAGGGTAGGGATGGGAAGAGAAGGGAATAGCGGAGGGAAAGGAAGGGAATAGGGTAGGGGATTGGGCCTCCGGTAAACTCACTCACTCGGCGAAACACAACGCAAGCGCTGTTTCACACCGGTTTTCTGTGAGAACGTGGTATTTCTCCGGTCGAGCCGGCCCATTCGTGCCAAAGCATGGCTCTCCCACGTATAAAAAATTGTTGTTGTTTTGTATATTACAGAACATAATAACATATTGACATATAAAATTTCCTCAAAAACATGAACCTCTGAGCCGTCTTGTACTATATAACTTGTCATTGTCCTGATTGCAATCTCCAGCCGCACCTTACGTTAATACCTCGTCATTTCGCTGTTTCATTCCGTACGAACATGGAACATGTCATAAAATGGAATGCTCGTCCCAAATTCTTGGTATTCAGCATTTATTATGTACTTAGAGTTTGTTGTACATTAAATATGTGTGTCTCGGAATTTGAAAACAGAAGTAACAATTTCTTTTCGGCTATTGCTATTTTATAAACTTTTGAAACAACTGTCCATTACGGCCAATTATATAAAAAAAATGATTATTCAAATTTCATTCATCATGTAAAATAGTTGTAACTTGTAGCGGTACCCACAATTTGCGCCATATTGCTGCATCGCACTATCGAAGTTTTCTAAGTGCGTCGGTATAAAATAAGAGTAAAAAATCTAGAAACTTTCCAACACCAAAATCCAGACAATGACAATGTAAACTTTTGTTTGCATGTTATAATTAATATTATCTCCTTATTTGTATACATTCCAGTACATTACAAGTTCGTTGATATGAAACGCTAATAAACTTAGCAAACAGAGTTGACTCCACACTGCACATGTCATTTCTGTACGTAATTCCTGTGGTAAGGTCATTATGCTGGCAAACATTCATGAAACACTCTCTGTACTTTATATTACGTATTAATTTCTCTCAGTTTCTGACTTGTCTAGTTTTCGTCTCGGTTGCTTTGCTTATTTTTGCTACAATGCAAAAGAAGCCATATTGTCTCATGGTTTTATTTTCGAGAAGCTTCGTTCATACATCTGTAATTTTCTTTTCATAAACGAAGACTGAAAACTAAATATTCAAAGTGGCAATTTATAAGGCTTTTTGTAGAAGGATGTAATAATAGTAGTAGGTTTTTTCGATTTATATTTGTATGTTTATGTGTAAGGTGTTTTGTTTCGAAAGGGCATAAGATTGGTTCAAGGAGTCAAGTGTTACATAATTATGGTTCATCAGAAATCATGATGATGACAATGATGATATTTTGTTTTTTATTGCTTAAGCCGAGGTGATTGAGTTTTTTGGGTGGAGGATATTTATTTTGATTGCCTATTACCAATGTCAAAATATGTTAACCAAGAGGATATTACTGCAATGTCTTCAAGCTAGGGGCAGCATGAACAGTAAACAAAAAGTTTTGTTCGACGTTTGACGACGTCTTCTCTCTCTTCTCTCTTGGTCGGATTATTTACTGTATATGCCAGAAGCGACCTCTGCTCCGACCTTTGCGTAATATTCCCAATTAACAACTCTGTTAAAACATTTGTCGAAAAACTTCACAACCGGTCATTACTTGGTTATTTTAGACCTCTACAAAACATTGGACAACCTTTTCGGGCTTCGTCACATGATAACAAGTATCTATTCCCTTAAACCAATAAGCCCAGATTAAATCGTTTAAACGAGCTTTTAACTTTGTAAACGTGATATCACGTGACCTATATATCAGTACTTAAAAGATTATCGGCCATTCAGGATTAATTTGCCTCTAACTGGACCTTCCACCGTCGAAATAAGGATCGTTATTGGTGCAATAACTTGAGGTTTCGAACAAGTGAGGACTTCCGAACGATCCATAAAGAAACCATAAAATTGCTCCGATGACCGCGGAAGCGATAGTCTTTTTTATGCTGCATAAAAAATATACTTCCGCTATTCGAAGGTATGCATTGTCAAAGGAGAAATAGATTTATTCATCATCATCAGTGTCAAACATTTCAAAACTAAGGATATAGCCACGAATGTTTGACAGCAAAAATCTTCATACCTGAAAAAGTTACCTAGGTTATTATCGTCCATGTGTATATTGACAAAATATGTGAAAATAGCCCGAAACAAAATGGAAAATTACCATGTCTTTTTCCTGATGCCATATTTTAATAGATATAAGACATCAGTTGTATACTGAGTGATTATACTTGTAACACTGTTTCTTCCACAGTTAACTTTTATACATAGGAAACTTCCCCCCCTTTAAATTATATTACCAATTATATTTTATGTTACGCCATTTGTACGTCTACTGCCCTTATCATGAAAACCAGTTAAGGCGACGCCTTGATAATTTGGCTGTAGCGATATCGATTTTTCTCAGCAATGACTAAAGCTTAGAAATTTAAGTTCATTGTCAGTATTCATCATGTCTTTGTCTTTGAATTACCCATAGCAAAACACGATTGGTCAACTTTTATAACACAGAATAATCAATCAAAAAGACCTCTGTAAAAATGGGATTCTAATTTTGCCAACAGAGGAGAGTGATTTAAGCTTCCAAAATTTGTACATAGATTGGTTCAAGCGAGAGTGATTTAAGCTTCCGTACATATATTGGTTCAAGCATATACTTTAATTTGCACACAGCTTATATGAAATATATTTATGGTTTTTAAATTACGCGACAAAAACCATTTTGTCGCTTACGCCCTTTCCATTTCTTGCTGTTCCATTCCAATCTAAAACATATCCAACACGGTTTTTTACTTTAACGCGGCGTCACCTTAAGCTTAAATAGAATTCACAAGCTGGAGGCAGAACAAACTGTTCGTACTAAATTAACACATCTTACAAGTATCACAAATCCTTGTATTAATTAAACAGTTCAAGTGTAAATCTATAAACCTTTATCCAGGTCACAGTGATCATACTCACCGCATACAGTGGCGTAGCTAGGTAACCGAGGCCCCAGGCGCAAAAAGAAAGTAAGGTTCCAAATACTCCAACTCTAAAAATAAAAAATAATAACATTACAATTGCGACTGGCAAGACGTACATTTTATGTGGGTGAGGCCCTCTGATCAGAGGCGTATCTAATTTGACGTCATGTACCAATGAAACTATGGAATTTAAAATCTGATAACTTTACGGCCACACTATTTTATTTAACTGAAGAGTTTGACAGAAAATATATTACGGAATACGGAGTAGTGTCCAAATCTTTGTTAAATTAAAAATAAGTAATAATTAAATCTCTGTAGTAGAGGCCGTTAATACCAGTAACATACATTAGATAAAAGTTAAATTCTACAAAGCATTTACAATTTCATGATTCAGGGCCCCCGAGCTTGGGGGGCCTCCTTGCCCCTTGGTAGCTACGTCACTGCTCGGATACCGCGCTATAATATTATAATATTAATATTATACGCGCGAATAATTGTAATCTATTGTTTCACATATTCAACAGACGTTATGTATTTACTTTATAATATGTAATTACACATTAATATTGAAGCAGTTAACTTAAGACTTAAATGGGAATTAATATACAGCTATTGCTATTATCAACAAACACTTGATACTAAACGTTTGGTACCTAATGAATTTAAATATTACCATTTAATACATTATAAAGAACGAGAGACAGATATTTAACTTAGGGTTAATTTTAACCCAGATGCGTAAGTTTAAATAAAAAAATATTATTAATGTCTCAAAACAAAGTGATATTAAACTTTTTGAATCAAGTGTTGACTAGCGGTAATTTAAAACTATTTAATTTGTTTTGTGTCATACAAGTAACTTGTTTTAAGATGAGGTTATAAATAATTAAGTATTAAGTATATAGAAAGTACTTAATAAACCGTAGTAAGTAGTAATTATGTAGTAGTAATTTTAAGGTAAATTTTAACAATTTCATCTCAAAAGGATCCCAAATCTCTATGACAATATTAACTGAGTTGTCTGTGCTAAGGAATTCCAATTACTAACAAAAGTTTGTAAAGCGTCCAATTAGGGCTTATAAGTACGGATATTACAAGCATGAAGCAATATAGTTAGCCTGGGAGTAAGTATGATCACACATTATTGGCAAAATTTCTTCAGGAGTTTTAAAATAAATTACGTGCTACAGCTGAAGCATATAGCTTCGTAATAGGTAATACTAAAATACTTAATACAAAATACCACAAAAAAACTGTTTATTAAAATAATTATGAAATATTATTTTATCTCTAACTTGGTATTTTTTTATTATTATTTTTATTTAATTTATTTTTATGAGGCGTTTTCTTATGCAGCAACGCTATGATCTGGTATGGTCTGAATTTTAAAACACAAATATTGTTAAATTTGCAGTCTTGGTATCAATAAAAGTTATGGATTTTATTTGTAATGCTACTTTTTATTTTTTTAGGTAATTATGGAAAACACTTTACGTTTACTGTACTGGCAAACGTAAATTAAAGTTAAATCTAATTAATTTCCAAAAACTACTGATAGATATACTAAATTATAAACATAAAACTTATTTTACACATAATGAAAATACGTCAAGTCGCAATAATGTGCGAAGACCTGAATGTTGCTTCATGCAACAAGTTTATGGCTAATTAAATGGCAGTAAATACCTAAGTAATAGCTCACCTATGCTCAGTAGTTAGTACCCATAATTATTAGTAGCATATAGCATGCGCACAATGCGTTTGAGTATACAGAGGCTTAATAATTTTGTAGAATTTTCTTCTCCATTTTCTTTTTAGGTAAGTATAGTTAATCAGGGTAAGTTCGGAAACAGGGTAAGTCCAGATAATTCAAGTTAACGCTAAATTAAACTACACTTTACGGTAGGTACTACAGTTTGCGATTGCAGTTTGCTGTAGCGCCGGGCAAAAAAAAAACACTGACTAATTTAGTGATAAGTTGAATTATCCAGACTTACCCTGTGTCCGAACTTACCCTGATTAACTATATATAAAGTTTATGGTTAGGTAATAATTTAATAATATCTAATAAATTATTTTTTGAGAGCTACTATAGCCCAAATAGTTGTTACATTGGTTTTAAAAACTAGGTTAGTAATAAAATATGTATTATAGTTTTATATCATTTACATTTTATCACCTAATGAGAACCCTTAAAAGTGTTCTAATATCGACGAATCAAATTTCTCAGCTAGCATCTTTAGGATACCGTTGATACTCGATCACAGTCTGCTCATCATGCTCCTTGCTTGTCTTTGTTCTTATGATTGCTTCAAAATTTGCAAAAATAACCGATGCTGAGCAGACCCGTTTTAGTCAGTCGTTTTCGCACACTAATCGATTTGTATCGGCCGATAAATGATAATAATGTACTGAAACCCCAGTTTGGTCAAACTATCGGCCGATTAAAAGTCTGTAGTCTGCGGGGGCTCTTAGTCAAAAAGATGTTCAGAAAATACTTTAGCATCAACAAAAATCTATCATCTCGGGCTTGTATTTTTGGAAAATAATACACTTAGAACGCGCGTAAGGCCCACAAGTGAATAATATCCCCACAACACGTCCCCATACGTGATAGATGGGGTCATTATTTATCGAAACAGAATCGACAACTATGAAAATATCGCGCTGTCGCAAATTGGGTACTCCATTTTTCATCGTCCCACCTCTAACATTTCATATTTTGAGTTGAAAAATAAAGGTTTGTCTTAGGACGTTGCGATAGATTGTTTCGATTCATGGAAAACGGACCGGAGACATAGTAAGTATACATACAATTTTATAATAACTAATATTTTTTAACTTAGAAGAGTTAGTTTAGGTATAAAAGATTTAAAAAAAAATCTCTACTTTTCAAAGTGCAAAATGTGTTTACAGAATTCGTGACCAAATAAAACATTAAAAATAGATAATATTATCAATAAATAAATAGGATATTGTGGCAAAATTAATTCGAATTAAAATTCGAATTAATCTATCTATACTTATAATAAAATCGTAGAGGTAATTTTTTTTTTACATTGAAAATAAACTTGAACTAATAAATAAATAATAAACTTTTTTGCCAGAAGAGTAGTAGAACACATTTTAACTGTTTTTAAAATTTTTGTTTCTCTGTCTGTTTGTCTGTTTGTACACTCTGATCTCTGAATCCGCTGGACCGATTTCAATGAAATTTGGCATGGTGATACCTTACATCCCTGGTCAACATCTAAGATACTTTTTTTAACCGACTTTCAAAAAAGGAGGAGTTAATGTTTACTTTGCTGTTTGTGGTCAGATTTTCTAAATTATTTTTTTGTTGTATAGATTGCTAACCCGAATTTGATACCATGTTTACAAAAACGGTGACTTGATAATGATTTTCTCGAGATCGGGAGGTATCGACGGAACTCCTTTACAACAAAAATATTACAGTAATTTTCACTTTTTTTAAGTAAAATTAACATAACATGCCACCAAAAAGTAAAATTTGCACCAAGGCATATCCCAGGGTATAGGGCTTCCGAAGGTTCCGTTGCTGAACGGAACTCCTGATTCCTTATAAGAAGATAATATATTATGTAGGGGGTTCAGCGTTGTTTAAAATACTGGAAGCACATGCCAGTATGTCAATTATATTAATTATCATGATGACAGCCATAATTACACCATCCATAACCAAATTATGATGCTTTTATTGATTTTTTAACCGACTTCAAAAAAAGGAGGTTATCAATTCGACGCGTATGTATGTTTAGGAATCTGAGAGTAAGAGGTAGGTTAAAGAGGGATAGATGCCTACATTAAATCCCGTCTTCTGTAGTTTATCCTCTATCTCCTTCACATGTTCCTTGCCCCTGTCCTGTGGCCCCATCCCCTGTCCACGCCAAGCGGTCTTCGAAGAAAGGATTTTTCAAAACGACAAGTATCTGTGGTTCAAGTTTCCTGGGTCTTTGATGTAAATAAAAAAAATTGTGTGTAATATGGATCCAAATAAAATAGTCGTAGATGGGTGTTCAATTTTCTAAATCTCTATTATAATAACATACATTCACGCGGACGAAGTTGCGGGCAACAGCTAGTCCTTAATATCCTTACTAATATTATAAAATATGTGAAAGCGTGGATGTTTGTTACGCTTTCACGCAAAAACAACTTGACGAATCATCATGAAACTTAGTACATACTCTTGGAGGTATCAGGAGGTATTTTTTACGAAAAAAAAAAAATGTTGACGTGGACGCGGACGAAGTTGCGAGCAACAGCTAGTAATTTATATAATGTACGACGGTGATATTTTTAGGATAATTTATTTTTGCGAGTCATCTTTAAATCCGATATTATCAATCTTATCAGTTATCAGCAATAAATAAACCTGGGGACTATTGGACTTATGATAAAGTCACAGGGGGAAACAGTAAACATAGACAAGGAATAAACAGGAAATAAATCTTAAAAAACCAAATTTTGTAGGAAAAAATATACGCTTGCTAAAATTTTTCAATGTAGCGAGAAAATTAACTATGCAGTATGGTATTTTTAGAACGCTGTCAGAATTTTTTTCTTTTTCTTCACTTTTCCTCGTCAATAAGGAATCATTAAAAATATCTATTCCATCCTTACTAATATCATAAAAATGCGAAAGTGTGTCTGTCTTTCTGTTGCCTCTTCACGCCCTAAGCGCTGAACCGATTTTGCTAAAATTTTGTTTGGATTGGTATGATGTAGGATACTTTTCATCCCGGAAAAATTTATAGTTCCAGCGCGATAAACGCATTTTAAACTATTAAATAATAGTTAACTACATGTATCCCACAACTTGACTGAGCCGAAATTTGTTATCTGCGTAAATTCGTTCATTTTTGTAGGATAAAACTATTGTATCTCCTTTCGCGGGACTTAAATTATATAATAAAAATTTAATCAAAATCGGTTAGCGGCAGACATAACAATAAGTAAATTTTAGATATTATACGTGAATTTGAGAAAAATAATCTCGTATACTTTCGACCAAAGACTAAGTTGATGTTTGATCAGAGTGTTCAAATACGTATGTTGGTTTTCTGGCAATCAGGTAAATTTGCTTTAAACTGGATTCAGTGGTAAGTTTATCTAGATACGTCTAATACATGAGCCAAACTATTTGAACTCTGCTAACTTATATCAGCTTATAGTTTCAGTAACTGGAATGACGATAAATTATATTTACATGGTTGGAAGTCAAAATAGTATCGAGTAGATTTTTATGCTGCTCAATTCTAGGAATAAAAACAACCAAGGGAATAAAATAAAATCAAATAACCACAGTTAAATAAACAATTATTACTCAAATTCTTTATCACGTTTTATTTCCACAGGAATCGGGTAAGTGATATCAACAAAAAGAATTCCCGAAATGAATTCTATTATTAGTACAAGCTTTGCACGCAATACAACAATTTTTCCTCCATAAAAACTATTTTCGTGAAGGCAGACGAGGATCCGCGGCGGAAATCAAACAACGCCTACATATTTGAAAAAAATTGTTTGAATATTGCGTGGAAATTTCATTGAAAGGTGAGGCCGTTTTTTCATCAACACACAAAGATTTCAATCTTTATGTCGCACATAAGTTTAAGATCGCTCTGTGAAACTGGAGGCATTAGCTGTATACAATCCATGTACTACAGGCGAAGTTGATTCAAAGGCACATGGTGGATCTGCGTAATTCGGTCGCGTTATGTCAAACCCAGCCGACAGATCACAGCTAATAATTTAGACTTGACATAATCCGACCAAATGGCGTAGGTCCGTCAACTGCTAATCATTTTCTTCGATGGTACATAATCTACCAATAGCGTCGTCCGCTATCAACGATTTACCAATAACGACCTGTCATTAGTGCTGATCTACCAATAGCTTGTCCCCGTGATCGCGCCCCGCTTACTCCTCACCCCACCAAAGAGACCCAAAAATAAAACCTGGCGCCTTTCTCTTTCCATTATTGCCATACGAAAAGTTGAGTTTAGGCTATACTTAAGATAATATGAAAACAGAGTTACGTTATACATTAATCTGTCGACTATCAAAGACAAGAGATAAGGAAAATCCAATAAAAATTTCAAAGGGCCCACCGCCCAATAAATCTTTTATGCGTTGTTAAACTTTAAAATATTAAGGCAGGAATGAGAAATCCTGGAAGCAATTACTTAAGTACAGGCCATATAGGGTGAAATGTGGCTCTTAAACGACCAGGGGCTCGCAATGGATCATAAAGCAACATTAAAAGCCTTACGACACCCTTGTCGGTAGCGACATTGTCGGCACCGTGACAAAATGGACGTCTTCAATGCTCGTGACTTTGTAGGAGCATAACCCGGATTATTACATCGGCTGTTTCAAAATAGCCTTTATTAGATAGACATCGTCAAATCTAGGCTCTATCTCTATATTATGTGATTTTAAGCTATTGCATAGCTTTTATCGCGGGCTTTGAGCGCAGTGACCGAATCAAGAAATTCCGTAACGAAATTTTGAAATATCCTAACACCTCCGACCGGCACAGCGGTGCGGCAATGTGCCAGGCGTATTATTAATAATACAGACAGAAACAAAGACAAGCAAACCTTGTATTCGCTAAGTTAATATTTTTATTAGTAAGGGGGTTATGAGCTTATGCGATGTGTTGAAAGATATTAAGCTGAAGGTGGTACTCTACTTTGAAACTCTAGAATTTTGAATTTTAGATTCATAATTATGAATGATGAATAATTACGCAAAGTCGGAGTACAGGGCGCTACTAGCACAATGTAGTAAATAGTCCGACCAAAATCCGACATGTAGAATATGTCATATCACAATATTGAACGAAACCGTAAATTACCGCTAGCGCGATCTAGGTGACTCTTAGCGCTATCTATTATAAATAATTGGAACTAACTTAACTGAAATAAACTTACGCATAAACTCCCTTACAACCCTTTTTTCTAGTTGAAAAGTAGTCTATGTCCTTTCTCAGGCTCTAGACTATATGTGTACAAAATTTTATTAAATTCGGTTTTGTAGTTTTGACGTGAAAGTGACAGTCAGACAGATAGAGATACTTTCGCACTTATAATATTATTATGGATTGAACAAAAATCTAAGCTGCAATAGTGGACTCGGCGTACGTTAATATTCACAAACATTCTAATTACATGTGGGTCAAAACAGATTACATAAGTAAACCCTTCTGAGTTCTGGCGTCGTTAATTTTTTGTATATAATCGCCTTCCCCTAATAGAAACGCCTACACAGCAGAATGGGAACTATCGAAAACATCTTGTTTGGTGTCAGGGAATGGGGTCGAGAGGTTGTTAATATCGTAGACATATAGAGTGGACTGAGCATTCCTTGAACGATATTTACTAGAATCGGCACTACAGAATGATATGAACTGCGGGGCTAAAATGTTCGCATAGCAATTCCTCTCAATCAATTCACAAAATGAATTGTCAAAACTGCCAAACGCACGAATGTCAAATTTAGACCAATTCAATTGGTCTAAATTCGTACTAATTTGACATTCGTGAGTTTGACCAATTCAATTGGTCTAAATTCGTACTAATTTGACATTCGTGACTTTGACTATTTTGACAATTCATTTTGTGAATTGATTGAGAGGAATTGCTATGCGACCATTTTAGCCCCGCAGTTCATATCATTCTGTAGTGCCGATTCTAGTAAATATCGCCCCGCTGAATCGAACAAACTTTTTTATCATTCTCGCACTAACTCATAATAATCCAGAGTAGGTATATTTAATTCTACAAGGTGTAATAGTAAACTAGTGTAAATATTTTTGGGTGTGTATGAGATGATAAAGTTTACTGTGAAAGTAGCATCGCTGAACAAGTATTTTTTTAGCTTTTGTATGAGCAAATTCGTGATGATGGGGCGTTTGTCCATGCGAATCACAAAGAAGCTCTTTCATGGCTGCTACTTTCACAGTGAACTTTATGTAGGGGACACATAAATACACACCTTAAAGTATCATCACGTTTTGTTACACCCTGTAAATATTATTTTGATATGAACCCTAAATATAATTTTTTAATTTTGTCAATATTTTTTTTTGAGAAGAAACAATTTAATTCTGTGCAAGAAACTTGAACTTTAAAAATGTATTTTTCTAGAGTACTCACTCAAATACTTTCGATTCTGTTCGGGGCCATTTTCTGCTACTAACTGATTTCAAGGTCATTCTGACAAATAAAGTTCCTGATTTAAAAATTGCTGAAACTGCTTCTTAATTTAAAAAAAAAATTGAGTATACCCGGAAGCTTTTTTCACACTTTCTAAGTCTATGGTAAATATAGCAGCAGTTTTAAGATGGCTACTTTGCGATGTTAATGCCAGTACTGGATTTCCGTTGGCAAAGGAACTGACGAGGCGTTTTGTATCCGCCGCCGTCAACTTGTTTGTTATGATCTTATCGTACGTTATTTATGTAGCGCTGAATTTAAAGGTAAGTTTTTTGTGGATATAAGCCTATTATTATTATGGGAAAACTAGGTGTCCCGGCAAACATTGTTTTGCCATATAAAGTATTTCGCCCATATTATTTTATTAACGCACCCCGTGACACGAGAATTTTATATATTAGACTAGATAAGGGTTGAACTTGCATTGTACTTCCGTGAGAGAGTAGGTATAGTTACAAAGATGCTACGAATCTAGATCAATAAAAATGAATTTCAAATTTTGTTAGTCTCGCTAAAACTCGTGAACGGCTGAACCAATTTGGCTGATTTTAGTCATGACTCATGAAATATTCGTTGAGGTCCAGGGTAGTTTTATATTACGAGGAAAGTGATGCGAAGTTTAAGGGGTCATTTGGTAATAAATAAATATTTTGGATACTGCATTCTTATTGATTAAGGAAAAAGAAATATAATTATTATTAGTATATGAAACAGGACAACTAGGCATAAAAAAGTCTAAGGGAGTTCATACTTCCATACCGTTAAATGCAATAGTGGATCTGTCTGGTTTTATTTCTACATGATCAAACTGATAAATAAATTTGGATTACATAATATTTTTTTGCACATACTTTGTGCACCAGGAAAGGTTAAAGGACAGTTTTATCCCAAAGAATGTACGGTTCCCGCGCAATAAATCTCAACAATGTTGCCGGCTCTCATAAATATTTGACAAAATCCGTGCGATAGTATTGAATGTGAAATCGTAGAATATTGTAACACTTTTATTGCGTCTATCTTCTGTAGTTGAACAACTCTTCTGACAATTTGTAGCCCACTACTGGCGTCGTTACTGGCAACATTGTAATATTGCTTCCATAAATAATCTCAACACATACAAGTAAAGTTAGTGCGTTAACATTTTGCGATTATGCTATCACGTAGGTGGTATAAATTGAGGCAACAGTTGTTGTGGGATATTTCATGTTGTTTTAGGCTCATCGAGAGAGTTAATTTGCCTTTATGAAAATATTGACCTTTGTTTTAACATCCGCGCGAATACTCACGTATAACTCACTGACTCTTTTGGCCTTATATACTCCTTCTTAAAAGCGATGCCTTTTTACTAAACTCCAGGTCTAAAGTGCGACTAGATTAAAGTAACTATGGCGTTGATATTTCAGAAGTGTTTTACAGGTGATTAATACATTTTATAACATATCGCGTATTTATGAAGCTGGGGCGCTTGCCTTTTACGAATCACAAAAAAATATTTTTTCAGCGCTGCTATTTTCACAGTGAAGTCTGCAGTCTGTACAGGGTGTAATAAAACAACTTGATAATACTTAGGAATATCTATAAGCCCCCTTTATAGAACTTACTGTGATAGCAGTATTTAAAAAGAAACTTTTTTATTTTCGTATAAAGTAAAAAAAAACACTACACAGTATAAAACAAAGTCGCTTTTTCTGTCCCTATGTCCCTTACGCAACGGATTTTGATGCGGTTTTCTTTAATAGATAGAGTGATTGAAGAGGAAGGTTTATAAGTATAATAACATTCATTAAGCAGTGGGGAAATGCTGTTATATTTGGAGTTTCTAATGTGATGTCGTAAATAATTAAATTTTTTTCCGCTTACATTGCAAACGCAGGCTAAACCCTACGGGCCTGTCCACATCTCCACGTCACGACGTCGTCAACGTGGAACGGTGCGGTAATCGATTTAAGTTCCGAACATCGGATTCTAAACAATTGCGCTCTTCGACTAACCTCCTTCTCGAAATCCCAATTCACAAAACTAATTTCTATGGACAGTCCTTTACGGTCAGGTCGATACTTTTATGGAACTCGTTACCAACTAAAATAAGGCAAGCTAAAAGCATTTCTAATTTTTAATCGTTACTTAAAAAACATTATTTAGAGTCACTTCCCAATAATAATAAGACGTAATGTACCTAATGACAATTCTTTTTATCCTTCTCCTTCTTTTTATTTTTATTTTACTCACATGTAGGTATGTTCAGAGGATTATAGTATAATATTATTATTTGATTATTATAGAGTATTTATTAGTTTATAATATACTTATTATTTATGTATTAGAATGTAAATGTTTATGTAATTATTAGGTATATATTATTAGAATATAAGTTAGTTGTTAAGTTTCAATACTTATAGTTTTTACTGCACAGTATACCCTAAGTTAATCATTATTGTACTCCTATAGATACCAAAGGTCGCTTGGAAGAAATTGCTCAATAGCAATAAAGCCGCCTTTGCGTTCTTGTATCTTTGATGAATGTATCGTATTTTATGTTTGTACAATATCTTGAACGCAATAAAGTATATTCTATTCTATTCTATTCAATACGACATTAATCCTTATTCAATTAAATACTTTAAATACATTGTTGATATGATGTATATTGAGTTAAATGAACATTTTCGAAGATATTACAGATTTAAAAATTGCAGGATGTAGCTTTTGCGGCGGTACCGGCCAATGCGGGCCACGGCCCACGGGTAGTAATGAATATAAATCAAAACTATTGAATCGATTTTAATCATTTTTTCAGTGAGTGACATAGGATATATATTTTATACCCGTGCGAAGCCGGGGCGGGTCGCTAGTACATATTAAATTCATAACGCTTGCCCATGGAAATCACGAAAAAATGCCCTTTAAACGTATTATTTTCACAGTGAACTCTATCTAAAGGACACATACACAGTACACACCCTAAAGTATCATCACTTTATTTTGTTACACCCTGTTTATTTAATAGGTCCATATAAATATCCCATAAAGTCTAGCAAGACTCTACTTTAACACTTTAAACATTACATTTTTCTTATATTAAAAATTCCTCGGCGGGATTATCGACTGGTCAGCGAAGTTTTAAGCGATTTATCTGCAAGCAATTCGTCAACGTCCCGGTTTAATCTTACTCCCGTTCAGTCCTGAGCCCGCCGCTTCATTCATCACCGACCCAACTTTATCTAACCGACAAATAGTATACGCCTAATTTAATGTCGCTATTAAGCTCTCTAGGTATATTTTATTCCTTACACTTCTTCCATACACTCAAGTGGCCCAGGAGCTAGCCACAACCTATCGTTATTTTATTAAAAGCTGAAATTTTTCCTGTTTCACCCCCTATAGAGATAAGAAGACCGAGACAAAGACTATCCTAAAACTAGAAAAACCAAGACCGAGACCGAGAACAGGCAGATTTGACCAAAACCAGGACTAAGACTGTACTAGAAAGACCAAGACCAATACTGTCTTGGTCTTGTTTTGCTCATCACTACCAGCAGCTATTGGGTTTCGGTCGCGGTTACTTTAAGAGGTGTCCAGTTCTGAAGTGCTACCTTTATTTTTCTTATTTTGTTCGGGACAACTATGAATCTTGTCTCCCACTGCCGGACACTTATGACAGCTTTGCTTCCCACTGCCTGCAAGAGATAAAAATTAGGATGACGGCATTCAAATTGTAAGTGGTAAGATAGGACGATAGAAATGGAGGTTTTATTTTTTTATAGTATCACTTCTTCTGTATTTACAACATAGATATAGTCCCCAGGCCGAGGAACTAAGATTTTTTGATACATACAAATGTATAACTTTGTGAGTGCCTTTATTGCGATTAGTCCGACAAACTTTTCTATGCGAAAAGTTTCGGCGCTGCTGCGTTTTCGAATGCTTGATTCCTAAAATTGTCGATATGATGTCACTATGACTCTTCGTACATACAAGTTTCATTTTTTTGAAATTTGTTTAGTTAAATTAATTAAAAAATAGTAGTCTACTTGTCCGACAAAAATCATGCTGCATATGAGCTGTCCACCACCCCAAAAATGTCGATATGACGTCACTATGACTCTTCGTACATACAATTAGTTTCATATTTTTTTGAAATATTTTGTTTAATAAAGTTAATTTAAATATTGTGGTCAACTTGTCCGACAAAAATCATGCTGCGTATGGGCTGTCCACCACCTCAAAAATGTCGATATGACGTCACTATGACTCTTCGTACATACATGTCGGACAAAAATAACAATGACAGATAATATTATTCTGAACGCAAATATCGATTTGTCCGACAAATATATTGAGATATAAAGTTAGTCCGACAAGAAAATGAAAAAAAAAAACATAACTAGTGGTAAACTGCTTTTTGTCAATTTCTGACTGAATAAACTTAAATATTCACGTGTATTATTTAAATATATATTAAACTAGATGACGCCCGCAACTCCGTTGCGCCAAGATTGATTTATCGCGCGGGAACCGTACATTTTTTCGGGATAAAAAGTATCCGATATAATATATCGGAAAAGGATATATTATATCCTTTCCCGGGACTCCAAGTATCTCCATATACATATAATTTCAGCGAAATCGGTTTGGGCGTGAAGAGGTAACAGACAGACATACAGACAGACACACTTTCGTATATTTTATAATATAAGTATATGGATTTACATAAGATTTGTCATATATAATTACTATTACTTACCTATAAAATAATTTCAATCGGGAAATCTGACAAATGAAATAAAATGATATTTTATTGTATTAAAAGGTAACAAAATACGTATTTTATTTTTTATTACAAAAAACCAGTAATAATTTTATGTACATCAGAATTACTATCTACATCAATCATAATTATCATCATCAAAGTTTTCATCATCATTGTCATTGTCGTCTTCACCAATATCGTCGCTGCTATCATCAGATTCTAGAATAATATTAGAAAAATTATTAGAAGGTAATTGAATGAGTACTAAATTGATATGAAATATTAATAGAGTACCTACCTAATATTTCTGATGAAATTTCAGATAATGGTGGACTTTCGGGCCCATCAATCCAATAAAATTCAAATTCTCTTCGATCAAAATCCAGCCATAATTTTCAGTACCTAGTTACTTCCGTCGGATTGCGCATATGTGCATTGCACCATAATTATTATTATGCTGCTTAAGTATTGTGTCCTCTTAATATTATGCTGCAGAAGTTCTTGCTTAGTGGGTGGCAGAGTTGACGCATCGCAAGACCAAATCTTCTTTTTTAAAACTTTTTCTGAATCGTTGCAGGATTTATATGATTTTTTGAATAACTCATTGCGACCTTTGTTGACGTCGTCTTTGGTTTTCAACGAGTAAATTCTACACACAAACTCTTCAATAACTTTAAAAACTACAGTTTCGGTGTTGATTTGAGACGGCGACGTTTGTATGAAATTAATAAAAGCCTCTTGAAATTTGTTTTTTTTTTAAATATCGAAGGGCTTTCTCTTCCCCGTACGGAAAAACAACGGGTTAAAATCGTTGCCTGTAAAAATTGAGCAAACTGCAAGAGAACGTGACACCATGTCTCCAAGATTTTTATGGATAGCATTAATTTGTCGGACACATATTTGTTTACAATTAGTTCTTTATTTTAAATCGAATATTAAATTTAAAGTTGTATGTACGGACTACGGGGAGACATAATGATGTCATATCGACATTTTCGGGTTGACAATTTCAGGAGTCAAGCATTCGAAAACGCAGCAGCGCCGAAACTTTTCGCATAGAAAAGTTTGTCGGACTCATCGCAATAAAGGCACTCACAAAGTTTTACATTTGTATGTATCAAAAAAATCTTAGTTCCTCGGCCTGGGGACTAATACTTTGCATCAAATTGAGGTTACATTTTTTTAAACGACAAGAAAATTCGCAGTTCTTTTTATTACAACTTGCATTACTTAAACTTTGCCGAAATAGCTCCCGAAATTTGTAGCCAAAAGCCATGCGATGAATTGTTATAAATCTAATCCAGCGAATGACAGTAAAACCTTTAGCTCGCTCTGACCATAAAGATTAAAAGCTTCATAATAAAAATAGGAATTTACTTTATGGCGCCTGAAATTCCTACATTAAATTTATTCAGTTGTTATAGCTACGTTCCGATTTTAGTCTAGTGGTTAAAAGTAGGCATGAACTTAAAGAGGTCACCGATTCAATTCAATACCTCTATCCGAAACCAAAGAAATCAACGTATGTTTAGAATAGGATATATACATATATATTACTGGAATGTTTTCACGAAATAGACAGCACCAACGTAGACACTTAGACAGTAAACAAAATTTGACTCTTAAGCGATAATTATTATTTCAAAATTTAGGATAATACTAGCGGGCCCGACGGACGACGCCCTGTCATATCCATGAAGTTAAAATTGTCAATAATGTAATGACATAATTATATACGGTGGTAAGGAATTCTTAAATTTTCTAATTATTTATTAAACAAATGCACTTACCAATATAAAAAGTAGATAAAAACATATTCTCAGGCCTAACGAATGTACATACAAAATTTAATTAAAATCGGTTGAGCCGTTTTGGAGGAGTTCGCGCACAAATACTGTGGTCTGTGACACGAGAATTTTATATAGGTATTAGAACGACCCATTTAAATTTATTAACGTTTACAAAAGTTAGTCAGCAAACACAATAATATAGGGTTTAAAATAGCAATTGCATTTTGATATAATATGCATTGCTTTTAAAATTTGTTTATTACTAAAAATAATTTTGTTATAATAGGTATTGAATATTTGAGAATTTTCGAATTACCTTTTTAAAATATAATATAATACTAGCTAAAAGCCGAGCTTTGTGAGAGCTCGCGTCGTCACACCTTGAGTCTTGAGTCTTGACTGAGTGATGATAACACATCTACATAGTTATTATAAATAAAAATAAGGGTTCCGTTTTTTGCCATTTGGCTACGGAACCCTAAAAAATACTATTATGTATAAACAGAAATCAATAGGCGTGATAGTTTTTCCGTATTGTGTACCACAAAATGTAATGGTTGTGGGATATACTAGGGCTCGCTTCGCTCGAACTGATAAGAGTAGATAGATATTCTAATTATCTAATACATTCCGGAATTAAAATTTTGTTTTTAATATTGTGATAGGATATGTTTTGTTTATAAGCAGACGAATGTTTAAAGTTTTAATTTATTTTCGGTGTTGAAAAGTTTAGTAATAAAACAAATTGGAAGCAATACACAACTGTTTATTGCCTCTCCCTGCGGGGTTGACGTGAAACTCTTTCACTTATCGTTTAAGTTTGTTTTATTTTATAAACTAGTTATGGTTTCAGTTTGTCAATACCTCTACATTTAGTCTTACAACTTCGTTAATGTGTGGTGACAAAGTAGTCTTAATTATCTGAATTATAATCATATTTTTATTTACTTGGTATACAGTGGGTAAAGATGATGATGATGATAAATTATTGAGGTATAAACACAATGCGCTACATACATTGTTGGCATACAAATTAAAAATACTGTTTGGTAGTGAGGTTACAGTCAGATACGAGTAATGAAGTGTTAAATATCGTAAAAACATGATAAAAACATCTATTAATGACTTAAATATCTAAGTTATTATCTTGGCCTGCTGCTTGAATTCTGCAGAATTGATTGTAATAGGAGCTCTATATTAAACCACCCTTTATAATTCAGAGTAACGATTTTTTGTTGCTTCTAATCGACGCCATTTTGGAAATATCGACACGTGAAGCCACAGCACGCGTTAGTCACGTGTAACGAGGTAACAAAATGTGTCAAGACGTAAAAAAAAATATTCAGGTCACAGACGTAGGGCTTTTTTTTACTGCGGCCCGTACTGAGTTTACGACGTCATACGCCGCGCTACTACGTATTGCCCGTAATTGAATCACAGGCGCTGCAAAATCATTCGATGGTGAGATATAAAAACATTCTGTATACGTATAACGTAGATTACGGTAAAAAAACGGTATACGTGCAAGTGGCGTGTTGTAACTTGTATGCTTTGTGTTCTTTTAAGTAATATTTTACTTTGCAAGTAGATAGAAACGACATAGGTATCTAAAGTCGTGAAGATTGTCGTAAGTACGAGAAAAGTTTTATAGGGCTTTAAATTAATTGCTACGATGTAAGCTATAAAACTATTATGATATTATATTATTTTTGTTTTTATTTATAATACTTAAGTGTACTTTATAAGTACTTTTCTAAATTGCTTTATTTAATCCATGCGTAGCAAAACCGTACATGCAAATCATCTCATACGAAGAACGTAAAGAATAAACTTTTATCAGGAAAAGTGCGTCGCAAAGCCTGCAACGGCTCAAACACAAACGACATTGAGTTCAAGTTAGGTTCAAGTGCACGAATGGGCAAATGGAAAGAGAATTCGAAAGTAAGGGTATATACATACAATATATCTCCGCAAACAAAGCGTATCGGGAATGCGTCTCCTCACACCCTAACTTTTAATCTGGGGACGTCAAACGAGGGAGTATCAGAGGCACAAAACACCCAATAGTGTTGCCTCGCGCTTACAGAAGAAGCTAATTTTACTTAAGTGGGCTACTCCGCGCTGCATCGCGTATGCTCTAGGGGCGCGCAACCCTGTCCTGTTTAACTTAAAGAGCACCTAAAATGTTACATTTTCCGTGTAAAGTGCAAGTTTTTGGAAAATGCCAGGATTTGTTAATACCCTCAATATTATCCTCCGTAATGGATTGCTATTGATCGCAACAAACATCGGTATGGACAAACGCATCATAAGGTTGTTGTAATTTTATTGGTAAAGCATTTTTTCAGCGAGCAAGTTAGATCCTTAAAACTAGACAAATAATTTAGATTTACCAATGTAGCTACCAAAACCATTGAGTAGCGCGTCGGTGCTCAAGCAAAGTCGAGGTTTTAGAAGGTTCGCAAATTCTGGATCATGATTCATGACCGAATATTAAGAATGTAAATAATAATATTATGATAAAAGCATAAAATTTTTGTACTATAACTCAAGTTCTTCGGAATCTTAGCACGCCGTTTTATGCGGTGTGAAATATCAATTTCATTGAATCACCACTTTTCTGCTGTAAGATTTTATAACCTTAGAATCTTATAAAATAGTAACGTTGAGATTCATCACATTATGTATTCTTACGAGCTTTTAACCACTTTAGTTACGAGGAAATAAATTAAACTTTATACCAACAATAAAAAGATTTCACTCGTAAAATTTTTGTGTATATTTGCTGTTAATATTTTCCTATATTATCTTGTAGGAAAATATTTTGTGATATTATCTTTATATCTAACAACAATTATTACTAACTCCTTGGGGTTCCTTCCTCTTCATAAAAAAACCATAATCGTAACCTTAGATTTACCTAGATCACATAGGTTTACCTAGATTCCACGCACCATTTAATTTTGCTTTTTAAAAATTTCTAAAGAAGAAGAGGCGTTTTTGTATAAAACCCGTACCCAAGCTGTAGCACAACCATATAATTATAATATATCAAAGTAAGGGGCTTCGATACGATATTATGCTCTCGTCAAATTTTAGCTATAAAATTTGATAGAGAAGGCTCTATCTAATTTTATACCTAAAATTTCACCAAAAGCGCTATCTTAGCTGCCCCAACACTTGAGCCAGTAGCGATGACGTGCGTTGTTTAACTCGAGCGAGGCTCTTTGTGCGAGCAATACTTGTGATACGGGGGTATTCATTGTTACACACGATAACAACTTAACAGTATATGTTCTTTTAAATATTTCGCGTACTGCACAATATTACCCTAAATTTTAATTATGACTAAGGGCTCTTTGTCAGCTCAAAAACAATTTTTTGCTCTTGGTGTATGAACAACTGCCTAATTAAACATAATAAAATGCGTATGTCTGTCTTATACAGTGCAAATGTATATTGTCGATTTAGTACATCTAATATCTATTAATCGATTCAGCCATTCAGTATACTAAATTTCATACTAAATTTTTCTCTTTAAACTCGGCACAATACATTATCGCGATAAAATTAACGGTTCCCGCTCTACAAACTCACCACATTAAGTCAAGAAAATGTAGGTATGCCATAGCTAATAATTATTATTATGTACCTAACCCTAAAAAGTATATTTTAAAAGCATGCCACACTAAAATTTGATTTCTTATAGCGCCTTACAACTTATAAAAGCAGCCATAATTCATCTTGTAAAGAATATTGCGGTGCATCCTTCTTTATAATGTGCGCTACAGAAATAAGCATACAAATATTTTCAGATTAACCAGCGAACCTGCTACTAAGTTGTTAGGGATGGGTGTATATTATAACTTGTTATAAAACTTAATAGTAGTTATAAATGGTTATAAATGTATAATTGGGGTTTTATTATGCATATCTAAAATTGGGTTGTTGATCGCAAATTCGATGTTAAATGTACTATCAGAGAAGATGATTCATAGGCAGTTGGCGGACCTACGTAATTTGGTCACTTTTTGTTAAAGCCAGCCACCAGACATTGAATTGACCTAGCCCGACAAAATGACGTAGGACCGTCAACTGCCTATGAATCAATTTCCTTGGTATTGATTCATTGGTATTGGTCCTGGTACATTCAATTCTTATGTTGGTATCAGAGTGTTCTTTAACACATACATACATAATATATTCTATTATATCTTAAACAAGATTAAGCAGTGAGCACAACGACAACTCAGTCAAAACCGTTGTCTTGGGTCATTGGCCAGTTATTGGTCATTCGATTCAAGGCAATTTGCTAACATAGTTTTTATCCAAAGAAAAATTAGTCTCTATGATCTTAACATTTTCCCTGTTAACTATTATAAAATTACTAACATCCCATCTCTAGCATTTGAAATTTATCGCGAGACTGAGAAGGTAGTCTGATTAACTCCGCTCACATCCCAAGACACCTTTGTTTATTGAAGATACAGCTTATTGATAGCGCTGAAGGGTTAGATCGGGTATTTATTGCTCGATTTATAATACGCCTGGGCCATATTCAACCCGCCGATGCTCCGCTGTAATTACAACACGTCCTGCGTTTCTCTGTCCTTTTCGACCCCATTTTGGGAAAATATTAGCTCGCATGCCCCATAAATCAGGCCTCATTAGTAGCAATTGCTTAGAATATCAGGGATAAGGAAATGAGTACGTACCAATGCACTTAAGTAGGGTATGTCACGGCAGTGTAATAAAGGCACTTATTGGGGTCAGTTGGACATCCCCTCGAGCTATTGCCAAGTACGAGTAAATGAGGTGCATAAAATATTGTGTGTAGTGCTTGAAATCCAAGAAAAATATTCGATTGTTATTGTTTTTTATGATTTTAAACACTTCAATTAATTTTGATATTGCTGCATTAATAATTTTTAGACACTATAAAAAAATTTGAACTGTTAGAAAAAAGTTGAACTACAAAATATTACAACATTTTTCTAAAAGTATGTAAAAAGACAAAATATTACGAAAGGTAAATTATTCAGTAATAAGTTTCTTGTCAAATTAGTTTTTAAAACCCGTTTAATTAGGACGTTAATTTGAAAGGAATTGCCAAGTAATTTGTTAAATTTCTATTGAATCTAAAGACACTAATGGGAATTCAAGACGAAGCAAGACCAACCACGGAAAATTGATTCAGTGCAAGACGTGAGACGCCTTCACGATTCAAATGTACGGAACCCAGAACTCGCTACTCAAATCTAATTAGAGGTTTTATTCCGAGAACACACAAAAAGTTCACAACACAGTCGAGTCGACACCTCCAAGTCAAACAGTTGAATGAAAGTTTAGCATTGTCTTGCGAGAAAATTTGCCTCAACCTACATTCCCGTTTGAAACCACCCTCGAGGTAAAAGTACTTTTTAACCGACTTCCAAAGAGAAGGAAGGTTTTTATTTATTTACTAGTCGATGCCCGCTCCGTTGGGCCGAAATTCGTTTCGGGAATCGTACTTTTTCCGGGATAAAACTATCCAATGTCCTTTTCTAGGGACTCAAAGTATATACCCAGCATAATCAGTTCAGCGATTTGGGCGTGAAGGGGTAACAGACAGACTGACAGACACACTTTCGCATTTACAATATTAAATATTTTATTAAATAATATCTAAAACCCCATAACTAACTTACTTCTTACATGTTTATGTAATAATATCAAACATCAAAATATCAGCTGATGATTCTTGTTATATCTTTTACGATCGAAAATATTCTCTGAAGCAATAACTCGCTGAACACACTTCGAAATTCACTTTCATTTTTAAAGTCTGTATCAATAAACAGTGAAGACAAAATCGATAGCTTGGAAGCTGTTTGTCGGATACATGATCGCTACTGCGTCTCGCTCTTGGGGGAAATTACCCTTTATCGGGGCTTTTTGAGGTGCATCAGTTCAGACATATTTTTTTGAGTTTCGACTCATCATATTATTATTTAAAATGCGAAAGTCTGTTTGTTAACTCTTCACGCTGAAACTGCTGGGCTGATTTTTAAGAAATTTGGTGTGGAGATACTTTGAGTCCTGGGAAATAATATCATGTAACAATCCCGAAAAACTTACATTTGTAAAAGATGTGAACAAAATCTAGTTCATAAATGAATGCAGGTATTAAAAAAAGGTTTTTGCTCACGTAATTTAAGCAAGTAGGTAGTTGTTCTTTGGCTTTAAAAAAGTAGGTATTATTTAAAATTGAAAATACTCTTAAAATCAAAGAAGTCAAAAATCAATACCCTTACCTTAAGTGCACATCTATTCCGGAGTACCTAATGGACGCTTTCATCGTCAGATAAATATGGTGCTAGTGCAATTGAAGTTAGTTCGTACACGGTAATGCACTATCCCCTCACAATACTTCTCATATTACTCGGTCCAGCACTGTGGCTACTCAATTTGACTTTGATAAAGAGGTCCAGCCCTTTAGCCAAGACGTTTTCTTTATCGCTTCTTTATAGAATCACCGATCAAAATGCATGGAATTGCGACATTACACGAGTCGAACGTCAACTTCATATTATCGAACGCTTATGTCAATTCCATGCATTTTGATCGGCGATTCCATAAAGAAACGATAAAAAAACGTCTTGTCTAAAAGGCCAGGTATTTTGTTAAAGTTTACGATCATCTATGCTTATGAATTACCTAAATATAATATTTATGTTACATGCTTCAGCACGATAGTGTAACAATCATCTTCCACATATTCATTTTGAAACCCATTCTTACTATTCCTCAATATTATATTATTTTTAATGGGAAAGTGCGTCTGTCTGTTACCTCTTCACGCCTAGGTAAGCGGCTTAACCGATTTAGAAGAAATTTGGTATGGAGGCTTTAAAAGGCGGGAAAGTAATCAGAATAGTTTTGCGTGTGGATACCATAAAGTTAATATACCTAGCGGAATAGAGCAACAATCTCGAGCTGTCAAACGAAACCGAAATTGGTTTACATCTGTGTGTAAAAATATGTGTACGTATACACTTACACAAGCATGATTGAACATGAATTCTATGAGATTAAATTGTTAACGTGCCGATAAGTGCCGACTGGACGTAAAAAAAAAAAAGAGTTCTGCTGTCATGTATCACACGTCTCTTTTTACCACGCAGTGTTACTGATAGTGACATCTCGCTTGCTCAGGCCTTTGTTTGTCTATTCCGCTAGGTATATTAACTTTATGGTGGATACACGTTGCGGGCAGCGGGCGTCAACTAGTTTCAAATATACTTTTACCACTGCTGCTAGTTTTCATTATTAATAAAGTCACTACTAGGTACAATAAAAACAAAAGATTTTATTACCTATTTAAAACAGATTTCGAATTTAGCATAAATCTTAACTATGAAACTGACTGATCTGAAAGCGAACTTCATGGAGGTAATAAAAGCTTAAACAGGCTACCGTTCTCGGGACAAACTGTAAGGGGAGTACCTGTAATAAATTTAAAAGATGCTTTATTTCTGACGATATTGTGCAAAGTTTTGCAGTCCCAACTTTTGCGGCAAACCGTGCCTATCGTAATACCGGTATAAATTTTTAGGGTTCCACACCGATGGGTGAAAATGAAACTAAGCGTATACACTATACTCTATAGAAATGTTTTTTTGCTACGAACAGCCAAAGTAACAGTTGACAAAGGAAATTCTTCGTGCTTTAATCATTGAAGCGATTTGACGAAATTCCATGTGGATATTTTAAAATACAATCTGTCCTAGTATGTCGGTTATTTTTCAAAATACAAGAAAAATGTACTGTCCCCTTGCCATACAACAATTTGTGTGTAAAGCTGAGTGCAACATCTATTATGATACTAGATTTACTTTGTAGCTTTCATAAAAAATAATAAAAACAAAATAAAATATTATATACGTCAGTATCTAGATGAAGCTTTCAAACAACCCTTTTTATACCCTTAACCTTTTACCGACTTACAGAACCTTTCTTTTGCCAAACCGACTCGTACTTGGCCGATCTTGTGTTTGCTTTTGATATTAAAATTCATAATAGGCACTTCTGAAACTATTACCGACACTTTAATCTACTTTAGAAGATTTTTTGTGACTTTGAACCGGGAGATTAGTTTATTTCACAATAGTAATTTGCAGCTCATAGAGAGCTATTACAGTTTGATAGTTCTTCCAAGCCTTGTATCAAAGATTACAAAATGAACATCTTTTATTATTTCTTGTAAAACCTATTATTTTATAGTTTTTCCTATTATTTTATCGTTTTTAATATTTATTAAATTTATTAATAGTATTTAAATTTTCAGTTCAAGGACTTTTCAATCCGAGATTGTTTATTTTCAAAGTTGTATAAAGACATTGCTGAAAATGATAAGCTGTAAATTACTAGAGAACGTGTCACCAGTCCGAAACTCGTACTTAATTATTTATTAACTGTCGCCTATAGTTCCTGCACGTTCCCTATACGTAAAAAGAGTCATAAAAGGCCAATACATGTTTGCATAAGCAGCTTGCAAGTTGCCGACAAATGACGTCATACAGCTTCAATCGACAATCACACATCAATTCAATATGTCGTCTGAGGCGCGGCGGGAAATAAATTCGAAATCGTGTTAGTTCGCGTGACTCGCGCGGCGTTTAACAGAAAATTCTGTATCGCCCATGGGCGTGGAGCGATTTTCCCCCAGATTTCCAATTTATTTTATTCCACAAGTTGCGTGTATCTTCAATATTTAAGCTGTCAATCTAAGGCTTTATCTGGTTAAGTGCGTCGAAAATATATTTCGACATGTACTATTAGGCACATGTTCCGAAATATAACTCAGTATACTTACTGGTCCGTCCTCATGACGTCACACTTGTTTCCCCAGTACGATATATTATGGCGTCGGATAAGTGGCGCCATGAGCACTTGTAAGATAAATTAATTCATAATCAGACGCCAGAGTCTATTTAGTCGGGCTATATCAGATCAAAATTGTTTGTGCGATCTTGCGACTGGACATAACCCGATCGAACCTTGGGTGCGTCAATGTCATGCTTCGGATTCAATTTCCCTGACTGTACAATTCTGAATATTTCCTTTTACATGTTTAATCAAATCCTTTAAACAAGTCTCATTAGGGAGCCTTATTGTTCTTTGTTGTTATTATATAATATAAATGATCAAAGTAAACATAGAAAACAATTAAATAATTACCTATTAAAATTTCCTTGCACTTATTACACTTTATTATATTAGATTTATTACAAAATTATTATATGTATACACGACTCGTTTCGAAAAAATCATCATCAGGTGTACTCTTCATCATCGTGTGTATACACGACCGGTTTTTCGAAACCGGTCGTGTATATAATAATTTTGTAATAAATCTAATATAATAAAGTGGAATAAGTGCAAGGAAAGTGTATAATTATTTAATTGAACATGAATTTCCACCAAGAAGTGACAGGACATTCAATATCCTTAATCATAATATTTATATTATATAAAAAACAATATTATGTTTTAGTGTACGCTATATAAGAATCGTCTCTTATTCTATTAATGAAATAAGTATTCTATTAAAATATAATTTAATACAAAACTTTAGTCTCTCGCTTCAATCATACATATTTTGTCTGGTAATGCCACAAACGACATCACCCCATAAAGCGTTGTGTTGTGGAAACAACGCGACGGCTTGTCGGTAAAATGCACGTGTGACGTCACCGTCTCACTACTAGCGAATAAAACAGTTAAGGCCGCTCTCCACGTTTGGATATGATGGATAACGATGATTGTCGTATAATTGACGTCGATCATGGGCTATTAAAGACGAATAGTTCGTTAGAACAAGTTCGTGATCACTCGTATTGTGTATCTCGAAAAAGGACATTTCAAGGTTTTTATTTCAGAAAAATGTACGGTTCCAGGAATCTTTTGAGCGCACAAACATGCGAAAAACGGCGACGAACGTCGTATTGAATACCGTACGAAAAAAAAACACAAGTCACAACGCATATTATCTCATTTTTTCTTAAGTACAGTTTAAAAATTGTCATACATATAACACACATTACACATATTGCTTACAAATTATCGTATTTAGGTACTCAATACTCATATCATCTCCACGCTTCAATATCACCTGTAGTAAAACCGTAATAGTTTCACCATACACGAATAAATTACTTTATATTCACAATATTTTACGATTATGACAGTAACGAATAATTTTATATTGTAACTGTTTATGATATTCTCACAGCCTTAGTGTAAGGTTGCGGTCACACTAACGTATTAGGTGCTTACCGTGTAACTGAAGGTTCTCTCGTTTGAAATAAAGTGAAATGTAAAAAAAAAAACCTACTCCGGGAGTGCCGGCAAACGTGAAGATGAAACAGCAGGCCCTCTCCATGTTAGATCGTTACGGATAATCATGATTGTCAATCATAGGTAATCTTAGACGAATATCCTATTCCACAACGTTGTTAATCACTTGTATCCTTAATCCATATACCAACATGGCAGCATAATATTTTCGTTAATCACGGCTAAAAATTTTAGCCGCATATTTTGTATACGATGGTAAACCGTAGTGTGGCCGCTCTAGTAATTTTATATAGGAGCTGTTTATGTTAGCCGTAGTGGTGTAATAAACGGCTAAACGATCTCCGGCGCGGCGCGGCGTCCCGTTTCCGCGGCATTTGATCCGATATAGCGCTATCATCGCCATGGACCTCCATATTATGAATATCATTCGATAGTATGTGCGGACTTTATTAATTTTAAATTTCGAATAAAGCGAGAAATGTATTTAGAATCCTAATTCGAATTTTGAGGCCACAATCAAAGAAGTTACTTTTAAGCAGGCCTGTCCCACTCGCGCGTGTAGGTATCTAAATGTAAGTACCCCTTTAAAGGGGCAGATCACTAGGGACTCACAAGCGAGCGGTGACGCACGCGCAAGATTTTTTCGTCGCATATATCTACGTACTGATTTAACCGCTGTGACAGAATCGTTATTAATCTGATAAACATGAACAATTGAAAAAAGGTCAAAGAAATATTTCAATAAGGTAATTTAAGACTTTAAAATACAAAAAAAGATAAAAAAAAAAACACATAGCAAATAAACCAATTTGTTACAAACAAACCACATACTACACAGAAATAAACACAAGTTACTACATTGTTTAAGTTGTAAAAAATTCCAGACCAGCTCCTGGACTATAATCGAATATAAAACTATTATAAAATATAGGTTGGGTTACTAAAATTTGATTATTACTATAAAAAAGTTTGCAAGAAGATTATTTTATTTTCTAAAAGGTGACAATCTTGATTTCGTTAGAAAGGGTACCTCTTACGCGATAGAAAGAGAGCGCACATGTAGGTAAATACATATAATTGTAGGCACCTAGCACTGCGCGGTCGGAATTTGAACTTTATAGTATCGTTGCATGAGTCGTTATTTCTTTAAACGGGTTTCGCGAGTGGGAATTCTGTTGGTACTACTAATATATATTGGTACTACTAATATATATTCTGTGTTTTAAGCTGGTCGCATACACACGTTTTCCGTATAGGATTTCTGAATTCGTTTTCCGTAGGTAAGTATTTGGGAATCCAAATGCATGGAATTAGTAGAAAATACATGAACCGCGCACACGTCGCCTTTGTCCGAACGGAACGAATTCCGCACGTACGTTTCAAGTGCAAGCGCGTGTGAAAAACCGGCCAAGTGCGTGTCGGGCGGGCCACGCGCAATATTATATTTGTATATATTATATTTGTATTATTTGTATATATATTTGTATGGTCAATGAATGTACATTTTAACGTGTTTTACACTACTAACAACATCATTTCAGTTAGGGCCAACCCACACGTATCACAACCACACGACATCGCAACGACAAAATGTCGTCGAGCAGTGGTTACGTGTGAATGGTGTCGCTGCAGCTTTTTGTATTTGCGTTGTGGTACCGACAAAATGCCGACGTGGTTGCGTTGTCGCCAGTGGTTGCGATGTGGTTGCGATGTGGTTACGTAAGAAAGTCAATTAAACGCGCGGGCGGTGTGCGCGCACTGTTGTTGCGTCGACGCAACGTTGTGGTTGCGATGTGGTCGGCCGTGGTTGCGATGTGGTCGGTATCACACACGTAGTCGACAACGACTGCAAAATGTGGTACGTGTGAATGGTCCAGTTCATTTACAATACGAAATATACGCCCGACCACGTGGTGTGGTTGTGGTGTGGTTGTGGTTGTCGTGTGGTTGTGGTACGTGTGGGTTGGCCCTTACGTTCAAAGGAATTTGAACGAAAAGTTACTTTTTTTTAGTTGATCGACTATTACTCAAAAACTTATGAAGTCTTCTTAGCCGTGATAATTTTCCTTTTAAATTCAGCATCCGTCAATTTCGTACTTCCGTGAATTTTTTCACATTTCCAGAAGCAACCGTTTAGCTGGTAGAAGAGGGGACACTGGACTCTAACGATTTTTTCCACTTTCGAACTTCATATTTCATAAATGGATCCCTAAATAGGAAAATGATCTATGAATACTCGTAATATTTTTAAAAAACCTATTCAACGACACCCCACACGGTGGGCTGGATCCGCTTGATGTGTAGAGGAAGTACCATAAAAATTTTTTAAAGATTTTATACACCATTTTGTCGGCATCATTAATATGTGCATTCATGCCGAATTACAGCTTTGTAGGTCCTATAGTCTCTTAGCAAAACGGGCAGACAGACGGACAGACGGACGGACAGACCGAAACTATAAGGGTTCCTTGTTGACTACGGAACCCTAAAAACGAACGTTTACGCTAGTCTCACGGAATTCCAAATCGTAAGTCCACATTAGGAAATCGAATATGAAAAACGTGTGTATGCGGCCAGTCTTTAAGTAATCATCAAAATTATGCCTCTGAGTTTAGCTGTTACACTTTCAAATTACATACTTCGAATCGTCTTGATATTGTTTTGACATTATAGGAAACACATATTACGGACAAAAATTTCCTACTAGTCTTTTTATTAGAAAAACGGTTAATACCTGTGAGACTACTGTTGTTACAACAAATTGATGCAGAAGATCCGCTATATTTTGTCGTGTAACAAACCGCTGATGTTGATACAAGAGGGGATCTCAACTCGATATTGCGCTAAATCGCGCCGTTCGTAGGAATTGCAAATTTATTTTCGCCACTGTATGAGTTATGTGGGTCCCTTGTGACTTATTAGTGACAAACGCCGGGACAGATTTGCCGACAGAGTTATTTGTTGATGCTGCGATAGAATATGCTTTACAATTTACAAATTGTAACTTATTTTATAGGAAAGATTAGATAAAGCACGCAACTTTGGTCTCCAACTAAAACGTATGGTTAGTTAAATAGAAGCCTATATATACCTATACTTGTGGCTTGTATGGCTGTGTTGTTGTGTGGCTGTAAATTCCGGTCTCCAAGAATAAGAATATTGATGTTCGCAATTAGTTTATAGCACGGGAAAGAAATAAGAATATCATTACATTCCCATATAAATCATCTGTCTGTCTGTCTGTCTGTCTGTCTGTCTGTCTGTCTGTCTGTCTGTCTGTCTGTCTGTCTGTCTGTCTGTCTGTCTGTATGTCTGTCTGTCTGTCTGTCTGTCTGTCTGTCTGTCTGTCTGTCTGTCTGTCTGTCTGTCTGTCTGTCTGTCTGTCTGTCTGTCTGTCTGTCTGTCTGTCTGTCTGTCTGTCTGTCTGTCTGTCTGTCTGTCTGTCTGTCTGTCTGTCTGTCTGTCTGTCTGTCTGTCTGTCTGTCTGTCTGTCTGTCTGTCTGTCTGTCTGTCTGTCTGTCTGTCTGTCTGTCTGTCTGTCTGTCTGTCTGTCTGTCTGTCTGTCTGTCTGTCTGTCTGTCTGTCTGTCTGTCTGTCTGTCTGTCTGTCTGTCTGTCTGTCTGTCTGTCTGTCTGTCTGTCTGTCTGTCTGTCTGTCTGTCTGTCTGTCTGTCTGTCTGTCTGTCTGTCTGTCTGTCTGTCTGTCTGTCTGTCTGTCTGTCTGTCTGTCTGTCTGTCTGTCTGTCTGTCTGTCTGTCTGTCTGTCTGTCTGTCTGTCTGTCTGTCTGTCTGTCTGTCTCTGTCTGTCTGTCTGTCTGTCTGTCTGTCTGTCTGTCTGTCTGTCTGTCTGTCTGTCTGTCTGTCTGTCTGTCTGTCTGTCTGTCTGTCTGTCTGTCTGTCTGTCTGTCTGTCTGTCTGTCTGTCTGTCTGTCTGTCTGTCTGTCTGTCTGTCTGTCTGTCTGTCTGTCTGTCTGTCTGTCTGTCTGTCTGTCTGTCTGTCTGTCTGTCTGTCTGTCTGTCTGTCTGTCTGTCTGTCTGTCTGTCTGTCTGTCTGTCTGTCTGTCTGTCTGTCTGTCTGTCTGTCTGTCTGTCTGTCTGTCTGTCTGTCTGTCTGTCTGTCTGTCTGTCTGTCTGTCTGTCTGTCTGTCTGTCTGTCTGTCTGTCTGTCTGTCTGTCTGTCTGTCTGTCTGTCTGTCTGTCTGTCTGTCTGTCTGTCTGTCTGTCTGTCTGTCTGTCTGTCTGTCTGTCTGTCTGTCTGTCTGTCTGTCTGTCTGTCTGTCTGTCTGTCTGTCTGTCTGTCTGTCTGTCTGTCTGTCTGTCTGTCTGTCTGTCTGTCTGTCTGTCTGTCTGTCTGTCTGTCTGTCTGTCTGTCTGTCTGTCTGTCTGTCTGTCTGTCTGTCTGTCTGTCTGTCTGTCTGTCTGTCTGTCTGTCTGTCTGTCTGTCTGTCTGTCTGTCTGTCTGTCTGTCTGTCTGTCTGTCTGTCTGTCTGTCTGTCTGTCTGTCTGTCTGTCTGTCTGTCTGTCTGTCTGTCTGTCTGTCTGTCTGTCTGTCTGTCTGTCTGTCTGTCTGTCTGTCTGTCTGTCTGTCTGTCTGTCTGTCTGTCTGTCTGTCTGTCTGTCTGTCTGTCTGTCTGTCTGTCTGTCTGTCTGTCTGTCTGTCTGTCTGTCTGTCTGTCTGTCTGTCTGTCTGTCTGTCTGTCTGTCTGTCTGTCTGTCTGTCTGTCTGTCTGTCTGTCTGTCTGTCTGTCTGTCTGTCTGTCTGTCTGTCTGTCTGTCTGTCTGTCTGTCTGTCTGTCTGTCTGTGTCTGTCTGTCTGTCTGTCTGTCTGTCTGTCTGTCTGTCTGTCTGTCTGTCTGTCTGTCTGTCTGTCTGTCTGTCTGTCTGTCTGTCTGTCTGTCTGTCTGTCTGTCTGTCTGTCTGTCTGTCTGTCTGTCTGTCTGTCTGTCTGTCTGTCTGTCTGTCTGTCTGTCTGTCTGTCTGTCTGTCTGTCTGTCTGTCTGTCTGTCTGTCTGTCTGTCTGTCTGTCTGTCTGTCTGTCTGTCTGTCTGTCTGTCTGTCTGTCTGTCTGTCTGTCTGTCTGTCTGTCTGTCTGTCTGTCTGTCTGTCTGTCTGTCTGTCTGTCTGTCTGTCTGTCTGTCTGTCTGTCTGTCTGTCTGTCTGTCTGTCTGTCTGTCTGTCTGTCTGTCTGTCTGTCTGTCTGTCTGTCTGTCTGTCTGTCTGTCTGTCTGTCTGTCTGTCTGTCTGTCTGTCTGTCTGTCTGTCTGTCTGTCTGTCTGTCTGTCTGTCTGTCTGTCTGCCTGTCTGCCTGCCTGCCTGCCTGCCTGCCTGCCTGCCTGCCTGCCTGCCTGCCTGCCTGCCTGCCTGCCTGCCTGCCTGCCTGCCTGCCTGCCTGCCTGCCTGCCTGCCTGCCTGCCTGCCTGCCTGCCTGCCTGCCTGCCTGCCTGCCTGCCTGCCTGCCTGCCTGCCTGCCTGCCTGCCTGCCTGCCTGCCTGCCTGCCTGCCTGCCTGCCTGCCTGCCTGCCTGCCTGCCTGCCTGCCTGCCTGCCTGCCTGCCTGCCTGCCTGCCTGCCTGCCTGCCTGCCTGCCTGCCTGCCTGCCTGCCTGCCTGCCTGCCTGCCTGCCTGCCTGCCTGCCTGCCTGCCTGCCTGCCTGCCTGCCTGCCTGCCTGCCTGCCTGCCTGCCTGCCTGCCTGCCTGCCTGCCTGCCTGCCTGCCTGCCTGCCTGCCTGCCTGCCTGCCTGCCTGCCTGCCTGCCTGCCTGCCTGCCTGCCTGCCTGCCTGCCTGCCTGCCTGCCTGCCTGCCTGCCTGCCTGCCTGCCTGCCTGCCTGCCTGCCTGCCTGCCTGCCTGCCTGCCTGCCTGCCTGCCTGCCTGCCTGCCTGCCTGCCTGCCTGCCTGCCTGCCTGCCTGCCTGCCTGCCTGCCTGCCTGCCTGCCTGCCTGCCTGCCTGCCTGCCTGCCTGCCTGCCTGCCTGCCTGCCTGCCTGCCTGCCTGCCTGCCTGCCTGCCTGCCTGCCTGCCTGCCTGCCTGCCTGCCTGCCTGCCTGCCTGCCTGCCTGCCTGCCTGCCTGCCTGCCTGCCTGCCTGCCTGCCTGCCTGCCTGCCTGCCTGCCTGCCTGCCTGCCTGCCTGCCTGCCTGCCTGCCTGCCTGCCTGCCTGCCTGCCTGCCTGCCTGCCTGCCTGCCTGCCTGCCTGCCTGCCTGCCTGCCTGCCTGCCTGCCTGCCTGCCTGCCTGCCTGCCTGCCTGCCTGCCTGCCTGCCTGCCTGCCTGCCTGCCTGCCTGCCTGCCTGCCTGCCTGCCTGCCTGCCTGCCTGCCTGCCTGCCTGCCTGCCTGCCTGCCTGCCTGCCTGCCTGCCTGCCTGCCTGCCTGCCTGCCTGCCTGCCTGCCTGCCTGCCTGCCTGCCTGCCTGCCTGCCTGCCTGCCTGCCTGCCTGCCTGCCTGCCTGCCTGCCTGCCTGCCTGCCTGCCTGCCTGCCTGCCTGCCTGCCTGCCTGCCTGCCTGCCTGCCTGCCTGCCTGCCTGCCTGCCTGCCTGCCTGCCTGCCTGCCTGCCTGCCTGCCTGCCTGCCTGCCTGCCTGCCTGCCTGCCTTTTGTTTAAATCAAAAGATATGATTTTTACGCCTCTTGATTTCATTTATCTGAAATTCCCAATCCCAATGAGATTTCATCAACAACAAAATACATCAAATTATTAATTCAAATGAGCGAGACCGATCACCAGCCAACAGAAAGCACTTAGTGAATTAAAAAATTATAATGTCGTGTTTGTTGAAGAGGTAAAAAGGCATTAAGAGGAATTTTTCGCCTGACGCCGAGCCGCGGCAAACAGCGCGCTCTAATATTGACAGACGCTCCCTTGTGTTCCAGATCTAGTATGGCTCTTGAGCTATTCAACGGTATTTTTATGATTTGAATCTTTTATAATGTAATTTTACTTAGAGTCCTACAAGGATACTTGGTACTATCAGAGAAGTTGGTTCCTGGGCAGATGGACCGGACCTAAGTCATCCATCAGACATGGGACCCATCAGAATGGACCTATCAGAACCCATTGAATTGACATAACTGACGTAGGTCCGTCAAGTGCCTAGGAATCAATTTCCTCGATGGTACATAACTATCGCCATTTTGGAAAATGTCACTTGAAAGATCTTCATCCAACTCCAAGATCTTGGGTCATGTTATATGACAACTTTTTTTTTGTCCACCTCATATGTACGTTTTCTGCCTGAATCAATTACTCTGATATTAAGTCTATTACTTATAAGTTATAATCCAATAGGTATCTACTTTAAATTCAATTCCAACATTCTTCATTCATCTTTAGCTAAAAATTCAAAAGGTAAACTTCCCAAAGAACATTTCCAATTTGATAAAATTAGTCTTTCGTGACGCCCTATTCCTCAATATCCATTAGGTACTTTAAAACCCTTGAAAACACGAGTTGGATGATTGTATCAAAACACTGAACGATTGGTGTCGTTGCCCCTATCTGATCGCCCCCGGCAATCGGTCAAAGTCAGCAGTAATCCTCTCCTAATGAGTTCAAAAGCAATTGCCGAAGCTTAGTTGACCCTAGAGCGAGATGTATCGGTATTAATTACCCGTAACGCGATAATAAATTAATATATAGCGCTTGCTTAGATGAATAAGATATTGTTATTCTAATTTACGTTGAAAAAAGATTCAAATATTAGAGTAAGTAGAAATTTATTTTTTTGGGTGATTTTAGTTTTTTTTCATACAAATCATGACTCACAATATTACGCTCGTGTGAATCAAACAGGACTTTTGTATGAAACTGAATACAGCAGAATTTCTGCCAGCCGAAATTCTGCGACTCGCAACTCACAAATTACGCTCGTTTGGCTTTACCCTTGATAAATTGTAAAGTTAAAAAAGAAGGAACAATAGATCTTCCAATTAAAATCAAAAGAACGTCCCTACCTAATATTAAAAATAGCCTGAACTTAATAATTACGTAATATTACATTGTCACCACTCACCAGTATAAAAGTGCTGGTGTGAAGTAAATTAATCTCGGTTTCTATCTTGCAATAAGTTCTATCCTGCATAATTCCAGGATCGGCAACAACTTTGCACATTCGTCATCTTTTATACCAAGATTGGCACAAAATATTTGTCTCACAAAGTGGTCAGTATGGTCTGTGTTACGAAGATTAATCGCAATTTTTGAAACTAAAAAAACTATTACCTTTATTCGAGGATTCTTTATACCAACAGGATTTTAGGCATTTCTTTAAAAATAGGAGAAAGTAGATGCTTGTTATAAGGAAAATTCAAAATAAATAAATCACTAAGTCAGAAAATTATCGGAAAACTCTTGTTTTGATACTCCCAATTATTTGTAAGAAAATAAACACTTTAATTTCTCTCCGAAGTTTTGTGACTGAGACAGAATAAGTGACGCCTTATCGGATTGTTGGATTAAAGTACGTACATACTAGAGATCGGGATAGAGAGGCTAATGAGAAGCTAACAATAAACCATAAAGAATATCGTATAGGGACCGAATCACACCGGAATGGCAGAGCAGCGGCGAGCATTTTCAGTGTCATATGATTTTAAACTTTATCTTCATTATTGTAATACATAGTATCGCTTGAGAAACTTGGAAAGTCTCTCAAGCGATACTATGTATCACATATCATATGACACTGAAAATGCTCGCCGCTGCTCTGCCATTCCGGTGTGATTCGGCCCTAAAGGTCTCCCAGATCTGCGTATATCTAAACTTTGCGTTGCTTTAACGTTAAATTTCTGAAAATAATGTTAAAATAACTATATCACGCCTTTTTGATCGTTCCCTAGCAGATTTTCATCCTGATCATTCACAACCCAATTGATTTTCAGGTGATCATGCTTTTATGGTTGATTCCATAAACTATTTTTTTTCCTGTACTAAAAGAAATAGTAGTAACACCAGCGGGGCTAAAATGGTCACATAGCAATTCCTCTCAATCAATTCACAAAATGAATTGTCAAAACTGTCAAAGTCACGAATGTCAAATTAGTACTAATTTAGACCAATTGAATTGGTCAAACTCACGAATGTCAAATTAGTACGAATTTAGACCAATTAAATTGGTCGTTGTCAAAACTGTCAAACTCATGAATGTCAAATTAGTACAAATTTAGACATCTGAATTGCAAACAGAGTGTCAATTTTGCGATTTTTAAAAAATGAATCATATTAAGATACATCATATTATGATTCTCCAAAGCGACCATTTTAGCCCCGCTGATCTTTAAAACGATGCAAATCAGCAATCCTTGGAATAACGTAAATTGTTTTCTACCATTTTTCTCTTACGCTTTATACGTACACACCCTCATCGGATTGTCGGATTAGGGATTTGTTTATCTGTCGGCTTGACAGTTGTGAGGAAAGACAAAGCGACTAGTCGACGTGATTGCTGAGGCAGTTTCATATATCCTCACTTGACACCGTGACAGCAACCTGTGATACGTAAAGCTTTACCGTCCGACTTTTTGTTTTGGCCGATAACCTAGTCCTAGTGTACCTTTGTCACTATACCATAATGCAAACCTTCAAGAAAAGAGCGTATTCCTTCTTAAAAGGCCGGCAACGCACCTGCAGCTCTTCTGATGTTGCGAGTGTCCATGGGCGACGGTAGTTGCTTACCATCAGGTGAACCGTTTGCTCGTTTGCCCCCTTATTTAATAAAAAAAAAAAAATACCTTTATGATGATCCGCTTAAATTTCTTAGCAAAACTCTGACATATTTTCCCGCAGCATCGCTTACCATAGTAAGTGTTTTTAACCCTCTTAGGGCTACCCCTACGAATCTCATTAAATGCTTAGCTCAAATAATGTAGCTCCCACGGTCCACCTAATTAGCAGTTCATTGGAATAAGCAAAACAATTACTCTCCTTTCTAGTTCCATAGGAACATACTTCTTTATTGACGACCTCTGTGGCTCAATGGTTGAGCGAGTGGCGGCTCAAGCCAGGGGTCGCGGGCTCGAATCCCGCCGACGGAACAAAAAGTTTTCAAAGTTCCTGGGTCATGGATGTGTATTAAAGTGTATGATATAATAAAAATCTTAAATATATGTATAATATAAAAGTATTAAATATATTTAAGTTGTCTGTATTATATTATACTAGACTTTCCGCGCATCTACATTCTACATTTTCCTCTATTTCTTCGCTCCTATTAGTCTCAGCGTGATAAAATATAGCCTATAGCATTCCTCGATAAATGGACTATCTAACACTGAAAGAATTTTTCAAATCGGACCAGTAGTTCCTGAGATTAGCGCGTTCAAACAAACAAACAAACAAACAAACAAACTAACAAACTCTTCCGTTTATATTTTAATTTTAAACATTATGTATAGATACCTAGAACCTATCTGCAAAATACAAAAAAATACGTCTTTCCTTGCATATTCGTTAGATTTAGACTATCTATCACAATATTTGGCTTCCAGTCTCATTGAATTCGCCGCTACATGACGCTACATGACTGTCGCATATATTACGACCCCAGTCCCCACGTAGCACGCGTCACTTCACGCGGTATCAAACACTGATAAATTTTATCAAATGTATTATAAAAAGGTTTGGAGAGAGCGAAAAGTTGAACGGGACCAAATAAAAGAACGTACGCACTCAGTGACGTCACACGTCATAGGAGTGCGGGCTGCGGCAAGGATACGTGATTTCTACGAAATTGTATAAGTGACTAGACGTTCCGCGCGGCTTCGCCCGCGTAAATTAGATATTTCACAGACAAATCAGTCTACAAAAAATAGCATATGATCCTTCATGTGGTCTAATTCTTATCGGACCCAAATAACAGAAAAATTGCTCTAGTAGTTCGGGAGATAAGCCCTTTCAAATAATTTCCCCCGTTTTTTCCACATTTTCTTCTATTTCTTCGCTTCTAATAGTTTTAGCGTAATAAAATATAGCTTATAGCCTTTCTCGATAAATGGGATATCTAACACTGAAAGAATTTTTCAAATCGGACCAGTAGTTCCTGAGATTAGCGCGTTCAAATAAGCCCTTTCAAATAATTTTCCCCCGTTTTTTCCACATTTTCCTCTATTTCTTTGCCCCTATTAGCCTTAGCGTGATAAAATATAGCCTATAGCCTTCCTCGATAAATGGACTATCTAACACTGAAAGAATTTTTCAAATCAGACCAGTAGTTCCTGAGATTAGCGCGTTCAAACAAACAAACAAACAAACAAACAAACTAACAAACTCTTTATAATATTAGTAAGTAAAAATAGTATAGATACGTGATTGGTATATTATTTATCGTAAGGGAACTACGCGACATATGAGAAAAATGATTGGTTATCCCAAATGTATTATATCACTAGACGTTCCGCGCGGCTTCGCCCGCGTAAATTAGATATTTCACAGACCTTCCGCTTTATAATATTAGTATAGATTTGTCGCCTAGTATGTACGTACCCTAATGGCAGAGGAACGTACGGGTCGTAATTTATGTACAGAATTTTCTGGAAAAAAGTTGGTTCCATGTTCTTTCAAAGCGATACCCTGGGTATCATTACCCAAATGAATTTACAATTTGTTCCCAAATTCTTTCAACTTTGATGTCAGTTTATTATGAACCAATAGAGGATACTGATTATAGCAATAAATTCAATAAGTTTGCCGTTTACGTACGCTTTCTTTGAATACTCTTTTACATATTTGTGATGTTTTTTCCTCATGATCATTTCTGTGACGGGCAATGTTATTCTGCTTTAAAATAAATAGAATATATTATTATAACATTGAATATTACTAAAATACAATTTTTTAACTTGAAGCACAGAATACATATTAGTACAAGTACTTGAAGACGATATGCTGATATAATTCCTATTAATACTTTTTTCGTCTGATTAATTTCTTTGCGAGTCCTAAGACGACATTATACGATGTCTCTTTGGCTCACTGAAATCACACCAAAGGGTTGGATACGGCTGTCAATCAAGGCTGCACAGGTGATACAGTGATAGAAATGTGAGTCTACGCCCCTTAAAAATGCTGATTGGTCATAAAACTACTAGCTATACAGTTTTGTTTAAATCACACTAATCGGCTTGCAAATCAAAACGTTTTATACCGGGCAACTTACTGTCGTAAAAACTAAACTTTTCTTGTTACGCTTACAAGAAATTCATTATAGTTTAAATATAATTATGCAACCAAACGCCGCGCGCGGTAACTCCTTAACTAATATAACTTTTTCTACCTGTTGCAGTTTTACAGCGGGGCCTTTTTAAACTGCCAAGTTAAGGGAAAATGTTTTGTTTAAGCCGAATGGAAAATACAATTTGGGTGTTTGCGAGGCCCAAAAAATAAAGTTATCTGTTTGCCTTTCAGCGAATTTTTGTTCATTTAGCGATCTTTAAAAAGGTTTATTTATGAGCTTTGACTTTGCGTTCTCAAGTAGCTTAAATTAACTAGACTAAAATTATTTAACTTAATAATTATCAGGAATCCTTAATGTTTTTAGAAGTCATTTACAACTAATTACTTAAAAAGTTTGGCTTTAAGTCTAGACTTAAACACTAAAAAGCTTTCTATTAGGCATTTTGATAGCAGTGTGTATGGTTTAGGATGTTCCCGAAATCAGTCTGCTGAGCTTGTGTTTATAAAGCGGTCAGAAGTCACGTACAAGTGCGCATTGGAATCTATTTCTTTTACACAATTGCATCATAAAATTTAGCATTTTTGCTTTAAAATTGTGTGTCGGCCTTATTATTATAAACATATTTCAGTTTATTACCAACTACATCTTGTTTAACTGTGAATTAGAATCTCATTCTATACGAATTTTAACGCAATATACTAATTACGAAAACAAACGAAACACTGTAACATGGAAGTTCCGGTACACTTTGTAATAGAGACTCATGAAATATGCAATGCATATGCGTACATTCGCATGCAGATCATGCAAACACCAACTTGCTACTTTGGTTGCATTGCTGTGCAAGCAGAATCATGCAGGCTCTCAAAGCAAACTTGTAACAGGTAACTTCGCCTGAATACTGAGGATTTTGTGGGAATGACTTCTTATAAGGATCGTTTTCATTTTCGCTGAGTCAACATTTGCGGAGGGCTCTTATGACCAAAGGAATCCTCCTTTTGATTTTTGCAGTTTGAAGGAACCAAACGTCAATAACTTTATGGTCATCATTATCGGTTTGTACCTACGTTAGGTCTAGGAGGTGAGAACTGAAAGGATCACAATATATATTTCGAGTTAGCTTTGCTGATTAAAAATAAATAGCAATTTAAATATTTCTCTAAAACTCGAGAATTACTGGATCGTTTTGTCTTATTTTGATCTGAAAATTGTCATGTCAGTTAAAGGTTTTAACTGTAAACAATTTGAAAAATTTGGATTTTACTATTTAAATTCTAATACTTAAGGGTAGGACAGAGTAACAGCTGTGTCGGGACAGCTAGTATATATTCTTCACTGTTTTTTTTTCGTCACTGTTTGTTAAATATTTTGTCACGACTATACGTAATCTGTAAGCCTACTACGAAACCGTTTTGAGACTCAAACAATCGAACGAGAATGCCGCGTCCTGCTCTAACAACGTCATTTCACGTTTGTTACAGTAGGACGCGGCATTCTCGTTCGATTATTTGAGTCTCAAAACGGTTTCGTGGTACGGCTCCTGTTTTGTCTCAAGTATCGATCTTTTGGACGACTCCTTTATAATTGGACATTACAATGCAAAATAGTTCCGGAAAGAAACGTACATGTCTCCAGGCGTCCATTTGGAACAAAAAGTAAGGCAGCGCTTCCGTTTCTCGACAAAAAGAAAATTCAATAAGAGTGAATTTCCCCTGATTTACGACCACTATTTCCTCGTTAGCTCAGACCCTCGAGGTGCGTTCAGATTCTGTAAACAACTTTCTTCTAACGATATTTTAGTTTGTACTAAGTACTAAAAACTTTATTACTGGATGTAGATTTTACAGAAGTAAATAATTGTTTTGTTTCAATTCCATACTTCTAGGTCTTATAAATAGTACAAATGCTAAAAGATTAATATTATCTTCTTTACGCTCAATATCCTGAACCTATTTAAAAACGAAATTCGGTACGGTAATAATTAATATTTAGGGCGAAGCCAAACGAGCGTAATTTGTGAGTTGTGAGTCGCAGAATTTCGGTTAGGCAGAATTCTGCTGCATTCAGTTTCATACAAAAGTCCTGTTTGATTCACACGAGCGTAATTTTGTGAGTCATGATTTGTATGAAAAGATATTTACGCGGCAGAAATTCTGCGACTCACAACTCACGAATTACGCTCGTTTGGCTTCACCCTTAGAGTCCCGGGAAAGAATATAGGATAGTTTTTATCACTAAATTACTTCATATTTACACTGAATTACGCAACGAAATTGTAAGCAATTTGAAGTTTTTTTATTATATTAAACATCATTAGCAAAATTGTTTGATTGAAAACTACTTTAAAAATAAAGATATATCAGACGTACAATTTTACTCTACCGCAGTCTTTGTTAATCAACACGACTAATCTGTACTGGTAACATTTGTTCTCACAACTTTTATTTCCGCAAGTTCAGTAAGTCAAAAGAATTTTAAATTGTGAAAAAGTTTCGTCGTGCTCTAACTCGTGCAGTGTAAGTAGGAGTTAGCACTTTCTTAAAATTCCTATTTCGAGTCGGAATGGAGGCAAATCATGTGCGAAACGTTATTTCCTAGCGCCGATTGTAACAAAGGGAGCGCCAGCTATTTCCAAATTGACATCGCTCAAGTTTTCACCCCGATTGGGCTGGAAGAGTACGAAGTTTGTATTTTACAAGGTTTTGTTATGTTCTTAGTAACTATAGACAATTTTAGTAATAGTAAAATAGAGTGTGGTGTCATATTTAAGTTCTCTTGCTAATTTAAGTTAACGCATAATATACAAATTCAAGATTGCCACCGTCTTTGTTGTTCATAATACACTAGACAAAAATCTTGTATAGGTATTTAATGGGTGATAATTTTATTAACGTGGAGAAATATGATAATTTTATAATAAAATATTACAAGTGTTTTGACTCTTTGACACTGCATTTAATTTGACCGTAAGTGCTCCTAGGTCTCCTTTAGTTAATTATAAACCTCTGGTTTTTATGAACACCCTTTCCCTTATTCTTTTGCACTCTGTCTTGGGAAGATTATTCTCTTTAAGCAATGATTAACCCAAAGATTTATCCCGATGGTATCCCCTCCATCTTAAATCTTTATCCCCATTCGCGTCTCGAATCGCTCACGCAGCTATCCATGAAACAATTTAACAGACAGAGGCCGTATCCCGACACCTTTTAAGTCAAAACATTTTGTCCAAGCTCCGTTAAATATGTACAGTAAAGATGTAGCTCGCATCGATCTTATTATAATAGACGTAAGGTCGAAATGTGGTACATCGTGGGTGAAATATTGTACATCTTGTATCGATTTCTCAGCTGAAACCATGAAGTTTAAGAGCTGTTTAACTCTATTGATATCATTCTAAGTATCACCCTTTTAATTATAGGACATTTTAAATGAAATTATTTTAACTTTCAATTTACCAGAGTATATGAGATATTAATTATGTATAGATTGCCTTAAAATTGTAAGCTGTCATAATCTCGATGTAGCGATTACCCTCATTTTACAGCTACAGATTTGATGGACGATGCTTACAGAATGATGGACTTCAACGGAAAGAGTTTTCACTATCATCACTTGAAATAAAGTGACCTTGATATTATTTAAAGATCTCTCTGGTAAGTGATTATTTGCCAGTTAAGGGGTGTTCACAAATTACACGAGGTGTCTTCTCTCGTTCCAGGTTAAAAAAACCTCACTAAATTTCATGTAGGGGAGAGGAGAAAAACTCACGAAATTGTTGTGAGCATAACAAAACGTCTGTCACAATCCATCCATAACCACTGAATTATTATGTGTGTGTGTGTATACCAAATATATATATATATATATATATATATATATATATATATATATATATATATATATATATATATATATATATATACAACGCCCGCAATATATATATATATATATATATATATATATATATATATATATATATATTGCGGGCGTCATCTAGTTTACCAACCTTACCAGTAATATTTCACTAACTGGATACAAGTTCACTGAACAGTAGAGTACCAAGATTCAGCTGGTTCGTATAAATCGTGAAGGCTTTTAAATTATCCGATATAGGCATTGTCACGGTTCGCTCCCGCGCCAGAATGCGGCTAGATAGCGCCCCGCCAAGATATACTGAATATGGACTTGGTAACTTTTACTGTGCTATATCTACATGGAAGTATCCGTGGTGAAGTAAGAGTTTGAATCGGTCGTGGGTTCGGTATCTGTAGAACAACGCAGTCCCATGCTAGCTCATCGATGATCTAACAAGAGAGATCATCCATTCCTCAGATGGGCACCTCCATCCGGTGCGTGATTCCTTTGGTCATCAGTTTATCCATCCCTCTGGGTGATGAGTTTATGAGAGGAACATTGCAATAAAACCAGCCACTGACACAGAAATCAAAGAGCAAGTTATGTATGTTCCTATTCGGCTTCGCCCGCGTAAATTAGATATTTCACAGACAAATTAGTCCACAAAAAATAGCCTATGATCCTTCACGTAGTTATACTTCTTATCTGTGCCAAATAACAGAAAAATTGCTGCAGTAGTTCGTGAGATAAGCCCTTTCAAATAATTTCCCCCGTTTTTTCCATATTTTCCTCTATTTCTTCGCTCATATTAGTTTTAGCGTGATAAAATATAGCCTATAGTCTTCCTAGAGAAATAAGCTATCTAACACCGAAATAATTTTTCAAATCGGACCAGTATTTCCTGAGATAATCGCGTTCAAATAAGCCCTTTCAAATAATTTCCCCCGTTTTTTCCACATTTTCTTCCATTTCTTCGCTCCTATTAGTCTTAGCGTGATAAAATATAAATTATAGCCTTTCTTGAGAAATGGGCTATCTAACACTGAAAGAATTTTTCAAATCGGACCAGTAGTTCCTGAGATTAGCGTGTTCAAATAAGCCCTTTCAAATAATTTCCCCCCGTTTTTTCCACATTTTCTTCTATTTCTTCGCTCCTATTAGTCTTAGCGTGATAAAATATAGCCTATAGTCTTCCTCGATAAATGGGCTATCTAAAACTGAAATAATTTTTCTAATCGGACGAGTAGTTCCTGGGATTAGCGCGTTCAAACAATCAAACTCTTCCGCTTTATAATATTAGTATATATACGACACCCGCAAAAATTCGTTTCTCGAGCGGAGGCCGTATATTTTTCTGGGATAAAAAATATCCTGCGTCCTTTCCCGAGACTCAAAGTATCTCCATACCAAATTTCAGCAAAATCGGTTAAGCGATTTGGGCGTGAAGAGGAAACAGACAGATAGACAGACTGACACACTTTCGCAATTTTTAAGATTAGTATGGAAGTAAGTAATGAATTGCATTTGGTAAGGTGACCAAAATTAAATTGTTGATAGCAAAACTTTATTACTTCATCGGGATTCGCGGAACCCCAAATCGAATACATGTTTTATAGTTATTATACTGAAAATATACACAGAAACAGGTAAGATTTGTGATTATCGTGCACACCATTTTTGTGAAAGTAATTATACAGCAAAGCGAGCTTGTCTAAATGTACCAACTAGTATGGCCGAGCGCACTAAGCAACTATAAGCACTGCTAAATTCTCGCAGCCTCATTATTTCACTTTAAATAAACGTTATTAAAACGCGAGCAAAGGATACTTGTAATTAAGGATACGCGCTCCCTTTGAAAAAGGTTTTTAATCTCTTAAACCTTCGAGAGAATTTAATCACTTTGCAAAACATATTTCGCGATATGCACCGTTGTATGAAACGGATTTCAATTAAAAAGGTAAAATGCTCATTGCTCAGGTGATTGGCTTATTACGTGTTTGATGTTGTAGGGACAGAATTAGCGTGCACGGGAAAGTTGTGTGAGGGCGTTTTACAGGCGAATGGCTATGTACGCTTGTTACAAGTAAATGGTACCCTGATTTTGCTAATCCAACATTAAGACCGGGCTGCCAAAGGCTAATATCAGATAAATATACAATTATTATCATTTTCATTGATGATCTCAATTTCATTTAAGTCAATCGTCTTCCGGGATCGTAATACTTATTAGAAAACACAGCAAAATTTGGCAACCCGCTCTTAAGGTTCCCCACTCAGAAGAAATGAAATGAAAAAGATTTAACGTCTACTTAATTTAAGTAATGTTTGATGTTTTCACCAAGGGAATACTACGCATAGGTCAGAGCAGAGAGCGCTTCTAGTACATACAATAAATAATTATAAATTACATACAGTGATAGAAACGTTGTCAAACGTCGAACAAAACTTCTTGTTGACTGTCTATGCTGGTGCTGCCTCTAGCGTTAAAACATTGCAGTAATATTATATCCTATTAGAACGCAGGCTTAGCATAACAACATTAGAAACGGGAAAGAATCGACATAATGACAGATTTTAGTGATAAAATGGCGGATTTCCTTTGTGTCACTGTCGTTTTGTCTACTTTTCCGTGGAAAGTTTCTTTCTTCTTCTGCTTCTATGGTGACCATGCTAGGCCTGCTGTCGTTTATAAACCATATTGTAGTAGGCATTATAGTGAGATGGTTGAATCCTTATCGAAGTTATATTAATGTTGGATTAAATAGCTGCAGAATAGGTTCACAGTTGCTAACGATTGATTTCAATATGTTTAATACTACTTGAGCAACATTAATTGAAATAATAATGCATTCTTTTTAATGTGTAAGCAATAATAATTGTATTTGATGGTAAAGTATATTTTTATTAGTCTTGCAATATTTGTGGAAGTCCAGGGAAGGTTATTTAGGAGGAAAGTGATACTAAGTTAACCGGGTCATCTAGAGTTGGTAATTATTATTATTATGATTCAGTCTAAAACCATGAAGACTTTGCGATGTACACGTAGTTATGGGGTTCTGAATTCCGTATCGTAAAATTATTTTATTGAAATAATAATTCCCCTTTTCCGTATCAACATAACATAATCCTTTTTACAACACAGTAAACTTGATGACAGAATGTATTTTGTTCATTAAACCAAATAAATGGTGTTTTTACGAACAGTAAAACTCACACGCGAAAAGGCAATCACAGCTATTCTTGTGAAACAATCCTAAATGATTGCTCGGAAAACACATTGTGTACCTGCCCTTATATTTTCAACTCGTACTGATGTGTTTTCCCCCGCTACGTTTTATATACGCTTAAATACTTAAGCCGAGCTTACATCGAGATTAAAATTATGAATTATGAGTTCTTTCTTTTTGTATCGTTAATTTTACAATAATTGTCCAGTGTTATTGGTTTAAAACTTATCGAACGATTTGATTTTTATCAATATTCAAGAAGAGAGCATATTCCCTCTGAAAAGGCCGGCATCGCACCTGCAGCTCTTCTAATGTTGCGAGTGTCCATGGGCTACGGTAGTTGCTTTCGATCAGGTGACCTTTTGCTCACAACTGACGCATATCTGGATTTCTATCAAGATTATTTTTGTTTTGGCCTTTTTAGACTCCCTTTTACGTAGTCGGGTTATAGATTGTAAAATTTATTTTTATTAGCAGGAGCTTATATTATAATAATAATAATTAATCCAATGATATTCTATGTTACTAACGTAACTAGATTGGCAGTTTACGGCAGCAACGCGTTGCCACTTCGAAGATGCCTGCAGGCATATCTCACTTACATAATGACATCGTCTTTTGAACTATCAAGTGGTTACGCATTTCTGAGAATCGTTTGTAAGACGTTGCTTCTCTGGTATTTTAGATTGAATTAATCAATAGCTTTCGGTTCAAACTTTAGCTAATAATCAATCATCGTCCCTTAGCTGTTGAATAGGTAAATTCCTTTTAAAAATCTTAAAAACTGGGCATAGCCAACGATGTCAATACTTGGATATGGCATACGCCATCAAAACTGTAGCTACGTTTTTGCATGCAAAATGTGTATCGAGAAAATATTGTTGTCCTTTTTTGTCTTACAGTAATAGCATATACTACTTTCTCTTTCACTCATTCACGCTTTCAATGCATATTTTACGTAATCAATGCACTAAACACGTCCGACTATCACCGCGTCCTAAGGCACACTGCTCTCAGATGAGTGAGCTCACTCATTTTGAGGGTGACACATTTTCGCGCTGACGATTGTATGGAATGCTTCTTTTAAAGGTTATAATTCTATGGGCATAGCCCGTCATATAACTAGTATTTTCTGTTGTTTGTCTGCAGAGATCTCTTTATTATGGTATAAAAAACGGCAGAGCTAAACTTTGATCCACCGTTGAGCTTTATTCGCAATTTCGTGTTATGGTTTACTCTCGTATTTTTACATCCCGTTTCTTATCCGGGTCAAGTTGTGGGAATAAAATGTTTTTGTTGGTTATATTAACGTACTTTCTACCGTATTAATAATTGTGTTTAATCAGGAGTCGCTTTTATTGTGTAATAAAATACTTTTATGCAATTTATCTTTTATATTGTGGTTCCTTGTGGACAATAAAGAGTTTTTTAATCCAATGTAATATCCTACTAATATTATAAAGGCGAAAATTTTGGATGTATGTATGTATGGATGTATGGATGTTTGTTACTCTTTCAAGCAAAAACTACTTAACGGATTTTAATGAAACTTTACAATAATATAGCTTATACATCAGAATAACACATAGGCTACAATTTTAACCGACTTTAAAAATGGAGGAGGTGTTATGTTCGTTTTTTTTATGTTCCACGATTACTCCGCCGTTTGTTAACCGATTTTCAATTTTTTTCTTTTGGTGTATAGGGTATCATGCCAATTTGGTACTTTATTCATAAAAATGGTGACCTGATGAAGAGATCCATAAGAAATCGAGGGAACTCCTCAAAATTTATATGGGAACATGTGGTGACTTCGGTTTCGTGAGCAGTTTTCTAAGCATATGCTACCAACAAGCAAGATTTTGCACCAAGGTATACCATGGTTCGGAAGGTGCTGAGAGAACTCTTGACTCTTTATAGATACAATTTTGGGAGTTTCGACGTTGTTTTAAGAACGGAAAGCATATGCTACTATGCAAATTACATTCATCATCATCATCATCACTACCATAAACTATTATAGAACCATGTATCGTCCCGAACGGCACGTGTCGGCGGCACGCGTCAGCGGCAGTCGACGGCAGGCGTCGGCACGTGTCGGCGGCAGTCGACGGCAGTCGACGGCAGTCGACGGCTCGTATCGGGGGCACTCGACGGCAGTCAACGGCAGCCGTCGACAGTTTATCACACTTGCAGTTGTGACGTACCGCGTAAAGGTAAGCGTCCACAGGTCGGTATCGTACGCAACGGACGTCTCGCAACAAACGGATAATTTTTTCACAGTACGTCCACTGTTTCGGTAGCATATTATGGATTACCGACTAGCCAGTATCTCCTAATTAGTCCAAACAAAGTTCCTAAGTCAAAATTTCTGCTTTCGACTTTTCCATCCACACCCCCTTTTTGAGCATTCATTTACTAGGCTATAATCCGTACGCTGCCGATACAGTGGAAGTACTGTGAAAAAACTATCCGTTTGATGCGAGACGTCCGTTGCGTACGATACCGACCTGTGGACGCTTACCTTTGGGTAGTACGTCAAAACGAGGGGCCTACCACCACCTCTACTAAGCGACACCGTTTAACAGATGAGCAATATTACTTTAACGTCAAACTAGCGATCTTAAAAGAGTTGATATTTCACAGCGGATTTCGATTTAACAATATTTTTTGCATTTTTTTACTGTTTTTTAGTAAAATTATATTTGAAAAGTGAGTACGGTAATCTTATTGTAATCTTACAACAAAGTGTTCTGGAAACATGATAGTTTTAGGAAAGGTCGTGGTAGGCCTCTGCAAGCGTCTGCCGTCGACTGAAGCCGACACGTACCGTCGACTGCCGCCAACGCGTGCCGCCGACGCGTGCCGCCGACGCGTGCCGCCGACACGTGCCGTTCGTCTGTAAGAAGCCTTAATGTTTAGGCGTAAGCCAATCGATAGCGGTTATAAATAAGATAAATGTATGTCAAAAAACTTCAAAAACAGGGCATATACGTTAAATACTATATTTCTGCGCCCTTTTGCAAAGTAAAATCAAATATTAACTTACAGCTACTAGCTTCGAGTGTATTAATATATTCAAAATTTCAGAAACAACAATGTAGAGAAGTCAGAATCAACACAATGAACAACTTTGTTGCTTTGAAATATCAAATGGCATCAAAATCTCTTAACAAAGTCTAATTCTAAAGCTGAAACCGGAGCACAAGTATATTAATATATCCAGTTAGCATATGAACATTTCACAAGGAGTTTCCTCGAAATGATATCGCACAGATGTATCAGCATACTCAAATAGGGTATTCTATTAACAGTGGCTTATGCATAGTGTACAGGTGCATGATCTGCAGTTTATTACTATTTTACATTCATAATTATATTACATATAATATATATTTTACATATTATATTACATAATAGGTATTATTTAAACTTAATTTGAATTCTGAGACCTCTATCAGAAAGTGCGTATTAAATGATCACTTAACTTTGACTTGATAAATAGTTAAGACAGAAAATGTGTGAAGCTTCTGTCTAAATCTTCGTCAATAAAATGTTATGATTTAATTTCTCTAAGTGCGTCAGAAATAATGATTATGGACGAGTCTGTTACTTGTGAAAATCCTAACGAGAATGTGCCGGTGCCGAATAAAAACGTTTGTAAACGGAATATGTCGTCACTCTTGAAATAATCTAACTGAAATCTACTGTGACCTGACAGAACCTACAACATACAATACAAAATATTATAGATGAGTTCCTTACTTGCGAACGTAGTCCTAAACTAAAGCTTTTTATATAACACACCAAAAAACATTTGGAAATGGAATAAGTCGTCACTCTTGAAACAATGTAATAGAAATCGACTGTGACCTGACAGAACTTAAAACATTTATTATATAATCCAGAATATTATGTTCAGCAGTTCAATAAATAATACGTCTGGCGCTGAAGGGTTGGAATAGCGATGAAGGCAGACGATTTATGGCGCATGTAATCCGTCTGGATGTAATATGCATTCAAGGCCAATGTTAGAGGTCATCACTCATCACTATTTTCTATGATATAGACTTTTACTGTAATGAAAATGACGAGACTGTGCATAGTATTTACTATTTTATAGGAATTTTGACTTTTAAATGAAGTTTTGTATCTCGATTCGCCATCTGAACTTTAGCCAGCTTTACGAACTAGATCGACACGACATGGATGGATCAAAACTATCACGTATGATGACTTTTTTTTTTATGATATAAGGGGGCAAACGAGCAAACGGGTCACCTGATGGAAAGCAACTTCCGTTGCCCATGGACACTCGCAGCATCAGAAGAGCTGCAGGTGCGTTGCCGGCCTTTTAAGAGGGAATAGGGTAATAGGGGAGGGTAGGGATGGGAAGAGAAGGGAATAGGGGAGGGAAAGGAAGGGAATAGGGTAGGGGATTGGGCCTCCGGTAAACTCACTCACTCGGCGAAACACAGCGCAAGCGCTGTTTCACGCCGGTTTTCTGTGAGAACGTGGTATTTCTCCGGTTGAGCCGGCCCATTCGTGCCGAAGCATGGCTCTCCCACGTATACTTAGAAAATATGCTTAAAAGAATGGTGTAACTGTCAAGGCACAAACATACACACACACACACACACACACACACACACACACACACAGACAAAGAGCTATTTACCTTAGTATCAATTTTAAAAATAAAGAACATGTATAAAGTAATTTAATTAGTTTATACAGTTAATTATTTATGTTATCTCTATATTATGGTTAAATATTTATGTAAATCAAATATAATTATTTTTGCTTTTTTTTAAATTTGTTAAACTATAATTGTGCATGACTAGTTTCTCAATGTTATAAGTATCTAAGAGAATGAGCGAGATATCCCCAACACAAGTAATTCCTTACTTAATGGGGATGCCTCATGATTGTATTTGTGTCTGTAATTTGAGAAATAAAGATTTATTTATTTATTATTTAATTTACGACACGGCGCGACACTTCACTTCCATAGAACTCACTGTCAGTTCTATGGAAGTGAAGACGTCGAAGTCGCACTAGCGCTGTTTCACCTCTTAGCTTAAATGATTCTGGTTTTTCTAAAGCATCAGACGAAGGGAGCAACCCTGATGGGTTGCTGCCTTCGTCTGATGTATGAGTAATATTATTTACACAGAGGATAAGTTAATACTTATCCTCTGTGTAAATAATATTACTTTTATAAGAAGCTAAATATTTTAGGACAGGGATTAATGTTACGTTTTTCTTGCACAAAATAAGTTTTAGACAACTTATAGGCTGTAAATTTCACTCGTGATCTATAATATAACGTCGATTTTGATCAAAATCAGTGTAACCTGGCATCGGAGTCTTCGAAAAATCTTTGATAGATTTAAGGAAAAATAATAATCACCCGATATCAATCCTTACAAAAGAGATCCTTTTATCCTTACAATCCTTACACTCCTTACGTACATTAATTTAGGCTAGACTTATATGCGTCAGCACGAACGTGCGTTTGGCCGCTTCACCGCGATATCACAAGCAATTATAGTATGTAACCACAGACATAGATCAAGATAGATACCGCATGTGTATGTACTTCGCGTGCCATATCGCGTTCACAAACGACGAGCAATACTCGTCTTTCGAAAGTCTTTCTTTAGTCTGCTATCGTATTCGGACGTCAATCGGAATTTTAAAAATGCCTAAATGCCTAAAAGTGCCGTATTGAGCTGTAGAAATTCAAATAGAAACGTTGGCCTTGATAATGGACACGTGTCTTATCATCGGTACGTCACAGTAGGTAGTAAAAAAGTGGCACGCTCGTTTTCATACAAATGGAGCGACATGGGGTATCTATCTTGATCTATGTCTGTGTATGTAACATTTTATTTAAGTACCGGCGCGGTCGCGCTGCTATACAATTGCGGACACCCGACTCATATAAATCGGGCCATATAATACCTAGAATTTATTGAAATAAGACCTGAATGATTCCTAAATAATGATTACTTAGGAATCATCTAAATATACTAGACCAGTGGTTCTTAATCTTTTTGTCATGAGGGACCATTTTACCAAATGTTTGCCTTGCCGGGGACCACTCAGTTGGTTTACCTAAATTAAGATTTGGTTGATAATGAAAACAAGCACAACTTTATAATTAGCATTCATTTATTTTTTATTTGGCAAAATCTATAAGTTGCAGGTTTTAATTTTGATGTGATTTTTGTGACTCTATACTAACTTCTGAATTCTCACATATTATTAGGATGGCTTCGCGGACCACTTGGAATGCCTCCAGGGACCACCAGTGGTCCGCGGACCACCGGTTAAGAATCACTGCAGTAGACGGATCGGGCTGTAATTTGGCATGCAGGCATTTGGCAGATGTTATGTCGTAGGCCCTAAGAAAGGGTTTTGATCAATTTTACCCCCAAGGAGATAAAATAGGGGATGAAATTTTGTATGAAACTTTGTAAATTTTAAACTATTAATTAGGTCATAAAGTCTCAGCCCCATCGCTGAGACTTTGATACCTAATTAATAATAATACTTCTTAACGCAAGCGACGCCGCGGGCAAAAGCTTTTTTTTTTTTTTTTAATTAAATAAGGGGGCAAACGAGCAAACGGGTCATCTGATGGTAAGCAACTACCGTCGCCCATGGACACTCGCAACATCAGAAGAGCTGCAGGTGCGTTGCCGGCCTTTTAAGAGGGAATACGCTCTTTTCGAGTTCGTTCCAGAGTTTTACAGTGCGCGGCAGAAAGTTACGCGAAAAACGCACTGTAGAAGACTGCCACTCATCAAGGTGATGAGGATGGTATATTTTTCGCGTGGGACGATGGCGAAAAGTTGCAGGTGGTATGATTCCGAACAATTCCTCAGAGCACTCCCCGTGATACAACCGATAGAGGATGCAGAGTGAAGCTACATCTCGGCGTAATTCCAAGGGGTCCAAGCTGTTTGAAACACTATGGCAGTCAGCAATTCGAGCGGCCCTTCGTTGGATACGATCCAGAGGGAGCAGTTGGTATTTTGGCGCCCCTGCCCAGAGATGAGAACAATATTCCATATGAGGCCGAACCTGCGCCTTGTAGAGTTGTAGGCGTTGGTCCGGACTGAAGTACTGTCTCGCTCTGTTAAGGACACCAAGTTTCTTCGAGGCTAATTTGGCCTTACCCTCTAGATGATATCGGAACTGGACTTCACTCGATATGTTGACGCCAAGTATCTCAATGCTAGGGGAGATGGTTAAAGATGTGCCCTCGAAACGAGGATATACGACCATTGGTGACTTTTTAGTGGTGAACGCGCAGACTTGTGTCTTAGCAGTTTAAGTAATATGATTGTTATAAATCCCCCAGGAGTGCTTGTTTATTCCTATATTTCCATTTTCCAATACTATTTCGAAGAAGCAATTTAAACAATAGAGTAATTTCGCAAGGGGTTAAGCTGTCAATAGCGTTCCTATTCACGTGGAATATACAACTCGACGGATTAAAATGTTATGAAAGAATTGAAAGGATAAGCGAATTTCATGAAACTAATTATTATTTATTATTTTACTATACCTAAATGTAATCGTTACTAAATAAGTACCTAGCTATATCCTTAAAAAATATTTATTATTATTTATCTATTATTTACTAGATGACGCCCGCAACTTCGTTGCGCCAAAATTCGTTTATCGCGCGGGAACCGTACATTTTTCCGGGATAAAAAGTATCCTATGTCCTTTCCCGGGACTCAAAGTATCCCCATACCAAATTTCAGCAAAATCGGTTCAGCGATTTAGGCGTGAAGAGGTAACAGACAGACAGACAGACAGGCAGACACACTTTCGCATTTATAATAATAAATATATGGACATGGATTATATTTTATTATATTATTAACTATAATAAATTACAATATCACTGACATACATTTCTGTTTGTTAAATAATACGGGAGTACTAAAATTAAAAAACACAGAGTAATTTATCATAACAAGATCTAGTAGTTATTCGTATGTTTACTGCTTGTTTTATATCATGGGCCGGTTTTTCTTCCAAAGAAAGCCTTAACATGTATGCTGTTTAAAGATTTGGATGATGGTCTTCAAGTAAAGCCGATAAGAATAGAGCTATAGAAACCTCACGCCAATGGTATCATTGCTCTCTTTCTAAGTAACTTTAGCTTCTTTATAAAACTACTGAAGTATCCACCCTCAGTACCTACAGTATAATATAGAGACCTAAAACGTGTCAAATATATCCATTTATATTTTACCATCCCATACAGGTTCCATGATCCATCCGATACAGGTTCTGCTATTCTTCTGAAATGCCACGCTAATGTTGTTATTTTTAACCGACTTCAAAAAAGGAGGTTATCAATTCGACGCGTATGTATGTAATATTTCCAGAACTGCCCAATTTTCGTATATGTTAGTCTATATCAGTGTCTGAACAAATGTACCAAATTTCAAAAGAGTATGTTTGTATGTATGTATGTACATACAGTACGTATGTTTTTATGTTTGTGTTCGCATATCGCGGGAACTACCATTCCGATTTCAGTAATTATTTTTTTGTTGTACTAGGTATTGTTCAACTTAGGGAATAGTGCAAGTTTCATAAAAATTGGTTCAGTAGTTTTGGAGATAGGGAGTTTTAATTATCAATTACGTAAAAATTTGAAGTTGGTTTTATCTTTTTAAAATACAGTTATTCTCCTACGTAATGTTTCTAAGTAAAACAACCGGCGCATCCACGCTCAGTAGCTTTATAAAGTCCGCACACGCTATTCGACAATTACGGCAACTCTGAATGCACATCAGCGTTTTAACACTCCAAAGTAATTCCCAGCTTTTAGTTGCCCATTCAAATCTGAAAGTCAATTTATTATGAAAAATTCCCAGAATTAATGTAACCATTTGCCATTCACACGGACCGTCTGAGCGATCAACCGTTTCAAAGGTTTATGAAAATGTTTTAGCTAAATTAAACTTTAAGCTCGTTACTCGCATCTGCATCTCCGATGAAAATTTTATTTTATTGTATTTTTAATATAAATAATGTATCTTGTAATTTAATATTTTCCCTTTAATCTGTAGCTTAATAAATATTAAATAATATTTTATACACAGAAACATTATCATTTTACTTACCAAAAATGTTATTACGTAATTAAACAAAATTATAATATTATAATTTAAATACCATTCCTTAATCAAATCTAATTAAAATGCAATCAGATTAGAAAATATTATGTATTTCATTATTTAGATGAATCTTAAGGCTTTTTTTAGATCTCGCGCTTGGCATTCATAATATTTTTTGCAATAAAAATGTTACAAGCAACATTTTGTGAAGCTTAAAAAAGCCATTATTCTGAGTTATGGCTGTGCTTTCCATTCCTCCCCCTGGCGCCTCCAGCCACTGCCCCTGCTAACCTCAGTCGTTTATTTTTCATACATGGGAGTAACATTGAAGGTCAGAGCTATGTAGTTGCCCTTCAAGATTTAATAATCGGCCAAGTGCGAGTCGGACTCGCGCACGAAGGGTTCCGTACCGCTATAGAGCGAAAGTAGGCAAAAATTGTGTTTTTGTATGGGAGCCCCCTTAAATATTTTTTTATTTTTATTTTATTATAAATTATTAAAGTACAAATAAAATTAAGGATTAAGTGAAAATTTCAAGTGCCTACCTGGTGCCTTTATTGACTACGAGCAAAAAAGGCCAAAAAATTACGTTTGTTGTATGGGAGCCCCCTTTAAATATTAACTTTATTTTATTTTTAGTATTTGTTGTAATAGCGGCAACTGTAATACCTACACAATCTGTAAAAATTTCAGAAGTCTAGCTATAGCGGTTTTTGAGATACAGCCTGGAGACAGATGGACAGACGGACAGACGGACAGACATCGAAGTCTCAGTAATAGGGTCCCGTTTTTACCCTTTGGGTACGGAACCCTAAAAATGGCAAAAGTAGCATTAATAGATCTGTGTTAGGGTCAGCTCTCACCGAAACGTAACGCGGCGATACATTTTAAAATTCTATCCCATTTTAACTTTCTAGACTACACAAAAAAAAAAAACACAAATCTTTTCATTGACAATTTTTTTTTGTAAGGTTGTCCTAATATTGGAGGCCTATATTACTATTTTATCAATTTTAAACTTATCTATAATTCAATAAAACCATAATTTCAAAGTCTTAAAATTTGTCTGCAAGTCCTTATTTCTGAGGATAAAATAGCCTATAATAAGGGTTATGCCATAACTTATAAATCCTTATTTTAAAGTTGTTCTACGTTTTCCACGCTATGCTTATTTCTAAACCAAATTTTTAAGCCTTCCAAACTTCGTCATATTTCGGTAATTTCGGACTAATTACTTAACGTCCTAAATAGCTTCCCAAATGAAAAAACTTTTATGTAGGCCACAAAACTATGTCAGGTAGAAGATATGAAAATTATTGTTAAGCCTTGTGACCTAGCTTCTCCCCGGAGACGGCTGACAGACGCGGCACTGATTTGAAACTTTAAATATTTATATCTTACTCTATAAGGAAGATGGCTTTATAATTTATTTATAATCTCCGCAAAAATGCTTTAAAATATCTTTAAAACATTTTTGGGTAGATAAACATTTTTATGGTACAGCTAATAATTTTATCGTTATTGTGACTAAAAACAATGTTTATACTAGCTAAAAGCCGAACTTTGTGAGGGCTCGCCTCGACCACCTTAACTGACCGATGATAACACATCTACATATAAATATAAATTACTATGTTAAAGCACAAATCAATAGGCGTGATAGATTTTCCGTAAAGTGTACCACAAAATGTAAAGGTTGTGGGATATACTAGGGCTCGCTTCGCTCGCCCTAATTAATAAGTTTCAAAAAATCGGCCAAGTGCGAGTTGTACTCGCGCACGAAGGGTTCCGTACCACTACAGAGCAAAAATAGGCTAAAAATTGAATTTTGAACTTGCTATCAAAATAATTTTGTTATGCTACCTATCCCCCACGACTTTGAAATCTAATAATTTTTCTTGAGATAAGAAAAGTAGACTGTCCTTTTCCGTTGTTTACTCTTTGCTCAAAATTCCATCAAAATCGCTCCAGCCACCCTATTCCATGTCCAAGTGAAATAGGGAATTATTTTCATGTATTACGCTGACTTTGAGTTACTATATACTTTCCCATGTTTTATACACATAGCATAATATTTCTTCATCAATGAAAATTCTAGTTTGCAACAAAATTTCGAGCCGCACAATTAAGTTGGGAATTTTGTCGAATCGTTTGCGATTTGAATCACGTCTCGGTGTCGGAGTGAGACGTCTTTACGACCCACTTTTACGTCCTCCGCAACAACAAATGGCCGAAACAAATGGATCAATCGGCAACAAAATACGAGACCTTTTACACAAACAAATGAAAAACGAGACCTGAAAAAGGCGCATTGAAAAATCCCAGACATCAAAATACTAACGCCGGTTTCGGTGACTTAGCAGGTTTCAATGAAACCAGGCCTAAAATGATTTTTATAATGCTCAAGTGTGTACGCAGCACTCACTCAATATACACTAGCACTATCTCTTCCTTCACTCTCAAAACCTTTTACTTTTCTCTTATAAACCAGTGGAATGGATGACGGACACGACTGGTGAGAGATCAGGCGCTGGACCGACTTTTTTATGCCTATCCGACGCGTGGATCATCTTACTTGTCAGGCAATCCAGTGATCAGTCTGCATCATCCTAACCAAACTTGTAAACAATATTTTTACAACATGACAAATGACAATCGAACCTGTGACCTCCGAGTCAAGAGCCAGGCTTTGAGCTACTGGACTTCGGAGACGCGCGTCAAATTTGTTTGACCTTGATAATTTAAAGTAGTAAGCAATCTACTGAACGCAAGTAACGACAGTAAGCAGCTGCGGTTGACCTCACAGTAGAAACAATCAGGTAATTACGGTGGTTAGATAGCCACAGCTTTTATAAACCACATCCGATTATACCAAAATAATAGAGGCAATTTGAGCATTGCTCTAGCCCTGGAAGAAATTACAATGTTCGGCCACGAAAATCAGTATCTAGAGGCAAAGGATAAGGAAAGAGATTTTTTAAACGTTTTTAAGTTGGAAAACTTAGTAACATTACAATATTTTGTACAATAAATACGTGTGGCACTCGGGGATTGCCGCGGTAAAGGTATTGCAGTACATATTTTATCAATTTATACAATTATTATAATTAGCATAAGGCTAGTCGCACGCACACAAACACCGTGTCGCCGCGCTCAAAGCCCGCGATAAAAGCTATGCAAAAGCTTTTCGTCTTGGGCAGTTTTATTTTGTCTATACATTTTTTTATCGTTTTCTCTGTACCTTTTAATTATCAATTTTAAAAACGTCATAAATTTTTCAATTTTTTAAAATAATAATAGCAGTGTCATAATATTCATAATTTTAACTTAATATTTTATCAAGTGTAGGTAGAGTTTATAATATTATTTTGAGTCATAACCACATATTATAAGTGGTTATGATACTCTGTCGGCATAATGAAAACAACATTCATTGCGGTGTGCCACTTTATCGCGTATGTTGGCTTCGGTTATTCCACTATACTATATTGGTTAAACTTTTACTGTATCATTTAATATATAAAAATAAATCGGGTTTTCCTTCCTGACGCTATAACTCCAGAAGGCACGAACCGATTTCCACGGTTTTGCATTCGTTGGAAAGGTCTCGGGCTCCGTGAGGTTTATAGAAAAAAAAAATACAAAAAAAACTTCAAGAGAAAAGCAGGAAAACAGGGAAAATAGGCAAAACAACAAAATTTGCCGGGACAGCTAGTAATTCATAATATAACAATCACCATTTAATTCGTACTTGGCATTCTCTAGTTGGCTTGATTGTATATTGTTGAGTCACATAAAGTATTATTTATAATCACCAAAGTTTTCAAGGATGGACAAACGGACAGACAAATTATAGTTTCCTTGTAGATACTAAGGAACCTTAAAAGAACGAAGCTTTGCAAATTGCAATCTAGGCATTAAGGATTGCAAGATCGAAAGTCATAAAAAAATTGGGACTTAGGCCGACAGTTATGAGTTATAAATAATTTTCTTACTGCATTTAAATTAATATCATTAAACCGAATAGCAAAACAAAAAGATACAATTTTAAGATAAATAGGACTTAGGGCATTATGTAATATACATTAAGCTATTTCAAGCAATGAGCAATTCAAATCCGATATTTACTCACGTTATTATGAAGATTACTGTCTATTATTTAAATTAATCTGTATTTATAGCGACTAACAAAGCATAGACAATGCTATTGAATTCCTACGTAGTACGTAGGTTCTGTAGGTCTTTTTCTCTACTTGGTACTACATTGGAAGACATAACTCTAGTTTTATTTTTAAAAGCTTTTATTTAACTTGCTCTGCATGTATGTATGTGTGTTACGGTGGAATTTTGGAACTCAATTTTGAAGTAGATATATTTAACCGATTGAGCTGAAATTTTGCATACGGGTTAAGTTTGGATGACAATGCACAATATGGTATGTGACATCACTCTAAATCCAATATGGCCGACCATCCAAGATGGCGAAATAATTATTTTCTATGCAGTCCTACAATATGGATATTAAATGAAAGGGCTTTTTGAGAGTAACTCGAAAACGAATGTAATTTCATTCTACATCCAACATGGCGGCTTATCTAAGATAGGGGAATAGTTATTTTTAATGCACTTCTGCAATATGGATATCAAATGAAAGGGCTCATTGAAAGGAACTCGAAAACGAATGTAATGTCTTTCTACATCCAATATGACGGCTCATCCAAGATACGGAAATAGTAATTTTTAATGCTCTTCTGCAATATGGGTATCAAATAAAAGGGCTTATTGAGAGTAACTCTGAAACGAATGTAATGTCATTCTATATCCAATATGGCAGCTTAGCCAAGATAGGGCAATAATAGTTTTTTTTAAAGCACTTCTGCAATATGGGTATCAAATAAAAGGGCTCATTGAGAGTAAATTGAAAAAGTAATAGTCAAGTCGTGTCGTGTCGTGACGTGACGTGACGTGGCATGACGTGACGTGACGTTACGTGTAGTGTCGTGTCGTGACTTTACGTGACGTCACGTGACGTGACATCAAGTCAAATCCACCCAGGTTTCAGAAAATGCCCGGTTGAATCCGGTCACTTTTGTTAAATGAAATTTAACTTTTTGGTCATGCAAAAATAAACGGAATATAACAACTCGCTAAATATAGATTTTTCAATGGTCAAAGTCGAGTACGATTTCTTAAGGACTTAAGTTAATCAGATTTTAACAAATTCTTGAAACAAAACAAATTACTATCAAACAGACTAAGAAATCTAGCCAGAGATAACTAAAAAACAAAAAATAAATTATAAGCAAAAAACTTTTTGAAAAAAAAGCTTTTATTTAAATAGTCTAAAAAGAAAAAAATAAATTTCTCCTTAAAATTTTTAACTATTAAGTTAATCCTATCATCCTAATAAAATATTGTCGCGTGATTTGTAAATAAACTAGTAAGTACCAATTTAACTGAGTAAATTGATATTATATTTTTATTTTAATAAATTTATCAAGTACTGATAGATTGTTAAGTCTCGTCAGTCGCGACAAGCTTTTACTATCGTGCAAATTGTATATATTGAGGATTAACTTAATAGTTAAAAATTTTAAGGAGAAATTTATTTTTTTCTTTTTAGACTATTTAAATAAAAGCTTTTTTTCAAAAAGTTTTTTGCTTATAATTTATTTTAAATAGAGTCAAGAAGTCTTTTTTTGATTTTCTGCCATGATGGATGACTATTGGCACCATGATTGCGAAGCTGTCAACGCGTCGATCATGAGAAATTATAGATGAATATGTATCGTCAGATCACAGATGGCACAAGTCAGTTTACTGTTAATAGTTTCGGAACACACCTCATATTCTAAGCACTAGCTTAGAATATAAAAACAAAAAGTAAAAAATGAAATATAAATGTTTCATTTCTTTGCATACTTTCAAGTAAGAATATTTTGCACATCTCTCCAGACATACCTTTCAAGTTGAAGGTTATAAAGCTTATTTTTTCTTTTATTAACCTCACAATGATGGGATAAAGACTGAAGTAAAAAACCTGTGAGCGTAAACCCCTGGATTGATGTCGCATGGGAACTCTATGCAAATACGACCGGTCCATTGTGGTCCGACAAAACATTAATTTAATGGTGCTTTCTTATAACTCTACCATATTTATAACAATTTTGGTGTCTTATACTTGTTAATATTATTAATTTGAAAGTGTGTTTCTGTATGCCTGTCATTAGACAGACATACAGAAACTGAAAAAAAATATACATTTGTCGTGTGTGGAGTTATTTTGAGTCCCGGAAAGGCATAGGATTTTGTGAATGCCGAAAAATGTACAGTTCTCAATATACCACGTACTTTTTCGCGATCAAAGGTCATTAGAATGTTATTAGTTCACAAACTATCCTAACATCGTCTGCAGTCAATGAATTCAAAAGTTAATTTCTGTGACATTAATTATTAATTTTAGAATAAATGAAACATTAATACAGCAAACTAAAGTCAGTACCCAACAAATAATTAGAGCTATTAACTCTTTGCTACTGCAATTAATCTAACTTTATGAGCGGGGGTAAGGTCAAACCTTTTTTTCAACTTCACCCACACGTCATTTCTCATAGAGAATATTAGAGCGCTTACAGACGAACGGCACGTGTCGGCGGCAGTTGACGGCAGGCGACGGCACGTGTCGGCGGCAGTCGACGGCAGCCGTCGACAGTTTATTACGCTTGCAGTTGTGATGTACCGCGTAAAGGTAAGCGTCCAATTAGTCCTTACAAAGTTCCTAAGTCAAAATTTCTTCTTTCGACTTTTCCATCCACACCACCTTTTTGAGCATTCATTTACTAGGCTAGTCGGTAATCCGTACGCTGCCGATACAGTGGAAATACTGTAAAAAATTATCCGTTTGATGCGAGACGTCCGTTGCGTACGATACCGACCTGTGGACGCTTACCTTTAGGAGTTACGTCAGAACTGGGGACCTACCACCACCTCTACTAAGCGACACCGTTTGACAGATGAGCAATATTACTTTAACATCAAACTAGCGATCTTAAAAAGTTGATATTTCACAGCGGATTTAACAATGTTTTTTTTTATGAAATAAGGGGGCAAACGAGCAAACGGGTCACCTGATGGTAAGCAACTTCCGTCGCCCATGGACACTCGCAGCATCAGAAGAGCTGCAGGTGCGTTGCCGCCCTTTTAAGAGGGAATAGGGTAATAGGGGAGGGTAGGGATGGGAAGAGAAGGGAAAGGAAGGGAATAGGGTAGGGGATTGGGCCTCCGGTAAACTCACTCACTCGGCGAAACACAGCGCAGGCGCTGTTTCACGCCGGTTTTCTGTGAGAACGTGGTATTTCTCCGGTCGAGCCGGCCCATTCGTGCCGAAGCATGGCTCTCCCACGTTAGAATGTTTTGCATTTTTACTGTTTTTTAGTAAAATTATTATAATATTTGAAAAGTGAGTACGGTAATGTTATTGTAATCTTACAACAAAGTGCTGGAAACATCATAGTTTCAGGAAAGGTCGTGGTAGGCCCCTGCAAGCGTCATAAACTGTCGACGGCTGCCGTCGGCTGCCGCCGACACGTGCCGACACGTGCCGCCGACACGTGCCGTTCGTCTGAAAGAAGCCTTACGCAAAGGTCGGAGCAGAGGGCACTACTACCACGTACGGTAAAAAATCCGACCAAAATCCGACACGTTGTATATACGTCATATCAGAATATTGACAGAAACGTTGTTAAACGTCGAACAAAACTTTATATATTATTATCCTATTTGAAAATGATTTTAAAACGTTAATTTACTTTTAAAAGCTCACGGTGAGCGGTTTCAATGGGATCAGGAGATAGACGGTCATTTTGTTATGAAATGTTGTGTATAATTTATTTTTAAGCGGTAACAAATTGTGGGTGCTATTCCAAAGGTCTCACATAATATTAATATACTAGCTGTGCCCCGTGGTGTTACACGCGGTTTAAGTGATATATAATAAAAGACTATGAAAAGTACCAATAATAGGGTCAAAACGGGACGATACATGGTTCTATAATGATTTATAGTAGTGATGATGATGATGATGAATGTAATTTGCATAGAAGCATATGCTTTCCGTTCTTAAAATAACGTCGAAACTCCCAAACTTGTATCTATAAAGAGTCAGGAGTTCTCTCAGCACCTTCAGAACCATGGTATACCTTGGTACAAAATCTTGCTTGTTGGTAGCATATGCTTAGAATACTGCTTACGAAACCGAAGTCACCACAATATGTTTCCATATAAATTTTGAGGAGTTCTCTCGATTTCTTATGGATCCCTTCATCAGGTCACCACTTTTATGAATATGGTACCAAATTGGGATGATAACCTATACATTAAAAGAAAAATTTTGAAAATCGGTTCACAAACAGCGGAGTAATCGTTGAACATAAAAAAACGAACATAACACCTCCTCCATTTTGAAAGTCGGTTAAAATTGTAGCCTATGTGTTATTCTGATGTATAAGCTATATTATTGTAAAGTTTCATTAAAATCCGTTCAGTAGTTTTTGCGTGAAAGAGTAACAAACATCCATACATCTATACATACATACATACATACTTACATACATACATACATCCAAACTTTCGCCTTTATAATATTAGTAGGAAGGATACTATATTTTTATTATATACTAGATGACGCTCGCAATGCCGTTGCGCTAAACTTCGTTTATCACGCAGGAACCGTAAATTTTTCCGGGATAAAAAGTATACTATGTCCTTTCCCGGAACTCAAAGTATCTTCATACCAAAATTCAGCAAAATCGGTTCAGCGGTTAGGGTCAGGCCTTGTACCATGAAATTGTTTTGAGACTCAAACAATCGGACGAGAATGCCGCGTCCTACTCTAACAAACGTGAAATGACGTTATTAAAGCAGGACGCGGCATTCTCGTCCAATCGTTTGGGTCTCAAAATAGTTTCGTAGTAGGCCTACTGAAGACGGACAGATACACTTTCGCATTTATAATAAATATTGGATATCAATATTTGGCTTTTTGTGGGCTCCGTCCTTACTTCCTTCCTTCCCTTGGTGCGGTCCTTGTAGTTACTTGGTGGACTTATATTCTCGATCTGTCTGTCTGTCAAAATTCATCTAAATCAGTATAGCTGTTTAAGAAGACGTTAAGAATCGTGAAGAGGTAACCATAAATAGACAGACAGACCATCGCATTTTCACTATTATTATCGATAATTATTATGAGTATTGTTCTTATAAAACTTTATGCCTCTAAAGAGGCAATTCTAAAAACTCTTCAAAGTAAATTCAAACGTGGTTCTCTACATCGACTAACATTTAAAATATTATAATTTCTCATGTGACCAGCAAAAGGAATACCGAATGTCTTTGAATATTTGATGCCCTAAGCAATTCATATTTTATTTAAGTGTTAAGCTACGTATTTATTTATATATTTATGTCGAGAGACTTCCGACTCTACTATCATGTCAATGACTTTTTGGTCGATCAATTTTATGGCGCTTACACATATTTTATTAAGACTACTGACGACGAGACGCAGTACAGAAAATAAATAAGAGAAAATATAATATGTAGACAAAGCTTTATTGAAATAAAAAAAATTGGCCAAGTGCGAGCCCAACTCGCGCACGAAGGGTTCCGTACCGTTATAGAGCGAAAGTAGGAAAAAAAATGTGTTTCTTGTATGGGAGCCCCCTTAAATATTTATTTTATTTTAATTTTATTATTAATTATTGACATCAGTGATTACGAGCAAAAAATGCCAAAAAAATCACGTTTGTTGTATGGGAGCCCCCCTTAAATATTAATTTTAATTTGTTTTCAGTATTTTTTGTTATAGCGGCAACAGAAATACACAATCTGAAAAAGTTTCAGAAGTCTAGCTACAGCGGGTATGGAGATACAGCCAGGAGACAGACAGACAGACGGACAGACAGACGGACAGACATCAAAGTCTTAGTAATAGGGTCCCGTTTTTACCCTTCGGGTACGGAACCCTGAGATACGTACTAAGTAGTAATAAATGTTACCAATTGACTTCGATCAAAATAATATAAGAAATATTTGATCGAAGCCAATTGAAATGATTCGACGTTTTCCGTACATTAGAAGTCGACTCTATGTTTGATTTTTGAATATAGTATACGTAGAAGTTATCAATTTTTTCTAGTGTCCTAGAAAGCTAGGAAACTTCAAATGTAGAGCACGAATATAATAATCAAGTTTCGGGCAGATTAAACTATTAAAGTATAATTTATAACATTGATTAATATTCCAAGTCGGAATCAAGGAAGCGGGCATTAAGCCGACACGGAAAAGGTATTAGGGCTTCGATAAACGGCCTAGTAAGTTATGTAAAGTGCATCACGTTACAACCGCGGTCCTTGCGCATGCGTGCACTGTCAGCACAGCATATGCGGAATATTAAAGGAGGAAAGAGAAAAAATTAACTTGTGAAGCCATTTTCGTCTATCTCCCCCCGCGCGTCGGTGCAGCCAGAGCGAGCCCCGCCGCGGTAGAGTACGCACGTCAGCCAACTCTCGGTCCCCAACACGCGAACGCGAATTCGGATAACTTTCAAAGTTGTAAAAAAGTGTGTAACTTTGTTATTCCAGTTTTCAGTGATTGTGCAAAGTGTTGTGATATAGACGAGTGATTTTTTGGATTGTTGTGTTGTTGTCTCGGAGTTCCAGTGTTCGTAAACAGGTAAGGTTATTATATGAGATGTATCGTGCCGCTATTATCTAAGATTACTCCCGTACATTTATGTGTTTTCTTTGAACTAACCGTAAACTGGAGGCGAGATTTAATATTTTAAAATACATGTTTTGTATTAAACTAGCTGACTCCCGACACACGTTGTTCTGACGTTTGTCGAACCTAGAATAAATTTAGTGTTGTTATTACGTCCTAAATAACCGATAGAGTCAATTATAGAGTCAATTATTATTAGAGATATCACACTGTAAGTGATACTAACTTTGTAATAATAAACATGCAAATATTATAAAAGCATATACGTGCATACCTATAATAGCTAAAGCTATATATTGCTTCATTATTTTTTTTGATATTATAAAAGAAAAAAAAAACATTCGCTATTCTGCATTAATTAAAAAGGAAATTAGAAAATGATAAATTAGAAAAAGTACCCGTCGGCCAAAAAGGATGTTTAGGAAGTTTGTAGGTATAAAAACTGATATAATTAAGCTCAGTTTCTCAGGTTTTTAGACAGTAATTTTTTATTTATCAATGCGCTTTTGATTCTCTAACTTTGACAAGTTAAGTAATCAACAAAGTTATTAAATACTGTCAGAAAACCCCTGAATCAGGGAATTTATCGAATAAAGTGTCTACAGATTCTTAATAAAGTCTCCGTTAAATCTATAGACATAATTTGAAATATAATAATAAAAGTCCAATAGAGTTTTAGGTAATTACATTCTGTAATGGTAGAGTTCTGAAAAAAGTTAATGTTACCTTATGACATTAAATTGGTAGTATTACAGTGATTTAACTATGTTTAGATGAAAACGAATTGCAAATAATAAATGAAGTGAAATCACCATAAGGGCGCTCCTTACTCAAGGTGTGCTACCATCAATGTAATCGCTACATAAAAATGTCTGCACGCAAGGTACCCTATACTTTATACACTCACTAGATGACGCCCGCAACTCCGTTGCGCCAAAATTTGTTTATAGCGGGAACCGTACATTTTCAACGATAAAAATAATACTATATCCTCCCGGGGCTCAAAGTATCAAATACAAAATTTCAGATAAATCGGTTTTGCGGTTTGCCGCGTGCCGCGTGTACAGGTAACAAGAAATACACACTTTCGCATTTATAATATTAGTATGGATTGAATTATATAATGATGAATTAGAAAATCACTAAAAATATAATAGTTGCATGATTTCATAAATGATGACAAAAACATAATATACATATTTGAATTCTGTAAATCTGTAGGGATAAGAAAATAAACTACGGCTCGCGATAGCTAAAGCTCTATATTACTGTAATCAAAATAACGAGGCACAGAATTTTATACACATTATGGTATTTTATAATAAGATAATAGTACCTATTTTATAATAATATAAGGGCCAACCCACACGTACCACAACCACACGACAACCACAACCACACCACGTGGTCGGGCGTATATTTCGTATTGGAAATTAACTGGACCATTCACACGTACCACATTTTTCAGTCGTTGTCGACCACTTGTGTGATACCGACCACATCGCAACCACAACGTTGCGTCGCGTCGATGCAACGGCAGTGCGCGCCCGCGCTCTTCTCTTACTAGCATCTTAGTTGCGTAAATGTAGAGCTATGAATATCAAGCTTATAAAAATCTTTCAAACAGAATCGCAAGCTTACACTAATATGAATAATGTAAACTAATTAATAACCTATAATTAAAGGTTATTTATAAGCCAGTGATAACCTTAGATATTGTTAGGTTACTGTTACATCATTGTAAACAATTAAACTTTGCAGATATTATGTAGAGTATTACCTATTATAATTGTCGTATAGACAAAGACGACTAGAAGAAACAATCCATACTAATTATACTTTATATTATAAAAATATCGCCCAGACAAAAACCGCTGAACCGATTTTTGTCAAGGAGATATTTTGAGTCTCGGCAAAGAACAAGAAAGTATTCTAACTTTTCATCCCAAAAAATGTGCAGTTCCAACGCGACTTAAAACGAATTTTGGCGCAACGGAGTTCCGGGCGTCATCTTGTTACTTATAATTTTTATAACTATGATGATTTAAATTGATAATAAATAGTTTTTTGAAATAAGATGGTCCATCTAATGTATGTAAATATGTCCGCTATGGCCTATAAAATATAGTACCTTACCTCATCTAAACATACCTAAAACCATTCAGTAGCAAAACTTCCAATCCAATCGCATTCCAATTACGAATTCGACGATTTTAAAATCGACGGCAATAAAATATATGGTACCCATAATAAATTATTGGAAGACGTTATTTTTATTGAAGTAACGAATGTTGAGATGAGTTATGGCGCAAGTTTCGCAATAAATCATGCTGTCCCTCTCTTTTCTTCCCTCGCAGTGAGGGATGTTAGAGACTAGTTACATTTTTATCTAACGCTTAATCAACATACATGGCAATGGCTTGGAAAATATTGAAATAAACGCGCCATCGCCATGAATCATATTGGCTTGTTATTTGCTTTGTCATAGGGTAAGTGTTAACCAACAAATAATCGGCCAAGTGCGAGTCGGACTCGCGCACACGAAGGGTTCCGTACCGTTAAAGAGGAAAAATAGGCCTAAAATTGTGTTTTTGTATGGGAGCCCCCTTTAAATTTTTATTTTATTTAAATATTATTAATAATAATTATTAATGTAGACATATAACTAAGGACTTTATAAAAATTTCAAGTGCCTAGCAGTTGCCATTATTGACTACGAGCAAAAAAGGCCAAAAAATCACGTTTGATGTATACGAGCCCCCCTTATCTATTCATTTTATTTTGTTTTTAGTATTTGTTGTTATAGCGGCAATAGAAATACACAATCTGTGAAATTTTCAGAAGTCTAGCTATAGCGATTATTGAGTTACAGCCTGGAGATAGACAGATAGACAGACGGACAGACATCGAAGTCTCAGTAATTGGGTCCCGTTTTTACCCTTTGGGTACGGAACCCTAAAAAGGAAAGTTATTTCGAATATTACGGTCAAGAAAAATCTAGACGATTACTAATTTCGTGTTAAAACTTGACAAATTTCCTTAGAGTGACAGAATGAATAGAGCTTACTGAAGTTAATTGATTATATTAATTATTAATTGAGTTACTGTAATTTCGTTTAGGGTTTTCTAAAATCTGGACCAAAAAATCAATCACAGAATTTCATATTAAATGTCAAAATTAACATAAAATATCATTCCTTAATCTCTACTGTAATCCAAGAATATGAGCTTTATTAATCAGCTAAACTAGATTAGGTCTTTGGTAAATCTGAGATGTTCGGCTTAGGTAAAACCCAACAATAATCTAGATTCCAGCTCGCTTTAATTAAACTACTCAGCCATCTAATCAAAGAGCTATTTGCATTTAATACGGCGGCGTTAGAACTAATGTCATAAACGCAACAAACTAACGTACTCGTATATTAACTTTTGATAATAATTTCAAGCAGAATTATTCAAGGTTACTTACATATTATAACTTAAATCTCTAATTTATAAAATGAATATGAAATACATAATATTATTTTAACTTGCAAATCTAATTTATAAAAATGAATTCCAATTTCCTTTGGTTATTTATTGGTATTAAACGTGAAGGGCTGGACCTAGGGAATGCAATCCCGCAAGATAATTTCAATCCCGGTATTTGCGGGATCCTGCAGGGTGGACTTAAGCTTTTAAAATAAATCATTATAATGACTTGACTTGATAGACCCCGTTTTATTCTTAGAAATCTCAAATAATACAAACTTTGTCGGACACTTTTTTTACAAGGATTTATTAATACTTCAGACTTTAGATATAAAATAATAACTCATCTTTTATTTATTAAAATTACTCTTGAAATTACTTTTATTTTTTTCGAAATATAGGTAAAAATCGTGCTCAAAGATTCCGTTACATACATACAGCCCAAGCCTATAAAAGTATGTTAAAAAAGTTAAGGTATTTATTGTGTCGTCTGCCAAACGGCTCCTGATATTTGACACAAGGACATTTAGCTGCTAAAAAAGTTCGCTCAGCTTCCACGCTGGTTGGTACAAATGTCATTTAAAGTGAATTACATATAGGTGAATAATTGAAGGTAAATTGTTTAGCGGGCTGCATGTAGCTAGTTCACGCACCCCCCGCGCGCCGAGTTCCCAGGATAAATCACGCTTCTTTGTAATCCCGCCAGTCCCGCGGGATCCCGCTTAATTTTCGACCGGGATTAGTCCCGCAAAATGCATGCGGGATCCCGGTATCCCGGTATTGCATTCCCTAGCTGGACCGATTTCGAACACAAAAAAGGACATGACAAGGCTACTTTTTAATTCTGCAGGGTATTATTTAGAATTATTATTCTTATCGCTAATCTGTTATTAAAGGAGCAAAATATGTTTTAGTTATATAACTACGATTACATAAGATCCAATATATAACGTAGCTTACAAAAAATATATTCACAGCCGAACATATAACCTACTCCTTTTTGGAAGTCGGTTAAAAAGGAAAACTAAAAGCTATTTAGGTGCTGTCGCTTATCGAGAAAATGGAAGCTCAATGGGGTGTGAAATGATCTAGGCCTATACAATAAATAGTTCGATATAAAAGGTACCAATTAGGCTCTGTAAGCATTGAAGACAAAATTGTCGCTGCGACTCTTTCGCGACTATTAAGGCGGGCCGCATACACATGTTTTCCGTATTCGTTTTCCTAATGTGGAATTTCGATTCGGAATTCCGTGAAACTAGCGCAAACGTTCGTTTTTCTTCACGCACGAACGCGCCGGCTTGCATTTGAAACGTACGTACGGCAGGGCTATCACGTAAAAATAGCGATCAACCATCCACTAGCAATAATCGCGCGATCGATTGCTGGGTATAAAAAACAATGGTATCATGTAAGCGATCGATTGCAATCGTATTGTTTTTTTTTTTTTTGGCTGATACGTGATACGAAATTACCGCAATAATTGCTATCGCATTACTCTCGCAAGATACGTGATACGGCTGCGGAATTTGTTCCGTTCGGAGAAAAACGAATGTGTACGTCAGTCAATGTATTTTCTACTGATTCCGTGCATTCGGATGTTGATGAATACAGAAAACGAATTCGGAAATCGAATACGGAAAACGGGTGCATGCGGCCAGCTTTAGTTTCATTGTGGTGCTAAGCCTAATATTTTTTTTAAATGCAAATTGAAATCGTTTGTAGGGTTTCAGTCTATAATATTATTATTCTATTGTTGTATATATAATATTATTCTTTGTTTTGTTTCTTTTAATATATTTTTACCATGGAAATTAATTTGACAAAGTTTGGTAGTGTTTAAACACTATCATGCTTTTCATCATTGAGTTAAAAGGTATCCAAATGTCCAATAAGAATCTAGAAATGTGGTTACACAAATCATGAGTAGAAAGTGGAAAAGATACAACTACCAAATAAGTAAAGGTTGTTGAAAATGCTTTAAAAGTAATAATATGCATAAGTAACATTAGAAAAATACAGATACATATATAATACCAGTATAAAATAATGTAAAATACATTTTAAGCAAAAAAAAAAAAATGCTTGTCTGAAATCCAATGAATCTAAGAATAAGGTTGCTTTTAAATATTGAAAAGGTTAGGAATGTTTGTTTCAATTGAATTAACTAGAGTAGGGTCAATTGATAAATCTCTTAGTACAAAGGTAGGTATGGAATTAGTTTACAGAAGCTTTGGTTCTTTTGCTGTAATGATTCGGAAGAGAGAGAGAGAGAGTTTCGCTAATAAATATTACAAAATATGGTGTACAGCTAAAAAAGCGACTTAGAAAAACGTATTATGTAGAAATTATATTCGACGCGCTAAACTCTACGCCCAACAAATTGCAACAAAGAACAAAGACCTTGCAACAAATTTCTTGGCAATAAATTAATAATATTCTATTTCACATGTACCTCTAGAGATTCTTCTGCGTTATAAAATTCAAAATTATAACGACATGAATTAAAAGATCGATAAATAAAAATTTATAACAGTGACGATATTGTCTAAAAAAAGGCGTTCCCACGTTACAGGAAGCTAGAGCCACGCTCTACTCGGTTTATTGTGCCTTTGTTCCTACCACAGTACTATGATGTACAGTAGACCATATTCATTCTACAGCGCCTGAATTGGAAACATTAATATTACAGATAACGTGAGGTAGCAAAACAAAGAAGTATATTCAGGAAGTTTTCACATATTAGCTTCTATCTCAATAGGAATAATATACTATATTATATCTTAGTTCTTCATACTTTAACGCCCGTATCGCACGTACCCTTTAGCGCGATTTCAAATTACTTGAGGTAGAAAAACAACGAAGTATTTTTATTGAGTGAACTTTGTTTTAAAGTTATTGCATAGCTTTTATCGCGGGCTTTGAACGCGGCTAAAATGCGAATTATAATTGCATAAGTTGATAAAAAATGCTATGCAATAGTTTTACCCCGGCAGTCCCCGAGTGCCACACGTATTTTTTAATTAATTTTTAGCACCATTTCACGTTGAAATCATGTAATACAAGTGCGACACAAACCGCAACAGTTTATGAAGGCATTATATTTCGCAAACGTACCATAAGAGCTGCTTAAGGCGCTCCCCCTACGGAGATGCCGTAATTTACCGTTTTTTAAGAGCCTTAATATAACTCATAATTTGAAAGCTACAAAATTATAATAAAAATAATATAACAGAAATAATCTTAAGTAAATGAACATTCCTTTCCCCGTTATTAATTTCCTATTTTTGTTTATTATACTCAAGATATCAGCTTCCAAAGTAATACCAATTTATTAAAATTCAAGCATACTTTCAGTACAATTTCATTATCTACATATTACCCGTTTGAATTTTTTAGGTGAATTTTGAACTAAGATAAGTAAAAAAATAGGATTTTGGTGCGATCTCAGCAACGCGGCAAATGTATGGTCAAGGTCGTTTGCTCGGGGGATGGCCTTAATCCTTCTGAGTTACTTTACTGTCGACTGTATTACACTGTATTCCTAATTAGCTAGTTCGCCGTTGCATCACTCGTTCTTTCGTTCCACACCATTTTCGATCAATCATTCACTAATCAAGAACAATTGAACATTTCTTTTTATGCGCCTATGAATTTATGAAGAAAACAGTTATCTTTTAAACTGAAATCATTGTTATACCGTAGGTCAAAGTTAGTAAGTTTGTAATTCACTAAATAGTTACTGCCGCTCTCAGAGACGTTTAATGATGATTAATGAAGAGTTTTACAGCTAATGTATGGGTTTATTTCAAAATCTTATTATAATCAGAGCTAAGTTATTAATATTTGCCACTGAGTGCGGCAGTTAGAGTTGGTTAGAATGTTCAGGTTAAATAGTAAATTTTCAAGCTTTTGTTACTTATATTTAAATAACGACCACTATTAGGAAAAAAAGGAAAAGAAAGTTCTTACAACGGATCATTACCCGTATTTAAAACATGGTTTATTTATAGTCTAAGAGGCAGAGGTTGTGAACATTAAATATAGTCTGAGAGTCGAGAGAGGTGGTTGCGAACATTAATCTTACATAACCATTAATTAACCAGACAGGGGTATTAGAAGTCGTAATTAAAAACCGATGTATTATGTTCAGGACGGCACACCTGAGCCGCAGTCTAGATCCCTTGTCTATATGTACATACACATCCTTCCTACTAATATTATAAAGGCGAAAGTTTGGATGTATGTATGTATGTATGGATGTATGGATGTTTGTTACTCTTTCACGCAAAAACTATTGAACGGATTTTAATGAAACTTTATAATAATAATATAGCTTATACACCAGAATAACACATAGGCTACAATTTTAACCGACTTTCAAAATGGAGGAGGTGTTATGTTTGTTTTTTTATGTTCAACGATTACTCAGCCGTTTGTAAACCGATTTTCAAAATTTTTCTATTGGTGTATACCTATACACCAATAGAAAAATTTTGAAAATACCAAATTGGGATGATAACCTTATCATCCCAATTTGGTACCATATTCATAAAAGTGGTGACCTGATGAAGGGATCCATAAGAAATCGAGGGAACTCCTCAAAATTTATATGGAAACATGTGGTGACTTCGCTTTCGTGAGCAGTATTCTAAAAGCATATGCTACCAACAAGCAAGATTTTGCACCAAGGTATACCATGGTTCAGAAGGTGCTGAGAGAACTCCTGACTCTTTATAGATACAAGTTTGGGAGTTTCGACGTTGTTTTAAGAACGGAAAGCATATGCTACTATGCAAATTACATTCATCATCATCATCATCACTACTATAAACCATTATAGAACCATGTATCGTCCCGTTTTGACCCTATTTTTGGTACTTTTCATAGTATTTTATTATATATCACTTAAACCGCGGGTAACACCGCGGGGCACAGCTAGCATAATATATTATAATATACGATGTTATAGGCACAATTTTATACATATCTGGCTACACGTCTATGCAAATATTTGTTAGGATGGATGGCTGTTTCGCTATTTAAAAAAGGAGAACTTTTGATGACATAAATATTATACTATGCTAGTTTATACGTGGGAGAGCCATGCTTCGGCACGAATGGGCCGGCTCGACCGGAGAAATACCACGTTCTCACAGAAAACCGGCGTGAAACAGCGCTTGCGCTGTGTTTCGCCGGGTGACTGAGTTTACCGGAGGCCCAATCCCCTACCCTATTCCCTTCCCTACCCTCCCCTTCCCATCCCTACCCTCCCCTATTACCCTATTCCCTCTTAAAAGGCCGGCAACGCACTTGCAGCTCTTCTGATGCTGCGAGTGTCCATGGGCGACGGAAGTTGCTTTCCATCAGGTGACTCGTTTGCTCGTGTACCCCCTTATTTCATAAAAAAAAGAAGTTTAAACTTTGAATGTAATATAAGGAGGCTACTATTTACTGCTAAAAACTGAGGTAAGAGGTGAATTTCAAGATTCTATCCTAAAATTACGCACACGTATTTTTCTTATAAAATATATAATCAATAAAGAAATAGATTTTACAAATTCTACCCCCAAGGGGATACATACAACCTTTTTTTCGTGGACGACGCCGTAAGTAAAAGCTAGTATTATAGAAAACAGATAGAAATATACCTTAATTGCTTGTTAACATGTTGAAGTTTGATTGAACACAGTTCACCGTTATCGGCCGAGATTTTATCTCTCGGACTAAGATGTATCGTGATTGTATGAAAGGAACTTTAGAGTTTAGGGCAGGGGTTGTACTATTATCTATTCTGTGGCAGGGGTCACCAATTAGTTTCGCTCGGGGTCCATATTAAGAAATGAAATGACCTTCGCGGTCCACACATTTAAAAAAAATAATTAAGCAAAGGTAATTACGGAATTTACAAAGGTATTATTATTTACTGTATATTAATGAGAAAAGTGACAATTTTTGTAGCTAATTATATCTCTGAAATTGGAGAAATTGGTGTAAGCTATTGATATTAAATCCTGGAGATGTTCATCAGTACCTAAGTCAAGACCAAAATTTATTTTTAACGAAGTTCATCTTCGAAAATGCTTGGGCCGCATACAATGGGTCGGCGGTCCAGATGCGGACCGAGGTGGACCATTTGGTGACCCCTGGTTTAGGGTGTTTCCACAGAAAAAGGTTATAGGGAATTTACTATTATAAATAAACTAGCTGTCCCGGCAAACGTTGTTTTGCCATATAAAGTATTTCGCCCATATTAATTTATTGAAGTGACAAATAAGTATGTCACCATGACAACGTCCATCGCTATCCCGTCGCACAAACAATGGTCGCCGTCAGTCTCGAGTTGTAATAATTTACTAATATTTATTCAAAAAATGTACTTATCAATATAAAAAGTAGATGTTATCCGATTTCCACCCTAGCCGATATGCTCACTATCGCGAAAATCAGTCGAGCCGTTTCAGAGGAGTTCAACCACGCACACCGTGACACGAAATTAGAAGATTACATTAGTTGCGTATGTAACGTTTTTAAGTGTCTACTTATCAAAGAAACAGTAACAAATGAAGGGGTTTCTTGATATTTTGTGAAATATTTTTTCTAGACTTTCTAGGATCTTGAAATTGATTTTATTGCGATAGTTATATTATTATTAAGTAGTGGGGGCTAAAGCGCCTTCATCATAAAACTTTTGTATATACATATTATATAGTATATATTATATAAAAATTTCCGTATGTTTAAATATGATAACTTGTAATGTTTAGGTGATTTTATTCATAACAAATATTACTTATTATGATATTGATAATTTAATTTTTACAAAATGAAATAAACACGGATATCAGTGTTACTGGGTCACTTAACACTTGGTGCTGTTCGGAACAAGCTGGAAATATGTTTTATTTGAAAAGAGTTCCGTATTCCAGTAACAAAATATTGTTAAAACCAATCTGCCCCTCGCTGCGAGCCGTCCTAATTTCATAATTAAATTTTTTGTTGGGCGTTTTCGGCATAAACGTGAAAAATTACGGTCAAGTGACATTGAGGCCACGCGAAATGTAGTTCCGTACAAAGTTTTCTTGAGCAACGCTCTCATAGATAGAGTACCTACTACCTACTATTTGCTTTCGCTATGAGAGTTAAATGCTGCATGATCGCATTTCGGCATATGTATTCTGTGATTTCGGTAAAGTTTTATTACAAGAACTATATTTGTTCTCATATCTATAGTTCATGGACTTGTAATAGAAACTAAATTTAAGAAAATGCTTAATTAATATTATTTTATAAAAACCTGCATTAATTTGTAATTTATATTTATTTTGAAAAATTTTGTACGGAAAATCGTTAAACACGCGGAAATCGCATTTTACCGCAATAAAAAATATTATATGTCCTTTAGTAGGACTCAAAGTGTCTTAATACCAAATTTCATCCATATCATTTCTAGACGTAAAGAGAATAGACACAGGGAGTTAGACTAATTATCGTGTTTTTAATATTAGTAGATTTTATAGGGATAGACCGGTATACCGATTTAAAACATTTTGCCCTTTTAGGGTTCCGTACCCAAAGGGTAAAAACGGGACCCTATTACTGAGACTTCGATGTCTGTCCGTCTGTCCGTCTGTCTCCAGGCTGTAACTCAAGAACGGTAATAGCTACAGAGTTGAAAATTTCAAAGATTATGTATTTCTATTGCCGCTATAACAACAAATACTAAAAACAAAATAAATTGAATATTTAAGGAGGGCTCCCATACAACAAACATGATTTTCTTAACATTTTTTGCTGGTTATTAATTATGACAACAGGTAGCCACCTAAAATGTTCATAAAAAAAGTTATAATTCATAAAAAAAAAATTATAAAATTAATAATTAAGGTGGGCTCCCATACAAAAACACTCATATTTTTCTTATTTTTGCTCTATAGTGGTACGGAACCATTCGTGCGCGAGTCCAACTCGCACTTGGCCGATTATTTAAATTTGTGGGTTTTTTATTGACAACAGAACCCCAAAGTCGTTAAAAGATACGGTTATCTAGGCGGATACGTACTTCCGAATAGGTCCGTATAGGAACCATACCCCTTTTATCTTTCAAAAAGCGTTCCTTTGTTCCTTTAGAAGCCTACATTCGCTGCGAACGAACTATATTTGCGAAAAAACTACGACAGTTCTTTGAAGAATTGAGAACATTTTTACAGGCACGTTTTAGGCTTTTGATATTTTATTGACGTTCGTTTCTGTTGTAGGGAAATACGTTGTATTTGGAAATATGTAGCTATATGTTTACAATAATTGGTGTGTAAAGTTTATTGAAGCAATAGTTTTTAAAGCCACCTCTTTGGCTGGAATGTTTGGCAGCCAATATTTTATTTTCTGATGGCCTAAACTTTTGTTTGATTAGACATTAATGAAGTGTAAATAAATTCTTAACAATGGTGCGCGTAATATTATAATGTAGGTACTAGCTGTAATGATTGGGTATAGTTTTTTAACTTATATGCCCGTAAAAATTAAAAACTACCCGCCTACTATAAAAGTAACAGAATTTTTGCTTTAATTGAAAACGATAGAGAAGAGAGTTACGTACATATTGGTTTATCAATGATACGACGAAATGCGTCTTTCAAAATAAAAACTTTCGCCCCTTCGAAGGGGAGCCAATGGTCCTGAAGTTTGTTTTTCATGATAACATTCAGCTTGTTCCCTTTCAAAGAATCTATTTTATACCCCTAGCTGTATAAGTACAGCTAGAGGTATATATAGATTCTTTGCAAAATTTAAAAAAGAAAAATTCTTTGAAAAATAAAGAATTTAAAATATTATTTTAAAAGTGTATTTTTATAATTTTGCATCATACTTTCAGAAAGAAGTGATCTTTCGACTGAATTAGGTAAAATTTGGCATGGATATACTTTCGATTTGTGGGGAAAATTATCGTTTTTATCACAGAAAAATGTACGGTTCCCGACAAACGAATTGTGGTGGAACGCATAATTCAAGACGTGAGTGGAAGAATAAGGTAAGTAACATGAAAAAACTTCCCGTTTTTTTGCTTAAATGGCTTTAGGGCCGGAAAATTTATTTGAAATAGAAAAACTGTGGATTATATGTGTAGCCAGATATATTAGCTAGCCTATGAAGTAGATAAGTTACAAGTTTTATGAAAATAATAAGGGAAAAAATGAGTTATTGTCCGTATGTTACGAAATGTTACTTGTTCGATTCTTCCACTCACGTCTTCATTATTATGGGCGACGTCTAGTACTTCTCAAATGTATTTTTAAGGTCCAATTTTATAAATCTGGACTGAAGATTACCTCGGGTTAGTATTAATATTCTGTAATATCATGAATCATGATGTCTCTGTCACAAATATGAATAATCTGCCAAGTGCGAGTCGGACTCGCGCACGAAGGGTTCCGTAGCATTATACAGCAAAAATAGTCCAAAAATTGTGTTTTTTGTATGGGAGCCCCCCTTAAATTTTTATTTTATTTTAATATTATTATAAATTATTAAAGTAGACGTATAATTAAGGCCTTTGTGAAAATATCAAGTGCCTGTTGCTATTATTAATATCTAGCAGAAAAGGCCAAAAAAATCACGTTTGTTGTATGGGAGCCCCCCTTAAATATTAATTTTATTTTGTTTTTAGTATTTGTTGTTATAGCGGCAATAGATACACACAATCTGTGAAAATTTCAGAAGTCTATCTATAGCGGTTCTTGAGATACAGCTTGGAGACAGACAGACGGACGGACAGACGGACAGACAACGAAGTTTTAGTAATAGGGTCCCGTTGTTACTCTTTGGGTACGGAACCCTAAAAATGAGAGGAATAGCATGCTAGCCATTACTTTTAGCCCAGATTCGTGCAAGTGAGCCTTATGTGTAAAAATATTCGTTATTTGTGAGTATCGTGTTTAGTGTTTACAATCGTTAGAAATTCAAAACGGAGGCGGAAAAAGACTAAGGGAATTTAAGGGTTTTTCAAACTGATACGGAACTCCGAAGATAGTCATCTAGAACGAACTAAAGATCCGTAAGCGATCAGAATAATAAACTTGTGAAGATATAATTTTATTAAGTTTTTAGTTCCAGGCTGATAAGTTTGTTTCCCATTGATTTTTATTTTCATGTTTGTTTCTGGAGTTGTTGAAAGTTGTGGGAATAGGGTTGCCACGCGTCCGGATAAAGCCGGGACATATTTCCGCTTTTTATAGTATTACAATTTATAGTATTACATATCATATTCATTGTATCCATACAGCGTAGGTATACATAATTGGCTAAATATGTCAGATAGTAAACCAATCAACAAAGTTATTCAAAAGATACATTCCTGCCAAAAAACCTTAGAAACTGAGCATAAGTTAAGATTTTTGCATATCCGGCTATAATTAACAGGAGTCCGGCTCTTGTGGCGCTTTCCTTCTCTATAATTGGATATAGATATATAATAATTTGACAATTCTATGTTAGCAGATTAGCATCTCATTTTAAAAGAATTATATGATTGAAGATTAAGCATCTTATTATAATATTTAGATTTGAGATGCAAATTCCTCAATAGTGTGTCCAGCCATTTTATACAAAAGTCCGACTAACCTGGCCGGATTTTACGGCTTTTCGATATCAATCTGACAACCCTGGAAAGTTGGCAGCTCGAAAAAACATATCCTGGAAGTCAGCAGGAAAGCTTTGAGTAAGTTTACACCGTCTTAACTTGAAGTAGTCATAATTTCAGCGTTTTCGTATTTCACAAACTTTAAAACGTTTCATAGCCGGTCCCTAGACGATCAATTGTATTGTGCAATATCACGCTTCAATTTTATTGAACAGTTTATTTGACAATTAGATTGAGGGCGCGCGATGTTCACTATTAACCCTAGAAAAAAAAAACTGGGCCTTTACATCCGTTGTGGATGATTTATACAGTATTTTCAGAGCGAAGTAACCACTGCTCAAATACTGTAGTGCCTAGGACAAGATTTTTAAATGTCCGTATGGTTGCCCAAGCACATACGGCATTCTCGCAACATAGTCGGCCTAGTCCAGAGGAAAGAACTAGTCAATACGTCTGGGACCAACTATGTGCGGGTTTCCTCACGATGTTTTCCTTCACCGTATGAGCGTCCGTATTATGTACTTGAGATCAGAAAATGTCTCATTGGTACACGCCTCCACCCGGGATCGAACCTGCACCCTCTACGAGTGCGAACCAAAGGTCTACCCATTGGGCCACGGACGCTCTCAACCCTAGACGGTCACTAATATTACGCAATACGTGATATCGCGCAATAAAATTGCTTGTCTAGGGGTACAGATAAATAAATGCATTTTATTGTCTATATGAAAAGAGCGTCTTTAAATTCCTATGATTTTAAGTATAAATCCAAACTAATACATACTTTGAAATGGCTTTCTCTGCCTGTCTTTAGTCAACAACCGCTGACCTAAGATGTAATTTGGTATGAGATCCATTTAGTCCCAGGAAAGCGCATATTACGATGTTATTATTGAGCAAAAATGTGCGTTCATCAAAAAATTATAAGTTATTGATATTTTACCATTTTAACAGTTGTTTCTGTTGAGCTTGGCCTACTGTCTAGTAGATATTAACTACATATTTCTGTTAAAACTTTTAGATATTTTTTTATCATAATACATTTAAGATATTTCACAGCTGCCGCGGTCTCAAGGCGATGATCCTAAAAACCGATTTCATTGGAATTATTTGTCAATTAGGGGAATTAGTCCCATTAATTATTCTACGAAGACCAACTCCCGATGAATATTGATACAATTTTTACACATCGATTTTGAGAAATATCCTGCGATCGCTACGATAAAAATTCTTGTTTTTCATTTTCTTCGCCAACCTTCGACCACCCGCGTCGTCGCAGCCTGCAATCCAATAAGGACTTTATTACGCCGAGATAGAGTCGTTTTATGCTCGACGTGTCCTGTTATTGCAATGGTACAATCATCTTATTTTTAGTTCCCTCGCAAAACCATTTGTGGCGAATTTCTAGATTACTAGATTTTATAAAATCCCCGTAAATGGATTAAAATTATAGATATTCGTGATTAAAGATAGTGCTTGGGAAAAAGTAAATAAAGATAAGTACTTAGCGGGAAAATACTTCATTCCATAAACATGTAACGGGAGAACATGCTATCTAACATTTATGTAAGCATTTTTCTAAGTATTTATCTACACATAAATACTACTAATACTATTACTAGAATGTCTACTTTTATATTCTTACGCTGTCACAGGCTCTAAACCAAAAAAAAATAAAGATTCGTTTACACATGCTTAGTTACACACACAGATGCATCAAACTGCGCTACTTGATACTTCCCTATTCGTACATTGCCTCACGCACACGTAGAACTCTGTCTATACTTAAACTAGTACCAAATTATATCCATTTCGCGATGCAGCATTAGAATCTCATTACCGGAGAAAACAAAGAATAAAAACCGAGTAATAAATTTAGCGGAGACTAGCTCTCCTTTTAATTTGGCTGCCATTGTAGAGGCTACCCGCTGAGCTAGACCCAGCTGCTCCAACATTACTTACTTCTTATTAGTCGATTAAGAATCGGAATTAATTTTATGGCCCCGATGCTAGTGTTTAATGTTTAATTTATCGTTGTTATATGTCAATCGTATATTGAGTCAATGAACACTATTGAATAAATCTGTGGAGTTTTCTTTAATTGTTTTAGCAGTTTCAGCAATATTAGTATGTTGAAAAAATGGTTTTAAATTTTGATTTTTCCATATTAGAATAAATATTATGGCATCAGTTACCTACAATCTATCAAGCAATCCATCTAAATTATAACCATTTTAACTAATTAATAGTGAAACAGACGGTGTAACCTCAAAGTAACCTGAGATAGAATCAATTTAGCTATCAGCTAATAGGCTTGAATGTAAAAAATGCACCGACAGATGTGTTAAATCAGGTATAAATCAAGTGTAAGCTACCACAGGCGTTTCTAAGAATGTTTATTTTGAGACCGAGACGCCGCGAGCGAACCCCGATGACGAAGCGCTATCGAACCTGATAAAATTAATAGTCAACCGATGGCAACGATAAATTTGTCCGTGTATCGAAAGGAACTAGACGCATTAATCATTTACACGTAATTGAAAACACAGCTGCATGCTAACGAGAATATAATAACTGGTCAACTCCGTAGGATTGTACTATCAGAGAAGTTGATTCATAGGCAGATGACGGACCTATGTAAATTGATCGCGTTGTGTCAAACCCATCCGACAGATGACAGATCATAGGCCACTGCACAGCTAATAATTGAATTGACATAATCCGACCAATTGACGTAGGTCCGTCAACTGCCTATGATTCAATTCCTTCGATGGTACATGACTTTTTACCAACAAAGGGGATTTCTCTTTTCGCAGAACGTTAATTGGGAGAACAATTCTTCGCTAAACATCTGGCATGCTTTGTTTTAAGATGTACACACGTGTTTGGGCAATAGACACCGAATGTGACATCTGCAAACACGGCCTTTTAGGGCCCGTATTAAATTCCCACAATGAAATAAAAAATGGTCTATCCCGAGCCCTCGAAACACGCAGGTAAGCAAATCTTTACAATCCCATTGTACTGTACTCGATGAGCGATTTTGAGTCTTATTATCGAGACGCCAGGTCCGGAATCGGGTCGACTCGGTCGAGGGTACTCGAAATTTTCGGTACAGCTCCAAGGAGAAAAAGGGGACGTTTCTCTGAGAATTTTGTTATGAATTCAATACGTTCTTAGCAGGAGTTCGAATTGGAATTAATATACTTAATTTATGGGCTAAGGAATACTATCAAAATATTGTGTGACACCGCTTTCAAAATAGAACAGAGTGTTTGCAAAATTAGAATGATCTGAAAATAACAAGAGCTTTAAAAACTAGCAAAATATTTGACACTACATATTTTGTTTCTGAATTACGTCACGTTAATCTGAATACGGAACTAGCTGTGCCCCGCGGTGTTACCCGCGCTTTAAGTGATATATAATAAAAGACTATGAAAAGTACCAATAATAGGGTCAAAACGGGACGATATAATATGGTTCTATAATGGTTTATGGTAGTGATGATGATGATGATGAATGTAATTTGCATAGTAGCATATGCTTTTCGTTCTTAAAACAACGTCGAAACTCCCAAACTTGTATCTATAAAAAATTCAGGAGTTCTCTCATCACCTTCCGAACCATGGTATACCTTGGTGCAAAATCTTGCTTGTTGGTAGCATATGCTTAGAATACTGCTCACGAAACCGAAGTTACCACATGTTTCCATATAAATTTTGAGGAGTTCCCTCGATTTCTTATGGGTCCCTTCATCAGGTCACCACTTTTATGAATATGGTACCAAATTGGAATAATAACCTATACACCAAAAGAAAAATTTTGAAAATCGGTTCACAAACGGCAGAGTAATTGTTGATCATAAAAAAACGAACATAACACCTCCTCCATTTTGAAAGTCGGTTAAAATTGTAGCCTATGTGTTATTCTGATGTATAAGCTATATTATTGTAAAGTTTCATTAAAATCCGTTCAGTAGTTTTTGCGTGAAAGAGTAACAAACATCCATACATCCATATATATATATATATATATATATATATATATATATATATATATATATATATATATATATATATACATACATCCAAACTTTCAGCCGAATTTTCGACAACACATAAATTCAAACTACATAAGTACATAAATATTCATCTAGCAAGCCTTTACACATAATTGCCTATGTTCTTGGGATCGTTACACGAAGTTTCCGTTGTCTTTCACAATTCAACAGAATATATTTTGGTGTCACCACTATTCGTTTGATCCTATTTGTATCCCACTAACCTATCTCTCATTTTGTAATATCACCTTTGAAATTTCAATGACTCACGTTGAAAATGTTATAGACGTGTTAAAATATACGGCGGAGTTAACACATAGCATGAGAAAGTGTATGTTATAATTTAGAGTTAGGATTGTAAATATTTATGTTGATATATTGGGTTGGCGTTACATTCCGGAATAGAGTTGTAAAGGATGGCCGTAGGCGTTTATAAACATCGAAACTAGGCATAGACGCATATAATATAATAATATTATTATTATAAATTGCTAAAGAGTATCTAGCTGTCTTTTCTGTCTATGTATTTTGTATGCTTTGAGTCCGGGTATAATGGTTTTTTTTTATGAAATAAGGGGGCAAACGAGCAAACGGGTCACCTGATGGAAAGCAACTTCCGTCGCCCATGGACACTCGCAGCATCAGACGAGCTGCAGGTGCGTTGCCGGCCTTTTAAGAGGGAATAGGGTAATAGGGGAGGGTAGGGATGGGTAGAGAAGGGAATAGGGGAGGGAAAGGAAGGGAATAGGGTAGGGGATGGGCCTCCGGTAAACTCACTCACTCGGCGAAACACAGCGCAAGCGCTGTTTCACACCGGTTTTCTGTGAGAACGTGGTATTTCTCCGGTCGAGCCGGCCCATTCGTGTCGAAGCATGGCTCTCCCACGTATAAATTAATTTTATCCTGTAAAAATTTTCGTCCCCATAACCATTCACCACAAACTATGATAATAATTATCAAACATAACAAATAGGACTTGCAAGTTGCATCTCCTTTTACATAATTACGTACATACATTTTTATTTATAAAATATTATATGACATACACTTTCGGCAAATTTATTTATAAAAGGCTCTGTTTAATTCTATTAAATTCTCTATCCAATATTTTAATGCTGACTTGAACATTCATTTTTGAGTCCAGGGTTGCCAGTATCACGAGATTAGTCTATAGAAATGTTTGTAAATAATTCCAGTTTGTGACAGCCCTGGATCCTATTTATCCGTATATACTCGCTTTACAATGCATCTACGCCCCGCCGCGTTCGTTATTTGCTCGCCTATCAATATAAAACCATGAGAATGACACTTTGACGACAAATCATTATTTAAACTGATGGTATTTGTGTAGGGTTGGCACAAAAATATGTGTTCACTTAGGAATTTTTAACTGTAAGTTATCTCAGCAAATGTCGATTTTTCTATTGTTTATCTAATTTATTTATTAAAAATACTTTTATTAATAGACCGCCCCAAAATAATAATATTAAAATAATTATCATTAAAGCTTCAAATATTGAAGATAGATGCATTTACCAAAATTATAGTTATTAGCCCAAGATCGGATTTAATTCAATCTCCGAACTTTGCTATAAAGTGGGCACTAGAAAATGATGATGATTATTTCTAAAAAGCATATTGTTAAGAGATTTGTTTGTTGACTGTACTTATAATGATCGCTTCGAAAGTATTTATAATTAAGTAATCAATTTAATGACATTTTACTATTTTTAATAATGAGTTAATGTTTATTGTTATTCATTTGTTTTAAATGAAAATAAACAGAAGAAATTAGTCATTCGTGTTCTTTGTGATATTGCAATTAAGAAAATCTATTTTCTTCGCTGTCGATTTTTAATTAAAAGCAAAACTATCTTCATTCATTATTATTCTTTGACAACAAAATATTATGCTAATAGTTAACATTAATAAACTCAAAAAGTTAAAAATGTTACTAGCAACTTCGTTTGCTTGGAAATTTGTTTATCGTGGAAACCTATTGGAAACCGTAAATTTTTTTCTAACAGACTTTTTTTATTTGCCGTATCTTCACCAAATGTCAACTAAATCAGTTCAACGGATTAAGCATGTAGGTAAAAGACAGACAGACACTTTCGCAATAAATACATTAGTAATTAGTCTATAAAAAATACTAAATCTTTATTTATTATTCTTTTTAGGTTAGGTTAGTTTAAAAACAAATTTTATAACTCAAAAAACCTTTCTATGAGTCGACAGCTGATTTGGGCAGATTTCTTTGCCCAATATTAGGCCTATGCCTATATCAAAATGTTTTGTCCGATTAAAGTATTATATTTTGTTTGTATAGTACGTTCAAAATTATTTTACCCCTAAATAGAACCAATTACTTACGACATAAGGATCAACTTCTTCAACTCTATAACACAAAACTGGATGTGGACTATCATGTGGTATTTATGAAAGTCCTTTAACGGGAATTCAGTTTACACAATAAAGGGTTCCATGAGCCATCGAATGTTGTGTGAAAACAATGATGTTATGATAGGTGTGCCCTCGGTATACAGTGAACTAGTGCAGGTGGCACCCAGACACTATGAATAAAATATTATGTCCGTGAAGATGGCTGTTTCCACAAAAAGAAATATTTTCGTTCTATATCGTGTCAATCTCAATATATATATAACTCAAAGGTGACTGACTGACTGACATAGTGATCTATCAACATTCAACGCACAGCCCAAACTACTGGAGGAATCGCTAAGAAAGGATTTTGATCAATTCTACCCCCAAGGGGATAAAATAGGGGATGAAATTTTGTATGAAACTTTGTCAATTTTATACCGATCGAGCTGAGACTTTGATACCTAATCAATAAAAATACTTTTTAACGCGAGCAAAGCCGCGGGCAAAAGCTCGTACAAAAATATAGGTTTTTTAAATTGGTAAAATAGCTATAAAGTTATATTAACCTAGTTTATGAACATGATTTTTTTGTCTAGTTGTTTAATTCATTATGTATATATTACCATTTTACTGGACTTTTAATTAAAGTTATAATGTGAAAATAATGTTTTATACATTATTTTATCTTTTCTCGTGTTTACTATTAATTCAATTATACGAATTCGGTATCCATTAAGGTATACTTATGTAAATGTAATGTCTTTTTTTATCAAATGTAATATATTTATTGCTTTTACAATTGAATTAGGGTAAAATAGTCATGACTTCTAACACCAAGGTTACCGCTGGGGAAATTTTAATTCTCAATTTATAAATAAAATATATTATATTTAATAATATGTTACAAACTCAAAGCTGTTAGGTATACTTATTGAAAATTCTAGAAATCTTGCTGCAACAAACATTTTTGAATATACTTAAGCCAAAGATTACAAAATTCAAAATATGACACGAATAATTTTTTAAAGAAAAAAATGTTTATGCAAGACAAAGAAATGCCATTTGTGTTAATGTCAAACTTTAAATGTCAAATTGGCCCCAAAGCCCCCAAACAAACGGGTGGGGCATTTTATTTCACCACGGCTTTGCCATGATATTCCATGTATAATTCTTCTGTCATCCTTTAACTTTCAAAATTATTACATTACTAGATGACGATGCCAAAATTCGTTTATCGCGCGGAAACCGTAAAATTTTTCTGGATAAAAAGTATCCTATCTCCTTTTCCGGGACTCTAAGTATCTGTTTACCACATTTTGTCAAAATTGGTTAAGCGGTTCAAAGAGTGAAGAGGTAACAGACAGGACAGGACAAAAGTAACTGAATATCGTAACTAAACTAAAATTCTCAATCTATTTCTACAGTTAGTAGGCCAAGCAATTTACATGCAAGTTTATCATTCGGAAGTTTCGCTACAATAAAGTACAATAATTTTAGAATTTCCAAGTCAAACGTTTGTTCGTAACGAGCATAACTGTTTGGTCATGGCATAACCGTAAAGTATTCTACGAAATTAGTTAAATTTCTAAAGCGCCGCAACTTTAACTGGACGGGTTGAACTCCACTTAAGATAAATAACGCTTAAAATCGCTTAATGCTTTTGAAGAGGCTGTTTTTTATGGTTCCTATAAACAAAGTTATCTGGCACTTTTCGGTATATCTGCCTACTTCGGTGGCTGAAAATTGAAACTAAAATCACATAAACAATAGTCAATGACTTTGAAAGGCTTGGGAATAGGTGCTTGAAAGTACTTCTATTGCTTATCTTAGATACTAATATTATAAAGAGGTAAAGTTTGTAAGTTAGTCACATTGCAGGGGGTAATCTATGGATCTACTAAAAAGAATAGGGAATATTACGCGAAATTCGGAGCAGAGGGCGCCACTAGCACATACAGTAAACAATCCGACAAAAATTCGTTTGCGTAAATTGCACACGTCTTATCAGAATATATTAACAGAAACGTTGTCAAACGTCAAACAAAACTTTTCTCTACTGTCTATCTGGTGCTGCCTCTAGCTTGAAAACATCGCAGTAATATAATATCCTATTTAAAAATTCTCTTACCAATATAAAAACCGAGTCTGTGAGTGTCATAGCTGACAGTAAAAATATTTTGTCGCTACAAAAGTCAGTTCAAGAATAATGTTAAGTGTCTGATGTCTCATTATGTTTCTAGCTATCATTTAGCATTGCGTCGGTGTCATGTTGAGAGTTGAGACCCATCGGCAGCCATCAAAGCGAGAGCGGAATGGCTTTTCTAAGTGCAGTTAGCAGCGTCACTAAAATGAGCGATAAGTCATGTTTTCGTCGTTATTTGCGGTTGTGTTACCTTTTTCGCCTAAAATCATCGACAGTTTATCATTGTCCATGATTTTTGGTTAAATATAGCTGTTATAAAATGTGTCTTTGGTCGAAATAGCGCGATGAGTCACAAAAATGAATACAAAATATCAAATTTTGAATGAAATTTTGTGCCTCGTCTCGTCGCGTTGTTTTAACCTTCTTAAATGTCATCGAAAAGTATCAAATTGCTAACTATTCCTAAATCAGCCCTATATTTTTATTGTTAATGCTTCACATATTATTATTCCACTAACACATAAAATACAACTGACTTTTAGACACAGTAATATATCAGTGAACCACAACTGCACAAATTAATTTATATTTGATACGGATTTATGTGAAATACCAGCCTAATTTGCTGACGGTATAACTATTTCGTGTAAATTATGCATTTCAAATTGATTGTGTATTGTTGTTTATTAGTATTTAGTTTGTAAAGAGAAATTCTGTACTGTTCCAGTTGTGTGGTTCATTAATAAAAGAACAAAGAACAAAACTTCCTTTTTTGGAAGTCGGTTTAAAACGCACCGCAGTCCGCAAGCCTCGCGATTGCATTGTTAATTTGCTTCTGACTGTCGCACTCAGAGACAAATATTAATAATCAAATAATCACTTATCTGTAATTAAACGAAGAATACGACATAGGATAGGCCCCATACATTATCTCTTAAACTCATCATGAAATTGAAATTTAATCATCATTTAATGTCTCTGAATGCAGCCATTTAAAGGGTAAGACGTTCCATATTCTTACTCCTTACTCCGCAGTACGGCTGCCCCATTTCAAAACCTAGTAAGGGATACTTTTAACAAAAATCGTTTTATTACATAAAGTTCCAAATCTAATGGGTCCCTACCGAAGCCAGCGGCAACAACTCACTTAAAAGTAGATATATTTAAGCATCAATACCGAGTAAGTGCACTAGCCACTACTGACATAATCCTAATATTATGTTTAAGCGCTCTCCTGTAAAATTTCGTTTTAGGCCTTACTAGGTTTTGAAACGGGGCAGCCGACTTAGTACAGTATGATATATACTAACCGTCTGACATCTGACTCGGGGGACATGGAAGTTTACCGCCCATAAACTCTTTATTGCCTATTGTCGACCATTAATACTTAACCCTGGACTTATGAAGCCATAAATTTCCCGCGCCTAAGTATTAAGGTGCACTGCCTAACAAGATTGTGCGGTGTTAAAGTGTGACTTACTTAGTTTAAAATATTGTCGACAAAGTTGATTGACCAGGGGTTAGCTGTGGCCCGTGACCAATGAGCATAAGTTCTATGCGTAATAATTGTAATGTCATCAAAAACAAATGTCAAATAAAAGGGGTCTTTGACAAAGAAAATTGTATATAAATCGTGCAGTCGTTGCGGTTATTGATTTGAATATTGAACTGGGCAAAAGCCAAGATTTAAAAAGGAAAGAATCTTATAGTTACGTAGTAACTATTTAGGGTGGGTTGCACTAGAGGCGTGGTTATAGTTACAGCTATGGTCAAAGTTATGGTTATAGTTAAGGCGAACTTAACTTTAACCTTAACTTTGACCACAGAATTTGACAGATGTCTGTTGCTGGTCCGACAAGGATTTAAATGAACGTGGGTGGAGGCGCTGCTGGTAAAGGAGAACTGTCAAAAATGCCGTTTTTGTATGATGGCGGCGTTAGTTTCTTTTTTCGCCACATTCATTTAAAGCCGTGTCGAGCTCTAGCCTCTATGGTTATCGTTAAATATGGCGTCCATTATTGACTTTAACCAAAGATTTGTCATTTTGCATTGTAGTTATAGTTAAAGTTATGTTAAAGTTACAGTTATAGTTATAGTAAGTTGGTGCAACCCACCCTTAGTAATCTGTGCTTATGGTGTTTTACAGGTAACATACATAAAACTGTTAAATTAAGCATGTTATGAGTAGTTATTTTATTCAAAATTTTAATACAAAGCTTACTCTAGTTTGTTTAGTTCCAACATACAAAATTATAATACGGTGAATAGGATTAAAAGATTAAACATATCATAGGTTTCAGATTATTTGTATTAGTGTATGTGTAATGAAGCCATTAATTTAATTTAGTTTCGATAAATAAACAGACGATATTATTGAAAATTATTTTGAGTGTCTATAAGTATCGAATATTTCAAATCGCTACACAACTAAGGCTTCAGTCTCGAAATCAGCGGGCAGCGGGGCGGGAGTGGCGGCGGCGCCGCTGTTTCGAGTCCGGACTCCGGTCCATATAAAACTATACATTAGAACGCACCGCTCCCGCCCCGCTGCACCCTGATTTCGAGACTGAAGCCTAAGGTTGAGGCCAAACGAGCGTAATTTTGTGAGTCGTGAGTCGCAGAATTTCGGTCGCGTAAATATTTTTTCATACAAATCATGACTCACAAAATTACGCTCGTGTGAATCAAACGGGACTTTTGTATGAAACTGAATGCAGCAGAATTTCTGCGACTCACAACTCACAAATTACGCTCGTTTGGCTTCACCCTAAGGCTGGAATTTAAATGCGTCATCCCGAACGCGCGGTTTGGCGGCTACACCACGAAATTACAAGCAAACGCGCGACCGCGCCGCTTTTTAAATAAATTGTTACTGTATACATTTGCTTGTGATATCGCGGTGTAGCGTTCAAACCGCACAATCACGCCGCGCCGCCGCATAAAATCCAGTCTTTTTAAAGATTTACACCGTGTACGTAGATGTCATAGTTGTACAATGCTCAGTCCTTGTCAGCCAAGCCACTTCGCTAACGTAGTATCAGATAAAGATAAAAATACAGTACTTATATCTTTTCATATACGGTGTGGATCTTTTTTTAATGGTCGACGTCATGATACATTTTCAAATAAGATTAGGCGTTTAGTGACAAAGATTCATATACTGGATCCCAAAGCATCATAATTGGCCTCTTCATCAATAACTGATGATTTAGGTAGGGTTCATATGGGTGCAGACTGCAAGCTTCTGTTTCAGACACTTCTTTTGATGACTATAGAGTCCAATTCTCGATCGACAAGACCGTCCGCAATTTGTGCACAAGAGAGCATTGTTTGATGGAGGAATTATCACTAGAGCTAGCTTTGACACGCCTTTCAGCCAGCCCGTCGAACCATTTTCGATCATGGTAATGGACTCCCTGAGCTATACTTTGTCTCCACCGGTTTCTGTCTTCGGCGAGCTCGTCCCACGCATTCTGCTCGATGTTGAAGGAGGCAAGGTCACGTTTAATACAGTCTTTGAAACGTAGTTTCGGTCGCCCAATACCAATCTTAGCATCCGCTACCACCCCCAACATGACCCGTCTCGGCAGCCTGTAAGTCGGCATGCGATGCACATGTCCAAGCCAACGCAGTCTTCGCTGTTTGAGTATAGCTGCTACACTTGCTAACTGTGCCTTAGCAAGGACGTCCTCGTTCGTGACTCTATCCTCCCACTTAATTCCAAGAATGCCGCGTACGCAACGCATGTGAAATGTATTAAGTCGTCGCTCTTGTTTCGCATACGTAGTCCATGTTTCAGCTCCGTACAAGAGTACACTGAGAATACAGGCCTGATATACTAATATTTTCGTTTGGACCGTGAGGTTATTATCATCCCATACTCTTGCACGAAGTTTACCAAACAAGGTCGCTGCTTTACCAATGCGTATCTCAATTTCTGCATCAAGTGAAAGATTGCTCGTGACCGTCGAACCAAGATAGCAAAACTTGTCAACGCCTTCTAAAGGGGATCCGTCTAATGATATAACTGGTTTTTCTGATGACCCCTGTGCAAGTACTACAGTTTTCCTGGCGTTGATACTCATGGAGAAGAGCCTACAAGCACGAGAAAATTGATCCATAATAGCTTGGAGTTCGTGAGGTGATGTGGCAACAAAAGCGGCATCGTCGGCGAATAAAAGATTATCAACGAACAAGTTTTCACGGTTTCGTTTTGATCGTAAGAGAGAAATATTGTAGAGTTTGCCGTCTTGTCTAGTGTACATGTGCACGCCTTGAGGTTTGTCGCCAAATGCTACCTTTAGTAATAATGCGAAGAAGATTCCAAATAGGGTAGGAGCTAGAACACAACCTTATCGCACACCTCTGCGCATATCAAAAGGAACAGAAGTGCTGCCGTCAAAAATAACAGATCCTTTCATGTCATCGTGGAAAGCCTTGATTAGTCCGAGAAGTTTCGGTGGGCAGCCTATCAGCTCGAGCGCTTTATAAAGTCCCTCCCTGCTTACCGAATCGAAAGCTTTATTAAGGTCCACAAAAGCTATAAAGACAGGGGTCTGCTGCTCTCTGCATTTCTCCTGAACTTGTCGCAAAGTGAAAACCATGTCAATTGTCGATCGCCCTACTCGGAATCTATACTGATTGCGCATATCCTGTGGTACAGTGCCTTCAGTCCAGCATTTGACCAAGAGATCGTATAGGAGAGGAGTGATGAAATTTAGTTTTAGCAGCTCAGGATAAATCCCATCACCACCAGGGCTTTTGCCACATTTTGTTTGCTTGACGGCGTTATTGTACTCCTCTACTGTAGGCACATCGTCCAACTCGAACATAATTTCCACTCTGGGAAGCAAGTCCTCTGCCTCGGCTTGAATATTTGCTGGCTTCGAGAAGAGACCGGCATAGTGTTCAGTCCATCTTTGCAATTGACGTTTGCTGTCATTGATGACGGTGCCATCTAGTTCTTTCAACAGTGAAGCCTTTTTAGGAATAGGGCCGATTGCTTGCTTGATACCTGAGTAAAAACCATTCAGGAAACCTACCTGTGTCAGCACAATGTTGGATGTAGTGGCACAAGTCGAGCCAGTATCTGTTTGAAAAGTAACGCGAACTGCGTTGCAGGGCCGATTTAGCTTCCTTTAGTTTTTGACGTGTTGCCGGAGATGGATTAAGGCGGTGATTCAAGCTGGCTGACCGCTTCGAATCAATGAGCGGTTGTAAGTGCTCGATATTTTGGGCAAACCAGTCCTCAGTTTTAGCTTTTTTACAGCCGAAAGCAGAGCCTGCAGTATCTGTAAGGGTTTTTTTGATGCGCTCCCAAGCTTTCTCAAGTGAAGGGTTACTGTCCCATGATTGAACATCACCATGTACGGCCTCTCTATCTCTTTCGACCTTCGCGCGAACCCTGGTGTGAGCAATATCAATTTTCTTTCTACCGGGGGGCTTCGAAGAGTGAATTTTCTTTCGAGATATGGCAACGCTTGTAACGACTAATGAATGGTCCGTGTCGCAATCAGCACTTTGATACGAACGTGTGTGGAGCACATGGCGAAAGTATCTTTTTCGAGTCAGGATCATGTCAAGCTGATGCCAATGTCCAGAACGAGGGTGTTTCCATGAAACTTTATGTGAAGGCTTGCCCCGGAAATAAGTATTTGTTACACAGAGATGATGAAGAGAACAGAATTCAAGCACACGTTGACCATTTTCATTTAATCTACCAATACCATATTTTCCGAGGCATTCCGGCCAGGCGTTGTTATCCTGACCAACTCGGGCATTAAAATCACCGAGAATATAAAGGTGATCGCCCACAGGTATCCCTCTCGTTACTTGGGTAAGCTGGTCATAAAACGCGTCTTTCGCTTGAGAAGATGAGGCTAGCGTTGGTGCGTATGCGGAGATCAGAGTAACATAGCCGCAGTTAGTAGATAGACGCAATACCATTATGCGCTCAGAAATACCTAGTGGTGGTTCTATACAGATCAGAAGATCGTTTCTTACTGCAAAACCGACGCCATGCTCACGTACATCGTTTTGATCCTTGCCTACCCAGTAAAAGGTGTAATTTGCTTCTCTAATAGATCCTGTATCAGGTAACCTAGTCTCCTGAAGAGCTGATATTGCGATGTTCAATCTTTTTAATTCTATATCAATGATAGACGTTTTGCGCAGATCTTGTTGCACACAACCTAAGCCTCCACAGGTGTCCGGAAGGCCCGTTCTCATGGTCCGAACGTTCCATGTCGAAATACGCATGGACAAGCGTTTTGAAGAGTCAATCTTTTTCCCATGAGCAGGTGTAAATAATTTACAGCACCAACTGGCTAGTTTTACCTAGTGTGTCCTACACCCAATGGAAACAGGTCAGTGCTGAGGCGGATCAGTACCTTATTGGCCGAGGGCTGCCCAGCTTGAGCGGGCGGTAACTGATCAGTGGACCTACGATGGATCCTCCCACTGTCGGAAATAACCCCTAGCGCCCGCGCTTACGCCCATACACGCAGACTTATAACTGGTAACTGTTATTTCCCGTGTTTGTTTCGCTGCCCTTAAAAGCAGTGGCGAAGTGTCCTCTCCACTTTTGCACGGCACCTCCTGGTTCCTACCATGCCTGGGACAGAAAATTAGGATGTATAGGTTTTCCCACTGCCTACACTTCCCTCTCGACCTTACCAGCTTTCTCCACAGGAACGATGAGTCGTTACGTGTGGAGCTGGTTTGGTTGCAGGATCTGGCTTTCGCCTTACGGAGATACCGTTCCGGGTTTGTATCAAGTTTTCCTTCTCTGTCTGGTACCTCTGTCGCCTCTTACGACACCTGGTACTGGAGGGGGGCACTATTCTAATGCTGGTGCCCCACGGCAACCATCCCAAAGCATATAGCTATGCTAATCCCAAAGCATATAGCTATATTAATTGTAGTATTTAATAGAGTTAACAGACGGAACACTTTCGCATCAACAATATTAGTACGGATAAAAAAAGACACTAGCGAAATATTATGTGGCAGCCAAAGGGTTAAGGAATACTATAACGGTTATCATTACCTACACAAAAAGGTTGAGAAGGGCCATATCTATTTCTATTTGTAAATAAATAAGAATGATAGTGGGTTTTGTAAATAACTTATTTGTAATATGAAAATGGCGCGAGTGAATAGGGTCTGTCAGATCCGTATCTCCGGTAGAACGCGGCTTTACCAAGATGGCGGACCAATTTAGAGGGATTTACTAGTTACTGTAACTAATTGTTTAGGTACTTGTAAGTTTTATTGATGCTTAGTTGCGTATCTGTAGAAGTTGTTTAGAAGTGTAGAGGCTGTTTCATGTAGAAATAACATCTTTCTTTAAATCTATGTAGAATTTTTACAAAAATACAAAATAAGAACTTAATATTCATGTTTTGTATCCTATTTATAAACACGTAGGTTACCGTTTACGTCTTTGCTAAAGTTCTGCAAAATATTTCTGTCTAAATATTTAATATTTTTAGATTATAATATTTGTTTTATAGCACATTTGCGGGTAAGCATAGGTAAAAGTAATATACCTAATACTTAGTTATTTTCTGATCCTTGTTAGATTTAGATGACAATTTAATGTTATGAATAAGCCCTAGGAATTCTGTGCTTAACCACGACCATCCACGACGATATTTTTAGATATTGGATAGAGCCAGTAGAATATTAAATATTTTGCCAATATTAGAATACCAATATCAGAGCTCAAATTAAATTTTATCCCGAATAATATGATTTATTTTATAAAGATACCAATATAGAACAAATCATATTATTTTTATGAAGAGAGAGAGAATTGCAATATTTACTTTTCTCCAGAGAAATCTAAGTGCCTGATAATATTAAGGCCCGTATAAATAGTCAGTACTCAAGATGCATCTCGGTCTCAAGACACGGTTCAGGCTCTATGATTGGTTGGCACTTGGCTGTCAAAATTTGGACCAATCACAGAGCCGAACCGCGTCTTGAGACCGGGTCGCATCTTAAGTACTGACTATTTTATACGGGCCTAAGAAACGTAAGTCAAAAATTTCCTAAAACTGTGATATTCTCAAAACTATTTCGGCCTCAGTCTAATAATGATAACAAATTATTATTATCGGCTTCGGCTTCAGTCAAAAATCGAGTTTTATATGAAAAATATTCAAAAGTTTTATGACGTGTTATACAAAATATGCGGTTTAAAAATAGATTTGTAAAGTTCTGCAGAATATTCAAGTATACACTATAAACGCACATTACATATTATGTAACACATATCCCCTTATTTCGGCAAATACACCCCAATGAGTTCGATTAAAAGGATTTTCCCGTATTTTTATCAATGGCAATACTTTCTCCGATCCAAACGAGATTGCTCTTACAAATAAAACCGCCTTTTGAACGTATGGTTTATTTATTCGCATTTGTCTAACCCGGCGTGTTTCCAATCCCGACATATACCTCGTGGAATATTTAAACGGACCTGTATTTTAAGATATATACTAATACATACTTATATTTTTCTTGCGATAGTTTTTCTGCCTGTTACTTCTTCACGGTTAGGCCGTTTTTTAAGAAAGATTTGAAGATACTTTGAGTCCCAGAAAAAGTCATAGAGAAAAATGTTTCCGCATGATACATGGTGACTTTGTGGGTTCAAACACTTGAACTTAATATTAAAAAAGAAAAACACAAACCTTCATTCATAACATACAGGCCTATTAAATACATTGACCCAGACAGTTTTAGCAACAGCCTTCAAGCGGTAAACTGGGACAGAATTCTCTATATGAGTGATGTTAATATAATGGTCGACACCCTTAATGCGGAGATACTAGAGCTTTTTGATAAACATGCCCCAGTAAAGACTACTCGTGTTAAAGCAATCTCCCATCCTTGGATTACGGACAACATTAAATTAATGATGGATATGCGTGATAAAGCTTTACGGGAATATCATAGCACCAAATTAGACAGCAAAAAGGAGTATTATAAAAGCCTTAAAACATTGGTAAATAAATCAGTTCATAATGAAAAAGTTGCATATTTTAAATACAGTATTAATCACAAAATTAAAGAACCAAAACAGCTATGGAAAAATATTAAAAAAAATATTTTACCATCAACAGAAAAAAAACTCCCATCACACTTTAATAACCCTAATTTAATAAATGAATATTTCTTAAAAATACCTACAGTTCCTATTACACACTTATCATACATCACATATTTTGAATTTCATAAATTATGTGACAGTACATTTCATCTAGAGACAGTTTCTACAGGCACAATACTTAAAACTATAAAAAAATTAAAATCCAATGCTGTAGGCTGTGATGGCATCAGTTTGCATATGTTGTTGTTGACTCTGCCGAATTCTCTGGATGTAGTTAAATGCATTATAAATACATCTATTCAAACTGGTGTTTATCCTCATCACTGGAAGCAGGCTATAGTAAAGCCTTTGCCTAAAATCACAAATCCGGTAGCAATAAAGGATCTTAGGCCTATTAGTATCTTGCCTTGCCTCTCTAAAATTTTGGAAAAGGTAGTGTGTGAGCAAGTGGCAGGCTACCTGGAAAAACATGATTTGTTACCTGAGACACAATCAGGCTTTAGGAAAGGTCGGAGTACAGTGACTGCATTACTTAATGTGACTGACAATATTTTGTGCGCACAAGACAAGGGTCACTGCACTTTACTTGTCCTCTTGGACTTTACTAGGGCATTTGACACAATAAATATAAACATATTACTGTCAAAATTAAGATATTATGGCTTTGATGACGCTACTATCAAATGGTTTAACAGTTACCTCAGTGATCGTCGCCAGCATGTGCAGCTCTCTCTTAGTAATGGGTCCATTGTGTTATCAGACTGTTTAGATGTAGAGAATGGAGTCCCACAGGGTTCTAACTTGGGTCCATTGCTGTTTATATTATATGTAGCAGACTTAAAAAACCATATCAGGCACTGTAAATTTGATTTTTATGCTGATGACACTCAAATTTACATATCTTGTAAGCCTTGTGATCTTGAAAGAACAGTTGCATTGCTTAATGAAGATCTTAATAGTATAGTGAGCTGGGCCCAAAAAAACAGTCTGTGTCTTAATCCTGTAAAGTCTAAATACTTGATTTGTGGTTCCATTAAACAGATAAGACACTTGAATTCTTCGGCCCCTGTTACCATGATGGGTGCACCTATCGAACGGGTGTACGTGGCACGTAATCTGGGTTTGCTCTTGGACTGTAATTTACGGTTTCAGGAACATATCACCAATCTAGTTGGTAACTCCTTTTACAGACTGAGGATCCTTTATAGAGTGAGACCATATCTGTCAAGAGAAATGCGTATTCGCCTTGTTGAATCTTTGGTGCTGTCAAAGCTTAATTACACAGATGTTGTTTATGGGCCTCGTCTTGCATCAGGAACTAAAAGACTCATACAAAGAGTTCAGAATGCTTGTGCACGTTTTTGTTTTGATATACCACCTAGAAGTCACGTTACACCTTTCCTCAATGAGCATTCTATGTTAAAAATGAAACACCGATGTAAGCTCCATCTGGCTTGTCTTTTATTTGGCGTGTTAAAGTATGGAAAGCCTGCATATCTCTACGAAAAACTTTCACGAACGACTAGTCTTAGGTCCTGCGGTCCAAGGCAATGTTCCGCCCAATTAGCCACTAAGAAACACCAGACAGCGTCGTTTAGAGGAAGCTTTCGTTACTCGGCTTCTAAATGCTGGAACAACATACCTCCGCCTATTAGAAATCTAAACAGTCTGACATCATTCAGGAAACATCTCCAAAAATTTCTGTTACAAGAGCAAAAGGCACAGGAAAGCATTCGCCAAGATATTAGTGTATTGTAGGTGTTTTGCGTTGTTATATCTATTTCCACTTTTAAACAAATTATTCTAATGTTATTCGATTCGATTGCCATCACATATTCCTTGTAATACTGTTGTTTCCTAGTAATGTTTTAATATCCTGTTATAATATTATCATTATGTAACATTTTTATTATTCATTTTAATAGATGTTATTAAAAATATGGAACTGTTTACTGTCATAAGTCATAAAATATTTTGATTTTTGAAGTCTATTCGATATCTCCTTCGCCTTCTTTTTGTTTTATCTATGCAGTTATATTATTTTTTTTTAGACGTTTTTTTTTTTTTTTACGTTTTTATATATATTTTAGTTATTTTTTAATTTTTTAGGTTTTTATTCATAATAATTAATAATTAATAGTATTATAAATTGGTATAAATATTTATTGTGTCTTGGTTTAACTAAATTTATATTGTAATGAGTAATAATTGTTGGTAAGATTGAAATTAATTTAATTGCTTTTATTATTATTTTTTAGTTATATTTTGTGATTGGTGAAGTATGTTTACTCAAATTTGATTGTAAATTATTGTATTTAATTAGTGATTTAAAATAAGACATATGTAAGACTTGTGTCACGAAGTTGGAACGGCTGTGAGGTCACGGAATGGGTCAAGCGGAAGACCGGCGTTGGTTACCTGCTGGGTGTGCCAACACTGCCGAGCTTGGTCCAATTTGCGGCTAATGTACTCATTTAATATTTATTTGATAATTTAACGATTTTGTAATTTTTATTATTATTTGTTTCTTTTTTTATTATGTATTTTTTATAGTTGTTAGGTGCAAATAAACGTTTATTCTATTCTATTCTATTCTATTCTAAACAGCTAGTCCTATAATTGTAAACGTGAATAAGTGCGTAACCTGTTAAACGCCTAAACCGATTTGGATTTTATGGTATACCTATAATTATATTTTAAGTCCCAAGAAAGGACAAATAACAATTTTATCCTTACATATTGTAATTCTTATACTTTTTTCTTCAATAATTACTCTAATCAATTGCTTAATATATATTACAATTAGTTCAGTAGTTTAGAAGACCCAAGCGAACATACAACGGAAGGAGTTTCATTTTGGAATATGTAGACTTTTTCTATTGCTTATCTACCTTCCTTTTAAGTTGTAATTTCCGTCTTTTATCTTTTACTACCTGAGATATCTAAAGGCTAAATGTCAGAACGAACATTTGCGATAAAGTCACCATATTTAATGCTTAAATTAGGTCAACTTAAAAGCTGATAACAACGGGTGCCGAATTTTGGCAGGTGCTATGACCATATTAGTAAAGATTACGTCAAACTTAAAATGCACATGGTCTTATTTAAATTAGCAATAAATAGTGCTGTTTTAGTGTCTTTAAAATACACAAAACCTGGATTCTACCATTCGGTAGGACATTAGGAGCCAACTGCTTAGATTTATACTATAATTTATAATTTTTGGAAGTAACTAAATATTACAGTACTGGATGTTGTCTACCCTGAGCTTTCTGGCTGTAAAAGTAGCCTATGTCCTTCCTTGTACTCAACTTAGTTAAAATATGTAATGTTTTTGCGAAGTTACATTAAAATCGGTCCATTTCTTTCGATTCATCATGCAACCAAAAAACTTTATGTGAGTATATAATATAAGTTGTATATAAACTCAATTTGATGAAACACTACAAAATACCACCCTACAGGGTAAATCCACGCGAAGACCGTAACAAAAAGATTGCCGAATCGCCAAAAGGGAAGCATTTTCATCAAAAATTTCGCCAAAGTAAATTCTAATAGCCCATCGAAATATAATATCCATTGAAGGCACAAAGTTATTTTCACTACAATAGCGGGCCTAAACTCCTTATGGTCTCCATTGTAGTCTAATGCCGTATTATATTAGCGATAAACATCTTTGAAATCTTCGGCCATTTTTTTGTATTAACATTATGTGCCTTCTTATCGTACATCAGAAAGTCTTTAGTGCTCATTCAATCGCGCTTTGTCGTGTTAAGTTTAAATAAAAATCGGCCAAGTGCGAGTCGGACTCGCGCACGAAGTGTTCCGTAAGTGTCCCGTACCGCTATACAGCGAAAATAGGCAAAAAAATGTGTTTTTTGTTTGGGAACCCCCTTAAACATTTATTTTATTTAAATTTTTTACTGAATTTTTAAAGTAGAAACATAATTAAGGATTTCGTAAATATTTCAAGTGTCTACCTGTTGCCATTATTGATTACGAGCAAAGAAGGCCAAAAAATCATGTTTGTTGTATGGGATTAATTTTACTTTATTTTCAGTATTTGTTGTTATAGCGGCAACAGAAATAGGTACACAATCTGTGAAAATTTCAGAAGTCTAGCTATAGCGGTTTTTGAAGTCGAAGTCATCAGTAATAGGGTCCCGTTTTTACCCTTTGGGTACGGAACCCTAAAAATTAAAAGACTTTCTTGTACAATTTTATTTTACGGACTTTAAAATCAATATGGCTGCTATTTCAATCACTCGATTTTAATGAAGTTTGGAATTTGGAAACCAAATAGATAGACCTATATATATCTATTTGGTATTTTGGGTATTTTTATAGAAGGTCTGCAAATGACCATAGAATAATTTTGTTCACGGACATTTTTGTGTTTGCTGCCAGTATCTAGCTATTTATCTTCTATGGGCATATACCCATAGCCCATAGTTTCGCAAGAGGAGAATAGTTGTAATGTATGCATATGCATGCATTGTTAAATTTTTCGAGAGACACGGAGTAATTATGCACGCATACATGCATAATACATCATCATCCGTTTGAACCTTCAAGGCATTGTCACTTTAATGTAAACAAAATTCTTTCTTTGGTCGGGAAATATTTTTCTTTTTATAATCTAGCACCTACGCTTTTACTACCTAGGTACTAGATGACGCACGCAACTCCGTTGTACCGTTTGTTTATCGCACGGAAATAGGGTGACCAGATGTCAGGAATTTTTTTGACATGTCAGGAATTTTAGACATATGTCAGGAATGCGGAAAAGGGAAATATCAGGAATTTTCGGCAAATAATTGAAACAATAAACTTTTATTTTTTATCACAATAACAAAAAAGGTTAAGGCACAAGTACTTTGGAGTTTCATAAATTGTAACTTATAAATAATCGTAATTATCTTTTTACGATATAAACATAAATCAATCAACATTGACAAATAAATAGCTCGTGTCAGGAATTTTGACCGAAATTCAGGAATTTTGTCAGGACTTTTGAAATTTGTATCTGGTAACTCTACACGGAAACTGTACATTTTGCGCAAAAAACTATCAATTCTTTGTCATCTCTGAAAGTATGTTCATTTCCATTTAATATCTCGATCGTGGGAATCGCAGACACAATAGATTTTCAATTGTTATGCGGCAGCCGGGTTCCGCTTGGGGATTGATGGGTTAAATAAGTTCAGCTGTTTAAGGCCATCCCCCGAGCAAACGACTTTGACATTTGACGCGTTGCCGAGATCGCACAAAAATCTTATTTTTTTTACTTATCTCAGTTTAAAATTGATCTAAAAAAATTTAAAACGGGGAATATGTAGTTAATGAATTTGTCTATCTATCGTCGTGTGTTTCAAATAAATATAATTTGTCAATACTCGGGAGATGCTGAAAGTATGCTTAATTTTAATAAATTGGTATTACTTTGGAAGCAAATATCATGAGTATAATAAACAAAAACCGGCCAAGTGCGAGTTGGACTCGCCTATGAAGGGTTCCGCAGCAGCAATAAGGTTTATTTTTATGAAATTAAAAGGTTTTTGATTTATTTTTATTTTTCAGTTGATTTAATGAAAGTTAAATTAAGTTTACCATTTATGATGTATAAAAAAACTACTTGTTAGATTTCGTTCAAACCAATTTTCGTTGGTAGTTTTTATAGTAAAGTACATCATATATTTTTTTTTTACTTATCATGCCCCTACTTTAGAAGTTAGAGGGGGGGGGGACACACATTTTACCACTTTGGAAGAGTCTCTCTCGCAAACTATTCAGCTTAGAAAAAAATGATATTAAAAACCTCAATATCATTTTTGAAGACCTATCCATAGATACCCCACACGCATACGTTAGATGAAAAAAAATTTTTTTTTAAATATAAAAATATAAAAAAAAAACTACTTGCTAGATTTCGCTCAAACCAATTTTCATTGGTACTTTTTAAAGTAAAGTACATCATATATATTTTTTAGACTTATCATGTCCCTACTTTAGAAGTTAGAGGGGGGGGACACACATTTTAGCACTTTGGAAGAGTCTTTCTCGCAAACTATTCAGGTTAGAAAAAAATGATATTAGAAACCTCAATATGATTTTTAAAGACCTATCCATAGATACCCCACACGCATGGGTTAGATGAAAAAAAAATTTTTGTTTCAGTTGTACCTATGGGGACCCCTAAAATTTTTAATAATTTTTCCATTATTGTATCAAAATCTTAATGCGGTTCACAGACTACATCTGCTTACCAAATTTCAATAGTATAGCTCTTATAGTTTTGGAGAAAAGTGGCTGTGACATACGGACAGACAGACAGACAGACAGACATGACGAATCTATAAGGGTTCTGTTTTTTGCCATTTGGCTGCGGAACCCTAAAAATAGAAAATTTAAAACGGGGAAAGGAATGTTGATATACTGAAGATTATTGCTGTATTTTTATTATAACTTTATAGCTTTCAAATTATGAGTTTATAAGGCTCTAAATACGGTAAATTACGGAATCTCCGTAGGGGAAGGCCCTTTTAAGCGTTAAGAGGTAATAGAGATAGAAACACAATTTCGCATTGAAATTTTAGTAAGTAAATTATTACTTTCATTATTCATTATTATTAAATAATGACCACTCTTTTAATCAGTGGTTGTCAACCAATCAACCTTCCGATAACTCGCTGAAATACCATCCAGCAGTTGTAAACCTTTTTTTTTTATTGTTAAAAACATGACAGTGGGCAGTGACTCGTTTTTGATCCTGTCATTAAAATATTTAGATGCGATGACTGCGCTATATCACAGTATGAATATCAGACAGTAGACTCATCAATATCCTTGAAATCTCAATCGCTCCAACAAGACGTGATGATACTATATTAATTTTCTAAGTTAAATCTAAATTGTAGTGGCGTCGCCATTAAATTAGGATCATATTGGAGGCGTCTAAAAATGCCATTTATAAATTTTACGTAGCTTTATGCCATTACAATGATATTCCGTTGGAATTTTTAACAATTCTTAACATTTACAAGAAATTATCTCAATCTGAATTTACGTTTACGTCCTGCAAAATTTACGTCGTGTGACATTTAACTGTCAGTGTCATAGGGATCAAGGTTCGCCGCGCCGAGTATACGTACTGCCAACGTGCGCGACCGAATCGGGTGTGATTCTGAAAACAATCTACTGTATAAATTTATACTGTGGCTACGTGTGCACGTACAATGCCCTGAATAATTGCTGTATTTAGCTTTGGATTTACTGTCTCGCCACAATAGCATTGAACGTGGAGAAAATATACAATCGCTTACAATATAGCATTAAATACTAATTGACATGACCAAGCAAAAAGTGTACCACTCCACTTTATGGTTTTAGGACCATTTTAACATTTGAGGTTTGAAATAGACTTAAATGACGTAACTTTTTTTCATATAATTGTGCTGTGACGAAAATGATACCTTGGATCGACGTAAAAAGTATTTGCATCATATAAATATCACACAGTAACTCAGCCAGACTCACAACAAAGAAAATTGTTTGCGCGCTAGATGATTCCTAGATTATTTTGCTGCTTAAGGGGGCGAACCAACGCAAAATTGTCGATTTTATAATTCATTTTTATACTTGAAAATAAGCCCCGAATTTTTTCATTTTCTAAACATAGATACTCGGTTATATTTCCAAGAATTTGATCTGAGCGAAAACACGATATCTTAAAATTTTCTCGACAGAAAAAACACAAAGATGCGTCTAATTTTCACGAATTTTTCATATATTGCCGTAACCGTGCATTAAACTAAGTTAATATTTTAACACACTGTATAAAATTCTATCATTGACATACTGAACTGGCGGATTTTTAAAATGTTAATGATGTGTAAAAAAACTAATTTGGCGCTGATTCCGCGTCGTCCTTTTTCACCTGGCATAATATGAAAGACGGGCGTGAGTGTGAAGAGAGAAGGACGCTGTTTGATTTTTTGCGTTAGTCGCCCTCTTAAAGTTATCTGATATCATGTAAATGTGTGCGTTACGATTCGGGCGGTCTAATAAGATTTAAGATGCTCTACTGTATTATACTGTGTCATTGGGGTGCGTGAAATTTCACACACACATAATCTCCGACTGACATTTGAATAGGTTCTTTCAAAACCACTTCAAAGCCTCATCCGGTATGTTAAATACATTTTTATTGTCAACTTGTTCCCGTGGCTTCGTCTGTGTTCATAGCTTATTTAAGCTTATTATCTTTATTAAAATATAAATTCAAAAGTGTCTGTCTGTCTAATTTTAACGTTGCTTAAACCGCTGAACCGAGTTTGATGAAATTTATTGGAATTCCTTTGAGTCTCAGATAAGCACATAAAATGATTATTGTCACTGAAAAATGTACGGATCCCGCGTGACAACTTTTCTTTAGATTACTGAAACAAGATGTTGATTGGTAACATCTGGCTTAAAAGAACTAGTAGGAAATTAGTAATACACCAAAAACTTCCATATTAATACCTATTAGCATAGTTACTGTTTTCAGAGAAAAACGCCTGGTATTACGTACTCTCCGCTTCTGAGAACGAAATCACTATTATGAGTAATCGGAAATATATTTTTCAAGACCTTTTCCTCCCCGATAACGATCTATCAAATTGATTCTGAGTCGAAAAGGCAAAATGAATGAACTGAATAATGTGAGTAACTATTTGAAGCTTATTCCGTGAAATGAGATTTTTTTACTGCAAGAAGTAGCTAAATATGATTTTCCTTATAAATCTATTATTTGTTACTAAATGACGCCTGCCACTCCGTTGCGCGCAGAAACCATGCATTTTTCCGAGATAAAAAGTATCCTATGTCCTTTCCCGGGACTTAAGTATTCCCGTACCGAATTTCAGCCAAGTCGGTTCAGCGGTTTGGGCGTGAAGAGGTAACTAACAGACAGACAGACACACTTTCGCATTTATAACATAAGTATGGATGGTTGGATTCGGGTACTACGGAGATTTTTTGAGTTTTTTTGACACACCCGTCTCACCGCCATAACATATCACAGAAACACTATTTTTGGGGCATAAGAAGTACGGTTTAACCATTCGTCCTTATAAAATAAATAAAGAGACTTTTTTTCCTTAATTTATAGAATAACTATAAATTATAGAAGGTCAGCCTATCTTCATCTGGCACATTAAAAGTCACATCACACAACGACAGCGAACCTTAAATATAAATATGTATATTTATTTGTAAGGGCTCGCCTACATAAAAAATGCACTTATATTATTTCAGTCGTAATAAATGCTTCGTATTTAAAACCACACGCTCGCGTCACTTTAAACGTGTCTGACAGCGGACAGATACATTAAAATATGCATTCAGATTTCAACACTATTTATGCATAACTCACAAAAATAACCTATGGTTGTAAACTTCTGATTTTTGTAACAGTCTTATTATATGCAGTAAAAACTTATGCGTAAAAAAACAATGGTTTACATTCTGGAAATTCCTTTCAAAAAAAGGAGGATGTTACGTTCTTTCCCATGCCGCGCCGGCAATCTTCTTATCCTCCGTTTTACGAATTTTCGATAAGGCCACGTGTTCTAAAGCTATTTTTGCTGAATTTTTACATTTCTCATTTTTTAAATCAATAATTTTGATCAATAGGAACATCTATTTAGAAACTAATTATACGTTAAGCTTATAACTGCCTTCGGTTTTAATAGAGATCTTAAAAAAAAAAATAACTGCTTGAAGTTTTAAACACACATACATTGTAAGTTTAAAAATCTTAAGAGGGTACGCTGATGAATGATTTTTTTATACATTATTGGGATCAGTTAAAGTTTTGCCTGTACGTTCGATTTTTTCTAAATTTACTAATAAATAAAAAATATGACCCTTCAAAAATCGCAAAATTGAATGCCCCGTACCCCGCCAATCCACCGACCATAAAACAAATTTGAAAGATCTTTAAGATAAAATAAAAACGTAGAGGCATAGACTCACTCTTCCTGAAGATATTTAAAAAAAAATTAAATAGGCTCTATTTTGAAGTAGGATTCGGAAGACTACGTTACCTCGATTTACTGTATCTGTCTCTATCACAATACACGTGCCGGCGCAGGGTGAACTGTGAAGCGTGATGGCAATAATTTCTTCGTTTAAATTCTACTGCACCCGCGTTCCCTCTTAAGACGTAGGATTCAAGACTCGACAATGGAGATCTTCCAATGATAAGAAATCCATGAATGTCTTCGCAAAATGCAAAGCGAAACGTGCTTTGTCTAGACGCAAATATGAGCGGAAAGCTACGATCAAAAGCTCAATAGTCTACAGACAGTTTCTAGAAGTTGGTAAAATCAAATAAAAAATCCATAAATGAGAATCACTTTTTAAAACTAAATACAGAATTAAGTTAAGGTGCCATATCTTAAAAAATAAAAAATATATTTTTTGTGTGGTCGGTTAAAAACTAGGTTTTGAAACATAAGGCATCGTTATGTGAAATGTTATTTGCGATGCTTTATTTCAAATCATTTTCCCACAACTTTACGAGCTTTGCTTATCTTTTTCGTTCCACCCTAGGACAAGGTCAATCTAGTATTCAACGATTCTGGCGCAAGACCTATTTGATGTAGACATTACTCAAATTTCGATCTTAGTACTATGGTAATAACGTTCAAAACTGCATTGATACCGATGTCTTGAACTCGATACTTGCAAGTTTAGTAGATCAGGCTTCAGCTCTCAATTAGGGCTTGGGTTGTATGAATAAGTAACCAGCGCTGAGAGTTCCTTGTTTGATAAACTATACAATGTTACATAAGAAATATTGTTTCTCAGTTACATATTAAGGGTCCACACACGGCTGCTATACTGTAAAGATGTACCATCGAGGTAATTGAGTCCTAGGCAGTTGACGGACCTACGTCATTTGGTCGAATTATGTCAATTCAATACTAGCCATGAACTATCGACTGAGTTTGACAAAAAGCGACCAAATTACGCAGGTCCGCAATCTGCCTATGAATCAACTTCTCTGATAGTACATTATATTATCATCTGTAGCCCTAGCACGGCGACCAGTGGAAATGCGAAAGTATAGACAAACTGTGGAGATAAACTTAAGGTGCCGTTCCGATCTTTTTTCATTCCGAAAATTCAATTAAAATGCCACTTTATGACAGACTACAGTCCTAAAAATTCAAATAATATCCTACTTTATGACATATACTATAGTCTGTCATAAAGTGGCATTATAATTGAATTTTTGTCGGTCGCGATTAGCCGCGGTAAAGATCGGAACGGCATGCCTTACGTTTATGTCCACAGTTTGTCTATACTTTCGCATTTCTACTGGTCGCCGTGCTAGGGCTACTGATTGCATCTTTACATAGAAATTATCAGGAATCAACACAATTTATTATAATAATACTAACTGTCCCGGCGCATTCATCTTACACAGACCAGCTATTTTTAGACCTGTTAGTGGTTAAGGCTTGTTAAAATATTTCTGTTTCATTGTTATGCCACCTTCTCTTTTACGAAAAACCAGAGAGGTATCATGATTCTAAAGGTACCGCATTTTCATACAAGTTTTATTACCGATTGCACGATGGATCATGAAATTTATATCAAAAATGCGACTTGTCCTTTAGCGCCCGGCACACTGTGCGCAAAGCTTTAATCGACGATTAACTCTAGCAGACGTAGGTGAAAACAGCCGTAACTATTATATTATATTATCTGTATTTTATCCACGTATCTATAGATCAATAGAACTATTTGGATCAAATTCAAAATTAGGACAATACCCAATCACATATATCAATCTGTTACACGGATCAAAACACGTTTAAACTTTCACCTTGCTATTTATCCATACTTCATTATGTTTATCACGGAGATCGACTGTATAACTTACAGTGTTACCATATCACAAATATATTTATCCACAAATCAACGTGAAAAACCGATAAATAGTCACACTTATTACTTGAAAATTTCACTAAAAATCACATGTGAATCTATTTTGGTACCTTTTTAGGGTTCTGTAGCCAAATGGCAAAAAACGAAACCCTTATAGATTCGTCATGTCTGTCAGTCTGTCTGTCTGTCTGTCCGTCCGTATGTCACAGTCACTTTTCTCCGAAACTATAAGAGCTATACTATTGAAATTTGGTAAGTAGATGTAGTCTGTAAACCGCATTAAGATTTTGATACAATAATGGAAAAATTATTAAAAATTTTAGGGTCTACAACAAAATCGAAATATATTTTTTTCATCTAACCTGTGTGGGATATCTATGGATAGCTCTTCAAAAATCATATTGAGGTTTCTAATATCATTTTTTTCTATACTGTAAAAACTACCAACGAAAATTGGTTTGAACGAAATGTAGCAAGTAGTTTTTTTTATACGTCATAAATGGTAAACTTAACTTTCATTAAATCAACTTAAATATAAAAATAAATCAAAAACCTTTTAATTTCATAAAAATAAACCCTTTTGCTGCTGCGGAACCCTTCATGGGCGAGCCCAACTCGCACTTGGTCGGTTTTTTATTAATACAAATTGCTAAATATCTGATAAGAATATTTTATGTAAATTTAAAAACGTAGGTACTTCATTAATTAAAAAACAGTATTTGCAGACATTGCAATAGTAAAATAAAAGGGAAAAAGCAAATAAATGGTATATTTTTCCCCTTAAATGAGGGAAACCTATCAAGTTGGTATCACTGATAAATATCAGAGTTACTGACCAGTGACCGAAGCCGTGCAGCGGGCGCATCAAATGAACCCACACATTCCAATCAGCATATTTTTAACCCGATTGTAATTTTATAGTAACACTTTTATGTTATTTATTAAATTAATAAACGTAGGTTTATGGATGCTGATAGAATTAGGTTCGGTTGATTTAAATTTTAATTTAACTAGTTTTGTAATTTAAGCTACTACGTTTTCTGGCGTTCTAAATAATTGTTAGGTTTATGAGTAGTTGGCATTCGAAGGCAACGGGTATTTAATTTAGTAACTCGACGTTTAATTTAATGACGTTCGCGTCAAAATTCATTTATCGCGCGGGATCGTGCATTTTTCCTTTGATTTTTCCGGAATAAAATGTATCCTCTGTCCTTTTCCCGGGGCCGGGGGCCGGGAATTTGGAATTTAAGCCAATAATAATTCTTAATTAACATAAATCAGGTCTTTTAAGGTCCCAAGTAGCGTCTATTAAAGCATAATTAATGGACTTAAATCTTAATAAAGAAATTAAAGTGTGTTATAATATTACTTTACGTTACCATTAAATTAATGCTCTATCTATCCTTCAGGCTAATTAAATATATCTACTAACATTATGAGAGGTTATTATGTGAGTCAATGTGGTTATAGAATATAACAATTACTAGTTTCATGATAAAAGTTGTTTGTCAAAATTCAACCAGGAGTTTGATCAAATTTTGCCTGGAACACTTCACACGGGTGAAACCGTAGACAAAAGCTAGTCTGTAACAAAGACCTACGGATCCTACATTTTCTCACAATTTTCTCTTAACAATATATTTTTCGGTATAACTAACAACGTGCCAAGAATTTAGCCTGTTTTTGTTGAAGAATGCATGAATTACTTTCGGACGAGTTGGCAACTTGTAGCGGGTTGCACCTGCGACCGGCACGCTACATCATTTCCTTTATTTACTTTACAAAACACTTACCCCCTTACTAATAAACGTTGTATAAGCTTTGAATAGTTATACAGTGTTTTGTTCCTGTCACACAAGTGACATTTTTAATTGGATTGAAGAAGACAAAACACTGTATAACTATTCAAAGCTTATACAACGTTTATTAGTAAGGGGGTTAAAGTTTTAAATTTGGTGGTTAAACCATTCGATATTAAATATACCTAGGTATAAAATAATTGAAGAATTCAGAAATAATAATATGATGCATACGGTATACCTACAGCTTGCATTGTTCAATTGTAAAAATCTAATCATAAAATTGGATTTTACTTTGTTCAATTTTATTCTTTATTTTAATTTTTTTGGTCAACGTGAAAAGGCTGGTTTATATTTGAGAGACTATCAAAGAAAATAATAAATTTTAGTATTAGGTAGATAGGTACCCTACTAACTTATTCTACAAACTTTAACGCTTAATATTTTTTTTAACTGAATCTTTGATTACCATAAAATTTCTTCTTTTAAAGATTTATTGAATAAGTTAAACTTAATAAGTCTTCAAAAGAAGAAATAATTTTACTTCTATAGCGAAATCTGTAATTTTGGCGTTGAATGAAAATCAAAATAATTGTCGGACATTTTTAACAAACGAAAATAATTGCAGGAGATACTGCTGCGCTGTAAGATTCACCCTTATTGTCCTCAAAGATTTCCCTTTTCGATTCATTGTTGAATACATTTTTAATTATTTATCTAAATATACATTTCAAAGGCATAATTATTACATCTCAATTCAATGTAAATAAGCTTTAAATATCTTCCTTCCTTTTTCTGCGATAAATCCCTCGCTCTAAGCATCACATTTTAGAATTCAAATTGCGCTATAAAAATTATTTATTTCTACGTGGAAAATTTAACAAGGCATTCTTGAAAGTTCTAGATTCTTACAGTGTCCCTAGACTGTAAAATTAATAGCCTGGGAGCTGGTTCCAGATCGAAATGTAAGAGAGTTTTTTAGAACGAGAAAATTCTTAATTTTTTAAAACAAGCTAGTAAGCTATAGCTCCATTTTTAGATCGTTAATAAAAGATCATACTAGGCATGTATCCTTTGATATCACGCTGTCACCAATAAGAGCGAAGAAACAGAGGAAAATGTGGAAAAAACGAGGAAAATTATTTGAAAATGCTTATCTCACGAACTACTAAATCAATTTTTATTTTGTTTGGCACACATACATAGTAGATTATGTGGAGGGAGGTAGGCTAAATTTTTGCGGGAGAATGTACGGTTTCCGTGAAATTCGTAATTTACGCAGGCGGAGCCGCGCGGAATGTCTAGTCTATATCTATATCTATACTATATTATAAAGCGGAAGAGTTTGTTAGTTTGTTTGTTTGAACGCGCTAATCTCAGGAACTACTAGTCCGATTTGAAAAATTATTTCAGTGTTAGATAGCCCAGTTATCGAGGAAGGCTATATGCTATATTTTATCACGCAAAGACTAATAGGAGCGAAGAAATAGAGGATAATGTGGAAAAAACGGGGGAAATTATTTGAAAGGGCTTATCTCACGAACTACTAGAGCATTTTTTCTGTTATTTGGATCAGATAAGAAGTAGACCACGTGAAGGATCATAGGCTTTTTTTTTGTGGACTAATTTTTCTGTGAAATATCTAATTTTCGCGGGCGAAGCCGCGCGGAACATTTTTATCGAGTTTAGTTGTTAGTCGAGTCTAGTTGTTAATAAAAGAGCATACTATGCAGTATGCATGTTATCCTTTGACTCTTGTACGGCCTCTTCAAGTCGGCCCATGTGGATTAAATAAATAGGCTATCACGAACCTATAAAGTGTAAAAATATTATATTCGTCTAACTGCCTAAGATGGACGTCCATTGTGTATATTGTAGGCAGCTGGGTTAATCATGGTGCGGGGCCTTAACACACAAATCGAAACTCTTGATTTTTAGTGAAACTTAAAATTTATTAGTAACTGTAGCTATTTTAGAAATATGTACCTAACTTAAAAACTCCTTAAAGGAAAATTCATAAAGATAATGATGTCTGTTTTGGCCTTACATACCTGAGTATAAAAACTTTGCAACTAGACAGTTCTTTTTATTTATTTGCATACAAGTTTATTGTTCAACACTCCCAGTGTGTTCGGTCGCGTACAAGGTGGAGATACATTAAGGCTCTGCCGCCAACAAACAAATTGCCGATGCAAACAACAGCAGTCAGCACGCTACGGCTTTGTCAATTTCCTTTGATAATGTTTTGTCTATTTTATACATACGGAGCATAAATATTGAATGAAAGGAATCATGTTTTTAAACTATTGCATAGCTTTTATCGCGGGCTTTGAATCGAGAAACTCCGTAACGAAAAAAGCATTGCCAGATTTCCGCACGGTGTTTGTGTGCATGCGCCGTGCGACTAGACGAATGTGAATTATAATTGCGTAAGTTGATAAAAATGCTATGCAATAGCTTTACCGCGGCAGTCCCCGAGTGCTACACGTATTATTTTTAGATGATGTAGTTAAGCTGCTATGGATTAGGTATTAAAGATTTTTGTTTCCTTTAATTAAAGTATTTTTGTTTTATTTTCAGGTCGGTATTTGCAGTTCAATATCAAGTCATCGTTCATCGAACATTTGAGTCCGTGAGTAGAGTACATTAAGGCCGGTATAAATAGTCAGTACTCAAGATGCATCTCGGTCTCAAGACACGGTTCAGGCTCTGTGATTGGTTGTAGAAATGTTTCTTTCTACGCAAATACAGGTAAAATTGCAAATTGATGATCTGTTATATTGTGCCTAAAACTATTTATTTACTGTGTAGGCAAAATTATTTTCTATTGTACACAACATTAACCGTAAAGTATACTTAGATATCTAATATTAACCTATTAATATAATGTATTTTTTACTAAAACCATAAACATTGTTTATGCATATTGAGAGAATAAGATGTTTTCTAACCAAAACATAAAACTATTCACCTAATATTATGTCGGAAATACTTGTATCAGAAATCTTATCTTTATGAATACGAAAGAGCTATAAATATTGATCGTTCTAAAGTTTTTATCGATCTCAATGTAATATTGTAAGTTATGTATCTATAGGTTATCTCAAAACAGAGACATCACTGGTGACATTACTGGTGTTGTAATCAGAACATGACAGGCTATCATCTAAATATACTGGATTTATAAGGATAAAACTAAATAAGGTACAAAACTTAAAAGTATTTACTTAGGGTTAAGTATAAAGGAAAAGAAATTGCTATACTTCTATAAAGCCAGCCTTGGTAACCAACGACAATAACACTTTGATTAATCACAAGAAATAAAAAAATATGCTTTTAAATAGAAGGTAATATTTATTATTTAGTATGCAGGGTAAATTATAGGTCTACCAGAATCTGATGGCAAAAAGTGATAAAATAAATTGACTCTAGCAATACCGGGGTAATTGGAATAAAACATTTTGATCCTTTTTTTTTCTTATAGCGGCTGATTCTGTGTGTTAAACATGCAAACGGGACGAGTAAACGGGTCACCTGATGGAAAGCAACTTCCGTCGCCCATGGACACTCGCAGCATCAGAAGAGCTGCAGGTGCGTTGCCGGCCTTTTAAGAGGGTATAGGGTAATAGGGGAGGGTAGGGATGGGAAGAGAAGGGAATAGGGGAGGGAAGGGAAGGGAATAGGGTAGGGGATTGGGCCTCCGGTCAATTCACTCACTCGGCGAAACACAGCGCAAGCGCTGTTTCACGCCGGTTTTCTGTGAGAACGTGGTATTTCTCCGGTCGAGCAACAAGGAACAGTGAACAAGGAACAGTTAGGACAAGAAAAAGTGTTTCGTTTAAAATTAGCTATTAAACCAATATTTTTATCATAGCGTATGATTTTGATAGCCATTAGGTGATCTGGCAATAATAATTTAAATCAGAAGTGAAGAAATTGATTGACTGATCTAGTTTAGATCTCGAATATCAAGTTTTTATCACAACACCACAGTTTTCGATAACGTAAAATTTATTTAACGGTCGATTACATTATTTTGGACATTAAAACGTCAAAATTAATAGTCCCATTAATAGATAAGTATAAAATACAAGTTTGTTTTAATTATAATTAAGATAGAATAAATTTTGACGCGGCTTAAGCTATGTGCTCATTATATTAAAATGAGAAATTAAAGCTACAAATTCCTTGCAATTTGCATAAATTCGTGTTTATCTTGCAATCTTACGAATGTTTCATTTAATAAGGCATTCTTAGGGGAGGGTGGGTGTCTCGTAACGTAACTCCTTAACGTGGGCCCCCCATCCCCCCTTTAATAGGGATGTACTGATTTCCTCCAGTAAAACCGCATTCACCACGATTTGGTCTTGTGTAGATTAAATTTTTTACTGCCTTCGTAAGTGAAGTATTCCTAATCCTTCTATTCATTACGGATAATGTTATTAGACTCATAGAAAACAAGTTCATTCAGAGAGGATTATGGAAGTTATTTACTACAGCTATTAAACCTTTCCTCGAAAAAGGAAAAAAACTTAAAAAATTTAAATTATGTAGATAAAAATATATCAATATTAATATCTTAAATGCGAAAATTTGTCTGTCTTTTTGTCTGGCTATCCGTTAGCTCTAGAAGCTTTAAAACTGAACCGATTTTGATGACATTAATTGGTAGTCTAAGAATGAAAATTGTAGTATCTTGCTCCCTTTATAACATATTTTAGTTTTCCGTGTTTCTTTTAGCGCTAATTTTATCCATTTGGTTTGGTACTCTATAAAATTTATATTTGTAGATAGTTTATAAACCTGGTTTAGAAACTTGTGAGCAATTATTGGAACTTGGCATACAGGTTAATGCGATTAAGACCAGGTAATTGCTGTTCAGGCTTGTAAGAAAACTATTAGCACATCGTAAACTTTGACATTTATTATGCGTCTTGATGAATTGGCTTCTTTGGCTAGTAGTATATTATACGAGATGACTGATGTTTATCGCGCGGGAACCGTACATTTTTCCGAGATGAAAAGTATCATACTATGTCCTTTCCCGGGACTCAAAGTATCTATATATAAGCAAAAACGTTTACCATATTTAAGCAAAACCGTTTCAGCGGTTTGGGCGTGAAGAGGTAATAGACAGACAGCTGGACAGACTTGCGCATTTAAAATAATATTAGTATTGATTGTGTTGACATGTAGGTAGGTATATAATATTATTGTTTTCGGAACGAAGTTCCTCATCGCGCGTTGCGAAAGGGGGCTAGACGGAAAAAGTTGAAACGATACTTTTTGACCGACACTTATTTTAGTACCTGCGAAGTAGGGGCAGAGGGCGTTGATGAGGCGATGACGTCAACTGGCGTTCCATCCGGGCAATTGGCGTCCCTTGACACCTCTCAGGTTTTTTTTTATTTAACCGCCATGCCGATACAGAATTACTTATAATTAAACTAATTTTGACGCAACACAGACAGTTCACTAGATAATATTCCAGTAGCCCGCAACCTTTTCAAAATAAAACTTTGTAAAATGGAGACTGAAATGTTACACAGCGGAAGCCTTTGTGAAATGTGGGGTATCGAGCGAACTGTCAATTAGCAGGCGGGGCCGGGCGCGAACTAGTCGCTGATATCGACAAGCCTGGGTACTTGGTCAGGTTGTATTCGATAAGATCGATATAAGTAGGTAGTAGTACAATATTATTACTAGCAAAATGCCGAGCTTTGTGAGGGCTCGCGTCGTTTTTCTGCGTGGTAATAATCTTTAAGGACGCTATCACATAAAAATTAGCAGGTCGATGTCTGTCAGTACGAATATCGACGTTAAGGACATTAAAATAACATTCATATCAGCGCGCCTTGTACAGTGGCGGTCACGACGCTCACCGCGTTCTTGATAGGGCGAAAATGTATGAAGAAATTTGAGAGCGTTTCTTTTTTTTCTTATAAATGGAAATGTTATTTATTTTTATATAAAATATTTAGCTATTCCTACAGGGGACTAAATAAGCAACATTTTTTTGTATATTTGTTTTCCTTAGTTCAGTGTATTTAGATATACTGGTACCTAATCAAACCCCATTTTTTTAATCTTTTGCGATTACTGTGATGGTTAAAACGTATTTATGTGAAAATTTTGTATGCGGCTATAAAATGTTTATGGTGTAGACGTGGAGATAAATATATTATCTTTCATTTGAAACCAAAATATCCAGCCTATCTCGTGACTCCTAATTCTTTAAAATGGTACCTGAAAATCGCTGATATTTGTGAAAAAATGTGATGGCGCCCTTATAAGGCAGTTTTTTTATTTTTTAATAGCAACCAAACCTTGACTGACCGATGATAACACATCTACATATAAATAGAAAATACTATGTTAAAGCACAAATCAATAGGCGTGATAGTTTTTTCGTAAAGTGTATCACAAAAGTGCTCAGGTTGTGGGATATACTAGGGCTCGCTTCGCTCGCCCTGATAATAGATACTAGACAACGCTCGTAAATCCGTTGCGCCGAAATTCGTTTATCGCGCGGGAACCGTACACTTTTCCGGGATAAAAAGTATCCTATGTCCTTTCCCGGGACTCAAAGTACCGACATACCAAATTTCAGCAAAATCGGTTCAGCGGTTTGGGCGTGAAAAGGTAACAAACAAACGGACTTTCGCATTAATAATATTACTAGCTGTCCCGGCAAATGTTGTTTTGCAATATAAAGTATTTCGCTCATATTATTTTATTGAAGTGACTAAATAAGTATGTCACCATGGCAACGTCCATCGCTATCCCGTCGCACAAACAATGGTCGCCGTCAGTCTCGAGTTGTAATAATTTACTATTATTTATTCAACAAATGCACTTATCAATATAAAAAGTAGATGTTGTCCGATTATCAACCCTAGCCGATATGCTCGCTAAGATTCACGAAAATCGGTCGAGCCGTTTTAGAGGAGTTCAACCACGCACACCGTGACACGAGAATTTTATATATAAGACGTAGGATTAAATAATACATAACTACATAACTTCTAATCGAGACTTATATTGAAAATAAAAGCTGCTAAAATAGTTTCAGTTCGAGTGCGGATCAATTAGTGTTCTTATATGAAGTGGGCTGTATCGAAAGTGCTAGAAACTATGAAGGGTTCTGTATTTGATATAAGTGGAATAACACTGGATATTGGCTAAATAGTTAATGCTTAATGTAACTATAGATATTGCTGTTTATAAAACATTCTAGCCATACTTAATCCATACTTCCATACTTTAATATTATAAATGCGAAAGTCTATCTGCCTGTTACCTCTTCACGCCCAAACCGCAGAAGAGATTTTGCTGAAATTTGGTGTGGAGATACTTTGAGTCCCGGGAAAGGACATAGGATACTTTTTATCCTGAAAAAATGTACGGTTCCCGCGCGATACACGAATTTTGGCGCAACGGAGTTGCGGGCGAGTTGCTGTATAATTAAGAAATTAAAAAAAAAAAAACCCGCCAAACAACTTTAAAAAGTAATGAAATAATATTTACTGACTAAGTTTAAATGATTCCTAAGTGTATAGTGATATTTTAGTCCATAATTGTTGTCACGGTGTGTCGGGAGACCGCTAATGTAGATGTTTGATTTCACATAACATTATAGTTTAAGGGCACAGCGAACCGAATCGAGAGACTTGGCGATACAAATGGAAAAGTTTCATTACTTTTTAAAGTTGTTTGGCGGGGGTTATTTTAAATTTCTTAATTTAATTTTATTTCATGCTTTTTAAACTTGTGTTGGTTATAGTGCAGAATAATTCCTATCAACAGGATCATATCCCAATGAGTACCATACTATGAATGGCCTCTTCGATGAGGCCGTTAATATGAGCCCAAACATGAAACCTCCACTTTGGGTTCATACTGCTGCAACAGCAGAATGCGAATGTTTACTGTTTATCTACGTCTTACTAGTTGTAGCAATTAAAATGAGCCCAAACACGAAACCTCTGCTCTAAGTTGGTAAGGAGTTGGGTATCCTATTGATTACCAGGTGATGCTGCAGCACCAGGTCAACTTTCCATTAATGTGTATATGTATACTGTACATTCACAAATGTCACGAACTAGAATGAAATATTAAACCCATCAAACGACTGTAAGTTGCTAACGGCCTTTCATGAACCAGATAAACCCAGAATTTCCAGCACTCAGCAGGTTGATGATGATGAATTATAGCTAAGAACACTCTAGAATCTAGATCATGTCAGCTTTCAAACAAAAAATAACAACAAACTAGATCAAAATCGGTCCACCCGTTTGGATGCTACGATGCCACAGACAGACGGACAGACACGTCAAACTTATAACACCCCTCTTTTTTGTCGGGGGTTAAAAACAGTCTAAGTCAAACTTTTAATATTATGTTAAACAAATTATAATATTACGTTTTTTATCGTCCAATTAGATAATACTAGCTGTCCCGGCAAACGTTGCTTTGCCATAATATAAAGTATTTCGCCCATATTATTTTATTGAAGTGACTAAATAAGTATGTCGCCATGGCAACGTCGATCGCTCTCCCGTCGCACAAACAATGGTCGCCGTCAGTCTCAGGTTGTAATAATTTACTATTATATTATAAAGTACCCAGTAGCCGATTCTCAGACCTACTGAATATGCATATAAAATTTGGTAAAAATCAGTAAAGCTGGTTCGGAGGAGTTCGCTGACTAACATTGTGACACGAGAATTTTATATACAAGATGATTATTTAAACGTTATAAGAATTAAGGGCGGCCAATCGTTTAAATCTTTTCAATCTATCGTAAATGAACTGGTTTCTTAGAAATTAAATTAAAGTCGTATGAAAAGATACTGGTCACATACTAAAACTACGACTTTTGTAAACATATTAAGGCATCTTTTGCCTAATAATAGCTACCTATTTCATTTTCCCATTTTAAAGAAACGTCGTATCTTTTTTACTACTTTTTTACCCACCCATCTTGCAAACGAAACCGAGATCTCTATAAAAAGCTGCATCCAAGATATCGCATACCAAAAAACGATTCCTCGGAAATGAATCTTTTATTTCACGAGAGACCTCTAATTAGCCAGATGTTGCATGTCAGGTGTCAGTTATTTGCATAAGAAATGTTTATGCAAATTCTGCACCACCTGTTGGGACTTAATATTGTTTATATTGAGTAGTGAAAGTGACAGTAAATATACTTACGTCCATTAGAAGTAGCTGTCTACGAACTGTCACCAGCAGTATTTTCAAGAAGAGAGCGTATTCCCTCTTAAAAGGCCGGCAACGCACCTGCAGCTCTTCTAATGTTGCGAGTGTCCATGGGCGACGGTGGTTGCTTTCCATCAGGTGACCCGTTTACTCGTTTGCCCCCTTATTTTATAAAAAAGAAATACACTCCAATTCAAATAGGTGTCCAGTCAAATATTGTTGCTTCTTTATATTTAAGAAACCAATGATAAGTAAAATTACTTGTTACCGCAACACGTAGAAGTCTCAAACTATGGCTTAAAGCAGTCAGTTGTTTTCATTTGGGAAGGCGTTTTCATATTTCGTAGAATGATTTGGTCTGCAAACACGCCATTGGGATCGATGGACAGCTTGTGTATACTCCACTTCAATAAGGGAGTATGAAGAAGAGTGGATGTAGTTGTGTATTTGACTATATTATGAATGATTTAAATAATTGACTATTATATCTATAGTATCCAAACATTACAATAATATTAAAGACAATTTGAAAAATGTGTAGTAATTTCGTTAAATATATAGCTGGTTATTTTTTAAATCGACAGACTACTTGAGAACAGAACATACAAAATATTATCTCAGTCAGACGAACAAAAAAAAAACATGTCGAAGCGAAATCTAAAGGACATGTGATTTTATAAGGTCTTGCGAGTGTATTTTCAGACGATTGCAATGATAGGGGTGTCCCCCGTTGGGGTGTTGGTCAAGTCTGTTTCCTGTCTCGACGGTGCGGGGAACACCCTTTATATCGGATATTGTATGCAGTCTTATGTCTAGTACAAGTATCTGATTGTATTGAAAGAAATGCTGAAATTTCTGTCAAAATTTTGATATGATTTTAAATTTTTTATTTTCGATCAAAACACCAACCACCAGTTGGTGTTTTGATAGAAAATAAAATAAATTATAGGCGTCTAAAAGGATGGATTTATAAGCGTCCGTCAAACGCGCGGTTCGGCGACTACACCGCGAGATTACTAGCATATTTTAATGTATGTAAATGACAGCAGAGTGCAGACAGGCGTTAGGACGGACGTATATAAATGCAGCTTAATTCCTCCTTGAATATCACTTAACTAGCTGTTGCCCGCGACTTCGTCCGCGTTAAGATAGTATAATTATAACAAAGATGGATAATTTTCCCTTTTTGTGGTTCTTATACAATGGGTAAAAAAGGGACCCTATTGCAATGTGAGCTGTTTGTCTGTCTCCAGGATGTATCTCAAGAACTTCGCTAGCTAAATAGTTGAAATTTTTACAAATTATGTATTTCTGTTGCCGCTATAACAACAAATACTAAAAAAAAACAAAATAGAGCAAATATTTAAGGGGGGCTCTCATACAACAAACGCTACTTTGGCCTTTTTTGCTCGACATAAATATTGCCAACAGAGGCACTTGAGAATATGACTACAAAATATTCAATTTAATTGTTCATCTTAATTTATTCGCTCCATTAGGTACTGACAGGTTCAAAATAATGGGGGTTGAATTTATCAAAATCCTATTTAAGCGAACGTCTTCATCATAGAGTCTCAAATCTTTAATAATTTCAGTTCAATCAGAAGTCTATGAAAATTTATAAAAACTTTCATCCCCTTAGGGGTAGAATTTTTTAAAATCCTTTCTTAGGGGATGCCTACGTCATAGTCGCTTTATGCATACAAAATCTCAGCCCGATCGGTTTAAAATTGACAAAGTTTCATAAAAACTTTCATCCCCTATTTTACCCCCTTAGGGGTAGAATTTTTTAAAATCCTTTCTTAGGGGATGTTTATGTCATAGTAGCTTTATGCATGCAAAGTCTCAGCCCGATAGGTTTAAAATTGAGAAAGTTTCATACAAAATTTCATCCCCTATTATAAGGGGGTAACCCTTAGGGGTGGAATTTTTTAAAATCATTTCTTAGGATATACTTACGTCATAGTAATTTTATGCTTGCAAAGTCTCAGCCCGATCGATTTAAAATTGAAAGTTTCATACAAACTTTCATCCCCTATTTTATTCCCTTGGAGGTAGAATTGATCAAAATACTTTCTTAGCGGATGCCTACGTCATAACATCTACCTGCATGCAAAATTTCAGCCCGATCCGTCCAGTGGTTTGGGCTGTGATAGATCACTATGTCAATCAGTCAGTCAGTCACCTTTGAGTTTTATATACATATATAGATATTTTTGGTAGTAAAAACTTTTCAGTAGCGTTGTGCACTTTTTTGGGGTGGGTAAAATAGTTAGACTCGCGTCAAAACACGTCACCTCATCAAAAATCCGTAAGACAGGAGAGTAGACTGACGCAGCATAGGTAAGGAAGTAATATCCTCTTTCTACACAAAAGAAAATGTATATTATAATAGGCATTCTATAGTATCCCATAAGATCATTAATTTTCAATACAATCTACTAGCTTATTCTAGCTTATAACCTGCATTTCCTATAAGCTATTTCGGTAAGCCATTAGATTGTTTGTGATGGTAAATAGGCCAGTTTGAGGCTAACTACGTCTTGGATTGCTGTTGTTCGTTAAAACTGTTACGACAGATTCAGGACGCTCCAAGCTATTGTCTATTATGAGCTATTGTCATACATAAGCTATGTTTACAAGTGATTAATTATTTTGTGTATAATTGGTTTAATTTAAACTGGTAACCTAATACAAATGTACGGTTTCTGGGATGACATTTAAAATCTCTCTAGATCAGGGGTTTCCAAACTTTTTCAGCCTGCGGCGCAGTTACACGTCACAATATTTTGTCACGGCGCCCTACTCTACCTTGCTATTACAAAAATATACATAAATAAACACCTTTAATGATTATTGTTAGGTTAAGCAGGTAAAAAATAATAATAAAATATTTAATCATCTGCCTGCGTTGTATAATTGATATTTTAATTTTATTTTATTAAATTTGTGGTTTCGGATAATGATGGAGGTTCGACTCACGGCGCCCCTCTAGCCTTTCCACGGCGCACAGTTTGGGAACCCCTGCTCTAGATCCCCCCAGAAGTCCTTTGAATCCTTTCCATGAAAATATAATTGGTATACATTTTATGATAATTCTTCTCTGTTTAAAATACAAACAAAATTTAAAAAAAATTGTATTGTAAGACTGATAATAATATTTACTTTTATGTTAAAGATAATTTTACTTAGCGAGTGTTACATAATATTAAACTCAGTTTACTTATATTATAGTAGATACGATGAGCACATTCAACGTATTTTTCTTACATTCAAAGTTATTTTCACATGTTAAGAGTATTTACTTTATTCCAGTGTAATTTAACACAGAACTTAAAAACTACTCTCCAGGTGGTGCTTACTATGCTCTCTTCACCACACTTCTGTATGCATAGCTCTTGATGCGAAGGTATCCGTGCCATAGTTCTCAAAATACTCAAGAAAATTTAAACATGAATGAAAGGAAAGTATTTGGCAAATGCACCGCTTTCTTCCGCTTTAAGTGTTATTTTACTTTACAGTCTTTTAAATATGTTATTTTAACATTTAGGAGATGAAATAAAATGTTTTTAATGGTTTCAACTGTTGCTGGATCTGAAGAAAGATGGTTTGAATCATATATAAAAGTCTGCTACAAATCCAGTAAAGGATGAACCATAGTATAGTAGGTAAGAATTTGACTACTGATTTATAAAATTGGTCTAGTAGACAATAATATGTAACAACACAGCAAACAACTGAAGCATCATATTTTTCTGTTACCGCGTTTTAGTACTAAAATCGGATTTACAAAACCGTAACAATACGTGCATATTTCGAGCATATTTTTGATGGAAACCGTGCATCCAATTTCGAGGTTAATCCTGTGTATCCAGGGGCCAGGCCAAGGATTGTCTTGCTGTGCATAAAAATAGAACTAATCCAATCACGTAGCGTGCTCTCACCACTTCAATTTCACTAAAAGTACTAGAAGCTTACAACAAATAGGATAAGAGACCGCGGATACCTGATTTTGGCGGTTAGGGTTAGTGGATGGATATATAGGATCTTATACAATAGACTCAGGCGTCTGAAATGTGTGACGCTGTCCACAATTTTGTTACTGTACATTTTGCCACAATAGAACTGTTCTGTGTTCTTTGACGGGGCTCAAAGTATCTATTTCTTAATAGATTTTATTAATATTGGTTGTAATGTAATTATGACAAAGTAACCGAGAAATAAAGATGGATTTGTATTTTAGATGGGTTATTCAGTTATCTATAATCGAATATGACACAATATTTTAAGACTTGTTAATATAATTATATCTAAATAGATATATAATTATATCTAAATAGATATGATCGGGGGTCAAAAATGGCAGAAATAAGAAAAAGATATTATAATTAACTGTTTACGTGTCTGTCTGTCTTTAGAAATAAAAAAGCAAGCATAGAATCAAGTAACATTATATTATTATTTACAGCTGCTGTCTCTTATCCTAACATTATACAGAAGACCAACATTCAGAAATGAAAACCTTAAAAAATTATATTATTTATGGCAGAGAGCAAATTATAAATTCACATTAAATATGGGAATCTTTACCACAAGGTCTTAATTAAGAAACAATATTTATTTCGGTTACATTTTCTCTTAAAACATTATTAATTATTATCTATTTTTCTCTTAAAATATGATTATCTTATGCTATAATCGTATAATGATATTTAGTAAAAGTGGAGGTTTCTTCTCATAAATCTGCAATTACAGCCCGTAAAAATACTCATTATACATATTTTATAATGAACAATTTTTCAAATATTAAATAGAATATCAACACATTGGCTCTTATTCTATCTATCCTATCCAAAAAACGAAAATCTTATATCAATATACATAATATTATGCTTCTAAACTTTTCACATTTTAATTAATACATAATATTTTCTAACTTGTCACATTACTCAGACATTTTAACATCCTGAGCTATAGTCCTTGCTATAGGTACCAAATACACATTCTCCAATACAGGGTTTCTCAAAGTGGGGTACGCGAACCCCTAGGGGTTCGCTATTCGGCGGCAGGGGGTTCGCGACAAGATTAACGTAATGGTGGCAATAGGAGTTATTATTAGAAATGTCCGTAGATGAAACTCTTCAAGCTGATTTCAAAAGGTCTTTGATAGATTTTTGGGCAGCTAGACAGGCAGAGTATTTCGAACTCTCACGCAAAGCGGTGAATTTCTTTTTACCCTTTGCTACAACATACAATTATGTGAGAGTGGGTTTTCACACCTTGTCATGATAAAAACTAAATACAGAAATCGATTTGATACCGAGTCACAATGTATAAAATTGTTCAAAATTACTACTAACATTAAATCCATTTGCGACAAGAAACTGTGTACCCATTACATTAATATTAGAAAGACATTTCTTTTGGCAATTTATGTGTTACCTTTTATTCAAATAAAACACTTATTTTCTTTAACAGTAAATAATTTTATTATTTTCTGGGGGGGGGGGGGTCATTAGTTAGTAAGGGGTTCGCTTTCACCTGGTAATTTTAACAGGGGTTCGTGGAGTCGAAAGTTTGAGAAACCCTGCTCCAATACATCGGGATCCAACCGGTTACTGCTCCGTGGTACGTATTGCAGAGACTTCTCTACGTAGTAAAATATAAGTTAGTATTACTTGTAGACTAACTTGTTAGTGACTATAGTTACTCGATTAGGTGCAAAATTAAGAATTTGCAAAGAAAATGCAATGTAGTTTTTTTTTTTGTTTATACGACAGAATATATAAAACCCATATTATTATTAGACATCAAATAGGAATTGCGTAAAAGATGAATTGGTCTTGGTCTCTAAAAATATCAGCTATAACGTATCCCGTAGGGGTTGTTTTTGATGTATCCACATTAAACTATGATGGTTAACCAATTACCACAATAATTGCGAAGTGATCATGGGCAATCACACACCAATAAGTCCCTCTACACGTTAGTAAGTCTATAACGGGCCAATGTGGCACATTATTATTATTATTAAACAATAAAACGATGACACATGTTTCGTCAGCTCAGACATATTACCATACACGCATCATAACATGTCATACACTCGTCATACACGCCTATGACAGCGCATTATACACAATAGGAAGCTTTGTAAGATGATGATTTAAATGCAAGTGTTTTTTGATCTTATCTTTATATTTAAATGGATGTATTTTACATAGTATCGAAGTAGTCTTAATAGACTGGTTTGAATGGTTTCACGTGATAAGACCTGTGTGTGGGATACATTATTTTACTAGTGAATGTACCATTAATGCTCGATTTCTAGAGTTTCTGACTGTTATTTATCTATTCACTCTAGCTAGCTTATGATCGGTTGATGCAAATACGGTAACCATTGAACATGATGCTATTTAGAATATAAAATATTGTCTACAAACCTCAGAAGTGCTTTATCTTGAGTCCCTTTTTGGAGTCACAAACATAGTCAAATTTTGTGCTTATTTAAAATTCATAATATACTGTTTGGTTTTGGTTACATTGGCCTATTTTAAATTGGCTTTTTCCAGTGTTTTCCACCTTTCAACCTTTTATGTACCGAATTTATGCCTTCATTATTTACCAAAATCGTTTATGCAATTTATATTTAAGCATAATTTCTTTCTCAAAATAGTAAGTACTTTAATTTGTTAAAAATGATAAACAAGACTTCGATAGGCCTTCATATATTATTTCGGCCACGATCACGCTAAGTCATTCTCCTCTCAAACTTTTTTCATTTAACTTCTTCAACAAAACAAATTCTAGTTGGATGAAACTATCTGATTTATATTTGATGGATTCTTATAAGATACTCCTTATAAGTAATCGCTTACCATCTACTAAATAAATATAAATAAATAAAGCCCTTATTCAGTGACTGTAACCATACAATTTTTATAGCAAAACAAGAAAAACACATATAGTCGGGTTGTCCTTCGACATAGGTCTCCCCCATTTCCTTCCATTTGTCTCTGTCCCTGGCATATCTCCTACATCCTTTTGGAAGGTCATCCTCCCATCGTTTGGTCTGACGTCCTTTTCGTCTTTTCCCTTGTCTAGGATACCATTCCATTATGTCCTTGGTCCATTTTTTCCCATTGTCTGTTCTTGTTATATGTCCAATCCAGATCCATTTTAGTTTTCTAGTTTTTATCAATATGTCTGTTACCTTAGTTATTTTTTTTATTTTTGTACCATCCACTATTACTAGCTAAAAGCCGAGCTTTGTGAGGGCTCGCGTCGTCACACCTTGACTAACTGATGATTTAAAGTTTAAACACATCTACATAATATAAATAAAAATTTCTATGTTAAAGCACAAATCAATAGGCGTGATAGTTTTTCCGTAAAGTGTACCACAAAATGTACAGGTTGTGGGATATCCTAGGGCTCGCTTCGCTCGCCCTGATAATAATTATTAATTATAGTCTAAAGCTTAGACTCAAAACGACGGCTTATGAGTCCTCGTAGGCATTACCTTTCTCTTCACAGCTGAACCCATTTTGATAAAATTTTGTGTTTCAGTCCCGGTACACGGGAGAGTTTTGATCCTGCAAAATATACTTACAGTTTCCACGCTGCAATAAACGAATTCCGACGCACCAAAAAAAAAAAAAAAAACTTTACTTAACTTTTTAAAAAAATTACTACATAATCGTTCAAAAGTGTCAAGCTAAACAATTTAAGCGCCATTATAAATGATGCGTATAAAACTGAATCGTTTAGTACTCTCTAGAAAATTAATTATCTTTTCAAGTGTCAACGTATGCAAAGCAGCAAACCTTATTCATGGTATGCAAAGTATAGAGATCCATTTTAAGCATTGCATTACAGGCTATTATTAACACGATTAAGTATGGGTTTCATATAATTAATATTGGATCAACCCGAGGGCATATTTTATCCGATTGTAAGAAGGGTTCTGGATAGTATTTATTAGTTAGGCCGATTGCATTTTAAACTTTTATGTCTACTAATATGTAGTTTGGAATAAAATAAACCAAGGTAGGTAATGAGTTTTTTGCCTGTCTATTATAGCTTAGACACACGTTTAAAGATTTAATTCTTAATCTGTCTTTATTTGCTCCTGTATATTTAATAATCTATATAAATTAAAATATATTTATATTTTGTAAGTCTCGCTAAAAATTGAGAATGGCTGAACCGATTTTGGCTGAAAGTCCAGGGAAGGTTTACAGGTTTTAGGATGTTATCTATCTATAATATTTTACCATTACATAGTACTATCTATTAATATTATTTCTATGCTATTTACTTGTTACATAATACATTCTAGCTATAAATCAATCAAGTTATCTTTAGACATATTTATTACGCAAAAGATGGCTACGTATTAGGCGCGCAAGATTTATTATCCAATTATATAATAATATATCCAGAATAAGATCAATTATGGTTTTAACAAGGAATAAAACGAATTGTCAGCATGCATCTACATACTACAGCAGATATTTTATACCATTTACTTATTATAACTTTCTTTAAAAATATGTTCATGTAGTAAAAAACTTAAAATATGACAGGTAACACAATCCATATCCATACTTAATTTTATAAATGCAAAAGTATATCTGTCTGTCTGTTACCTCTTCACGCCCAAACCGCTGAACCGATTTTGCTAAAATTTGGTATGGAGATACTGTGAGTCCCGAGAAAAGACAAGATACTTTTCATACCGGAAAAATGTACAGTTCCTGCGCGATAAATAAATATTGGCGCAACAGAGTTGCGGGCGTCTTCGGCGCTCGATTCTAAGTAATAAATTATTAAATATCCGATGTAAATATAAGTAACTAGATGAAGCCCGCAACTCCGTTGCGCCAAAACACGTGTATCGTACGGGAACCGTACATTTTTCCGGGATAAAAAGTATCCTTTGTCCTTTATCGGGACTCAAATTATCTTCATACCAAATTTCAGCAAAATCGGTTCAGCGGTTTGGGCGTGAAGAGGTAACAGACAGACTTTCGCATTTATATTATTAGTAAAGTATGGATGTTTTGTAGAGATGTGCCGACTAGTCGGTAAAGCCGACTATCCGGCCATTTTTGCAGCCGGCGACTAGTCGGCGAATGGTCGGCAAAAAACGTCGACTATCTGGATTTTTATTATTTTACTATTATTGAAATTACATTTAAGAAAAACCTTGATTATTTTGTAATTAAATGAATTGTGTCTAAAATTACTTGCTGGTAAAGAAATATCTATGACATTTATTAAAAAAAAATTGTATATAATAATAATGTGTATAATATTATAATAAATACTTTGGTACAGAACAACATAATATTATCTTCTTCAATAAACATTTATAACGAAAATTTATTCTTATTTAAAATATAAAACACTCGGATTTTGTATTAACAAATTTATAGGTAATTATTATTAAAGCACGATTGCATGTATATATATATTTTTATTACTGTACACATGATGTACAGTAAAAAATATATCCTGAAAACCATCAACTGTATCATGACGATCACAACGATCCGACACGTTCGCAGGCTGCGTATGCTGCGCAACCCGCGAATCGGAGGTAAATGAAGCGTTACGGAAACATCCGAAACCATGATCGGTTTGGTCGACTAGTCTGCCGATTAGTCGGCTACTTTGCAACCGACTAATCGGCTAGTCGGCCAAAGTCGTGATCAGCACATCTCTAATATTTTGACATAAATATGATGACACTTGATCAAATTAAACGTGTGTAGCGGCTATAAGTCAAGTAAGATTCATTATAAAGAATCCATATTAAGTGTACTATTAAGAAAACTTTTATCATTTTTTTAGTGTAAGCGCAAAAAGCGTAGTGAAAAAGTTTTATCAATTTTTTACTCTCCTTGAGCGGAGCATATTAAGTATCTTCAACATTTAAAGTTCGCCTGCTTGTAAAACTAGCGGGTAACACATTAATGTACCAGAACTTTACTCTTAGTTTTATCCGTAAGAACCTCTTCATCATTGATCGCTTCTATCAAGAAGAATGAAAATAATAAGTTTATTTCGACAGACACACAAAATAATAGCGAACATACAGAAAGAAATACAAACACATTACAACATTATATTGTGTGACAACAAAATGTCTAATTCTGCTATTTTTTTTTTTCACTTCTGCTGGCACTTTGGTGTACAACTATTTTTTTCAACAAAGATAAAACTGTAATCCCTGATTATTTACACATATAGAAATGAAATATTAGCCCCTAATTGGCGTCTTGAATTCGGAATTTCAATCGATAGAATCGAATACGAATGGTTAATTTAATAATAGATTCTAAATTTAATATGACAGCCTGTTTTGATGTGCCGTTTATGATAATTATTTGAACGTGGGTGTGAAATATTACGAGTTAGACCGTTACTTATTAAATGATATATCATTTTACAATTTGCATATTAATATAATTCAAATGGGACATAATACTTTCGAGGTAAAGTATTTAACGACCATGTTAGCTATAAAGTAAAGAGTAAATAGTTTTTATTTCTATAATTCCGCTCGTTGTAGTACATTATTCCACTTTATGGCTTAGATTTAATAACCTTACCAAGAGCGTGCCTCGGCTTATAAAAAGTAGATATTTAAATTAAATACTAAATTGCCCGAAGGACTCTTTTTAGTAAATTATAATGTAAAGAGCGAAATTGTAAGGGTTTTTTGATGGAAATGAAAATGAAAACAGAAAGGGTTGTCTGTGGAAATACAAGGCGAAAAGACCACCATTGCGATAAAGAATAGAGTTTGACGTCTACTCTTTCTTGACAGAGTTTACTCCAAAGACATAGATCAAGATAGATACCGCATGTGTATGTACTTCGAGCAATGCTCGTCTTTCGAAAGTCTGTTCTTTAGTCTGCTATCGGAATCGCACGTCAATCGGAATTTTAAAAATGCCTAAATGCCTAAAAGTGCCGTATAGCTGTAGAAATTCAAATAGAAACGTTGGCCTTGATAATGGACACGTTTTTTATCATCAATACTTCACAGTGGTAGAAAAAAAGTGACACGCTCGTTTTCATACAAAAGGAGCGACATGCGGTATCTATCTTGATCTATGTCTGTACTTTACTCCTTTCAATTTAATCACTTGCTTAGCTCCGCCTATCTTTCGCTGATTGGTTCGCTACTTTTACATTAAACAACGTTATTCCCATGTTATTCAATGGGTTTGGAATAATTAACGTTTTTTATTTGTTACAAGTTATGTGGAAACATTGCTTTGAATATTTTATTACAGCTACATACCTTGTTTCACATTTACAATTATTATGTAATGTGTTTTAACTACCACGAAAAAATAAATACATACATAATATATGAATAAATAAGCAAAGATGTAATTACACAAGACATGAGTAGAATTGCATTATTTTAAAATTTTTAATATTTATCAAAAACGAGGGGAAAAAATTTACACATTACAATATGCCAATCTCCAACAATTGTCTTTTTAAAACATAACGAATAACGATATTTTTATTTATGTTTCAGGCTCGCGCTTCAATGACAATGACAAAAATTTTGTATGTAGTAATAGCTGCATTAAATGTACTAGTTTCTCTGTACGAAAGTGTTTTTACTATATTTTATCAAAGCCGAAATTCTCCAATTTCTCGACTACATAAACTATGAACCTAAGGCCAACTGTATCATGACTGTATCCTAATTCCTAATTTGAAGTGCGTGCGTCACGGAACCGTTCACAATGATTTGAATGACAGACGCATTGTCCGTAATGAGAGCACGAAATCATTGGGAAAATGGACGACTTCTAAATTCGAATTATACTCTGTTATTTTTTTAAACGGTCTTTAAAGACGTAGTGTTTGCATGGATAGCCGGAGTTTTACGTAAACTTAAATAAAATATTAATAATTATTGTAGATTACGTAATTTTAAGTATCTAAATATTTTAGGTCATTCAATTTACGTACTTTTAGCCTTAAATTAAAAAGTACTTGATTCATTTAACAAAAAATAAAATTCTTCATTTATCGAGACAATTCTAGATAAAACGAACATAAAATTATACTAAAAAGATAGTGTGGCCATCAAAAATGTAAATTAACGAACAATTTTAAAGTCCCAATTTCCATGAAATACATGTAAAAACCCTCTCGCTATGTAATCACAAGACAATTTGGATGGGGTCCAGCAAAAATGAGGCAATTACTATCGGTGTCACTGCGACACTGATGTCATATTATATGACTGTAATATCTTAGATTCCAACTATGTTGCGGCTTTTCGATTTTTCCAAGGATTTTCTCATTAAAAATTTTGCAACGAAATGAAAGTTTGGTGTTTGTTATATTTTTATCTAAGGATACTCAAGTTATTATTTAATTTTATACAAGACAAAATTTAAATCAAATGAAAATTTAGTTTTTTAGATACATTTGGAAAAAAATTGAAAGCCTTGCTGCTTACACCAATTTCTTTTTGACTGACCTAGCTAAAACTATATTTTTGGAATCAAAATTCTGTAAAAGCATCTAAACAACTTTATTTTTAATTTAGGTAGCTAAAATAGCCAACACTCACATTACTATAGTAGCTGCTTAACTTTGTGGGATAATAGAAGGCCAATAAACCGGATTCTCGACAATGAAACTTTCGACATTTGGCTCTGCAACACTCACAAATTTTAGTATCAAAGTTTCTTCCCTTTTCTAGAAATGTTTTGTTAGCAGCAACTCGTTTATTGATAACAAATACTTCATGTATGTTTACTTCCATGTAATAAATGTAGATTATATTATGTTACCTCTTCACGCTTAAATTACTAAACCGATTATGCTGAAATTTGGTATCGAAGTACTTTGGGTCCCGGGAAATGATATAACTATAGGTGTACCAGAATCTGATGGCAAAAAGTGAGAAATAAATTGACTCTAGCAATTATACAGGGGTAATCGGGTACTAGGATAATTTTATTGCGCTAAAAATATGTCGATTGTGGATCATCGAAATTCTGAATAAACGTAGTTGCAGACGACACCCAGTAATTTTATAACCTACAGTAAAGTAAAGCAAACTAGAGAGAGTAGACTAGAGCTTACAGAAGTAATTTCTTGGTTAATATCATTCCTACATCTATCAGTTACATTACTAGTATTAATTGTGAATAATTCATGCTTCGGCATCGTCTTCCTAACATGACATACAGACATCTTATACATATTTAATAATGGTATAACCGCTCAGTAATAAAGTCAATAGTGTTTCACTTTGAATAAATGCATTAGTTATACGGCTTACGAGTACAGCTAAGGTAAGGTTATAAGCATTAAACGTCAGGCTTTGTGGTATAATAATTTCCAACTTTACAGTATTATTCTGTATGAAGCTTTGCAGTTTGCTTGTCTTTCAGTATTTTTAGATTTGCGCCCATGAGAGAGCATTGTATGAGGCTACCTCAGGGATATATTCTGAGACTAATGTTTTTCTTTGTTTATTACAAAGAAAAATATGCTAAGCTAATACTTAAAAAATATTAAAATTTGATCGAAAAACCTTACTCGTTCTCTTATTTTTTATTGCTTTATCGAATACCAGATCAATATCAATTCAGGAGTAATCAGATGATTTCGGATTTATAACAGTTACAATTTTTGAGGAAAAACGAAAATAGTCTGCTCATTGTATCGATTTTGCTATTAGATATAATTATGTAGGTAAGTACTACGTTTAATTTAAATGCATAAATTTTTTTTAATGTACCGTTAAAGCATATATTTTTCATAGATTCATTGCTTAAATTGCTTTATGGCTGAGTTCAAAATTTAATTAGGTACTTACCAATAATTGTGATTCCATGCAATCGTTCTAGGAAAAACAAAATATAATCTCATAAACTTATTTTAGATACTGAAGTGTGACTCTTATGGCAATCTTCCCGCCCCGCAAATCCTTGACTGGACTTATGTGAATTTTAATCCTCAGACCTCAAGGACCTGGCTAAAGTAACATAAACATTGGTGATAATTTTAGAGATTGGTAACCATTATGACCGCTAGGGGATACTTAACACTAGGGACTAGGGTGAGGTTGATCAAAACGCGCATTAGAAACCAAAAGCCCACAATTTTGACGAAGATTGATATCTATTATTTTACGCATTTCGGATACACGACGAGAGCCAAATATCAATTTGAGGCTCTGACATTCAAAGGCATAATGTATTTCCGACCAAAACATCTCGTTGCCCAACTATAATTGTACTTCTTATTATCAAACTGACAAATAATATCGACGAAAAAACATAATGGAGCAGCCATCATAATAATAACTAATTTGTTACAAATAAAAAAAGCTGCAAATGGCCCTCGGAGTGTAATAAAAAATGCGGCCCCGGTGGGTCGAATCGAGAAATGAATTTAGATTACAGGTTGACGCCGCCTAAGTGTGGGTTGTGTTCACCTGCACTTAAAAACAGTAAAAAACAGGTTAAACACTCTCACGGTTGGCCGCTTTAACATATTGTTATGATCTTGTTCTGGTTCGCGTCATGTACCGATTTAGTACTGATTTATTATGAATTTTGTGGTGCTTTTTACGCGACGAAAAACGGCTTTTGAATGACTTTTATCACTTAACAAAGCGCAATTTACTTTGACATTTTTAACGTCATGGCGTAATGATTTTAGCCTAGCTTCATATTTATAAATTATAGTAATAATTTTATTCCTCTCACCCTAAACATAAAATATGAACTTTAATGCGTAAACCACGTTGTCTATGTATTTTAAGACCATTAATATTGTAGTTGTCAAAAAAGCTCATAATATTTCGTGACTGTAAAAACACTTTCGGTAATTTAAAATTTTACGACGCCACCATATTCTCTGAAATGTTTTAGTAATGTAGGCTTGTACCAAAAGCTTTGGGGTGAGAAGGAACAAGTTTTAAATATTGTGAATTTATTTGTGTCGGTAACATTATTTTTATTGCCTTGTATGAAACGAGTTACTTTTTACATTTTTGATATTGTTTCTCAGCCTATCATCATAAACAAACTATGTGACAAATATTTGCAATAAAGTTTGTCTACCTCAAAGCGACAAAATCGATTCAGAAGTTAACGATTTTATTATTGAATCGAAGAATAAGTGTTGGTACAAAACACCGCGTTGGATAACTCGGAAGGTATCCTGGGTAAAGCGTTGACCAGCCACGGGAACCGGTTATACGAGAAAATGCTCCAGGGTTGCCCGCTGATTAAAGTTTGTCAAGTGTTTGCGACATTTATTGCCATCAGCCATGTAACGTTTTTATTATTTGGTAGATTTTTATTGGTAGTAATTATTTGGTTTTTATTTTTTTATTTTCTATGCGTGGGGGGATTTAGAAGAGGTTACATAATAATAGTTACATTCTTGTTTTGGCTTAAAGAAGAAACAAGCTTTTAGCAAAAAAAAAAACAAGATGAATACTGCAATATAAAACACAATTATATAATTTAGCAATATACACCCACTTACCAGAAACAGGAAAACGTTTACTAATTATATCATCTGAACAACGGTCTTAATATAATAGTACATAATAGAAACGTTGGAGGATATGTTTTTAGTGCTCAAGTGTGTGCTCAATAACCAGGACCCTTTCTTTACTCTCCCTCGAATACTATCAGAACAGCTGATAAAACAGCACCAACTTTTTACATGTCCATCTGTCGTAACTTTCTTGTTGGACATTCATTTCATTAGCCCGCACTGCCTAACACTTTGGCAGTGCGGGCTGCTTGGTGTTGGAACAGCATACTGTTGATTTGGGTTAAGCCCTAACCCAAAATCGAACTCACGACTTCCGATAGACTCTTAACCACTGCACCACGTTTGGCGCTCGGAAGAGTTCTAAATGTGCCAATAAACAAAATGCCACAATACAATAAATGCATTGTGGCAGCCCTGATCATGGTCGGGCCATAAGCGTTATACTAAGTATAGTTAAGCCGATGTGCCCACGCATTAAACTCATGTAAATAATTTCATGTCTCGGTCTGACCTATGATTCAGAAGCATGATTGTAATTTAATTTAGTAACGGTATCTCGACAGTATATTGAAATTAGGCCCAGCCTCTTGATAGGCGGGATTAACGAGCGAGAACAAAGCATCTGGGACTTATGTTTATTGTTTTTGGTTACGTTTATAAATATGCATGGACACATGTTTTGTTTACATTATAGGTTGACTTAGGTATTAGCAAAATATATGTATTCTGTGGCATTGTGATGATTAAAAAGATACATACGTGTTTGTCATTAAAAAAATAATCATTTTAATGCATCCGTAATGATAAAAGTAAACAATTATGGGTAGAAAATATAGTCTTCCATCAGACATTTCAGTGTAATGGAAGAGTATTGAAAAAAATATTCTTACGTCATCAAACTATTCACAAAACTAAAGGAATATACCCAAAAAAAACCATAGTCGATTAAAGTAATTTATGTACAGCAAAGTAGACCATGAATAGTAGATTGTAAATATGCAATTCATTTTATTCAAAACCATAACCGAAACAGATAATTTGAAAAAATAAATCTGAGATACTTCGAATCAACTAGTTATTTCCTTTGTTTTTGTGTTCTTTCTCGTGAAAGTGATGTATATAATATTAGAATAACCTAAATCACAAGTGGCTTTTCTCTACATCCTCTATCGGTTGTATCACGGAGAGTGCTCTGAGGAATTAATTGTTCGGAATCATACCTCCTGCAACTTTTCGCTATCGTCCCACAATAAAAATGTACCATCCTCATCAGTCATCACTTTGATGTGTGGCAGTCTTCCACCGTGCGTTTTTTGCGTAACTTTCTGCTGCGTACTGTAAAACTCTGAAACAAACTCTCACCAGCAGTATTTCCAGCTGCACCTGCAGCTCTTCTAATGTTGCGAGTGTTCATGGGCGACAATAGTTGTTTTCCATCAGGTGACTCGTTTGCTCGTTTGACCCCTTATTTTATAAAAAAAAACCGATCATATAAACGATATCGTGTAATAATCCTAAAAAACAGTACATAATAAGTATACAGATTATTTTCTATGCCAAACTAACATTCTATACTGTCAGATATAAAAATGATAAATATTTTAATATTAAATACATGAATATGATAATCACTAGACATCTATATAAAATGTTTTTACTACGTACTAATCGCCACACTATCATTTGTAGAGTCGCGTCGTCCTAACTATCATAAATTTCTATAAGAAAAGTCAATTAGCTACGATCGTTTTTAAAGTACTCGGTGATTTCCAAAAAGGACATTGTGTTAATTGGGATACACTATAATATTATTATGTAGTCTACTATGCCACATATAAATGCTTTGAATCGATTACGGGTTTTTGGTCCATAATTTTTTGGGCATTCTCCTTTATGTAAATTGTTCATATTCCGAAAATTCCTAAATAAAGTTCTTTTAAAATTTTGAAAAACTCTTATCGAATGCAATAAGTAATGATCAGCGGGGTATTCCCAAAAATAAGTAAAAATTAACGACGATGTCACCAAAAATGTAATTTAGAATAACCGAATCCCAAACCGCTCCGCTTTCTTTGAATGTAAAGCAAAATAAAGCGTATTTTATACCCTCATTTTCCCCTAAAATTATTTTTAATGTCGATTTTATTTACATAATGGGAGCAAAGTATGAAAAACGATCCTATGTCAAAAAATCAGAAGTGTTGCGCTTAGCCATTAAAACGGTAGGAATATTTTTGCATATTTTTGTGCGTAAAAGTTGCCGAATTTTCCTTGAGTAAGGCGTAAGCATTTTCACTAGAGAATAATTAGCTCATCGTATGATCGGTACAGTTTTATTTTGCGTGTCATTTAATAATAAAAATATTGCTTTTAGCAGCTCTGAGTTTTTACGTACTAAACTAATTTATTTTATGTATTAAGATAAACATGCTAAACGAGGTTAATGCGCTGTCTAACCGAAGTTGGTGAACTAATGAGCATTAGCTTTACGCTATTAATAAAGTACTAATAATCCGAAATGTGCCGTTGCTAACTAACCTAGCCCACTAATCGATGTTAAAATCTTTATCATGCTCAGTTTATTCTACTATGAACTAAGATACTTTAATCAGAATAACGAGGCTCATTATTCCATCCTAAATTGATATCTTAAAAATTTGAAATATCCACTGACTTATTAAAAAATAAAAGCTTCATCACTTTTTAAATTATTTTCCGAAATTGTTTTAGGGAAGATTAAATCTAAATTGAATTAAATATACACATCTAGAACCAGTCAACACAAAACTATAAGTCTGTACTAAGTACTTGTATATCTTATAAATTTTAAATAAACCATTTTTCATTATTTTTTTACTCTGAAAGCTTGCACAAAGCTGTAGCTATAAGTCCGACAATTTTTCAGAACTATATTTCGTCCGACAAAGAAAATACAATATTAGTCAGCAATATAATATAAATTATGGACGATAAGCGACAAACTGTGACGACGGCGCGGCGGTTCTCACAGGCTTCGTTACCGAGGCCATTGTTCGTTCGTCACAGTTTTTGTGTCCAGCAAAAACTGCGGACCCACACGACTGGAGATAACTCCTAGTCTGTATTACAAATGAATGACTAGGAACTACTGAATGTAATAGGCCATGTAATGCTATAAACTGTGGGGCTAAAATGGTAACGTTTTGCAATTCCTCCAGAAAATGAATTGTCAAAACTGCAAGCAGTGATTTTTAAAAAATAAATCATAATTATGATTCGTTGTTTAAAAATCACTCTGCTTGCAATTCATATGTCTAGTAATTTGCACCATTTGTACTAATTTGACATTTGTCAGTTTGACAGTTTTGACAATTCATTTTCTGGAGGAATTGCAAAACGTTACCATTTTAGCCCCGCAGTGCACTTGTAGCAGTATTTTTTTTTTAATCGAGTTTGTGGTGCTAAGAAGTTAGAAGTGAAAAGAAAGAAAACTGAAGTAAAGTATCCTGAAACAAAATCTATGACCCGCGCCGTACCATTTTTCATTAACTTTTTTTAATTTTTGGTAGAATAGTGTTACCTGGGGCTGAGCAAATGTTAACAATAACTTAGCAAAGATTATTACTAATCCTGTAATCTTGTTCATATTTATATTTTATTTCAGTACAAAATCTATATTTGACGTTTTCTTCATCGAAAACTCGAGCCTATAGTAACAAAATTCTATACAAAATTTTGGCAATATTAATGACCATCATATTATAGAAGTATAAGGTATTTAATATGTGGCTGGCCTGTTTAAACCCTATGAATTGTGAACATCCTACAGTACTCTACATTTTAGGATGGTCGTAATACTTCATAAAGCGTCTCCCAGACAGACGCGGCCTGCGGTGGTGGTGGCGGTGGCGGTCAGTTGAATGGCTTGGCCGCGTGGCCGCGTGTGTCTGTGTCGTTCCTAGAACTCTCAAGTCATCCAAATGACCGCCACCGCTACCGCCACCGCAGGCCGCGTCTGTCTGCGACACGCTTTATAAATATGGAATGAAAATAGTTATAGAACCGTCTCGGCAAATAACAAGTTTATTCTGTTTTCGTGGACACCCCACGTCTCACACAGGGTGTCCACAAAAACGTGCTCTGTACTACCTGACCTTACTTCCTATTATGGGTGTAAATAAAAACAGGGTAAGCGCGAGTCAGACTCGTGAATGAAGGGGTCCGTAACATTCTAGGCGCACTTTGCAAATACTGAAATTAGTGCCTGTTGCCGCTATCGACTATTGATAGAATAGAATAAAAAAATGTTTGTTGTATACCTGGGAGCCCCCTAAAATATAATGCATTTTTTTTAAGTATTTGTTACTTTAGCCACCGCCGTCGCGGTTCTGGTGACAAAAATATGGACATACAGCTAAGTATCTACATTTAAAATAAAATTAATTTTAAATTTTGTTAGTCTCACTTAAACTCGAGAACGACCATAAAGTTAGGTATATTATCTTTATGAGAACGACTTAACCGTTTTGACTAATTCTAGTGTTGAAATATTCGTTGAAGTCAGGCGAAGTTTTATATTAGAAGGGAAGTCATACGAAGTTTACCGGGTCATCAAGTTTTTGCTTTGGAATTACTAATACATATTGTAACAAATTATATTTAGATAGAGTTCTGTTTATACCCTTGAAGTACGGAACCCTAAGAACAGCAGACGCTATTTCTGTTCACTCAATTATATGGTACATGTAATGCATATTGATTACACTCATTATCACGTGTTTTCGAATCGGAAATTAATTATTCATTTGCTTTTACTATTGTATTTTCCTCTTCTTTATAGTGAAAATTGTTTTACCCTCCGTTGGCAGCTGTTGTATTTGTGTCAAATAAAAACGTATATTATTGCGTTTGTGAGGCCTCGTTGGCCAATGGTAGACCAATACGTAAATTTTTATGTTGGAGAGCCATGCTTCGGCACGAATGGGCCGGCTCGACCGGAGAAATACCACGTTCTCACAGAAAACCGGCGTGAAACAGCGCTTGCGCTGTGTTTCGCCGAGTGAGTGAGTTTACCGGAGGCCCAATCCCCTACCCTATTCCCTTCCCTTCCCTCCCCTATTCCCTTCTCTTCCCATTCCTACCCTGTCCTATTACCCTATTCCCTCTTAAAAGGCCGGCAACGCACCTGCAGCTTTTCTGATGCTGCGAGTGTCCATGGGCGACGGAAGTTGCTTTCCATCAGGTGACCCGTCTGCTCGTTTGCCCCATTATTTAATTTAAAAAAAAATGCAAGTGATTATGATGTACTAGTTGGGGCCCGCAACTCCGTTTTGCCAAATTCGTTTATCGCGCCGGAACCGTACATTTTTCCGTTATGAAAAGTATCCTAAGTCCTTTCCCGAAAATCAAAGTATCTCTATACCAAATTTCAGCAAAATCACTTCAGCGGGCGTGAAGAGCTAACTGCAGACAGACAGACAGAACCACTTTCGCATTTACAATATTAGTATGGATTTGTGACGCCTCTCTACGTTGGCCTTTGACCAATACAAGTGATTACGATCTATGTTAGACCATGAATCCATGATCTACATCAATATTGTGACAGCTTCGCAATATCCAACATAGCTCAACTTCGTGAGCGGCCTTAGTAGTTTGTTTGACTAATATTTTCACGCTAGAGGCAGCACCAGCATATACGGTAAACAAAAAGTTTTGTCCGAAGTTTGACAACGTTTCTATCAATATTCTGATTTGACGTGTGCAAAATTTTGGTCTGATTATTTACTGTACATGTACTTGTAGCGCACTCTGCTCCGACCTTTCCGTAATATGCTATTGTAAAATTGTGGTCTTTAAAAATACCTCTCAATATTATTACTGAAATTCATAGTTATATGAAAATAGTTCTATACCCTTAACCGTTCTAAACCGCTTTTATATTATTCCGTTTATAAATAAAACTATCGAACCGATCGCGGGTGATTCATGGTATAAAATATTTTCCAAGTTGAAATTTAAAATTCATCCGAACTAACGCTAAAGCGGTGATTCCGATGCAAAAAATGTACAGATCGTTTATTTTACTCAACACATTGTTCACAATATTGTCTATTGTCTGTGCTTGGCATAGTATAATATTGTAATGTACAAAAACATACATACATATTATAATAACATATAATATGAGTTATACATATTCTTCGAATTCAGTTAACATTTAAGAAGAAACCAAGCAAACCATAAAAAAATTACAAAGGTTTGCAATGCATGACATGACCGCCACTCAAATCTCAATTAAGGGCCTTCCCCTACAGAGATTCCGTAAGTTACCGTATTTAGAGCCTTATAAACTCATAATTTGAAAGCTACAAAGTTATAATAAAAATACAGCAATAATCTTCAGTATCAACATTCCTTTCCCCGTTTAAAATTTTCTATTTCTGTTTATTATACTCATGATATTAGCTTCCAAAGTAATACCAATTAATTAAAATTGAAGCATACTTTCAGCATCTCCCTAGTATTTACAAATTACGTTTATTTGAAACACACGACAATAAATAGACAATTTCATTAACTACATATTCCCCGTTTTAAATTTTTTTTTAGATCAATTTTGATCTAAGATAAGTAAAAAAAATAGGATTTTTGTGCGGTCTCGGCAACGCGTCAAATGTATGGTCAAGGTCGTTTGCTCTGGGGATGGCCTTAAAATAAAACTGACATCACACCATTGAGCTAATATAAAGAAAACTGAATGAACGAAGAACACAGTAATTTAAAGCTAGTATAATTTATTGAGCAAATTCAATTTTCTTTCTTAATTGGTGATCCATTATATTTAATCACATCATGCGTGTGTGTGTATATTTTGAGAATGTGTATACTTTAGTGTGTTTATGTATAAACACACTAAAGTATACATCGAGCATGTGTATATACTTTTGTGTGTGCGTTTCGGTACCTAATTTCGCTCTCGGCGGAGCGTTTAACATTGGGGGCCGCGAGTTTTAATTTGTGATCAATTATGCGTGAGCACTGTTATTTATCGTTGTTTCATTTTATTTGTGCCTCCTCGGGCCGGTGGGTGGTCTCACGATACTGACCAATACGTTCCACTGATTCCATAGAGTTAATCAACAGACTAACCGACTGCGGTGAAAACCAGCTATGCTACTTCAATTCAAGAACAAATTCTCGACTAATTAACTTAGTCGAGATTTTGTTCTCGCAAGTGCGTAGAGTTTACAAAATATTCTAAAGATAATGGAACTGTGAATGACTTAATATTTCTTTGCTAAGCCTTTTTAATGTTTTATTAAGAAATATAATAATTATAAGATTGGACGTGTTTCCGGATGGAAAAATATAAAAATTCGCGTTTGGAACTCATCGTAAAGGTAACAGCACAAAAGTAAAAAAAAAAAACTACTAATAGTTATAATATTATAGTCATAAGACAGTATTACCCAGTATGCACATGTAACAAGAAAAAAATTTAATGTCTTCCTTCCTATCAATTTGTGTGGCAAAGCTACGTAAGCGACAATTCTTGTTTTTCCATTGTCTACGTGAAGTTGATCGTTTTGTTATTCCGTTCGCATTGGGCGCCCTCGGCTGGTTAGCGGTAAATTGTTCCACGTAATGTGTTTCTAATTGACCAGCCAATTCCGAGTGAGCATACTTGCTTAATTACCCATTAACCGGTTAACCACGGGTTAGCCGGTTCTTCTAAGCCGAATTTACTGGATGTTAGCTTTATTTGTAAGTCTTTAACTTCTGTTTCTAGCGGATAAATGGGATCGCTTTAAAACCGCAATACAGTGAACGTTAATTTAAAGAATATAGGTCTCTAAGAGTGGGTTGCACCACAGGCGTGGTTATAGTTACAGCTATGGTCAAAGTTATGGTTATAGTTAAGGCTAACTTAACTTTAACCTTAACTTTGACCACGGAATTTGACAGATGTCTGTTGCGTTTATTTTTTTGTTAAAGCTACAGTTACAGTATAAAAAATGAATTATCCGCAAAAATCGACAGCAGGTAACAGACAGACACATTTTTATATATTAAAATACGGATTAGTAGATACGAATAAAAATAATATTTGCTATCACGTTAACTCCGTAGAAAACGATTGTGATGATGGTCTTTTAGCAAACTGTCGGTTAGCCGGGGCTCTTTGTAGGCAGCCGCAAAGTAAATCAATTAGGGGGTCATTGTCAAGCACGGCAAAGCGGTCATTGGGCCTGACCCTAATAAAGACTGCAAATAGCTGATGGCTTAGGGCTCCGCTATTAGGAAACCGTAGTAACGTCAGTATGGACTGACAATTGATAGCAAGATGCCGCGCCGGTGTAGGATATGAGCACTATAATATAGTTTTTAGTACAATTTGAATGTATTATAGCATATAGCATATGAGCATATCGTGTGAGCATAGCATCAGCATGTAAGAGTTTAGTTCCTATAAGTATCATATTAATATGACCTGCCTTCTTGTAAAGCATATTGTACTTTACTCTGTTATAATATGTGAGAAAAGCTGTAATGTATTAATATAAATTAATTATTATTAACGCAAAGTATAAATAGTGCCTCAGAAATAAGATTGTTTATCAGTATGTATTACCACAGAATATATATTAGTGGTATTACTAAGATCAGTTTAAAGTTTTAGGTAATGCAAAAATATGTACAATCCTACAAGGATTTGCACATGTTTAAAATTGTAACTATGGTCTCTATTTTGTAAAATGTCAATTGAAAGACAGCTATTACACGCTCACGCCTTTAAAGTTATCCAAGCATCATTACCTAATCATTTAGATGAATTATCGCTTGTTACATTTTAAATGCGCCCTGCGCCCACATGACATTGTCATCCTCGCGCGAAAACATCCTTGCAGTCCTACATCGACAAGATGATATTTTTTCTTAATCAATGTCTCTTTGATTCTTCGATGAGAAGACAATGTCTACGCATCCACTTTATCAAAAGGTTAAAAGCTCTTTTACCTTTGAAAGAATAAACAAAATCGTGGTACAGGTTCTTATTGTATCTTGTCATCTCTTTGTAAACTTATCGTTTCTTGTTAATTAGCTTTTGTTTCTGTTAAGATAATGTACAGAAAATAATAATGAAGGAACCTTTGTGATAATCTTTATTGTGTATATTTGGAACAATATAATGATTTATTATGTTCATTTGTAATTTTCTATATTAATACGTAACATAATATTAATGTTATGCTTGAAATAAATCGTATTTAATTATCAACAGTAATGTAAATTACGACTTTAATAAACTGAGTATTGAATAATATGAAATAGTATTTACCTAAAACCTAGTCTCCAGGCTGTATCAAGAACAGCTAGCTATAGCTAGACTCCTGAAAGTTTTTGGGATGAAAGTAGCATGTTATAACGCAGAACTTAAACTACTGGTACCATGCTATATTTGATCAAAATCTGTTCAGCAATTTTTGTGTGAAAAATAAACAAACATAAAATTTACGCTCACAAACTGTCGTCTTTTCAATATCATAAATAAGTGACATAGGCATATCTAAAAGTTGCTTAAAAGTGACTTGTACCAACTTGTACGAGGTTTTTGTATGATAGAAATGTTCAGGAAGTTAATATGAAAAGCTATTGTTTTTGTTCGCCACGCGAATAAATTTCGTCTGACGTTCGCAAAACTCGAAGATTAATCCCAATTAATAAGCATAAAATATAATTCATATTATATTATATCCGAGAAACTTTTCACTACACAACATTCAGTAATTACATGAAATATTTTACAAGTTTCATTACGATATAATTAAATCAGAAAACCTCCATAATCTCATTGAAAGAAACCCGATGGCCGATACGAAAATTCATTTATTACCGGATTCATTGTTAGTATAATATTCAACAATAAACTGAATAAAGCTTTCGCTGAAAATACACAAAATTAATTAAAATTGAAACCTGCACGGACATTTTTCTGTGGAATTGTGATTTTAAACGAATGCGTTCTGATGTTTCTGGGCTTTCAATTTGCTTCTCAGTGAGCTTAAAATAGAGAATTACTTTCAAAGTCTCTTTGTTACATTTACGGATCGTTATTTTTTAACAAGTGTTCACCTACTTTATTCTAAAGCATTATAGTTTTAGAGTCGAAAATGTGACAAAAACTGTTTGCTCATTTTTTTTTCTTTACTTTGTTACAGGTACTACAACTATAACTTCAAGTCCATCTTGCATGCTTCGGTACATGATTATTTTATTGGATAACTATTCTCTTGAAATTCGTCCTTGAGTAATCGTTAGTAAGTGTTATATTAGACTTAATCATAAGATTCAGTCTTATTTTCTTCTTTATAATAGGTATCTCTTCCACATCGTTATCTCTAAAGCAGGATTCTCTCATTTCTTCAACGATAGTATAAATCGTCCGTAAAGCGAAATGGAAGTCAAATGTCGAAGAAAAATGTGGAACCCTTCTGGAATTCGGGCACCGCGTGTCGCTAGTCAACATTATGTCTAATTAGTACAGAAATAACGACACGGATTTGTCAACTTCCGAGGACGATCCTTTGAGGTGGTTGGGTGGTCGCATCTGTCGACTGATTGTAGTCGTTGATAGTTTTATCAATTACATATAATTTTGGTAAAGGATTAATGTTGACCCTACATATTTTAGAAGCCCCGCCAAGTCTTTCATTAAGCTGCTGCATGTCGTTAAATCAAAATATGTTATGATTAAATCACAAATTTAAAGATACAAAATCAATACACGTAATGTTATTATGTAATCTCAATTTGAAGTACAATGTTGCATTCGGTTAAGCAAAAAATGTACGGAGGTTAAGGTTGAAATAAAACATGTTCTTCACAATTTTAATTGAAATAGTTATAACTAAGAACTGTATAATATTTTTAACATTTTTGTGAACAGTCATATGTACAAGCTTGGGCAAAATAAATGTAAATCAAATTACACAGTAGGATAACATTTTATTTTTACTTACTTTTGGGACGCTTTTCAAACATTAAAAATACCATAATATATTCGTTTAATGTTCCCAATTAATTATACCGTATTATAAAGCATACTTTGCTTTCCTCTTTATTTCACATAATATTACGTTTTTATGCAAATCATGCGAATTCTAAATGCTGTAACAATATTTAAATATTTTCCTTGTAATATCAAATTATTTGTGTTTTTGTAATTATAATTAGGTACACATTAAGCATAATAAATTTGATATGATAATGTTGAAAAAAGTTTGGTCAGACGTATACAATCTCCCATATACTATAATAAATGAACGAATGAATATACTTTAATATATTATTTACTATAATATTATAGTTTAATGCGAAAGTGTGTCTGTCTGTCTGTTACCTCTTCACGCCTAAACCGCTGAACCGATTTGGCTGAAAATTGGTATAGCGATACTTTGGGACCTGGGAAAGGATATTGGATACTTTTAATCCCGGAAAAATGTACGTACGGTTCCGGCGCGATAATCGAATTTTGGCGCAACGGAGTTGCGGGCGTCATCTAGTAATAAACTTTACGCTAGTCTGTGTTGGATGACGGTGATTGTCGCCATGATTGCGTAACCTATCTATGTTATAGATATGCGGAATCACTTTTCTAGACAGCTTCCACCGATCATAGCTTCGACATCGATCATGGGCATAATATAGTCAAACTGGACGACGCCCGCAACTCGGTTGCGCCAAAATTCGTTTATCGCGCGGGAACCGTGTATTTTTCAAGATTAACAGTATCCTATGTCCTTTCCCGGGATTCAAAGTATCTCCATAACAAATTTCAGCAAAATCGGTTCAGCAGTTTGGACGTGACGGACGAGGTAACAGACAGACAGACATCTGTCTGTTTGTTACCTCTTCACGTCCAAACCGCTGACAAAAAAAAAAAACAAAAAAAGACACTTTCACGTTTGTAATATTATTTGGATATGGATTATAAGTCTTCTACACACTCGTCTCATACTTGCCCTTTTAATATTTCTATTTATTTTTTCTATATTAAAATATGTACGTGAAAATATCATCAATACTTTATTTTTCATCGCCTTATAAAAATCCCGCTCAGACAACGGTATTTTATCACAAGGTATTACATAGTTCTAAATACATCTCACATAATAAGACACTTAAGACTACACTACCTAGGTTAGTTCTTGGCGTGTCGAGTGATTTACTCCGCAATAAATATATCGCTAGAACAGGCTATACTGTGCCACGTCTACAAATTGCACTCGCTAACGTATCAAATTCCAAGACTTAGTTTATTATGCTAAACTAGGTACGGTCTGTAGTCGAAAGTTGCTCATAATTTCTCGTATTAAACAATAATCGGCCAAGTGCGAGTCGGACTCGCGCACGAAGGGTTCCGTACCGTTAGAGCAAAAATAGGCCAAAAATTGTGTTTTTTGTATGGGAGCCCCCTTAAATTTTTATTTTATTTTAATATTAATATTAATCATTGAAGTAGACATACAACAGAGGCCTTTGTGAAAATATCATGTGCTTACCTGTTGCCATTATTTATATAGAGCAAAAAAGGCCAAAAAAATCATGTTTATTGTATGGGAGCCCCCCTTAAATATTAATTTTATTTTGTTTTTAGTATTTGTTGTTATAGCGGCAAAAGTTATATACAATCTGTGAAAATTTCAGAACTCTAGCTATAGCGGTTCTAGAGATACAACCTGGTGACAGACAAACGGACAGACGGACAGACAACGAAGTCTTAGTAATAGGGTCCCGTTTTTACCCTTTGGGTACGGAACCCTAAAAATACTACGCTTTAAATGTGTTGTTCCAAATAATAAAGTCAGATGATGTTTGATAATGTTCAGAACCACCGCCTTAAGAGGGCGTAGAAAGCAAAATTAGGTAAGCATTTTATAATTTGTATATGCCACGAATTTTTTCAATTATTAAACACGTATACCAATCAACAAAGGTGTGATAAGAGTGACTACTATCAAATAACATCGGACCCTTTTTAGGGTTTCGTACTTTACTAGCAAGTAGTTTTTTTTATATTATTATATTAATATTTTTTTTCATCTAACCTATGCGTGTGGTATTAATTTTTTTTTTCATCTAACCTATGCGTGTGGGGTATCTATGGATAGGTCTTCAAAAATCATATTGAGGTTTCTAATATAATTTTTTTCTAACCTGAATAGTTTGCGAGAGAGACTCTTCCAAAGTGGTAAAAATGTGTGTCGTCCCCCCCCCCCCCCCCCCCCCCTAACTTCTAAAGTATGATAACTCTAAAAAAAAAAATATGATGTACTTTACTATAAAAACTACCAACGAAAATTGATTTGAACGAAATCTAGCAAGTAGTTTTTTTATGCGTCATAAATGGTAAACTTAATTTAACTTTCATAAAATCAACTGAAATATAAAAATAAATCAAAAACCTTTTAATTTCATAAAAATAAACCTTATTGCTGCTGCGGAACCCTTCATGGGCGAGCCCAACTCGCACTTGGCCGGTTTTTTTCTGAGTTTTTCATGGCGAAAAGATTGTAGTAGAGTCTATATATTATATAAGTAGAGACAAGGGACAATAAGACTAGAACTACGATATTTAAAACAAAAGATTCATTTCCAATTTTTCTAAAATATTTTTTTATAAAAGGTTCAACATTCAAATGTTATTTGTATTTCAATTTCAAGAGATAAGTATACGAAATTTCATTTGTGTAACTTTCTGTATTTCTATATTCAAAAGTTAAGTATTCTCTTCATAACAATTTTTTTTTTGTGATGGCTAACTTTTCGACGGAGAGCTGGCGACCAAATCGGTCATGTGGCTTATCGCAGATTATCAGAAAAGGTTGTTCAGGGAAGTAGTTAAGGAGTTTTAATACAGCTGAAGCCACATTACCGATTTGGTCGTCAGCTCTTATACTATTTATTAACTTTGCCATCATAAAAAATAAAACTTAAATTTAATTGTAATAACATCACAAATATTTAAATTTTGTATAACTGCAATACAACTTAATCAATAAATCTAATTAAATTAGTTCAAAACATTTAATTAAATTATTTGAAAACAATACAGGCCGCTAAATACCCTCAAAACGTTTTCATATTAGATTATTATCGGAAATTAATCTAAGTTGAAAGATCTGGAAAGTTCTGATTAGGGTTACCATGCGTCCAAAAAATGACGTATTTTTAAGAAATTGACTGTTTAAGCTGCGCACACATTGGTACAGGCCACATTGATTATACAACTTTATGTCACAATGCGGACTTGGTCTTAATTAACGTATGAAAATGCGCACCCCTCTGCAATGTGCGCGACTGTGAAGCTTTTTAAAAGCTCATAAAAACTCATTTCTATACCCACTCATTGTCATTACTAACATTTTTTACAAGCTAATCACAGATTTACAGATACGATTTTTAGTCTCTATATTTTTTCTTTATCTCAACAGGATATCTACTATCTATTACTCTTTTATTGTGACTGATTTTAATGATTCTATCTGGCAACCCTACTCCGAAGTTCGGAATTCCCCCTGACCTTACAATCGAACGCCAAACGAAGTTTTATCAGAGCCGAGCTGACAAATAAATCCCCTGCAAACTTGGCAGAGTTCATCTTGACACGATTCCATTCAATTTATATCAATGTTGCGACTTTAAATAAAATGTGTTTCAATTTTTACAGAAAAAAATTCTGTGTTCACTTCATGAAGTGTTTTTTCCCGTGTCAGTTTTACGTGAATTAGATTGTCATGCATTATTATTGTAGTTTTAATATTCTGTTTGTTTCTATTTCTAACTGGGCCGATTTCTGACACATGTTGTTTTGCAGCGTAGATTAGAATTTAGAATATATTTTTTATAATTATTTTGCAAGTGCACTCGAAGAGCATAACTTTACTTTCAACCAAAAGAACTTCAAATATACTCCAATTGTATTGTTCACAAAAAAAAAATTAAAACAAAATCCACTTAGTAACAATATGTAAAATATCTAATCAGTTTACAAGGGCGAGCATTAGGAAGTTTTAAATGTCAAAGGTAATAAACCGATACCCTTACTTTGACAGATTTATTTTTAATTTTTAAGCTGCATATAATGCGTCGGTGTTAGGGTCGCTATTTGGAAATGATTTAGGGCTTCCGTTTCAGTTTAAAACTTTTGTTATTTCAGTCCCACTCGGACGTGACAGCTATATTTTATATACATTTGTCTCAGCTCATACGCTGAAACATTTACGACGAGTCGCGCTCCTCACTTTGCAATTAGTGACTGATTTACGCGTAATGTAATTTATATGATCGTATATGTTTGATGTGCGAAATATTGAGTCGATATATTTTAGTAGACGCGCAACTTTTGATCAGTGTAATGGTTGAATAAAGACTAAGGGCTAATTCTGTCAACCAGACCAAATGTAGGCAAATTAATATTTGACTAAGGACTGAAAGACAGCCTGACTTATGACTAGATGTAGGGTATAAAATAGAGGAATAGGAGAATAATATATTTTGAATCTGACAGCCAGACTAGATGTAGGCTATTAAGAAACTAAATTAGATATTATATACTGTAACAAGTATTTCAGTATTTCTACATTTTTAGAAATACGACAAAGTATAGTTATTAGCAAATCGAATACAAACTCAGCACCAAGATGTGATCCAAAATTAGTAATTAAGACGACTGTATCGATATTACTAATGCTATTGTTTCAATTAAGCAGCACACTTTATTAGTTCGTATTAAGAGATTGAGGGTAGCACCCCACCTTACATAAACATGGGTGTAACCGTATAGTGCACATTTGACAAATCGCCTAATTTTATTAAGTGGACAAACTGTGGACACACCCGGACAGTGTCTTGTTTGCTCATGGTAGTTTGGCGCATCTGTTACTTTTTGTGGTGTATCTTTGGTGTTTATAATTCTGTAGTTAATGTATCGCCGGAGAAATTTATTCATATTATGAAACCTGTGTAATTTTTAGGGTTCGTTACCCAAAGGGTAAAAACGGGACCCTATTACTAAGACTTCGATGTCTGTCCGTCTGTCCGTCTGCCTGTCTGTCTGTCTGTCTGTCTGTATGTCTCCAGGCTGTAACTCAAGAACCGCTATAGCTAGACTTCAGAAATTTTCACAGATTGTGTATATCTGTTGCCGCTATAACAACAAATACTAAAAACAAATTCAATTAAATATTTAAGGGGGGGCTCCCATACAACAAACGTGATCTTTTTGCTATTTTTTGCTCGATATCAATAACGGCAATACATAGGCACTTGAAATATTCACGAAATACTCAGTTTTATTTGTACTTTAATAATTTATAATAAAATTTTAATAAATGAAATAATTAAAGGGGAGCTCCCATACAAAAAACACAATTTTCAGACTATTTTTGCTTTATTGTGGTACGGAACCCTTCGTGCGCGAGTCCAACTCACACTTGGCCGATTTTTTAAATTCTGATGTCGGGGCTTGTTGACAAAATTAAGTGGGTCTGCAATCCGCCTATAAATTGATTTCTCTGATTGTGCAATAATAATAATAATAATAGTCAATTACATTCTTAAAAATATTATTTATTGTGTAATTAGTATAAGTACTATTTATTATATTTTCAAAATTTTCTTGCTCATAATATTCTTACTTATTCTTATTTTGTAAGATAAGTGAAATAGTTTACCCTTTTTGAGACAGTTATAAAAATTTACTCCTGTTTAAAAAAAAAAGTGTTGACACAAAAACCCAGTTAATAGAAGGAACCTAAAAACTCATATAAGCAACAAAAAGAGTTCATTTATATGCAAATAGACTCACAAAATGCATTTAAAAAGTCCCGAATTTGTATACAGTAAATTTTCAACCTCGTCCTTGGCTGTTAAAGTTGGATAAGTTAAATGAGGGGATTGCCGGATCACGTGGTATCAACGTGATTGGTGATTCTGTTACAAAGCGGCCCGACCATTGATGTATGTATTAACTATCTATTTTTATTAATGAGTAAAATCTTGTCTTGTTGTATAATGTTGATTTATATTATACAAAATGCACAAATGTCAGTGTCCGTCTGCGACCTTTACTCGCTATGCAGCTGAACAGATTTAGATGAAATTTTGTATAGTACTAGATACTTTGAGCCCCGGCAAAGTACCTACGTAGTTTTATTGCTCTAAAATCGCATAGAAAACAAATTTATTTTTTTGCCATGCGAATAATTATTATATAAAACTGTTCAAAAAAATTCATCGTAATCTACTTAAGAGGGCGACTAACCCAAAAAATCAAACATCGCCCTTCTCTCCTCACACACACGCCCGTCTTTCATATGCCAGGTGAAAAAGGACGACGCGGAATCATCGCCAAGTTACTTTTTTTAGGGTTCCGTACCGAAAGGGTAAAAACGGGACCCTATTACTAAGACTTCGATGTCTGTCCATCTGTCCGTCTGTCCGTCTGTCTGTCACCAGGCTGAAACTCAAGAACCGCTATAGCTAGGCTTCTGAAATTTTCACAGATTGTGTATATGTGTTGTCGATATAACAACAAATACTAAAAATAAAATAAACAAAATACTTAAGGGGGGCTCCGTACGGGAGCCCCCCTTAAATATTTTGTTGTAACAAACGTGATTTTTTTTGCTATTTTTTGCTCTTAATCAATAACGGCAACACATAGGCAATTGAAATGTTCTCAAAATACTTAATTGTATATGTGCTTTAATAATTAATTATAAAATTTAAATAAATTAAATAATTGAGGGGGGCTCCCATACAAAAAATTCAATTTTTTAGACTATTTTTGCTCTGTAGTGGTACGGAACCCTTCGTGCGCGAGTACAATTCGCACTTGGCCGATTTTTCTTAATAACTCGATAAATATACAACATTTTAAAAATCCGCAAGGTCGGATTTTCAATGATAGAATTTTATACAATGTGTTAAACTATTAACTTAGTGTAATGCACGGTTATGGCGATATATTAAAAATTCGTGAAAATTAGATGCATCTTTGTGATTTTTTACTATCGAGAAAATTTTAAGATATCGTGTTTCCACTAGGTCGGATCCTCGGAAATATAATGTAGTACTTTGTTTAGAAAATGAAACAATTCGGGGCTTATTTTCAAGTATAAACATGAATTATAAAATAGTCAATTTTAGGTTCGTCGCCCCCTTAATTTAGAAAAAAAGAACTATTGTTTTGTTGGTCGTTTAAAAACTCAAGCAACAAGACGATCAGCAAAATCAGTGTCCACAAGTTTATTCTATTCAGATACATCTATGCTGTAACTATCTTTAAGCTTCAATAGCTCAGATTCCACTTATATCTAATACCTTTACTTATTATGTAAGCGTTCGCCCACATGGTATGGACCACCAGTGCAACAATTAGGGGCGATTACTAGTAATTTATTAGTTCATTTCATACACCATTAAGTCAATCTTCATTGTTTAAACCCCTCTTTTAAACACTTGGACAATTATTGCCTTGTTTTGTCAATTCATTTATTAATTATTGTCAATGCAACGGGCAATTTAATAAATCCGAAGAAGTATTTGTATAAAAATTGGAGCAATTACATGTGTGTAATGCAATAAAGATATTGTTTTGCATTAAATGTAACGGTGCCTTAGGGAAATATTAACTCTTCTATTACAATTTACAATTATTGTATATAATTTTTGGAAAATATTAATTTTATGCCAGATGCTATTTACGTACTTTCATCGAATGTAAGTATAACACAAGATATTGGTTTGGATCGGATCTGAAGTGCTTTAAAAGTTGTCTTTAATTTTATTTTGACTTACTCTAATTCAAATTCACTCTTTTAATTATTACGTTAAAATAAACTAAATAACAAAACTTAATATATAGTTTAACAGTCTCTATTAAGTTAGAGCGTCGTATTAAATCAATCTTTTCGTGCGCTTGTAACAAGTGCGAGAAAATATTTCACAAACAAGTTATAAGCTTAATTTGATGTGAAGCCTCCGGAGGCTTGTCTTATATCAACGGCACTCTGAAATATTGTATATTTTACCCGACTACTACAGAAAAAAGGCAATGTTTGTTACATCGTATAACTAATAAAATTTCAAAAATATTCGTATCTACTTAATGATGGCCTGAGTCTTTTTTCGTTAATTTTTTTATTAAAATTGACCATATCTACTTACTACATTATTATGTAAAGTAATGTATGTTACTACATTGTTAAGTATTATTATACTTATTGACCTGGAAAACGTTGCTTTGAAATATTATGTATACCTACTGTTGGCCAATTCTCTGACTTACCCATTACTCAATTTATTTTTTAAGAGTTTGGCTACAATAAAAAAAAATAAGATTCTCGTACCATAATTTGTTATCAAGTGGAAGCATGTAAACAAAAAACAATAAGTGTGCAAAACAAATCGTGATTCATAAAGTGCCTTAGCCATTATTGAAAAAAAAAAACAAAATATATTATGTCGCGTGCATGCTAAACATACTCGCGGGCATTTGTTACCCAAATGCTTTCCTCGGAAGCCTGTCTGTTAGCAAATTGAAAACAATTTATCATCCAATACGTAAAGAGTTGAGCGATTTGATATTCCTCTTGTACTACACACGCGACGTGTTACGTATAATGCGATACTTTTGTATAAATTATGATTGTGTTCCCTTTTAGTAAAATCGGTTAGTATGAAATATTATTTTTCCATTTTCATCTATTTATGCCCTTGTAATTTTTAGATTCATTTTATTGTTAAGACGTGTCAACGCAAATCTATGAACCTTTACAATTAACTACTATGCAACCGTAACAATAATTCTACAATTTTGTATGAAAGTTGCAACTTAATCTGTCACAACTCTCGTTGCTTAATTACAAGTTTTTATAGAAAGTTAGCAAATGTAACTTTTTATAAAAATAGGATATATGCCTGCAATGTTTTCACGCTAGAGGCAGCACCAGCATATACAGTGAACAAAAAGTTTCGTTCGGCGTTTGACAACGTTTCTGTCAATATTCTGATGTGACGTGTGCAACATGTCGGATTTTGGTCTGATTATTTACTGCATGTGTTATTTATTCTCCATTGATGTAATGTTACATGTTATTTTTAGATGAATAGATAATGCAAATTGTAAAAGTTTGTAATTTGCGTCGCCCACAACTCTTTCCAATTAAACAAATCTAATATTTACACAAAACTAAGACACCGCAAAAAATCGTCAACAAATAGGTGCAGACATCTTAATGGTTTCCTTGTTCGTATAATCCAGTTGTAATAATTTGGAATAATGTTTATTTTTCCGGCAGACGGCATTAGAGGCAATCATTCATCACCCAAAGCCGGGGGCTGAACGAATATGTTTAAATGAAAGCTGAGAAGGCAACGATTTTTTACGTCCTAAGCTGACTTTACTCAACGAGGTGTGGATTTATAAAATATTTTAAGGCCATGTATAAAGGTATGTAGGCTCCAAAAATACGACAGATTTTGAAAAGGCACAAATAAAGACGAAAGGATATGGGCTACTTTTTACCGCATTGCAGGAAATGTGTTGTATGAGTCGTAGAAAAGGGTAGTATTTAATTAAAATTGTGTTTAAGCTTTAAAGGCATTTTTAATTAATAAAATTAAGAAAAAAAGATATTTCCCATCGGTAGGCTAGTACTATGTAGGGAACAGACTATTATTGACAAGACTAGTTTTGTTCTAGTCTTAATTTGACCTAGTCTGTCTATATGGTACGGTAGCAACGTTTAAAAAAAAAGTATTTCAGGTCGGCTAATTTTGTGATATGTCGTCATTCTTGCTCTTCTGGTTTACAGTCTGGGCGGTTTATTATATATTTTTCTAAAATCATGGAATTCTTTTGGAATGTTCAAATCTTTGTATTATTCTAAAAACACGTTTGATAAAGTAGCTGGACCATAAAAGTTTTCTTAACACATTCAAATTAAATGGCACATTAAAAATCGGGCCCAATTTGTACACATTTTTGTATAAATATTAAAAAGTAATTTAGTCATCCATCCACACCAAATATTTTTATAGCGAATCAAAGTCAAATTACCATGAAATTTGTTTGATTTCAATATTAATGTTCAATTTATTATTTATTTTATCGTAATTTGCATATTTTAATTATAATTAGAGTATTCGCCTGTTTTATTTAATATTTTCGCGTCGCTTTAAATGACTTAAAAATTGTAAAAGACATACATTTGTAATTAAGAAACGTGTTCAAATGACAATAAATAACACGGCTCAATTACATTTTAATGTTAATTTTTTACAATAAAAAGCAAAAAAATCTACAAAAACATATCTATATTAAATAGGCACGTCATGTTTATAATATTGGAACTTGTTTTAAAACAATAAATAACACGAGCTGATTACTTTCAAAAACTATTTTTATATTAAAAATGAAAAAAAAATCTACAAAAACAATTTAATGTAACAAAAATCATCATAGCACTCGTATTTTACAAGGACCTAGACAATTTTTCTAACAAAGCACGTGTTTGACCCTTTTGTCTCGTTGCGTCTACCTTTAGGGAAAATTACCTCGTTATAAATTTTACAAGCATCCTACAATCTTTGTAGAAGGCTCGAGGACCAAGTTTAATATAATTTCGTAAGTTAGTGGCGTGCTTTCGGTTCATAATTCGGTCTCAGACTGTTTTATACCTGTTATAAGTCTTATTCAGATTTAATTACCTACTTTTGTTTGTAGGAATGTTTAGCGGAACACGTGTATCTCAGTCCAAAACTCTGAATATCTCCAGCGTTTCTATGATTGTTAATTAGTAATAGACTGGCCATAGACGGACCGCAAGTTTCAGTCGGGACCCGCGGGGACCGACTGCTCTAGACATCTAGAGCGGTCGCGTTGAAGTCGTACACGACCGCATCATGCGTCGGTTTCGACTGCAAAATGCGATCCGTCTATGGCCGGCCTTAGATACCATCTGGGGACACGGCAGTGCCCCAGCAATGTCTTGAGCAAAAGCATTGTGTATTGACAAAGTTGATCAGGCATACGATGAAAATCGCCAAACATTAAATCGTGTTTACATGCTCCGTAAAATACATAGCTGTAGCTACAGTTGAACTACGTATTTATATTCGCAGTCGTTGCGGTCGTTTTTTTATAATTTGAGCTGTTATGGTCGAGGGCCAACATCGATAAAATCCTGATTCCTTTTTATATTATATTATTTGTAATTTATTTATTATAACGTTACGACTAGTAGAGATTTTGCAAAGTTTATAAGTTTTATAACAGAAGTCAAGTGTTAAAAAAACACGGCAGGAATCAGAAAACAGAAATGCTTTATCAACGTGTATCGAAGCTACGAAGCAATTATAAAATACTCCACGCTTATTTGGAGCTCGGATAAATAACTGTTTGAAACAAAGCCGATCGATGAGGGGGCCTTTGAGTGCCAAGCGGAGCGCGAAATAAAAATAATTTGCTTTTCGTCATCAGAGAACCAGTTCAAAGATTCAAGGGCCATCCGAGATGAAGTGGCTTAGACTTATTAGCTGAGGGACATTAAGAATGAGGTTACGCGTGATGGAGGCAGTATAGTGTAATGCGGCCTTGGCCAATGATGGACAAATATTGATTGCGAACGTGTCGACGGGTTTAGGTATTTGCCCATCATCGACAAGTTTTGTAATGTGGTATTGCGGCCTCGGCCAGTATAGGTTAACGTGCTGCAATCATGGAGGCAATCATGACTATCAATCATGATCAAACAATAAGGGTTAATTCAGACCGAAACGCGACGCGTAGACGCATTTCTTTTGTACTGAATTGTCAGATTTCAATTGCGTGAGACGTCTTGCAAGTCAGTCAAATCCATACGTCCATTGACCCTTAGAAGCCTTGTTTTGAAAATTAAAAGTAAAAACTTCGAAAACTATCAATAAAATTATTATTATGTTACACGTCTTGTCAATATTTTTTGCTACAACTTCGAACCTTCGAGCGATTCCGTAAAAAAAATCCGTGGTATTTAGGCGAAATTGCGTTACACATTTTCCGGAAATTTCTTTTTATCGAAACAAACAGCAGGACATTTGCATTTCCGTCACGTAATAAACGCGTCTTATGGCATCTTTATATTTTATATGACGTCTTTCTTACGTTAAAACGCGTTTTTGACAAGCATTTTTCCTCGAAATCAGATGCAATAAACACAGCGCCATGATAAATTTTGGCGATTTACTTTTACAACAGTTATTCTAGCACATTCTACATGGACTCGGCGTAGTTATACACAAATCCTGTTATATTTTTGTTTATAGCTATTTACTAGTCTTGTGAAAGAGAAATCTACAAATTTAAAACTGAGGGGGTCTCACTTGGGGATGAGCTGAGATGATGATGACTGATGAGGATGTTATCTCTCGATATTCGATTTCGTAGCAGTATACTAACTCAAGTTTAAATCTTTTTTTACGGTGAAAAGGTGATAAAAACCAGGATAATATCTTAGAATCAGTAAATATGAATTATTTTGGTAGATAAATAACTACATAATTAGGTACAGTAATGTACAAAAATGTCATGATGAAAACACGCGGAATGAGAACTTTTAAATAAAATATTTAACGTTAAAACTCATTGAAAACATGCATAATTAACATTTTTGAGACTTTAAATAAGTGGCCCCTCCACAGGTACGCTCGCTTCCTTATATTTTTCTACACTATAACTTTTTAATATTTAAGCGTGTGCTCAAAACGGCAGTCTTGTAATCGCGTCGTGAGCGAACTCAAGAATTATGGTCTGCTTATTTTCGATTTAATTTCTCTCTGATGTTAAGCCATTCCAAACGGAAAATAATTAAAACCTTCTGAAAATATAACGTTTATTTTCATTAGAAATTACTTGGGTCGTGATTCGCGAACATAAATTGCGAGTTTCTCCGAACGTTGTAAGAAAATTTGACTACATTAAATAAAAGTTTTAACAAAGCGGTTTCGAAACTTCACCTCGTTGCAAGTTCGACTTTTTTGTTTCGAGATGTGGATGATTTTCGTCGTAATTCGTTTTGTCGAAATTTATTTCGTGGAATCAACTTTTTAATTAATGTGACCATTCAGTTAAGTATGTCAGATGTCGATTCTTGTGCAAATATTATGTATTTAACTGAGTTATATATTATTTAGTTCTATTCTCAAATCGCGGAATTCTGCCTGTAGCGGTCATTGACTCCCTGTTAAAAAACTTGTCATTTTTTATACAAATCGCGATCGACAATGAATTGACAGATGTTTCTAGTCTAAGCGTGTTTACACACGGCGCCGCGGCGGCGAAAAACCTGTGGTGTGTCCACCGCAGGTTCTGCGGCGCGATCATGGGTCCGACTAATCTCGTATGTTTATTGAAAACTGCGGCGCCGCTCGCCGCCGCCGTGTGAAAAGGGCCCATAGAAATACAAGGATGAGTATGCAGCGCGCTGCCGCGGTGGCGGTGCCGCTGCCGCTGCCGCTGCGGCGCGTGTGTAAACACGTTAAGGGTGATAGCAGGTGTATTTTTCATACACGATGTGAACACAGTATGAATTATATCACTTGAAACTCATAAATAGTTGGAGATTATCATACGAAGAGGTAACCAAGATGTTTTCCGGTGCAATTATTATAGTCTGTTTCTTTACAAGAATTCAATTTTATTTTTAAGTTAACAGAATGCAGTGCGAGTATTTTTCACATAGTTCCTAGACTAGAAAGGTCAATGACCACTGGTGCCACTTTAAATTGTCCTGACTATAGTAATCAGTAATAGGAAGGAACAGAGCACTGAACATCATTTTATTAAACGAAAAGAAGAATCATATTAATATTATAATGCTTAGACATAAGCGATGATCATGAATAAAAACTCTAGTTAGAGGAGTTACCAGTTTATTTTTTACCATCAACTGATTGCCCTAGGTACTCTACTTTCTGGCAAAATCTCGGATTTATTTCGCACCGATTTGCTTTATGGCCATGGTATGTGTTCAGTGAAGATATTCACAGTATATAAAAGTTTGCCGACTGCTGCAGCTAATATAGAATACTAGCTGTGCCCCGCGGTGTTACCCGCGGTTTAAGTTATATATAATAAAAGACTATGAAAAGTACCAATAATAGGGTCAAAACAGGACGATACGTGGTTTTATAATGGTTTATGGTAGTGATGATGATGATAATGAATGTAATTTGCATAGTAGCATATGCTTTCCGTTCTTAAAACAACGTCGGAACTCCCAAACTTCTATCTATAAAGAGTCAGGAGTTCTCTCAGCACCTTCCGAACCATGGTATACCTTGGTGCAAAATCTTAGTTGTTGGTAGCATATGCTTAGAATACTGCTCTCGAAACCGAAGTCACCACATGTTTCCATATAAATTTTGGTGAGTTCCCTCGATTTCTTATGGATCCCTTCATCAGGTCACCACTTTTATGAATATGGTGCCAAATTGGGATGATAACCTATACACCAAAAGAAAAATTTTGAAAATCGGTTCACAAACGGCGGAGTAATCGTTGAACGTAAAAAAACGAACATAACACCTCCTCCATTTTGAAAGTCGGTTAAAATAGCCTATACGTTATTCTGATGTATAAACTATATTATTGTAAAGTTTCATTAAAATCCGTTCAGTAGTTTTTGCGTGAAAGAGTAACAAACATCCATACATCCATACATACATACATACATACATACATACATAGATCCAAACTTTCGCCTTTATAATATTAGTAGGACTAGTAGGATTTTTCGTATACTCATATTATTAACATCATCATCAATAGTATCCAATGTTTGCTACTACTAATATTCGATTCTAAAAACCATGACTATATAATTTAGCTGCGATAACAAATTTTAATGAATTAATTAAACGCCATGTCCAATATTGGCTCAATGGGATTACATTTTATTTGATTACTGAATATTGATGATTTTGCAAAATTGGATCTGCAGAGCAAACAATGTTAGTAACACTAAGGCTGCCTTCACATTAAGTCGCGAGTACTGCGGCAGCTGCGCGACTTCCATACTAAAGACAGTCGCTGCCGCAGTACTCGCGACTTAATGTGAAGGCAGCCTAAGTTGGGCGTTTTTATGTTAGGTCTGCCCGAGCCCCGAGGCCTTGTCTGCGCTTCAGATTATTAAAATCATGAATTTTATAACTTGATTTACTGATACTCGCAATCAACATTCCTAAAATATTATGAACAATTTGAATCATTTTCCTACATTCCAAAGACGAAAACCAAATTGAAATCATTGTATGTCTCAATCTTTATAAGGAAATAGAAGAGATCAAGGGAAAAATACAATTAGTAGAGAGTTACATTAATGATCAGTTGAGTTTTTTATTGAGAAATACTCGTAAAATAATTATATGAATAATGTCTATTTCTGTCATATCTATTACTACTTATTTTCTGATCTATCTAGTGTAAACAATTCAACATCCATTAATGAAACTATGAAATCCAAACAAACAAAATGATTTCATTACATACGAACTAATATTAGTTTAACTTGATCCCATATTGACTGTCCTAATAACTTTTCACATTAGTGCATGTCAAACCGATTTATGTAAATATGGCTTGTCTGGTGTTAAGTACTGCAGACTGCAATGATATTAGTTTGTTGGTAAAATAATAATAACCTCTCTTTTGACTTGTCATCAATACACCGCAACTACAATGTACTTAAAAAGTAACGAAACTATATTTTTTAGGGCATTACCTACTAAACTAAACTTTTTATTCGTTACCTACTTAACCCATACTATTATTATAAATGCGAAAGTGAGTCTGTTTGTCTACTTTCTATCTATGGTCGTTTTACGCTAAACCAATTTTGTCGAATTTCGTTGCTGCGAACTGCGAAGAGATTTTTTCTGGGCAAGAAAACATAACAGTTTTATTCCAGAAAAAATGTAGAGTTTTGCGCTATAAACGAATTTTTGCGTAACAAAATTATATAAAACATGTAGGTTTCGATAAAAAACAATAAATAATTTTTGGATGTAAAATAAACCGAAAATGATGTTAAATATTTGTCGAACGCGCCGACCACAAGACTATCGTGTGTGCCAGCAGTAAGCTCAGCAAACCGCAGCAAAGGCTATCCATTATGATGTTAATTTGCGGTTTTGTTGTCATGTTCTAGTTATTAAACTGGCCAAGAGTGTTCGGCGGTTAAAAGTTTTGATGACAATGTGTTTTTGTGACGATTTTAAGTATATTACTGTGGTTGGTTTGAATGTAGAGTTCTATAGTCAAAATAATTTAAGGTGGCACCAACGGTCATTGACCTTTCTAGTCTAGGAACCATTTGAAAAATGATCGCACAGTGTTATTCAAGTTTTATAAAGACACAAACTATTATAGATTCATCAGAAAACCTCTTGGTAACTCTAAGTATGACAATCTTTAACTATTTATGAGTTCGAAGTGATAAACTTCATACTCAGTTCACATCGAGTATGCAAAATATCGCCCTTAGACTGAAATGCTCACTCGCGGTTTGAATAGAAAACGATGGAAAATGGCAAGTTTTTGACAGGGGTCAATGACCCTTACGGACTGAATTTGGGAATAGCGACTTCTAACCAATACTTTTGTTTATTTATTTATATGGTATAAAATTTATATTTTGTAATACTCGGTATATTTTAAACTTCCTTTCAATTACAAAAAATGAAACTGCCAAATTACTCTGACATTTTCTTAATTGCGCAGGTGATGCGTGATTTTAAATCGGTAGTATTATAATTGCTCAAACTTTTTATACATAAATTAGATGATAGATCAAAAATCTTGTGAATAATCAAATATTTGTCTGCTTATTACTTTTGCATTAAATAATTACTAATTATTTATTCTCATTGTTTTTGAGCTTTGTAGTGTAATGTCCTATTATGTAAATAAAAGTTTATTTATTTAATAGGACATTTTTTGTCTGTTACAGGTACTGTGGATGTTTTAATTATATCGACACAATAACCATAATTTTTAACACGCCTGGCAGAAGACAGAAGGTTGGTAAAATCAATAACACAACTGATAAAATCGTTACCATCCATCATATTTGTCTAGTGAGGGCAAAAAAGAACTATGGAAGACCCTGATTCTTCTATGTTAATGCAAGATTGACGCGGCTGCGTTTCTTATTCGATTCAATGCATTTTTAACAAACAGTAAAATAAAATATCAAAACAAAACTTTTAACGAATGACTTACGATCGCAGTCATAGAGATTTTGTCATAAACTCTACATTTTCCTTCAAACACTTCATTAAAGTACGGTTTATGCTACGAATAATAAAAACTAAGGAAACGTAACTCCCATACTATTACCGTTTTAAATTTGGTTCCTTTCGAACTGTCATGTAACGTCAGCCTGATACCGCTGAAGGCCACCTAAATATTGCAAATGTATTGAAAATGTGTACCTAGGTCCTAGGTACACATTTTTGACAAGTATTGTAAAACATGTTTTTTGACGGAGTTACTTTTCCTTAGATTTTATTATTCGTAGGTTTTATGTTATAATTAATTATTGTCCCTGACCTGGCAAGCGTTGTTTTTCCATATAAATTATTTCTAGTATCAATATAAAAAGTAAACAAAAACCTATTCTCAGGCCTAGCGAATGTATACCCGAGGAAATTGATTCCTAGGCAGTTGACAGACCTACGTCATTTAGTCGGCTTATGTCAATTCAATATTAGCTGTGATCGGTCGGATGAGTTTGACTGAAGGCGACCAAATTATAAGTAATTTGGTCGCGTTCAGTCAAACTCATCCGTTTGTCACATCATCACATTTTTATTCCTAGGCAGATGGCGGACCTAAGGTTCCGCCTTCTGCCTAGGAATCAACTTCTCTGATAGGACATACAAAATTTCATTAAAATCGGTTGAGCCGTTTTGGAGAAGTTTGCGCACAAACACTGTGACACGAGAATTTTATATATTAGGTAATAGAAAACGGACTGAATCGAAGCACTGGACGAAGCTGCATTACTGCTGCATTAAAACAGTAGATTCGGGGTTTTGTCGCCCTCACAAAAAGAGATTATGGCACCGACGCGGTGAAAAAGTAATTGTGGTTTCATTAATCTAGTGAAAAACCCCCGAATTTTGAAGACATTGTTACGCTCCTATTGTGCGGCCCCTCACATATTGTGCGCCTGACATTCGCCTGCCCAAGATAAATGAGGAACTATTTTCAATCTAAATACGTCAGCCGCAAATCCTTTTGTTTATAAATCATCCGACTGTATTTTAAGTTAGCAAACGATGCTTAACACTCAGCAGTTGAATTGAATAACGTATATTATTCAAGTATATTAAAAATGTAATTATTTTACCTGAAAAATTGGGATTTTCAAGGTCTAGTAGGGGATATACTAGATCTAAAAACTTGAAAATCAATATCAATGGATATATTTTACTTGTTTATAAACAGAGACTTATTTATACGAGTAGAAAGCTCAAAGTTTTTATGATGCCTCTTTCTTTAATAACCAATTTTGATGAATATGGGTTCTACAGTTTTCTGGCAAACGGTCGACCGATTATAGTATAAAAATCTTTACGACTACTTATCGCGCCCATAAACACGAATTTAAGATGGTTTTAAGCCGTGATAAGACGTACTATCATAATTGGTATAAAACCTCCATTAGTGGTTCGACTAAAACCAATCAAACTATATACCTATCTATCAAATCGATAACGCCCTACGCGCGTAATCATAATCCAAATGAGCGATTAGCGTCTTGGTCTAACCGGTGTTAGGGTTGTCAAAAAAGGTTTCTTTTCTTACAACAAAAAATATACTCTTAGTTTCATAGATATAAATTAGCGATGAAGCAGCATAAAATATTATTATGTTTCATAATCTGAGACATAAAATTGCTAAATGTTATCACAATTTTTTTAGAAGGGCTTATAACATTAAATGATGAAAAATGCTACTTATACTATACCTATTATACCTATATTAATAAAATTTTACACTAACTAAATAATATAGTTGTAAAAAAACATAACAGCTATTTAGCATATCAAGCTCTATGAGCCACAAAACTGTTATTCCCCTACAAATTGCTAAACTTAACGGTAGGCATTTAATTCCTATCTTTAATTACTATTTTGCTCTATTTAAACCTGTTTACAGCCAGAGGCGCAGGCGTAGTTCAAATAGTTTATTGTGCGCAATAAAATTTTATTTCAGTAATTCAGTTTCCCTTGGGTCCGTGATATTTTATTGCATTTTAAAATAGTGCGAACATCGTTTTGTGTTTTCCCATTTTAGTATTGGCATTCATAAACTGAAATATAAACCGTAGGTATTTGATATGCAAAATACCTACACCATTCGTAATTTTTTTTCTTCAAATTACTTTAATTTGAAATTTATGATATTTTTTTTTCAAAATAGTAGTGCGAACATCGTTTTGTGTTTTCCCATTTTAGTGTTGGAATTCATAAGCTTAAAATTTAAAACGAATAGTGTAGGTATTTGATATGCAAAATACCTACACTATTCGTAACTTTTTCTTCAAATTACTTTAATTTGAAATTTATGATATATCTTTATTACTATGTGGCAACCCTATTAAGACCAAACGTGAAATAAAATTCTAAAGTATCCAAAATACCTATTCTTCATTTATCTGCTTTCAATTTCTCTTCTGACTCTTCCACTATCTTTTATACATTTAAAATATGCTATGTGGCAAGTGGCAACCCTATTTATACCAAACATTAAATGAAATTTAAAAGGGTCGCTTATCGGTTCCTTTAGAATAAAAGGTTTATCTACTGCGGTGCCCATCCGTCAAACGATAAATATATTGTGTCCGAATGCCCAGATCCCATTACAAGTATTAAATAATTGCTCGAGAGTAATCGATAATCTTATATATTGCTTTTTGATGGGCATAATTTATTATAATGAATGATAAACTTATACCAGATAGGCTATTCCAGTCTAACAAGATTATTCCACATAAACAGGCTAGTCTCTACAAATTACTTTCTGTGATAGTTATCACAGAATAGTAATTTGTAAGATCATGATTATTCTTGTATGTTAAGTGTCCCAGTTTCACATAATATATTTGTGTCCAAGATTAATTTGCGTTTTACGCTTTATAATTTTCTGTAGCTATGACTGTAAAACCTGTTCAAGTTATAAAGCTTAACCATTCCTTTTGTTTCACCGCAATAAATAATTTATTGTTTACCAAATTCACCAATCTAGTCCTTGTAGCAAATCATGGAAAATAAGATACATACTTTCACGTAACCTAAGGCTTAGGCTTTGATCTAGAATCTGTCTCATAACTTTTCACAAACAAGTTCAAGGCAATATTGTTAGAATCAACAAAAGAAGTGACATTATGAACCATTCTATTTAGACTGCAAAAAAACCTAGGTGGCCAACATTTTATACAACTTTTCTATCTTCGTCCTTCCGAAAATGCCTTGGTGGTCCCCATACCCCTCTTATTATTTATTCCTAATTGTATGAGAACACGGAATGTACATTTCGGTGGTATACAGTCTCGTACAACTTTAGCTCCCACACCGAAGTTATTTGTAATTTAAAATGCTAATGGCCTGTCGTCTGGGTTTAGTGGATGAATAATAAAATATCCAATATGAATCGGGCGTATTGAACATTATATAAGACACACAAAATATGAATAAGTAGATATAATTGGAGAGAAATTGTATTTACTTTGATTTCTGGAGCAGACTGGAACTTATCTATAATTTAAATAAAATACTGTCACTAAAATACGCTATAAACGAAGTAGAAACAGAAATATCCAAATAAATACGCCTTTCAATGTTTATTTCTGATTTGTCACAGCGAACAAGTTTAATTAAAAATATTTGTTACGCTCTGAAAAACGTGACTAGAAATCACGTGTATCCGAAACCAATAAAAATTCTCAATAAAAAATAAATTGGAAACATTTTCTTCGTAAACAAATTAATATTTCTCGTAATCGACAACCCTACGTACATAGGCATTTTTCAATAAAGGCCGCCGACGTAAATGTTAATCGCTTCCAGCAAAAACAGGCTTCAAGAAGATTCTTATTATCTTAAGTGGATTAACTATCTATAATCAAATACTCATCAATATCGTCTCTTCCGACAATCCCTCCAGGAAAATTGAATTTGTCTAATATCAAATTGCCCAAAACTGGAAACGCTCAATTAAAGTGATCCTTCTAATCGTCCTTTCGTTACCAAATTATTTCTACGTGGAAAAACGTGTCCTTTCTTGGATTCAAAACTAAATCTAAATAATAATATAACTCAAAGGTGACTGACTGACTGACTGACTGACTGACAGTGATCTATCAACGCATGACAGCCCAAACCACTGGACGGATCGGGCTGAAATTTGGCATGCAGGTAGATATTATGACGTAGGCATCTGCTAAGAGAGGATTTTGATCAATTCTACCCCCAAGGAGATAAAAAAGGGGATGAAACTTTGTATGAAACTTTGTCAATTTTAAACCGATCGGGCTCAGACTTTAATACCTATAATTAATAATAATACTTCTTAACGCGATCGAAGCCGCGGGCAAAAGCTAGTTTTATAACAAACTAGATGACGTCCGCAACTTCGTTGCGCCAAAATTCGTTTATCGCGCGGGACTCGGGAACCGTACATTTTTCCGGAATAAAAAGTATCCTATGTCCTTTCCCGGGACTCATATCCGTATCTAAATACCAAATTTCAGCGAAATCGGTTAAGCGGTTTAGGCGTCAAGAGGTAACAGGCAGACAGACGGACAGACAGACACACTTTCGCATTTATAATATTATATTACTATAATACGTAACCAATACCGTAACCGTTTTGGTATCATATTATATTAGTATGGATAAAAATTCCTTCAACCAAAACTTATTACGTATCCTTTTGAATCTATGCTATCTATATATTAACGCGAGCAAAAAACTTTGGATCCCTTTTGACCAAAAATGCGGAAACGTAGGTGATTGAAATTTTGCACAGTTATAGTTTATATGGTGAATGAGTGCATCAAGCTAATATTGTTTTGAAATTATGCTTTTATCATACATTTTTTTAACAAATAAAACATTACACACACTACAGCACACACACTAGGAGATTTTGATTTTTGATTGACAAGCCTATACACATGAATTGTACTCTTTTATTTATGGTTGAAGTCTGTTGTCAAATTTAAAATGGATTTAGTTATTTTATTAAATCTTAAATACTGCATTAGACAATTATTATTACGCGGCCAGTCTGTCATCATTTGACTTTATTAATCTGAGCCTGTCGCAGGAATTATGTCTAAAAATAATAAAGTCAATATTTTGATAATAGAATATCAATAGAAAAGCGTTGAAATTTCAAACTTATAATTTAATTTTTTATTTGAGGTCGAATTTCGACTATTGGGCGATCCCTAGTTAATATTTATTACCTTTATAAACTCTAAAGGATCAAAGGACTCGGCAGGTGATTATTTCTTTGAACTTGTGGTCAGTCAATTGACGGCTCCCGCTCCTGTTCTATTAAGAAATATGTGACATTTATTGTGAGTCAATAAACTCATGTGGGTGCGCGACAATTGGCCATTCGTTTTATTTCGTTCCATCAACATTCACCAGGACTTCGTTTTGAAATGTATAGACAGTATAAATCTTTTTATAATATATTAAGAGGGCGAATAACCCAAAATTGTCGATTTTATAATTCATTTTTATACTTGAAAATAAGCCCCGAATATTTTTTTTTTCTAAATATAGATACTACATTATATTTCCAAGAATTAGATATGAGCGAAAACACGATATCTTAAAATTTTCTCGATAGAAAAAAAATCATAAAATTTATCTAATTTTCACGAATTTTTCGTTTATTGCCATAACCGTGCATTAAACTAAGTTAATATTTTAACACATTGTATAAAATTCTATCATTGAGACACTGACCTGGCGGATTTTTAAAATGTTGTATATAAATTATCAAGTTATTGAGAAAAAATAAGTTGGCGATGATTCCGCGTCGTCCTTTTTCACCTGGCATATGAAAGACGGGCGTGAGTGTGAAGAAAAGAAGGACGATGTTTGATTATTTGCGTTAGTCGCCCTCTTAAAGCGTATTTTTCTGCGGCTTCGCCGTTCGTTTTGGCATAATTTTCTTTAATTCTTTATTAAACCTTCTAAGCGTCAATTCAGACTGCAACGCGACGCGTAGATGCATTTCTGAATTTGTATTGAATTGGCAGGCTTGCATGACGTCTCACGCAATTGAAGTCTGTCAAATCCATACAAATTTAGAAATGCATCTACGCGTCGCGTTGCGGTCTTGACCCTTAGGGGAGGATTTTTGAAAAAATATTTTCTTGATGAAAGCCTACATCCTAAGGCTACCCGGCTACATTCTAAGCCTAAGAGGAATATGTGTCGCAATTTCAAAACTCAAAAACTCAAAATCAAAATGTTTAATTATTCAGATTTTTTTTTTTTTCAAATATTATCTGAACGTCGGTGCTATTGGGCCTATTGGTGCCTAGATAAGTTACTAGAGCCTGTACTTGATGTATCAGTCAATCAGCTTTGCTTTGCCTCCTTCAATATACACTCAAACATAGAATATAGATTTATGGTTGGTATTGGACCTAGCATTATTTTACAACATGTACCTATGAAATAATCCGTGGACGTGAGATTCGTAGAATTTGGAAAAAAATACATATTGGGCGTGTTTGATTCACAAAGTTTTAGTTTGAGTAAAAAAACTCCTCTCGTGTAATATTTTATATTCTAGTTTAACTTTTTACGCGCAGCACACGGCTTCAGCAATACCGAAATTTTCAGCTTCAAATTTACTTTTATTAATAACTCGGATACCAAACAAAATAGTTTAAGCCGGCCTACAAAAGCTGAATTTTTGTGTAGTTTTTGTAAGAACTACGGGGCTAAAATGGTCGCATAGCAATTCCTCTCAATCAATTCACAAAATGAATTGTCAAAACTGTCAAACGCACGAGTGTCAAATTTAGACCAATTCAATTGGTCTAAATTCGTACTAATTTGACATTCGTGAGTTTGACCAGTTCAATTGGTCTAAATTCGTACTAATTTGACATTCGTGACTTTGACAGTTTTGACAATTCATTTTGTGAATTGATTGAGAGGAATTGCTATGCGACCATTTTGGCCCCGCTACTGTTTCTGTCGAAAACCAAAATTTTCTATTTTCTATATTTTTTATTAGGCCGGCCGCATACTCCCATTTTCCAAATTTTTTCCGTATTCGGAAATCGGAATTCTGAATGCATGGAATCAGTAGAAAATACATTAACTGGCGGACACGTTCCTTTTTTCCGAACGGGATGAATTCCGCACGTACGTTTCAAGTGCCAGGCGGCGCGTTCGCGCGTAAAAAAAACTAACTTTTGCTCTAGTCTCCCGGAATTCCGAATACGGAAATCGTATGCGGATAAAGTATGTATGCGGCCAGCCTTAAAATCTATCCTTCCAGATAAATTTCTTACTGAATTCCTGACGTATTGGTCATCCAAATACCTATCAACCACACATTCCGGCATAATATATATTTGTTTCCATGCAATTCCATGGTATAACGGACATGGAGAGCTCAGATTAGAGCAGCGTATTTACTGGTACACAAGCACAGCTTGAGGCGTATGTCAACCACCCGAAGATTATGCCTTAATCTCCTTTCTGTAGTAAGCCGCTTTCATAGCTTTGTGAGACCATACATGCACGTCACTGCTAAATCTGTTTTCGTTGAGCTTTAGATATTACGTTTATTAATATCTACTATCTATATACTATGTATGTCGGATTACTTGAATTGTATTTGATAGGATACATTTTGGTTACAGTATGTTTTGTAATACGCTTCGTGGAATATTATATTTTCGTGTACCCAATACCCATGACTGGTTTCTTACCTACTTTTTTGCTTTATTCAATAATTGACAGATAGACAGTAAGTGAAAGATACCTAAAGGTACTCCCTCACCGGGAGCATTCGCTTGTAATATAACGTTACAGAATCGAGCATTACAATGCGCACCTTGTAATGATACAATGTGTAATATCTTGATACAACTTATAACATCAATGCCACGTGACAGTGAAGTCAATTTGCTATGTAATGCTTAAAGTCCAATCTATTGTTACATTACACGCGAATGCTCGTCAGTCAGGGAGGTAGTATTGAAATGCTCAAAGTCGAATCTATAATGTTACATAATATATTACACGCGAATGCTCCCGGTGGGGGAGCACCATATGGGGAATTTTTATTGCCTATCAGAAAAATTGATTTACAAGCATATTATGGCGAATCTACGTAATTTGGTCCGGTTATGGCAAGTCCTACAATAACATAGATTTGACATAGCCCGATCAAATAACTTAGGTTTGTCAGCAGGACTGCCTAAAACAATTTCCCGATGGTATGTATATTAGTGTCTGCGGCAAGAAGTCATTCGTCTGAATTTTTTTCTATTTCTCTGTCACTTCAATATCAATCGCAGTTTGTATAGAAAACGATGATATAAGACATTAAGTTTTGGGATAGGTGGTCAATGACCGTTACCGCCTCGAATCGCCGCTTATACATACACACCCTAAAGTATTATCACTCACTTTTGTTACACCTTGTATAATAATAATTATATTCCCTATTTTCTCCAGGAAAATTATGAATTTAAAATTAGGTACAGAAATTGAAATTTATGTATATCTACTTTAAACAAGATTGTTCGCGGCTTCAGGTATTTCTACGAAATGGTGCTTGCTATCTCTTGGCACAAACAATGAAAATCTGTTTATATAGTAGATACATAGATTTTCAATCTATGCCAGTTGCCACATAGAAAATGCGTCGTGTCTCGTCGTGTCCCGCCATCCACCGCGCGGATTATCCCCAACATTAATCAATCGTTCATTTCCTTGAAGATCCTTGATGTACTTAATGTGTTTTTGCTCAATTTTTTCGTTTTTCGAGGAATTTATTCACCTATAATCCATATCCTTAATAAAATATATGTGAGCGTCCGTGGCCTAATGGGTAGACCTTTGGTTCGCACTCCTAGAGGGTGCAGGTTCGATCCCGGGTGGAGGCGTATACCAATGAGACATTTTCTGATTTCAATTACATAATACGGACACTCATACGGTGAAGGAAAACATCGTGAGGAAACCCGCACATGGTTGGTCCCAGACGTATTGACTAGTTCTTTCCTCTGGACTAGGCCGACTATGTTGCGAGAATGCCGTATGTGCTTGGGCAACCATACGGTAATTTAAAAATCTTGTCCCAGGCACTACAGTATTTGACGAGTGGTTACTTCGCTCTGAAAATACTGTATAAATCATCCACAACGGATGTAATAGGCCTAGTTTTTAATAAAATATAATATACTTACCTACTGGTATATAAATCCTAAGTGTGTCTAGTGTCTACGTCTCTTCACAGAACACTGAAACCATTCAAGTCATTTGAATTAAAGACATGAATATACCATTCAGTGCAGTGGTGAACGACCAACGATAATTTTTTTAGCAACAAAAAGGTAACCGCGCGAAAGGAATTTTAGAAAAACAAAGAACCAAAATAGTGTCATAAAACCATAATAATGATTAAATCAAAATCAATACTAATTATATTATTAAATTTATAGAAAGTGTAGAAATATAGCCATCTTGTTGAATAACAACTTTACTCCGGCTGTATCCAGACTTCTGTAAATTCTGGGATAAGTTTACTACGTAACCCGACCCACACAGTTAGCTGAATAGCTCTTTCAAAAGGACCAGAACTTCACTGAAAATAAACGCCAGCATAATAAACTATTTTCTTAAACAATATTGTTATAAAATTAACTTTTAAAAGTACCTTGGCGAAACAAAACTGTTTCAAGTCTCTTGAATGCATCTAACGAGACAATAATTCTTTAGTTTTATTACGTTGTCAGAAAACTGGGTAAAATATGAATCATACTAGTACTATAATAATATTATACTTTATTTTTATTACTACTAGTTTATATTTATTACTACTAGTAGGTAAGTAGAGTGTTTGCCCGCAACTTCGGCGTGCGGATATAAAAACCAAACTATGTCCTTTCCGGAAATACAAAATAACTATTACCTATACAAAATTTTCTTTTAATTTATTCATTGAATTAGGGGATATTCGGGGAAAAGGTAACAAAAAGATACGATTTTGCATATAATTTTATATGTTTGGATTGTGTGATATCATGATATAATATGTGTAACTTGACATAGCAAATCAATATCCTATCACATCGTACACGTGCCTTTAAAGCTGCGCGTCCACTGGATCGGAATCGGAGCGTACGTTACGGAGCGTCGCGATCATTTACGAAATGCCGATGGGGTGCGTCCACTGCATTCGCATTCAGCATCGGCAATTTAGTTATTTTTAGTCCGTCATAGCCTGTTAACGTGCATTTGCATTGTGGAGGATAGTGACGAGGATATTGTCGTAATTACCTGTATTTTATCAGAACAACTTTCATTCATTATTTACCCAATTTCATCCCAAATATTGTCTTCTCTGTTGGCTATGATAATGTTGATGTTTTAGATTGTAAAGTTCTTCATATTTTTCCACTAAAGTAATTAAAATATCGTCATTCATCGTGACGTAAGTATTTATGTATAGCCGTCGCGTCGTCGCAAACACGTCACAACTTGAAGCCTTCGGAATCCGAATGACGCGTTTACTGCGGGTGACGTCATCGGCATAAATACCGGTCTCAGGCGCAGAAATGACGATCCAGTGGACGCAGTACCATAGAAATCAATACAAAGCAACAAATCCGTACGCTGCGTATGCTCCGATTTTGATCCAGTGGACGCGCAGCTTAAACGTCCATAAATTGAGCAAAAAACAGCAGTTAAATAATTTTTGTTTACGTTATTCTTTACCTCGTTACGTTTCGAGTCTATAGAAGCAAAAAAATGCCAAATACCGTAATATATAATAAGTATTAATTATAAAAACAGTTCAGAAGCCATATCATGGTATTTTTGTGTATCGGATTATATTTTGTTCTAATTTTGTGGGCACGCGGTTTAGTTGCGGGAAGAAGCCCGTCAACGGCGGCCTAAATCTATTTTGATGCAATGCTGAAGTTAAAGCCACACTGACAGCGTGACAGTACGCTTCCCGCCAATTAATTTTATTAATTATAGAAAAACATTTTGTAATAAGGCTTACAATAAGTTGAATAGGACATAATATTACAGCAATGTTTTCTAGAGGCAGTACCAGCAAAGAGAGTAAACAAAAAGTTTTGTTCGACGTTTGACAAAGTTTCTGTCAATATTCTTATACAACATGTGCAACAATAGTAATTAGCGCCCTCTGCTCCGGTTTTTGTTATACAGGGTGTAACAAAACTAAGTGATAATACTTAAGGGTGTGTACGTGTTCCTTTTAAAGAGTTCACTGTGAAAGTAGCAGCGCTGAAAGACCAATTTTTTTCACTTTTGTATGGGCAAGCGCCCCAGCGGAAAGAGTTTCCCCATACAAAAGTGAAAAAAATGTTTGGTATTTCAGCGCTGCTACTTTCACAGTGAACTCTCTACAAGGAACAGTGAACACATACACACCCTAAAGTATTATCACTCAGTTTTGTTACACCTTGTATAATAATAATTATATTCCCTATTTTCTCCAGGAAAATTATGAATTTAAAATTACAGAAATTGAAATTTATGTATATCTACTTTAAACAAGATTGTTCGCGGCTTCAGGTATTTCTACGAAATGGTGCTTGCTATCTCGTTCCTTTCAAAAATATATAGTAATTACCTACTAATAACTATACACTAAACTTTATAAGGGTTTCTTAGTAACTATAAGGCTTCGGCCAAACCTACACGTCAGTAACGCGGGACGCGGAACGGGAGCGTCTGCAACACGAAACTGGTGCGCACACCTGCGGCGCGCGACTACGCTACGGTGCAAAACCATAGATTATACTCTGCCGCGGCCGACGTGAACGTCCCGCGTTGCAGACGCTCCCGCTTCGCAGTCGCTTTGGTCGCGTAGGTTTGGCCGAAGCTTAAGAGTTAGAGTACTAAGGGTTTCGTTGGAACTAAAAGGAACCCTTATAATATCCTATACCTCTGTCCACTTCCAGTGATTTGATCGCTTTAATACTTGCTTTCTTGCATTCTGATTCCTGATACTCAATAGAATGTTGTATCGGGTTTTATTACTCATCTATATATGACCAGTTGAACTTTGTATCACTTCCTTCCTAATATAAACCTTCCCCGGACTTCCACGAATCATTTAAAAGTAATATAAGTCACATCGGTTTAGCCGTTCTAGCGAGTTTTAGCGAGACTAACTAAATTGAAATAATTTTTTATTTTTATAGATAGATCCTTCAATTCCAAAGAAATAGTTGTAACGATATTTCTGTTTTCACTTTCGTATATTAGAATTTTAAATGTGGAACACACGTGTTGTTTAATTTAGTTTGGGGTATTGTTTGTTCTGTACAACAAACACGAACACAAAGCGAGCGAGTAAAGTACATTGATTCCGAAAACTAGACTAAACTAAACTGCGTTAAAAAGAACAATGAGACTGCGTTAAAAAATGGTTAAAAATAATAAAATATATAATAGCTTTTTAAACTACTGACGGATCTGTGCCCAACGGAAGTCAAGATGAAAAAATCAGATGAAAATTTTGTTTTTCTTTTTTTTAAATAATATATTAACAATTTATGTATTTCATTTTTTTGCTATTGATAGTAAAATATCCAATATATAATTTTGGTATACTTAATATAATCTGAATGATGTGGCATTCTAATGCAGGGCTTGAAACCGGTTCAACATTAACCGGTATTTTAAGGGTTAAACCAATTTTGTCATATAAATAGTTTCGTTCTGGAGCGCGAAGATGCTATTAGTGTCCCAGTATTATTGTCCGTAAGCCTTGCTATAAAACTAAATATTTGCAAGCCTCATTCAGTACAATTATTATAGGGTAGTACGTTTCAAGGATTGTCAATAATTGTTTTTTTCTTTAACGTTTAGTGTTAATTTTTCTTTTAATACTTATTTTAGCTCTTATTTTATTAGAAAAAATAATAATTTAGTAAGAAGTAGACTCTTTTGTTAAATTTTAGTACATGAAACATGTGCCCTAAAAATTCTATGCACGAGATTGGATATTTCATATTTTATTTTTTATGAAATAAGGGGGCAAACGAGCAAACGGGTCACCTGATGGAAAGCAACTACCGTTGCCCATTCTCTGGACACTCGCAACATCAGAAGAGCTGCAGGTGCGTTGCCGGCCTTTTAAGAGGGAATACGCTCTCTTCTTAAAGGTTTGCAGGTCGTATAGGTCCGGAAATACTGCTGGTGACAGTTCGTTCCAGAGTTTTACAGTGCGCGGCAGAAAGTTACGCGAAAAACGCACGGTGGAATACTGCCACTCATCAAGGTGACGAGGTAAAAGTTCTTTACTGTCTATAATCTTTGGTTTATCATTTATAAATGCTTTTCATAAATAAAATAATGTATTTTATTATAATATAAAACGGGTCTTTTCCCGCTACCTACAGATTCATGGTGATATTACAAAAAAAAAAAACCTAACACATATTTTTATCAAAATATGTACTTCCAGTAGATTTTACGTGAAAGAGTTATATTCATCCATTCTTACAAAATTTCATATTTATAATTTAACTATTATTATATTATATCGATGGTATTTTTGGGTAATTGATTTTTTACAAAAAATTAACGTGTTTAGACGTTTTTGTTTATCATAATAAACAGTAAAACCGACTTAATATAAATAAAGACTCAATCATTTTTGTGTTAAATTAACATGTGAAATCTGTATAAACATAAACCTTTATTACTAATAAGATCCAGACTGTGTCCACGCCGGTTTCGGTGACGGTAGCCGGTTACATTGAATTAATCAGATCAACTACGCAGAATTTACTTCATAGTGCCCGAGTGTGTCCGCAGTAGAAAAAAATGAGCCAAGTGCGAGTTGGACTCGCGCACGAAGGGTTCCGTACCACTTTAGAGCAAAAATTGGCTATTTTTCTATTGATTCATAGGCAGATGGCAGATCTGCCATAACGCGAGCAAATTACAAAGGTCGACCTTTGTAATTTGCTCGCGTTATGGGACACCCAGCCGATAGACTAACACTGAATTGACATACTATACTGAACAAATTTCGTAGATCCGTCAACTGCTTATGAATCAATTTCTTCAATGGTACATTATGGTGCAGAATAAAAGAAGAAAGTAACTAATGAACACTGATTGAAATACATAACTAGCTTGCAGTCCTACGTCATCATTTTTCATTTTAAAATCATTGCATCATAATCTTTTCAGATATGAACCTGTCCGGTAGAGTAACAATAATTGAATACACCGTTAAACGTGAGTTAATAAGGGCGCTTCCGGCCCCGCGGCCACGGATCTCTAATTTCCGGTGTTCGGGTTCCCTACAGAACCCGCTATTCTTTACTCAAATGCCACCTATAATAAGCATTATTCAGTTTAAATAATAAAAATAAAAAAACAATGGATCTGCAGTTAATTTCGCGTTTTGTTGAGCATGTTTTTTACAGATTTGAACGATAAAACTTAGGGGAGCATTTTTTTCTACCTGGGAGATCGAGCTTGGCTCGGAGTTAAAAAAAGGAACAAAAGTTAAAATGTAGAGTTTTCCGTAGATAAGATTGAGTTTTCCGTAGATAAGATTCCCACCACTGTATCTCCTGTGTCGCCAGGATCGACAGCGGTATCCAACCACGAAAACCCTTTGATATGATCTCAGGGAGCCCGACGGACATGCTAAAGCTGTCTTGGGACAGTTGGGACCCGCAACGAATTTAATCAGAAGAAGATAGGGGGAGTAGGAAGTATACAGTTTCCCTCCCCATAAAAAAGCGGGAGACAGCACAAAGTTGCAATGACAGAAAGTCAAAGAACTAAAGAGAAAGCACCACGGGAATAATTAATGTTAATTATGACGACTAAGCTAGATCTAAGTTAAGGTTGGAATTTGTTGTGTTAGACTGTTTCCAGTAATAATTATGACAAAAACGCTTAAAGGCACGGAAGTTCCATATGCTGTGCACGAGATCATCGTTAAATATGGGACTCCAGCTGCGATCAAAATTTGCAAAGTATGTTGTTAAGCATTATAGATCTTACGTTTTGCCAGAGGTTACACTTCTAGAGAACATGATGGGCGGTTTGCTCGAGCACTCGCACATGGATGATTCTACTAATTTAAATCCATAGAGTTTGGCTTTAAAATTACCATGACCGGTCAGGAATTGAGATACGCAATGATCAATATCCATCCAGTGTTTGGATAGCCGTTGACGTATACCTAGAAAAAAGTTATAAAGGTGGCGTCCTTTTGTGGATTCAGTTAGGTAACGTACTGAATCATCTAAGGGTTCAAACAATCTTGCAATTTTTGGTTTATCGCAAGCGTTTAAAAAGTCCGGGCTTGTAATGTTTTTATTGTGATAGTACATAGTCGCACGACGCTGTATTTCCACTTCCATTTGTAGGTCCACGGGTAGAACACCGGCTAGTATGGGTAAAGCTTCGGTACTTGTGGTTCTGTAAGCTTCACACAGGAATATAAGAGCAAGACGTTGACTTTGTAATAATTTGCGACGAGCCACACCAATAGTTGCTCGGTCGGCCCACACGAGAGCCCCGTAGCATGTAGTGTCTAGATATGTCGCTGAGTAATTTAGTTTAAGAGTTTTAAATGAGAGACCCCATGTTGAAGTGGAAATTTTGGTAAATGAATAAAAGTTACGCTTAGCTTTTTCATCGGTCTGAATTATATGATCTAAAAAGGAAAATTTATTTTCTAAGTAAAACCCGAGATAGCACAGAAATTAAGTTTAAACTTTGGTTTGCTTTTGTTTCAATTTCGGAACGTGAGTAAGCCTGAATAATGAGAAAACCATCATCGGCATAGCCAACTAGTATGCAGAGCGGTGGTAGAGGGAGGCATAGCAAATCGTCGAAGCCTACGTTCCATAATTTAGGCGAGATTAAGGAACCCTGTGGACAGCTGAACGTCAGGGTTTTAGCGTGAATGCAATGACCGAGTTGAAGCTTAGTTAAACTGTTATAAAAGTAAGAACGTATCAAGTAGTAAATGTTTGAGTAGAACCCTCTATTTTTTAATTTTAATAGCAGCATCGGCCACCACGCATTATCATAAGCACCCGATATATCTAATGAGATGGCAACAACGTATTTTGTTTCCGAAAGATTAACTATTTTTCTGACTTCTAGAGCCGCATCCACAGTCAATTTACCGGCGGTGAAAACTGAAACCATACTGCTGACAATGAAATTTAGGGCCGTCGGGTATCAGGCGAGGTACGATAAGACGTTCTAACAGTTTGCCTAAGCATGGCAGAAGCGTGATCAGATGGTAGGATTTTGGATCGTCTGGAGGTTTATTACCGGCTTTGGGAATCAATTTTATACTACCGATACGCCAAACCTTTGGAAAAATACATTCCGTGATACATTTATTATATACGAGTAAAATTGATCAGTTCGCCGCTATACAGGCTTGTTTGATCATTAGGTTTGAAATTTTATCCTCCCCAGCAGATATTTAATAGGCAAAGATTTACTATTTTAATAAACTCATCGGATAAAGGCAAATCAAAAGGCGGTGTATTGATGGGGTCTAGCATTGTACTTCTAATGGCGCGGTGGTATTTGTCGTCTTAAGTGGTCTCGTCGTCTGAAATCAAGATAATTAGATATGCTTTAGCCGTATCCTCTAAGCTACAAGTATAAGTGTTATTTATTTTAATGATAGATAAGCTACAGGTACTTAGATCTTTTTCTCCTCCAAATTTCCTGTCCACATGTCCATGTTACGACGTCGTCAACGTGAACGGTGCGGTAACGTACCCACGGTACATTGTCGTGACGTGAAAATTTACGTCAACGTAACGTGAAAATGCACGTCACGGTGTAGCAACATTTTACGTCTTTTTTTCTTAAATCTCAAAAAGTTTTTATTTAACTCCTTTTTTCGTGTTCAACCCAAAATTTTTAACACCACGTTAGATCGTAATAAATTCAATTAAGGATTAATTCATTGCAACGTGACGTTACGATACGATGAATTTTCAATGAACCATTCAAAACTTTAGTTGTACTAGACAAGAAGAGAAACATTAGGTTTTAACTTATAACCCACGGTATCTTCTATTCTAATTACAAAAGGATTATTAATTAAAAATACATCGCATCACCTCGTAACGTTTCAATATGGACAGACACTAAGGAAGGGCACAGAATACTAAATAGTTACTACCTAAGGGTTCATGTATAAAGTTTATTGTCACACCTAAAGGGAAGGGGTCAACAACAGCTGATGTTGTCTTACAAATTTGACTACCTGTGACAAAAGGGGGAGGGGGTCCTAAAATCATGGAAATCGTGTGACGTACTTTATGAATGGTCCCTTATATTAAACGTATAACAAACCGCAAGAAATAGCGACTTCTGCCCCGGAATCTTATCGTATATTAATCGGCGTATTTGTAGAATAAATATACTTTTGTTTGAGTTCGCTCAGTTTTATTTATTCAAGAGGCGACCGGCGGAGCAATGTTTACATTATATTTTCTTCCTCCAATTATTATTGACTTGATATTCTATCAAGATCTATATTGAAGATGAATAGAATCTTAGAAATGAGTATGGAAATAATGTGTAGTCGAAATTTCTTGAAACGTATTTAAGAGAACTAGCTGCAACTTCGTTAACGTACAATCCGTTTATCGCTTGTTAACAATGAGAAAGAAACCTTTCCTGGGTCTCAAAGTATCTATCTCCCTACAAAATTTTATCCAAATTGGTTCAGCGGTGCAAGTGTGAAGAGGACAGAGAAAATCGTTCATTTTATGACTAGATTTTAGTGGCAGTTCCGCGCGCGGACCAAATCTTTATAATAAACTTAGATACTACTAACATTCCAAGTTTGATCAAAATCTGTTCACTAGCTTTCGCGTGATTAAGTATGATAAAATATATACACAAACTTTCGCCTTTATTTAGTGAAGTATAATGAAGTAAGCTCTAATTTCATAAAATAGGAATTATAAACCTCTTTTCAAATCTCACATTATTCTTTTTATTAATTTTTTGTTACTTTTTGTAACACGATACCTAATTGATGATAGAACCGGCTTCAGAATAGTGATGGTCATGCCAACTCACGGTTGTACACATCTTATATCTGACAGCCATTTCTAAAAGTAAGGATGAGCCGCTAAGCCTTCCTTGTTTTAGTTAATTATTATAGGATTTATAGATCGCGGATGACTTTAAATCGCTCAGCGAAATTGTTAGATAATCTGCGCACAATAACTACCAGTAACGTACAATAGCAGCTGTAGAGTGTAGCTACTGCAGATGTATCACCGTCTGACCGCAATCTAATAATAAATACTTTCTGATTCTACCAATAGCTGTGCCTTCCCCAGAAGTGGAAAATATATGTGAAATATTTTTTCTGGCTTTCGTATAAATACTGCTTCGTGTTGTCAGCGTTGCGCGCACTATTTTGTTCAAAATATGCTATAGGGCACTCATGTTCGGGACAATTTACTCGTTGAGAAGGCCTGTCCCTACTTTCTTTATGTCGGTGACTGACAATCCATCAGCTGTATTCTATATAAGGAGACTTCCATACACAGATATTATTTGTTGTAAATCTCTTCTGATTAGTGGACCTGGTTTAAAAAATGTCTAAAAGACAAATGATTATTATATTATATGACTTATTTTTGTACTATTCTACGATTTTAATGCAACCTTAATGCAGCTTTGTTCCTCCTTCGATCAAGTACCTTTCCTATCTAACTTGTAGTTGTGTAATGGTATGAATAATGAAAATTAAACCATAGATCAAATCATCATAAACATGTGTCTAATGTATTAAATTTTCGTACTTATTTGTTGGTCTGAGATTATCGAAAGGCTAAGGTCTTTTAATTATACCCAAAATTACGTACATACACTAATATGTATTCTGTGCCTATATACATAAATAATGTTGTCTGATCAATATTATACGTATAGTGCTAATCGTATTGTCAATTCCTCAATACATAAATGTCCAGATAAAATCGTATCCAACAAATTGTATGTCCTACGCGTGCCTGCTGCCGATGTATTTATGTCGCACACACTGTAGGCGTTGGATGACAAAGAATAGTAAATAGAGTGGACACTTCGAATAAATTGACACCATAGTTAGGTAGCATATTATTAGAGAATTTCATTGGAACATTGACAGCAAAGGCTTTCTCATCATCCTCACAAACCACGATATCCTTTTAGTTTACACTCATGTTGTAAGAGGCAGAGATTTTAAGTTTGTGACTTTGAATAGGGGTAACCTCTGAATCCGACTTTATTTTATTTTATTCCTGTGCTTTCTCTAAATCTCCTACATGTTTAAAGTGTCTATTTTATCCTATTAGATACTCTAAGGTTGTTTGACACTCTCTGATTAATCCCACCTCTACAAGTCCTGCAACTTGGAAGTTGCAACCCACTGCCACGCCACGTCTATCTGAAGTTATTATTGTTCGATAACACAATAAATATTACGAGTCAGGGACCAGGGTGAAAACCTGTCTTTATTAGGATCACATTGCAACGTGACGTGCCATTTAAAACTGAACTTTATATACTACTTATAGAGATACACATTAATTCATCAAGCCCCAAACGCTCACCGGTAATCGAGACACGATAGAATATCTATTGTGTCGAGACACGATAGAATATCTATTGTGTCTCGTTTTCCCACGATCGACGGGTTAAAACAGATTTGGCGCCCGCGGGGTTGGTCTGCCTGTTCCAAATTGATTAACTTAAAAATGTCATTTATATTTTTTTAAAGTTTAAACTCTTGTATTGCAAAATCAGTAAGTATAACGAGATGTTCAGCGCCGGAACCGTACATTTTCTAAAAAAGTAACCTTTCCCGTGGCTCTATATTAGTGCCAAATAACATAAAAATCGGTAAAGTAGTTCGATAAATAAGCGCGTTAAAATAGTAATTTTCCCAGTTTTTTCAACATTTTCCTTCCTTCGCTACTATTGGCTGTACCGTGATGTTATATAGCCTAAAACCTTTTTCTAGAAATGGACTATCCAACACAACAATAATTTTTCAATTTGAACCAGTAGTTCCTGAGATTAGAGCGATGAAACAAACAAATAAAAAAACACATGGATTCCCAAGTAACAAAATCTGGTCTTGTAGTGGTTCCGGGGCCAGGGCCCAGGACTATAACAGGCTAGTAAAAGTTTATAACCACGGAAAAGGGCCCATTTTATACGCGTACTTTTGCTTATAAAACACTCATAGTAGACTTGCCTAGCACTACTTAGAAATATTATACACTTATTGTTGGACTACGCAGAATTATCTGCTCCCACGAAGCCAACTATGAGCATCTAATAGAACCCCAGGCAGGCCTGTTACGTACTCCGCGCTTCTATTACTAGCTACTTCAAACATTTGTGAATTGTGTTGTGAGGTGGATGAAAAAATTAAAGAAAAGGTAAGTTAATTTATATTGATTGAAATGTAATAACAAGTATTAATTAGCACGTAATATTATACGTGCATACATACTTGGAAGTTGGAGGGTTATTTAACAATACGAAATCAATTAACACTCAGTATATTATTTCTGATCTGACAGTAACAAAAATCTGTTAAAACTATATAAATGGCATTCATGCAAGCGATAGCGCGATTTAGAAGAAACATCAGCGCCATCTATTGAAAACAACATGAAACCATACTATATGAATTACATTCGTGCAAGCGTTAGCGTTAGCAACATGAAACTATTTTTCTTATACAATTTAAATTGGCACTAACAACGGCAAACGCGTAAGTATTTCCGGTGAAGTATATCGTGTTTTACATCTCAATTTTTGTTCGCCCATTGAACACGGTGTATTTACGAAGTTGTGTTTAGAAATAAGTGCATTTCGTTCTGTAAATTACTGTTACTGGCGTGTGACCTTATAGCGGATTTATAATTTCTTCTTGTAGTCTATTACAAATGTAACTTTCTGGAGCAAGTTTTCTCAAGTATATTTACACCTTTGAAACACTCGTATAGGCCATCTTAGCCTTTACTGCGCCTATAATCTCGTTCTATACACGACTATAAATCAACTTATAAGAACAGTCTACTACAAACCCAAACAAACTCCGTGTAACCTGTTATAAGCTTGGTAGTAAAACCGGAACCACTAAGCGAGAGTTACTAGTACTGCAAGCCTATAAACTGTACACTATAGGAGAATTTTGTTACTTGGGTTATTTATAAGTGAGACTATTATTAAACTCTACAATATAGAATTAGCATAATGCGTCTGCCACCACAAAACCTCTTACAATGTCTGTTAATGCTGATTTATTTGCCGCGATGTTTTTCTTCTGTTTTAATGTCCCATAGCCGATGAGTTTTCGGAATTAAGAAACACTTTTACTATAATAAAAGTGGTACGCCATTAAAATAGTCGCACATAAATAATTCATAGTGGTTTTGGCGTCGTTTCAAGACATTTTCACATTAAATTTCATGAGTGGTTCATTTTTCCGGACAGACGACAGTACGCGTTTCTAGTACGTGGTTTAACCGACAACGGCAAATAATGGTTGTATTTCGTCCATTTTAGAAGATATTGCTTAGTGCAGAGCTTCCAAAACTGTGCATTGTCAGTCACATTGTCCCAGGGGCGTCGCATGTCAACACAATCAAATCGAGTGAGATTAGATTCCCGGGTAGCCTAAATCCCCGGTTTCAGGAGCTATGCTCAGAAAAGCAAACGCATCCTTCACATTAGCCAGTCTTGCTGGCTTTAGTATCTTTCATAAATATCTCTTTTAATTTTTATGCTGAATATGTTTTGATTTGGTCATTATTTCCTAATAAAAATATAAATGTCCACAAAGTGTTTAAATTTTATGATAACCTAGGTAGGCACTAGGCTGGTTCTAAAATTGGAAAGTATTTTTGGGGGCTGGGTTCAGGAGCGTCGTAAAGAAATGGCAAAGTTCCAAGGGCGTCACAGTACAAATAAGTTTGGGAACCCTGGCTTAGTGCTTACACTTCAATTTGAGTGCAGCGAGAATTTGTTAGTGGTTTTGAAAAGGTGTTGTATGTAGAGAACACACCTCTTTAGAAATATTTGACGTTTGTTTCTTATAATATGAACTCACTTATTTAGGTAAATATTTTGTTAATCTAATAAATTTCCTTTTTATTATTGTGCTACTTTATTTGGGAGGCCAGCTTTATGGCTCTACTTCGAAATTACTGTTCAAAAGAGTGATTTGGTGCTTTTAAGATATTTAGTCTTCGTATGATCTGTACGCTATCAAATTTAATATCATACAATCCATACTGATGGTCGCTGTTAAGCATATTTTGTATCCTAACCCACAAAATTCTTTGTTAAATTTTGAATGCAGTCTTGTTCTAAATCATCTAAAAAAATTAACTACATTCATAACACGTAATTTTTTGTAGGTGCTTTTTGGACGAATGCTCAACAGTGTCCAGTCTTAATATTATTAATACGAAAGAGTCTGTCTATTAGCACGCTCAAACCGCTGAACCGATTTTGAAGATATTTAGTACGGAGATACTTTGATTTTCGGAGAGTCACGTAGTATAGTGTTTATCACGGAAAAATAATTAAGTTATACAGGGTGCAATTAAACCTTCCAGGAAAATTTCGATATATTGATCCTTGTTAAAAATAAAAATACACGTATTTTTTCTTTTATGATCACTCAGTACTAAAATGTTGAGAAATAGCTTCCGAAAGTTTTCCTAAAAAACGCGGGAGGCCCGGTCGCCGGCGCGAGCCGCGGCCGGGTCTCCCGTGCCACCCCCCGCATCACCCCTGCTGTACCCACCGCCGCGAAGTGACCGTTCTGCATCGATTTTATTTGGGATAAAATATGTTACTGTAAAAAAATTAATACCCTATTTTTTTTGTTAAATGGGCTCTCCTAATAATACCTAAGCGCTAAAAAAATTTGGCCGGTAGGTTTAATTGCACCCTTTTTTTTGTTTTTTTTTTTCATTTGCTTCAGTAGAGTTTATAAGCAGTTTAAACTTTGAATAGGTTTGTATAGTAAGTTTTTATTATTCTATTAGCTGAGTAACAAATAACCTGGCTTTGAGCCAACTGCCTGACTATTTTGTTCGTTGTAATTACCAATTGTATTACGCACTAAGGGAGAATGTTGCATAAAATATACAGAGCATAATATACAGATAGTATACCACACAAATATTTTGTAGATATACATATATAGAATATACATTAGACTTATTTTTCAAACTGGCTCAGGCTCACTACTGAATCGCCTGTGTCACCTATGGTGCTAAAGCTGTCTTAGGACCCACAAAGAAAATATACATGTTTATTATTCTAGTCACAGTGGTGTGCATACATAGTAGTCATACGTTGAAAAATTAGTGCCTATTTCAGCACAATCGCAACGACAATGACAGCTGAAATGTCATAAATGGATAGACTGACGTAACGTCAATGCATATAGTAGTAAAATACCCACGAAGGAGAAATAAAATCACCTGATTGTAGCACGCAATCATACCGGGTTTTAGTCAGCAAGATATTATTCTTATCAGCAAACCTCGGTCTTCTATAGAGCACATACGCTAAGGTACAACAATGCTATGAAATTCAACGTTGAAATAATACCATACAAAGTCTTAACAATGTGGTCTTGAATAATTCCATCTTAAGTATTTCTAGTTGAGAGTTGTTTTATTTCATTTTATATCGTCGCCTTAGTCGGAACTGTGACAGGGGACCGTTCCAAAGCCAGTGGCATAGCTACTGAGAGGCAAGGAGAGGCGGTGGCCGAGGCTCCCAAGCTCGAGAGGCCAAATCAACAAACATTAATTATTGTAGGTCTTTAAAACCTATTAATTGTAGATATTTTGCAGATTGACTTTTCTGTGGTATCTTTGAGATAGTGAAGTAATAAGATTTCAAATTGCAAAAGTTAATTGTCACGTTACGTTTACGTTTAATTTCTTAAGGGCCCTTTTTCTGTCATGCGTATTATCGCCCGCGCGTGGATCTGATACGCCCTAATACGCCTCAGATCAGAGGGCCTCGCGAAAATAAAATGTACTTCTTGCAAGTTGCGTCGCCACTGCTTGGGGCTTTTCTTTCTTTCATGCCCCGGCGTCTTCGGCTACCTAGCTACGGCACTGCGCAAAGCAAAGTCTACAACTTACATAAGTTTATACCGCTCTACAAAAACTTTAAGGGTTATAAAAAACGAATAATTCTTCATCTTTACAACGTCCTTTCAGTACCTAAAATAATATTGTAGGATTTATTTTACTACATTCGTACTTATTTGCGTAGGTTTGGAATGTTAAAATGTAGAGTTGTAACTTGTAACTACATCTAATATTCCGAATCTACGGAAAACACAAAACAAAAGTACTATCTTTGCTCTTATAATTAAAAAAATATGGTGAAAGATCGTGGTTGTTTACAGACAATCTGTTAATTAGCTAACGTACTCGAATATGGTGGCGATTACCAAAACAATAATTTTACTACTGTTTAAGACCTTGTTGTTAACATAATATTATAATCGTAGTACTTGTCACAGAATACCTACATAGAAACGATCTGCAATTATAAGTCAAATAAACCTAAAACTCCAGTCTATATTCAATGTAATCACTCTATTTTTTCTCATTTTTCTGTCTACCCAAACACTACACCAAAAAAACCTCCCCTCCCAATAAAACCTCACTTGGCGCAAGTGATCAATCAACGACTATCAAAATTTGATGACACGGAGTGGACGGCATGATGGATGCCCAGCTGTATCAATTTACCACGAGTTATATGTCGATTAGCTGATGGGCTTGGGTTAATTTTGACCCGAAAGCACCCCTGTTAAGTTTTTGGTCATAATCACCTAAACTACCACTACGAAAGCTTATATCGTCACATAGACGATGTTTTTTTTTTTGTTATATTATCTGCAGATTATGTAATGATAACAACATTTTTAAAGATGTAGGTTTTGTGCTTTTAATTTGTAATTGCAGGTTATGTAAGGTAAAAAGCATACATAAATAATTAAGTAGCTCTAATTTTCAAAAGTGAAAGCCATAGCAAATACATCAAAATGATTATACTAAAAAATGTGCTAGCATCACTAACACTCAATGTTGTGGAAGCCGTATATTTTCCGCAATGAAAACTATCCTGGAACTCAAAGTATCTCTATTCAAAATTTAATCCAAATCGTTTGTATGGTTGTAGCGTAAATTAAACTTACGCGTACATGCATTCGAAAGATTTCGTACAGAATCTATTAGTTCATTTAGGTGCTCTGCACTAAGAGTCGTGAGTCAGAGATGCAAAACAAAGCATTCTGAATGAAACGATAACACATCGCATATTTTCGTCACGTTAGTGTACGAACTAACTCTCACACGGCTTGCTCGCTCTAACATTTTTCGCAAAAATGAACTAGGTTACCCTGACTCATCTCAAACCTTTTGGGTGAACCCCGTAACCCATATTAAGACAAAATGTTTTAAGAAAAGTCCACCATCACGATCATTAGAACCGTGACTTGCCGCATGCTAATGTTGCGAAGGGCCCAATTCAATTTGTTTTCACTTACTTTATTAGTCACTCGTTTTGGTGACTTGCGCTTCACCTTTTCACTCGACTACAAAGCCAAAATGTAGTCAGTTCGACTGGCTGTGTAGGTATACCCATTTTTTTAAGCCAAAATGTAGTCAGTTGGCTGTGTAGCTGGTGTTGACAGTTTTTTAACAGAAATTTAAATTAAAATGTATCGTGAAAAATTAATTAGTATAAGGGGTGTTTTTAAAATGGCATGATAGGCAAAATCCTTAACTATAAGAGACAGTAAAAATGCATATTTTTTTTTTTATTAGATAAGGGGGCAAACAAGCAAACGGGTCACCTGATGGTAAGCAACTACCGTCGCCCATGGACACTCGCAACATCAGAAGAGCTGCAGGTGCGTTGCAGGCCTTTTAAGAGGGAATACGCTCTTTTCTTGAAGGTTTGCAGGTCGTATAGTTCCGGAAATACTGCTGGTGACAGTTCGTTCCAGAGTTTTACAGTGCGCGGCAGAAAGTTACGCGAAAAACGCACTGTGGAAGATTGCCACTCATCATGCATAACAGAATCATAACGGCTCATTAAAAATATAAGCCCGTTTATCAAATACCTAGTAATGATTCAGTTTTAGTGCTTATCACAATCAAGCTTCGCATACCACGGCATTTTAGAAATTTACCCTAAATCTACCCGTAAATAATTATACTCCAACATAAAAAAAATCAACAGAATCATTATAGACGTGGGAGAGCCATGCTTCGGCACGAATGGGCCGGCTCGACATGAGAAATACCACGTTCTCACAGAAAACCGGCGTGAAACAGCGCTTGCGCTGTGTTTCGCCAGGTGAGTGAGTTTACCGGAGGCCCAATCCCCTACCCTATTCCCTTCCCTACCCTCCCCTATTCCCTTCTCTTCCCATCCCTACCCTCCCTTATTACCCTATTCCCTCTTAAAAGACCGGCAACGCACTTGCAGCTCTTCTGATGCTGCGAGTGTCCATGGGCGACGGAAGTTGCTTTCCATCAGGTGACCCGTTTGCTCGTTTGCCCCCTTTATTTCATAAAAAAAAACCAACTAGTTGCAATTTTACTTTACTAACCAAATTAGTACATCCAATTCCTAAAAGCAATTAGGTTGAAATTCCGAAATTCCTATCACTTTCTTCGCAAGTAACAAATGTTAAGAAGTTGGTTGAAGTTTGAATGAAGTTGGTTTAGTTTTGGAATAATTGTAGCTGTCAGTGGAATGGCGGACTTATAACTTTATTCACTCCAACTTAAAACGTATTTAGTTTAAAATTCATTTATACAGCGTGCTCCAAGAATGGTATATTTTTTTTTAAAGAGAAAGGGTTGATTTTTGGCGAGACCGCACTAAAGGGACACTACGCTGCAGTGGAGCGACGCGACACAAAACGTCAGTTCTATGATACGCAAGAGCCTGTCCACACGGTCGTTGCGTCAACGCAGCGCTGCCGTTTAACGCATAGCCGGCCACACGGGCGCTGCGTCATCGCAGCGTTATTACGAAGCAGTCTTAACGTCAACACCCCCTCCCGCTTCGTCTCGGGGGCTGCTGTCCGTCATGTGTGCGTTGCGCGCTGCTGTCACGACGCAGCGCGCCGTGTGAACATCTTGTTTATTTATATGTAAAACAACGCAACGGCAGCGCTGCGTCGACGTGTGGACTGGCTCTAAAGTGTCGCGTCGCGCCGCTGCAGCGTAGTGACGTCGCTTAGTGCGGTTTTACCTTAAATAAAACTATTCAAAATCTTTGATTGTAAGTGCAAATGTTTATGGATATCCATTCCGTCATGCTTTTAAATCGTTAATATAATAATCTGTTAAATCATTGAACCGATATTGAGATCGGTGTAGAGATAATATTATGAGTAGTAGAAAAAGACATATATTTATTTTAGGTTGCAGGCAATACTAATTATTATTAGTTATATTATTATAAGTTATAACATAGCTGCATAGCAGATGGTGCACTGATTGAGTTTAATACTCATATAAAAAATAAATAAATTTTATACACAGTATATAATATATATTTTTTTCATTTTAAGTAGTTAAGGCTAATTATTTTAATTGAATTAATAATTGCTCTATACATACCTTATAATAATTATTGTAATGTTAATACAAAAAACCACTAAGTAAATATACTTGAAAATGTAATATTATGGAAATATTTCACACAGAAGCTGGGTGTGAAATTACTAATTTGCTTACTGTATCCCTTTGTGCTGTATTCTAATTAACTGGAACACGGGTTTGGGTTAGCAGATTAATTAAATTACACAATAATTATATTAAAAATGGTTTTACACGAAAATTGGGACATGCTGTACACTAACACACAAATCAAATTTGTTGACGAGTAATTTTATAGATTTCACAGAAATTGATTTGAATTTTTCGTTGAAAACAGAATATACAATATTTGATTAAAAATGTTGTAAAATATTTATTGCTCTTTTGTTTGAACCCAACATGTTTGTATTACGAATATTATGATATGAAATTGCAGAAGTTTTAATAAACAAAATTAATTTTGAACGCATTTTTATAATAGTAATTGGAAAGCTTTATTAATAACATTTTAAGAAAACTAACATAATTATTGTTATGCTGCTCATGCTGCTAAGAACCGAATATTTTTTCAGCTTTAAAATTAATCCTACATCCTTTTCCGGGACTAAGAGTATCTCCATACCAAATTTCCTCAAAGTCAATTCGGGTTAAACGTGAAGAGGTGAAGAATAGACAGACATACAGACATTTCTCGTTTATAATATTAGTGTGATTCATATAATAGTATAAGCTTATTTTACTAGTGAATTTGAACTACCATCTGATATCAAGATATCATCTATATAACTGAACTAATGATTCTTAATTCTAGGCTTATTGTCAATTCACTGTAATTAAAACTTTAAACCTTGACAGATAAAATAATTCCATTAGGGAGTCGGTGGCCCTCTATAATTACATTAGAGTAATTAGTTCTATTGAGTAAATATCGCTAACATGGTCAGTGGGCCAAGTTACCTCACACTCGCGTACTATCCCTATTCATACTAATAATATTATAAATGCGAAAGTGTGTCTGTCTGTCTGTTACCTCTTCACGCTCAAACTGCTGAACTGATTTTGCTGAAATTCGGTATGGAGAATGGAGATACTTTGAGTCTCGGGAAAGGACATATAGGATACTTTACCCGGAAAAATGTACGGTTCCTGCGCGATAAACGAATTTTGGCGCAACGGAGTTGCGGACATCATCTAGTAGACAAAATATTTTCGAAATAGGTATTCTGTACCATAGATGCATAAGACACGGCATACATTGTTTTGCTCTCACGTCATCAAAAATCATGCGTTTCAGGTGGTCTAGTATGAAAGTCACTGTCATAATATATACAGCATTCTTAAAAAAAAATTATATAGTTCTTATGTAATATTTTTAGCCAGCTTCCGATTTTATCCAAACCGTGAATTGTAATTATCACTTAAACGTATAAACATAAGGAAAACCTTGCAACAGTAAGAAACGGGCTGAGATCATTCTGTTTCGTGGACTATAAGTTCAACTTATGACGACCTCTGTGGCTTAATTGGTTGAGTGTGTGGCAGCTCAAGCCGGGGGTCGCGGGTTCGTATCTCGCCGATGGAACAAAAAGTTTTCAATGTTCCTGGGTCTGATTGTGTCTTAAATATGTGTATGATATAATAAAAATCTTAAATATATGTATAGTATAAAAGTATTAAATATATTTCCGTTGTTTGGTACCTGTAACACAAGCCCTTCAGGTACGGGGCCAGACTGACGTGGTGTGAAGCTTCCATAGATATTATTATTATTATTATTATAACTAAACCGTGAAAAAACTCTACTTAAGTTACATCGCGTAATAACAGCTATATCCCATCTTTAAACCGTTGGGGGCGATCAATGTATGTACATCGATCGAATAACATTATTCCATCGTTTCCCATCTATACCGTAAAAACTTCATAAAAACTACATTTCGTTACATTGCGTAATAACGCGCCTTATGTTATCTCTAAGCCGTTTGGGGCGAGCAATGTAAACCGAATAACATAAAATTATGTAATCCAACATCTCTCACCATACCGTAAAAACTACTTTACGTTACATTGCGTAACATGTAACACGCTATACTATCTCTAAACCGTTTGGGGCGAGCAATGTAAACCGAATTACATTATTTAACCGCCTCTCCCTCAGTACCGTAGTTTACGTGTTGACCAACACCCGCCCCTGTTTAACAGCCTTTAAACCGAGCAATTCACTGTAGCATTAGTCTGATTAGATTTAGAAATGTCTCTATACAGTAAGTTAACACGCTTAATAGTTTCTGTACATTTTACTCTGTGTAAATGGTAGTGTGGATACTTAAAAGTGGATATAATGTAATTTTCGTAGAATTGATTATACAGAAAATGTTGTATAAGTAACGTTAAAAATTTTGGACGATGTATCCGATGGCTTTTGTAAGCAAATAGCGAGAACTCTTGGTTCTCTATGTGACTAAAATATAATGTCCTGACTCCTGATACATGCACAGTCAATGCAAAAAATATGCCAAAAAGTGTAGTTAATTATCCACTGGAGGGAAGACTCACTTTTCTCTGGTTTTCTAGTTATTAAAGATACGCCAATCAGACACCCAAAAATTACTGTCATCGCACGAAAATATAATCAACTATTCCCAAATATTTTTGCACATTTCAAACCGTTAAATATCGCGTAGTTTGGTGTTGTTTGTAGATGGGGGATGATGGGGGATGGATGGGGTTGATAGGGTGACGGGAAAGCCAAGTGAAGCCCACTCGAGCCCACCCTTGCCAAATTAAGCCACAAAGCATGTTTTTGGAAGTGTTCCGACGACAACGGTCATTTTTCGTCGCCACTATTTTTTACGCCGAAGTCAAGCTTAATTAATCGTATTTCTTTTAACCCCAGAATACTCCAAAGGCGCCAAGGATACAAATTTATCGGCCTTAATTTTTTGGTTTTTACACGTTATCGTAATATTATTGTTCTGCCGCCACCCTTTAGGAATCGATAAAATAATGTATTAAAAGCTATGGTGCTACGTTACATATTCTGCCATGAAGAGAGGGATATATCTCAAGGGGGTTAGCCTAAAGACACTTATGGACCTACAATTACTTATTCCACTGTTTGAGATGTTCCTAATTGTAACGACAAACTCTCTCTTGGGCATTATATGAAACTAAGACAGAAATTACGGGTAAATAATTGATACAGATTTCAAACATTGTACACACAAAATCAAAACTGCTTAAAGTATCTTAAAAGTACCCCTGATTATTAACGCAACATTTTTACCACACTCGAGACGTGATACTGCATTGTTCTGCTTGCTTAAGTTATCCGAATAACTAATACTCTATATCCTTATCCTTACTAATATTATAAATGTGAAGGTGTGTCTGTCTGTTACCTCTTCACGACTGAACCGCTGGACTGATTTTGCTGAAATTTGGCATGAAGATACTTTGAGTCCCAGGAAAGGACATAGGATACTTTGTATCCCGGAAAAATGTACGGTTCCCGCGCAATAAACGAGTTTTGGCGCAACTGAGTTGCGGGCGTCATCTAGTTTACTATAAATAATATGGTTAAACAAAATAAGACTTAGGACTTGTAGCTGAAGTCAACACCTAGGGTTTATTAGGAGCAAGACGCAATTATTTAAGTAAAAATACTTAAAAGAACGAGGGGGCTCTTTTTAATATTCCAGTAAATTAAACATAAGGTTTTAATAAATTGTCGATAATGACACTTTGATTGAAACATCAGAACGCCACAACCACCCTCGACAAATTAATGCATAGTAATAAAACAATTATTGTTTAATTATAAATTCATCGTTGACGAATTTCAGTGCCGCTTCCAATAAATAATTTGCACGTCGAATGAAAAAGAGTTTAATAATGAGTGTTCATTGTACACTGACATACGAAAGCCCTTCAATTTACTTTAAATTGATGTCTTGACTCTTGAAGCACGTTAAAATTACCAAATGTAACATTGTATTAACAATGTTACATAACATACTATAAATGCGAATGCCGGTCGGTCTGTTACCTCTTCACGCCCAAACCGCTAAACCGATTTTGCTGAAATTTAATACGGAAACTTTGTGGATACTTTTTATCGATATAAACGAATTTGGCGCAACGGAGTTAAGGGCCTTCCCCTACGGAGATTCCGTAATTTAACGTATTTAGAGCCTTATAAACTCATAATTTGAAAGCTACAAAGTTATAATAAAAATACAGCAATAATCTTCAGTATATCAACATTCCTTTCCCCGTTTTAAATTTTCTATTTTTGTTTATTATTACTCATGATATTAGCTTCCAAAGTAATACCAATTTATTAAAATTGAAGCATACTTTCAGCATCTCCCTAGTATTTACAATTAAAATTGAAGCATACTTTCAGCATCTCCCTAGTATTTACAAATTACGTTTATTTGAAATACACGACAATAGATAGACAATTTCATTAACTACATATTCCCCGTTTTAAATTTTTTTTAGATTAATTTTGAACAAAGATAAGTAAAAAAATATGATTTTTGTGGGATCGCGGCAACGCGTCAAATGTATGGTCAAGGTCGTTTGCTCGGGGGATGGCCTTAAGGGCGTCGTCTTGTCAGATATACTTATGACGCAACACTTGAGGAGGGGATATACGGGGAGGGCGATTCAACCCGGTTGGACTGATCGCTGGCCGATCTGACTAGGCTCAATTTGCTGTGTATACGTACGAGACCGGTCAGTTCGGCCTGCGATCAGTCCGACTGGATTCGATTAGCTTGCACCACACTTGCACATCATTACATAGAGGGTCTTCTGAATAACTTGTTAAGTGGAAAACGCTTTTATTTTCTTTCCTATCTTATTAAAATATATCTAATCTCGAAGAAATATATTTTTGTCCTTACTTAATTACCACGGGGCCGGAGTCCGGACTGAGGTCGTGTGAAGCGTAGGTACATTGATTATTATTTTTGATTTTAGCCGGTATCAATATTAATACTTATCAGTGTTAACTTCAGCTTCCAACTGTGCATTATGTCGAATGCATCACATAATTTTGTCGACAATTTCGTATCGACTGATTGATGTCAAAAGTTTTGTAAGAGTTTATTTGGTGGTTGATTTTATCAAATTATATTTTGTTTTCAAGGTCAGTAATATAAAATTATATACAATAACATTATTTTAATATGTACATATAGAATAGCCGCAGTACAAATGGCGCGGCCGAATCCGGCCGCTTAGGGGTTGAGGGGCTCCTTTCTAAGTCCGGTCAGGTTGGCCTGCGATCAGTTCGACCGGACCGATTGGCCTTCCCATAAACATCTTTACTCTTATACATAAACACGATAGTTCAAGATAAAGTAAGTGAAAATTAGCCGAGGACGCCAACAGAATTGGCTACCGGCCCATAAAATGTTATGTCACATTTGAATTTCAGTCCTCAGCCGGTATTATGCCTAATAAAATTTACATATTTAAATTAAACATTGGAACAAGATTCGGGGACATCATTGGGTTCGATTATCCGGAATAACGTCGTATCCTTGTTGGACCCCGTCTTCTGATTTGTTAGATGACAATTTTTCTAATAGGCATGACGACCTTTTTTTTCTGGTTGGTAAGTAAAGGATCATTCAAAAATAGAAACATTGGTAGAAAAATTACTCTGCTAGCTTAAAAACTCTCCGAAATATCACAATTCAAAGCTCACATAAAATAGACCTTCCCAAAACGCTCCAAACAAAATGTAAGCGAACTATGATGTCACGCCTAGCTAGATTGTACGCATCGCGGGAAGATTTTGTTCGATAGCTATGTTAAATATCGCGCTTATGAAAGTAGTTTCATAAGAAAAATTGCTATAAATTGCATAACTTATCGAATGGTATACAAAAATTAAGAAATTTTATTTAAAAAAATCGACTTGACTATCCAACTTTGAAGGCTCATAAGTCATAACAAAAAAAACATAATTTATAAAGCTGAAATTTTGGGAATATTATTTTTTATCGTTGTGTCATTATTTCATTAAAAAATTAGTTAATCTTTGACCTTGTCGTCATCCCTATTAGGTTTAAATTCTTAGATACTTCAATCTGTTTACAGACAGAATGATACACCCCATGAATTTATATTATTAAGTCCATACTTTTAAAACATTTGTATGGTATTTAAATAGCTCAAAATCAACTTTACTACTTCGCAACACATACTGTGAATATACATATTCGAATGCCCCTAGAAGTTGAAGAAATACCGCTAGAAATAGATACTAAAAGCTAAGAAATAAATCACTTTAACTATTCTAAACAATTGCACGCCAAATCTAAGGTTTTATTTTACGATCTGTTTTGTAAATAAAATCGATTGTATGGATACATTCGCACATTTTATTATCAGCATGTAATCAGAGATTGTCAAACTTTTTGTGAGTACCCTTTTTAGTGTTTCGTAGTAACTACCCTTTTTTCCGTCCGTATTTTCACCCTAGATAACTTCATAGTTCATACCATACCAGTAATTATGAATAATAATAGTGTTTGACGAATAAACAGAGTACAGCTATACATTTTATGTTTAAACTAAAAATGATTATATTTTTTATAACATAAAATATCATTTACGAATCCCTGTAACTCGTCTTATCCAGAAAGACAGATACGTCAAACTTATAATATGTCAAACACCGACGAAAACACCCTGTTTTCTTCGGGGGTTAACAATACAATTACTTAGTATGTAATGGTGGACACTGCTTTGATGTTAGAGTTTTCGTTGGAAAATACTAATTTACTCGATGTTTCTACGAAGTATGGGCGTGCCACTGGTTTAGAGCTCCGGAGTAATAAAAAGCAACGATCCCAAAGACTATAAACCACGATTGTGCTGTGTAGACCGAAATAGGGTATTTACTACTAAACTAACTAGTTCTTCGTATTAGTCAATGATAGTTTATTAGCCACCAACTAAAACTAATAGTTTGAAGTAGTAAATTAGTTTATCTCTATATATCACGTGGCCCACTAGAGAACACGTAGTTAATTAATGTAGTTATATAATAAAAATATGAAGTAAGTTTGTTTGTTACGCTTTTTGTGCTACACATTTAGATCTTTCAACACTGCATCGTTGTAGATTTTCATGATAAACAAGAGGCAAAAGATATTTATATTCTTTTATAATTTATTAGAAAAGTTCACCGCAAGTAAAACTTTAACGTGGTTTAAGCACTGGCCCCTATTACTTAACGAATATATAAAATGGTTTTTATATTTATAATAAAAGCTTTTGGCTTTTGCGCCATAATGATATTAGTATTAACCCATTATAAAAATACAAACCCTATATAATATAATTTATACTTAGTTTTACATCGTGCTTTGACAGTTTAACGAAGTAATCAATTAATAAATGTTAATTAAACATTTACCTAAAATAAAAAAAATAAAAACCTAATTAGTTATTTTATTATTGGCTAGATTTTTTAAAATAATTATTTAAATCACTTTAAATTTTAAGTAGTACGCCAAAATATTAATAAATAATATGCCAAAAATTAGTAATACATTTTAAGGACACTAAAAATATTTTTTTATCCAAAAGGGGGTCAAAACTAATTTTCGAAGTCTACATTTGTCACAAATTTTGGGAACATGTGCGTCTCGAAAATTGTTATTTGTAGTTGTGCGAGGGGTGCATAGCTTATCTTATCGCAGTGACGAATGATTATTTTATTGTAATAAGGAGAAATTGTGGGTAAAAGCACATTAGAATGCGTAATTTTATAGAAAAACATTATAGAGCAGTCCCCCTATTTACTTTCGTTTTGCTGGGGGTACGAGTGGTTTTACCACAATTATTATTTTCGGCTGTCAACTGAATTGTATTTTTACTTTTATGAGGTTATTTGGGGTTACTACATTTTTTATACGTTGTAACACGTTGTTACACTTGATCTCGTCAAGAGATGCTCAAGTGATATTTTTTCTGGAAGACTTTTAGTAGGTACCTAATTAACTTATAAGCGATTTGTAACTTTAAAGTTATTCAATGTTTGCCCTCGTCACAAGACAATAAGACGTTTTGAAAAAAAAAAAACAAAATATCTGCTTCTACTCTGTAGTCACCGTCTTGGGTGACCACACCATTTTATAGACTTTTTAGCTGCCTTTTACTCAATTGTTTTATGGACACACTAAAAAAGTTGTAAAATCAATAGTTAAACGTGGTTTAACCTTATAATACCTTGGACACATGAAATATTCATGAACATTCCTTTGTTAACTATCTGTTAAGATCCCGGTTAAGATTGACCATAAAATTTGGAATGAAATAAAGTTGTAAGTACCATATTAAAAAGAAATTGAAAACAATTACTGTCGAAAAATGGAGACGATAGTCTGTATCGTGGATATTTCTAATTTTTCTGTTTTAATTCTTGCAAAAGTATATAATATGAAAAAAACATAATTAATTTACAGTATGGTAACCTTTGAACAAACATTCAAATACTCCGGATATGGCACTTCATTGACATCACATGACGGGGCTGGGGCGCTTGCCCATACAAATGACAAAAAAAAAGCTTTTTCTGCGCTGCTCCTTTCATAGTGAACTCTACATAAAACACACCCTAAGGCAGGGGTTCCCAATCTTTTTCAGCCTGCGGCGCAGTTACATGTTCAATATTTTGTAACGGCGCCCTTCTTTACCTAGCTATTACAAAAAGATACATAAATACACCTTTAATAATTATTATAGTTAGGTTAAGCAGGTAAATAATAATAAACAAATATTTAAATATCTGCCTGCTTTGTATACCTAATTAATATTATAATTTTATTTTATAATATTTGTGGTTTCGGATAGTGATGGTCGATCCTCCACGGCGCCTCTCTTGCCTTTCCAAGGCGCACCAGGGCGCCGCGGCGCAAAGTTTGGGAACCCCTGCCCTAAGGTATTTATCACTACGTTTTGTTACACCCTGTATACGTCTATGTTTTAAAAAACACGTCCAAATCACCGCTACAAAACGCTCGCTAATTATTTTATTAACTGATAACATCGGAGCCAGTCTAAATGTCTTTTAAAATATCCGAATTGACGCCATTAAGGCAAGGCATTGCATGATTTCTACCCCAACGAAAACGGAAGCGAGGGAAAAAAGGGAGCTGGTATATTGATCTTGCACTGGTGTTTTATAAGCTCTATGGTTTTTTCTTTCTTGTGTATTTACAACAGTCTCGTAGGAACTGGTAAAAAAAACATAAAAGGGGTAAGATCAATCAATTTTGTTTTGTAGCAGAAAAACTTATTAACCCAGTTAGTAGTTAATAATAATAATTAATGTTAGAGGTCGTCATTACACCATAATCGCCAACATGACTGCGAAGCTGTAGCGTGTATAATCAGCCCACATGTGGAAGTCGCGAAATGACAAATGACAAGTAAAGTAGAATTCTTCCTAGTTCCTACTCCTCCTATTTTCTTCTAATTAATTTCGTTGCGGGTCTCAAGACAGCTTTAGCATTCCCCTCGGGCTCCTTAGATCATATCAAAGGGTTTTCGTGTTTGGATACCGCTCTCGATCCTGGTGACACAGGATACATTGGTGGGAATGTGTGGTGGGCCAAAGCCCGTTAGAAAAATAGTAAATTAAAAACAATTAGGACTAGTAGATGAAAATATGGCATTACAGTGAAAAGAGCACACAATAATTGCTCTGGCGTGAAACTGGCTCATATTTACAACTTAATAATAATTATAATTAATTGTGATTAAGGATCACTATTGATTCATTAGGTGCTGCCCAATTAAAATATTATGATGTTAGTCGACCCTCATACGTAATAAAAAGTAATAATTTATGAAATTCAAAGAATGTTATCATTTTAATAATTTACTTTAACAATAAAATTCACGCAACACATAAAAATAAAAGTTATTACGCAACATTTAATGATCATAATAAACACAATTTTCGTATCGACGGGAAAAAATAAACGTTATATCGTGTACTTTAAATATTTTCGTAGTAAAAGGGTCCGGGGTCGTAAAGGACCCAACACGTAATCAGGGGAAGGAATCTCGGCGACGGCTACCATAACAAATTATTGTATGGCCAGCCGGTCAGTTTACGAGGTGATTCCGGGCTGATGATGATTTAGATGCAGGGAATATTGGGCGGAAGCGACCCGATAGACCACCGTCGCCATGGCAACGGAGGACATAGGGTGCCTCCCCCGTCTACTTCGCGGACACTTATTATCGTTATCGTAATAAATTGGTCTGGAATGTCAGCAATAACTGGAGATATTGAAATAAAAATCCTCCCGATGTGTTGTGGGGTTTTTAAAGTTGCTTTAAAGTTTCGTTTTCACTTTTCTGGATTGTTCTTTTTCCTCTATATTCGTATGTTAAACTCAGTCTCACGAATGACTACTAAAATTATTTTATTATGTAACAGTTTTTTGCGTAAAGACAAGATAACTTTAACCCGTCGATCTTGGAAAAACGAGACACAATAGATATTCTATTGTGTCTCGGACGCCTGTGACCGTATGGGGCTCGATGAATTAAATTATATCTATCACTGTACCCAGTATGAGTAACTCTAAGGGACTGTCCGCATTGCGAATTTTAACCGCGCGAATTTATTCATTAATAAATTATTATGAATAAAATGGCGAAATTTTTATCGCAAGTGGATACTCTCGTGAGATTCAATGATATTCAATCCGCGCGGTTAAAATTCGCGGTGCAGACAGTACCTAATAGCCACACAATAGCACTGTAAAATCACAAACTGTTTGATGTTTGCAATTTGAAAAATAAAAACACAACGATTAACAGCGATATTGAATTAAAAAGTTTATACTCCGTTTTATTACTTTCATAATTTCAGGAAATATTTTAATGGGTACAAAAACATTTTGAAGTGCTTTCAGTTATTGTCGTGCTATAAAAAGCGACGTAAAAGCTGTGTGAAGCCAGAATTTATTACTCCGAGACTGATGATGATATATTGACGGCGGTCGCCGTGTTGATCGTTTCCTACCCTACCCTTATCACTAAACTTGTAATTTCGGGCACATTGCCCTCCGGTCTCGGGTAGGGAACTTTTATAAGTGGGTCCTATGCAAACGTTATTATTTATTTAGATACATAGATATATGAAATTATGAGGCGGTTACTTCGCGGTGTTATTCCAATTAACGGTTACGTTTCGCTTCCAGGTACTCCGAAGTATGAGACAATGAGCCATGGAATCACGCAGCGCGCCGCCGAGCCCCGACGAGTCTGGGGAGGCGGTGTTCGACTCCCGGTGCGGGCGGTACCAGCACCAGCCCTCGCTGCAGAGAGCCTTCGCCAGCTGCCGCGAGAGCACCCGACCGCGGGCCCATCACCGCCATGCCGCTTCGGAGCCCGCGCGCCCGGACGACCGAGTCCTCACCACGGCCGAAGTGCACGACTACCCCTCCTCGGAATCCGGAATAGCAGCCGACTGTCCCCATCCACACTCGAGCACCGCCGACGACAGCCCCTGCTACGATCGATCGGACTACGAGGGGAACTCCAACTACAGTTTTAGGCATAACTTTCATCACACCGTCGACTGTGGCAAACACAGGTCGGAATTCAACCGAAGTCACACGCCCGAGTACAATCACGATCATTCCGAGTACGATAGAAATCACCAGAGATCGCAAACTTCGAGAAGACCGCACAGAAGGTGCAGGCGTGAGGAAGACGACGGCGCTCATTCTCTCGACGAGAGATGTGCGCAGGATCTCGACGAAATACTGCCCGCAAGATTAGCTGCAATGAATTTGTCCAGGGAACCTCCGCCACAAAATTGGAACCGAAGCAACATAGCCGCAACAATGGAACGGTTCGAGCCCGTCGACTACTCGTATGCGTACTACGATCATCACTTATCCATGCCATCTTCCTCGAGGAAAGTAAATCGTCAGCGCGGTCGCGCTGGAACCTCTCGCGACCGGTCCGTGCGACACAACTACGTCACACGATACGGTACGGAAGAAAATATTTATGAAGAAATAACGGACGGTTCGAGGACGTGTCCGAAGCACAGATTCGCTCCTCGTCAGTCGTTAGTTTCACTCGACAGGAGTGTCGTCGAGGAGGAAGTGAGACGAGTGGAATCGAGGCATAAAAGAATTTTAGGGGAATTAAATTTAAGTGTTGAGGCAATGTTGATGCCCGAATGTGAATCTCCCGATTCGGAAAGGGCGGAAGACAGAGACAATATAGAGGAGTTGTTAAGAGTTGGGCCTACAGATGAATTGTTATCTCCTGCTAGTTGCAATCCCCCAGACTTAGATAGTGGGTTCAGTGGCAGTAGTAGTGGAGCGAGCTATGTAGGCAGCCTAAGGCGGAAGCCTACCGGATCCGTTCCTCATTTGCCGGCAGTAGCCTATGGAACGAGAGGAGCGGGTGTAAGGATTTTGGGCGCCGATGACTGTAGCCTACGTTGCCCTAGAGACGTCCAATCACCGAGAAGCTCGAGTTGTGGAGACGCCAAGAACACAGGCTTCTGGAATAAAAAGTCTTGGAAGAAGATATCGGGATTCTCAAGTTCCAATAGCATCAACAAGGCCGGACTGACTGGTAAGTTTCCTAACTTTACAGCCTTTTATTACAACATGATACAATATATTCTTATCAAATCTAAACATAAAAGACAAATACAACCATAAAATAAATCTTACACTCAAAATACATTCTGTATTTAGCTCAATGCAAATAAGATAAAGAACCAATAAGAGCCATTTTAAAATCATAACAATAACTTACAGATATTAAGATAGCGAAGTTCTTGTTTTAGTTCCCCCTTTCGATCGCCCATAGGCGTATTTCACTTTGGACGCGCTCGCTAGTTTGTTTTTGTTTCTTTGTTTTGTTAACGGTGAGGCGTTTCATTGCAGGTCTGCTCGTTAGGTACACTTTCCGGCGTAAGTCCGGGTCCCAAGGCTCTCAGGGCAAGCGGCGTGCCGAGCCCGTCAAATGCGATGCGTGCCTCTCGCAACGATGCTAGCCGCTATACGGTAAGGGACCCACTACACATTAATTGGTTATTATCATTCTAAATAGTAAATTCACAGGAATTTAGCTGCTACTTTTTTGTTAAAGCGCGTCCAACGCTTTGTTCTCCCGATCGGGACCTCCAAAGTTTTGTTGCACGTTTAATAAAATTTTAAGTTTGATGCCTCAAAACGGTCGTAAAGATAGAATCGAGCGTCGCGGCTAGGTCAGAAACGATTAACGAAGTCGATACAAAGTTCTCTCATTAAGGTATCGTAGATATTACTTTGGCCAACTTCGACTTTAGATAAGTATTGTTCCACGAGAACCGAGACAAAAGCATGCGCTCCCATTTAATTAAGCCTCGTTGATATAGCGAACGAGCAAACTTTCGATTGGTCGTTTCGCCGAGACACGTCTCAAACGTTTAACATCGCATTCCGGCTTCCAAAGTTACTTAAAATTGAAATGTCTTGGTTACAGATGAGACATCTAGGCCAAGCAGAGCTAAATCCAGAACTGCCACTATCCCGTACAGGTTAATTTTGCGAATGTAATTTATTTTGAGTTGTAACATTTTTGTTTAAGCATGAGCTTCTTTTTGGCGTGTTATTTGGTTAATGCGGATGATACAAGGATCTAATTTATTGCAGCTTCTCCAACGGAAAACTGGTGGTGCCGTTGGATTCCCTGACGCAGAGCTGAGGGGTCCAACGTCCCTGTAATGGCCGTCTCCAAATCCTCCGAAGGGCTGCTGACTACGAATCGGCGACGATAAAATGAACGTTATTGAAGATTGCGTTTTCAGCATATTATGTAAATACGTCTGCATATTGTGTATTTATATTGAACATATTTATTTCTTGTATTGCCCTAAACATTGAAACAAAACAGTTTTCGACAAAAATTATTCGCATCACCTTTCTAGGAAAAAAGGATTACTGATGTCTAGACTCGAAGCTGTTCATTTTTTTTTCTAAAATAAAGTTTATCAAATTTTATATTCCAGAAATCACTTAGATATACCAAAACATTCCATACAGGGCAAATTCCTTACTATCTATCTCGGCAAGTCTAAAAGACGTAAAACTTAGTCTGCGCATCTGTAAATAGAAATATGTAATTGCCGAGTATACGCTGAAGTGATAGAAGAGCCTAGTTATGTTAAATGTTAAGGAGTTTCATAGAAACTGATTTCATTGTTGTTTATAATCAATTTCGTAGATGTTAGGTACGTGAAGGCTGATTATTTGAAAAGTTTTATGCACTGCGTGTGTTTTCATTTCATGTAGAACTTTTGAACTCAAATTTTGATCAAGATTTCAATATCAAATCTCGTTTCGTGTAATTACGTATTTTTTGCAACTTCTTTTTGAATGAATTTGTCTATTCTATCCTTAATAAGTCTATGGATGCCGTACAAATTGATTGATGATTTTCAATTCAATTTTATTATTCGTGAAACAGATCGAATTCATTAGACTTAATCTATCCATCCATCAGTTTTCAAATGAACATTTTTCATTTTCTTTCATTAACGTTCTAGTAGTGTTCATAAAACATGTAAATCATGGTCCAATTATTTTGTTTTTCACACATTAGATATATTATAATGATCGTTTATATAGCGACTGTTAATCAGTTTTATCGAATATTGTTATTAGTCGTTAGACGGTGTATATTCTGTAAATAATAAAAATGGTGCACTCCTATGTATAATATCTGTAAATAAAATATATTCACTTTTGTGTCCGGAATAGTCGGAATGCAATTTTCAATGTCTAACTAAATTTTTCACGTTTGCAATTTTAAAGCGAAAGACTGAAAATAATTGCTACAATAGGTCTTTTCCGTGTTCGTTTCGCTGGCGTTGATTATGTACGAATATTAGCATTACGTTTTAATCTGTAGGCTTAATTCGAATTCGAGTAATCTTGATCGAAGTCGACTCGCTTTGATTCACGTGATTATTGTTATAGTATGTCTGGCTATGAGACAAAAGTTAGTGTGAAATATATAGATATTAATTCGAACTAAAAAAATCACGTGGTTAGCTGTTTTATCTGTATAATATTATATAATCACGATGACAGCATTAAGATATGGATAGATTAATATTATTATCATAATATATAACTTTCAATAATACTATAAAACATTTTTCTGAGATTAAACAATCTAATTGTCCAAAGTACTCACTGCCACTAAAGAGTATATCGTTTCTTTTCAACTGATGACATAATTTCTTACAGAATCAACGCCAATAATCGCATAAGTGTTTTAGAATAACCCCTTTCAAATATTTTATACAAAATCTGTATTTGATAAAAATATTTGGTAGCTTCGTATTTTGAATTCAACTTTTTGTTCACATTTTTATACTGAATTAATAACGCTACTAGGAACTCCGTAGCCTATAAAATATTTGAGAGTCGCCTAAATTAAGAATCGTGTTACATACTGAACCATGCTTAGTACACACAAATTATTGTGGTTTTAAAATCATATATTCGAACGTTTATTTAAGCTCAAAAATTATTGCTTCAATACTCAAACTGTATTTATTTAAGTGATAACTATCAAATAAAACATTAAGGGCCTGTTTCACCACTTCCTGATAAAGTGCCGGATAAGCTATCCACAACTTTTTTGACAGATTCTCCATACTTCATCTGTCAAGTTAAGTGGTGGATAGCCTATCCGGCACTTATCAGGAAGTGGTGAAACAGGCCCTTAAACTTTTTACAATACCTAAGTATATCATTTTATCAAATATTTATCTTATGTCACTTACATACAACGGGGTGAATATTATTTTACAGAATGATTACACTCTTGACTATACTTTAATTATGACCTATATCTAAACAGTAACTTTCATAATTTAAAAAACTTCTTTAGGTCTTTCATACTAAAACCTCAGCGTCTTAGAGCTTTTGACTTCTAAGTATACAATTACGAAATTAATCATGAGTGTATTTAATTCTGATAAAAACTGAAGAAATATCCACCCTATATAAATCTTAAAATAATCGATTTATTGAAATGTTTCAAACTTTTTCTTTTGATTACAATTATAACCTTGTTTTATTTGCCTACGTAAAAAAGTTTTGAGATAATATTATCTTTACCCCTTTTCAAAATGTTTTCCGTCTGTACCAGAAATATTGTAAATATAATACATAAATGTTTTACGCAAGAATATAATTTAAAAAGTAAATCTAAATGATGAAATCATGTGTTATACACTCATTTCTTTCTCTCTGTAACTAGTGATCGTGTTCAAGTCAAAGGAATTTTTATGAAATAAATACAAAAATATACATAGTCTCTATTATTTTAACCTTAAAACCTATACTTGTTGGTGACGGACGTGGTGTAAAACGTAAGTACTAAACTACTGCTACCACCATGGAACCCTATAATGATAATCGTCTGAAATAAATTAATAATTAATAAAAGACGATACAAACTCTTATATAAAAGTGTCAGGAATCAGTAAGCAAAATATTCCATATTATAGGAATCGTTCAAATCACATGACAACCTTTACAACCTTTCGTGAAATAGATATATCTGAGCACTGAGCTGGCCAGTGATGATGAACAATTTCTAAGAATGGTTCACTCTCTATCCTGTCAACTTTAAAAAATCAAAATCGGTTCTCCCGTTTGGACGCTACGATGCCACGGACAGACACACTCACAGACAGACGTTAAACTTAAACACCTCTCTTTTTTTCATCGGTATTTAAAAATATAATATAATGAAGAACAATGTATACCTCGAAAATTCATTATATTTGTAATTTTCCTCTTTTGACAATGTTTATTCGGCGAACAGCAAGTATTTAACCGAACATAAAACAAGAACATCATTTACCTGTGCACGGACATCTCATTTACCTGTGCTTAATTAACGAGGTTTTAAAACTGAATAGTGGACAATTATGTTGGTACCATCAGCGTCCCTGGACGTGATTCTCAAACTTCGAATGTACGAGTGAGGCGGCGATCAAAATTACAATTGCAAACGCTGTGAGTATATGAGTAGGTAAGTAAACATGATTAAATTATGTCGTGTTCTTAACACGATAATTTATCGTGTATTTTTTGGTCAGGGGTCTCTACCACGAAGTCTTATAGGAGTATTAGAATTTTTTATCATGTACTACTGCAACAACAACTCTGATAATATGAACCAAAAAAGTTTTTCTTATAGCAAAACGATGTCCTTTTATTTGTGGGAAATCTGAAAGTACTTAACCCATCAATCCCCAAGCGGCAGCCGGCTGCCGCATAACAATTGAAAATCTATTGCGTCTGCGAAACCCACGATGGAGGTGTTAAAATGCTATATAACCTCGTGGAAGGTTTATATTCTTAAGCAACAGGTACATACTACATTATATTACATTACTTATTATAAAATTTGCTAATAAAATATGTCCTGGGCTTACAATATTTACGATAATAAGACATTTAATCCTTCGAAACTAAAAGCCACAATATAAGTTTCCCACACAAAGCCATGCCCTAAATAAACAAGTAAATTATCGGGCCATAAGATAAGTAAATTATACCTCGTGTCCGAAACTATCAGGAAAAGCGGACGGTGCATACGATCCACTTGCAACTGCTATTGAGCATGAGGCATCAAAGATTTCAAACTACAAATCGTAACTTATTTGCCATATAGGATTTATTTAGGATCATCGCCGTGTGGCTAATCACTTATCGATTTAACATTTTCCTGGCAGATCGATAATCTGTTTTGGCTACACGCGACAATCCAATTATATCCCGTGTTAGATATCAATAACGTAACAGTCACACAGCGCACTGCTCTTTTTAAAGTTTAAAAGGTAGTGCCTAAAACTGTACAGCAGACTTTATTTGCTACAGAAAAAGCTACAAATACCTACGTTACAGCGATCAGAGTGCAAAAAATCGTAATTATCTTGCAACAAGTAAGCAACAGGCGTTTGGAAGCAGATGTTGTGCAGCGTTTGTTGCTTGCCTGTTGCAAGATCTGTTATCATCCAGCGGGTTCTCGTGACTCGTCTGCACCGAACCATGTTTTGTCCGACTAATGCTGTTACGCCACACCTGGTTCGCCATAATTATATACCTGGACACGCGTGAAGTACAAAACGTGTAAGTGTCTCTTATTATAATATTATTTTGTTAGTTGACAACATTTCAAATATTTTTTGTACTTGTTTTATGACGAAATATAAAAGTAGGGGTTAAATTAGGGGACCCATATTTTTTTATTTTTGAAAATGTGGTCATTTTGATTTATAAAACTTGGTTTTTAATCCTGATCATTCTAAAATGACTTACGCCCGATCCCAATATACGATCCCAATCCGTTTTTACCTATCCAAGATCGATATTTCAATCCATATTTGTGTTTGAGTGTGCTAATAATGTATCCACAGATTGAAATTACAATCTGTGGTTGCAAGCCATCCATGGGAGGTTCGATCTAAGATTCCGGATAGCCCTCCGTGTGAAAATGACAGTTCGAGTGTATTAATAACCTATCTCACAGTTTTGACGTTTCTTTCAATTGGTGTTTTGACCCAAATCTGCAATCTTAAGAATTTCTCGGTTTTGCTGTTTGGATAATTAATTTCTGTAAAATATGGATTTGTCTATACTCTCAAGCAGTGATAGTAGTGATTTTGAGGATCTTATACTGATTTCGAGTGATGAAGAAGATGCCCCGAGAGTCGAGACGCTGTTCACGTAGGATGAGAAGAATGAACTATATGCAGAGTCTCGATGAAGCTGACTTTACTTTTAAGTTTAGGTTATCTAAACCATTAATTTTTTTTCTCGGAAATTAATGATTAAAAAAATCTGTAATTTTTTTTAGGACTTCGGAAATAAAAACAAAGAAATGGTATTATTTATTTTTGATGATTAATTAAATGAAATGTTGTCAATTGTCTCCCAGTAGGATCGGTAGTATACTATACTAGTATACTCTTAGTAACAGTTAAATAGTATACTGAGTTTTTTTATACATTTTATAAAGAATAAAGACTCGTTTGTTTTATACTTTGCATTAAAAGAACTTGAAAATTACAGGGCCGATGTTTAAATAGGTAGAAACAGGCTGAACCATGGGAAGAAATTGGCAAGATGGGCGAAGTCGGCGGCAACATCTAGTCTTCTCTGTGTAAGCTCCAGCAAATTATTATGGTCGACGCTTTAAAATAAATAGTAGGTAGATATTTCCCGGGGTTCGTGCACGTAAAATGGAACCACGCAGAAACCGTTCATTTTCTTGTAATAAATAATAGCATGATTTTCCCCGTGTTCCATTCATTCATTATATCTACGCGTCAACAAAAATTAATTCTGGTATTTTCGGAACCTATTCGATGTAAACCTACGAGTCTATCCATGATGTTTGAATAATACTCATAATATGTATTTGAGAACAAAATAAGAAACTCCTGCTTTCAGTAAAACGTTAAGATAACACTGACGAGCCAAGAGCAACAATGGGCAATGTTTATGTTTATCCATCCCCTGTTTACTCCTAAACTTTATTTATGATACAGTAACTCAAATGTACTGCTACAGTTTTGATTAAGACCGCGCTGTCAATTTTGCTGTGTTTTCTAATAGGTATTACGATCCCGGAACACGATTGACTTAAATGAAATTGAGATTTATTTAATCATTGTATATTTATCTCATATTTGGCTAACCAAAAACACGATTCACTTATTTTGACTCGATAGTTTTATTTTTCGAAATTATGAATATTTCTGGGCTTTTCAACAAATATCTGTTACACTTACTGAGTTACTATCATTAATTAATTTGCACGACTACAATAACACACTTTATAAAATAATAGCTAAAGGAAATATTAGTATTGTATTTAATTTTTAAGTAATCATCAGAACATTTTTGGGACTAGCGAACTTTACTTTCGTTAACTTAATACTAAACATGATACCTTAAATAATAATCTGGCTCTAAAAATAATACCATTTTCAATGGGTAAATACACCTTCTGCTTAAACAATGACGTTTAGCCAAAACACAGAAATTTGTTCGAAAACATAAACGTCAAAATTTAACGAACAAACAACATTACTTAACTTTTCCAAAGGAAAATAATAATTCCAAATCACTAATATCCATACTTAATATAAAAGCGAAAGTGTGTCTGCCTGTCCGTCCGTCTGTCTGTCTGTCTGTCTGTTACCTCTTGAAGCCCAAACCACTACACAGATTTTGCTGAAATTTTATATAGAGATACTTTGCACCCGGGAAAGGATATAGGAAAATTTTCATCCCGGAAAAATGTACGGTTCCCGCGCGATAAACTAATTTTAGCGCAACGAAGTTGCATCAACTAGTAACTCTATATCTTAAAGTTTAAGTATAAGTTAGTTAAGTTCTTCTGTAGCCACCATATTTATTGCAGTTAATAAACGATTACTCTGCTAAATTGGACTAAGCTTGCCATAACGACCAACCTATAATTATAGGTTGGTCGTTATGGCAAGCTTAGTCCAACTTTTTGGGGAAATCTGTGGTTGTAGGTAGTATTAATACTACCTACAACCACATATTTCCCCAAAAACTTGCAGATAAAAGCGGCGAGTCAAAGATTTCACCTCTGAATGCGACCTAAAATTACCACAATGCTTTCAATAGGTATAAAATTTCTCCCTCCTGAAGGGGAGGGCCTTTGTACCTCCGGATGGGTTAATTGTTTAATTGCCAATAAAAATAAAAAGCACTCCTTTGTATGGCGACGATGGAAGTACAGCTGCTTATACAAAGGCGTATTTGCATGCTTTGTGTGCTAAATTGGCTTTATCGCCGAAATGCGTACGATCAATAATTTAGGTGTGTTTTAAACATTTTTTTTTTATTTCCACGACAGTGTTGGCATTTATACTGTTATGATGTCACGTTTAAAGCTAATTACTAACGAATTTCATTCTTAATTTATGATTTATGAAACTAGCTTTTCCTGCATTTTTTCATTTCTTACGTCTATAACCTGCGTTGAATCTTTGCTACTAAGAATTACTACTTTCGAGTTTATTTATTAGACTTAAATTATTATGAACACTACAGATATTAAGCACAATATCAATATTATTTTTAGTTTTTTTTAATTTCATTAGTTTATTTTTCCTCATAATTTCTAAATTGGCAAAATTGAGGTTATAGTTGTTAATGCTTGGAATAATTAAATTAACTCAAATTCTAAATTAATTTCCTGATAATTATTCGTGAAAGAGCTAAAAACCTTTACCCACTTAGTTTGTGGTCTACATTCTAGAACACGTGCAGGATTCTATTATCAAATTTACCTAACCTAATAATAGTACGGGAGCCCTAGAACATTTTTTTTTATTACTATCAAGCTAATTTGTTTGTGAGTAGCTTCATTTTGATGAGATGAACAACATTTTTATTTGCGAAAAATCTTGAAAGTGATAGCTAACAGAAATAGAAAGGATTTCATACTTTGACTTGATGGTCCTAATGGATTGTTCTATTTGTAGGACAATGTTACTCTTAAATCATATAACTATTAACCTATCAATATACAAAAAATCAGATTGTTAGAGTTCCACTTCAGGGTTCAGTAGTCAGTCAAGTTTTGTTGATTACAGAACCCTACAACGGAACCCTAACGAGCTGATATTAGCTTGATAGTAATCAAAAAAAAATTGTTCTCGGGCTCCCGTACTATAATAAATCTACCGGATTAAAAAAAAGGAAATCATAGACTTAGATTATCAACAGAGTTCCACACTCTTTCTCTTACTCTCATCCATCAGTAGGCTAAGCATGACCACCATAGAAACGGTTTCTTTCTACGGAAGAATAGACAAAGTGACAGATAGACAAAGGAAATCCGCCATTTTGTCATTAAAATCTATCAGTATGTCCATTCTTTCCCGTTTCTAATGTTGACATGCTAAGCCTGCTGATGATAATATGTTTCTTCTACATTTTGTTGGTAGTAGCTAATGGTGGGTCCGCCGCCATGGTGTGTCGGTTGTCTGAAATGCCTAATATTCCAATATCATCCTTAACCCGGCGTCTGCTAAGTTGGGTCATAATGACCCGTGATGTTTTTAAATGCGTGTATTTAAAGAAAATAATAATGTACCATTGCCACGCTTCTCAGTCAACAGACGGTGTGCGTCTTGACTGGATGATAAATGTGGTCAAATATACAAAAAGGTAAATTTGACCAAACGATGCATTCCATGATGCCATTTCGTGCCAATTACGTTGAGTTAATTATTTGATTATTCCGTTTACTTATTTGTACTGGCATGTGAAATACGTAAATTCCTTTTATATTACGTTATTTTTAGGTTTGATCTTATAAATGACCACTTGAGGGCTCGTATGGATGTAGTTCATGTAATAAGAGATTTGTGCAAAGGAATAAGGTAGGAAACATCAAAAGAGCTCCCTGCCAAAGTTTCTGGTGTTTGTAAACGATGCCAGATAATATTTCCCGCTAAAAAAGACAGGAATATTACCCATACCTCTCAAGATGCAAAAATTTCATCTATTTCTGAACATGGCATTTCTTCCTGTGCCGGTTGCGTGGATGACAGCGCTCATAGTGACAACCTTACATTGTTTATCATTTTTAGGGTTCCGTACCCAAAGGGTAAAAACGGGACCCTATTACTAAGACTTCGATGTCTGTCCGTCTGTCCGTCTGGCTGTCACCAGGCTGTAACTCAAGAACCGCTATAGCTAGACTTCTGAAATTTTCACAGATTGTGTATATGTGTTGCCGCTATAACAACAAATACTAAAAATAAAATAAATTAAATATTTAAAGGGGGCTCCCATACAACAAACGTGATTATTTTTTTTGCTATTTTTTGCTCTTAATCAATAACGGCAACACATAGGCAATTGAAATGTTCTCAAAATACTTAATTGTATTTGTACTTTTATAATTAATTATAAAATTTAAATAAATTAAATAATTGAGCTCCCATACAAAAAATTCAATTTTTAGCCTTTTTTTGCTCTGTAGTGGTACGGAACCCTTCGTGCGCGAGTACAACTCGCACTTGGCCGATTTTTAAATATACTCATTTTAAGATCTCACGTTTGTCATTCTAAAAAGTAAAATACAAAGTGTGGATTACTATTTTTTTATTTATTTATTTATTAATAAATTCCGAGATGTTAATTTTTTTAGTCATAAATTTTACACTGTATTTTTAAATAGGTTAAAACGATCATAATATAACTTTTTTTTCATTTTGTCTCTTCAAAATATTATAAACTTAAAAACTATTCTTTAAATTAAACATTTCATTAAAGGCGTAGATGTTAACAAAGTAAAGGTTGTACGTGATCTAGGCGTTATGTTTGACTCTGTTCAATCATTTAGGCAACACTACCATTATATGTGCAGTAAGGCTAACCGTACACTGTCGTTTGTTCTGCGTTACATTCAAGCAACTGCAAACTTTACTAATGTTGTACTATTCCCTGGTAAGGTCCATATTGGAGTACTGCTCATCGGTGTGGTCTCCAATTTATAACACTCACAAAGACCGTATAGAATCGATACAAAGGAGGTTTATCAGATCACTGTGTTCGAAATACGGTCTGAAACGCAAATTACCAGATTACAGCCAGCAACTTACGCACTTCCACATGATAAGCCTTGAAACTAGAAGACTAATCAGTGATTTATGTACGTTACATAAAATAGTTAAAGGTAACTTTGATTCTGAAATGTTAAGCCAATTACACTTTAAAATTCCCACTCGATCTGTACGCACTCCGAAAGTATTTGATGTTTCTTTTAATAATAACAATGTGTCTATGAATAGTCCACTAATTAGAATGTGCAACCAATATAACACAATTATATTTGTGTAAATTTTATGTAGTTTATATAAATACTTTTTATGTATTATAACATATTATTTATATGTAGTACCTACGTTATATTATGTAGTATATATTTATTATTTAGTCATAATATTAACTATTACTCTTATTTTTTATTGTATTTTAAAATTAAAGGTTGTCTGGCAGAAACTGCTGTTAGCAGTAAGACCGCCTATTTGTACATAGTTTTCCTTTATTGTGTTTTTTAAGTTTAGTTTTAAGTTGTACAAATAAAGTATTTTCTATTCTATTCTATTCTATGTCCTGAGGTAGATGTGTTTTTCAGTAACATTAATGGGTTTCGAAAAGATCTGAATTAATTATTTTGTAATCATTAATAGCTTTTGCTTGTATTTTTTAGGGTTTTGTTTGTTCTATTTTCCAATTTTTTTCTGGTGTTAAAAAGTGTTAGGTAGCATGTAGCAATAATTGTGTATGTAATAAAATATTCAGTTATTTAGAGTTGTATACAGTTAGAATTGGACTGCAGATTTATATAAATTGTAGTGTTCAAAAATATGTTATGTTAGTTATAGTCTGTAGCCTGTTACTGTATTTAATAAATAAAATAAAATAAACATAAATTTGCTTTAAATGTCGTTGAAATGGTAAAAATTAACAACGGTTTAAAATCCGGGTAATTATGACCAACCATGCAGTTGTTGTACCTATTTTCTACCAGGCTGACGCCGGGTTAAGATAATAATATTATAAGGGTTTTAGTATTATTATTGTCGTGAAGACTCCAAAACATTCGTTTCTTTACTAATAACTGCCTAAAACTACGAAAGATGGTTTTTGAAAACCACTTTACGAACAGTTATAAAAACTTGATCCCACAGTGGTTGAGATAAAAACTAATTTCCCTGCACCTCCATTCACTTTAAGTATGTTATCAGAGCCTCATGTTCTAGTATAATATTCCCCAGGAGTTTAATGTAAAATGTTTATAAACGTACATTTAAATTGGTTCGCTGAATTTATCTAGAATTCTAGACTGTAAGTTTGCCACATTACCTCTGGGTTACCTTTTCTTATCATTTAAATTGTGTTTATGAAAACATAAACTCACTCCTTTACTAAGATTCACACTGCTTGTATAAAGCGTGTAATGGAATGAAAAATAATTTCAAATGTATCTGACAAGTGTAAATATTTTTATTAGAAAGATCTTTAGGTAATTTTGGCTTTAAAATTATAGCTTAAACAACTTAGCAATCATTTACTTGTATTAATATAATAATAATTAATTGATGTTTTCTATAATAACAAAGTTATGACATCTGTTTTCACATTCTTATAGTACGGGAGCCCTAGAACAATTTTTTTTTATTACTATCAAGCAAAATTTTTGTGAGTAGTTTCATTTTGATAAGACGAACAACATTTTTATTTGCGAAAAATCTCGAAAGTGGTAGCTAACAGAGATAGAAAGGATTTCATATTTTGAATTGATGGTCCTAAAATATGGACTGTTTTATTTGTAGGACAATGTGACTCTTAAATTATATGACTATTAATCTATCAATAAACAAAAAATCAGCTCGTTAGAGTTCCGTTATAGGGTTCTGTAATCAACAAAACTTGGTTGACTACTGAACACTAAAACGGAACCCGAACAAGCTGATTTTTTGTATATTGATAGGTTAATAGTTATATAATTTAAGAGTAACATTGTCCTACAAATAAAACAATTCATATTTTAGGACCATCAAGTCAAAGTATGAAATACTTTCTATTTCTGTTAGCTACAACTTTCAAGATTTTTCGCAAATAAAAATGTTGTTCGTCTTATCAAAATGAAGCTACTCACAAAAAATTAGCTTGAGACATAGAGATATATGTACTACGTACTTATATGTCAGTGGCTTGATAATAATAAAAAAAAATGTTCTAGGGCTTCCGTACTATTTATAATATTAGCCATCAATAAAAATATCTAAATGGCAAAATGCAGTTAAAGTCTATACAGTCTTTAAACTCGACATTGGCTAGGCATTCCAATAAAATTCTTTTAAATCTATGACATGCTAAGCGGTCCTGTGTCCTCCAATTAATATCAATAAACCGAGCAAATTGGTCAAAACATAAATATAGAGAGCCTGGTACGAATATTTGAATTGCACTACATAGTGTTTTACACTTCGACTACGTTTTAATTCATTTTAATCTAATAATTGTAAGCTAAAATAAAAATAAAGTTTAAAAACTAAAACCCGACTACTCAATACACGCTTTAAAAAGTACGAAACAAGAAAATAGTCTCCTCTAAAGTTAATTTGTAAAAACTATAATTTTACTGACTATTAAATAAATAACTTACTTACACGTTATATTGAAACGTATTTTTATAAAGTTTATAGTGATAATATGGAAATGTTTAAAGGATTGCTGTGGTCGTAATATGCCACTTACTGTAGCAAAACAGATTCATTATAGATAAAACATAATAAAATTAAAGTGGTATACGACCACGATCCTTTAAACATTTCCATATTTGAGTTTTTCATATTATATCATTGATATTATCACTATAAACTATATAAAAATTCGTTTAAATATAATACGTGTAAGTAAGTTATTCCATTTAATAGTCAGTAAATTTATTATTATCTATATAGTTTTTACAAATTGACTTTAGAGGAGACTATTTTCTTGTTTCGTACTTTTTAGAGGGTGTTTTTGTAGTCGGGTTTGAGTTTTTTAAACTTTATTTTTATTTCAATTAATTTGGGGCTATAATTCGCACGATAAATAACCAACCGACTGCACCTTTAACTGATTTTGGATTTATTTGAATTAGTGTAGGTTTAGATTATAATTATTTATTGTTTCATATTGTATTGAAGTGATTTTATGAATTCGTGCAATTATCAGGTGATTGCAAGCAGACCCGTGAGAAATAGCTAATAACGTTTAAATATATTTGAAATGTGCTAACAAAGCTCTTTCATTTGTTACCCCAGACGACATAGTCAGGAATAAAAAAAAAATGTTCTATTCTTTAAGTCCCCTAGATGGAGCTATAGTCAATTTAACGTGACGTCATGTAGCCTATAACCAGCGGACGATTAAGGTTTCCAATAACACCTCATTTGTCCAAATAGGACAAGTAGTTTTAAAGTTACGAGGGAACAGATGAACATCCATACCCACATACATACATACAGGTCAAAATCATAACCCTCCTTTTTGCTTCGCCCTTGTCGGGTAAAAATTAGACCATAATGTATGAAAACCGTACTGTCTGGATCTTTATTAAATAGCCCAATTTATAATACATAATAGTATCCTATAGGTATTACTTTATACCTACTTATAACATTCGAATTAAATAAAGAGCAACATTGATCTTTTGAAAAAAATATTGAAATTATGCGAAGTTCTTCTACTTTGCTTTAATTTTCGACCGATCCTTGTAGGTCTGTAACTTCTATAGATTTACAAACCTACAAGGATTTTGTGGCACTTGACATCATCATGGGAGCGTAAATGTAAAGCAGCTGTCAATATCATTAAAATCCTGTATCACACTCGAAATTTGTTTGAAATTTGAAGTCCAGAAAGAAGTTTTCACACAAAGTCTAAAATGAGTCCTCGCTAGGTTGGAAGATTTTCCTTTCGGGCTGTCAAACATATTCCCACAGGCCACAACGTATATATGGCAAAACAACACTGTTAACTAATGTTAAATAAAATTGTCTTCTATATTAGTAATCTCTCCATATTTGGTTAACAGTAGCTCGCTTGGACGACGCGTGGGCTGATTTTACATTAAGCGATTCTTGTTATTGTAAGATATGAACCCTAATAAGTAACACGCTTGCAGTGGCAAATGTATTCCAGTGGGCAAATTTATAGGGGAGCATCGACTGTACTGATTATGTTAAACAAACATACCCGAGGCTTCCCACACAGCTCATAAAATAAGCAACGGTTCAAAATTAAACAAATAATTAGAGATGTGCCGATCATGACTTTGGCCGACTAGCCGACTAGCCGATTAGTCGGTTGCAAAGAAGCTGACTAATCGGCCAAACCGATCATGGTTTCGGATGTTTCCGTAACTCCGGGTAAGTCGCATACGCAGTCTGCGAACATGTTGGGATCGTGTTTTGGTTAAGTTCACGTCATGATACAGTTGATGGTTTTCAGGATACATTTTTACTGTACATAATGTGCAATCTTGCTTTAAAAAATACTTAATTTGTTAATTATTGCGCGATAATTGCTCCAAAATTTTGTATCACGTATCAGCCAAAACAATACGATTGCAATCGATCGCTTACATGATACCATTGTTTTTTATACCCAGCAATTGATCGCGCGATTATTGCTAGTGGATTGTTGATCGCTATTTTTACGTGATAGCCCTGCCGAGTCTTTTATATTTTAAATAAGAATAAATTTTCGTTATGTTTATTGAAGAACATAATAATATTATTATTTTGTTATGTTTGGTATTTAAATTTTAAGATACAATTTTTATTTAATATCTAAATGTCATTTTCTCTGCCAGCAAGTAATTTCAGAAACAATTCATACAATGTCGATATAATCAAGGTTTTTCTTAAATGTGATTTCAATAATAGTAAAATAATAAAAAGCCGGAAAGTCGGCGGTTTTTGCTGACTATTCGCCAACTAGTCGCCGACTGCAAAAGTGGCCGGATAGTCGGCTTTACCGACTAGTCGGCACATCTCTACAAATCAAAATACTCGGAATTCGAATTCTGGAAATTTCGGAAGATACAAGTTTGTGTTAATAAAACATTATTTTACGGATAGTTTAAATTATTTTACGGATAGTTTTACGGATAGTTTAACATACATAATATTCGACTATATTCAATCGCAAACTTAAGAGGCTGTTTCACCACTTCCCGACTAGTAGACTTAGGGCCTGTTTCACCACTTCCTGATAAGTGCCGTATAGGCTATCCACAACTTAACTTGACAGATAGAGTATGGAGAATCTGTCAAAAAAGTTGTGGATAGCTTATCCGGCACTTTATCAGGAAGTGGTGAAACAGGCCCTTAGTAGACTTCATCTGTCAGATAAGTTGTGGATAGCCTACCCGAAATTTAACTGACAGATCCTTCATCTATCAGATAAGTTGTGGATAGCCTATCTGAAACTTATCAGGAAGTGGGGAAACAGCCCCTAAGGCTTGTTGGATATCAGTCGAATAAAACAAAGAAAATCCAATCGAATGGAAAAAGCAGCTACCATCAGGAGGCATTGGAATAATACGGTATAACATACTTGTGTATTTCCAACCATTAACTATAGGGTACAACTTATTGTGCGGAAGTTAAGTAGCTATTATTATAGCTGTCTAACAGACAAACAGACAGACAGACGGACGGAAGGACGGACAGACGGACAGACAGACGGATAGACGGACAGACGGATACACGGACAGACGAACAGACGGACATACAAATAGACAGGGATTAAAAGAATTCTGTGTCTATTCCCGGGACTCAAACTATATCTCCATACCAAATTTAAGAACAAACGGTACAATCAGTTTGGGCGTGAAGAGGTAACAGACAGACAGACACACTTCATAAAGTCACCTTCTATTCATTTCCTAAAGTTTCTTCACTTCACAAATAAATATTTACGGGGAGCTCCCATACAATAAACGTGATTTTTTGGCCTTTTTTGCTCAAAATCAATAATGGCAGCCGGTAGGCACTTGAAATATTCAAAATCTTTAATTATACTTTTACTTTCTAGCATTCTATGTGAAAAATACTCGCACTGCATTCTGTTAACTTAAAAATAAAATTGAATTCTTGTAAAAAAACAGACTATAATTATATTTTCATCGGAAAACGTCTTGGTTACCTCTTCGTATGATAACCTCCAAATAATTTATGAGCTTGAAGTGATACATATCATACTGTGTTCACATCGTGTATGCAAAATACGATATCACCCTTAGACTAGAAACATCAGTCACTTCATTGTCAATTGCGGTTTGTATAGAAAATGACAAGTTTTTTGACAGGGAGTCAATGACCGCTACCTACAGAATTCCTCGATTTGAGAATAGACGTTCCGCGTGGTTCCACCCACATTAATAAGGTTTTTTGTTTACATTTTCCAAAAAGAGTCCTAAATATCATAAAAAATAGGTCCAGTAGTTCATAGATTACGCGTTCAAAAAATACTTTTCCCAGTTTTTTCTACATTTTCTTCCGATTCCTCAATCTTATTGGTCACAGCGTAAATAATATAACCTAAAGCTTTCCACAATAAATGGACTATCTAACCCATTTTTTTTAATTTCAACCAGTTAGTTCTTGAGATTAGCACGTTCAAACAAACTCTTCAGCTTTGTAATAAGTATTGATTTTTTAATCAATCCCGTAGGTACAACTACAACCAAAATAATAACCATCGTAAAGGACAGTCTTACATAACAATAATATCTCCACCTAAGAAACAAGAGCCAAGTATGTTCATTAAACAAACAGTTGCAAACTTGTGACAAATTTAAATCGCACAGGGAAAGTATAAATGCTCATTTGAAGCACCCAGAAGCGTAGTTTGTGCATGAATACACAATCTTGCAGAGCATAATGGAAAAGTTTTCGGCTCAAAGGAGAACCCCCCTTATTATTAGAGGCACGTAATGCGCTAATGAAAATTGTTCCGTGACGACTTACGCGCTGTTTTCGCCTATTGATGACTATGTATAATGTATAATAACATATACAGTGTGTAACAAAACTAAGTGAAAATACATTAGGATGTGTACGTGTTCCTCGTAGAGAGTTAACTTTTTTTTTATGAAATAAGGGGGCAAACGAGCAAACGGGTCACCTGATGGAAAGCAACTTCCGTCGCCCATGGACACTCGCAGCATCAGAAGAGCTGCAAGTGCGTTGCCGGCCTTTTAAGAGGGAATTGGGTAATAGGGGAGGGTAGGGATGGGAATAGGGTAGGGGATTGAGCCTCCGGTAAACTCACTCACTCGGCGAAACACAGCGCAAGCGCTATTTCACGCCGGTTTTCTGTGAGAACGTGGTATTTCTCCGATCGAGCCTGCCCATTCGTGCCGAACATGGCTCTCCCACGTAAAAGCAACTGTAACTGTTAAAGTAGCAGCGCTGAAAGGCCAAAATTTCTGTATGGGGAAAACTTTTGTATGGGGAAACTCGTGACGCTCAGGCCCTTGCCCATACAAAAGTAGAAAAAAAATTTGGTCTCTCAGCGCTGCTACTTTCACAGTGAACTCTCTACGAGGAACACGTACACACCCTAAAGTATTATCAGTTAGTTTTGTTACACCCTGTATACTATTCTTAAAAGAAATGAAAGTCATTGATTAGGTACTTTTTGTTCCGAATTCAAATCAATAATATTGATTTCGCTTAATACCATATATAATTTATTTCAAGGCCTCCCCCTCATATACGGGGACGCCGATCGTATAATAATAGTATTAATTTAAAAAAAAAAGATAAACCCGACTTCAAAATTGTAGGTAATTGAGAATTTAAATTCCCTATCTCAAAAACTACTAAACCGATTTTGATGAAACTTGCAGCATTACCTGAGTTAAACAATACCTAGTATAACAAAAAAAGAATCACTTTAATCGGACTTGTAGTTTTTAGTCGGAGATAACTATGTGAAAACAAACATAAAAACATACATACATACATACACATACATATACACTTTTGAGCAAATTTGTTCAGACGCTGATAATTATAGACTAACATAATATACGAAAACTGTGCAGTTCTGGAAATATTACATGCATATACGCGTCGAATTGATGACCTCCTTTTTGAAGTCGGTTACCAACGGGAATACGGGAAATCGATAGAGCTCCACAAATATGAACCCTCAAAATATTATTGTTATTAGATCATATGTATAATAATATGAGGGCTCGCCTTTACCTCATTATAATATAATTTTTCGAGTGTTTTATCAAGAGTTCTTCACGATGTCATCTCTACAGTCTACTTATTACGAGGTATAAAAAGTTCAATATAATCTACATTAGATATCTTTTAACAATACTTGTTCGACTCGGATTCAAAAATGCATCGCTCGGTTATTGGTCAACACACAGGCGGCAAGCGTTGATTGGCTGTCACGCAGGTACGTTGCGGTAAGCAGGTACGTACGCCAATCAGAGTCCTAATAAGCATTGCGGAATAGGCCCAAAGCAACGAAAAAATTCTACATTATAAAATAAATCAAAATATTCGTTCGCTACTCAACAAGGGTCAAACGTAACTGAAAGGTTTATGAATAAATTATAAAAAATCTGAATAAAATTTTCACACTTCACCCCGGCCATTACATATAAATAAAAATTTACACTTTAATCTTTATACTCATTTAAATTAACGAGAATCGAAATGGTCCTTCCGAAGTTTAATTAAAAATTGTGTCGTTAACGTATGTGAGTTTATATCAATACAGAGGAGGGATTAAAAGTCCTTTCACCAAGGATATACAATATACAGCTACCGTGTATGTCCACAGGTCTTACATCCATATTATAGTTTACTAAAAACAAGCCTACGTTTTAAAAATTTAACAATGTGTAGAGCCCTTAAAGGACGTCTAGTGTCTACAATAGTAAAATTGTAGTACTTAGTCATATTTTAAGTTTGTAGGTGGTATTTACTTTCTGTGATTTTGATTTTGTTATTAATCAGTGAAATGTATTTCATATTATAATTTATGTAAAAATAATTAGGTTTATCCTAATTAAAAGTACTATCCACAAGTTTGTCAGGTTTAATTATTTATACATAATTTATATGACTCCAGTAGACTTTAAATAAGGGCAATACCATGAAAAAGTCCTCAAAATATTTCCACCAAACGCTCAATCCACACATCCATGTCCTTACGTGAATTTAATTGGACCAGAACTCAGTGGTCGCTAACTGGCAAAAGTTTCTGAAAGCACTTCACATAATGAAAACTCAAAATGAGTTACAAGCACCAAGATGTATTTACTGTTACAGTTCTTTTGAGGTTAAACTAGATAACTATTTGTTAACAATTTCAGAGTAAGGTTGGATTATTTGCTCTTACTAACTAACGAAGATATTGATTCACAGGCAGATGGTGGACCTACGAAATGTGGCCGAATAGTATTATGACGAGCCAACAGATTGCAACTAACATTGACATAATCCAACCAAATAGCGTAGGTCCGTTGTTAAGGTGACGCCGTGTTAAAGTAAAAAACCGTGTTGGATATGTTTTAGATTGCTTGTTTTGGGCAAATTTTAGTGTATGCTTGAACCAATCTATGTACAAATTTTGGAAGCTTAAATCACTCTTCTCTGTTGGCAAAATCAGAATCCCTTTTTTTACAGAGGTCTTTTTGATTGATTATTCTGTGTTATAAAAGTTGACCAATCGTGTTATGCTATTTGTAATTCAAAGACAAAGACATGATGAATACTGACAATTAACTTTAGTTTCTTAGCTTTAGTCATTGCTGAGAAAAATCGATATCGCTACAGCCAAATTATCAAGGCGTCGCCTTAAGTTGCCTGTATTCTATTTCTCTAATGTAGGTACCTTAAACTATTAAAATATTATAGTAATATTTAAAAACTATAAAGCCCATACTATTTATAGTTTTCAGGGCGAAGCGAGCCCTAGTATGTCCCACAACCTGAGCACTTTTGTGGTACACTTTACGGAAAAACTATCACGCCTATTGGTTTGTGCTTTAATATAGTAATTTTTATTTATATGTAGATGTGTTATCATTGGTCAGTCAAGATTTGGTTAAACTATTAATATCAAAAAAAAAAAAACTGCCGTAAAGATTATTACCACGCAGAAAAAGGACGCGTGCCCTCGCCTCGCAAAGCTCGGCTTTTAGCTAGTTAAATATAAATGGGAAAGTGTTTCCGTCTTTCTGTCTGTTATTCCTAAACCATTGGATCGATTTTGCTGAAATTTTTGTTTATAGATAATTCGTGTAGTTTTTATCCTGGATCAATGAACGGTTCTCGCGCGATAAACGAATTTTGGCGCAACGGAGTTACGGGAGTCAGCTAAAATAGAATATACGTGCTTTCTAGTCCATTCCAATCGAGAATCGAGATCCATTAAATGACGTTGGAAGTAAAAAGGTTTACAGAGTTGTTACGTGTCATAGAAATCCGATGTGCTCCGGTCGGATTCACGTGAGATGTAAGCCTGACAGTGAAGGGATAACGTAAATAATGTTGTTTACTTTAAACCTCAGATCTTTCTAGATGACAGACGGACGGACGGACAGACGGACAGCGGACAGACGGACAGACAACGAAGTCTTAGTAATTTTAGTTTTTACCCTTTGGATACGGAACCCTAAAAACGGCCCAGTGCCTAAGACAACTTGCATTCGATAATTTTGATAGCCAAGTTAGGAGTATATATGCCTGAATGTGACATGGCAACCTGGCATTTTCACGTAAGTTACTTGCCAAAGTTTTACTTATCGAGAAGATTTAAAATATTATAAGATAAGATTGAAAATCCGTTATAGTTTTTGCGATAGTCGCAAATCTGCACCAGCGATTGGTCGCGACTTTCTTGTCGCCGGTCTGCGCTTCCTTCGTTGACTTCTTTGTTAATTAAGCTTTTAAAACAGGTAAATTCACTAACGGAACTAGGAGAATTGCTAGAGATGCAATGTTAAAGGAAAATGCTATATTTTAACCTAAAAACAGAATATTTAATAAAATGAATAATAGGAACATTGCGCTTTAAAAGTCTCAAAGCGCTTCCTTACTGGAATACTTGATTTTAAGAAAACATTGAGCAAGTAAGAAAGTGGTGTTACTCTGAATACCTGGGAAGACTTTTGTTGACCTTAATGAAAAATTAATACTTGCAATGGAATTATTGAAATTATGGAAAGTATATATAGGCTTGGGGGAGTCAAATAAAAGATGTTACTTGCGAATAACTTATTTATTACTTATCATAATTATTATCATTAGGTAAGCGCACAAAACAATCATTACCTTACAATTGATATTTCTTTTGAACTTGAACACAGTAGGTGTCTAATACACAACTTAAGGTAATTTTTGATGGTCTCCGAACATCACCGAATGGAATACGAGAAAGGCGTTCAGCATAAAGCTGTCAAGGAATATTTATTTGTTTATCAAAAGGTTGTTTATATGAAAAAAGTATTATTTATACGAAAGTTATCTGGGCTGTAAAACTCGATATTTGGAGTGTTGCCAGGTCTGTCTGTACGTCGAATATGGAGCTAAAATTTAGATTCAAATATATGACGGTATTCCTAAAATCCAGGTAGGGTTTTATTAGATTTTCGTTTTAGTATTGGTTAAGAGACTGAGAGGTGAGGTATAACCACAGACATAGATCAAGATAGATACCGCATGTCGCTCCTTTTGTATGAAAACGAGCGTGCCACTTTTTAACTACCTACTGTGACGTACCGATGATAAGAAACGTGTCCATTATCAAGACCAACGTTTCTATTTGAATTTCTACAGCTCAATACGGCACTTTTAGGCATTTAGGCATTTTTAAAATTCCGATTGACGTCCGATTCCGATAGCAGACTAAAGAAAATACTTTCGAAAGACGAGCATTGCTCGTCGTTTAGGAACGCGAGATGGCACGCGAAGTACATACACATGCGGTATCTATCTTGATCTATGTCTATGGGTATAACAGATGTAGGATGTTTTTAGAACCGATATAACACTAGATGACGCCCTCAACCTCGTAGCGCCGAAGTTCGTTTATCGTACGGTAACCGTACATTTCCGGGATAAAGTTTCCTATGTTCTTTTCCGGAACTTAAAGTTTCTCCATACCAAATTTCATCCAAATCGGTGCGATATTAGAATATATTATAATCCTAAGGTGCGATTTCATCAATGAAATTGAACTTATAACACCGAATTGCATTTCACCAACATAAACTAAACGCGTTCACAGCAAATCCGAGTTTTATCTTCTGAACGCCCAACGTTCGTGGTTTAACGCCTTAAAACCCGTTCAAGTCTTGTCAGTGTAGTGTCATGGCGGAACGGAAAACATAGATGAAAGAATGTCAAGATGACAGTTTTGACAGATGCATTTGGTTAATTTATGTATCGTTTCTAGCTATTTTGTTGATAAAATAACGTGATAAGGTTCCAAAATGTTGAAAACATGTAAAATCATGACGTGACGTCACGTAAACTTAGATTTATTAATCGCGATTAAAAGAAGTTTGTGAAATCCATTTGAAACAAAACGAGATTTACGACGCCGCGTGAACGCGTTCAATGAGAACGTATTATAAAACGAAGTTTTAAGTGTGATTGGTGAAATCCCCCCTGTCGGCTGTCACCTGTATGTTGTAAATGCCTCTTGCATGTATATGTTGGTCTGTCTATAATTATGAGTATTAAGTATGTGTGTTGCGTTACGCTTAAATCGCTGATCACATGTTTGGTATTGAGATGCTTTGCACACCTGAAATTTTATTTAATAAAAATGTAGGTACTTTTACGCGGTTTCTCAAAAGTAGATTGTTATCATTATTATTATAATCCCAAAATAGATTTTGGACAATAAAACTAAAATCTATAGGTAGTTGGATTGGCTGGCTTAACGAATAACACCTTGCCAGTATTTTTCCAAGTTGTAACTGACATGACCGAATAATGTAATAATATTATTTAATCAATATACTACATAACTTAGGTCTTAAATGAACATAAAATGTATTAAGTATCCTATGAATTGAACCGTCCTATAAAGTTAACAGCTAGATCGGTCCTAAAGGTAATAAAACTTAAATACCTAGCCGTATATTGCCGATGCTTTGATGGCGTCGACGCCAAATTGTCATGGAGGGTAATTTGACGCCATTCCCATAGGAACTGTAAAATTTCACGCGCCAAATAAGGCCGGTTAATTGAGAAACTACGGATCGGTCTCTTATATTCATCATTAACTCTCCTTTCCAGTTTTATTTGAATAATCCATACTAATAAATGCGAAAAGTTTGTCTTAATTTTACTTTTATGAAATTATAATACTAGCTAAAAGCCGAGCTTTGTGAGGCCTCGCGTTGTTTTTCTGCGTGGTAATCATCTTTAAGGCAGTTTTTATTTTTTTATTTTAATAGTAACCAAACCTTGACTGACCGATGATAACACATCTACATATAAATAAAAATTACTATGTTAAAGCACAAATCAATAGGCGGGATAGTTTTTCCGTAAAGTGTACCACAAAAGTGCTCTGGTTGTGGGATATACTAACTTGATTATGAAGATGCTTTGGGTCAAGACAAAACTTGCAATTGATTTTAATGGTCTAGATGACGTCCGCATCTCCGTTACCCCGAAATTCGTTTATCGCGAGGGAACTGTACACTTTTTCGAGATAAAAAAAATCCTATGTCCTTTCCCGAGACTCAAAGTATCTCCATACCGAATTTCAGCAAAATCAGTTCAGCGGCTTGGGCGAGAAGAAGTAACAGACAGACAGACACACTTTCACATTTATAATATTAGTATTGATGTGGTTTCAATCTCATACACGTGAGTGACCCTTGGAAATGAGGATTATAATAAATTAGACTTTCTTATCCAGGCGGTATACATTTCTTTATGAAATAGTAATTTTATATAAATATATATATATATATTTATATATATATATATATATATATATATATATATATATATATATATATATATATATATATATATATATATATATACCTATATATTAGTGCTTACTGAACAATGCGACTCTACTTTTTAACTCATCTGGGATAAAAGTTTTAAAGCAAAAGTAATTTTCCCCTGTAAATTTTAATTTTGATTCATTATGCTACCATTTTGAACTAAAAACCATATTTACTGTTATAGGGAATTTGACGTTTTATGGGGCTTCACCCTTTGGCCTTTGGCCAATGATAGACCACGATCGAGTATTCTTCTATGATTGCCTATCATTGAAGTCGATCACGTTTCGTTGACCTAGCTATGCTATTTTGCGTTTTAATGACACTTTTAATACCTCGATCGTGGGAATCGCAGACACAATAGATTTTCTATTGTTATGCGGCAGCCGGGTGCCGCTTGGGAGTTGGGGATTGATGGGTTAGTGATGGGTTAACAAAATCATTTGGTCATACTGAAGCATGGACATTGGACATCCATGTACATACCTAATATGATATTATAAATGCGAAAGTTTGTCTATCAGTAGGTTTGTTTGTTATCTCTTCACGTCTTAACCACTGAATCGATTTTGCTGAAATTTGGTACGGCGATGCTTTGAGTCCCGGACCAGCGTTTTGTGTTTGCCGACTTTTAGTTTACAGCACGTATGTCGACAGAAATTCTGTTGACTTGCAGTCATGGTTGCAGTATTGGTAGCAGAAATGTTTATTCACCATGGCCCAAAATGAAGATGGTACATTAGACGAGTAAATAAGACTAATTTCTAAAAATAAAATGTACCTACTAGATGGCGCCCGCAACTCCGTTGCGCCACAATTCGTTTGTCGCGCGGGAACCGTAATTTTTTCCGGAATAAAAAGTATCCTATGTCCTTTCCCGGGACTCAAAGTATCTCCATACTGAGTTTGCAAAATCGATTCAGCGAATAAGGCGTGAAGAGACAAAAATCGACAGATAGACAAACTTTCGCATTTATAATATTAATATGGACGCAGATTATTAAATAGTTACTGGTATGGAAATGAATATTCATGTTTCAGTATAACCAATGATTTTTCTGATCAAAATAATTATACGATTTCGTCGATGAAATGTCATTAAAACGCAAAATATAACATCAAAGTAATATCGAAAACGCCAAGAACACTCTCCTTTTTAGGGTTCCGTAGTCAACAAGGAACCCATAAGGGTAAGACCGAAACTATAAAGTTTCGGTCTGTCCGTCCGTCTGTCTGTCCGTCCGTCTGTCTGTCCGTCCGTCTGTCTGTCCGTCCGTCCGCGGTTTTGCTCAGAGACTATAGGACCTACAAAGCTGTAATTCGGCATGAATGCACATATTCATGATGCCGACAAAATGGTATATACGATCTTTAAAAAAAAAATTAAAGATTTTTTCTCACACCCTACACATACCCTACACATCAAGCGGGGGTGAAATTTTTTTTTCGCGTCCATCCCACCATGATGGGTGTCGTTGGATAGGTTTTTTAAAAATATTACAAATGTTTACAGATCATTTTCCGATTTAAGGATCCATTTGTGAAATATGAAGTTTTAAAGTGGAAAAAATCGCGAGAGTCCAGTGTCCCCTTCTACCAGCTAAACGGTTGCTTCTGGAAATATGAAAAAATTCACGGGAGTAGGAAATATGCTGAATTTAAAACGAAAACTATCACGGCTAAGAAGACTTCACAAGTTATTGAGTAATAGTCGATCAACTAAAAAAAATGTATTTGGAGAAGTATAAAGGAACTTTTCGTTCAAATTCCTTTAAACGTAACTGAGATGATGTTGTTAGTAGTACAAAACACGTTATAAATGTACATTCAATGACCTTTAAAAAAATATCAATAACTAGCGGTAGGTAAGTACTACGGAACCCTATATTGCGCGTGGCCCGATACGCACTTGGCCGGTTTTCTTATTAAACACTTTTACGTTCATTTTGAACGAAAATTATTTGATTTAAGTGGTCAAGCAAGTGTTAAAATCTAGGTCAAGCGCTGTATTGCAAGCCTCATTTCCAACTTTAGACCTAATAAATCATATTCACCGTTGAATTGCCAGGCAAAAAGTTATCTTATTTGTAAGACATAAGTACGGGTTACAATTGCGCCTCCAAAATCTGAAATCTCGGACACTCATTTTCAATTCATCAAAGGCTGGTCAAATACGGTTGTAAAATGTTATATTTGGCAATTTAGAAAGTAAGTATGTTTCCTCCTAACATTTCACAAACCTTTTTCAATAATATAATTTTCAATAATATAATACACTAGCTGTCCCGGCAAACGTTGTTTTGCCATTTAAATTATTTAAATCTTACCCCCTCTTTTGTCCCCTAAGAGGGGTGGGGGGAAAATTTTTATACATCAGATGTTAAGTTTGAAAAAACAGTTAATAATATGAAGTAAGTCTATTAAGAAAAAAGTTTGAACAAAATCTGACCCCCTCTTTGCTCCCCTTAGAGGGGTGATTTTTATACACCAGATTTTGAGTTGGAAGAAGACAAATATATCTGCGAAAACCGTATGCAAATCGGATCAGTAGTTTTCGTGTTAAAGCAAAAGTCTTATACAAAATCTGACCCCCTCTTTCGTCCCTTTAGAGGGGTGGGGGGATTTTTTTTTTATACACCAGATGTTAAGTTGGAAGAAGACAAATATATCTGCGAAAACCGCATTCAAATCGGATCAGTAGTTTTCGTGTGATAGTGGAACAAACATACAGACAGACAGACAGACAGACAGACAGACAGACAGACAGACAAAAAAACTAACCACATTTTTGGCTTCTATAACGATGTAGTAACACCCCCCGCTTATTATTTTTTGAATATCTTTAATGTACAGAATTTTCATCTCTACAGTTTTATTATAATATGTATAGGTAATATACTCAACTACTGACTTCTTCCGCACACAAGGCACTCGTCGCGAACCACATTAGCCCATGATTGACCAATTCAAGTATATTTATCATGTATGTAGAGGAGAATATTCATCAATGATCACCCACGATCGACGCCTGTCATAGATAACTTCGCAATCATGGTTATCCATGGCGTAATGAGCGGCACCTTTAGAGACATTTTAGGGCACAAAGGGCCTGTCCTTACCACTCAAGTCAATGCTAACTTGACATTTGTCGAGACGTCCTTACAAAGTTATGTCGGCTGGAGTCCACTCAAGACAGTCCCGTTTTTATGAAATTGTTACAAAGGCAAATAAAAAGGGTCAGAGGCAACTCACATGAAACTTTCCCGACCCCTTAAGTTATAATGAGAATTGGTTCTCTGAAGTCATACAATATTAATAAGCATGTTTTTAATCCCAAGATTTTTATGATTTTTTAACTTTAGAATTCAGATTAATTTTAGAGCTGAGTAAAAAGAAAAGTTTTAATATTGAATTAAAATAAAGCTGCTAATAAGGAACAGTGAAACTTCTTTTTTTTTTCTTTTTCTTAAAAAAATCGGCCAAGTGCGAGTTGGACTCGCGCACGAAGGGCGTACCATTTTGGAACGAAAGTAGGAAAAAAATTGTGTTTTTTTTATGGGAGCCCCCTTTAAATATTCATTTTATTTTAATTTAATTATTAATTATTAAAATACAAATATAATTAAGGATTTTGTGAATATTTTAAGTGCGTAGACCTCTTGCCATTATTGATTACGAGCAAAAAAGACCAAAAAAATCACGTTTGCTGTATAGGATTAGGAGCCCCCCATAAATATTATTTTTTTATCATTTTAAGTATTTGTTATTATAGCGGCAACAGAAATACACAATCTGTGAAAATTTCAAAAGTCTAGATAAAGCGGTTCTTGAGATACAGCCTGGAGACAGACAGGCAGACAGACAGGTGGACAGACATCGAAGTCTCAGTATTAGGGTCCCGTTTTTACCCTTTGGGTACGGAACCCTAAATAAAAGTTTAAAATTTATCAAAACATCTTGTGTTCTAGATTCTAGAAAACCTTCAGACATTTACTTGTGAAGTTGGGTGAAGACACTAATTATAATATTATACAGTAGATCTTTATATTATGACTGTTTATATGCAGTTACATACGTTTTACGTACGGGGACCTTCAAGTATAATTGATACGGCTGATATGGCGGTAGCTATGCCCCTGCTTAAGGTCCCAATCCCCATACGAGGAGGCCGATTAAATTCGGTCGCAAAATATTATTTCAGGGCTGCTTCAGGCAAGGCAGAGTTTTAAAAAAAATATAAATCAAGATCTGATTGAGACTGACGAATTACAATATGTGTAATAAATATGTAATGTATTGACATAATGTACATGTAAAACGTAGGAATGTAAAATAAGAAAACAAAAGAATATTGTAAAGACATAGAGAATAAGAATAGTGTAAGAAATAAAAGACAATGCAATATTATATTAGCCATGTAAGAAAGTAGTAAAAGAAAAATGTCATAAAAAAGAAAAGAAAAAGATGAAAACGAAAAAGATATAAATAAAACATAAAAAACAGCCCTGATCATGTTAGTGGGAGGAATAAATAAAAAAAAAAAAAAAAAGACAGAGCCTTTCCGTGTCCTCTGTCTACTATCTACTAATAACAGCTCAACGAGGAATTATTAGAATACGTGTGGCACTCGGGGACTGCCGCTGCATAGCATTTTTCAACTTATGCAACTACTAGCTGTTGCCCGCAACTTCGTCCGCGTGAATGTATGTTATTATAATCGAGATTTAGAAAATTGACACTCATCTACGACTATTTTATTTGGATCTATATAATTACACACGATTTTTTTTAATTTTCATCAAAGACCTAGGAAACTTGAACTACAGATACTTATCGTATTGAAAAAACCTTTCTTCGAAGACCGCTTGGCGTGGACAGGGGATAGGGGCCACAGGACCCCTGTCCTGAAAAGGAACATGTGACGGAGATAGAGGGTAGACTACAGAAGACGGGATTTAATGTAGGCATCTATCCCTCTTTAACCTACCTCTTACTCACAGATTCCTAACCTACAATTAAACCGAATAAAATAACACTTGAAGTTGTTTACTTACTTACCCAAAGGGTAATTTCTTTATAGGCGTTGGCCCACCGGCCACCACACATTCCCACCGCTGTATCTCCTGTTTGAAGAATTGTAATTCCTCTTTCTATTGAAAGCGGAGACAGAAAAAGTTGCAGTGACCGAATGTCAAATAACTTAGGGGAAGCACCACGAAAATAAACTAAATAATAATTGTGACTACTTAGCTATAGCTAAATTAATATTGGAATTTGTTGTGTTAGACTGTTGCCAATAACAATTGTGACAAAAACGCTTGAACGCACGGAAGTTCCTATAGCGCTGTCCACGATATCACCGTAGTATGCGACATCAGATTTACACTGTAGGTTGTCTAGCATCGTATTTCTTTCGTCTTGGCAGAACATGATGAGTGGTTTATCCAAACATACTGCCTTCGGTCGAACACATATTCTACGTATGTGCTCGATCGATGCTAGTAATATTTTAGAACCGTAAAGTTTGACTTTAATATTTCCATGGCCGGTAACGAATTGTCAATATCCATCTAGGGTTTGGATAATCGTTTACGAATATTAGGGAAAAGTTTTAAAGATCGACCTTTGCTAGAATTGGTAATCAGTTAATCACTTTGGTTGTCGTTGTAAATTTCGAAGAGTTCCTTCAATTACAGTATTCATAGTTCCTATTACGAAATTTCCACCTCCGCGACAATAACTGCGAAAGTCACACTTTCTAAAATTCGAGGCATTTCTTCAATGCCTCGAGGATCCCATTATGAAATTTCCACTTTAGCAACATCATCAAATACAAATTATAGCCCTTAAATTAAAAAAATCGGCCAAGTGCGAGTTGCACTCGCGCACGAAGGGTTCCGTACCACTACAGAGCAAAAATAGGCTAAAAATTGAATTTTTTGTATGGGAGCCCCCCTCAATTATTTAATTTATTTAAATTTTATAATTAATTATTAAAGTACAAATACAATTAAGTATTTTGAGAACATTTCAATTGCCTATGTGTTGCCGTTATTGATTAAGAGCAAAAAATAGCAAAACGAAATCACGTTTGTTGTATGGGAGCCCCCCTTAAATATTTAATTTATTTTATTTTTAGTATTTGTTGTTATAGCGGCAACACATATACATAATCTGTAAAAATTTCAGAAGTCTTGCTGTAGCGGTTCTTGAGATACAGCCTGGCGACATACAGACAGACGGACAGACGCACAGACAACGAAATCTTAGTAATAGGGTCCGGTTTTTAACCTTTGGGTACGGAATCCTGAAAAAATCAATAAACGCATCATATTGTGGTTATGGATGGTGTAATGATGGTGGTGATCATGATGATTAATATAATTGACATAGCGGCATACGCTTCCAGTGTTTTAAACAACGCTGAACACCCTACATAACATATTATCTTCTTATAAGGAATCAGGAGCTCCGTTCAGCAACGGAAACTTCGAAGCCCTATACCATGGGATATGTGCAAATCTTACTTTTTGGTGGCATGTTATGTTAATTTTACTTAAAAAAGTGAAAATTACTCTAATGTTTTTGTTGTAAAGGAGTTCCGTCGATACCTCCAGATCCCGAAATCATTATCAAGTCACAGTATTTGTAAACATGGTATCAAATTCGGGTTAAAAATTTTTACAACAAAACAAAATTTTGAAAATCTGACCACAAACAGTAAAGTTAACATTAACTCCTCTTTTTTTGGAAGTCTGTTAAAAAATATATCTTATATGTTGACCAGGGATATAAGGTATCACCATGCCAAATTTCATTGAAATCGATCCAGCGGATTTGGAGATTAGCCTGTACAAACAGACAAACAGACAGAGAAACAAAAATTTCAAAAACAGTTAAAATGTGTTCTACTACTCTTCTAACATGCCCCTGACTCGTTTTTTCAAGTTTATTTTCAATGTACAAAAATTTAACCTCTACGATTTTATTATAAGTATAGATAATTCGCGTACGTCTAGTCGAACGCACACAAACACTGCCGAAGTCTGGCAACGCCGCGCCGACGCCGCCGGTCGGAGTGGGGGGGTGTTAGGTTTTTTCGTTACGGAATTTCTTGATTCGGTCGCCGCGCTCAAAGCCCGCGGTAAAAGCTATGCAATAGCTTAAAACTTTTTGCTCTACATAATTATATTTCTTCGCTTCATTCTTCGATATATAATTAACCAGGTAGTCCTTTACTTATCTGCTAGGCAATCGCGTTTTTTTTAAAGACGTATGTGGGTACTTGAAAAAAATATAATACTGTCGGGCACTCGCTCACCAGCGCGCCTCATTCTTTGCTAACGCGAGGCAACGCGAGCACGTATACTTAGTAACCATGCCAAAGCGCAGCTGGGTATTATTATTAAGATGATTGTGTCAGTGTTGTAACTATAGTCAGTGTTATCTTATCGTGTAATAAGAAAATACATGTAAGTACTATTAAATACTTAAATAAACGGCAGGCACTACCGAGGCCAAGACGAGCCAATTATATTCAATACTAACCGGCATGTACTGCGACCGCGAGTCAATAAACGTACAATGTGTTTGGACTGCGAGTCTTTATACACAATCTATAATATTATGTATTCTTTATCTTTAGTTCTATAAATAGAATTATATAACTATATGTTTGCCGGATTGAGGGAAATAACTGCAGGTGATTACTGCAATTATTTAAATTACCGGCATGTACTGCGACTGTGAGTCAATAAGTACATACAGCGTGTTTGGACCGCGAGTCCTTTTACACAATCTACATTCTATATGCATCGGAATTGATCGCGGATCCCTGACGATGTTTTACCTATTCTATAAATAGCACTATATGTTTGCCCGATTGGGGGAAATAACTGCAAGTTAATTACTGCAAGTGTTTAATTATATTAAGTTATTTTATAAACCGCCATAATGTGTGGATTGACTGCGGGTCTCTAAACACAATTTATATGCATCGGAATTGACTGCGAGTCTTTGACGATGTTTTATCTGTTCTATAGGTTGGCCGGTTTGGGGATTAACATCGAGTTATTTTATAAACCGCCATAATGTGTGGATTGACCGCGAGTTTCTAAACACAATCCTTATGCATGGGAATTGACTGCGGGTCTCTGACGATGTTTTATCTAAAAATAGAAGTATAATATGTTGGCTGGTTTGAGGGGATTAACTGCGAGTTAATTACTATTTAAATTTAAAATATATTAATATTTTTTAAATCAACATAATGTACGGATTGACTACGAGTCTCCGACAATGTTTAAAAATAAAAAATAGCAACTACCGCGCGTTTTCCCGCGCTCTTTGTTCTATAAATAAAACTACATAATTATTATTATAATATTAATATCTTTTCCGTTTTATAAAGAACAGCTATTTCGAGCTAATAACTAGATTGACTGCGAGTCTCATCAGTTAACAACCAATGCGCGTCCCGCGCGATCCTTTTGTTCTAAATATAGAACTACGATTATAATTTATTGTGTCTGCCGGTATATAATAATTATTATTAAATATATTTTGCACCAATGTTGGGATTCGGGATACACCACGAGTGTATAACAAAACTTACTTATTATCTACGTAACGTTATAACTACTACCCTCATTAATTTTTGTAACATATTTTATCGACAAATAAGTCGATCATTACGAGCAATTAAGTTACCCCAATATTTATTTTTTTAGGTCACTAAGATCAGACAATCGGGGAAATATCACTAGAAGTGACCGATATACGGGTCGATCAGGTTACGAATGAACCCGAAGCTTTCCCACTCCTAAACCAGGTGCCAACGGTCGATTCTGAGTACCGGCACCGATAGAACCGGACCAGATCCGGATAGATCCAGGGCTCCTACTGACGTTAGGTGAGCCCTCGTTGGATTCGCCAGATTATGGTTTTAAATGATCCCAAAAACGATTAAGATAAGCTACTGCTTATAAAACATTACTGATAATAAGTGTTGCAGATCGATTCCATTCCGATCAATTATTATTATCATTATAAATTTCACCTGACAAAGTCTCGATATTTTCAGACTTATCAATAGTATCTGACTTATCTCGATATTAATTATTATCAGACTTATCAGATAATATATTATCAGACAAGACAACTTCGTAACGGAAACCTATAACACTCAGACTCCTTGTCTCAATATCAGACCGAGATTATTATTGTTTCGCTGAATAATTCCAGTGTTTGTTCGAAGTAACAAATTAGTTCATACCATTAATCGGGTACCTTTCGGGCTCTGGCAAACCCTGCCAGCTACCCGTCAAAAGGAGGGGGGGCGTAGGTAACCGTCGGCTGGCGCCGCTAATACTGTACCGCTACAATCACTCCTCTTCGAGTTTGAAGAGCGTTGAGGGCTGAGGCGACTAAACGCTCAAAACGGCAGCAGTAGTGCTGACAGTTATTTTTATATATATTTTATAGGTATTACTATTATAATTATTGTGAGCTTAGTACAGCTATCCTCAACCCGCGCCCCGCGGGCCGCATGCGGGCCACCGGGACTTTATTTGTAGCCCGCGTGATGTTAAACCATTTTGAAACTTCGTTTCTAAAACAAAAACAGGTTGGGGACCACTGGCTTAGTATATTATATCAATATCATCAATAAATTATTAGAATTTAAAACTATATCTTCGTGTACCCCCACCGAAGGTTACCTTATTACAAAGATTTTCTTTTCCCCAAACAAAGCGGCGGAAAATATTGTATTATATTTTAAATACAATTTTTGAAATATTTTAAATTTGAAACCACTAAGTAAGTTTATTTCGAAATTACATGTTAATTTGGAAAATTACCGTACGGCTTTCAAGCCAATACCCAAAAGTGGATATCTAGCAAAAATAGAGTTAAGAGCCTACTTCTTGATTCCTATTAACTCACTAGTCGATCGAAAGATTTTAATTTACGGATTAAGAGCCTTAAGTCTTGACGTACAGACTATCAGATGCGCTAACATTTTTTTCACAAAAAATATAAAGAAGGAAACCAGACCAGGCGTAGGCTTTATCACTACTAGACTTACCACGCTTTAACAATATCAGTGTTCTAAGCGACAATTCTTCAGCCTCAGGCGCCCCTTTTTTGTTTACGTTTTATTGTTAATAAGTGCCATGGGTGTATTAAATCCACAACAAATATGTAAATATTTAAGTCTTAAAGTTTATAATATATTTTTTTTTAACATAACTAGCTGTCCCGGCAAATGTTGTTTTTGCCATATAAAGTATTTCGCCCATATTATTATTTTATTGAAGTGACTAAATAAGTATGTCACCATGGCAAAGTCCATGATTGCTATCCCGTCGCACAAACAATGGTCGGCGTCAGTCTCGAGTTGTAACAATTTACTATTATTTATTCAACAAATTAATACACTTATCAATATAAAGATAAAAGAGTAGATGTTGTCCGATTCTCAACCCTAGCCGATATGCTCGCTAAGATTCACGAAAATCGGTCGAGCCGTTTCAGAGGAGTTCAACCGCACACACCGTGACAAACAAGCTCACGCAATTCGTGAGCTAGCTCAACTGATAGGTGTTTTGACACCTTCATATCCTGATTCCTGACTCCCGCCACGGAATGCGACTGGTTTTCAGCGATTAAAATATTTAATACTAAATAAAATATGGAATGATAAATACGATAACAGAATCATACTTATTTTTGAATAATAATTGTTAAAATATTCAGCCTGGTGGACCGAGAGCAGAATATTCTCGACTTTAAATCATATTAATATGCAATAATCACATTATCGACGACCACAAAGCCGGACTCAGTTAAAGCAGTAGACTCCTTAAAATTTATTCTAAAATACTTTACTTCGACTTAGATTTTAGATAAATACTCTCTTTAATCTTATTAGTTAATAAGACTTATTACAGAGATCTTCGTCCGCTCCATCGGAACCTTAGCCTAACAATTTGACAGTGGCTGTAATACGATATCTTCTACAGCCATCACTGTGCACTGTCATTGTTTATGAACAATGTTGACATTATTGGTTGGTGACATTGGCTCAGATGAATGTCTGAAGCGTCTTTCGAAAGAAGCTCTCCGGTAAAAAAATCCTAGCCCATACCTGAGTAGTATAGTACCCGGGATCCACTTATAAATTATTTGTTTTTTCTTGCACTCTGTACCTACTAAATACTGATCATTGACTTAAAACTTTCTGCCTAATAAAACTCGGCAAAATAAAAAATATGGTTTTAAATAGCGGTATCGAAATTTATATTACAAAGACATCAACTCCCGGGCGTGATCGGATCGGTGATGTTATTAAATTATGTAATTCTTTTTTATTAAAAAAGAAGAAGTTATATTTAAGTTACTACGCCATGTGATGGTTATGCAAGACTATATTAAATGAGATAATGCTAAGGTACGGGTTCCTTATTGCTAACGTTTAACGCCCTGCACAGAACAGCCACCTCCCAGTCGGTTAGCCGCTGGATAAAGCAGGTGCTGTGCGTGAGCGGCGCGGCGTCGACACGGGGACCGAAACTGGATACGATTTGTATGACGATTAGTAAGACGATAGTCGACAGGCAGGACTGGCAACTCCAACTCGCTATTTTCCTTAGCCATAATTTTATCGACGAACAAAGTTTCGCTGAATAAGTTATATAATTACCATGATCTCAGTATGTTATCATTTGAATCACAAACCATAGAGGTCTCTTAAGTTTTGTTTCTACTGACTATTATTATTATTTATGGGCATTATATTAAATTCTTTCCCGAATTTAATGATTACTATTCATAATGTACACCTATATTATATTTTGTAAAAAAAAAAAAAACTTTCTTTCGTACTCTGAAAATCTACCTGGTTAATTATATATCGAAGAATGGAGCGAAGAAATATAATAAATGATCAAACGAACTTACCAAGTGAAGTTCGATCATTATTATATGAGTCGCTTCATTCAAAGATATAATCTCCCTCGCACCCAGTCTGCACGAAACTATGTTTGCTTCAGTACCCAAAGAAAGAAAGAAAGATTTTTTGCATTACCTCTCTCTAAACATAATGAGGCGCGCTGGTAAGCGAGTGCCCGACAGTATTATACTTTTTTCAAGTACCCACATACGTCTTTAAAAAAAACGCGATTGCCTAGCAGATAAGTAAAGGACTACCCGGTTAATTATATATCTTTGAATGAAGCGACTCATATAATAATGATCGAACTTCACTTGGTAAGTTCGTTTGATTATTTTGAATAAAAACTCAAAACTGAAATTAAAAAAATAATGCATCTTTTGGATATTTACGAAGGATAGATAGTTTTGCTAAAAATATAATATTCATAGCACAATTTAATAAAACATTTACGCATAAAAATAAAATTTATCGTAAAAATATACGGCGGCGTAATAAAAAGATATCATAAATTTCAAACGATGTATTTTTCATTGTACGAGTATTTCATTATTTATATAAGAGTTTAATTAAAACTGTAGTATTTCATTAGCGAGGTACTTTAATACTATTTCCGTGAATTTTTATACATACAGCAATCGTGTCTGTTTGTTTGCTGTAGTGAAACATAAGAATATAAAAATAATAATTGCGTTACTTTTTGAGCTGGGTTTTTGGCTATATGAACCATGAACATTATATATTTTTTGGTAAAACAATATTCTATCTACCCTTCGTATTCAAAACATGCATATTTTGTTAATTTCTGTTTTAAGTTCTTCATCGATCAGTTGCCTTTATTTATAGAAGACAGTTTTCTGATAACTAGAGATCGCCCAATGCTCGAAATTTGACCTTAAATAATAAATTAAAAAATAAGTTTTAACTTTTAACGATATTAAGATACTGTATTCAAAATATTGTCTTTATCATATACTTTTTTTTTTCAACTCTTGTCTCTGGGACTCAGCTATTCTCAGACTGGCCATGTAAGCATTGTCTAATAGTATTTAAGATAAAAGCATTATTTTAAAACAATATTGGCTCGATGCACTCCTTCTCCATTTAAACTATAACTGCGCTTGCACACGTTCCCGTATTTTTCGTCAAAAGGGGTCCAAAGTTTTTCGCTCGCGTAATAATGTAATATTATGATATGATGATCCTCATTGAGTTGACATTAGTAGATAGTAGACAGAAGACAACGAAAAGGCTCTGCTTTGCCTGAAATAATATTTTGGGACCGAAATCAATCGGCCTCCTAGTTATAGGCTTTGGGGACCTTAAGTTTTTACTGTGTAACGGCATACACACTCCCCCTTACTAATAAACGCTGTATAAGCTTTGAATAGTTATACAGTGTTTTGTTCCTGTCACACAAGTGACATTTTTAATTGGATTGAAGAAGACAAAACACTGTATAACTATTCAAAGCTTATACAGCGTTTATTAGTAAGGGGGACTGTGTATGCCGTTACACAGTCATAAAGCGTATTATGCGTAAATCTTTTTATTTTATTAGTGTCTTCAACTTAACAATCTCTGAAGATCTTCTAGAATCTATACCTAATACTACAATGTGGTTTTCCCATAATCTTATACATAACATTCTCGTGTCACAATGTTAGTTACCGTACTCCTCCGAAACGCCTTTACTGATTTTTAGCAAATTTTATATGCATATTCAGTAGGTCTGAGAATCGGCTACTGGCTACTTTTTATATTGATAAGTGCATTTGTTGAATAAATAATAGTAAATTATTACAACTCGAGACTGACGGCGACCATTGTTTGTGCGACGGGATAGCGATGGACGGTGCCATGGTGACATACTTATTTAGTCACTTCAATGAAATAATATGGGCGAAATACTTTATTTGGCAAAACAACGTTTGCCGGGACAACTAGTATAATATAGAACTACTATATTATATTATGGGAAACTTGACGCCCGCAACTCCGTTGCGCCAAAATTCGTTTATCGCGCGATTAGTAAAACAAAATGAAAAATTGTTCTAGGGATAGAACAATTTTTTTTATGACTATCAAGCTAATATTTTGTGAGTAGCTTCATTTTGATAAGACGAACAAAAATTTCCTCTGCGAAAATTCTTTGAAAGTGGTAGCTTACAGAGATAGAAAGGATTTAATATTTCGATTTGACGCGGACAGTCCTAAAATATGGATTGTTCTATTTGTAGGACAATGTTACTCTTAAATTATATAACTATATTAACCTATCAATATACAAAAAATCAGCTGGTTAGGGTTCCGTTTTAGGGTTCTGTAATGAAAAAGGCCTCGTTTACTACTGATTAATTTCAAAACACAATGGAGCCAACGGAAGAAAACACAAAGAAAAGCACAACGAGGAAAAACCTCTCGCTAAATATCTTCGTGGAAAATTGTAACGTTGTTCCGTGAATGAGAGTTTTTTATCAGAAATTCCTGATAGGTAATGACCAACCTTAATTTAGACGACAATAGTCGTTTTTTTAATATTTATGATACTTTTTACGTTGTAGTATACCTAATAAGTATATGATTAGTGAGTAAGTAGCTATTTAGAAGATTAGCTTGCCGTCGCAAAAAATATTGGTATTTTCTGACAATATAATTACAGTATATAATTATTATAGTGTAGTTAATAAAGTTTAGTCACCAATGTGTTATAAAATGTTTCTCAACGCCTCGCAACATAGCAATGTAAACTTATATTAAAAAACTTATATTAAAATTGACCTTAACACCCGCTTTCGAGAAAACACAAAAACGATATAAAATTTAAAATATTGCGGGAAAAATTGCGAAGCGTTTTAAACAGAGAATGACGGGTCAATCGCTGTATCCGGAATCGCCGGAAGTTTTATCTGAAAATGAAATTTATTTTACAGCTACCCGCCTTTAAATTTTTCATTTTGGCGAATCAGTTATAGCTGCCACAGACGTTTTCGGAATTAGTTGGGCCAAACGGTTTTATTAAACTAAACTTAAATGTGTTGGATAAATAAAATAAAACATGGAAGTGAAACCTTCTTCAGCGGCATTGTGCTTTTTTTGGATGTGAAAAAATAAAAATGTTAAGTCACAATCAAATGTTTAGTCACCACGTGACCTATTGAAAATTCGCAAAACGGTAGGAGAGTAGACCACCAGCGCGGCGTAGTAGAAATACTTCTATATAATAAATAAACCTACTTACATGCATAAGTAGGTTTATTTATTTATTTAATATCCTATTTTTCTACCGCACGACGAAAATGTATGTCTGCTTCTGCTAATCGTTTTCACTTCTGCCCATCTCATTGTTTTTTTTTTTTCTCCATCACCTCACTTAATACATTTTCTAAAGAGAGAAATTGGGAAACAAACTACATCACCGCAAATAAGAGCAACATTTTTTGCATAATTTTATTTATAACAGTGATGACTATCTTCTTTCAGCAAAATATGGTCCACCAAAAATAAGTTTAATCCAATTAATAACATAAGGGCGTGTGCACAACGAACTTATTTGTCGCAAATGTTTTTGCATAAAAAATTTATTTATAACAGTGATGACACTTCCTTTACCAGATGGTCCACCAAAAATAAGTTTAATCAAATTAATAACATAAGGGTGTGTGCACAACGAAGTCATTTGTCGCGCTAATAAGCCGTGGCGCGCCGCACACGCGCCCGGATGCGCGGCGTATATTTAAACTGTCATACGCCTTTTTGCTTCACTAAATTGCGACTAAGCTGTGTGTTCAGTGGAAATTAATTTTTTGATTGATGAAATGAGGGCCTCCGGTCAAGGACGTTAGCAGCTTTTTTCTATGGATTTTATTGGTATGTATTTTGTTGCCGTGAAATATATGCGGGAAATTGGGAGAGTGTATGCTCGCTATGCCTTGTAAATATTTAATTATATTACCTACTTAAGCGGATAAAAAAATTTTGATATTTTGGTTTTTAATGATTTTTTAATAGAACACTAAAACTGTAATATTACGTAATAATAATGATGGTTTTGAAACAGCATACTGCATCTTAAAATACAGCAGAGAAGCCCTATAACACTCATATTTGGTACTTAAATTATATTCAAAACCAGGTTTATGTAATGTATGTTTTTTTTAAGAGCCCTTGCTGTCCCAATGCTGGGCAAAGGCCTCCCTCAAGTTTTTTCATTCATATTGCTCTAACGCCACCGTAGCGCGTAGGCCAGCCTGGCTTATATGCGTCAAGTTCATCGTGCCATTCATACTGCCTTCTATTATTATAAATGCGAAAGTGCAGTGTCTGTCCGTTACCTCTGGATATACCCAAACCGCTGGACCGATTTTCTGAAATTTGTTATGGAGACACTTTCAGTCCCGGGAAAGAACATAGGATACTTTACCAGGAAAAATGTACGGTTCCCGCGCGATAAACGACTTTTGGCTTATGTCGGCCACGGCGGCGTCCTCCATCATCAGGTGTGCCCTGTCTGTGGTGAATTTAATGTATGTTACAGGGAGTTAATATTAATATTTTTATACACAAGTGTGTCTCCATCTTTATTTCCCACAACTGGGCGGGCGGCCACACGGACGTTTTATTTTGCTGGTCTGTTTGTCACTAAATTAATATCTGGTCGCAGGTAATTTGATATTTTACTACTTGTCATAACACTTTTTTTTTATTTATTTATTTATTTTTGTTCCCTGGCTTAATTAAAACTATACTAAGAATAATACACTTGATTGGTGGTACAGAAAACGAATGCCATAGGCTTTAATAAACTTGTCAGTGTAGGGACAGGCAACAGTAATGAACTAGAAAATATCATACCACTTTATCTTTTACAATTACTATCAAGGGGGCGTCCACAAATTATAGTCAGGGTTCCCTAGAACAATTTTTTTTTATTACTATCAAGCTAATTTTTTGTCAGTAGCTTCATTTTGATAAGACGAACAACATTTTTATCTACGAAAAATCTCGAAAGTGGTAGATAACAGAGATAGAAAGGATTTCATAATTTGATTTGATGGTCCTAAAATATGGATTGCTCTATTTGTAGGACAATGTTACTCTTAAAATATATAACTATGAACCTATCAATATACAAAAAAATCAGCTGGTTAGGGTTCCGTTTTAGGGTTATATAATTAACAAAACTTGGTTGACTATGGAACCCTAAAACGGAACGCAATCTTGAACGCTCTATCTTATTCGTTTTATCACCGATTTTTTTTAATGAAATAAAGGGGCAAACGAGCAAACGGGTCACCTGATGGAAAGCAACTTCCGTCGCCCATGGTCACTCGCAGCATCAGAAGAGCTACAGGTGCGTTGCCGGCCTTTTAAGAGGGAATAGGGTAATAGGGTAGGGGAGGGTATGGAAGGAAATAGGGGAGGGTAGGGAAGGGAAAAGGGTAGGGGATTGCAGGGCCTCCGGTAAACTCACTCACTCGGCGAAACACAGCGCAAGCGCTGTTTCACGCCGGTTTTCTGTGAGCCCGTGGTATTTCACCGGTCGAGAAGGCCCATTTGCGCCGAAACATGGCTCTCCCACGTAAATCTGTTGGGAGTCTCAGAAAACTTTTTTTTTTTTGACGGCTTACTGAAAAGTCATCGCGAACTATCGCTAAATAACGAATCTCATGTGAGATTAAGGTATGGGTAGGAGAGAAAACTTTTGATATTTGCGGAAATACCTTGTAATAATTCTATGTAAGTACCAAATATCAATATTACTTATTAATGCAAGTGTCATAATGAAAAAAAACCTTTTGAATTAATTGATATGAAAAATTTTCCAAAAAAATATTGTACATAATATTTTATTTGTGAATCATTTAAGTAATATTCTTTCAACGAACCAACCTACGTATTATAGGTTCTCAAAATAAATTACTAAGAGACGCTCTAACGACAGTCTAGCGGAAACGTATCCATTTCCTTCTCGGTATGTTATTTTCATCCCTTTTATGTAAAATAGTAATAATTTCTCAGAACCAAGTACACTAATGAGGTGGCAAATAAACAAGAAATTCAAACGAGACGACCACGATATGATTTAAGATCGCATTCATGTGGAACATGGTAATGATGTAAGTCGTGATTTTCACAATAATAAACAAATAACTCCCGCACCGGTTTCGGTGACGGTGGCCGGTTTCAATTAAACCAGGCCAGTTACCAGTGTGACCACTTTTTTATAACACGATCTACCAAAAATATCTGTGAATTCTACCAAAATCTACCAAACCCTGTTTTAAATTCTACTTAAAATCTACTACTAAGTACAAATAAAATTTAACTAAGTAATTATGTATATTATGTAAAATAATACATTTTTTTATAAAATTTAGCAATTTTTATTTATTCTCATCATCATCATCTTTTTTAACTTTTTTATACAATTTTTCATCATTTTTCATAATTTGTAACATGGAGGCTTTCGGTTTAAAACGTGTACATTTATTGTGTGTGGCTGTATCACTGTGCTCTTTGATAGATGCCATTCGTGGTAAAATTTTAGTGTTATAATAGGCTTTGCAAAAAACATTGTTGTTGTCGTCACGACATTTACACAGCCATGCTGAAAACGATGGGTTTTCCTCACATTCAACCCGATACTGCTGTTCGTATTTTCTTTTCATCATTTCACTTAATATTTGAAGATTCAACCTTCACAAATACTTGAAACAGTAAAAACACCGACTAAGTAATTGATTCCTATTCTATAATTGTATGTGGAAAAGAGACCGGTATAGCGCTGTATTAGTTACGGGAAATCCCCTGAAAGATTTCCTACCTTTCTGTGTTGCCAGTTTTGAGTTTTGTAGGGACTAAGAGTTTTTTTTTTTTTGGCCTCGATACTTGTATTTTGGATTATCATGTAAGATCACTAAGACTGTTCCATAATACCGATGTTCTACCGAAATCTACTAAATGATTTTGCACTACTAAATCGCAGTTCAATTTGCCTCAAATCTACCAAAAAAGTAGAAATCTACTAAAAGTGGTCACGCTGCCAGTTACTCAGGACTCAGGAGTAATCAGGGCGAGCGAAGCGAGCCCTAGTATGTCCCACAATCTGAGCACTTTTGTGTTACACTTTACGGAAAAACTATCACGCCTATTGATTTGTGCTTTAATATAGTATTTTTTATTTATAATAATATGTAGATGTGTTTGTTATCACTTGTCACTTATGATCGGTCAGTCAAGGTTTGGTTAAGTACTTTTAAAATATAAAAAAAGCCTTAAAAATTATTACTACGCTATTATTAAAAACGACGCGAGTAATAAGTTAACCCATTATAGATGTTATAATATAATCCTTCAGAACCTTCAATTTGATAGCGCGTTTCAGCATTGTGCATTGTTGCGTCCTCTGCATTGTTAACTCGGTTATCCATACTAATATTATAAATGCGAAAGTGTGTCTGTCTGTCTGTCGCTTACCTCTTCATGCCCAAACCGCTGAACCGATTTTGATGAAATTTGGCAAGCAGATACTTCGAGTCCCGGGAAAGGACATACGACAGTTTTATCCCGGAAATTTTACGGTTCCCACATGATACCAAATTTTGGCGTAACGGAGTAGCGGGTGTCATCTAGTCTTAAATATTCGAAGATATTATAAGACATGTAATTTATATGTAATGTCCCAAAAAAGTCCCAAAGACATCCAATATCACAGATGTTCGGTTCATTACGCAATATCTGCTATAAAATTAATAATTACGCTCACATGATCTCCGACCACCCGCACGCGTTATTTGACTCATAAATTAATTTATATTTGTACATGTACACTCGATAACATATCCTTTATACCAATTATCGCCCTTATGCCTTGGACACAAGGTACAAATGGGGAGCAGTAATTTTAAGAGGACTGTACATGTACAATGTGTTAGAATATTTATTGTACACCCCATTCGGTGTCGGGTATGTGTAATTGCTTTTCATTTGTTTCGTATCGTTTCTTATGTCAAATTATATTACATTCGATTCCAAATAACCCAAGTGTCGGCAAGATAATATTATATTGTTAGACTAGATGGGCTTTGTATGTCATAATTCAAGGAACAGGGAATGTTACGCAAAGGTCAGAGCAGAGGGCGCTAGTAGCAAATACTGTAAATAATCCGACTAAAATCTCACATGTTACATACCTACGTCATATCAGAATATTGATAGAAACGTTGCCAAACACCAAACAAAAGTTTTTGTTTACAGCTGTCTATGCTGGTGCTGCCTCTAGCGTGAAAACATTGCAGTAATATATCATATATATGACCTATTATATTTCATTTTGGATTTCGAATTGATTAATGTAAATGGGTTCGTCAAAGCTCGGCCTTTGTCTTACGAATTTTCGGTCAGGTCACGTGTCCACCGCGAGTTTAAAATTATTCACCCCACCCAAAAGAGTGCACAGTAACTCTTAGTAAATTTTCAGTTTAGAAATGTCGAAAAAAAAACTAGCTTATGATTCTTGTGTGAGCAATATAATTATATTAAAATAATATGTTACACTTATTCTGCCATTTTTAAAAACTCGATATAATATAATATAGTGTTCAGTTTGTTACAAGTTTTCCAAGCGTTGAAAATTTCAAAAGCAATTATCCTTTACACCCGATCCCTCGCCATACATGAAACGGCAATTATTGTATGAAAACATCATACAAATTATGTTCTAAGATAATAGAGCTTCCGTAATGCAACTTGTACCACAGCCGTAATTATAGCTAATAAATATAAATAATAAATGGTTAATTTTATCAGTACCTAACTATGACGATGACCACAGAACAAACGTTTGTTAACGGCGCTAATAATATTATAATAAACTACATTTTTTAAGGTTCCGTACCCAAAGAGTTTAAACGGGACCCTATTGATAAGACTTCGCTGTCTCATGTCTGTCCGTCTGTCTGTCTGTCACCAGACTGTATCTCAAGAACGGTAATAGCTAGAGACTTGGAATTTCCACTGATTGTGACAATTCTCTCTGAATAACTCCAATTTTGAATGGCTCTTTTAAAATTACATCGCCTTGTCAATATATAAAGACTGAAACTTTCAGTCGGAAACTAACACTCTTGATCCAAAGCAGTGTGTGTCGTTATGATTGCGAAACTGATGTTGATTTACATTCAATAAATAACAAATACCGGCACAATTTTTTCAATTTCGCCTCCACTCTGCAACGAATTGAGCGCATCCGACAAATCGAAAAGGCTCGTTGGGAATTTACATATGTAAGGTACTGAGTTGTACCGCTGCGGGGGTACTTAATATTGAAAAACTCCGAATATAACAAGTGTAGTAAACATGCCCGAAATAATAAGGAAACTGAGGGTTTTTTGGAAGATATAGAATCAAGGAAAATTGGCATAAAATAACGTGAACAAACAACCAACAAACCCTTGGTCCAATGCTCATTACAAAACATAATGTTTACTTAAATTACTTAATAAATAAATTTAATATGTCAACTTATTTATTTCAGAATAAGACTCCATACTATATACCTCATGGCTTTTGCACCTTTGTTACTGAGCGCATTTTGTTTATTCTCAATTACGCACACATATTATGCATCAAACGACGTTACTTCGTTTCTTTCAGTCGCGCTCGTAATTAGTCGACAGTAAAATGGCGTAGTTTAACGGACACATATTTTAAGAAATATCGGTCTCATGTTATTCGTTGATCTATACTTGAAAATTGAAATTCAGTCCGAGATTAAATTAACCAAAAATAAATTGAACACCCAATTTACTGGCACTTTTAAGTTTTTACTACATTTTTTTTCATTAGTAGGTATTTTGAAACAAATATCTAAGGTGCCAATAATAGGATTATTGCCAACGATTAGGTACTTTGCCCTACACGGAAACAATGTCGCATTTTGAAATAGGAACACTATTCCTGAAGGTCCTTTAAATTCTCTGATACGAGAAATTTCGAAAAATCGCAGCTTGTTCCGTAGGAATGATTGCGCGAAGAGATTTGATTTTCCAATATCTAACTTATGTTCCCTACTTCCTACTGTAGAATTTAATATTGTAATAGTTGAGGTACCCCAGTACTCATACTGGGGTATTAATATTGTGGTTTCTCGATTTATACATAATATCAGGCTGTGAGATTCCGTAGGAACTATCTGCATTGATAATATTCTAGCAAAATACTGTAAGAAGCAGCCTGATTCATTCGTGTATATCAGTCTTTCCCAAAGTGGGCGATAACGCCCCCTTGTGGGCGCTGAAGGTCTGAAGGGGGGCGGTGTGGGACCCAAAAAAAAATGGGAGCGTTGTGTAGAAGCTTGGGGGGTGATTTATTTCATTTGGATGCATTTTAAATTGAAACAAAGGGGGCGCTAAAACATAATTTGTTCTTAAAGTGGGCAGTAAACAAAATAAGTTTGGAAACCCCTGATGTATATCAATAGGGAACAACACTTAAGGTCGGAGTAGAGGGCGCTACTAGTACTTACAGTAAATAATCCGACCAAAATCCGACATGTTGCAAAAGTCTTATCAGAACATTGAAACAAACGTGGTCAAACGTCGAACGAACATTTTATTGTCTGTGCTGGTGCTGCAGTCTAACGTGAAAATATGTATTTATTTATGTAATAATAATATGGATAACTTACAGCTAAGTATATATATGTATATATATATATGGGTTAGGCACTAATATTTTAAACGGCATTACAGTTATAAAAAGCTTGATTTTAACTCATATAACTTATTATAGTATTATTATTAGTAGTAAAGTTACTAACAACATAATACATTGCCTCAATCGTTGTCAAAATAAAATATTGATACTTACTGCGGATATATTCAACCATATTTATTTTAATTTAAATGATTCACTGATTTTGTAACCCACAAAGCTAACCATAGTGAAATGTCACCAAGTGATTTATATTTCAAGCTCTGTGCCGACACTAATAACACGAAAAAATAATTCTTTGTTACATATATTTTTGTTGTCAATCATCTTTTTAATAGCCTATGTTTCGGTTCTGGTCGAAGAAAGATCAACAATACTACTCTTTTAATACAGATCATATTATAACCATGTAATATTATGTGCTTAACAAAAACGTGCGTTCATATATTAAGTTAGAGCACAGATTAATAAATTATAGGTACTACATAAGTTAGATATGTTACCGTTAATGTGCGTAAACCAGTTACACTGCAGATTAACAAGGTATTCTGCAGATTATCTGGGCGGGTCAGTTAAAGTGCAAAAAGTTTATTCAATTCTCATTAAATTACATAAAACAGGTTCTTGTTTGAATAAAACATGTTATTTACTTGTAGACAATTATTTAATATAATTTTTGGCCATAAACAAGGGAATAAATTATTAAATTTTTATTAAAATGTTACTTACTTAGAAAAAAAACAATCAAAACAACAACAGTCTTAGGTTGAAAAGCTTAAGTCAAAGTTTTTAGGACTTTTACGAAGAAAGAGAATGCAAACTAATTACTAGGTAAAGTGCAAATATAAGCTTTTTTATATTTAAATTTCACACTTTAACGGATGGTAGAAAGGAATCTGCAGATTACCTAGGTAATGCGCCCGTTAACGTATTCTGCATTCTATCGGTAACTTACAAACCAGTGTCTAGAGTCTAGAATCTAGACTCTAGACCAGATATTCCCAACCCGCGGTCCGCGGGCCGCATGCGGCCCGCTGGGACTTTATCTGTGACCCGCGTGCTGTTAAACAATTTTGAAATTTACGCCTACCGGGAAAATAATGTACTGTCGTCGTGAAAGTCGACCTTTTTTTTCACTTTTAAATCGTTAATTTTTAAGAACGTTATTTTTTCACCCTAAAATTTTTTTGTTGCGGCCCGTGACACCAAGACAAAAAGGAAAGAAAAAAAGGTTGGGTACCACTGCTCTGGACCAATACAGAAGCGAGTTTAGGTTTACGTGTCAACGTATTTGAAATATATTATTGTGCTAAAACCCTTTTTATTTGTTAAAAAGATACTTTGAGTCCCAGGACATAGCATAAAATATTTAATTATGTTAACCTGCACCATGTGGAACCTTAATAAACCTTTTCCTTGACATTTATTTTAGAAAATCGAACGAGTATCGAGAAAGCAGTCATTTGAGACTGTCACTAAACGGGCCTTTGATTTTAACGAGCACAAAATAAATTTAGATCGGTCTGCCTGGGCCTGAGCCCAAGTAGCGATTCTGCATTGTTAACTGCTCTGTTATGGGCGAACATTTTTCTACAGTACCGTATCTACCTCAATTCTGCTATAGGTCTACCAGAATCTGATGGCAATTTTTGACAGCAGATTTTCATAAAATATCTTTAATCATTGGATAAATTTTTATATTTGCATGTTTAACACACAGAATAAGCCGTTATAAGAAAAAAAAAAAGGATCAAAATGTTTTATTCAAATTACCGCGGTATTGCTAGCTAGAGTCAATTTATTTTCTCACTTTTTGCCATCAGATTCTGGTAGACCTATAATCTAATACTACCATATTATTATTATTACTAGAGATCGCCTAATGGTCGAAATTCGACCTTAGTTTCAACGACATTAGGTCTACTACCTATGTTTTGTAAAAAAATATTGACTTTATCATATTTTTTTCAACTCTTGTCTCTGGGACTCAGCTGCTCTCAGACTGGCCGTGTAAGCATTGTCTAATAGTATCTAAGATTCAATAATAAAAAAAAACTATAATCCATTTTTAATTTGTCAACTTGTTGTCAACAGACTTCAGCCATAAATAAAAGAGTATAATTCGTATGTAATAGGCTTGTCACTCAAAAATCTGTCATCTTTCCTAGTGTGTATGTTGTAGTGTGTGTAATGTTTTATTTGTTAAAAAAATGTATGATAAAAGCATAATTTCAAAATAATATTAGCTCGATGCACTCCTTCACCATATAAACTATAACTGTGCAAAATTTCACTCACCTACGTTTCCTCATTTTTCGTCAAAAGGGATACAAAGTTTCGCGTATTAATAAATAGATTCATAATATTATAGTTTCTATTACGGTTCGATGTAGCAGAATAAGACTACAAATGTTATGATATTCTCATGAAATGTCTAACCGACGTCTTGACGTGCTTAGATTGGTCAAAAATCCAAAATTTAGTTCCCTTGTATTTGGTGTCATATACAGTATAAAAATTGAGAATACTATTTTGCTGTACAAATAGACTCCTCTAGATGACACCGTAACTCAGCGTCAAAATTCGTTTATTGCGCGGGGACCGTGCATTTTTTCGGGATAAAAAAAGTAATTATTGTAATGGGCATAGGATACTTTCTCTATTTTTCTTTTTTCGTTGTTTCTAAACTATATTACTACTAAATGACACCCGTAACTCCGTTGCGGAAAAACTCGTTTATCGCGCGGGAACCGTATTTTTTTCCGGTGTGAAACGTATCATAGTATTATGTCCTTTCCTGCACCCGTAGCATGGCTACAGTAGAAATACGAAAGTATAGACAAACAGCGGATATAAACTGAAGGTGCCGTTCCGATCTTTACGGTTTCAGTTTATCTCCGCTGTTTGTCTATACTTTCGTATTTCCACTGTAGCCGTGCTACGGGTGCTGAGACTCAAAGTATCTCCATAAGGAATTTCAACATCATCGGTTCAGCGTTTTGGGCTTGAAGAGGCACCAGACAGACACATACAGACGGACGGATCAACTAATGTTGGATTAAATTAAAACAGCAGAATGTGTGGGATTTCCAGTCATTTTTATTCGTTCAGAAAGCTACATTGTTTTTAAAGATAAATCGGTCCTTTTGTGCACTAGAGGAATCTAATAAAGTCTGTTGATTATTTCGTGTAGCGCAATGTAACGAATCGGGCTAGATATTCTTTTGTTATTTAATATTATGTAAGAGAAATATTTATGAGCGAAGCAACGTTGAATTCAATTTTAAATAGCAATATAACTTTTTTTTCAGTTTCTATTACTTTACTTACTTTTTTTAAGTTTATCGCGCCAGAATCGTACATTTTTCCGATGTAAAAAGTATCCTATGTCCTTTTCCGGGATTCAAAGTATCTCCATTCCCAATTTCATCATAATCACTTCAGTGGTTTAAGCGTCAATTCAATGTTAATTGCGATCTGTCGGCTGGATTTGACATAAGTACATAACGCGACCAAATTACGTAGATCTCCCATCTGCCTATGAATCAACTTCTCTGATAGTACATCTTATTGATAGACTAGCCGCCCTTAGTTTTGGATGTTTCAATTATAGATGATAGCTATCGATATACGAAGTGCTGTAGACTCTGAAATTGGTGAAGCAATTTTCATAAAATTTGTCACAAAGTGAAAGTAAGAGTCTAAGGGGAATTACATATAGACTACTTTTATTGCTGTACTGTGTACAATTATAGATTTAATCTAAATCTTATATATTTAATCTATAATTGTACACAGTACAGCAATAAAAGTAGTCTATATGTAATACCCCTTAGACTCTTACTTTCACTTTGTGACAAATTTTATGAAAATTGCTTCACCAATTTCAGAGTCTACAGCACTTCGTTCACACTACGAAATCTTTTATATTCTAGACGTATTTTAAGCTTAGATTTAACCCTCTGTCTCGTGTCTGTATAGCAATATTCAATGCATTACTTAGCTTCTTCATCGATCAACTTTGACAACCATTAAGGATCGCACACATTATGACGCAGCGGAGAGGGCCGCATTTTCATGTATTACGATCAGCGATAGCTCATAAAATGTATTTAAAATGACCTCTTATTCTCTATTTTGTTGTTTATAAGCTTCACGCTTATTATAACGGGGTGCAAAGGGGCAGGTCGCTTTTTTACCAGTTTTTTGTCCGCGGACGCAATGGGCATAATCTTTATGAAAAATGCAGCTCATTGTTCTGCCCTCCGTCATAATATGCACATACCTTTATACGGCAATATAAAAACATAAAGTAAATAAACTTTACCCGCTTGAGTTACGCGAAAATCGTGAGAAAAGGAAAAAACGCTCGTTAAAATAATTTCTCTAAGAGGTGTTGCTTACTCCGGCGGTTTTTCTAGGCGCTTGATTATTTATTTCCACAAGTGAAAAACGACTGGAAGTTTTTAATTAATTAAATATGTCGTCTGTTTTCTGGCGTCTCTCTTTTAACTTTTCGCTTTGTTCTTTGCGGGCTCCTAAAATGTATATTTTTAAAGCGTTTAAAACTGTATTTAAACCTTTTTCGGTTTGTTTACTTGTTTAATTTGTCTTTAAAACCACATTTATTAAAAAACTTTATGTTAATTTTAACGTCTGTCCGTCTTTGCGCTATTAGGCCTACTTGGGTGGGGGTAGAGTTAAAAAAATACGTGTGGCACTCGGTGACTGCCGCGGTAAAGCTATTGCATAACATTTTTTTCAACTAATTTTGTAAATATTTTTATTTAGTAAGGGGATAAAATTTACCTTTAACCATTATTATAGCTGTGTAATATACTTATACTAACAGTGGTAAAAATGTGTGTCTATCTGTGTGTTACCTCTTCACGCCCAAAACGCTGGACCGATTTTGCTGAAATTTGGTATGGGGACTTCTTTGAGTAAGAAAGGACATAGGATACATTTCTATCCCGGAAAAATGTACGTTATAAACGAATTTTGGCGCAACGGATTTTCGAGCTCCATCGAGTACCTACATAATTAACAATTACATATCATATTTATCTGTTTACACTCAACATAAAGGAACAAATTATTATCTATTTTATGTTATCACGAATTGTGCAGAAGAGGAAAATTGTTGAATCCCCACGGGGAAAAACGTAATTCTTACAAAATTACCTTGGTTACGGCGTGATACATATCTGATATTGCTATAATAATATAATATTTCGTAAACCTATTATGTATCTAACATATAAAATTCTCGTTTCGGAGAGGTTTGTCGCGAAACGCGAAAGCGATTTTGATGAAATTTTGTGATGAAAAATAGACGTTTGTCGATTTTTAGACCTACCAAAGGACACAAAATTTCAACAAAATCGGTCTTATCTGTTTTGGAGGAGCTCAGCTACAAAAACCGTGATACGAGAATTTTACATATTAGTTAACTGTATAGATATCAAAGCATGATGCTGGGTCTCTTGAGAACCAGAACCAGAACAATATGTATACGGGTATGCATTATTAATAATATTAGGGGAAATTGAAAGGACATTGGCCTTGTTAAGTGATAATGAATTATTAAATAGACCTACATGATACAAATCAGTATATAGCTTTTTACGATAGTTATGTTAATATAGAACAAGCTGCCTGATTTTTAAAATTCGAATGTTGTCCATATTACAGTTTACAAGTTTAATATTAGCAGTTATTAGACATTATTTGAATTTTTAAAACTTTTCAAAAATTTTAAGGTTTTTATTTGCGCTAAGAAAAAAGTTTTGGGAGCCCTGCACTAGAAAAAGAAAATGACAGTATTATCGGCGGGAAAATGCAAAACGTTACATTAAAATGATTAAATAAGAGCACATTTCCGCAAAAGTTAAGCAAATGAAAATAAACGCGATTTCGCTTTTGGCGTAATTCGTAATTTCTTCCGTCCTCACCCCATACTTACATTTTACATCTCAAGATTTCTTACAATTATTTTTATTAGGAAAATATTATGATTGCGCTTTGGATGTATATTTCGCATTTAACGACTTCACTATAATATGACTTTTAGTCAAGACGTTAAATGTTTCAGTCAACGTCTTGACGAGGTGTCCTATTAGTCATTCTATTAAATGGTGTCATTCAATGAACGCGCTAGTCATTTAATCAAATTGCAGATTGAACCAGATGACTGCGACATATACACCACCATAGGTAATTTACCAATAATATTTACCACGCGGCCAAAATATATTCTATGTTTTTCACTTCTGCAATCTACAGGCACTCCCAGAGAACATCCCGTTGCTTTTTACATACCCCTTATTAATATAATTGCCGGTTAACAATATTCCAATCCAGTAATCCAAGACACATTTTTCCAGTAGTAATCCAGCGCTGGATTGAAACACTGGATTGGAATAACATAAACGGGCCATTATAAAATAGATCTACACTGTGTTACAGACGTTAAGGTTACAGTCACAAATCAAAATGTAGATATCATTTATTGCCCACCGTAAAATAGCACTACAGAAATATCGCGCTAAGTGCTAACCCAGGTACGTTTTAATTCAAACATGCAACAGCCAAGAACTAAAATAAAAGCAAAATTGAATAAGCAATGAGCAAGTTTGGCAAGCCGCGAACTTGTACATACTTCCAGCTGAGAGCACGACGGAGCAGAATAGTTTTTAACAAATTAAATTAGAAATCATACGCTCGTTTTAGAAATTCGTTTCAAAGTTACGAAAATATGAAAAGAAACCAAAGTAATAAAGTATAGTATGTTTTTTTAAATAAGAACTGTAGAATGGATTTTGGAATGTAACGCTTTGTAAACTCGCACCGTCGGCACTGATGACCTGAGATGTATGAAATTCTAGGAAGCGTTTTTATATAGCGCGTAGCGGTCAACGCATTTCATACAATATACATTCATTCAATTTCAGCGCCGACATTAAATCAGCCTCACATAAAAAACTTTTACGAAACTCTACATTCAGCAGTCGTTGCCCAAATCACTGTATCACTATACCACCCTATCCAAGTGTTTGGTCAAAAGATTGGCAGCGTTCTTGTTACTTGTCGATCCGTTAGGCAGTCTTATTTCAAGTGAAAAACAACCACAAAGTTATGATAAAGGTGAAATTTCGGCCTGCCTTGGCTAGCGTAATGCACCGTGCAAAGAAAAAACAAGACAAATGGGAAAAGCTGCATAGAACATCGTGCATCGTTGTCATATTATGGTTCTTGCGCTGTTTTCATGGCACGAAAGACCTAAGTTTTTGATTACTGTCAAGAAGCAACTAACTTCGTGCACAGCTTAAATTTCTTGCTGTCTAATTCCAATACCAGTAGCTTGTTCCAGCTACCAGTGCATGCGGAGCTTCACTAGGGCAACACTAATGCGCTATGCATTTTTAATTCGTGTCAAGAGAACCTGTTGCCAGCGTTAATTACATATTTGAATGTGTGAAAGGGTTTTGCAATAGTATTGCAATACCTAGTGATGTTCTCACTCTAGTAGTGATGTGAACTTTCAGCTTATTTTAAATTAAAAATATTTTGTACTGAAAAAATACCACATGATTTTCCCCCAAAAATATTTCAAATGGCCTTTCCTACTCTCCTACCCTTATTTTAGCTATATAGGATATATAGGGTATATAGGGTAGTAAGTTGAGAATGAAATTGCTTGTATTGCTGTAACTTGTAATTAAAAATCGATTTAAGAGGGCGACTAACCCAAAAAATCAAACATCGTCCTTCTCTTTACTCTCACGCCCGTCTTTCATATGCCAGGTGAAAAAGGCCGACGCGGAATCATCGTCAAGTTAGTTTTTTCTTAATAACTCGATAAATATACAACATTTTAAAAATCTGCCAGGTCAGTGTCTCAATGATAGAATTTTATACAATGTGTTAAAATATTAACTTAGTTTAATGCACGGTCATGGCAATATTTTAAAAATTCCTGAAAATTAGATGCATCTTTGTGATTTTTTCCATCGAGAAAATTTTAAAATTTCCGCTCAGATCAAATTCTTGGAAATATAATGTAGTATCTATGTTTAGAAAATGAAACAATTCTGGGCTTATTTTCAAGTTTAAAAATGAATTATAAAATCGAGAATTTTGGGTTAGTCGCCCCCTAGATATCGACACATGACGCACCGAATTACGTGAACCTGTTCTTAGTCATTCCCCGCCAACATAGACTTGACATAGCCCGACCAAACATTATGTAACGTAGTCCGTCATTTGCCTACGAATAAACTCTGAAGGTATTTCTGAAGATCGAGTTAAAGATCACAATAATTCAAACTGTCGTAGTGACTTTTTACAAGTTTTCTTTTGAAATTTTAATCAATGTGCTATTTTAAAGTAGAATTAAAAGCCATTATTGGTAAGTGGCACACGTAGTTCTAAGTGACGAGACACTAGACACGTCCACGACTGCACATTTCATTGAATTTTAACGTGCAGACCAATTTCATTTTCATTAAAATCGATTTATTCATTTACAACACGAATGAAATGTAAAATGTTCAATGCTTTTAAATATTTTAGGAGTTTAGAAGCCTTCTTAATAATTATTATACTTTCAAGTTTATGTCCCTTATTAATATAGAAATTACACAATGTTTATACGGATGTCATACATGTTTAGATATAAAAATATCCATAGTGTGTGTAGGACGTCATATTATAGTATGAGGATAATTTTTAAATGGATAAAAGTAAATAGTATGCAATTAGCACTGTATAAAATTATAATGTCATGATAATACATTAACGAGCTAGCAGCAACCACCTCTATTTTATATTATCTGTGCCTAATTTAGGCGACATCGATCTAGTAGTTTTGGATCTTATAAATGCAAAAATAAATAGGCAATGCAATCTTTTCATTTTGGCATAAAATATAGGTTCTATTATATCTTTTGCAAGATGCTTGATAGAAAAATAGAAATATCTAGTTTCAATCCAGCCTAATGATATAATTATCCAAGTCCATCATTTACTAAAGCGTAAAGAAGGTTGGCAACTTCTTCCACTTTTGATTGCCTCTGGGACCACTTGAAAGAATCAAGACTTTTGGACAATTCCTTGTGTTTGTTTCTTGACAATTAAATGATTTAATTTGATTGTTTATTAATTCATTGTTTGTCTTGGATTATATAATAATATCAAATCTTGTATCGTAATTCTAAACAACCTATTCTTAAACTCTGAAATATAACATCCATACACGTGCCTACGACAATGTTATTTAACTTCCGCTAAATTTGACGTTTTTACTTTTTTGAATTTTAATTGAGTTAAGAAGTTTAAACGTCAAAATTGTAAAACCATAAGCCATGAAAATTCTATAATTATCCCGCTGGCTGGTAGTGATGATGGCGACGTGTCGTTTTAAATTAGTCGTGTTATCGAATATGTCCAGTTTTTAGAGTGGAGCGAAAACAAATTTATGGCTGCATCAGAGGCTGTGGAGCGTTGCAATGGGTTTTCCTATTCCATTACTTTTGCTGATGGGCCTTGTATTTTATTAAATGTTTAACAAAATACTCTATTTGCCAATAAAATGTGGGTACCTTTCAATAAAAAAGAAATTAAGACCTTAATTTTACGAATGTATGAAGTAGAAAACATAAAATATAACAGTTTGTGCACAAGCTTAAGATCGCTCGCTCGCTTCAAGAGGGAATCTGCGCATGTCTGTCTCATTACTTATGAATTTCAAATTCGTCACCTCACTACATAATATTTTCCAACAACACCACCACCACCACCAACACCAAACAATAACGTTCGGATTATAATACAAAATCGTTTGGATTTTCAAACGTTTTCCACGAAGGCACCTGTACTCAATTTTCTAATAATATCCCTGGTCTTTTGTCTCATAAATAAAATAATCACTCTACGCCTATATTAAGTACGTTCCCTCGAGAGGGCACGCATTATGTTCCCTGAATTCTCACATCCTTTTTAATACATTGTAACCAAATCCCGAGAGGAAACATATAGGAAAGCTTTTGATATTAAAAAAGAATAATCACGGTAGAAAGGAAAAATTAATTATTATAATGTATTCAATATTCATGGTGCAAATATGTATTTTGTCATGTATTTTTACTGTACGAGTTAATAGACAATTCTTTTGTTTTCGTTTAAAATTTTAAAACGTAGTGCAAGTACTTTATTTTTTGGCTAGTATTTTTTTTTTCTAGTCAATTAGTGAATATATTATAAAATTATAAAAATGTGTCTATCCGTTTGACTGTCTGTCTGTTACCTATTCACGCCCAGATCGCTGAACCGATTTTGCTGAAATTTGGGAAAATGGTATACAGAAAGGTACTTTAGGTCTCGAAAAAGGACAATAGGATACTTTTTATTCCGGAAAATGCACGATAAACGAATTTCTGCCCAACGGAGTTGCAGGCATCAACTAGCTATAGTATAATAAACTAGACGTTCCGCGCGGCTTCGCCCGCGTAAATAAGATATTTCACAGAAAAATTAGTCAACAAAAAATAGCCTATGATCCTTCACGTGGTCTACTTCTTATCTGTGCCAAATAACAGAAAAATTGCTCCAGTAGTTCGTGAGATAAGCTTTTTCAAATAATTTCCCCCGTTTTTTTCCACATTTTCCTCTATTTTCCGCTCCTATTAGTCTTAGCTTGATGTTATATAGCCTATAGCCTTCCTCGATAAATGGGCTATCTAACACTGAAAGAATTTTTCAAATCGGACCAGTTTAGTTCCTGAGATTAGCGCTTTCAAATAAGCCCTTTCAAATAATTTCCCCCCCTTTTTCACATTTTCCTCTATTTCTTCGCTCCTATTAGTCTTAGCGTAATAAAATATAACCTATAGCCTTCATCGACAAATGGGCTATCTAACGCTGAAAGAATTTATCAAATCGGACCAGTAGTTCCTGAGATTAGCGCGTTCAAACAAACAAACAAACTCTTCCGCTTTATAATATTAGTATAGATAATATAGATTGTTTCCTCTAATCCAGCTATCCCCAACCCGCGGCCCACCAGGACTTTATTTGTGGCCCGCGTGGTGTTAAACCATTTTGAAATTCACGCCAATGTAAAGTCATCGTGAAAGTCGTGAATTATTTTTTTTCACTTTTAAATCATTAATTTTGAAGAAAGTTATTTTTTAAACCTATAAATGTTTGTTGCGGCCCGCGACACCAAGACCAAAACATGTTTGTGGCCCGTATGAAAAAAAGGTTGGGGACCACTGCTCTAATCTCGTAGCGCAGTCAGGTAAAAACTCCCAAAAACACTGCGAGTTAATTTCCAAGAAAGTAGGTACAGCTTAAGAAACGCTTAATTCTGTCTCGTGTGGTGTTAAAACGTTCTTTATTATGTCGTGTGTCCGGTACATCGGGAGCGTGAGATCGCGACACGTCACGACACAACGATGAATTATTGCGCGTCATCAATTATCGGACCGACATTGGTCACGGACGATGCCCGCAATGGATGCGTCCTTTTGTCCGATATCGATCGAAGACAGCGATCTCATTACGGCCTTTTAAAAAGAGGAATGATTCTTATATAATAAAAGACGACAATAGCAAATATTCTTATACGGAAAGAGTATCTTAATATATCCATACTAATATTATAAAATATGCGAAAGTGTGACCGTCTGTCTGCCCGTCGATATGTCTGTTTGTCTGTTTTTTTTTTTGTTTGCCCAAACCGTTGAACCGATTTTGCTGAAATTTAGTATGGGGATACTTTGAGTCCCGGGAAAGGACATAGGATACTTTTTATCCCGGAAAAATGTACGGTTCCCGCGCGATAATCGAATTAGGCGCAACGGAGTTGCGGGCGTCATCTTGTTTTTAATATTGGGTAGGTACGAATAGACTTATATCAGCAAGTTACCTAGATAAAACATTTCAAAAGCCAAGATAGTCCAACATATTTTAGCTCTACCAACTGTGTGCATATTCAAATCTAGAACAGAAAGGCAAAACGCGTGCTAGTAACAAATTAAAATATTCATTCCAGTAACTGTACTTGCATGTTTAGTAATTGTAAGGCGTTGTTTACACCGGCCAGCTTTCACCGGAGTACCAACAATGCTTGTATTATGTTCGGTGTTGACATGATTAATAAGATATACAGCCTAAGCCACAAAGCCTGGACCAATTAGTTTAATTTGCAATGTCCTAGGACATTGTTCGGGCCTAAGTTGAAAACAGATAGGGTATGGACTCTATACAATACAATAGAGGCACTAGGCACAAGTTTATAATATTAGAATTCAGTTAGAAGCGACAAAGATTATCGTATTTCCTATAATATTTTCTAGAATCTAGACTTTAGATATTAAAATATGTAACATAATGGAAGTGGTCGAGATGGTCTAATATAAAATTTATTATATTTTCAAAACCAAATTTTTTTTTGGGATTATCAAAATTTTTAACAAGTTGCCAATCAATCTATATATATATCTCATAACTTCATAACTCATAACAAAAATATAATAAAACACCGCGCCGTTACAGTTAAAAAACGTATTAAAATGGGTAGATTTCATTTTTTACAAAATACTAAATATTCCTTCAGTCTTATATCAAATAAAACAATATTGCACATAAACTTATTCAGAACATCCAATATCGTAACGTATTGGTATAATAATTCTGTTCTTTGAGACCGGCTGCGATGCCGGTGGACGCTGGACACAATATGTCCACCTAATGATATGTTCACAGTCTGATGCACGTTTTATATCGGCTTGTCATCAATAACGTCTTCTTTATCGAATAGATTTTGTCAGCTTCGAAGGAATAAAAAATTTCAAAGTTGTTTTTAAGGCCCCGTATAGGTGGCATGTTCGACTGATCGCAGGCCGATCTGACCGGACTTGTCAAGTATTGATTGGTTAGCTGTTTGATACAAAGCCAATAAGCGCTATTAATTAAATAAACTCCTATTAAAAAAATTGAAATCGGGCAAAATCATTTTGGAAAAGACATCGAAAATCGGTTCTCGTAAAACCGAAGTCGCAAGTCGCAGGCAATCTTTAGTCTACTCTAAAAATTTAAAGTGGTATAAAAGTTTATGAGTTTGTGAATTTGTAAGGGGAAGTCTCTGGGTATTCTGAACAGATTTTAAAAATTATTTCACCAATAGAAGCCACTTTATCTTGTATGTAGGCTATAAAAAATTAAAACATAAAAGTTAGTGTGCCAGGAATACTAAGACTAAGCCACAAGTAAAAGCTAGTAGTCGATAAATCCACCCCACCAGTTAATAAAGTTGTAAAATTAAAACATGTTTTGACAAGAAAATTGAACATCGATAAGATTTTTATCTAATTTAAAATTAATCTTTGATATTAAAGGCTTCGAGGATCGAGTGGCTGACGAAATTGCGACGGTTTTGACTGAGACCGAATTTCATTATGCAGGACCTCATAGCGAGGACATTAATTTAAAATTACGCTGCCCTAACCTAATTCCTTTTTGTAATTTGTAATAATAGGTCTTTTAAAAGTTAAAGCAACGTCTGGCGTAATGTCACTATCACATTTCTGCTATTTTAATCCGATTTTGCAGCTTACATTTAGTCGGGATCTTATTATAAATTAATTGATTTTAGGGTGTCGTAGCCAAATGGCAAAAAACAGAACTCTTATTATACATATATAATTTGTCATGTCTGCCTGTCTGTCCATCCGTACCGTATGTCACAGCCGCATTTCTCCAAAACTATAGATGTACTTTAGAAGATTCAGTAATCAGTATACATAATGCATACCGTTAATGTTATGTTATTATTCTGTGATATTTTACGACAATATTACTTTTTAAGGGAAATTATAAAACGAGCGAATAAAAAAAACTTTGCGACTGATGATGTTTTAATAACTTGAGCGGTATGAATTTGAGTAAGCGAAAAATTAACTAAACTATCGACGAATATTGATTAATGTTTAATAATAAAATCCAGAACGAGCTTACAAAAAGTGGACTGTGATTAATCCATTTCACATATTAAAATTTTATTCGAGCGACTACATTACTAAGTGAGCGACTGGAAGTACAGAGAGGGCAACTTTAATATTAAAGATAGATTCGAAATTTCTAAGTGAGGTTATACATAACGAACTACTAAAAAGATCACTTTGGGCAAAGTTTTATAAGCTGGTTTATTACTTAATGATTTTTGGTTACTGATATTTTATTTAAGGGCTTGTTTTTTATTTTGATACGTTTTTTTTTAATTAAAACTACAGATTGTTAAAGAGGAATTATAAAACGAGCGAATAAAAAAAAGTTTGCGGCTGATGATAACTTGAGCGGTATGAATTTGAGTGGGCTCTAAGGTTTACAAACCTACTCCAATTTTTTTTTTTGGTGGTCACATGGGTCAACCCATGGATGTTTTGGGTGAGATAAACCTCCCCGTACCACTTCCACCCCCGGAAACCCCCCCCCCCCTGTTTAGGAAAAATTCGCATTTGAAATTTTCGTAATATTGAGATAAGGTCTTATGTTTTCTGGTGTTTACGTGCACTAAAAAATATTTTTAGTGTTTCAATTAATATTTTAAGCTAAAAAATAACTCAAACATGTTAAATATTTTCGTATGAGAACATGATTTTGGTATTACGTTGTATGAGAATTTTGATGGCACCCGGCCTCTTTTAGATAAAATGCCGCTCAGTATAAAAAAACATTTGCCAAAACACTCAAACAAATATTAGGTCGCTCAAATATTATGAAGCTGCTCATTTTGTATATTATAAAGGCGAAAGTTTGTGAGGATGTATGGATGTATATGTATGGATGTTTGTTACTATTTCACGCAAAAACTACTGAATGGATTTTAATGAAACTTTACAATAATTGAGCTTATACATCAGAATAATTACACATAGGCTAAAATTTAAACCGACTTTCAATATGAGGGAGGTGTTATGTTCGTTTTTTTATGTTCAACGATTACTCCGCCGTTTGTGAACTTTTCATCGTCTTTTAGATCGAGACTCGAGTTTGTCAAGCGATTATAAAAATCTATACTAATATTATAAACCTGAAGGGTTTATATTTTGTTTGTTTGCTTGAACGCGCTAATCTCAGGAACTACTGGTCCGATTCTTTCAGTGTTAGATGATGAGTTTACTGTGAATGTGACTATATATTATAAGCAAATAATGAAGGGGCCCACTCTTTGTTGTAAATTTTAAGTAAAAAAGTGTTGCTTCAAATAAAGCAAAACATTTTTTATTGATAAGATTGTTTTAATGTTTTATCTATTGTCTTAAAAGTTTCGTGACCCAGGCATCAAAACGCTACAAAGACAAGTAACTTCATTGTAATAAGTTTTCATTTTGTACTTTCTTTTTATTATTTTTGTGAATTAAGTTTGTACTCAAAAAATGGTGGACTCATGAATTTAGGGTGCTAATGAACGCAAATATGCGCTTACGCTTATGCAATATAGAAACTATTGTTGACACTATAGGTTTTATTAATAGCGGAAATAACTCTAATATACAGCCCTAAATAACATAGAGGAGTTTTGCATCCCTTTAGGAGTTTGGTTTTGCAAAAGAGTTAATAAACAGCTTTGTAGAGCTAGTAGCGTTAACTGCATCCTTTGTGCAACTAAAAGCGCTCCAAAGGGGTATACAATAGCTTTCCTAGAACTTAAGGATTTAATAAGAGATGATATAGATATTATAGTGGCAAGATTTGCTTAAAGCTAAATGTGAAGCACTGGTCTGTACTGTAGCGATAGTAATCGCTGCAGTTCGACTTTAACGTTCATAATCTGCTTTTATAGGCCCGTTATGTCACTATAGGTGTTACAATTTAATACTAACTCTTTTTTGTCGCCACAGCCTATACTGACAGCTCCAAGTCAACCTTTATAACACTTCAGGTTCTAAATTAGCTATATTTGCAGCGGTAATGTTTGTTGGGTATTATTGATACCGAGCAAAAATGTTAAAAAAATCACGTTTGTTGTATGGGAGCCCCCCCTTAAATATTAAATTTATTTTGTTTTTAGTATTTGTTACAGCGTCAACTGATATACACAATCTGTGAAAATTTCAGAAGTCTAGCTATAGCGATTATTGAGTTAGAGCCTGGAGACAGACAGACAGACAGACAGACGGACAGACATCGAAGTCTGAGTAATAGGGTTTTTACCCTTTGGGTACGGAACCCTAGAAATCATAACGCTCCCTGTTTTTCTTTCTCATCTTAAGAGTAGATTCATTTGTCATTGTCATTGTCATTGATTTTGGCCAATATAATTTAAATGATTTTTCATAATCATATAACCATATAAGATCAATTTGTAGAATGTAATTAACACGTTCACTACTAGTATCCATATAAAAACAGGATGTGTAATACGTACAGATATTAATATTATAATAGTTAGATTCTGATCCTTAGAAATATTTTAGTTTGACAGCCAAGGACAAAAGGAAATTGTTTTGTCAGAATAAGAACAAGTTCTGAGCCTCTATTCACTATATTTACGTTAACCGAGCCGAACTATAAAATACGACGATAAAATGTGATTATGAAAGTTCATAATAGAAAACCCACCAAAACATTCTGAGCGTCGAGAGCCCATAAAGATTTACTACTCAATAATACTTTGATGATTTGAGATTCAGGCAATTTTATGGCTATACAAGTTACTGAGGCAATAACGTGACTTTATCTTCGCACTCATGAGTTATGATCGGGATTTGGTGTTTACGGCGTATTCTTTATGTGACGATTTTCATTAGCCTCCATTTTGTTTTGTGTCCGACACCAGTTGCAGGTGCGAAAGGGTTCGAAGAAAAAGGTTGCTTCACTTACTTGCTATACGCTGTGCCAGCGGTCTACTTTCCTTCTGTCTTACAAATTTTCAATCGATCTGCGGGGCTTAAATGGTCGCATAGCAATTCCTCTCAATCAATTCACAAAATGAATTGTCAAAACTGTCAGTCACGAATGTCAAATTTAGACCAATTCAATTGGTCTAAATTCGTACTAATTTGACATTCGTGAGTTTGACCAATTCAATTGGTCTAAATTCGTACTAATTTGACATTCGTGACTTTGACAGTTCTGACAATTCATTTTGTGAATATATTGAGAGGAATTGCTATGCGGCCATGTTAACCCCGCAGGTCACATGTCCGTAATTAATCCTGACAAGAGTTTAACATTTTTATCATCCCAAAAAGCGTACAAGTACCTTTTGAGTTTCGACCATCTCGTTACCATCTTGTCAAACCTTATTTTGACTACTAACCTTTTGTTATTGCTATAAAATGGTGAACAAAACAAACAGGTATCTTAGACTATTTTAGTTCAGGAGCAGTCAGACAATTAAAGACACTAGTTAATTGGCATAATTTTCTTTGTTCTCAAGAAAATGTTCAACCATTCATAAAGGGAGTTCATAAAGAAAGACCTGTCCACTTACATTCAGTGGAAATGATAAACTTTTTATTTTAATTGATAAAAACTAAAAACTCTAACAGGTTAAATTCCTTATATGCTATCAATTATTTATATAGTAACTAGCTTTTGACCGCGGCTTCGCTCGCGTGGAATTCAAAAATCGCGTAAAATACGAATATTCTTGTAAACCTCCTTTGGAAACATGATGTTTTTCCAAGACCAAAAGTAGACTATGTTATTCTACATCGTTTCAACTAAGTATATATTCAACTAAGTAACGCTGTGCCAGCGGTCTACTTTCCTTCTGTCTTACAAATTTTCAATCGATCAGGTCACATGTCCGTAATTAATCCTGACAAGAGTTTAACATTTTTATCATCCCAAAAAGCGTACAAGTACGTTTTGAGTTTCGACCATCTCGTTACCATCTTGTCAAACCTTATTTTGACTACTAACCTTTTGTTATTGCTATAAAATGGTGAACAAAACAAACAGGTATCTTAGACTATTTTAGTTCAGGAGCAGTCAGACAATTAAAGACACTAGTTAATTGCCATAATTTTCTTTGTTCTCAAGAAAATGTTCAACCATTCATAAAGGGAGTTCATAAAGAAAGACCTGCCCACTTACATTCAGTGGAAATGAGCCCCCCAAGTTGTGTCCAGGGGCAAAGCCCCCGCATAATAATCAAACGACACTAGAAATCTGTATGTTTAGTTTAGGTTAAAATAATTTCGTTATGATATTTACTTTTAATAATTAATACCTTAGTTTGTTCCTAAAAAAGGAAAATTACAACGCAACACTAACGCCGCGACGCCGTTTTGTTATAAGCAACATTTCCAGGTGCGGGAGGAAGGAGGCGCAGTAAGTAGGGGGGCTCGGGGGGCGAAGTCCCCCTCAAAGAAATTAAATTACACTCAAAAAGTGTATGTTTAGTTTAGGTTACAATAATTGCAGCGCATCGACGCAGCCCCCCCAAGTATTGTCCTGAGCCAAAAACTCCCCTCCCCCCATATTAATCAAATGACACTCAAAAACTATCAGTCCCGCCAGCAGGGTCCGGGGGGAAATCCCAGGTGCGGGAGTCATGATATATATGACGCGTTAACATTTTGTTATAAGCAACATTTCCAGGAGGAAGGGGAGGGGGGGGGGGGGGGGGAGTGGGGGGATTGTTAAGTTGGAAAACACAGTAAATAATATGAAGTAAGTCCATTAAAGAAAAAAGTTGATACAAAATCTGACCCTGGCTAATCTTTCTAGCCCACCCTCACCCTCACCTTCCTAGCTTTTGCCCGCGGCAATGGACTTACTTCATATTATTTTCTCTCCTCTTTGGTCCTAAGGGAACAAAGAGGGGGTGGGGGGAATTTTTTTATGCACCAGATGTTACGTTGGAAAAAGAAAAATTTATCTGCGAAAACCGTATGCAAATCGGATCAGTAGTTAACGTGTTAAAGAAAAAAGTTTGATGCAAAATCTGACCCCCTCTTTTGTCCCCTTAGAGGGGTGGGGGGGGGGGGGGGTAAAAATTATACACCAGATGTTAAGTTGGAAGAAAACAAATATATCTGCGAAAACCGCATTCAAATCGGATTAGTATTTTTCGTGTGATGCGGGAACAAACATACAGACAGAGAGACAGACAAAAAAGTAACCACATTTTTGGCTTCCATAGCGATGTAGTAACACCCCCCGCTTATTATTTTTTGAATATCTTTAACGTACAGAATTTTCATTTCTACAGTTTTATTATATGTATAGATTAGATACAGATAGGTTCAAAATAATATATTTACATCCTCCATCATCCCTTATTTTATCCCCATGGGGGTAGAATTTATCAAAATCCTATTTAAGCGAACGTTTTCATCATAGAGGCTCAAATCTTTAATAATTTCAGTTCAATCAGTCGAAAGTCTAAGAAAATTCATAAAAACTTTCATCCCCTATTTCATCCCCTTAGGGGTAGAATTTATTAAAATCCTTTCTTAGGGGATGCCCACGTCATAGTCGCTTTATGCATACAAAATCTCAGCCCGATAGGTTAAAAATTGACAAAGTTTCATACAAACTTTCATCCCCTATTTAACCCCTTTAGGGATAGAATTTTTAAAATCCTTTCTTAGGGGATGTTTACGTCATAGTAGCTTTATGCATACATAGTCTCAGCCCGATCGGTTTAAAATTGAGAAAGTTTCATATAAAATTTCATCCCCTATTTTAGCCCCGTAATTTTTTTTAAACCATTTCTTAGAGGATGCTTACGTCATAGTAGCTTTATGCTTGCAAAGTCTCAGCCCGATCGGTTTAAAATTGACAAAGTTTCATACAAATTTCATACCCCATTTTATTCCCTTGGGGGTAGAATTAGGGGTGGAATTTTTTAAAATCCTTTCTTAGGGGATGCTTACGTCATAGTAGCTTTATGCATGCAAAGTCTCAGCCCGATCGGTTAAAATTGAGAAAGTTTCATACAAAATGTCGTCCCCTATTTTACCCCCTTTAGGGGTTGAATTTATTTAAATCCTTTCTCAGGAGATGCCTACGTCGTAGTAGCTTTATGCATGAAAAGTCTCAGCCCGATCGGTTTAAAATTGACAAAGTTTCATACAAACTTTCATCCCCTATTTTACCCCCTTGGGGGGTTGGGGGGTAGTGGGGGGTCTAAGTTTTCGGGTAATTGCGTTACTATTATCTAATGTCATTTTTCTATTATTATATATTTTATATGCTCGGTTTGTAAAGTTTTTTTACAGAAGTTTATTTAGCCAATGGAGTTGTTGTTTGGTTTAGAGTTAGACGATAGCCAATTAAATATAGATATATAAATAAAGCGCTAGTAAATTGATAAACTTGACTCAAAAATCCTTAGAAACCTTGCATTAGTCTTCTCTTTATATTATAACTAAATTTTGCCCGCGGCTTCGCTTGCGTTAAGAAGTATTATTAATTATTAAATACAATTTTTCATCCCCTATTTTATCCACTTAAGGGTGGAATTTATCAAAATCCTTACTTAGAGGATGCCTACGTCATAACATCTACCTGCATGCCAAATTTCAGCCCGATCGGTCCAGTGGTTTGGGCTGTGCGTTGATAGATCAACATGTCAGTCAGTCACTTTTGAGTTTTATATATATATAATTATATAGTAATTAATGCTCTAACTTTTCGTTACTCAGAGCATATGCCATCCTAGTAATATTATAAAGGCGAAAGTTTGGATGTATGTATGTATGTATGGATGTATGGATGTTTGTTACTCTTTCACGCAAAAACTACTGAACGGATTTTAATGAAACTTTACAATAATATAGCTTATACATCAGAATAACACAAAGGCTACAATTTTAACCGACTTTCAAAATAGAGGAGGTGTTATGTTCGTTTTTTTATGTTCAACGATTACTCCGCCGTTTGTGAACCGATTTTCAAAATTTTTCTTTTGGTGTATAGGTTATCATCCCAATTTGGTACTTTATTCATAAAAGTGGTGACCTGATGAAGGGATCCATAAGAAATCGAGGGAACTCCTCAAAATTGATATGGAAACATGTGGTGACTTCGGTTTCGTGAGCAGTATTCTAAGCATATGCTACCAACAAGCAAGATTTTGCGCCAAGGTATACCATGGTTCGGAAGGTGCTGAGAGAACTCCTGACTCTTTATAGATACAAGTTTGGGAGTTTCGACGTTGTTTTAAGAACGGAAAGCATATGCTACTATGCAAATTACATTCATCATCATCATCATCACTACCATAGACCATTATAGAACCATGTATCGTCCCGTTTTGACCCTATTATTGGTACTTTTCATAATCTTTTATTATATATCACTTAAACCGCGGGGCACAGCTAGTATTATTATAATGCTACGTGATCGTGAGAAAAAATAGTGTCACTAACTGCCCGCAACCTTTGCATTTGTTTTACTTATCGTACATTATCTGTTATAAATACAATCCTACGTCTTCGGGTTGTAGGGACCCAAAGTACTTTCATACATTCATGAAAATCGATCTAGCGTAGAGGTAACTGACAGACAAAATTTCAAGTAAAATCGAAGATCAAATTCAGCATTTATATTCAAGTAAAATAGGGTTGCCAACCGTCCTGTTTTCCCTGGACATGTCCTAGTTTTTGTAGGGTCTTTGGACATTCGATAGTTTTTAAGCATTGTCCCACAAATCAACCGCACATTTTTCAACCTAGGTAAGGTTGAAAAATGTGAGGTTGACAACCCTTAAGTAAAATATAAAATTTTCTAAACATATTGTGAACACGCCTTTACATCCTCAAAGGTAAATAAGAAATTTCGTCAGTCCTCCATAAGAGTTGGACGTCTACAAATTGCTAAGGTATGCTATTATTACCTGCCTTATTTAATATCTTGACAAATATGCTCGTTTACCCGGTATGTGCTATGAATTTCCCCAGAAATATTAAAAAGGGGATAAAATATACGCTATTTTCTTGTATTCAAGGCCTAATACTATTGGTGTTGATGAGTCTAAGAAAATTAAGAGTCGAATTCAAGATGTTTAGATCTTTGAAGGTTACTCCTTTATTTTCTGTTCATTAGGAGTAAATTTCTTGATGAAATACGAAATTTGAAGCCTACCTCTGCAGGTAGGTAAGTAGGAGGTACGCAAAATTTTAGATTAATAGTAGTAATGTTTTAATTTTTTGCCTAACGCCTTTAAGTACATAACACAATTTTCTAAATCACTAAAAAATAAGCAAACTAACAATAGATGTTGCCTGCAACTCCGTTCATCGAACGGAAACTGTACATTTTGCCGCGATAAAAACTATAATATTTTCCAGGCCTAAAAGTATCAATTCAGTAGTTTAATCGTGTAGGGCGTTACCAGACTGACAGTCTAAGTAGATGTAGCACACAATGTATGCGTATAAAATATTGGAACTTCAAACACAAACGTAAGGGATCCACCCTTCGCCTTCTTAAGGGCGAGTGATCGGCACCTTTGATTTTTGTTTGCACATTTCACATTTCACTATTCAGCCCTTGCGTATACTTCGACAAAGTTAAATAAAGTTTGGTTACATTGTTATAAATTCATATTATGAATATAAATTTTATATGAGAGGACTCTAAACTGTGGGTGCTCAAACTGTGGGTTCGATTCCCGCGTTGGAAAAATTTTGTTTCCAAGTTTAGTTAAGACATTTCAGGCTGATCGTCTGATGAGCAAGATCCATGCTTCGGATGGGCATGAAAAGAGTCCGTCCTCTTGATCGCTTGTCGTATTGGTTTTACGTCCAACTGGTTTATGAGACTATGATTAGCTTAATTTTCAGTGGCAAATTTTCAAAAGTTAAAATTATGTAGATAGTAATTTTTAAGCTATTGCATAGTTTTTATCGCGGGCTTTGAGCGCGGCGACCGAATCTAGAAATTCCGTAACGAAAATAAACCTAACACATCGCCTAACGTCGTTTCAGATCGGCAGACTTCGGCACGATGTTTGTGTGCGTGCGACTAGACGTATGCGTGTTGACTAGCTATTGCTCTACAATAGTTTTACCGCGGCAGTTCCCGAGTGCCCGACGTAATAGGACTAGAATAACTTAGGAGGCTACAAGACCCTATCAAAATATTTCTGAAAAAGTTACCAATTCAGAACCCCGATCCATAAAATATGACATTTTCGGGTATACTTTTGTAAAAATGTGAGCGAACCTTCACTATCAATTTGTAGTCCGCATGTCCATCTGTCAAACCTCTTTCTCTCTTTGAAACTCTCCCTATATGCAGATATTCGTTATTACATTAAAGGTTACCGAGTGGTTACTACTTGTTATATTTTGCGGTAGAAAGACGCTATGTTACAAGTTATAATTATTAATTTTAGGGGAATTATAAAACGAGCGAATAAAAAAAAACTTTGCGACTGATGATGACATAGTGTTTTAATAACTTAAGCGCTATGAATTTGAGTAAGCGAAAAATTTACTAAACTAACGACAAATATTGATAAACGAACGAGAACGAGCTTACAAAAAGTGGATTGTGATTAATCCATTTCAGATATTAAAATTTTATCCGAGCGACTACATTACTAATGCCCGGTTTCTGAGGAACTTTTAACGGCAGTTTATCTATTCATTAGCGCTATTGGTTCGATAAACTAAGAAAGTGCGTTTTGCGGGCAACTTCAATATTAAGATAGATTCGATTTTTCTAAGTGAGGTTATACATAACGAACTACTAAAATGTTCACTTTGAACAAAGTTTTGTAAGCTGCTTTATTAATGATTATTGGTTACTGATATTCTATGTGCTTATGTTTTTTATTTTGATACGTTTTTTTAATGAAAACTACAGATTGTTAAATGCGCGCGACTGGACTGGCAAAAAGGATCGTGCGACTGTCCCGAATTTCTCAATAGATATGTATGCAAACACGTTTTGGGTCTAAGTTCTAACAATTCGGCTCAAACCACAGAATATATTATATTAGTAGTACCAACTCAAACTAACAACACCACCACTGAAAGCAAAAATGATACCCATTGGACAAAAAAGAAAACGAGGACGGCACGCTAAATCCAAGCCAGCACTTTACCAGTGACGATGAAGTAGTTATAGATTATATATATAAAAAAAATAAAAACTTCTTAGAACATTGATAGGTATGAGGAGCCTATCAATGTTCTAAGAAGTTTTTATTTTTTTTAGTTGACTTAAGTTCATTTTATTTAAGTAAATATGCATGTTAATCTATTTTTACGGAATATACTTATTGTTTTATTTAATTACCCTTAAAGAATAATAAAATTTCTTAGCTAATAGTACGGGAGCCCTGGAACATTTTTTTTTTTATTACTATCAAGCTAATTTTTTGTGAGTAGCTTCATTTTGATAAGACGTACAACATTTTTATTTGCGAAAAATCTCGAAAGTGGTAGCTAACAGAGATAAAAAGGATGTCATACTTTGAATTTGATGGTCCTAAAATATGGACTGTTTTATTTGTAGGACAATGTTACTCTTTAATTATATAACTAATAAGTAATAACTTATCAATATACAAAAAATCAGCTCGTTTGGGTTCCGTTATAGGGTTCTGTAATCAAAAAAAACTTGGTTGACTACTGAACCATAAACGGAACCCTAAAAAGCTGATTTTTTGTATATTGATAGGCTAATAGTTATATAATTTAAGAGTAACATTGTCCTACAAATAGAAAAATCCATATTTAGGACCATCAAATGAAATATGAAATCCTTTCCATTTCTGTTAGCTACCACTTTCAAGATTTTTCGTAGATAAAAAATGTTGTTCGTCTTATCAAAATGAAGCTAGGTACTCACAAAAAATTAGCTTGATAGTAATAAAAAAAAATTTTTTTTGGGGCTCCCGTACTTTAGTGTTTCTTCAAAATATTGTTATTTCATATTTTTTTTTAATGTGAGCCTATTATACTCTGCTCATTAGTGTATTTTTCAAAGTGGTTTTTGTATTCGAAACACTTCATTTAAGGCCATCCTCCGAGCAAACGACCTTGACCATACATATTTTGGCGCGTTGCGCGTTGACGAAATCGCACCAAAATCCTATTTTTTTTTTTTTTACTTATCTTAGTTCAAAATTGACCTAAAAAAATTCAAACGGGGAATATGTAGTTAATGAAATTGTCGATCTATTGGCGTGTGTTTCAAATAAAAGTAATTTGTAAATACTAGGGAGATACCGAAAGTATGCTTGAATTTTAATAAATTGGTATTACTTTGGAAGCTGATATCATGAGTATAATAAACAAAAATAGGAAATTAATAACAGGAAAGGGAATGTTCATAATATACTGAAGGTTATTACTGTATTTTTGTTATAATTTTGTAGCTTTCAAATTATGAGTTATAAGGCTATAAAAACGGTAAATGACGGCATCTCCGTAGGGGGAGCGCCTTAAGATAAAATGTCGCTCAGTATAAAAAATACATTTGCCAAATATTGAAAAAAATGCAGGATGTAACTTTGACACACAAACAACTATTAGGTCGCTCAAATATTATGAAGCTGCTCATTTTGTATTTTAAGTAACTTAAATTAATGTTTATAAGTTGCTGTTCTGTTCTCTCTCACTCTCGTCACTCACAGTCAGTCGCTCACTTAGTAATTCTATTTTTTTCTATTTTGAAGCAACTTTTAGTCCTAGAAGCAGACTTAAATATTTATTGCATATTTATTTCAAGTCTCTACGATAAATTGTCCTGAAGGACAAAGCCTTTTATATCATGATAAAGATAATAAAAGTACATAAGTTTATTCAATAATAAACCCGCCTCCGTGATAGTAATATTAAATTTTCAATTATGATCAAAACAAACAGAGTACCAATTTGTTTGAGCAAAGTTAATGATATCATCCCAAATCCAGTCAAAATCTGGAATGAGCTAATATAGTTAGCCCGGTGGAATCCAATAAAAATATGTCCGGCTGAAATATATAGGACCCTTTATCCAGTAACTTTGTTTAAAAGTTTGTGGAGTTCGTGCTACATATTTTAGGGTTATGTCCTTGAAGCCTTTATGTGCATACGACAATCATCCTTTTTTGTGAAGTAGTATTTCAGCAGTGAGCACAATTGCAATGAACAGCTAAGATATCAAAAATCGGCCAAGTACGAGTCTACCACGCACACGAAAGGTTCTATACCATTTATTAATATTGAGCTGAACGCACAAACAGAAATTTGTACCTCATAGGCACTGAACCCAAGAAAATAATGGATTACTGACAATACACTCTTTTGAGGACAAAATTCTAATATAATACACTAATATACAAAAATTGTGCTCTGTGACCGCCACATAGGGGATTATAAAAACAGTTTGAGGCGACAATTATATTTTTACCTGCATTAACAGTTCGCGACACGGCTTAACCATTCATAAGCGGGCTGCGGCTTCGTAACTTTTAATGAGATGTTCGGGGGCATACAGCCAAATGGAGTTGAAATCAAACTACTGGGGCCGGTTCATACATACCTACTCTTAAACGATGATTAAAATTTTCAGGAACTATGACGTAATATACTATCTTGTATATGTCTTATTCCGCGGCTTTGTCCACTTGTACTTGGATTCTTAGGAAGCAAATTATTGATATTCTATTTTATCTCTTAGGGATTAATTTTGAAAAATCCTTTCAGAATAGTTGCCTACATCAAATTTCAAATATTCTAGATTACGTTGAAGTAGCGAGATTTTAACATTTCTTGACAAACATTACGCAACGAATACGGATTTAGATACGAATTTACGATAATGATCATTAAGTACAATGCATTCGTTGCGTACACACACAGGGGTATACGAAATTCGGTTCTGACAAAGTTGAGATGAAAGTTCTGGTATAAGCTATATATTTAAAAAAGCTTAAACCATACTTATACTACCTTAACGCTTGAACAGCAGAATGATCTTATTACCAGACAGAAAAGTCAAAATGTACATCCCATGCTCCCATGACCGTGGTAATCGATCGTTAGCCTTTGGTTTCACCGGCCTTAATGACTTTATTACAGTTACACTGTAAGCATACAAGTTATATTTACTAACCAATTACCATAACTGTTATTTCTCGAACTCTGAAAATCCATTTACAGTGTATCCACGTTACATAAAATAAAAGTAGTTTTTACGATTGACCTTATTACTTGGAAGTAAGGTTGTGAAATGTGATAGCGACGTGGTTTTGACTGTACATACCTAACGTAACAAAATGTCATGTTTCAAATAAAATAGATTACTAATCGGTCAAAGGTCAGTTTTGAAGTGTTTTTTTTTTAGCATACTCAATTTTTTTTTATATTCACGACTCAGGAGTCACGAGTCACGACGTCATAATCTAGTTAACTTTTAAAAAGTATTACCAAAATTGGACAACCCGTTTGAGGGCTACGATACGATAACACAAACTTATACACCGAATGTGTCGTCAGAGGTAAAAAACTTCTTTACATTATCCGATATTATTCCTCAAAGTTTCAATGTCGGCGACCGATTACAACATCGACAATAGTTAAATCCGATAATCCTCAATAAACTCACAAACTCAGTATCAAGTCGAAACCTCAAAACCTCATTGGGGCAAGTTCTAAAGTCTACTTAAGATAAACAGATTCATCCGCATTCCGCAGTCCTTCTCGGAAGAAAATCTTATCTCATAAACTCACCGTTTATACTGTATTTATTCTGTATTATAATATCATTTACTTAAATACTTATAGTACGGGAGCCCTAGAACAATTATTTTTTTTATCAAGTAAATTTTTGTGAGTAGCTTCATTTTGATAAGATGAACAACATTTTTATTTGCGAAAAATCTCGAAAGTGGTAGGTAACAGAGATAGAAAGGATTTCATACTTTGAATTGATGGTCCTAAAATATGGACTGTTTTATTTGTAGGACAATGTTACTCTTAAATTATATAACTAATAACCTATAAATATACAAAAAATCAGCTCGTTAGGGTTCCGTTATAGGGTTCTGTAATCAACAAAACTTGGTTGACTACTGAACACTAAAACGGAACGGACTTTCAAGATTTTTCGCATAAAAATGTTGTTCGTGTTATCAAAATGAAGCTACTCACAAAAAATTAGCTTGATAGTAATCAAAAAAAATTTGTTTTAGGGCTCCCGTACCATTAGGACTTAGTGGTAAGAACGTTTTTACAACAGGATCTATTACTGCAATTTTTTCACGCTGGAGGCAGCACCAGCACATACAGTAAACAAAAAGTTTGGTTCGACGTTTGACAACGTATCTGTCAATATTCTGATGTGACGTGTGCCTTATTTACTGTTTCTGCTAGTAGTGCCCTCTGCTCCGATGTTTGTGTAATATTCCCTATTTGCGATAGAACAGTAGACCGCCGAGGCGGTTACGTATCTTGCAACAGCTGCTAGATAATATGCTACAGGCATTTGATAGCAGATATTGCACAATATCCGCTGTCTGACAGATTTTTGAAAGACAACAGATATTACGCAATATTTGCTGTTACGCCTGTTGCATACTTGTCACAAGATTCAACCTGCAAAAATGTACGACATAACGCCTCTTAATAAATACAACACATATATTTTGCCTTCTTTTAATCGTCTTTCTCATATATATTTTCTATGTAATATATCAATCCGATATCGGATAGGAAATATCGTATCGCATAGTATAAAATATTTTATTTTTACGAGTACGTACGGTGGCATAATATCATTTTAATATTTATTAATATTCGGGTATTATTAATCTATTTCTAAGGTACTATTACTACCTAACAAACAATAAAGTAAATAGTATGATTTATAAATCGTGTAATAACCATAATACTACGATGTTATCGCCAAGTTACACGAAAACTCCATTTAGCACCTAAATACCTTCCTTCGGAGGCTTATTACGTCCTAAATCTAGAATCTAGATATTGTTCGCAACTTCGTTCGAGCATATCACGGGGGAACCGTACTTTATCGCTATGAAAATAACGGCTGGTACTCTATTCTCTACAGTACCGGGAGAGAGAAGGGAGTGGCGGCAAAAGTGAAAAAAAAAAGGGGAAAGGCATACATTTTCACCACGATTCGCGAGGAAGAAAGAGAAAGGTTATAACTTCCTTTCCTACGCCGCGGCGGTGGGCCACTCATGATTCTACACGTTATTTCTTATGAGGCTTCAATAAAGAGTAATTATTCCTAGATATTGAATGTACTGTAACTTCTTGGTGGAAATTCATGTTCAGTTAAATAAATATACACTTTTCTTGCACTTTTCCACTTTAATATATTAGATATCTTACAAAATTATTATTTTACACGACCGGTTTCGACAAAATCATCATCAGGTACCTAATCAACTTTGTAAGAAATCTAATATATTAAAGTGGAAAAGTGCAAGCAAAGTGTATAATTATTTAATTAATTATTCCTAATCTTTCCTCCCATATTCTTAGCATATTGTAAATAGGGGCAGAGTCCAGACAGCAGCATGAAATTGCTTTACACTATGTAGTAATCATAATAAGGTCCCGATTCTGACATCTCAAATATCGCTTTGAAGTTCGATCACATGTTGTCTCGACCCTGGAGTCTGACTCGAATCGCGTTTCGATTGCAGGCCATTTCACTTCACATAGCATGGATCCCTGGACTCAAAATTACACTCGAGCTATGACTTACGAGAATCGATCCCTCAGGAGTCAGGACCGATGTAACGGAGGTAACTATATCGGAACCGAAGTCGGAATCGGAGTTTTTAGACCAATAAAACATGATAGTCACGAATTAACAAGTGAAAAAAATAATAGACGAAAGTACGCACATAGCGGGGGTCGGGGGTTCCTCGCGCGACATACCTATAACATATTGTAAGAACCTGGGACCGTACCACGAAACCGTTTGAGACTCAAACAATCGTACGAAAATGCCGCGTCCTACTCTAACAAACGTGAAATGACGTTGTTAGAGTAGGACGTGCGGCATTCTCGTCCGATTGTTTGAGTCTCAAAATTGTTTCGTAGTAGGCCTACTGTTTATAACCGTTGGGTGTTGACGCGGGCCGCCGCGCCGCGCCGTCGAGTGCCATGCCGCTTTGTTCTGCTTCGACTTCCGATTAGGGCCCTTCCACACGACGTATTTTTTGCGCACTGACGACGCGCGTTTTCATCGCGTTTTTTCAGATATATATAAGTTTAAAACGTGTCGGCTTCCTTGCCTTTGCTGAGCGTTCAACTTGCGTTTGTATCGATACAAACGAGCGTAAAAAAACGTCGTGTGGAAGGGCCCTTAACCTCTAATTTGAAAGTATCGGAGGCGAAGTCGGAACCGAAGGTGTAATATTAATCGGAGGTTCAGACTTATCGGAGCCGAAGTCGAAGCTTCGTAACATCCCTGCTCAGGACAATTAAAATCTATTAATCTGGTGCATTCAGCCGCATTGACTGAGGAACCGTCAGCAGAGGAAATTACATCACTAATCAGCTTATTTCAGTGACATTAAGTGACAGTCTGATACGCTAGTGTACCGAAATACCATACGGCTACTGGTTATGCCAAATTGGACTATTTTGTCTGGGTTACAGAACTGAAATTGAAACACAACTGAAACGCTGATTTTACGTTTTAAATAACTTGCATAAATTCGAGTTTCTTTCAGCGACAGTACTCAGTGATTATTGTGTTTGTCCATATCCTTACTAATGCTATTAATGTGTGTGTCTGTCAAGTGTGACTGACTGTCTGTCTTACTGTCTACATCTTTTCACGCTAAACCGATTTGGACGAAACTCTGTTATTTGCATAAAGTAATAAGAGCGACCGCACACTTACAATTTCAAGTTGGCCAACTAAATCGTATAGTGTCCTATTAGCTATGGCGGCTTATGAGAGCTCGCACATTGCATCCAACTAAATTGTACAACTAAATAATTGGACACAAATCGGATCGGAACGGCGATTCCTTTCCGATTACCTACAATTAACACGTTCGTTCCCACTACGATTTTCATGATGTGTTCTCGTATGCCGCCTACATTGTACGGCGGACTCGCCAGGTGAATCGCCGGCACTGCAATATAAATTGAATCGACTCACCACGTGAGTTCACTGGCACTACGTAAGGGTAAATTCAATTTTTTGTTATTTCTGTGGTCGTTACAGTGTAACTAAGGTGTTTAATTCAATTAAAAAGTGTTAGGTGTTATTGTAGGACTATTCAGCTTGTAAAAATGGCATAAAACTCTTTGGATAAAATAAAAGGTAAGTTTGTTTCGTAATTTAAGCAGTGGTTGTCAATCTTTTAAAATTTGGTTATTGTTAAGGATATATTTTGAATTTCTAATACTTGTGAATAGTCAATTTTACACTGAAATTATTTAATGCGGGCTTTAGATTAAAATTTATTATTTTTATTGTGGATACGACGAATTTAATTGATAAAAATTAAAAAAGAAACCTTTTTAAAAAGTGATTTGAAATCTGCCGAATGAAAATTAAATGATAACTTATTAATATGCAACAATAATAATGTCTATACGTGAAACAACATTTTATTACGTTCGAAATTTGTTAAGAAGTACCTGATCTTTTGTGTGTGACAACTAATAAAAAACATGAAAAAACTAATACAAAATAATAATATCATGTTCGTTTCCTTGGATCCTAATTTTTTTCATTTTTACTATCCTATTCCCGACGAAGACAAATCCGAAAACACAAAAATCATAAAAATCTGTTCAGCCGTTCTTCAGTTATAATTAGTGTAACTAACACGACTTACTTTTATATATAATAAATATAGATTCTTATGAAACTAGTTTGTTGTATATTAATTCCATATCACTAGTATGTAGGTAGTCCATGCTTTTATGTTGACGTCGTTTTCTAACATGTACATATTTATAGTTTGAGGATCTATGTCCGGGAATTCACCTGGTGATTGCAGAATCGTTTTTTTCTTTTCAAAAATAAACGGGATCTCCACGCTCGGCCCACCGCATAAATCTTTAGTTTAGCATATATTTAGTCTAAACTATAATTTTAAGCAGAAAATACGGATGCATTTTGGAAATATTAGTGAAAAACACTGAACTCACCAGGTAAGTTTGTGGCACTGAACGTGTTAAAAAAGTTGTCCAATTAAATTGTGATACTACGCAATTTAGTTGTACGATAGTCGGCCAAATTGAAATTGTATATGTGCGGTGACCCTAAGTTTTTGTTTCGGAAGTCGACGGTTTCCTTGAAATAGATAAATTTTGCCGAAAAGAAGTTGCAAGCAACATTTAGTGTTTTTTTTAAGAAACATGGTGCGAACTGGTATCTCTAATCCAAATCCAAAACCTCAATTGTTTACTTTACATTTGTGCTGCCTGTAGTTCCTGCTCGTTCCCTATATAATTATATATCTATACTAATATTATAAAGCGGAAGAGTTTGTTAGTTTGTTTGTTTGTTTGTTTGAACGCGCTAATCTCAGGAACTACTGGTCCGATTTGAAAAATTATTTCGAGGAAGGCTATAGGCTATATTTTATTACTCTAAGACTAATAGGAGCGAAGAAATAGAGGAAAATGTGGAAAAACGGGGGGAAATTATTTCAAAGGGCTTACTTGAACGCGCTTATCTCAGGAACTACTGGTCCGATTGGAAAAAATCTTTCAGTGTTAGATAGCCCATTTATCGAGAAAAGCTATAGGCTATATTTTATCATGCTAAGACTAACAGGAGCGAAGAAATAGAAGAAAATGTGGAAAAAACGGGGGAAATTATTTGAAAGGGCTTATCTCACGAACTACTAGCGAAATTTTTTTGTTATTTGGGTCAGATACGAAGTAGAGCACGTGAAGGATCATAGGCTATTTTTTGTAGACTGATTTTTCTGTGAAATATCTAATTTACACGGGCGAAGCCGCGCGGAACGTCTAGTTATATAATATAGGTAGTTATGTAAAAGCACACCAAAGTAATTGTGTATGGCTCTAGTTCCCCATTAATTAGCAGGTACACAAAGCACACACTTGCTTTGATACGGTATTAATTACAGCAAATCTTAAGATAATACCGACTTTTCCTCTAATTAGTTTAAATATAAAATCGGCCAAGTGCGAATCGACCTCGCCCACGAGGGGTTCCGAACCGTCATAGAGCGAAAGTAGGAAAATATTGTGTTTTGTATGGGCCCTCAAATATTTATTTTATTTTAATTTTATTAAAGTACAAAATAATAAATATAGTTAAGGATTTTGTGCATATTTCAAGTGCCTATCTGTTGCCATTATTGATTACTAGGAAAAGGGACCAAAAATCACGCACGTTTGTTGTATGGGAGCCCTCCTTGAATAATAATTTTAATTAGTTTTTAAGTATTTTATGTTATAGCGGCAACAGAATTACATAATCTGTGAAAATTTCAGCAGTTTAGCTATCGCGGTTCTTGAGATACAGCCTAGAGACAAACAGACGGACAGACATCGAAGTCTCAGTAATAGGGTCCGTTTTTACCCTTTGGGTACGGAACCCTAAAAACACAGAATTCGTTTGAATCAAACAAAAATGAAGTTGATATTTCGTCTGGTTTTTCCACAGCAAGTTGTAAGCCTTTATAATATCGGGAAAAGGGTTATTTTCAAGTTTATTTAATTAATTGGCTGATATCATTAAATTTTGAGTAAAACATTTATTTCTACTCCAGTATAAATTAAGATGTTTCTTTGTTTGATGTATCATAAATAAATCACAGAAATTGATTCATAGGCAGTTCGTGGACCTTTGTAATTTGGTCGAATTATGTCAAATCCAACCAACAGATCGACTAACATTGACTTGACAAAACCCGACCAAATAAATTGACTTGCCATCTCTGTTTCCCTGATGGTACTTTTGTGCACCTCAATTAATTCCATACTTTTTTTTAAATGTAATCATACTTACTGAACTTATATTAGGTATCAGAATTCGAAAGGAATTATGAACATAGTATAAGATTACAAGTTATAATGATTCTATAATAGAACCTGAAAATTGCCTTCTATTATTAAATCATTAAGAATTTCATAATTTCAAAGACAAATTATTATACAATAATTTCTACCTTGCCTCCATGTTCCAATGGTTCAGAGCGTGCGTAGCTCTCAAATCAGAGGTCGTGTGTTCAATTCCCGCGTTGGAAAGATTTTGTTTTGCAAGTTTGATTACAACACAGGTTGATCACCTGACTGTGACAGGTGACAAGATTCAAGTCAGATGATCCATGTTCCGGATGAGCATGTAAAATCGGTCCTGCGCCTGATCTCTCGCCTGTTGAATCGGTCATCCGTCCCACTGGGTTATTAGAGTAATAAAGCTTGAGTCTAAAAAAAATATATGATGAACATTACTATAAAAATCGGCCAAGTGCGAGTTGTACTCGCGCACGAAGGGTTCCGTACCACTACAGAGCAAAAATAGGCTAAAAATAGAATTTTTTGTATGGGAGCCCCCCTCAATTATTTAATTTATTTAAATTTTATAATTAATTATTAAAGTACAAATACAATTAAGTATTTTGAGAACATTTTAATTGCCTATGTGTTGCCGTTATTGATTAAGAGCAAAAAATAGCAAAAAAATCACGTTTGTTATATGGGAGCCCCCCTTAAATATTTAATTTATTTTATTTTTAGTATTTGTTGTTATAGCGGCAACACATATACAGAATCTGTGAAAATTACAGAAGTCTAGTTATAGCGGTTCTTGAGTTACAGCCTGGTGACAGACAGACGGACAGACATCGAAGTCTTAGTAATAGGGTCCCGTTTTTACCCTTTGGGTACGGAACCCTAAAAACTACCAACAAAAATTGGTTCGAACGAGATCTAGCAAGTAGTTTTTTTTCTTTTATACGTCATAAATGGTAAACCTTAATTTAACTTTCATTAAATCAACTGAAATATAAAAATAAATCAAAAACCTTTTAATTTCATAAAAATAAACCTTATTATTTTTGTTGAGCCTTCAAAGTTGGATAGTCAAGTCGAATTTTTTAAATTATTTAAATAAAATTTTTAAATTTTTGTATACCATTCGATAAGTTATGCAATTTATAACATTTTTTCTTCTGAGACCACTTTCATAAACGCAATATTTAACATAGCTATCGAACAAAATCTTCCCGCGATGCGTACAAACTAGCTAGGCGTGACGTCATAGTTAGCTGACATTTTGGAGCGTTTTGGGAAGGTCTATTTTATGTGAGTTTTGAATTGTGATATCTTGGAGAGTTTTTAAGCTATCAGAGTCATTTTTTTCACCGATATTTTTATTTTTGAATGGTCCTTTACTTACCAACAAGAAAAAAAAATTCGTCATGCCCATTGGGCACTTTTTATTGTAGAACAAGGAATTCAGTGCCAGATGACACAGGAAAACACAAATCAAGTCTGGTCAGGTCGTCCTGCAATCAGTCCGAATGGATCGATCGGCCTCCCCGTATACAGTGTAACAAAAATAAGTGATAACACTTTAGGGTGTGTACGTGTTCCTTGTAGAGAGTTCACTGTGAAAGTAGCAGCGCTGAAAGATGAAAAAAATTTCACTTTTGTATGGGCAAGGGCCCGAGCGTCACGAGTTTCCCCATACAAAAGTGAAAAAAAATTATGGTATTTCAGCGCTGTTACTTTTACAGTGAACTCTCTACAAGGAACATGTACACACCCTAAAGTATTATCACTTATTTTTGTTACACCCTGTATATGTATGTATGAGAGCCTAAATAATCGTAGTAGTTAAGCCGTTTTCACAACATTTCACGTCAGATAAACTGAAGGTTTATCTGACGTGAAATGTTGTATAACTATTACTACCTTTGTCTTGGCGTGAGAACCCCGTACACTGTACATGCCCGATGTACCGGAAACTCAGATTGGTGCCATTGTTTATTGGGTTTGCTATTGTCTATGCTTTTTAGGTTAGATCCTCGGTCCAATCACATCAGTATAATAAATGTGATTGTTTGTGTGTGTTATATTGTAGCACACAACACGGTTCAAATATCTTGAGATTTGACTGCCACCTAATGTCGTCATCAAATCGAATCCCAAGATATTTGGAACGGGATGAATATCTCACTGTAAAGGCTTTTGTGCGTTACCGTGTGTTAGGTCGGCCTGCCATCAGGCCGACTGAATTCGATCGGCATCCCCGTATAACTATTAAGAAGTTCTTTAGTTTGTACCTGGAATAAACTACTTGTATTATACTTATTCTAACCCGGTGATTTTATATTTTTATGACGGATCATAAATAAATTGATAAGATACCATTGTGGTCATAAACACGCAATTTCTATTAATATATTAATTTTAATGTTGCTGTACTCAAGAAGTTATTGCCATTAAAATCAAGACATTATATAATATTCAAGTAGTAAACCTACTTTTATAAATTAATTTCATTTTTATGTTCTACCCACTACTAGTAAAGTTACAAATGATTTATTTAAAACAAGATGAAGCTCCAAAATTCTTATCCTATGTCCTTTCCTGTAGGACTTAAAGTATTTTCATACCAAATTTCTGCAAAATAGGTTCAACCTCTTTAGTGTGTTCTGTGGGTTCAGCGGTGTGAGCGTGAAGAGGTAACATACAGACAGACAGACACACTTTCACATTTATATTATTAGATAGAATGGATGTTACAAGAAAATATTTCATCGTCGAATTCACTGAAACACTAGTTACGTTTTAGGTTTTGTTTGAAATGCAAATAATTTTGTGGAACTTTTCATGAAATCTAAAATGTGTTTGGTACCGAATATAATTTTGCTTATTATATTATTTCTACAAGTTGTTTTTGTTCATCCATTAACAAAACACTTTTATTTAATTATTATTTTAAAATTCATACTAATATTATAAATGTAAAAGTGTATATATCTTATAAAAAGTTCCTCACTGTGTACACACACGTTTTACATTCGTGCAGTATTTTGTCGTTGTCTGATACGTTTAAAAAGTCGTTTGACAGACGAATACAAAATATTGTACAACCTACAACTGTAAAATATACAGAATTTATACAGAATAGCTGTTGCCCGCGACTTCGTCCGCGTGGACTTTAGTTTATGGTTGTTCCCGTACATCGATTGAATAGTTTACGCGCAAATCATGATAGTATATTGTGTGGGAACCGCACATTTTTCCGGGACAAAAAGCATTCCTTGTCCCGAGATTCAAATTAGTATCTCCATGCCAAATTTTATCAAAATAGATAAAATAGTTTAGGCGAAAATCATAAAAGTTTATTGTGCGAGAACCGTACATTTTTTCCGGGACAAAATGTATCCTATATTCTTTCCCGGGACTCAAAGCATCTCTATACCAAATTTCAGCAAAATCGGTCCAGCCGTTTACGCGTGATGTCGTGACCAAGGGAAATATGGATTAATTTTTATGTATAGGTCTGATAAGCTGGTTATTAAATAATATCTTCTTGCCCGCTTTACTAACCGCAATTACTGTTTGTCTGTTAGTATGCTACTAGTTTAATATTTCAAGTTTATTTATGTTCTAGTTGGAATCGCATTCAATTGGGAATATTTAGTGGAGTTGGGAGTTCGGAAAATACATAAACACGTCGAAATAAACAAGCAAAATGAAATGAGCTCAAACCGAATCTAAACAGTGATACATAATATTCAATTTCTATTTCATTATCACTATTCGCTTTTACGCTCCTGGCAACATCAACAGTAGAAATTGTTTCTACCTACAAAAGAAGAAAATAAGTAACGCTTCTCTACCTAGGTCAATGATGGGGAAATGCAGACGATTATATGTGTCTTATTCTTTTTTTTTTATGAAATAATGGGGCAAACGAGCAAACGGGTCACCTGATGGAAAGCAACTTCCGTCGCCCATGGACACTCGCAGCATCAGAAGAGCTGCAGGTGCGTTGTCGGCCTTTTAAGAGGGAATAGGGTAATAGGGGAGGGTAGGGATGGGAAGAGAAGGGAATAGGGGAGGGAAAGGAAGGGAATAGGGTAGGGGATTGGGCCTCCGGTAAACTCACTCACTCGGCGAAACATAGCGCAAGCGCTGTTTCACGCCGGTTTTCTGTGAGAACGTGGTATTTCTCCGGTCGAGCCGGCCCATTCGTGCCGAAGCATGGCTCTCCCACGTATATGATTCGTAATCGTAATCGTAGACTGTACGTGCTTTAGACAGTTCAATATAATCGTGCAGGGTTTCTTTAATCTTTCTACGAAGGAATTAAGGAAGTTTTTCCAGGTCTCTCCAAGTAGGACCAAGATAGGCTTAAAGAAACTGATGTTTGTTTTAGCAACAAGCTTAGATATAATAATAATCTGTAATCAGAAATCACAAATTAGCAACACAGGACGAGTTGAAAATAAACATTATTTACATGGCTTAACGTAAAACAACAAGGCTCGGGCCTCGGACTCAAAAGAAAAACAAAATAAGCCCCAGGCTGTATCTTTTAATAGATACTTAATAAAAGACCCAAATATACGGGCCCAAACAAATGTTCAAAGCTTATTTTATTTTTAATTTCCATAACAAAACATATTTAAAGATTAATGAATTCTTCAATGTGTATTTTGCTTTGTACCTAATTTATATAGCATAAATATTATGAAACGTTATTAAAATATTGTAAAATTTATTTTGAGCTTTGCGCGTTACTGTTGGATCGATTTCGTGATGAAATTAACTACTTGCTAGACGATCAAATTTAAAAATTCTATGCTTCAGTTGAGTTTTTTTGTCTCTTTTATAAAATTATTTGTATCAAGAAATATTTTGACAAGTTTACAATAATCTAGTTCTAGTCCATCAAAGATTTCTTCACAGTAACAGTAGTACTTGAACGAAGCCATGTCATTGAAATTTTTACATATTTTTCTTAAACCCTGATATTGGTATGATATTGCAGAAATAAAATAAGCTTTAGATTCAAAATGTGATTGCAATTCAGTCAACAGAAGCGAAGATAAATTTTTTTTCAAGATATCCTTTTCCGTAAAGGCAGGAAGTGTCTACGAAAGTCAGGTTTGCCTTTTTACTTCCGCCTGCAAAGTATTTAAAAATGCGCACTTTTCAATAGAGTTTTCCATTAGCTGGGAACTTGGAATTCTTAAAGTTTTTAATAGCAACCTTCTATGGACCTCATATTAGTTTATTAACTAAAATATAACAATCGATAGTCGGTTTTATTGATAATATTTTTGGTTACCGAAAATATTATAAGGAATTGCATAATTCTAACTTTTAATACAAAAGTTTCAAGTATTAACTCATAATTAATAGTACAAATCCACACTTTCGCATTTATAATATTCTAGTATGGATGTGGGCAAAGCCGCGTGATCTAGCTTATGAATCTATATCCGGTATGTAGGAAGCCAGTAAAAGCCGTATAAAAACGCGAAGCAGCCGAATATTCGAGGGTGCATATCGTGATCGTCGATTCATGCAGGAGTGCAAATGTTTACACAGATAACAGTGGGCCCGAATTGTTCGCCGCCTACCGGGAATTCCCCGGGTTTCCGAATAAAGATAATTCCCTGTACTAAAGTACGGTCGCCGGATAAACAGAAATTTTGAATGTCTTTCCGGTCGGTCTGATCGCAGGCCGTTCTTCCGGGATCACACACAGGAACAGAAATTGTATGGTCCTCAAAAAGTTTTTTTTTTCTTAGGATCAAAGAAATCAGTAACTATTTTTTTTATCAAAGACCAAACAACCATTATTCCATTTACTAATTTCGAAAATTCCTAACACATTTTAGAATATTTTATGAAATAGCCAACATCCCTAAGCTTAGTTGAAACACGTAGAAAAATATCACCCACTAAGAAAGTATTCTTCAAATTAACAAACTCTATTCCCCTTACTAATAAACGTTGTATAAGCTTTGAATAGTTATACAGTGTTTTGTTCCTGTCACACAAGTGACATTTTTAATTGGATTGAAAAAGACAAAACACTGTATAACTATTCAAAGCTTATACGGCGTTTATTAGTAAGGGGGCAGGAGTATAAATTGGGGGGGTCCAAGTTTCATTAATTTTTACGCTGTCAAACCGCGAGAAAAGAGCTAGTTTTATACATTTCGTTTAATATATTATGTTAAATTAGGAATTTAAGAGCAACACCCAATTCAAAATTCAGAATTTCAGAAATCGGAATGCGAAATATTGAGCCTATGAATGACAGACAGACAAACAGACAGACACGTCAAACTTAAAACACACCTCTTTTTGTCCAAGTATCAAAAGTATCGTAGGGGCTTGTGTAATGCCTTCAGTTTTTTGTATTGAAAATGATACAACGCCGGGAGTTAATTGTCGTATTGTAATACGAGCGGCTAAAACAGTATAAGTATTTTAAATCCATTTATTCCCTATCCGGCAGATTTCGACCCAACGCTCTATTATTTTAAACGAAGTTGGGTTTTTCCTACGTAGAAAAGTAATTTTGGTTCAGCAAAAGTATATACCTACTGACATATTTGAAGAGTTCTATTTAGAGCAGGCTTTTGTTAGTTTTCTATGTATTAGGAGCAGGCTTTTGTTAGTTTTCTATGTATTAGGAGCAGGCTTTTGTTTGTTTTCTATGTATTAGGAGCAGGCTTTTGTTTGTTTTCTATGTATTTTTTTGTGTTTTTACTTATAGGTGATATCGTATTTTGCATACACGATGTAAACACAGTATGAATTATATCACTTCAAACTCATAAATAGTTGGAGGTTATCATACGAAGAGGTAACCAAGACGTTTTCCGATAAACATATAATAGTCTGTTTCTTTACAAGAATTCAAGTTTATTCCTAAGTTAACAGAATGCAGTGCGAGTATTTTTCACATAGCTCCTAGACTAGAAAGGTCAATGACCGCTGGTGCCACCTTAAATTGTCCTGACTATAGTCATAAGTCATAACTCATACTAGCCTACCATATTGACTCTATAATATTTCCGTTCGGAAGCCAAGACAATATCATAATAATAGTGTAACGTAGTTTTATTTATAGTTAGTCCCTTTGATAAAACCCTTACCCTATGAAGGGACACTTTAGCAGTGGACGATGATTAATTACAAGACGGTGGCACGCAACGTATACCAATTAGGAGGTTTATAGGAATGAGTATGGAGTAGTTATTTTGATAATTACTGTGTAATTTTAGTATTTAGAACTGACTAGTCTGTTAATAATTATTGTTTTAAATTTTAGTACTTAGTAATAAAAACAATACAAAACATTTTAACATAAAAGTAACAAGTAATGTCACCAGAATTTATTTTGTAGCCCAACTGCTGTGCGTTCACACCACGTCTGTCTGGCCCCGTGCTAAATACCTGAAGGACATGTGTTGCGGGTACCAGTAAAATATTGCTTTGAATTTTTTTATTCAACCTTATTTTTTGAATGAAATTGTTAAGGAACTAGTGCTAATTCAGGCTATTTACGTGTTTTTAAATTAAAAAAAAAACACTGTTAAGCATTTGTGTATCATTCCACAAAAAAAGTACGTATTGAGTTATGATTGCAGTCATGTTCTTAAGATCATTTAGAACAAGACCGCATTCATAACTCAACAAAAAAATAATTGTGTATTACACAACTTAAGAGCGACCAAATATTTTCATGAAATCAATACTTATACTTTCAGATAAATCTAAAACTCTGTCAAAAAAGCTAACGATGTCGGCGCTAGTCCAATTTATCCGACACTCCAGCTTAAAACCAAATCAAGTGGCTATGAATAATGGATGACCCCAGCTTACTGTCAATAAGATCACGCCCCATGTTCTATATTGTGAATAAATGGCGAAAATATTAGCCTTATCCTCCATACATCCAAGGGGTCACGCGCTTTCTATAAAAATATTTAAAAATTTACTCGTATATTGTTATTGTGTGGGCATTATTTTAGAGTTTTTCGTTTTGAAACTGCCAAAAAAGATAGTCTCAAGTAATCGTATTTTTATTTATTACCACTGGCCACTAGTAATAGTCTAGGTATAAATATATTGTTTTGGGTTGGACCTTAAAGTTAATATCTATGTAATAATATCTATGGACGCTTCACACCACGTCAGTCTGGCCCCGTGCTATGTACCTGATGGACTTGTGTTACAGGTACCAGACAACGGAAATATATTTAATACTTTTATACTATACATATATTTAAGATTTTTATTATATTATACACATATTTTATACACATCCATGACCCAGGAACTTTGAAAACTTTTTGTTCCGTCGGCGGGATTCGAACCCGCGACCCCCGGCTTGAGCTACCAACAGCCCACCAACTAAGCCACAGAGGTCGTCATAAAAGTTATTTATCATTAAGGTCCCGTTTGCCTTTTTTATATTGGCCTCACGTTAGTTTTCTTTAGTCTTCTTATTATCAAGTCGCATCTTAAACATTTTCATTCTTAGCTTTTCTACAGACTACACTTCTTAAAAAAAATACGGCTAACCTAAAGAACCCTATAAAAATAAATTGTACTGTTTTACTATTTTCATGTACACCTGCGATAACACGTTCATAAAAAAGTATACGTTATACACTACCAAAAATCACGCACTAAAATTCCCACTTCCCAGCAGTAATTCCGTAAGGTAATTATGAAAAAAGGGGATTCGAATTTCCCATCGCAACTCGCAGGTAAACACCCCTTGATTCAATAACAGCCCGCCGGATGTTCAGCAAAAAATAATTATATTATCTTCCGATCTTCCCTCAACGAACTTGTAATAAATTGATAAAACTCCAAAGTTTAAACTTTAAAATAAATCACTCGGAACAAAGGATTTTGGAGTTTATTTAGGCGTTGCATTGTGATTTTCGGTAAAGCTATAGGCAAAAGTCATATTGTAAATGGTTAGTAAAAGTCATGTCAAGTTAAAAGGTTATTGTATAATATTTGCGCGTTTCATGAAATGTTTACTTTGCAAATTTTTGAAGTGAAACTTCTTTAGGCGCTTTGTTAGTGAAATATCAATGCCATGAAAAAAGAGGGTCAAAATCATAATAATATTGCGTAACGATGCCATCACGATTTTGAACAGAAGTTTTACTTCTGACATGTGTCGTGTAGTGAATACTCAGTACACACTTTTTTAACCGACTTCAAAAAAGGAGGTTATGAATAATTATTATTGATAACCTCCTTTTTTGAAAGAAGTTTCACTTCAATAATTTCCAATATAAAACTTAAGGAAACGCGCAAAGATCATACAATAATAACTTTATAACTTTACATGACTTTTACTAATCTTTTATTCGACTTTCGTATATTATGGTCTGTATTGGCTTCAGAACAGTAGTTTTTGAAAGAGGGAATTTTGAAGTCGGTTTCATTTTATTTTAATATTATTTTAATTAACTTCGCTGTTGAATCGAATGCATGTGACTCACTATCGAGGTTTTCTTCAACATCACCTTGATTCTTGAACCAAATTTCGTGCCTTTGAAGTCGTGTGTCAAAGGTAGCTATTATGTCTAATATTTTAATTTTTCATTCGTTTTCTGGGGGTTTCAGGGAATAAAATTGCTTCCAATTAGGGAAAACAAGGTAGCCGTGCCCGTGGATTAATAACTTTAATTAACGGTTGAGAAGCTGAGAGGATCGTTAAAAAGGTCGTCGGAACTCGGAACCCTGCGACGCTGGTTATCATAGTGAGGGAGCCTAAGAGGGGATTTCGCGCCATTCTCGAGCACATCAGATTAATCTAGTTCTCTCTTGTGATACGGTATGAAAATTAGATTATTTGGTTATCAGTAATTGGGTAAATCATCGGTTGTCATCGGGTTTGTCAGATTAAGATATAGTGTATGAGCCAGAAGTGGCCAAAAGCTTCGTCCTTTTATAAAAGCTGAAAGTTTTTCTGTACAAGTTCCCTATAGTAAAGGTAAGGACGACCAGCAACTATGGGGTTTGAAAATTACCGATGTAAGTAAATTGTTGTGTTGTTAAATGTATTTTTGTTAAATTATACCTAATAACATTTCCTTTCTTTTTAGGGTTCCGTACCCAAAGGGTAAAAACGGGGCCCCGTTGCTAAGACTTCGATGTCTGTCTGTCCGTCGGTCTGTCCATCTGTCTGTCTCCAGGCTGTATCTCAAGAACCGCTATAGCTGAAATTATGAAATTTTCACAGATTGTGTTACATATCTGTTGCCGTGTTTATACAACGAATACTAAAAACAAAATAAATTAAATATTTAAGGGGGCTCCCCTACAACAAAGTATTTTTTTTTTTGTTATTTTTTGCTCGATATCAATAATGGCAATAGGTAGGCACTTGAAATGTTCACAATATACTCAGTTGTATTTATACTTTCATAATTAATGTTAAATTTAAATAAAACAAATAATAAAGCTCATACAAAAAAAAAACACATTTTTTACCTATTTTTGCTCTATAATGGTACGGAACCCTTCGTGCGCGAATCCAGCACGCACTTGACCGATTTTTTTATTTTCTTTCAAACCTACCCTTATCGTACCAAGTCTCTGCGAATAGCATTCTGGGCTCCCCTACTATTATCCATAACGTTCAAATACGAGAACTTGGAACATACCAGAAAATATTCTTTTTACATCTCTGAATCTTATTAGTTAGTACTGGATATTGCTCTCGCACAAATTTTACTGCAAACAACCGTATATTTTGGTGAAATAAAACTATCCTATGTCCTTTAGCCTGAAGTCGGACAGAAAGACCGAAAGTCAGACCGATAAACAGACAGACATACTCATTTTCGTATTTCAGTCTTGAATTGCTTTTTTTAGGGTTCCGTACCCAAAGGGTAAAGGACCCAATTACTAATACTTCGATGCCTGTCCGTCTGTCCGTCTTTCTGTCACCAGGCTGTAACTCAAGAACCGCTATAGCTAGACTTCTGAAATTTTCACAGATTGTGTATATGTGTTGCCGCTATAACAACAAATACTAAAAATAAAATAAATTAAATATTTAAGGGGGGCTCCCATACAACAAACGTGATTTTTTTTGCTATTTTTTGCTCTTAATCTATAACGGCAACACATAGGCAATTGAAATGTTCTCAAAATACTTAATTGTATTTGTACTTTAATAATTAATTATAAAATTTAAATAAATTAAATAATTGAGGGGGCTCCCATACAAAAAATTCAATTTTTAGCCTATTTTTGCTCTGTAGTGGTACGGAACCCTTCGTGCGCGAGTACAACTCGCACTTGGCCGATTTTTTTCGTTTCATTGAGACCGCAGCAATTCGTTTCGATGTGACCTGACCCTTACTACCTATTTACGTCCGAATGTTCAGTAGACACACCACGAGAAAATTGCGTGTAGGTTTTAACTTTTAACTTTTAGGTGACAAGTACAGGCTTTGAACATAACTAACTTATTTTTGCTAATGAGATTAAAATGAGTTGTTAAATGTACAGTCGCGCCCTAAATATACTGGTGGTAGAGTAGGTCATCAAGTAGAGCACATGTAATTATTATTTTTTTCAGAAATAAATCGATTTTTATTTTAAGTATCATGTAGCTTTTTAAAGCGTTATATAATATATACCGCCTATAGTGTTATTTTACGCCGGTATTCTGAGTGGAAAAATATTAAAACGAACATTTTTTTAAATGTTAGTTACCCACTTCTTCCACTTACATCTTCAATTATCTTGCAGTAATATAATCTCAACTCTTTGTGCATCAGAACAATCTCCTCCATGTAATGTAATTTAATACATATCGGGTTATGTAAAGCTATTTTATATTAATATTTGAATGGACTGTACTGACCCGTATCCTAAAAGTTTGTCGTAATAATATTTCACATAAATTCCCACCAACTATACTCAAACAATAGTTTGTTTTGTCCGCTATATAAAATTTATAATATAAATTTGAATTTTTTTTTACGTTAATATAACAGACAAGTTTTTAAAATGCATTTTAGAAAATAGATTAATTTAATTTTGAATTTAATATATTATTAAAAAGTTGTAACAAAAAATGTAATCTTAATAATTCTACTATTGTACAATGGTACAGTCCAGTGTTTTGCAAGTTACAAAATCGTACATTCATAAAATCATTAATTTGACTTTTTACACCATTTTGTAGTTTAAAGGAATGCATTTATAAAATAAGCTGTAATAACGTTTCTTAAAATGGTCAAGGAACCCTCGGCCGCATTCAGACACATTTATTAATTGTTATTTGTTACAGCTATTATCATATTTTGATAAAGATTTTAACTTATACTCTAATCATTTCCTGTCTATCGGTTCGATAAATAAAAGTTTTAAAGTGATCATTAAATGTCTTAAATATTTGTCGATGTAATGAAGCTGATGATGATCCTCAAACACACCGAAAGCGAAATTTTAAGTCTTATTGTTCTGATAACGAATGCTCGGCGATTACGGACAAAAGTTTGTACGTCGAATGGGGATTAATTCTAGCATTTTCCCAAAAACTTTTTACACGGAGAAATATAAAAGCGTGGATTTCACCTAATTGGTCTACTCTTTTTGTTTGTTAAAACGCTTGTTAGTAGTTTTGATATCGTCTGTGATTAAATTGAATTCCATGGGGTTCGTAATTCGTATGGCTTACGCCAAACGTACAGTAAAACCTAACTATATCTTTCAATTTCAAACTATAGCCTAACCAATCGTTAATCCGTTTTTTTATAGGAATAATAAAGAAGCTAATTAATTGAACTGGAAAATTAAAGTTAGTTTTCCTTATTTGTGGACACCACTTAACAATATTAAAAAGGGTAGGAAACAACATTTTGTTACAGTTTGGTTTGTAAACCATACTTTATTGGGATAAATACAAAGATTGTAAGTAGTTTTTCATCAATGAAATTGCTACTACATCACAGATTTTTTGTAATAATATTTTTTTATTAAAAATGTGTTTTTGTTAAATATCTCCTTGCCTATTGCTTCGTTAGCTTTTTTTAGATATTTCCATTTTAACTTTTTTAACACACCTTATTAGGTTTTTGAAATCATACCTTAAAGATGCCGTCGCTTTTGCTTTGATGAATTATCCATACTTAATATTATAAATTCGAAAGTGTGTCTGTCTGTCTGTCTGTCTGTTACCATTTTACGCCCAAACCACTGAACCGATTTTGATGAAATTTGGCATGGAGATACTTTGAGTCCCGGGAAAGGACATAGGATACTTTTTGTCCCGGAAAATGTACGGTTCCCGCGCGATAAACGAGTTTTGACGCAACGGAGTTGCGGGCGTTATCTAGTAATTTAGAAAGCATCGTCGCCAGCTTTACTTACAAAATTCACTAAATATCGCGTGTCATCAACGCGTCATGTACTAGCGGTGGCATATATGCCATTTTCAGTTAACAATTTGCATACCTTCAGCACTTATGCGCTATCGGACAAAGGAGTATGACGCGGACAAATTGTGCCCACAATACCTCCACACATAATGATAAATTGTTGTGTAATATCATTTTTCATTATCCAAATGAATCCGTTTCGAAATTGGATTAGGGTGTGACGGCAGGAGATTTATAAATTGTTATGTATCAGACGTTATATTAATTGTGTATCATCATCAGCCCGTAACTTGTAAAAGCCAGGCAAAGAGATACTTATTTCGTTATTTGCCGTAATTTTACTTTGCATACCTCGTTTGGCCTAATTTTCATTGTCATAACTTTACGTTACGTTCGTAATGTTGTATGTTCTTAACGTTAATTAAAGATTATTGTAAAACAGGTCCTTTACATAGAATTTCCAGTAATGTTTCTACTTATAATATGCTTTACATTTCAGAGTGTTTCTATTTATAGTTCGCTTAGCATGGCATTTTCAGAAATACATATTTATTATGTTGAAAGGATGTGGTGCCGCGATTAACGGAAAACCCCAGCAGAAAATATTTGCCGGATGAAAATATTCCTTGAGTTGCCCGTCTAGTATAATTGTGTGCGAAATTAGTATCGTTATTTGTAGAGTCCTTACGCGTAGACATGCCGCCAAGCGTATACGTAATGAAAATCTTCACTACTTATAGTTTTTATAATAGGTATTAAAGTTTAACATGTAACTTTTTAGGGTTAAGTCACGCTGAAATGAGACAAGATGAGGGGTGATATGCAGAATAACTATGTAATTAACGCCATAATGCTATTAGACTTTTCAGTTTTGTAAATATTTTTGCAATATTTTCGAATTTCACCTCGTTTTTTGTGTGACCCTTAATCGAGTTATTGAATTTGGACTTACGCATACTTAAAGTATATGTAAGTCTAAATTCAAAAATTCAAAACAGTCGCTATCATAAAAAATATTACTAAATAATGTATTTTAATGGATGATTTTCCGATTCTGATTGTTAGATGATAAATGATGATTGATGACAGATACAAAAATGTATCGTAAAAACAATAAATTGTAATTTGTGAGTCAAGTTGATAGAATCCACGTGGAATCTTGGAGTAGAGTTGGGGATTGAAATTAACATTTTACTTTGAGAAAACTTCGTGTAAATACGAATATTAAAAAGTTCCAAAGATCATTCTACTGGGAAATTCGGAAGGTATATTTATTCATAAAATTACTTGCGTTTAATATACTTTTTTTATGATAGGGTGTTTGTTCTCATTTCCTAAAAAAGGTTCCAACTCGAGTCGTTACGAGGACTCGAGGACGTGGCGTGAAAAGTTTTATTTCACATAGTCCTTTGTTCAAGTATAAATTCTTTGTCTCTGTATCTTTGCTTTCGGAATAATGATGTTAGAGTTCTTTCAACTGGCTTTTATTTTAGAACTAGATGTATCCCGTGACTTTGCGTGCGCAAAAGAAAATCACGAAAATGGAGATTGAGATTTGAGAGGAGGAATGTACGCAACATTTTGGTGCTACGAAAATACATATTTCTTCCCATTGTCTTCTCTATGTTAGAGTAAACTTTTATTAAAACTGGCTTAGTAATGTTTTAGCCTATTCAATGCGCAATCAAATCCTTTCTCCTTTTATTTTATTTCAAAGCCCATTGCTAATCAAATATTCGCAACGTTTACTACGTTGTAGATTTTAAATCTACAGTAATTTGTTATTTTCTGTAAAGCAAATTTTCTAACGAGTCAGATAAAGTCAGAACTTTACAACCACAAACACAGATTACTATTCACTGTAAAGATATTTTAATTAGTAAAAGGTTTATTGTATTTCAAAACTAACTTTTCTAATTTGGCGGTAAACGGATAATGGTGGTTAAGTCGTAAAGGGTAGAGTGCACTCAAACGACACTCGTCCATTTAAAAGTCCGGTCAGGTCTAGTCTAAATTATCTGGGAATAGTTAACGATTTAACTTCTGTCCTCGACGGTACTCAGACACACTCTTCACACTCGAAATGGCCGCTCTAAGGACCGACTCAGCTACTCAATTTAGTTATTGAAGTCCTTTACAATAATGTCGTTGGTGCTTGTGGTATTTTTCCACGGCCAATTTAAAATGGTAGTGTGTTTTGTGGGAAAGTTTAATGAAACAATATTAACAGATATTTTTAATCGATTTTACAACATTTACAGGTTATAAGTTATAACTTTATATTTATTAATTATTGTTTTCCAAAGTCTGTTGTTCAAGTTACATAATTCGGTGTCCTAAAAATTCCACCTCACTGTTTTCAAGTAGCCGATATAAATCTCCACATATTATTATTTTATCATCACACTTACATATTTTAATATTAGAATCTTAAAATTTTAATAACATCAAACTGCATGCAAGTTGTTTAGTCTCTGGAGTAACGCATAATATTTATTGTACTGCTTTTTAACCAAAATTGTTAACTGTTTTCATCTAATAACGCGGAGTAGCAGGTAGAACTCTTCATAACATACCAAAATATATCAACATTTGCATAACCTTTGTTGAACATAAATATATTAGTCAGGGTTCCCTAGAACAATTTTTCATCAAATTCTCAATTTTTCAACAAATCAAGCTAATTTTTTGTGAGTAGCTTCATTTTGATAAGTCGAACAACATTTTTATCTGCGAAAAATCTCGAAAGTGGTAGCTAGCCTCTGCTAGTCCGTCTCCGTTTTAGGGTTCCGTAGTCAACCAAGTTTTGTTGATTACAGAACCCTAAAACGGAACCCTAACCAGCAGATTTTTGTATATTGATAGGTTATTAGTTATATAATTTAAGAGGAACATTGTCCTACAAATAGAACAATCCATATTTTAGGACCATCAAATCGAAGTATGAAATCCTTTCTATCTCTATTAGCTACCACTTTCGAGATGTTTTCGCAGATAAAAATGTTGTTCGTCTTATCAAAATGAAGCTACTCACAGTGTTTTTTCAGCCACAGACCCCTAGGAAGTGAAGCAGTTTTCACGGACCCCCTTAATGAAATAAACAGCAAAAAAATCGGATTAAGTATGGTACAGAAATGACACCGCGGACCCCCATACATATAATCGCGGACCCCCAGGGGTCCGCGGACCACAGGTTGGGAAACACTGGTCTATATGTGGCTATAGTCCGACATGTCGGGAATCGGGGTCGAAGTGCCCGCTCACGTTAGCCTCATCGACCGCGAGTTTGCATACAGTCAAATTGAGTTGCTAATACGTTCTCACTATAGGTAGGCTTCTTGTTACTTCTAGTACTTAGTAGGTTTGTTGCAGGTTGTTCGTATACTAAAAACCTTAATTTAGATGCTGTTAAGCATTTGTGCATCAACCCACAAAAAAATACGTATTGAGTTATGAATGCAGTTATGTTCTTTAGATCATTTAGAATAAGACTGCATTCATAATTAAACAAAAAAAAATGTGGGTTAGCACACAAATGCTTAACAGCGACCATTAGTATTATATTACTCCAACTGTATACTAGTATCTGTGGGATATGCGTGGAGGCCACAAAGGAAGATCTTCCGACCGCGCGAAGTGTTATGCTCGGTCAGGCCGGAGCCCACGTGATACATTTCAACTGTCGTATATATTATAGCGACGCGCTCAGAAAACTTCGATAGCGCGATGCAGGAATGTTAGGCGAATTGTGGGTACCGCCACATCACTCCCCCCCGAAGACCGGAGGTCGAATCTTGAAGTGAGGCCACAAAGGAAGATCTTCCGACCGCGCGAGGTGGTATGCTCGGTCAGGCCGGAGCCCACGTGATACATTTCAGCTGTCGTATATATACCGACGCGCTCAGAAAACTTCGATAGCGCGATGCAGGAATGTTAGGCGAATTGTAGGTACCGCCACAGATCTATACCTACTTTATGTTGGAGTAGTAGAATATTTAAATCACGTTAATAATAATTATGATCTACTGATTAATCCTTTGGGCTTTGCGTAGTATATAAGTGTAAGTAGATAAATAAATCTCAACAGCTTCTCCAAAAGCTTAAGATATAATACCTGGTGGACTGAGTTTTGAGTTCAAAATAATATTATGAAAATTTATTACACACATTTCTCGAAGAAGTCATAGTTTTTCCAAGGAAAATACATATTCTATCATTTTTCTTATTTAAAAGCTACATACTTACTTTCATAAAAAAAAACTTGCAGCCGTTGCCGAGAAAACATACCTGAATATACATTGTACAATGTCCCACTTAAAGCACTCTTTTACCTCTTTATATACATATAAGATGTAACAAGTAGCCCACCAGACGACAGTAAATCTCCGACCGGCGCGCCCTACCAATCAAGTGCGGCGTTAACACAATACTCCAATATTGAAGGCATCTAAGTAACAAATAGCAATCGATGGTTGGACAAAATTGCTTTCTACTCCTTTATTTGACGCGAAAAAGTGAATTTTATATTGATTTTTATCGCATTTTATTCATAGAATAATTATTCAATACACAATAACGTAGTTAAATAAATGTCATCCGAAAAACAGTTACTAAAATTGCACTTTTTGGTATTTCGGCATTCAAACTTCAAAGTATGACTGACGATGATGTAACCTTTTTTTAGTGCGTAAATTTGTGTCTGTTAAACGAACTTACGTGCAATATCCCGATTTTTAGAATTGTTTGCTGATTTCTGTTAAAAATACCTCCGAAACTTTCATTTTTCTCGCTTGCTTCTCTCGTCGTTATAAATACATATTACATATTTTATCTATTAGCAGCCTAATATTTTCAATGATTTATTCTATGTCACACACAATTTGAACATCTAATAAATATATTTCAGTGGAATAGTCGTATAAATTTTAATGTTCTGATTTGAGCCCAAAATGCAATTATGTTAAATGTCCGGAACGTTTCATTTTCGGTTTGTGGCCGTTAATAACCGAAATTCATCATTCACTTAGAACACATTATACTATGGCATAATATTATGTTACATAATATAGGAAGTTTAATGTTATTTGTTATGATTCAAATAATATACTTAGCTGTTTTAAAATATATTATTACAATTATAATTACTATGGCAACATTTTGCTAAATACATTTTGAGTCCTGCAAAATGACATAGCATAGTTTTATCTCGTAAAAGTATAATTTCTAAGCAACAAAGTTGCGGGCAACATTTAGTAACCTATAAGTAACCGTGGTTTTTCTCGATCCATTCTTTCTTTTCTAATTTGTTAATCATCATCTGAATTTGTTTTAATTTTACAGGCTAGAGGCTGCCTCTGATGAAGAATTACAAAGATTTGAATCTTCAGCTTAAGGTAAGAGTAAAGTTTATAATATTTAGTTTAAGGTAGACAGGAATGAAGTTATAACAATGAGATATACAAGCATATACTACAGTGTACAAGCTTACATTGTACATATCAGCTAAGCATTTCTCCTTCGCAAATGATAAAATATTCTCTAAATTACAAAATGGACGCTATAATGAATAATGATTCGCTTTGACCCGTAAAAATCAGTATTAAGTTAGAACTACAGCATTAGGATTCATGTCGAAAGGGACATGGCCCGCCCAATAAGGCCGGCTGTTTAATATTCAAATCTTGTCCATACTCTATTCAAATTGAGATACACAGCTCCCGAGGCGAGCTACTCATAAAATTGTTAGCGTCCACTCTAAATGTATTAAAAATTGTGAATCCACTTGGAGATATTTTAAACTATCTGGATTGAGGTTTACATTTTGTAATAACTGTAAAGTGAGACATAATATGAATATACATTGAAATTTAATAATTATTCAATAAAAAAAGGCGCCATGTTAGATGTACCTGATCGTCACTTTAAATGCTATCCGCAAATCAATCAACATAATATTACAAATGCCGTAAAAAAGGTATCCTTTACAATAACCTTACAATGTAAACCAAAACGCAATTTGGCTTACAAAACTAGGAACAACCAGTGTAAATTTCAAAGGAATTTCACGCTGAAAAAGAAAAACCCGCCAAATTGATATTCCGAAAAGCTAGTGTAGGTTAGCCAACGAAAGTACAAAAACAATCTTCGTGCATTTTATTAGTACGTTCTACTTTTTACGATCGGATTGTAAAGTTGTATAAAAGAGTTCCATATACGGGCCTTTTGACATTTTTATGGAGGGCCTTCAACGGATTTTACGATTTCATTCATCTTTTGACGTTCATGTTGTATACATATATAGTACCTGTGTGGAACGTCTAAATATGGTCGTGTGTCAGGCGAAAGTAATCACTTTTACATCTTTTATGATTATGTTAAACAGCTTTAAAAAGCTATCGTCGACTCTTTATGATATTTAATACGCTTTTGTGTAGCCGACGCGGCGTAGAAGTTACGATAAAAGCGTTTGCCACCTAAGAATGTATAGAACTTAGAATATTGCAAAAATCTGCCAGAGTCAAAAATTAATAATTTTAAATTATTAAAAATATAAATCAATACATCTAAAGAAATACAAAAAGGTCAAATACAAATACAACAAATACCCTAAAAAAGCGTAAAGAACAGTGAACCATAAACTGCATAATACTAATATTTATTTCTTTTAATAATAAACTGGCAATGTACAACCCTTGTTATAACTACCACTCATAATTTAAAAAGACATCAATTATGTATTTAAGCTAAGAGCAGAGCGATACTTTTTAGCGTCTCAGAAAGGTTCTAGACTAGACCTAATAAAATAGATTGGATTGGCCTTCGAGGGCGGCGCCAAATTAAATTTTTCAGCGTAATTAGGTCGAAAATGTCTACGCTTGACAATTTTCGGGTTCCTTTGACGATATCTTTTGAGTTGAACCTTATTGTTTTTCATCTTGAATATTTAAACTAAGAATAAATTATGGCAGAATGTTGTAAATAGATTTTAATAGAAAAGAAGATTTTTTTATGAGAACTAGATGGTGCCAGCGTATATTTTTTCAAGATAAAAAAAGTATCCCATGTCCTTTCTCGGGACTCAGAGTATCTCTTTACAAAATTGCAGTAAAATCGGTGTAGCGCGCGGTTTGGGCGTGAAGAGGTAACAGACAGACACACTTTCGCATTTATAATATTAGTATGGATAATAGCGATAGAATATAAAGAGTGAAGAATAACTGTGCTCATTCTAAGCCTGCTTATCGGAATTATTTGGCTTCCGATCACTATAAGGCCCATTTACGCTAGTCTGGATCAAAAATACACAACCGTGGAGGTTTCATAACATTATTTATTATCTAATATATAAAAATAAGTCGGGTTTTCCTTCCTGACGCTATAACTCCAGATCGCACGAACCGATTTCCACGGTTTTGCATTCGTTGGAAAGGTCTCGGGCTCCGTGAGGTTTATAGAAAAAAAAACTTCAAGAGAATAAGCAGGAAAACAGGCAAAAAAACATTTGCCGGGACAGCTAGTATATTTTAATAATATATTAATAAAGCAAGAAGTGGCGCAATCACTAATCAGTCCTTAATATTTTGCATCCGTACTAATATTATAAATGCCAAAGTGTCTGTCTGTCTGTCTGTACTTCGTCACGCCTAAACCGCTGAACCAATTTTGCTGAAATTTGGTATGTAGATAGTTTGAGTCCCAGGAAAGGACATAGGATACTTTTTATCCTGGAAATATGTACGGTTGCCGCGGTAAACGATTTTTGGCGCAACGGAGTTGCAGGCGTCATCTAGTTTTTTTTTTAAAATAAAATTGCGCAAACATTCACAAATTCTACGATAGTAATAAATTGCTAAAAAGTACTGCAAACTTAAATATGAATACCACTTGTGAATATTCTGTATAAAAGGATTCCCGATAAGTTTTCGAGAAAGTTCCATCGAGCATCGACAAACAAATTGAATGACCAACAAGTTTTATATAGCGATTGAACTTCGAAGCCGTCAAGTTTAAGTCTTGACTCTTGATACATTTAGAAGTTCTGCACCCCAATTCTACCATTATATTAATGTACTAGCTAAAAGCCGAACTTTGTGAGGGCTCGCGTCGTCACACCTTGATTGACAGATGATAACACATCTACATAATATAAATAAAATGACTACCTTAAAGTACAAATCAGTAGGCGTGATAGTTTTTCCGTAAAGTGTACCACAAAATGTTCGGTTTGTGGATACTAGGGCTCGCTTCGCTCACCCTGATAAAGAACCTTGACTGACTGATGATAACACATCTACATATATAAATAAAAATTACTATGTTAAAGCACAAATCAATAGGCGTGATAGTTTTTCCGTAAAGTGTACAAAGTGTATCACAAAATGTACAGGTTGTGGGATATACTAGGGCTCGCTTCGCTCGCCCTGATAATACAACCTCGTTTCTTGTTCGATTCGTTTCCTGTCATATCACAATTGAAGACGTGAGTGGAAGAACACGATAAGTAACAGTAAAAAATTGCCGTTTTTTGCATAAATGGAGGCTTTAGGGCCGGAAAAATTATTTGAAACAATAAAACTGTGCATTTTATGTGTAGCCAGATATATTAGCCAGGTGATGAAGTATATAAGTTACAAGGTTTATTCAAATTATAAGGGAAAAAATTAGTCAATGTCCGTATATTACAAAATGTTATTTATCGTGTTCATCCACTCACGTCCTCAATTGTTGTTTACAATTATTATGATACTGTCATATAATACTCTCGTGAAATATCACAAATTGTCACAGCACAGACGCAGCGTGGCCATTAAATATCAATGAAAATCCTAAAATTACGGCTACATAAGAAAATATTATACTTGTCCACGACAGAGTAGCGCTGCATATTGCAGCGAATTGCAGGTCGAAACTCTAATTTGAATCCTATAATAATAACTTTAGGTTACAGTGTGAACCACGTAGGAAAGAAAAAAGAGGTAAAGCTACCGTTTTTTCCTTAATTCCTTCGTATAATTTAATCCTTATTACCAAATAAACATTTATTGCCCCTCAAAATCTACGGGCGAGCCAGATGTTACCTTCGGAGCCATCTCGTTTAATATCTTACTTAAAATTTCATATCCATGATCCGGGCTTGTCTATGGTATTATGGCGGCAATAAACAACATTACAGATGAAGCTCGGGACGTGATTTGAGCGAGAAACGCCGTATAAATAGTTTGGGAAATTCCAGAGATTCGTATTGTCGATGGCAATTTTTCTATTATGTGACATGAATACAGATAATCAACGTTTTTGGCCGTAGGACAGGCCCAGTCAACGTGTATGAGATACCCCGTTTAGAGCCCTAAGGAGGAGGAGACTCAAAAATAGTGCAAGTAAGCATTTACTATTAAATACCCCCTTAACGAAGTCTTAAAACAAAACACAACCCTTACTTGGGTATTAGCGAAGTTAGAACCTATTTTTGTTACACGCCCATGCAGAAACGTGAACAAAATAATAATTTCATGATTAAAGCACACAGTTACGCCATATTGTAATAATACAGATCACGGAACTTTTCTATTAATATAACATGGCACCTCAGAGTATTATTATCAAATTAATATTATAAAGGAATAAGGAACACTTGAAAGACAGCTGTTTTATATTCACTGTTACAATATCATTTATGTGTCATTTTGAATTTAATATGTGGCAGGATTGAAGACTATAATTATATTATGAGTGAATGCTACATCTCTTCTGATTAATTTCGTTGCGGGCCCCAGGACAGATTTATAGATAGACAAGCAAAACTAAAACCTAACTTAAGAGTTTTCAATGCAAATTGAAATGAAAATCTATTCTTGGGTTACTAAAGCTGTTGCACTTTTAAATGTATTCAGCCATCTTGAAACCTAATTTAATTGCAAATCGCGTGTATCGACCCCATCAATATGTTGATTTGCTAGCGCAAATGAAAAATGGCTGATATAATTCTATACTTATTTAAGTAGGGCTTGCAGCGGTGTCTACTGTCTATATTATTTCGCGGACACCAGGGTGTCCACAAATAAACACACATTGCGTCCACAGTTGAGAGGAGTCCAGGATATTTGAAATTTTATTGTTAATTGTTAAGATTCAAATCTTTGTAATTCTTCATCAGAGGCAGCCTCTAGCCTGTAAAATTAAAACAAATTCAGATGATGATTAACAAATTAGAAAAGAAAGAATGGATCGAGAAAAACCACGGTTACTTATAGGTTACTAAATGTTGCCCGCAACTTTGTTGCTTAGAAATTATACTTTTACGAGATAAAACTATGCTATGTCATTTTGCAGGACTCAAAATGTATTTAGCAAAATGTTGCCATAGTAATTAACCAACTAATAAAAACCAAATAATAATCAACCAACAACGATGTTGAGTACATAAAACTCCTCTCAAATAATCTCAGAAACAAAAATAATATTTTTGAAAGACGGAAATAAAAAAAAGAAGGAAAAGAAGAAAATAAATTTATTTGGTATAAAATTTTACAAAACTATTAACAATAATTTATACACTTAGGTAATACCAAATTTAGTTCCCATACAGTAATGTTGCGCAAACGGATCCGCAATGCTGATTTTCACGAGAAAACGTCGCTCAGAACCCAACGCTGTATCCTGTTCGCGCTTGGCCGGGTTTTTCTTTTAATTTAACTTGATTTCCCTCGCAAACTTGATGACGTAATCACATTACGAGATCGCCAGAATGCACCGATAGAAAAGCAATTTTAAAATGGATTGATAGCGAAAGACCGGTGCAGACATTTGCCGTATTAAATAATGTTAAGTGGGGAAAGAAGATTGAGTATAAATTAATTTTTGTTAAATGACATAATCACTATGTAGTTTGGCATTAGTTAAAATATGTAAAACACTATGAATTTATATATTTTATTTAAGTTTAAAAACAGACTTCTTCTATAAAAAGAACGATAGCAGAAATAGTTCTACCGAATTATACATCTAGCTCTGCTCTATACAATTTCTAATCTTATGTTACTGTTTTTACTTCAATTTTCTAAATTGCATATAAACCTCCAAAATTTTCCGAGAAAATATTGTTACAGAGAAAGATATAAAAGTATTGGAATATGATAAAAACCTTAAGGGTATCAATTTCAATTTTGCACCCCTATGTTAACAGAGGCGATATTAGGTTGGCAAAAAATTTCTTAGTCATTTCATTTTTATGAAATAGCGATATTATATTAGGATCTTTTTATGCCGAAATTGTGGGTAACATTTTGTCGATCCTTGGTTTTAGTTGACCTTTTCAAGTTATCTCGAAGTTATGTTACTTTAAAGTTATAACGAACTAGACGTTCCGCGCGGTTTCGCCCGCGTAAATTAGATATTTCACAGATAAATCAGTCTACAAAAAATAGCCTATGATCCTTCACGTGGTTTTATACTTCTTATCTGACCCAAATAACAGAAAAATTGCTCTAGTAGTTCGTGAGATAAGCCCTTTCAAATAATTTCCCCCGTTTTTTCCACATTTTCTTCTATTTCTTCGCTCATATTAATCTTAGCGTGATAAAATATAGCCTATAGCCTTTCTCGATAAATGGGATATCTAACACTGAAAGAATTTTTCAAATCGGACCAGTAGTTCCTGAGATTAGCGCGTTCAAATAAGCCCTTTCAAATAATTTCCCCCCGTTTTTTCCACGTTTCCCTCTATTTCTTCGCTCCAAAAGTCTTAGCGTGATAAAATATAGCCTATAGCCTTACTCGATAAATGGACTATCTAACACTGAAATAATTTTTCAAATCGGACCAGTAGTTCCTGAGATTAGCGCGTTCAAACAAACAAACTAACAAACTCGTCCGCTTTATAATATTAAGTATCTAAGATTAATAAAAAAAATACTTATTAATAAACGGTAAAATTACGACAGAAGCTATTTTTCTACAATTTTCTAAAGTACTTTATAAAATAAGTTATAATAAGTTTGAATAGTGGAAAACCGGATAGGTTTGAACCTATCCGGTTTTCCACTATTCAAACTTACAAGATTCAAAAGTAGAACGCCGTATTTGTCTTCGAAAGTGTGTTTGGTTGCAAGACCTAATAATATGTACTTTTTTAAAGATCAAAATATTTTTTTCTGACCACGGCCACGGCGAAAACTAAAGGAGAGCTATAATATTTTTACTTCCACCGCGGCGGCTAAGCCATAAATACTGATTTGATTTAAATTATTAATGTGACGTCAATAGATTAGCAAAAATGTAACGAGTTATTTTATAAAGTACTTTAGAAAATTGTAGAAAAATAGCTTCTGTCGTAATTTTACCGTTTATTAATAAGTATTTTTTTTATTAATCTTAGATACTTAATATTATAAAGCGGACGAGTTTGTTAGTTTGTTTGTTTGAACGCGCTAATCTCAGGAACTACTGGTCCGATTTGAAAAATTATTTCAGTGTTAGATAGTCCATTTATCGAGTAAGGCTATAGGCTATATTTTATCACGCTAAGACTTTTGGAGCGAAGAAATAGAGGGAAACGTGGAAAAAACGGGGGGAAATTATTTGAAAGGGCTTATTTGAACGCGCTAATCTCAGGAACTACTGGTCCGATTTGAAAAATTCTTTCAGTGTTAGATATCCCATTTATCGAGAAAGGCTATGGGCTATATTTTATCACGCTAAGATTAATATGAGCGAAGAAATAGAAGAAAATGTGGAAAAAACGGGGGAAATTATTTGAAAGGGCTTATCTCACGAACTACTAGAGCAATTTTTCTGTTATTTGGGTCAGATAAGAAGTATAAAACCACGTGAAGGATCATAGGCTATTTTTTGTAGACTGATTTATCTGTGAAATATCTAATTTACGCGGGCGAAACCGCGCGGAACGTCTAGTTCGTTATAACTTTAAAGTAACATAACTTCGAGATAACTTGAAAAGGTCAACTAAAACCAAGGATCGACAAAATGTTACCCACAATTTCGGCATAAAAAGATCCTAATATAATATCGCTATTTCATAAAAATGAAATGACTAAGAAATTTTTTGCCAACCTAATATCGCCTCTGTTAACATAGGGGTGCAAAATTGAAATTGATACCCTTAAGGTTTTTATCATATTCCAATACTTTTATATCTTTCTCTGTAACAATATTTTCTCGGAAAATTTTGGAGGTTTATATGCAATTTAGAAAATTGAAGTAAAAACAGTAACATAAGATTAGAAATTGTATAGAGCAGAGCTAGATGTATAATTCGGTAGAACTATTTCTGCTATCGTTCTTTTTATAGAAGAAGTCTGTTTTTAAACTTAAATAAAATATATAAATTCATAGTGTTTTACATATTTTAACTAATGCCAAACTACATAGTGATTATGTCATTTAACAAAAATTAATTTATACTCAATCTTCTTTCCCCACTTAACATTATTTAATACGGCAAATGTCTGCACCGGTCTTTCGCTATCAATCCATTTTAAAATTGCTTTTCTATCGGTGCATTCTGGCGATCTCGTAATGTGATTACGTCATCAAGTTTGCGAGGGAAATCAAGTTAAATTAAAAGAAAAACCCGGCCAAGCGCGAACAGGATACAGCGTTGGGTTCTGAGCGACGTTTTCTCGTGAAAATCAGCATTGCGGATCCGTTTGCGCAACATTACTGTATGGGAACTAAATTTGGTATTACCTAAGTGTATAAATTATTGTTAATAGTTTTGTAAAATTTTATACCAAATAAATTTATTTTCTTCTTTTCCTTCTTTTTTTTATTTCCGTCTTTCAAAAATATTATTTTTGTTTCTGAGATTATTTGAGAGGAGTTTTATGTACTCAACATCGTTGTTGGTTGATTATTATTTTGAGTTTAGCCAATCAAAAGTGATGGTGAATAGATAAAATCACACAAGTTTTATAAAGAAGAAAGTTTGTGAGTTTGTATGTTTGGTATTTCTTCACGTCTTAACGGCTGGAGCGATTTTAATAAAATTTGGTATGGATTTAGTTGATACCTTGGATTAACATATAGGCTGAGTGTTTACTGTGTGAAAATATCACAAATTATTTTCCCTAATAAACCGCGAGACGCAGCTAGTTTAGTCGTTAACTTAAAAAACCCGGCATTGAAAGCTTGTAATTAATATATTTTTTAACATAGGCTAAGGTGTAAACGTGATGTAACACGTATTTTTAACCCCCGAAAAAAAAAGAGGGGTGTTACAAAATTTTGACATGTCTGTCTGTCTATTTGTCTATCTGTATGTGTGTGTCTGTCCGTGGCATCGTAGCTTCGTAGCATCCAAACGTTTGAACCAATGTTGTTGATCAATATTTTTTTGTTTGAAAGCTGACATTATCGAGAGTGTTCTTAGATGTAGTTCATCATCATTTGCCCTCATGGTGCTGAATTTTTTTCATAATTCCTTAATTAAATAACATTATGCGTTGACGAAGTTATTTCACGCGGCAGTTTTTAAAGAATACTAATCTTAGCTAGTGTTTATATCTCCCGAAAACAAGAAATTCAAGGCGCCGAATCTCGTGTTTTACAATAATAATAATTATATACATACCTACTATAGAAGTTTCATCGTGCGGAAGTGCCTGTAAAGGCACTTTTTATTATTATACAACTTTAAAGGCACTGCTACAGCTCCAATTGCTCTTATACAGTTGCTGATTTAACCCCAAACAAATAAAGAATAAAGACAGAGCTCTACGTGATTTTTCATTTATGTAAGTCAAACTTAAAGTTACCGAACGATCAATCAAACACGAAAGATAACGTAAAGCAAGGCTGCTCAACCCCAGGCCCGCGGGCCACATTATGGCCCGCGAAAGAATTTTAAATGGCCCGCACAAGGAAGTTTTGAATATCTCTGCTACTGTCAACATCAGATTTATCACCCAACATAAATAAATTGTTAAAAGACATACAACTGCAAAAATCTCATTAATATCAAAAAATAAATTTATGCTTATATGACCCATTGAAGTTTGATTGGTATTATATTAATTTAAGCCTAAGTTAATGGCCCGTTATAAATGTCGGAATCCACCGTTTGGCCCCACTGTAAAAAAGGTTGAGCAGCCTTGACGTAAAGTAACGTCACAGGACCTGTGGTAGCGTAGTGTGATACATGTGTGTGTGTAAATCTATTCGGACTATGAAACCGGAAACGCTGTGCTTGTTTAAACATGACGAAGTTATAAAAAACGTGCAAAAAATCCAAAGGATTTTCCTCCAACGACGGGAACTCTCCCACATTTTTATATTTCCCCATACGCAATTAATAACTAAGCTTTAATTAAGGAGTCAAATTCGCAGTGCATCGCTCGGTGTTGCCATATCAATAAATTGCCAGCTCAAAATTAATTACCACTGTAACGGGGACGTTTTATATGAGTGATTAATGGCTCCTATTAATTATTGTATTGATTTCGGCTAAGGTTTTATTTTTAGGTTATGATGTTATATTTGTTTACTAGGATTACTTTTCATTTGATGTATTGTTCGATGAAATGATGACGCAGGTGATGATGACAATAATATCATAATGATCGCATTAGGGCAGCTTAGGGGTAATCTTTCCCTTCTGAAAAAACTAGATTTAACACTTATGACAATTTGTTCTTTCCTACTCTTTAGAAACTACTTTTTTTTATTTAAATGTAATCAAAGTTTGAAATCCCCTTTAATACAACTGATTTAAATGTCACTTATTTACTGTGTGTGTGTGATGTGTCAAGTTTAAAGTATGTATTAAAATCAGAATTAATAAAAACATAGTTCCTATATTATACTAGCTGTCCCCGCAAACGTTGCTTTGCCATAATAATATAAAGTATTTCGAGCATCTCTATGATTTCGAGCATATTATTATTTTATTGAAGTGACTAAATAAGTATGTTACCATGGTAACGTCCCGTCCCGTCCCGTCGCACAATCAATGGTCGCCGTCAGTCTCGAGTTGTAATAATTTACTATTACTTTTTCAACAAATGCACTTATCAATATAAAAAGTACCCAGTAGCCGATTCTCAGACCCACTGAATATGCATATAAAATTTGGTTAAAATCAGTAAAGCCGTTTCGGGGGAGTACGCGGCCTAAAGAGAATTTTATATATATAAGATTTTATGCTACTCGTATTTATCATAAAAATAAAATAAATACAATTTCAAATTCTCTGTCGTTGGTTACGAAGTTCTACGAGAAATAAACTTTTAAGTTGCATTCAGATAAAAATCGACCCCTTCTTTAGACGAAGAGGGATTAGACGGGGAAAAAATGGCCGCAGCTGAGCCCAGAGCATGTGCATCCCGGACCTATTTGATAAATTACCAAATTCAAACCGACGAAATTGCCTTTCAGAGCATGCATTTTTTATAATACATCTAAGTGGTGATGCTAAAATGTGGTGATGGATAAAATATGTACTGTCAGAGAAATTGATTCATACGAATTATATGTTAGTTGGTAGGGTTATGACAAGTTAATTTTAGTTAGGCATAGCTCAAATTACGTAGAGCCGCCATTTGCGTAGAAATTATTAGATGGCTAAATCCAAGCTAGATAACAACTACGTATTCGTTTCATTTTAAATTATATTTTTAGGGATAAAGAGTATATTAGGGGAGACCGGGGATGGTTGGCTATAGGGGCAGGTAGACTAGGCGACAATAACGCGCCACCATCACGTGATTTTTATCAACCAATCACGAGTGACGATGCCTTCCCGCGTCCCGCTAACTCGTGTGAAGTGAGGCGCCGCAGTCGCACGGCGTTCGTGAGTGGCATCACATGTTGTGTTTTTGGTCTCGGTAAGTAATGTTTTTGTTCGTATTGTTTTTTGTCATTGTGCCCATAGATTAGTTTGAAACACTTTTTTTGTTATGCCAAATGTAAATATGATAGTTTTATTCTATATCAAACAGTATTGCTTCCATGTTAGTGTCATAGTTTACACACGATATCGAGTTGAAATTCAAAATGGCGTCCGGGGTTGGTTGACAATTTTTCTTCGGGGTAGGTAGACTAATTAGTCAACCAACCCCTTTAATAGAAGTACTTATAATGTTATACTTATTTTAAAGAAGTATGTGGGCTACACTAAACACTATTATGGCTTTCCCTTACAATACTAAATCATTTGTATTTTTTCAGAAAATGAGGACATACAAAAGAAAATCTGACAGGGGTGATGTACCAAAAGATATTATAGAACGAGCTAGTCACGCAGTAATCTTTGATAATAACAGCATAAATGCCACATCAAAGGAATACCAAATTCCATACAAAACGTTGCATCGATATGTCACTAAACTGAAACAAAAATTAGAAAGTAATCCCAATCTCAGGAGAGCTGATTTGACTCTGGACACGGTGGGGTACATAAAAAATAGGCAGATATTTAGCGATGAC